>CM048922.1:115000-1477500 GCA_026686955.1 Epinephelus cyanopodus
TTTGAAGACAAAGAGCATGCAAAGGAAAAAGCCTTTAAATGTCCAGTGATGATTTTACCAAATGAAAAATCATCTGTGGTCCTGTGAATCCCAATACAGGCATGAGGACACCCCCGCACCTACCCAGCCCGGCGCCACTCCCCAACACCACTGTTGTCATCTTAATTGCATCTTGTGATAATGATTGTAGTAATAATAATAATCATAATCATAATCAATGATTATTATTATCAATATTATTATCATTAGTAGTAGTAGTATTCAAATCATGTTGGCATTATGCTCAATATATTATAACATGATTATATGGCTATCTACATAATATATATTTGACTTTATCAGTGTGTAAAAAAAAAAAGGAAGAAATGAATGAATAATAAATAAATAGCTAAATAAATACATGTTCATTTGATACCACAGCTGCAGTATTAGGATGTGTTAACAGAGTAATGAGGGGAGCAACATATAGTGAACATACATTTAATATAAGAGGAATCAGCTTTGGAGGTACTGTATGAAGGGGTACCAGGTGTTCTCATAGGATATGTTATTTTACAAAGCAGTGGTAAGTTTTTCTAGGTATGAATGATCTGTAAGTAAGTTAAGCCAATGTGATATGGTTAATTTGGATCTATCTTTCCAGTTCAATAATTTTTTTAGTGCAATCATTGCAAAGTAGTGCAATGACTGGGCATGAAGGGATGCTGAGGCTGAGCATCTCAGATAGCCTGCTCATGACCTCCGACCTAATAACTGTATTAAATGTGTTACTACATATGTTCTGCCAGTTTGTTGGTATGTTGTTGATGTCAGTGGTCCATTTGTCTGTTGGGATTGATACTGTTGTGTCATTGGATGAAAGGAGCTTGTATATCTGGGATAAAATTTTCTGAGGTTTAAGTGCTTGTAGCTTTGAATAGAGAGAAGGGCTGTGGATGTTAAAATCTCTGATGTTGATGATTTTCTTGATGACTTCTTTTAACTGAATGTATTGAAAGTGACAGTGATTTGGTATGTTATATTCTTCCTTGAAGTGGTCGAAGGTCATGAACAGGCCATTGATGAGCAGCTGTCCCAGGCTGGTTTCTCCTCTCTCAATCCAAGCTGAAAATGCAAATGGTTTTTATTGATTAGCGGTGTGGGAACATGGAGAGAAGCTATAACGGAGTATGTCATTAGAGTTCCACCAAGCTGTGAGAGTAGTATTGATGGTATTGTTTTTGTAGCATGGATGAGTCTTGATGGATTTATCTATAAATTTTGTGTACATAAAGATTTTTTACGTTTAATTCACGGGTTAAGCGTCAGTTTCTAGCCAGTGTGAATTGGTATTCTTTGTCCAGTGACAGATGTAGCTTAACTTAGCAATTGGTGTGAGTAGAAATAGTAGTGGAAGTTTGGAGCCCCGAGTCCTCCATATTTTCTTTGTTTCTGAAGAGTCAGTTTGATGCGTAATTTTTTGTTTTTCCAGTAGAATTTGATGACAGCACTATTAAGAGAGGAGAACCAGCCTGGCGGTGGAGTGACAGGGATCTTGGAAAATAGGTCATTTATTTTTGGGAGGGTGTTCATTTTAATTGTTGAGATACAGCCAATTAGAGATAGTCGTAATTTATTCCATCTTTCCAGGTTGTCTTTTATTTCTTGTAATAGGGGTATATGGTTGAGTTTGAATAATTTGTAAAAGGATAACTTCTGTATTTTTCAACCTGGGCCCTATTTCCCCGTGTGTATGTGTGCATATGATTCATAGGTACGACTCGTTCTAAAATTGGTTCAGTAATGAGGGAGGCGGATGCAGCCGGCAGCCACGAAAAGAGCTAAAACGGTAACGGGGTCAAATGGGTTCCGTATAAGTTTGCACATTAAAAGTGCTTATTTTCGCCACTGAGCGGTTCAGATTGCCAGTGCTATCTCTGTAAATAGCATACTAAGCGTTTCCCTTACCCTTCACCTCCCCCCGGCTGTGACATCATCTCGCGAGAGCTTTGCTTGTTGCCAGAAGAAAACAGAGGAGACATGCTGAGCGCCGCAAAGTGGTGCTGGTTGTCCCGGTGGTACAGTTGAGAGTTTTACTGCATCGGTATCATGGCTGCATATTTACCCGATTTCGAGAATGAGGATGGGCCCTTTTATTACGATAGCCACCCGTACTTATTTGAGCATACAGACAAGGAGCTCCTACAAATTGAAGAGTAGACGAGGATAGAGAGAGGGCGCCAACGAGCAGACGAGGGTGAAGCAGCGGCTGCACGAACGCTAATCTCTGAGGACTGGTGGTGCTCCTGTGGTTGCTGTGACTCCATGCCCACAGAGGAAAAATGTCTGTGTTGCAACGAGTAGGACCTGCTGCCCAATATTCATGGTCTCAATGTGTCCTGGGATGATACAGAAACTACCAAACGCTGTGTAACTACGTTAGAGGATTTCCCCCCTCTGATCAACAGGGCAGTGCTGGATACCTTTTTTCATGTGCCCAAAATAAATTTGAGGAGGCGGCCAAAACCACAGGGACCAAATGGTCAACTATCCATCAAGTAAGTATAACTAATATGTCTTTATGCATGTAATACTGATACCTAGAATTGTCTCCAAGACGCACATTTACTGTTGCATACTTTGCCCACATATATATATTGTACCGTTTTCTTCCGGCAACAAGCAAAGCTCTTGAGAGATGATGTCACAGCCAGGAGGAGGTGAAGGGTAAGGGAAACGCTTAGTATGCTATTTACAGAGTTAGCACTGGCGATCTGAGCTGGTCAGTGGCAAAAAAAAGCACTTTTAATGCGCAAACTTATACATGATGTATTTGCCCCCATATCTACCTTGCGGCTGCCGGCTCCCTCAATACTGAACCAATTTTAGAACGAGTAGTACCTATAAATCATAAACACACATACGCATGGGGAAATAGAGCCCAGGTTAAAAAATACCAAAGTTATCATTTAAGGTTTGAAGATACGTGAATTCCAAGATATTTGACAGATTTTGCAGTGTGTCTAAAGAGGGGGTAGCCGGCCCCAGCATCCCATTCACAGAATCTCGGATTTTGTCCGGTTGATGGAGTAGCCAGACACCGACCATAATTGCCGATCAGATTATGAACTGATGGAAGTGAAGATGATGGGTTTGTAATATACAGTAAAATATCATCAGCGTATAAACTAATTTTATGGTGGTACGAGTTTAGTTAAATGCCGGTGATGCGGTCGTTTTGTCTGATGGAGGCTGCCAGTGGTTCTATGAAAAGTGCAAACAGGAGTGGGGATAATGGGCATCCTTGTCTTGTGCCTGGCTGTAGCTGAAAAGAGTTTTAATCCAGTTGATGAAATGTGGTTGAAATCCAAAGTGATTTAAAGAGGTGAAGAGAAAGGACCAGTCCACTTTGTCAAATGCTTTTTCAGCATCAATGGTTGCTATGATGAATGGTGAATTCTTTGGGGGGTGCTGTTATTGTAGGAGTTTATCAAGTTAAAAAGTCTTCAGGTATTTTCTGAGGAATGTCTCCCCTTTATGAAACCAGTTTGATCTATGTGGATTAGTGATGAGATTACAGATTCCAGTCTTATTGATAGAGCTTTACTTATGATTTTAATGTCTGTGTTAATTAGTGATATGGGGCAATAGTTAGAGCAATTAGTGGGATCACCGTTTGGTTTGGGGATGTATGTAATATAGGCAATATTCATATGATAGGGTATGGTTTTATTTTGGTGAATTTCAGATATCACTTTATAAAGCATTATTTCCAAATTCAAAGTGTTGCTGTCGGAGTTTGAGGAGAATATTTGCAGTTTTCTTGTTAAGTATGTCATTTAGTTGATGAGGGGTGGTTCTGTTTATTGGTAGATATTAATGAAGAGCGATCTATGTGTGGGTCCAGTGTTCAAATCGCCACTGAGGATGATATATATGAGTTAGGGAAGTTGGATAATGCTGAAAACAGGGAGTAAAAAAATGAGGATGAGTCTGTATTGGGACCATAGTTGTTTGCTAGTGTTAAAGTATCTTTTCCAACAGTTCCAGTGCTAATGATATAGCGCCCCTCTGGGTCAGTCAGTGATGAAATATGAGAAAAAGATGTATTCTTATAAATTAAAATGGAGGTGCCTCATCTTTTTTAATTATATGTGGAATGGTATGACTGGCCAGTCCATGTAAGTTTCCGAGACTCTGCCTGACCAGCACATGGTGGAGTGGGTGTGGAACATTGTCAAAGATAGTTCGTAGCTAAGACAGCATCCTCCTCTCTGACACCACCATCAGAGAGTCACAATCCGTTCCCACGACATCACTGGCCTTGCAGATCAGTTTGTTGAGTCTGTTGGGGTCTGCCTCCCTCAGCCTGCTGCCCCAGCACACAACAGCATAGAGGATAGCACTGGCCACCACAGACTCATAGAAAATTGTGAGCATAGTCTGGCAGATGTTGAAGGACCTCAGTCGCCTCAGAAAACAGAGGCGGCTCTGGCTGTTCCTGTAGAGAGCGTCAGTGTTCTTAGCCCAGTCCAATTTATTGTCCATGTGTACCCCCAGGTACTTATAGCTCTCCACAATGTCCACACTGACCCCCTGGATAGAAAGAGGGGTCACCAGTGTCTTGGTCCTTCTCAGATCCACAGCCAGTTCCTTTGTCTTTGCCACGTTGAGCTGCAGATGGTTCTGATCACACCATGTGACAAAGTTATCCAAAACAGCCCTGTACTCATCATCATCGCCCTTGGTGATGCATCTAACTATAGCAGAGTCATCAGAAAACTTCTGAAGATGGCAGGTCTCAGTGCAATAGCTGAAGTCCGTGGTGTAGAGGGTGAAGAGGAAGGGAGAGAGGACAGTCCCCTGCAGGGCCCCGGTATTGCTGACCACTCTGTCTGACACACAGCCTTGCAAGCGCACATACTGTGGTCTGCCAGTCAAGTAGTCTACAATCCAGGACACCAGGGGGGCATCAACCTGCATTGCTGTCAGCTTGTCACCAAGTAGAGCTGGACGGATGGTGCTGAACGCACTAGAGAAGTCAAAAACATGACCCTCACAGTGTTTGCCGGGTTGAGCAGGTGGATGATGGCGTTCTCAATTGGCGTCAGTCGGGTCTGACAGGTGAACTGGAGAGGGTCCAAAAGTGGCTTGAACATGGGCCGGAGCTGCTCCAAGATGAGTCTCTCCAGGGTCTTCATGATGTGGGAGGTCAATTGGGACACAACGTCTTTGGCACAGGAACGAAGCACAATGTCTTCCACAGCATGGGGACCCTCTCATGGGGACATGCTGAAGTACTCCACATAGCTGGGGGGCACAGGCTTTGAGCACCCTGGTGCTGACACCATCAGGGCCTGCAGCTTTATTTGAGTGGAGTCTCATCAGCTGTCTTCTTACATGGTCAGCAGTGAAGCACACTGTGGAGGTGACGACATGTGGGGGAGGGGTGTACTCCTCATGATGGAGAGTGCAGTCAGTCTGGCCACGGGGGGAGGAGGTGTGAAGAGGGCTCACACAGGAGGGTGTTGGGGTGTGAGAGGGAGGAGTGGGGGATGAGGGCGGAGTGGGTGATGTTTGTCAAAGACAGACAGCAGAAGAGTCGGGGGGGGATGGGCAGGGCCAGCAGTGTCAGACCTCTCTCATATTGTTCTGCTGAAGTTTCCACTTCAGCTTCCTCCTGTACCTCTCCTTAGCCTCCCTGGTCTTCATCTTCAGTTCCCCCTGTATTGTTCTCACCTCCTCCCTGTTACCAGCTCTGAAGGCCCTCTTCTTTGCGTTGAGGATAGCTTTGATGTCCTGTGTTACCCACAGTTTGTTATTTGGATAACAATGGACAGTCCTGGCTGGGACATTGGAGTCCACACAGAAACTGACGCAGTCCGTGATGCATTCTGTGAGCCCATCAATGTCATCCCCATGTGGCTCACAGAGTGCCTGCCAGTCTGTCACACCAAAACAGCCCTGCATTGCAGGGTCCGACGTTAAGGTTTTTTCCTACTTGCCCTGCGGGGCAAGTACTTCTGAAATCTACTTGCCCCATCTAAATTCTTACTTGCCCTGCTTAAGAGGTTCTTTTTCTGGCTGTGTGGCGCATATTTTTGCTCATAACTTATATCTTACGTCAGCAGAGACGATCAGCCAATGGAGGCAGCAGCACATAAAAAAGTAGCACACTGAAACTGGCCCCTCCGAGGACAGAAACAGGAGAGGAAATACACAATTTTTAAGGCAAGGCCACTTTGGCCTTTGATGAATACAAATTCACTGGGGCATCACGGCCAAAATGTAGGGCATCAAGGCCAAAACCAATGGCACAATAACAATATGTGCTAATTACATTGAATGAAGAGAAAACAATATGTGTTGAAAAACAGTACTGAGTTTATTAAAACTGGGTGTGTATGACTGGGGATATATCTCGTTTCTTGTTGTTTTGATTCATGTCCCTTATTTTTTAAGTCTTTGAAATCTCTTTATTCTTTTGTTATCTCCTAGTTATTAAGAAATTACTATTAGAAGAAGATTCTTTATTGTCCTTTCTCAGCACATAACATACATTGAAACGAAATTTGACCTCTGTATTTGACCCACCCTACTGGGAGCAGTGGGCAGCTGCAGTGCAGCGTCCGGGGACCAACTCCAGTTCTTTTGCCAATGCCAGTGGTCAGGATCACTGACAGGAGTATTCACCTAACATAGCCTACATATCTTTAATTACATAATTATTCATATGTCTCTATGTATATTTTTACATAAATCCCCAATATTTTATTTGCCTTTAAAAAATCCTCTTCCTTCATTTAATTAGACAACATTTATTGTATTGTATCATATGTATTAATTCTCTACAGGATCTTGTATGTTCTTCAATGTGTGTGTCTTTAATCCTCAGAGAGGATCTTTGCCTCCCAGTTTGTTCCTGGCGACAGAGCAGAGTGAACAATCTTCCTTCACAGAGGATCTTTGTCCCATCTCAGTGTCCGCAGTGTAAATAGCTTTTGCTGGCGATTTGACAGTCACTATAAGCACATTATGACCCTTTGTAAAAGTTTCTGCATGGTACAGTGTTGTAAATGAGCTAACGTTAGCAGCTAAGGACTGAGAGGCTGTCTGGTAACGTTATGTGTGTGCGTGTGTGTGTGTCCCTGAGAGTCAGTACGTTAACTTAGCTGTAGCCTTGCTATGCTGTTTGTCATAAAAACACAGGGCATGCTACACTGGCCGTATGGGTAGGAGGGGATTACGTTAACAAACCAGGGACTCTACGGCACTGGCCATTTGGCCGTGGTATAATTCCTGCCCTGCGATTAGAAATAATAAAAATAAAAAATCCGAGTCGGTGCTGCTTGCCCGATCGGGCATGTCTGCGCAGGGTCTGCTGGCCCGCTGGCTATTTTTACTTGCCCCCGGGCATTCAGGCAACCGTTAATGTCGGACCCTGCATTGTCTCATAAGCCTCCTCCGACCATCTCCTCACTGTCCTCATGGTCGCAGGCTGGCTCCTAACTAGTGGTACATAGCAGGATTTGAGGTGCACCAGGTTATGGTCTGACCTACCCAGAGGGGGGGAGGGGGGAGCAGCTGTATGCACCCTTGGCATTTACAGCAAGTCAAGTGTTTTCTTCTCTGGTAGGACAGCTCACATGCTGTGTAAAGGAGGGCAATGTTGTTGCCATGATGACATGGTTGAAGTCACCCGAGATAGCTATGAAGGCACTCAGATTTTTAGTCTGCAGGTGGGCCATGGCAGAGTGAATAACGTCACATGCCGACGTCGGGTTGGCAGAGGGGGGGGATGTTAACAGTCACAAAAATGGCATGTGAAAAGTCCCTGGGCAAATAATACGGTCTGAGTCCAACAGCAAACAGTTCAATGTCCGGGCAACAGATTCGTTCCTTAATAGAAATATGGTCAGGACTGCACCAGCGGTTGTTTACTAGAACGGCAAGACAAGCACATCAGACTACATTCCCGGTACTCCTTCTGACTCCTGGCAACCGCTGTTAGCTCATCCATCTTATTTGCCAGCGGGGGCCCCGTCCCTCCCCAGCTGAGGGGGAGAGAAGGCGCAGAGATACTGTGTGAGAATAATCAATCAATCAATTGTATTTGTACGACATCCCTCTGTCCTTTGGACCCTTGCAGCAGAATGCCATTTTCACTTCCGCTGCAAGGACAGAGGGATGTTGTATGCTGTAAAGCCCTGTGAGGCAAACTGTGATTTGTGATATTGGGCTTTATAAATAAAATTGATTGAGTGATTATTCTCTCATTCTTTTAGGCTTGTTTACAGCACCCCCCGCCCGAACCTCGCCACTTCCTGGGGCTGTGGGACACAGTATCTATGCACCTTCTCACCACCTCAGCTGGGGAGAGACGGGGCCCCCCACTCCCGGCGCGACTGTCGACCAGTGTGGACTGTCCTCAGGGCGCCAAAACCATGTCGCGTCACCAGGACGGGGACCGGCCTAGGTACAACGGGCGCTAGGGGTCAGCAGCGATGTTGGCAACCCACCCAACCCATCTTGGAAGACAGACCAAGGAGTCTGACGCGCATGCGTGCGCGAGAGAAACCCCGTGGCGCAGTGAAAGTGAGGGGCCGGCGCACGCCAGCTGAGGTGGGATCCCAGCCCTGCAGGGCTCCGGGCGCACCACCAGCCCGTTCAGCTTCTTGCACCATGTATTGAGTGGTTTGCCCTCAGCGCCCTCCTCGAGCCATGCCCACCTCCATTTATTGTTCACCCCTCTCTCCAGTTCTGCAGTATTAACACCGGGTTGAATATATTGTGCTTCCATCTCTCTGCCCTGCTCTACTCTACTGCAATGCTACTTTAGTTTAGATGGCTGAGAGTGGATGGGTTGCTGTTCGTCCAATGGATGGACACAAAACAGGTGACTGTAGCGTCCAACTTCCACCACGCCTTCAGTGGCTTCACTGCCAGAAGAAGGGTGAGGGATGAGGCTGGAGTTGTTTGCAGAACTTATGTCCCGGTACCTGATGCAGTGAAGGACTACAATGCTTTCATGGGCGGAGTGGACCTCTCTGATGCCCTTATTGGCTACTACAGTGTGCTGCAGAAAACCACGAAGTGGTATAAAAAAGTTTTTTACCACATGGTAGACACTGCTGTAAGTGAACAGCTACATTATTTACAAACTGCTTGCAGTTAGGCATGAAGAGACTCCAGTCAAACAAAAGAGGTTTAGGGAGCTCCTCATCAGAGAAATGACAGCACAGCACCGATCCCCAACTCGCCGGCCAGCAACAACATGTGGACCCATCTTTCCCTCCCAGGATTTGACAAAGGGTCGAAGACAGTGTGCTGTTTGCAAAAACAAGACCCCGATAATTTGTCGAAAGTGCATGACACCCCTCTGTGTTGTTCCGAAACGAAACTGTTATATTCAGTGGCACGACCAACAGAAATAATAAAAACAAAACTAGCACACTGTTTTGTTTTTATGAGTTGACATATAATTCTATCTCTACAGGCTTCAGTCTGTAGAGATAGAATTACGTCAACTTCCATCACTTCACTGTCAGATTGAAGCCATTTTACTAACTTCATCTTAGCCTCAACTAACTGAAGCTTTGTGTTTGAAGTCTTATTTTTATTTTATTCATAGTGTGTCATTTTGTTTGATATTTGTTTTCTTATTTATACTTTATTTACTTATTTTTATTTGTTTATTTACAGTGTGATATTTTGTTACTGTGATATTTAAAAAAAAAATATATATGCTACACATGGAGTCAAACATATATTTTGAATTGGTGGTGTTTATTACACAGTTATGCACATTGGTACGGTTTATGGCAATACCAAAAACTAGTTAAAAAATTGAAAATGGAAAATTTGTGAGTATTTTAGCTCCAACTGATTAAATATATCAAAATGTAAAAGAAAAAACATCTTTAGGGTCTCAGAATATCATTTGGTTACCATGTGTCCATTTGGAGTCTCCAAATATCTTTTTGGAGCTCCACCTAGATCTTTTCATGGAAAAAACACTGCAGAATGGTCATACATGGTCCATTCTTCTTCAAATGTCAAACCTGTGTTAATTTATAGTGTGCCTACAGCCCCACAGTGTCATTTACCTGCTCAGATGAAGCCACAGACAGTTATTCATTGTCAAACACATTTTTTATTTTATTTTAGGCAAAATCGTCCATTTTTTTCTGACTTCAGAGGCCCATTACTCTGTCTTTGTATCACCTAGAGTGTTTCTGACACTTTCACAAGAAACTTCAGGGAGTTTTCTTTCTGGCAAGACCTCATACATGCATGTAGTCAGAGCGGTTCAGAGGCTACAATCATTTTAATTTGGGTATGTCATTTTAGGTGTTTTTGCTACAAAATGGGGGTGGAGTGCAAGAGGTTAATACTTCCTTTTCTTCATCAGTTAACCCCCTTTACACATACAAACATGAACAGTTTAGTAACATCAAAGTAAAAAATGTAATTGTATTGAACATAAATATTATATGTTTGACCTAATTCCTTTCTTTCTATTTGTGTTTTTTTATTTATAGGTGTGTGGCAGAAGTGCTCCACAGTCTGTGGAGAGACTCCATGAGATGCTTCAAGACCCAGACCTAGCTCAGTCCCTGAACGTCCAGATCAACATCATGGCTGACAAGTGTAAACGCTTCCTAAGTCTTCTCGATATCTTCCAGAGCAGACGTCCTGTGACCACAAAGATCTTCACTTATCTGGAGGATCTGCAGGTGATCTTTGCTGCCAACAAAGTTAACAACAAAGTATGAGGCATGTGCCGAATACTTCCAAGGGTTTGACTTACCACACACCACAAAGACACAGATCCTCAGCACAGTTGGCCAGGCATATGAAAACGCTGAAGAAAAGCTCACCAAGTACATGTCACATGGGCAGCCGGCCATTGAGTTTCTCAAGGAGGTTAGGGTGTTTGACCCTCGCCACATCGCATTCCTAGATGACTCCATAGCAAGCTACAAGGCCATTCCAGGTTTCACTGAAGTGCCGAGTGATGAATTTGACTCTTACTTCAAGACTCTTGGTCCAGCAGCACTCAGAGCTGCAACATCCGGCATGATGGATTTGAATGTGTTTTGGGATGGCCTACGGGAGAGACTTCCTGTGCTGAGTTCGTTGGCCAAAAGGTACAAAGATGCTGTCTCAAACTAAGCTGATGCTGAATGCAGCAACAGCATCTACAAACTGGTGGTGTCTAACCAAAGGAGATCAACTACATACCAAAACCTCAAAGCCTTGGTCTTCCTTTACCACAACCAATGAGTCCACAGTGGAGCATTTGAGAGGGAGGAGATGGTGGAGGGAGAGGAGATGGAGGAAGAGGAGGAGGAGGAGGAGAGGAGGAGGAGGAGGAGGAGGAGGAGGAAGAAGAGATGGAGGAGGGGGGAGGAAATGGACGTTGAGGGAACTTGTTTGACTAAGCAATGTTTCGTAAGTCTGAGCCATGTGTTTAAGGTCTGAAATGAAACAAGATGAGAACCCTGCACTTTCTGTGATGTAGTATGCTTGCTCGACATAGGAAGTAATTAGAAATGACTCTTTAAATTAAGGTAGTAGCCTAGTGAGAACGGGGTGTTGGGGGAATCACTTCCTGCAATTTCATCACATAAAATTGCATAAATATTCTGCATATTCCATCACATTTTTTAAGAAAACGTGCCGCATAATCAAGGAATTTTGCCCGCAACAATCACAAAAAAAAAAAAAAAAAATGCCGCATTTTTCTGGAAGGACTGCATAACTGACCACAAACCACTCATTCCACTAATGAAATCCCTTGACCTGAATAATACACCAGTCCACTGCCAGAGATTCCTCATGCGGCTGATGTGGTTCAACCTGGAGGCTGAATACGCTCTGGGGAAAACACATGTTGAGGCGGACATGCTGCCCAGGAGCCTGCAGCAGGAAGCGGAGCTGCAGTGCTCCAGGAGGTAATCAGGTACATTAAGAATGGCTGGCCTGAACACATAACAAACACACAGAGCTGTGTGAGAGAGTATTTTCCTGTGAGAAATGAACTATCTGTGCATAATGGGTTGGTACTCAGAGGGAGCGGGATAGCGATACCTGGGTCCATGAGGTCAGAAATGCTAGAACGAATACATGATGGTCATCAAGGGCTTAACAAATGCAGAATGAGAGCAAACACTTCAGTGTGGTGGCCTGGCATCACTTCACAAATCACACAAAAAGTGGAGAACTGCATGTGCTGTCAGGAGCATAGGAGAGCACAGAACGCATGTTGACACGCATGCGCGGAGTGTGAGAGCGAGAACGCCAAGCTCCTGAGAAGAGTTCCTGAAATGTGGACAAAGAGAGGAGTTTAAAAGCTACGGAAGCGTAAAAAGTAGTGCTAAAACTTAAGATAAGGTGTTATGACTCGGGGGAGGAATAACAAAAGAACAATAAGTTCAGGAAGGAGGCAAACTGTGGAGGAGAAAACTGCGAGTGAAACTTCAGACGAGGAAACGGGAGCGTCTGCGGCTGTAATCATGACAGGTGTCGCAAATCAACAACTATCTGATCTGATTCGCACGATTATGAGAGAGGAAATCGGAGTGGTGTTAAACAAACTGCAACCACAGTTAGATGGCCTCAAAGAAGATATTTCCGTGTGCAGTCGCAAAGTCGGAAATATTGAAGAAGCGCTGTCCGACCTGGATCGTCGTGTGACAAAGCTGGAGACAGCTAATGAACAGCTGCGTAAAACAAACAGCGAACGGAGAGAGAAGGCAGAGCGCCTGGAGAGCCACAGCAGGAAATATAACCTGCGTGTGTTTGGCCTGACAAAGGATGCCGAGAAAGGTAATCCTACAAGCTACATGAACACTCTCTTTAAGGAGCTGTTTAAAGGCAAAATACAAACCGAGCCTGCTGTAGAAGTTGCGCACCGAGTTGGCCCCCAGCTGAAGGATGGGACAAGAGCAATGATCGTGAGGATGCAGCGCTACCAGGCAAGAGAGGAGATCCTGAAAGTAGCCAAGAAGGAGCGCACGCTGAAGTATGGAGAAAGGAAACTACAAATCTTCCCTGACCTTACTGCGGACATGGCTAAGCAGAGAGCAACGTTTCGGGAGGTGAGGGAAAACCTGAGGAATGCGGGCGTGAGACATGGAATTATTCACCCGGCTACGTTAATTATAACTGTCGGGACTGGACAATCAAAGAAGTTCACGGATTACCGGGAAGCAGAGGACTTCTGGGACTCTGTGATCAAACCGGGACTGCGGACCCCCAGCCCTGACTGAACTCTGATAAAAAGAAGTCCGCCAGCAGGTATGAACTAAGGACAAAAAGATGATTGATTTAAACCATATGCCTGCTGTATGACTAATAACGATCGGGAAAAAGAAGAAGAAGAAAAAGTTATGAACTGATCATGATGACAGTTATTGTGGAAATAAGGTTATGAGAAACCACATGAAAAAGAGTTAATGTCACAGGAGATGGCATGTGGATCAAGCCAGTGGGCAGTATTGGAGAGTGTGTGTGTGCGTGGGGGTGCGTGTCTTTGTGTGTGTGTGTGTGTGTATGTGTGTGTGTGTGTATGTGGTAGCTCTGAATACAAAGTTGATGTTGAAGGATGGAAGAAGTGAATAGAAGTGATGACAAATAAAGACATATTACCAAGAAGGGATTAAGGATAGCTCATTTAAATATCTGTAGTTTGAGGAATAAGATTAATGACATTAGAGAAATACTTACGGAAAAGAGACTACATATATTAGCTATATCTAAAACACATTTGGATCCAGTAATAGATAGTGCCTTGTTGAACATAGAGGGTTACAGCATATATAGGAAAGATAGAAATGTGTGGGGTGGTGGAGTAGCATTTTACATACAGAATCATATACCGCTTAAAGTGAGGGAGGACTTAAGAGGCAAAGAGATAGAGGTAATCTGGTTACAAGTGCAACTCCCCTATCTGAAGCCAGTATTAGTGGGATGCTGTTATAGACCACCGATGCTACAGTAATGTATTTAGATCAATGTGTGAAATGTTAGATAATGTATGTGACTCCAATAATGAAATATACTTCCTTGGTGATCTAAATATTGACTGGAATTCAAAAGAATGTGCTCTCAGACGTAAGCTGCTCTCTCTTGCAGATGCATGTAATCTAAGACAAGTCATTACAAAGCCAACTAGAATATGTTACAGAGCAGATGGTTTAAAAACATCTACTTGCATTGATTTAATTTTTACAAATGCTGCTGAGCTATGCTCACAATCGATATCTCTTTCAGTAGGCTGCAGCGACCACAATCTAGTTGCAATTGTGAGGAAAACTAAAGTTCCAAAAACTGGTCAGAAAATAATATTCAAAAGAATGTTTAGGAATTTTAATGAAAACGATTATTATGAGGATGTAAGAAATATTGACTGGTCAACAGTGCTAACCGAGGAAGACCCCAATTTGCTCTGCATGCTTTTAACAGCTTGTTAGGACCACTTGTAGATAAACATGCACCTGCAAAAAAACAAACTGTGAGAAATGTAGCAACTCCATGGTTAGACCAGGAACTTAAAGAGCTTATGGACCAAAGAAATAAGGCAAAGGCAGAAGCAATCAGATCAGCTGATGTGTCACAATGGAATGTTTATCGAAAGTTAAGGAATAATGTAACAAAATTGAATAAAAACAAAAAAAAGATGTACTATCAAAATAAAATAATAGATGCGAGAATGGACAGTAAGAAAATATGGAACATCCTGAATGGATTAATGGGAAAAAGCGGTAAATCAACTCCATCGTTTTTGGAAGCTGATGGAAATATTTTGACTAAACCAGTAGAAATAGCTAACTATCTATGTTCTTTTTTTAATGATAAAATTCAGAAATTGTGGGATAATATGGATACCAGGAAAAAGGAAGATTGCATATCAAGTAAGTTAATAAAAGATAAAATAATGAATGATAAAATGTGTAACTTCCAATTTGAAAAAACTACGGCAGACACAGTGGAAAAACTCTTGCAAGCAGCAAAAGAAACATCTGCAGGTATTGACAACCTGGATGTCAAGTTATTTAAAACTGTAGCAGATCTGGTTGCTTTGCCTGTTTCTTTTATCGTTAATTTAAGTCTAAAAAAAGGTATCTGTCCTTCTGAATGGAAAATTGCCAAGATCATTCCACTACCCAAAGATAGTAGAGAAACATTTTCAGGGAAAAATAGTCGACCGATAAGCTTACTGCCAGCACTGAGTAAAATTATGGAGAGAATAGTATACGAACAGATCCAAATGTACTTTTGTAATAATGACTTAAACACTGTATTTCAACATGCATATAGAAAGGGGCACTCCACAACTACTGCATTAACTCAGATGACGGATGATTGGTCAAAAGATATAGATATACAAAAGATAATTGGTGCTGTATTATTAGATTTTAGTGCAGCATTTGATGTTCTGGATCACTCCCTTTTATTGAATAAGTTAAGTTGCTATGGTTTTGATAATTCTGCAAACAAATGGATAAAGAGTTACTTAGTAAATAGGAAGTGTTCTGTTTACTTTAATGGGAGTTACTCTGAGTTAGGACCAGTGAGTTGTGGAGTGCCACAAGGGAGCTGCCTTGGTCCATTATTATTTTCAATTTTTGTAAATGATTTCCCACTTGTGTTGAATTCTGCAACAATGGTTATGTATGCTGATGATTCCACTGTATATGCCTCGTCAAGTACGGTAGAAGAGTTAGAAGATGTGTTAAATAGAGAACTAAAGCAAATTATGGAATGGGTTACAGAAAATAAATTAGTTCTCAATATTGAAAAAACTAAATCCATAGTGTTGGGCTCGAAACATAGATTGAAAGCTGCACCGATCTTAAATGTAAGTATAGGAGATAAAAGCATAGAACAGAAGACAGAGGTACAGTTATTAGGTTTAATCATAGATGACAAAATGTCCTGGAATAATTATATTAATCAGAGAGTATTAAAGATGGGAAGAGGCATAGCTGTAGTTAGACATTGTAAGAAATTTATACCAAGTTACCTAATCAAACAACTAACTCAAGCCTTGGTTCTATCGCATTTAGATTACGGTGCAGTCATCTGGTCCAACACAACACAAAACAATCTACACAAGCTACAAGTAACCCAAAATAAAGCTGCTCGCATGATTCTTAACTGTCCATACAGAACCAGTAGTACCGTAATGCATAATCAGCTCATCTGGTTAAACGTTAAAAGCAAGCTACACTACTCGCTTTTATCTTTCATGAAAAATATTATTACAAACAAAATTCCAGTAACTCTCTATAACACTTTATCTTTTTTTTCGGATGTAGATCAACACTGTACGAGGCAGGTATCAGAGGGCCGATTTCGGCTGCCTCTATGTAGAACGAACGCAAGGAAGGGAACAGTTCACTACAGAGCAATGGTGGCATGGAATCGATTACCTAATTTTTTAATCTTACATGATAACAGAAGCTGTTTTAATAAGAACTTGAAAATGTTTTTGTTTACTTATGGGATACCTTGAAAACTCCCAAGAGCTTAGTGGGCTGAAACCCAAATGTAATGAGAGCTTGGTTTTGTCTCTCCACTTTTCTTTTAGTGTTTTGTAAATATTGTTTGAGTGTTCTTCGATGAGGAGGTAAATGATAGAGCAGCTGTGTGGGAGGAGTGATGGTATGGATGTGATGTTGGTGTCTTGACTGTCTTGTCTTGTATGTAGATGTATGTTAGAAGGATGAAAATGTTGTTTAGAAGAGTAGATGGACCCCAGGAAGAATAGCTGCGGCTTTTTGCTGTAACTAATGGTGGATCCAAATAAACTGAAACTGAAACAGAATAAGGAGCCTTTCCTGTCGACACCTCTCCAGGACAGGCCGTGGAAGAAAATTGGCATAGATCTATGTGAATATAAAAAGAAACATTGTGTCTTAGCAGACTACTACTCCAGGTACCTACTTACCTACCTACCAGATACCTACTTGGATACCCCACATGCCAACCACAACAAGTGCACAGGTAACTTTAAAGCTGAAAGCTACATTTGCGCAGTATAGAATACCGGAAGAGGTTGTCAGTGATAATGGGCCGCAGTTCAGCAGTGATGCTCTCAGAGACTTTGCCTGTGCGGTGGACTTACAGCATGTGACCTCTAGCCCCCACAACCCACAGGGCAATGGACATGCTGAACGTGCAGTGCAAACAGCCATAAGAATACTGAGACAAAAAGATCCTCTACTGGCCCTTATGATTTACAGATCCTCACCACACAGCAGCACTGGTATCCAGCTGAACTGTTAATGGGCAGGAAAATCAGGATGACTTTACCTACCCGGGCTAAAAACCTCCAACCAGAATGGCGGAACCGACAGCAAATCAGAGCAAAGGACACTGTGGAGAAAAGTAAACAGGCCTACAACTACAATAAGCGACATGGTGTGAAACAGCTCATAGCACTACAGCCTGGAGACCCTGTTCTCACTCGGCTGGACATCAAAAGACTTGGTCTACACCCACAGCAGTGGCTGGTGAGAGCACAACTGAGAGATCATACTTCATCGAGACAGAGCAAGGAGCCCTGTACAGGCGAAACCATCGCCATCACCAAGCACTGCCTGTTGTAGGGTCCCCTGTCAACACCACTACAAACACAAATACACCAGATACTCAGGCAAGCCCAGACTATTGCTCTCCTGGCCCAAAGGAGACCCCTGATGGACTTTCTCAAACTAGGTTTGGTAGAGTTGTTAAACCTGTTCAGAGACTTGATCTGTGAAGGACATTATGTTCAAGCTGTTTAAATAAACAAACAACATTGTGGGTTTTTTGTAAAAAAAAAAAAAAAAAAAAAAAAAAAAAGAGATAGGTTTTGTTTAAGAATACAAAATAATATATGGTTGTTTTGAGGGGAAATACTATACAAAGTTATTTGATAATAAGACACTCAGTGGTTGGTGAATAACTGTTTCTAGACCACAATGAGAAACTGTTATTATTTACAATTAATGATCTATGTTTCTAAGCATCTGCATGGATGCTGTTTGAAAGGGGGAGATGTCAGAGAATATATTTTACTACATGCTTTGCGACAGTTACGGCAGTTTTTGATAAGTGCATGTTTGAACGGCAGTTCATGTGTGTTAAAAGAGCATCGTGTCAATAAACAGTCAACGTGCTGAAACTACGAGAACTCTCTTTATTTTAAAATAAACCAACAAGTTTATTACAAGAGGTGTCTTACCTGGCAGGCCTGTGCCAGGCTCATGCCCACCCTGAAGCGGGCAGACATGCCTGGAGGCAGGGAGGTGGGCAGCGCGCTGCCCAGGCCCGGATCGATCACCCGGATACATCTGGCCACCGCCTCCACTATGAGCTCACTGCTGAACTGTCTGACACTGTCAGTCTCCTCGCTCATGTCTCTGTGGGTCACACATTCAACATAACGGTACTGCTGGTTACACAGCGAGTTGAATCTGTTCTCAATCCAAGCTCACAACCTTTAGCCTCAAATAACCTACATACGTGTTTGGTCATGTGATGCGCTGACTTAGCTTAGTTGACTAATGACTGAATGCTTTCTATGTGACAACAGGCTGCTAACCACCAAACTGAACATTAGTCGGCTAACGTGATTTCAGCAGCCCGTGGTTAAGCTGCCACTACACACAATTGCAAACGGAAAATGAAGAAAAAGCTGATGAAACTTACGTGCCGACTTGTTTGAGGGCGTTAATCAAAATTTTGTCAACTTCCTCCATCGCTTAAGTTTCTCTGTAACGTTAGATATACCAGCTAACAGACAGGGATGCGGCAGACCATCTGATGCTAACAGGGTTATTTATTAACATTAAGTTAGCTAACATTGGAATGGGTTTCCCGCGGAGGAATGGAGGCTACAGAACTCACTTAGCTTCCATCTCCTGCCAGCTAATTTAGGAACTAGCTACTGTTTAATCAGCACGGCTGCCACTCCTCATTCTCCTGATAGAATCCATAGTAATTCTCTGCTGTATTTGAAGCGGCTTGCTACAGTTAAGCTGTCAATACAATGTAATATTATTTAGCATTCCCTCCGAACTGAACCTGACCTGGGATACGTGCTACAAACGCAACAGATCTGTCATCTGAGTGTCTTATTCAGTGTCGAACTGAAGTAACAAGGGGATAGTGGAGCGGCATTCTGGGAGGTGGAGTTTCAGCTCGACTTACTGTCTCCGAGAACAAATGGGAACCGAGCAATCCAGAAATACACTTCCCAGCATGCTCCGAAAGAGTCTCTCCCATGACCGGAAAGCTGCTGGGTTCAGGTCAAAGACTGATGAACCGCTACTGCTGGCAGGCTCAAAATAGGAAATTTAAAACTTAATTACTGAGACACAATCAGGATTTTTGGTAGGGAGATCAATAACAATATTAGACTTGCATTTGATTTACTTGATTACAGCCATATGATTCAAGAAAGAGTTTTGTGTTTTTGTTTGTTGTTTACAAGATATTTGATTTATTTGAAGATACTTTCATACTCAAACTTTGCATCACTGGATCTGTACTTGAGATTTGAGATTAAGAGTGGGATTCGTCAAGGATGTGGTAGTTCACCCTTTTTGTTTCTAATGGTTGCAGAGATGTTCTATTTTTATCGAAAGCAATAATATTTTAGGGTTAACGTTAGGCAAATAATAATAATAAGTCAATTGGCTGATGATACAACTGTATTTTTAGAAAATAAAAATCAACTTCCCTTAGCTTTAAAGTCACTTAACCATTTCTCAAAAGCCTTAGGCCTGCAACTGAATTTAGAAAAATGTGAAATATTAAAGTTATGTGACTATCGCTCACAGCCATTAGGCTATAACATAGAGATTAAAAGGCAGGAGAAGTATCTGGGCATTGTGATTTGTAAGGATAAAACAAACACTGACAATTTTGATTATGAATGAAAGTTGCTACCAGATAAACCTTCTGTTTTCCATCAGCAGCTCCTTCTCAATTGGCAATTAATATATAAACATAATTTCACACCACATAACGCTTCAGTTTGGAACAACAAATACATATTGCTCAGTAGAAATCTGTGTTCTTAGAGGAATGGAGTTGCAAAGGCTGGGCTGCTGCTCATTTCCATGAGAATGGAAATGTGATACAGCATGAGAAGTTTGAGAAAGCCATACCACTCTGTCTGAGTTCAGTAGGTAAAGAAGAAATTCTGTACTCTGAAGTCTCTCCTAGGCTTTGCATCGAAGGCCTTGACCTCTGTGACAATATATGTAATAACAAAATAATTAACAACCTTTTTATTAAAGGTGTGTGTTTCTTACACTCTAAGAAGGAATATTATTTCTAAAGGAATTTGATGTTGAAGAGGTTAAGAAAATAAAAGATATATTTCATGTCCACTTCCTCCTAAGGTAAAACGTCAAAATCTTAAATGAGATTTATATAACAATCAGTTCTTACGATTGAGATTTAATTTTGATGCAAAGAACTGTACATTTTGTGACAAGAAAATTGAAAGGTTGGAACATATGTTTTTCTTTTGTGCAGTGCAGTCCTTCTGGAGTGAGATGCAGTGTTGGCTACAGTCTGGAGTTGTCACCCTTGACATTGAGGATGATCAGATTTGGTGTTTGCATTGAAAACAAGGATGTAGAGCTTGTTCTCACTATTGTCTTATAGCTGGGGAAGTTTTCCTTCATAAATGTAGATACTTTAAGACTAAACCTTGTCTGATTCATTGGAAGAACGAGCTAAAACTCTATAGTAAGTCACTGAAACTTATTAAAGAGAAGAAAGCTCTTAAATTGTTTTTCATTACTAGATTAAGTTAATTTGAGATAGCCCTGTTTATGTGTTATTTATATGTATTTTCTGCTTTGTTATTTTCTTTCATTGTTTTTTTTATTATTTATTTATTCTGTCATTTTGTATGTGGTATTTCTTTGCTCAACCTGAGGCAGAAGATACTTGAGGTACACAACGTGAAAATGTCCCTTGTTCATTTGTATCTACTAAGCTCAATAATTAATAAAGACAAAGAAAAAAGAAAAGAAAAAATCTGCGGTTAAGTCGGACAGTTTCCCAGCAGTTTCCAGCAGCCTTAGGTCTATACAGGACGTCACAGAAATACTTACATCCTGTCAGATCTGATGCTGTAAAAATTATTAAAATGTTATCAGATTCATATATTAGTTTTTCCTCAGTCTCCAATTGTTTTATTTATTACAGAGTAACCTGTTAAAATGCTTTACAGGCTATGTGTAATATGTGTTCATGGTTCAACCTCGATTTCACATAAATTCTCATGAACATCAGTATCAGTTTGCTGCTGCAGAGCAGACCTGTCCCCTCAACTACATAGGCTAAATAAATTGTGTTGACTATAAGGTTTATGTTTTCAGGAGAAAGAAATACAAGGCAACAGCTTTCATTACATGGCTTCACATCTGTACAGATTTTAAGAATCCTCACATCTCACTGCCCACAAGTCTTCATGTATATACAATAGATTATATATAGTTTATGATGTATGTATTTGTTTTATGTATGTATTTAGTCTGACTATTAGACATCACCATCAGTCACACACACGTATTCTGTTAACAGAACAAATAAAACCAAACTCTCTCCTATTCAACAAAAATAAAGAGTTTATATTAAACGTTATATTGTTGAGTCAACATCTAAACCAATCAGCTGTTAGATCAGGTGATCCAGGTATTTCCCATCATGCCCTGGGTCTTGCAGGCGGTGGAGACAGTGGAGACTCTATTAATTGCAGTTAATACCTGTCTTAAGACACGTTTTCATGATGCTATTTCACTGATATAAAGCACCAAGGTTAGCTTGTTGAAAGTGACTTGAGTAACAGTATCAGCGAGCAAGGAGCAAGTACCAGCACACAAATGCTGCTCCCAAACATAAGCGCTTTAAAAGTTTTCATGTAAAGGCATGTTACACATCACATCTTTAGTCGCAAAACCCTTAATTGCAGTCTTGATTTGGTTTTAATGAAGTTATCAGAGTAAAATGATATTGTGAAAGTGGCTGATTGTTCCTGTGATCAGTCACCTTAGACATTAAAAATGTTATTACCTCTGCCAAGGAGGTTATGTTTTCGCCAGCATTTGACTGTTTGTTTGTCTGCAAAAAAAACCTCAAAAAGTTATGAATGGATTTTGATGAAATTAGGAAAGGTTGATAATGGGACAAGGAACAGATGGTAAAATTTTGGTGATGATCGGTTGAAGCGAAGTGGATAAAATAATAAAATGGCTGTAAATCTGACCTGCTAGGTGGAGGTCTGCACTCTCCGAGTGCTTTTAGTTAATATTGTAATATTAGGGGTTCTTTAAAATCACACTGAAGAATAAATGTACAGCTTCTGTGTGATTACTGGGCTATAATGTTGACAGTAGGGCACTTAAGTATCTTGAAATAGATTTACAATCTAGTGCATCATTGTTATATAAAGGTAAGGCTAATTATATTTTGTTTTTCTTGTTAGCAATTCCCATGTGAATGTCAAAACCAACAATTCATGCATCTTACTAATAAGTAGTGCGTGTGTCTATCTAAAGCCTGATATGTATTATTCATTCAGGGACAAACTGGAGCACATAGAGCGCACCGGCCAAAGTGGGTGGGTCTGATAAGGCGGTCTCGGTATTTGTAAAATAGGCTTATTACTTTACTTTAAAAGAAACTTAATGCTTTTTATTATACGAGATCATATACTTTGACATGTTACGCGCGATAGGCACATACTCTTCTCATTATGGTCAAAATCGTTTTTTAACATCCAGTTAAACTGAATATGATTATTATGCCACGTGTATCAGCACATATAAACTGCTTCAAATGCACACACTCTAGACTAACCTATAGTTTCAATCTATAAAGAAAACAATATGAGGAAGCACATATTCATGAAAACAGGTTGATTAATAAATCCAACTATACTTTAACTCAAAATATATAATATGGATAAAAAGTATAATTTCACTTCCAAAAGATGTTTCAATTTTGTCACACACATTTCGTAAGAGAGGGGAGGGCGTGATTTCCCTGGCGCAATGCAAATGGACAGGATGTGGTAGAGAAAAGAAGCATTGTCTCACCACAACTAGTGGCTTGTTCATCTCCGCATTTTGCCCCAAGGCTGGATACTTTAAGATGGCATCTAAAACTTCAGGGATCCCAAGTGACTTTTTACCTCCTTTTGGCCTAAGGATGGCTGAAAGAAGCGTTTGTCCAGTCGGGGGTAATACAGGGGTGGAGTCCTAAACATTTGACCCCCGGGTCTCGTGGGTCTTGTTCATCGATAATACTGGTTCAAGGGAAGTCCAGAGAGGCTGTTCCTCTACAAACCTGTAATTGAGTTAATTTTCTTTTTTGGAACATGGCAATGAAGATACTGCTAGTCTTAAATTAAGGAAATGAAAATACTGTTTTTCTTAAGTATGTTAAGCCCCCCAAAAAGGCAATTCATTTGGAGGAAGAAGAAGAAGAAGAAGAGGAAAAACAAGAACAAGAAGAAGAAGAAAAATTCTTTGCATTTCAGCGCCAGAAGCTTGGGCCCTAATAATTCCTTCAATTTCAATAGGGTCCTCGCACCAAGGTCAGTGCTTGGGCCCTAATGATAAAAATTCCTTGCATTTCAGTAGGGTCCTGGCACCTCTAGGATGCCCGGGCCCTAATAATAATAATAATTCCTTTAGTTTCAATATGGCCTTTGCCCAGCCTACGGTCAGTGCTGGGGCCCTAAAAATAATAAAAATAAAAGTTCCTTGCATTTCAATAGGGTCCTCAATCAATCAATCAATTTTATTTATAAAGCCCAATATCACAAATCACAATTTGCCTCACAGGGCTTTACAGCATACGACATCCCTCTGTCCTTTGGATCCTCACAGCGGATAAGGAAAAAAAACTCCCCCCAAAAAAACCCTTTAACGGGGAAAAAAACGTTAGAAACCTCAGGAAGAGCAACTGAGGCGGGATCCCTCTTCCAGGACGGACAGACATGCAATAGATGTCATACAGAACAGATCAACATGATAAATTAACAGTAATCCACATGGCACAATGAGACAGAAAGAGAGAGACAGAAAGAGAGAGATGGTAATAACAGTAACTTACAACAACATTAATGAAAGTAATATTATAATTAATAATAATATATTAATATCTGATAGTATACATGTGTGACAATAATCATATGTGTATAATAACAGTAGAAGTTTGACTAATGACAGCAGCAGCAGCAGGACGCATCTGGCAGGACCATGGCACCAGCACAACCACACACGTCACACTATTCAGGCACCGCTGCAATACGAGTTAACCTGAGAGACAGTGGAGCACAAAGGCTCTGGAGAAGAAGCTGAGTTAATGACATCTAGAATGGCTGAGGTAGCAAGATGCAGTAATAGGACACGAGAGAGAGATAGAGAGAGACAGAGAGAGACAGAGAGATAAAGAGAGAGAGAGAGAGAGAGAGAGAGAGAGAGAGAGAGAAGGTGCCTCGTGTATTATAGGGGGTCCTCCGGCAGACTAGGCCTACGTCAGCCTAACTAGGGGCTGGTACAAGGAAAGCCTGAGCCAGCCCTAACTATAAGCTTTGTCAAAGAGGATGAAGAAGTCTTAAGTCTAGTCTTAAATGTGGAGACGGTGTCTGCCTCCCGGACCGCAACAGCAAGATGATTCAACAGGAGAGGAGCCTGATAGCTGGAGGCTCTGGCTCCTGATCTACTTTTGGAGACTTTAGGGACCACAAGTAACCCTGCATTCTCTGAGTGCAGAGTTTTGGTGGGATAATATGGCACTATGAGCTCTCGAAGATATGACGGAGCTTGGCCATTTAGAGCTTAATAAGTTAACAGCAGGATTTTAAATTCACTTCTGGATTTTACAGGGAGCCAGTGCAGAGAAGCTAAAACAGAAGAAATATGATCTTGTTTCTTAGTTCCTGTTAGTACACGTGCTGCTGCATTCTGAATTAGCTGGAGAGTTTTTAAGGACTAGCTAGAGCTACCTGATAATAGAGAGTTACAGTAATCCAGCCCTGAGGTAACAAAAGCGTGGACCAATTTTTCTGCATCTTTTCGGGTCAGGATAGGCCTAATTTTCGCAATATTACGCAGATGAAAAAATGCAGTCCGTGAGGTTTGTTTTAAATGAGAATTAAAAGACAGATCTTAATCAAATGTTACTCCGAGGTTTCTTACGGTAGGGCTAGAGGCTGACCCTAATTGAAGCTGCAAGCAGTGATGAATGAGCCCTCGCACCTCTGCGCAACTCAGGGTTGCTGGCATGACGCTGGCTGGTGCGTCAGTTCATTTCTGTCAAAATCAGACAGTGCATTCAGGAGTATGTATGACTATTTCACACTTTGTACCACTTCCTCTTCCCACAAGAGGGAGTTGGAGAGGGCACTAACGATATGTCATGTTCCTATACATGACAATATAGACCACAGCATGTAAATGTCAGGTAAATATAACACTAAGTTTCTGAAAAGACGTACTTCCTGTCACGGCTAGGTGGCACTGTAAGTCTTCACTGAATATTGAGTTAAAGGTCTGTGAAGAGGTACAGTCGTCAGTCCTGGGAAGACTGGACCATATATGCTGGAGTTACAATCCACTTCCTTGTTTATGGTGACACATGGAAGTTAAACACCTTGCCACAGTCACACGGTTTGACGAAAACTCAAGCCTGTTAGAACTTTTCTTCTTCAAGGCAGTTGGGTGCTGGGTGCTCGTGCTAACGTATTGCGGTAAGCATGTTGTGTCATTTCTGGTGTTTCTCTATGGTGCTCTAGCAAACTCTACCAGCTTGCTTTCTGTTTTTCCTCACTTCAGTTGCTTAACATCTAATTCAAATCTTAACCCAGTTACTAGTTCTGTTTAAGCACTTACAGCTGTCCTCTTTTAACGACTTTCTTGCTTATCTGTTAGCTGTTGCTCGTTAGCAGTTAAGCGATGGCTTCTCCTTCTGCTCTTTCTTGCTTGGTGTGCCAGATGTTTAGTTATGCCTCTGCCTCCTTTAGTGACAGTGGTAACTGTAAGAAGCGTAGCTTTTTGCTGCGTTGGAGGCGAGGCTCAGTGAATTGGAAGTACGCCTCTGCACCATGGAAAACCATTTAGTAGCTGCGGTAGTTAGCCAGCCCCCTGTAGCCAGTGAGGAGCTACATACAGTGGGTACTGGTTAAAAATGGACACCTCACTCTCAGGGAGTGGGATTCACGCATTGTGTAAAATTTAAGTCACAACTGTAGCCACTAGGTGGAAGCAGAGTACTCACATGCAGCTCAAAAGATTTTGGGACAATTCCACGTTTGACCACAATGTGGCTGCAATGGAGACTGGCGCTGTTTATACTGTAGGTAGTGTACTACTGTACTGTAGGAGCATGAGCGCAAATGACAACAACAAAAGACCAAAAACTACAAGGTAAACCTTGTTTCATCTGTACATATGTCTGTTGTGTTTGTCATTCATGTAGGCTACAGTAATTTATTCGGAAACACCTCCATTTTCTGGTTGAGAAAAGCCGTTCAAAGTCAGTCATACCTTTTTAATACATTAGCAACACACAGTAATTACTCGTCTAGGATGATGCTGTGTTGCATAAACCATTACACACAGGTGACTGATATGTTTGTCATTTTAAACGCATTTTTAACAGATAAGATTGTCATTAAACACAAGTTTTAGATTTTTTTTTTTACAGTGGCGGCCGCGCTCCATCTTAAATCAATTAAAAAACGAAAAAACGGTTTGTTTTTTCATTATTCATTTAATAATCAAATTCAAAAATACAAAAAACAGTTTGTTTTTCTTATTTGTGATTTTATGCTGACATCAAAAATAGCAAATTGAAAAATGGTCCATGATAAAAATTTGATTTTGATTTTTCATTTGATCCAACTTGCGTAAAAAAAACCCTAACGTTACAGCAGCCTACAAACATGCTGTGTCAATACATCAACTCAGACACTGTTGTAGTATTTAGCCAAATAACATCATGCTACAGCAGTAATAATGTCAGCTTTAGTCAAATGGCTCTAGCTCTCCCGGTAAATGTCATAAACTCTGGACACATTTTCCCCTGTATGTTGACACGATAATGGCTGCGTTTCCCACATTGCTCTTAGCTTAAAAAGATCTTTCACTACCCCCTTCAGCTACAGGAATCTAAACCGTGTATCAGAGCGTCATTGCTGAGTGGCAAAAAAGGCGGTAAGTGTTCTTATGTACCCTACAAGTGTATAATACTGTAAGTCTACATAAGGTAGGCATCCTTGCTTAACTAACCCATGACTCATAACTTATCTCCATTTAAAATTACAGGCAGCTGTGTTTCTGCGCGATGACAAGTGGTGCAATGACATGGCCAGGGTGGTGCATTTGGAAAGCCTTCTAGCCTGGAGAACGGCGGAGCTTGCAGCAGAAACATCGAGTAGCGCCACTGATTGCTGAGACAGAGACCCTGCATGCTGAGAAAGACGCCGAGATTGCAAGTCTGAAAGCTGACTTGGCAGCCATGACAGCGGAGAACAACAACCTCAGACAGGAGAACCAAAGAGTCAGAGAGACCAGCCAGAGAAGGGGACTGGACATTTTGCAAGAGGCGAGAACTGGGTTCGGAGAACTGCAGGTGGCTCTACGTGAGCAGAGAACTCATTGGAATGTCTCTGCTATGCCTGTGAGACCAATCCCCAGATACACCTCAACACCTGCACCAGACTCATCTTCTTCAGAAGCACCGATGTCTCCATTGGCCCTTTCTGTCACCCTTAATGACAGCATCCTAATTCCCCGTCAACACATTTTATGCACATGCTAGACTTCACCAACAGAGCTACGGCCAAGTGGGCAGATATGGATGAGACCACCGTGCACCGTACCGTGCTCCTGGCCCATATTCTGAATTTGTATCTGAGTTCTAAGAGTTTTTATCCAGTTAAATTCTCAAATCAGATAAAGTTATTATTGTAGGCGATTTTAACATTCATGCTGACGTTGATAATGACTCCCTGGCGACTGCGTTTATCTCATTATTATTATTATTACTACTACTACTACTACTATACTAGATGTTTATCAGATACTTCTGTCGCAAAATGTAAGGAAATGATTCCTTCGTTGTTAAATTTAGCCTCTCTAACTCCCCTGGGACGCCGGTGTCCGCGCTCCCTCCCTCCTCTGTTAAATGGCATCTCACAGGCGCACTATGCCATCGAATCTTTTATTCCTTATGGATTTCGCACCAGAGCAGCCTAAACACAAGAAGTCCAAAATCACGATGACTGGTGCCAAGTCATGTCATGCCGTTTTTCAAGTGGAAAAGTTAAAGGATTACTCGCGATCTCATGCGGAGCCGTCAGTAGACATATAGCTGGTTTATAAAAGTTAAGAGTTTCACTCCTACCACTATTGGCTGAGATATACCGCCTAGAAAGTGGAATCACAACTTTCACGTCTCATATGGCTTTATTTGGTGATATTTTATGGTGTTTCTGTGTCATAAACAACATCAGCTATCATAATCACACCTGATTTCAATAAGGTACAATGTTTGAAGCTGGTTGAGTATTGTTTGATCACTGATAGTACTGTTTTGAAGCGGAGTGAGCGCTCTGTCTTTTGGAGCTCCACCTGGATGTAGAATGGTCATACTTTGAGCAATCTTCTTCAAATTTGAAACAAATGTTCATTGACAGTGTGCCTACACCTCCACAGTGTCATTTACCTGCTCAGATGAAGCCACAGACAGTTATTCATCCTGAAAATCTTTTTTTTTTTTTTAATTTTAGGCAAAATCTTCAACTTTTTACTGACTTCAGAGGCCCATTACTCTGTCTTTGTATCACCTAGAGTGTTTCTGACATTTTCACAAGAAACTTCAGAGAGTTTGCTTTCTGGCAAGACCTCATGCATGCATGTAGTCAGAGTGGTTCAGAGGCTACAGTCATTTTAATTTGGGTATGTCATTTTAGGCGTTTTTGCTACAAAATGGGGGTGGAGTGCAATTCATACCATGTCCTTCAATAAAAGAGGTTTCCCGTACCGGCTTTAAACTCTCCCGAATTGATCATCTTGTAGATAGTGCTGTAGGCTCGCTGCAAACAACACTCGCCTCCATAGCACCTCTTAAAAAGAAGTTAACAAAGCAAAGAAAGTTCGCTCCTTGGTATAACTCGTAAACCCGTAAGATAAAACAAATACCACGAAATTTTGAAAGGAATTGGTGATTGACCAAACTGGAAGAATCTTGTTTTAGTCTGGGCAGATAGTCTCAAAACGTATAAGAGGGGAGACTGCCAAAGCAAACTATTACTCAGCTTTAATAGAAGAAAATAAGAACAACCCCAGGTTTCTTTTCAGCACTGTAGCGAGGCTGACTGAGAGTCACAGCTCTATTGAACCTTGTATTCCTTTAGCCCTTAGCAGTAATGATTTTATGAGCTTTTTTAATGACAAAATTCAAACTATTAAAGGCAATATTCATGACCTCCTGTCCTCAGATAGTGCCTATCTGCCCTCAAACACAGCTGTAAGACCTAATATATATTTAGATTGCTTCTCCCTGATTTCTCCTCAACAATTGACCGCGTTGATTTCTTCATCTAAATAAAAATAAGAATACTTTATTGTCACTGTTAACATTGTCAGATAATATCACTGTGTCACTCTGTTTAGCAGCTTCTATTTGACAGCAGCACAAAAAAATTGTTAAAATAAAAATAACACTGTAACAGTATAAAAATAAGGTATTGCACCCAATATTTTTGTGTGGTTTCAGTGTCAGACATTAACCCATCCCGGTGTTTCCCCGGCAGCCTCCACTTCACCCAGCTTCACTCAGCTGCCTGATAAACCCACTGCTTCTTCCCACTTTAACCTGAAGCGATGTTTTAGCCCAGCGGGCAGCTGGCTCGCGGGCTGCCCGCTGGGCTAAAACATCGCTCTCACTCACGGAGAAGAGGAGGAACGTTAGCTCCCAGTGTTAGCACTAGCCGAGTTGGCTGCCACCGGCTACTGGAGTAACTTAATAGCTATGGAGTGTTTCTATCTGAGCCTATATAACAAAAATGTAGCCTCGCGGGCTCGCGGGTGGGGTATTCACATGAACATACATGAACGTGCAGCCGGACCGGCTTGTAAACAATGGGCTGGAGATCAACACAGAGAGAGGGTATGTGAGGTCATGCTATACTCCAGATGAAATTACACCTCTAGTTCTTCACATAGCAATTTTTTAATTCCTTCAATCTAGAAATGATGAAATTTTGCTTATAGTCGCTGGTGGGCCTTCCTCACCTGATAGGAGGTGTGGACGGACCAGGTGAGGTTGGCCGAAATGTGGAGACCAAGGAATTTAAAGCTCTCCACCCTCTCAACTTCCTCTTCTTTGATGGAGAGGGCGTGGGGCTCAATCTTTTTGGATTTTCTGAAATCCACAATAATTTCCTTGGTTTTGGCTGTGTTGAGGTCCGAGTGTTCAGGATGAGTGTGGAGGAAGTGCGATCTCCCATCCTGACGTGCTGAGGTCTGTTCCTGAGGAAATCATCAACATGTCTCTTAGACCCCATCCTAACTAGGCTACTTAAGGAAGTCTTACCTTTAGTTAACACTCACTTATTAGACATGATCAATATATCTTTATTAACAGGCTATGTACCACAGTCTTTTAAGGCAGCTGTAATTAAACCTCTCCTAAAAAAGCCCACCCTGGATCCAGAGGTGTTAGCCAACTATAGACCAATACCTAATCTTCCCTTTCTTTCAAAGATTCCTGAGAAAGTAGTTGCAAACCAGCTGTGTGATTTTCTCCATGATAACACTTTATTGAGGAATTTCAGTCAGGATTTAGAGTGCATCATAGCACTGAGACAACACTAGTTAAGATTACAAATGATCTTCTGATTACTTCAGACAAAGGACTCGTCTCTGCACTTGTTTTATTAGATCTTAGTGCAGCATTTGACACAATTGATTATCAAGTTCTGCTACAGAGACTGGAACATTTAATTGACCTAAAAGGTTCTGCACTAAGCTGGTTTAAATCTTATTTATCTGATCATTTTCAGTTCGTTCATGTTAATGATGAATCATCTCTATGTACTAAAGTTTGTTTTGGAGTTCCACAAGGTTCTGTGCTCGGACAAATCCTATTCACTGTACAGATGCAGCCACTTCAAATTTCCCACGCCATCCAACAGCCTTCCGGATGCTTGCCATCTTCCAGCCAAATACCATTCCCCCCACCTTGTGTGCCTATATTCCACTGTAACGTGCCCATTTATTCAATTACAAGGTTTCACCATGAGATGGCGCTTCCCTCACAGAAACACAAAAAATAACAAAGGTTTAGAGGTGCTTGTACTTTACCTAGTAGTATTTCCATTTTATGCTACATTATTAATCTATTCCACTGTCTCAGATGTAAATATTAGGCACTACTTTTATTTTAAAGATGGCCTATTATTTACAGTACTTTTTTACAATAATATAAATTTGTTGCTAGGTTATAATAAGCCACCCAGCTGTATTTAAGTTATTAAATTGACCACCTTTATCTGCTGCAGCATCAGTATTAAAAACACATTAGTTATTAAGGTAAACCTAAAATGTTGTTACAATTGACCAGGTCTCCCCTATCTGAAAATATTGAGTTAGTCTCTCAGAATAATGAGAAACGTTCTGAAAATATCAATGTCATTTCATTACAAGTAAAGTTAGTGCAAGTACGGGGACTATTATTGCTGATTACAAGTAAAGTGCTTTACATTAGAAAAAAAAACAAAACAAAATATCACACAACATTAAAATCCAGAAAAAACATCAACACAATTATATAGAAGCCCCTGCCCTGTCACATAGCCGCACATGTAAGAAGTGCAGCCATATGATTAGCATCCCCCCACACACACATACACACCAGGATTTAACTATAAGCTTGGGAGAATAGAAAAGTTTTGAGTTTGGTTTTGAAAGTGGACACAGTTGTGATGGACCTCAGGTCATCAGGCAGGTCTGAAACCTGATTGGTGTGTACCGTAAATGTTGTTTGTTGTAAGATAATCATCCAGTTTGTAAACAATTTTTTCAAGAACTTTTCTGAGGAAGTGAAGATTGAATATTCGTCAATAGTTATTACAGATGGATCTAGGTTGTTTTTCTTTAATACAGGTGATATTACAGCATGCTTGAGAGAAGCAGGGAAAGAGCCAGTCTGCAGGGAGCTATTAATGATATTTTCAACACTATTTATAAGACAATGAGAGACAGATTTGAAGAATTTGGTAGGGATGGAATCAAGAGAGCAAGTGCTAGATTTCAGGTGCTGAATGACGAGCAGATCACTGCAGTTAGGTGAGAATGAAGACATGGAGCTAGTGGAAGTAATTTGATGCAAGGGTGAGCCGGAGCCAGATGAAGAATTTGTTATGTTATTTCTAATATGTAAGATTTTTTCCAGAAAGAAAACAGCAAATTCATTACATTTGGTTGTGGAGAGAAACTCAAAAGGGGTAGATTTGAATGAATTAATTAATTTATCAACTGAGGAGAAAAGAAATGAGACATTATTATGACTATTATGAAATCTGCCAGACAGTCCTACATTTCTCAGCTGATCAACGTCTTCATTGTAACTGTAAAGTGCACTTTAGAGATTTTATAGATCTCAAAATCAATTTGTAATTTGTTTTTTCTCCATTTCCGTTCAGCTCTCCAGCAGATTATTTTTGCCATTTTAACTTTCCCATGGCTTCTCCAAGGTGCTTTTGCTCATCCATGATTTTTTACAGTTATGACAGGAGCAATGTGGTCAATAATCACAGTCAATAGACACATGACAGCAAGGTGGGTAATGTACTTTGAAAACTTATTAATAAAAGTGTTAGTTGTATCAGCATTTACGAAACGTTTGTTAATGCATCTATCAGTAGTTGTCTGTTCAACGGGGCATGCTACATCAAAGAAAATACAGTAATGGTCAGATATTGCAACATCTAAAACATCTGTTATTGCAATATCAAGACCTTTTGAAAAGACAAGATCAAGTGTACAACCTTTAGGATGGGTAGAGCCAGTGACATGTTTTCTAAAATCAAATGACTCTAATAAAGTGATCAATTATTTTGCTTCTGTTGTATCAGCATGAATATTGAAGTCACCTGAAACAATAATGCAGTCAAAAGCAATAGTGATTTTAGACAACAGTTCACCAGATTCTTCTAAAAAGACCCTGTTTCAGTTTAGGAGGATGGTAGACAGTGAGAAGAAGTGCAACAGGAGATACTGATTGAATAATTAGCTCTAAGTATTCAAAAGACACAGATTTACACTTAAATAGGTAATTATATATGACAGCAACCCCCCTCCCTTTCTATTGATCCGTGTGCAATGTACAAAGTTGTAGTTATCAGGAGATGTTTCAATCAATCAATCAATCAATTTTATTTATAAAGCCCAATATCACAAATACAATTTGCCTCACAGGGCTTTACAGCATACGACATCCCTCTGTCCTTTGGACCCTCACAGCGGATAAGGAAAAACTCCCCAAAAAAACCCCTTTACCGGGGAAAAAAAAATGGTAGAAACCTCAGGAAGAGCAACTGAGGAGGGATCCCTCTTCCAGGACGGACAGACGAGCAATAGATGTCGTACAGAACAGATCACCATAACAAATTAACAGTAATCTGTATGACACAATACAATAATCTGTATGACATCCTCGATAATGACAGTAGCTTACAACAACATTCATGAAAGTAATAATATTGTCGTTATAGTTCTGGCTACTGTGGTACAATATGTTGAAAGTATATATTAGTATCTGGCAGTATACATGTATGATAATAATCATATGTGTATAATAACAGTAGAAGTATGACTAATGATGGCAGCAGCAGCAGCAGGAGGCATCTGGCAGGACCACGGCAGCAGCACAACCACACACGTCACACTATCGAGGCACTGCTGCAATACGAGTTAACCTGAGATAAGTTCCTTATTACCAGTTTGAGCAAGCCAGGTTTCTGTTAGTACAATATAGTCCAGTTTGTGAGAAGTGATGATGTCATTAACTAAGAAAGTCTTTCTTTTTTTTTTGAGCATGCAGGGAGAGATTTTTGCAGGTTCAGATAGAGCAGGTTTGATATGTACAAGACTGCTAGATCTCTGAGATTTTCTCATTTTCTTGTTATTAGACTTCTATCTATTGATAATGACTACTGCAATATGAGATGTAGGTGTGGGACTTACAGTATGTGAAAGGATGAAGGCTTTGAGGGAGCACAGTGTGAGTTCAATGTTTGTAGATCCAGTGTTGTTTGGATGAAGGCGGCCATGTTTAAAGAGTTCAGCCCTGTTGTAGAAGGTGGTGAAATTGGGGATGGGTAGGGGATAGGGGATGCCTCTGTTGCAGCAGTATCCCTTAAGCCAGATGTGCAGTTGTCTGAGTCGGCTGAACTTTACGTCCCCAAAGCGGGGGGATGGCAGTGGGCCTGAAATGATGCACTGTTTGTTGGTGCTCAAAACACTGTCAATGAGGGAGACAAAATCCACTTTAAAGCCACTGTGTGTAGGAATTTTCCCATCTAACTTTGAAATCACATATTGCATTCAAACAGATGGCGCACTCTAGCGCCTCACTACGGTGGCCGAGACCCGCCATAGCTGCAAATAAAAAAAAATGCTGCAAATCAAAAGAAATGCCGCGATACAAATAAAAAAAAGCATTGACGCAAATAAAAAAAAAGCAACGATGCAAATAAAAAAGCCACAACGGAAGTGAAATGCCGGGGACTATTATTGCTGATGCACATGTTTTTTTATGCGAAAGAAGAAGAAGAAGAAGAAGAGAGAGGAAAGTAACAAGAAGACGAAAAAGAAAAAGAAAAACAAACGAAAAACTAAGTGTGTTATATATAACAGAACTCATTTAAGATACCTTCATCAGTTACTGGAGGCCACTGTCTAACATCAACCCAGCTATTCATGATGCTGTCATTGTAGAGAGTCAGTTCACAATGACAGCATAATGAATTGATGACTGACACGTCACTGCAGCAATGGCGCCGCCGCAAGATGGCGGCATACACAAATCGATCACCGAATTCGTCTATACTATACAGATAGAGGAACACCAGCATCCTTCAGTTCAGCTTCATATCAAACCTGGGGCTACATGGCCTAACCATATAACACACTTAGTTTTTCGTTTGTTTTTCTTTTTCTTTTTCGTCTTCTTGTTACTTTCCTCTCTCTTCTTCTTCTTCTTCTTCCTCTTCTTTCACATAAAAAAAAAACATGTGCATCGGCAATAATAGTCCCCGGTAATTCATTTCCGTTGTGGCTTTTTTATTTGCATCGTTGCTTTTTTATTTGCATCGCGGCGTTTCTGTTTAATTTGCAGCGTTTTTTTTTTATTTGCAGCGATGGCGGGTCTCGGCCACCGTACCTCACTGTTTCAAACACGTATTGCAACAACGGTAGCCGCTGTGTACCAAAAAGCTATGATAACACTGATGAAACCATGTCATCCGATACTACATGGAGTATTAATTCAGGCTCCTACACAGACACACGCGACGCGAGTTGACAAACCCCCTCCTCACCATGCTGGCTGTGTTTACAACGTAGGACTGTTGGGGCGGGTGTAAATTGGAACAGCTGATAGTGGCCAGCAGCACTACTGCCGCATAACAAAGTCCCACTCTTTGAGCATAATGCAGGATCATGTATTATGCAGCATCAGGGGAGACTGAATCCTTGTCGCCAAGAAAGTGCAAAAGGGAATCAAAAAGGCAGTGTGACCGGACAGAGCTGCTGAAGGAGAAAGGTAATACAATCACAGGCCAGCGCTAACGGCGGCTAACGGCGGTGCAGTGATGCGAGGAGAGGGATGAGGCTGATAGCGACTGGCCGCTAACACGGGCTAACAGCCAATAGCAGCGCTGGCCTGTGATTGCATTACCATCCTCGCTCAGCAGCTCTCTCTACCTGGGAAAGGCTACCTGGATGTGGGCCTTCATTCTGTTCTGTTAATTTGCCGGTCACGCTACCTTTTCTATTCCCTTTTGCGCTTTCTTGGCGACAAGGATTCCGTCTCCCATGATGCTGCATATACATGATCCTGTATTATGCTCAAGCAGTGGGACTTTGTTTCAAATTTGCCAAGGTAGTAGCGAAGCGCCTCTTGCTCCTCTCCTTCGGCTCCTCAGTCATGCAGTGCTGCCCTGGCTCTCAACGAAAACGCCGAAGGCGGTGCTGTATGTCCCTTGCTGGCGGGTGTATTCCATAGGTGTATTCTCAAGATGGCGAAGCGTAATGGAACCCCACAGACGACTTACCCGCACAATGTACAAACAAATCCAAAATTCTCCTTTTACGAGAATAAGTCAGATTATTGGTGGAGGTAATAGTACACCAGTGATGACATATTTATGAATGCAGATATCAATTTTTGCCAATAAACAACTGAAAATGTTACACACTGTGGCTTTAATTATGTTTATATGTTAGCAGTAATTAGCGGGTGTCGGTGTCTGCGGTCATTACGGTCACCACCGAGCTTGTCAGCAGCGTGTATCGGTGTCTGCGGTCACCACCTAGCTGTCAGCTTATTATTATATTATTAAGCCTTTATGTAATACATGTAAAATCACGTTGATACCGGAGGTCTCGTTTTCAAGTGCGACCTGTATCACAGCAGCAACATCCACATCAAGTTACAGAGCCAAAGACAATACGATACAACACAAGCTTAGCTCCTTAACTAGCTAACCAGCCAGCTAACATTTAGCCTTCGAGCAAGACGCCAGTATCGAAGTCAGAGCCGGACAGAGAAGTGTTAAGGTGCGTTCACACCGGACGCGAATTCGCCAATTCGCACGTCAAGACAAAGTCAATGCAAAGACGCAATTAGACGCGAATTCGCGCCGGGCGGCGCGATGGACGCGTTTGGAGCGACGCGATGGACGCGATAGTATGGAAAGCCAAAAGTGCCACAATTCGCCACTATTTCAAAGCGTTTTATGGTAAAGCGCCGTAAAAAACGCGCGTTTTATAGTAAAACGTCGCAATAAACGCGCGTTTTATTTGTCTAGAGCGCCGTTTTTTCCGCCGCTTTTCGCCAGAAGCTGTAAAACGCCGCTTTTTATGCGACAAAGTGCCGTTTTAAAACGCCCGTGTTTTACGGCGTTTTAGAGAGGCACTTGAACGCCGCTTTTTACGCTGTCGTAAACGTCTATAGAACGGCGCGATTCGCGGCGTTTTTCCAGATGATAATGAGCCCTGCCCTCTGTTTAACACAGCCAATAACTTCAGTGTTTCTTCAACCAATCAGCAGAGAGCACAGCCAGACCACAACAATCGATCTGTGAGACTGGCCTGCTCCGTTGCTCTTAGAGGAAATTTCAGAAATTCAGAGGATTTAATACTGATCTGATCTGATGAAAGTATCATCGCCGTGGCTAGATACGCTGTGCTTAAACTATGTCGGTATATAAAATAAATAAACAAAACCTTAATACCTAAACCAACCATAGCACTGTCTCTGCCAGAGACATGGGCTTGCTCAATAGATAACTGTGTATCACGATCTTCATTGTTCCCCCTTTGCAGCACTTTTAAATGTGGTTTGCCTCCAGCTCTGTGTCAAATAATGCCTACAATGATTTTCTAAATGTATGAAGGTCAAATGTATAACTCGTAATACAATTTTCCATTTATTAGTCTTGGTTTTCTTGTTGTGTTTTTATGTCACAAATATCTGAACAATCTCTTGCTAAAACACTTTTCCTGAGGTGCTATTTGTTACACTTACTCTCGTGTTCACCAGTAATCACTGGCACAATTTCTAACGTAATAAATTCCAAGTTTATCCACATCTGATCTCTGCCAACTGGTGTGCTTATTAAGTGGTGTTACACATTTGAACCACAGGGTGGCAGCACTGGTTAAAACCACTGTTCAGCTCAGCAAATGTGGTATCTTGCCTCTGGTGGTTGAAACTGGACGTTTCCATTCAATTCCAGAGGAAAATAGAAAATGTCACCTGTGTCACTGGTGTGAGGTGGAAAATCAAATGCATTTTTTTGTTTTACTGTCCATTTTATCATGAACTTTGACATAAGCTCTTCCTTAAAATGACCATGGAATGCCCTGACTTGTTTTCTATGTCTGATGACTGTAGACAGTAAAAAAGTGTTTTATTTGGCCAAATATGTTGAATGCTTACCAACAGCGCATGGGAGCACTTCATGTTTGATTGTGGGTTATGTCTACTGAGGATTATATATGTCTGGGTAGAATATGTGGATTCTTTTGTTTACTGTTCTGTATTACTTATGGTGTGCCTTGTAAGCCCATGTGGGCTGGGTGCCTTTCTGGTGTCTGATGCCCTGAAAATAAAAACTAACAACCTATACAGCAGGGATTTTCTTGTTGTAGTAATGACACCATCAGAATTATGAATGCAGCACATAGAAGATGAACAGGGAAGACACGAGTGAAAAAATGTTTTTGAATTTATTGTCAGTCCTCTATAATTCATTATTTCAACAACATTCCACAACAAGTGGTTTAAAAAAAACAGAACATGTTAACATTTGTTGAAATCAGAGGATAGAGCGGCTGTGGGGTGACCTGTGGCGAGGACTGAGCAACGTCTACTATGACCTCTTCAGCTTCCTGGAGAACGAGGGCATAATAGACGTGGACAATGAGAGACACGTTTGCTCTCCACAATGTGTACCTCACAAGATTGAACAGGGACCTTGCAAGCTTCATGGACCAGTGGGACAACCATGGGTTGAGGACAGAACGGCACGCTAGTCCTCTGCAAATCTTTGTCCGAGGTTGCCTGGAGCGGCAGGGCCAGACCACTACTGCCATGCAGAGTGTGTTTGGAGAAGGACAAGAGGGGCCTGCAGAAGAGGAACCTGCTGAAGGGCAAGGAACTGGTGCTGGGATGTTGGACTGGCCAGAGAGGGTCACCGTACCTCCAAACCAGTTCATTTTGAGTGACGCACACCTTCAAGAACTCAGAACCAGATGGGATCCACTTGCCGGGCCAAGAGCAGATCTGGGAATTGACACAGTCCGTGAGGTTGTGTCATTCGTAGAGTCAGTGACTGATTAGAATATAGCCTGTCTGCAACACTACCTCACACTACCATGGGCACTACCACCACTGTGAATAGGTTGTTTTTATACCTTTTATACACATTTTATTCTACATAGAGTGCTTACTTTTTAATGTATAGTCTTTATTTTAAATGAGAGGGAGAGAGAGAAACAATGTTTTGATTCTTCTGTGATGTCCTGGAAATAAGGAAATGTAGAGAACTTGTAATAAAAGTCTTGAGTTCAAAGTTTTTCTCTGGTGTCTTTGTTTGTTCACCTTCTATGTGCTGCATACATGATTGTGATGGTGTCATTACAAGAAGAAAATCCAGAATTGAATGAGCTGTTGATGGCTTGAACCATAATCCTGGATTGAGAACACCACATTGCCACTGCTGCCCCTCAGTAAACATAACCCACAATCAAACATAAAGTGCATCTGTGTGCTGTTGGTAAGTATTCGACATATATTTGGCCAAGTAAAACCCTTTTCACTAAACAGGTATGTTAGTCTACAGTCATCAGACATAAAAAAAACAAGCCAGGGCATTTCCTGGTCATTTGAATGAAGAGCTTAGGTCAAAGTTCATAATAACATGGGCAATAAAACACAAATGCATTTGATTTTCCACCTCACACCAGTGACACAGGTGACATTTTCTGTTCTCCTCTGGAATTTAATGGAAACGTCCAGTTTCAACCACCAGAGGCAAGATAACACATCTCAACTGGGCACAGACAGACCTCTGAGCTCTCGTCAGGTTAAGGGTGACATAATACTCCGGTTGGTAAACAGACTTGATCAAACTAAACACTCTCAGTTTTGGTTTGGTACAGCAAAATACAGAATTGACTGAGATGGTTGATAGCCTCCACCACAGTCCTGGACTGAGGAAGCAGGAGAACATGTTTTTTTGTTATTTATTTATTTATTGAAAATATACACAAACATTCAAGGCATAGAAAAGTTATACAAATATACATTCATTCTGCCTTAGATTGAGCAAAATCAACACAAGACATAAGGCCTGAATCTGAATATGATATACATATTCATATATATGTACACACATTAAACAAAAACAAAACAAAACACAACACAGGGGCCATCTCATAATAACTTAAATGTTTCCAATAGAGAGAATAGCTTAAGGGCTTTCTTTTCTTTAACAAGACTCAATGATTTACTCCAGAGTTTAAACTTATTCCTCCAATGGGTTAAACATGGTTTGGTTTTATAATGCCTACATTTATGAATGAAAAACTTACCAAATAGCAGCAGAGTGTTAAGAACAAAGTCCACATTCTTATTATCAACAAAAACACAAAAAAAAAAAAAAAAGAAAGAAAAGAAAAGTTTTCACTGTTAAAGGTAACTCAATTTCCTTGGACTGTAACCAGCTCTGCATCTCACTCCAAAAAGATTTCACTTAATCACAATAAAAGAAAAGATGTTCCAAACTTTCAATTTCCTCTTCACAGAAAACACAATTATTCAGATCAAAATTAAATCTTAATCTTAGATATTCGTTAGTTGGGTAAATTTTATTTAAAATTTTGAAGTTGATCTCTTTTACTTTAGGAGGGAGTGGAAATGAAACATAATTCTTTCTTATTTTTTTTTTAATTTTTTTTTTCTGCTCCAAATTCCTTGAGAATATACATTCTTTTAACTGGGTTAGGGTAAAACTCTTTTAGCAAAATATCTCTGATTGTTTTATTGGTACATTTGGAGTCATAAAAATCCACTTCTCCAATGCAGAGCTGTCTCAGTTCAGGTGAGACCTTAGAGTACTTAATGTCTTCACTAACCATGGACCTCAGAGAAATTGGTATTGCTTTTACAATCCTTTCATAATGTTTAACATGACATTGAAGATGGTATTTAACACAAAAATCCTCATGTTGTAAAATGTTTCCAGTATCATTCAAAAAATGAGCAATAGCCCAGACAGCCTTGGATCTCCATTCCTCGATAGGCACGGATTTTCTACTAAGCAATATGTACCTGTTATTCCAAACTGGTGTATTATGTGGTATGAAATTATGACTGTAGATTAACTTCCAATAAAGGAGGACTTGCTGATGGAAAGCAGAAAGTTTAACTGGTAATGAGGTACATTCAAAGTCACATTGCAGAAGAAAGTCTATTCCACCCATTTTTTAAAAAGTCATATTTGGGACAATAAACCAAAAAGAATCTCTGTTTGTAAGAAAAGATTTCAACTTCAAAACACCGTTCATAATATCAAAATCAATCACATTCAACCCTCCATCTTCATAAAGCAGGAGAACATGTTGGGGACCACTGGAAAACTTACACAGTTGCTGAGCACAACAGTTGTTTCAACCAGTGCTGCCACCCTGTGGTTCAAATGTGTAACACCACCTAATGACCACACCAGTTGGCAGAGAATAGACAAAAATAACCAAGACTAATAAATGGAAAATTGTATTACGAGTTATACATTTGACCTTCATACATTTAGAAAATCATTGTAGGCATTATTTGACACAGAGCTGGAGGCAAACCACATTTAAAAGTGCTGCAAAGGGGGAACAATGAAGATCGTGATACACAGTTATCTATTGAGCAAGCCCATGTCTCTGGCAGAGACAGTGCTATGGTTGGTTCACGGTATTAAGGTTTTGTTTATTTATTTTATATACCGACATAGTTTAAGCACAGCGTATCTAGCCACGGCGATGATACTTTCATCAGATCAGATCAGTATTAAATCCTCTGAATTTCTGAAATTTCCTCTAAGAGCAACGGAGCAGGCCAGTCTCACGGATCGATTGTTGTGGTCTGGCTGTGCTCTCTGCTGGAAAAACGCCGCGAATCGCGCCGTTCTATAGACGTTAACGACGGCGTAAAAAGCGGCGTTCAAGTGCCTCTCTAAAACGCCGTAAAACACGGGCGTTTTAAAATGGCACTTTGTCGCGTAAAAAGCGGCGTTTTACAGCTTCTGGCGAAAAGCAGCGGAAAAAACGGCGCTCTAGACAAATAAAACGCGCGTTTATTGCGAAGTTTTACTATAAAACGCGCGTTTTTTACGGCGCTTTACCATAAAACGCGTTGAAATAGTGGCGAATTGTGGCACTTTTGGCTTTCCATACGATAGACGCGATGGACGCGGCGCGATAGACGCGAAATTCGCGTCCAACGCCTCATCGCTCAGTTGAAAATATTGAACTTTTGAGGCGAATTCGCGTGACTCTGAGCCGCGAAAGCCAATCAGCGTTGAGATTCTCCCGACGTCATGGTTGACATCAGTTGTTGACACAACAATAAACTGCTACTCACCGGAGACAGATGGACAGGCACTCCGCAGCTGAAATGGAGCGCTTGTAGTTGGTGTCCTGCCGGGAGATACTGGTGCCAGCCCTTGCCAACAGGTCCTCAAACTGGGCCCCAGTCAGCCCGAAGTACCGCTGAAAGCGGCTATCATCCAGACGGAGTTCCTGGAGGAGGTGATGAAACTCGCCGAGTTGGATGTGCATCTACAGGATCGGGTGAACCCAAAAACGACGGCGTTTGGCCCTCCGAGGCACTTCAAGAGCAGGTACAAAGCAGTGATGGTGGTTATCTCAGCCGTGGTCGTCAGCGGCTACCCGGAGCTATATGATACTACGTGTCTACTCTATAGAGACCGCAACAAAAAGGAGCAGGTTTGGGTGAAAGACGCCGAGGAGACTGGTCTACTTGGTAAGTTCTGTAAATGTGAGTCTTTAATTAGTTTGAATAATGGTTGTACTATGAACGTTAGCACTAGCTTAGCTGCAGTTAGCACAGCCGCCGGCTTCCCCGCTACTCGCGCGAATGACGCGATGACGCGAATTAACAAAATGGTCAGGCGTCGAAACTCGGGCGTTACGGGCGGCGCGCCTGACCCTGACCATTTTGTCCCAAATGCGTCGGAGGGCCAAACGCCGTCGTTTTTGGGTTCACCCGATCCTGCAGAAGCACATCCAGCTCGACGAGTTTCACCACCTCCTCCAGGAACTCCGTCTGGATGATAGCCGCTTTCAGCGGTACTTCGGGCTGACTGGGGCCCAGTTTGAGGACCTGTTGGCGAGGGCTGGCACCACGATCTCCCGGCAGGACACCAACTACAGGCGCTCCATTTCAGCTGCGGAGTGTCTGTCCATCTCTCTCCGGTGAGTAGTAGTTTATTGTTGTGTCAACAACTGGATGTCAACCATGACGTCGGGAGAATCTCAACGCTGATTGGCTTTCGCGGCTCTGAGTCACGCGAATTCGCCTCAAAAGTTCAATATTTTCAACTCGAGCGATGAGGCGTTGGACGCGAATTTCGCGTCTATCGCGCCGCGTCCATCGCGCCGCGCTAAACGCGTCCATCGCGCCGCCCGGTGCGAATTCGCGTCTAATCGCGTCTTTGCATTGACTTTGTATGTAATCTTGACGCCAATTCGCGTCCGGTGTGAACGCACCTTTAGGATTTAACATTAGGCATTTAGGGAGAGAATATTTTGAACAAAAGGCTGTGTGAGGTTTGAAAATAAAGGTCCACCACGTTAGTTAGGTAACGTGATGCAACGTTAACGTTGTCATATGAGCAGTGTAATGTTAACGTAACGTTAAGGCTATACTTGTGTATGTAAATTAAAAAGTGGCGAACTGTGTGAAATTACAATAAGGTGTGTAACGTAATTAAAAACAGCTAATGTGACATTTGACTGTCACATAAAATATTAATAAGATCAGTATATGATATAGGCCTGTAGCTACACAACAATAGATAATGCACAGACAGAATATGGGGACTGTGATGGTCACCACCTTTTTGTTTTGCTAAATTAAATTGATTATGATCTGTTGAACATTGAAGTAATTTAAATTGTATTGTTTGCATGTAAAAGTGTCTGCAAAGTAGGTAGCTAACACATATATTACTTTGAATATCTATTTGTCTGTGGAAAGTTTTCCTCTAGGTGACCCAGACAGACTGGACCAGTGGACACTCAACACCAGAAGACAGAACTGGACTCCAAACAAGACTTCCCGTCTGTGCAGTGAACACTTTGAGTTGTCACTTCAGCACTGACTCCAGGATAAAGACACCTTTTTCATACAGTACCTCACTAAACTTATTAGTTTGAAATGATGAATTATTGTCCATAATGTCCCTACTTAGTAATGTATGACAATTAAATGCATTACATATATTACTAATTGTCATACATTACTAAGTACTCGATTAGGGCACAGCTTGCTCCGTATTATTACTGATAAGGTGAAATGACACACTGACACACCAGTGCAGTTTAGTGTTCCCCTGATGCAGAAGGCCAAATGAAGATTTTATCAATCAAGGAACATGACATGTATTTACCAACTTTAACATTTCAGTACTTTTTATGCAAAGACCCTTTATCAAAGTGAGAATTACTACCTTTTCCCCCACACACAGTCTGTGAAGAACCAGTTGAAAAATATATTCTCATAATGAGACAGCCGAACATAGCATGATTCCACAGTGGCAGTGAGCTTTGAGAACAGTTCAGTTTCCTTTTGGCAGCAACAATGATGTTAATGTGGATGAACTGCATACTGTACATTCATACTCCAGTTGTTTTGATAGTACAGTTAAATTTAAAATCAAATTCAAATTTAAAGTCAAATATCTACAGAATTTAAACACAAAACTATTTTATGAATGACATCCACTTACTCAGCAATAAGATCATTGTGGTGGTGAGTGGGCTTTTAACCAAGACAGGCTGTAGTCAATGTTTTCTACCTGTGTTTTTAACTTGTCATCTTTCTCTCTTGTAGGACACTTGAGGAAAGTTACAACACCTCGACCAATGTGATATTTACTCCACAGTAAAGAGGTTGTTTAACAAGAAATTAAAATTTTGCAATTTATGACACTGGGTCCTAATTCATATGTTTTATAATTACTGTTACAAATCTTTTCATTTATTTCATGTGTACTTTTTGTAACCTTCGTAGTGATGATTTCATGAATGCAAGCTTTGACTTAATTTTGTTAAACTGTTTGTGTAATGGTTAGAATTTGTGTGATATAAAGTGGATCAGACAAAAATTACTTTAGAGTAAAATTAATTTTTTTTGAAAGCTGTCATTCATCAGTTTCCTGTGATGATTGGAAATGTAGTGGTGATTTAAACCATTAACAAAATGTAATCGTTATTAATGGCATCTTAATGTTTTCATTTATATCTTAACATTTACCTAAGTTTGCATTTATCTTAGCAGAATGTAAAAAAGAAATGAAAAGCTGATGTTATGTGCTGGTTTTGTTTGAACATTTCTTTAAGACAAATGAAGAAAATTCACTGAATAACGATTCTCCTTTTGTGAAAAACACGGAAATATCTGCACACTGAATAATTTTTAAGTCCCATAGGAGGTATTATTTATTTGTGACATTGTGACATATGAGAAAGTTCTGTGGGTACTGCTTGGTATTGAGGCTTATATAGTGAGGGTAAAAAAACAATAACACATAATTGGCTGATTATCTTTCTGTTTGCCTCACTATAAAAACGTCACGATACCTTTGCCTGAGGAAGACCCTCTCAGAGTTGGCAACATAGTGAACAAGTGACATGTCCTTGGGGGCTTCAAAACTATTGTGTCCAGCTAATTTTTTGTTTTTTCATTTTGAGCCCTTTTATCCAGTCAAGTACAGGGTTAAAATAATCAGGCCCACACAGCAATGGACTGCCTAATTTTTTGTCAGTGACAATGTTAAACATTAATGCTTTATGTTTTATCTGTAGTGTATGATTTGTTTGCCCTTTCAATTGACAGTCAGATTTGATGTGAAATACAACATTCAGTCAGTAACAAAGACAAAAGGAGTGCAAATATAAATAGAATTTATTGAAATTTTAAACAAGTTATAGATGAATATAAAAAGTCAACATTGGCCATGACAGTCAGGGCTATGTTCACATCTAACAAAATGTGTCCTAAAGGCCAAATTCAAAAGCAGTGACACTGCCAATTGTAAGCAGTTCACTGTGTTTGGAGGTGGTCTTTAAGACAATTAACTAATTTACTTAAAAACATATAATTTCTCCTAGGTGTGAGATGAATGTGTCTGATGTGAGGGTGCTCAATTATGGCACCATTTAAACTATGAACACATGTAGCCATAACACTGTAAACACATTTCCTGGCCTTATCAATCTTTGCTGGATTGCCACCAGCCTCCCACCTGCACCTTTGGGCCAGTGAAGAAAATATTATCTTAATGCCAGGATGCTGGAGGTGAAGCTGGTGCAGGTCCTCCTTCATCATGCTGACCAGCTTGACACTGCTGACCTTCCCCATGTCATTGCCGCCACAGTGGATGACGAAGACATCTGGTGCTGCTCTTCCTCGCAGGGAGTGTGGAAAGAAAGAGAGAAGGCCTCTCTGCAGTCCACCCCAGCCAAACCAGCAGACAGGGACGCCCGGCATGCAGAGGGTGATTCCCTCTGCAGCTCTGTGGACACCACGCCGGACACAGCTGTCACCAGTGCTCCACACTGCATATGAAAGTAAAATAAGTGCAATAAATAATAAGCATTATATATTTTTTTTAAAAGTTGAAGCGTTTTTTTTTTAAGATAACAGCTGAATCATTGTTTCAAGGTTTGTTGTATAATGTTAATTTAAGCTAAACTCAACTTACCTCAAGTTTCGTGAGGGACCTGCCACAGGGCTAGCCAAAGTAGCGTAGCTTCTTAGCCTCGTAGCTTCTTAGCCTCAGCCCGCCTTCCTTCAGCCCGCCTCTTTGCCCATTTTTGATTGTCCGGGAGTTGTTTACGAAATGTTCATGTCATCAGTCTTTATCATATATCATTATTAATTCCATATCAAGTGGATGTGTGAGCTGTCTGTGCTTTCCCACAGCCTGTGAGTTACACATACAGTCAGAAGTGTTGGCGTGTAGTGTGGAGCAGCTCCCTGTGGGAACATGTGATGCGCTCAGATTAATTTATGATACTATCAACGATCGTGTTTTACACCAAATGCTACACACTTTAATTTCGCTCAACACAACGATATTCTTTACAGTTCATTTAAACTCATTCATAAACATGTGACATGACTGTGAACTCTAATTTTAAAGCGATTTGGATGCACAGGTGCGCACAGGTGTAGGGAACGCGAATCATCAGAGGCGCGGACTAACGTCAGTATTGTACCCTATAGACTTATATCGTGTGACTATAACATGTCAACCCTCACATTTTCATGCATTCAGGGTTTTTTGTTGCGAACGATTGTGGAGCGTTTGCTGAATGTCACGGGGAATCGTGCTCTCCTGGCTCTCGTCTTGGCTTGATGTCTCCGTGGCTCAACGTGTCTGTGGAGGATATCAGTGGAAACGGCGATTCATTAATTTGAGTAATGTCCAGACCAGTATATTGTATCATGATGTTGCAAACGACAGCTTTAAATGAATGAAATACAGACACGAAGCGATCGCGATGTTTATTTCCTGGTTAGCGGACAATGGGTTCACACCCGCAAAGCCTGGGCAACGGCTGGAAGCGCCATGTTCTCCAACCCAGAAGAATGTGTGGGTCCGTGACGTCACTATCCTGCGCCACTTAAGATTGCGATCTCAGATTGAATTATGAGACACTTTTTGCAGGGCGAGCACGATAACAAAAAAGCATTTCTGAGTTTGCTTTTGCTTTTTAATTAAGTCACAGAATGAGCAGTCTTGAAGAAGAAAATGAAATTGCATTTTGGAAAATTGCTTTTGATTTTTATTTATGAGTCAAATAGTGCAGGCATGACTTTGAAATTCAAAAGCATTTCTGCGAATGCTTTTGAATTTTCGAATTTGACATTTCAAATTGAATTTTGTTACGTTTTTTGCTGGTGAATGTTTTGAAAATTAACTGTTAAATGGGATTTGCTTTTGCTTTTTAATTAAGTCACAGAATGAGCAGTCTTGAAAAAGAAAATGAAATTGCATTTTGGAAAATTGCTTTTGATTTTTATTTATGAGTCAAATAGTGCAGGCATGACTTTGAAATTCAAAAGCATTTCTGCGAATGCTTTTGAATTTTCGAATTTGACATTTCAAATTGAATTTTGTTACGTTTTTTGCTGGTGAATGTTTTGAAAATTAAATGTTAAATGGGATTTGCTTTTGCTTTTTAATTAAGTCACAGAATGAGCAGTCTTGAAAAAGAAAATGAAATTGCATTTTGGAAAATTGCTTTTGATTTTTATTTTTGAGTCAAATAGTGCAGGCATGACTGAAATTTAAAAGCATTTCTGCGAATGCTTTTGAATTTTCGAATTTGACATTTCAAATTGAATTTTGTTACGTTTTTTGCTGGTGAATGTTTTGAAAATTAAATGTTAAATGGGATTTGCTTTTGCTTTTTAATTAAGTCACATAATGAGCAGTCTTGAAAAAGAAAACGAAATTGCATTTTGGAAAATTGCTTTTGATTTTTATTTATGAGTCAAATAGTGCAGCCATGACTTTGAAATTCAAAAGCATTTCTGCGAATGCTTTTGAATTTGAGATATGAGTCACAATCGCTTCCATACCTTGTCACTCTGCCTACAAGCTTTTTTAAAGATGTTTTAAACTGCATAGCATCAGATATACTACAGATAGTCAACTGTCAACAGCCTTTTTTCAACAGCCCTGAAGACTGCCCTCTCTTAAAAAAAGCCTAATCTGGATGCCTCAGTAATAAATAACTACAGGCCCGTATCAAACCTACCATTTTTAGGAAAGATCATTGAAAAGTTTGTTTTTCAGCAACTTAACACCTTCTTGGAGTAAAGGAATTTCTTTGATGCCTTTCAGTCTGGATTTCGAGCACATCACAGCAATGAGACTGCACTTGTAAAAATTTTAAATGACATTCATCTGAGCAGTGATGCATCAAAGATTTCAGTTCTGTATTGGACCTCAGTGCTGCATTTGACACAGTTGACCATAAGATACTGTTTGACAGACTAGAAAAGTTTGTGGGACTTTCTGGCACTGTGCTAAATTGGTGTGGAGTTCCTCAAGGGTCCATTCTTGGGCCTCTTCTGTTCAACATCTATATGTAATCTTGCTCAGATTATGGAATAATCATAGCATCTCCTACCATAGACCGCGGAACCGGGGGGGCCAGGGGGACCATGGCCCTGATAACTTTTGTACTCTGACATAGAGGGCTGCATTGGGACCCGGCGGGACCCAACACAAATAGTAATAGTCATTTTGATCCACACTCCACCAGTTGGTGGCAGTAATGGGCCAAATCGCTGTTTGCCAACCGCCATTATGTAGTAGCCATTAAGAAGAAGAAAAAGCTGTAGCCTAGCGACAGGATGTCAACACAGGAACTTGCTGCTCATGCATGAGCGTTTCCACTCCATATTTATTCATAAATGGACGAATATGCCCTGAACCAGCTTGCATGCCCCTTGCTCCACCTGTCTGTCTGTCTGTCTGTCAGCTCCATCTGTATGAGACAAACATGAAAGAAGACATGCAGTTTATTGTGTTTCAACGGCAACGAGCTGTCATTACACGCTACTATTACGCATGGCTGCACGCTCTTTATAACTCACTGTGTGAACCTATGTTGCAAAATAAAGATTTGCCCCCTCGTAATTTTTAACCGCCCCCTCAGTCACTTGTGTGATTAAGGTTATATATAAAAGTAGTGATCTGATCTACTTTTGGAGACTTTAGGGACCATGAGTAACCCTGCATTCTCAGAGTGCAGAGTTCTGGTGGGATAATATGGTACTATGAGCTCTCTAAGATATGACAGAGCTTGACCATTTAGAGCTTTATAAGTTAACAGTAGGATTTTAAATTTAATTCTGGATTTTACAGGGAGCCAGTGCAGAGAAGCTAAAACAGGAGAAATATGATCTCGTTTCTTGGTGGAAAAAGGAAACTGACCAGGGCTGAGGCCTAGTTGATGGACGGGAGCTGGTGCAGGGGAAGGATTCACCAAAAACAAAAAAAATCAACTTATATCACTGGACACACGTGGCAGACACACACTCAGTGAAGTAACCCACTCCCAGGAACACAGCAGACAAGACAGAAGGGTGCCAACACCAGATCACCAACACCGCCACCACGGGCCTCCAGCCACTGAAAAGAGGGGAAGATAAAACAAATTAATGGGGTTGCAACAAAACACAAGGCAAAATCTAACAAAATTACAATTAAAGGAAGGGTAACAAAATATATCAACCAATAACTACCCAATACGAATTTAAACAAATATAGCCCAAAAAAAAGGAAAATAAGGCTAAAGAACAAAAAAAAAAAAACAATTTCCTAATTACAAAAAAAAAACCTTTCTAGTTAATTCAATTAATTAACAAATGAATTACACACACAGACCAAATCAAGTTCAACCCAAATAAAGCATACAAATAAACCTATACAAATAATCAAAAATAATGATGTAAACCCACACTGTCACACATGCCCCCCCCCCTATGAATAGAGAACTATGTCCCCGGTGTGCGGCCGAGCAACTGCCCGCATCGGACGTTGAAACAGAGTCACCAAAGGTCTATTTTGTTGAAGCGGAGCTGCAAAGCGTTTTATAAGACCGCCGCGTGGCGCTGTTCCATAAAAGCAAAGCGGCAGCCACAGCGGAGACAAAACAGCAGTGCCCCAATAAGCTGGTTACAGTAATTCCTAATCAAGAAAAATACTATTAGCAATATTCAGTACACTGATGATGACGCGGTACACGTTACACTACACATACATACCTTTTTAGCAGCGACACTACACATACATACCTTTTTAGCAGCGATGGACACACACACACTCACAAGCGGAGGGAGAGAGAGAGGACCCCTGGCAGCCACCAGCATTTACCTGTGACCACTATAGCACTAGACACCGGATAGCATCAACCATACCGCAGAGAGAGAGAGAGAACACCTACCACAGACACACGCAGCAGCGCATATGGGGGGAGGCCGGAGCAGCACACAGCCAGTCGCCCTACAACACAACACCAATGCCTTAAGCACATTGAGAGACACAAACAACTAGCGAGGTGAAGCAGTGTGCAGCCATACCTGTCGGATCAAATGACCGCTGACCCGGAAGTGACGCAGAGGTGACGGAGGCACAAAGGAAGAACTGGTGGGTGGACTGCTGCTTTTATACTGGCCCACCTCCTCAGCGGCCACCAGCAGCACTCCTTATAAACAGTGGCAAATCACAAAGGATAAACACCTCTATGCTGCTACACAACATTAAATGACATTAAATCTAGCTGAATGCTGAAAGTACTCCTAAAACAAGTGGCTAATGAAGTCGCAGTAACATTGACGTTAAGTAGTAGTAGCCTAACCGCTAAATATTAGCGGCTCATGCGCTGAAGTTAGCTTGCAAGTTCTTCAGTAACTGTAACTTATGTTGTGTTTCTACCATTTTAAATGAAGTGTTTCATCACATCACATCATTACCTCTGCCTCGTTCACATTTCTCCTCCTCTTCTTTTCTTTGTTTTTGTACTGCGCCCTAGAAAGCTTTTGCCTCTTCATGACGATGGCACCCAGCCATGAGTTTGTCACTCAGCAGCATCACATTACAGAAGACGACAGGTAGCCGGGGGAGAGGGGCGCAGTTACGGACCGTGGCAAAATTGGTGCTGCCTGCCAGAGAGGCAAAAGGATGCCAGGCTGGCAGAAATTTAAATTAGAAATATTATTTCATTATTATTTAAAGACTTATGGCTATATGTACTGTTGTTATTTTGTAGTGTATTCTTGTCTAATTTTTTAAAAGAACAAGGTGTCATTACTCACTGACCACTGAATGCTGAGTACTTCTTTTTCTGGGATTGCATTTGGATTGAAGTTGACTGAGTCAGTGGTTGATGCTCTTTCTGAGATGGCTAAACAGGAAAGCACTTCCCTTTGGTTTGAATCAAATTTATGACAGTGTAGCCCTGCACGTTTACAGCTCCTGTGCTTCGACAATCAGTCCCTTGGCTTCCTTGGCTGAAAATACACTGATAAGCCCATCGTCCACATAAAAGCTCCTTTCCAGGGAGGCTGATGCTGCAAGATAGTGTAGCACCGGTATCACACCACTTACTGCGCCACTGGACCACTTCCAGGCTCTAAGGAGTGGGGAGCAAAAATTAAAGACCCAGAGACCGTTGCTTTAAATACAAAAGGCCGGCAATTTACTGAATGTAGTGTGAACATGTAAAACACAGTATACAAACAAAAAGAAAAAAAAAAGGTACCCTGCAGGCTCTTCTATTGAGATAAGTATAATAAATGAAAAAGATATTTCACTCTCCTCTTTTGTTCTTTTGTTTTCCTAGGTTATTTTGGTAAAGCTAATTTAAGTTAAACCTTTTTTTCCCTAGGTTACACCTATTTTGGAATTCCTATTTTACTTCTTGAGTTAACTGTTTCTCTCTTTCTTTTACAGGTAAAAGAATACTTTCAGTTTCAGAATCAAATCAAAGTCGACCACAATCATTCAAAATCACATTCAAAATCATGAACCCAAGATACAAATAAAAGTATGACACTTTAAATCAGTTCAAGTCCAAATGTGAGTTCTATTGTTCAGTTCAATGAAAAGTTTCAGTCCGATCCAGTCCAAAAATAATAATCCAATCAGTTCTCAGTTCAGTTCAAGTCAAATCCCGATACTCCTACCACTATGGCAGCGAGTCACCATGCGCAGAAGATTTCCTCACTGATGTGATGAAAAAGATGAGATGAAGGTCTGGGTCTGGCTCGCCATCTTGAATCCCGTCTGTGGATGTGCGTGCCCGCGCACTGCAGGCCGATCTCTGCTCCGACCGAGCTTCCAACCAAGCAAAAAAACCTGACCTGTGTAATAGGTCATAAGCACAATAAATCTCTTTTTAAATCCCCAAAATACACAAATAAATGTCTCAGTCTCCGAGTTGTAACGTTACTGCTACGGTGCCTTTTCATAGCAACATGGCGGCAGAGCGGTCTCTTTTAACTCACGGCTCCGTCTCCCGCACAAACTACTGAATATATCTTTCATTTACACGGCATACATACACTTTTATAACATTCACAGTCATCGTAAACCCAAAATATTAACTGGTAAACAGCATTTCCTTATAAACAGCTATGTTTTTAGTGTTTGCTCTTCACCAGAAAAGGAAAGTACAACACGGTAAAAATGTAAAACAATAAACACAAAACTCACCAAAACCGGTGTTGCTTAATTTTCACATAATCCCTGTCAGTTCCCAACCAGGTACGTTATGTTTTCCAACTGCAAAATCAACTTTTCCACCCTCTTTTCAACTCATTAGCCACTGTTCGTTCTCTCCGATCTCTTCTCTGCTCTCTCATTCAGGTCTCTGCCGCAGCGTCACTGAGGTGCTGCGTCTAGCGTCACTGGTCCTTAAAGGGACAGTGACACGAATTTTCTATTGCCATATTTTGGATTTTCAACATTAAATTATTGTTGTATTAACAATTTTTTATTAACTCTGATGAATTAACTTACATTAAATGAGTCATTTTTTACCTTCAAACTTATTTATGTATTTTTAAATCATTTGTTCCTATTTATGTCATATTTTAACGTGGGTTACAATAGTCCGTTTTGTGTTGCTGTGCTAGGTACTTCAGACCAAAATTGGCACATCCTGGGGAATAGGCAGCACCAAAGAGATGGACAGTCATTCTGTATTCTTGAGGCTCCCTCTCCAACAGCCCGTCCTCCCACCATAGAAACCTCAAATAGTTACGTCCTTCAGGTGACACACTGAACTGGTGGAACATCTTTTCAATGTCACAGACCACAGCAATTGCATCCTTTCTAAACCGACACAAAACTCCAGCTAATGAAGTTCGCCGAGCAATCAAGAATGACTCTCAATTTGCCCGGCTTTCTGGGGTGGTACACCCCATGATGAGGGATGTACCACACAGTCTCTCCATGAGAAGCAGGAGGGGCAAGCTCTGCATCACCTTTGCTGAACATTTATTTCATATAAGCTGTGTAGTGGTTGTAATAGTACTTATTGTTCTTTAACTTTTTCTTAAGATGTTGGAGTCAAACATCAGCCAGCTTCTCGTTGTATGGCAATAATGGTGGACCATTACCCTTAAAAGGAAGGTAAATGGTATATGGTATAGCGCCTTTCAAGTCATCTATTGACCACCACACTATCTCATAATGTTCATCTGCTATCTGTTGGATGTTATTGCTGAGGAACTGAATAAATTGGACATCATCCTGAGACACATACTTGTCCTCACAGCTCTTTTCAGTGAAATCAGATTCATGAACTTTAAACACGTCGGTGTCTGGTGGCGTTTCCTTCACTGTGATACAATGCACAAAACTTTGGTTTCCTTGTCTGTCCAAATGAGGATTTGTTTATCCTATAATGCTCATCCAAGTGTGGTCCTTTGTGCAAATGGTTCATTTTCACCATCTGTGATGACCTCCAAAGGTACCAGTGCTGATGGAGAGTTGTAACCAATCAACAATCCAACTTCACAGTCCTGTAGTGGTGGTAACTCAGGTGTTTTAAATGAGGCCACTGCTGCGCTGTAGTGTTGGTGGGAATATGGGACTTATGAACTGGGATAAAGTCTCTTGAGTAGGCTTGCTTCAGTTGGACATACATGTCAGAGTTGAATCTCTGAGTTGTTTTGGGCTAAGAACAATAACTTTAGTTTTGTCTGAATTTAACATAAAGAAAGTGGTGCTCATCCAGGGCCTGTGTTCACAAAGATTCTCAGAGTCCTCTCAGAGAGCTCCTAACTTAGCCTAAAAATTCCTTGCAAGGAATCTTAGCTTAAGAGAGATTCAAGAAGTTTCTGAGAGCAACTCTGAGCAAGGAGGGACAGAAACTTTTATTTTAGTGAGGTGTGGATGACCCCGTTGCTAGGTATGACGCAGTCTTCTAAAAGCTGTGATTGTTTATTACAAAAAGGATAAAAACAACAACAAAAAAAACCAAATGTGCTCCTAGTAATGAATGGACAGTGAAATCAACCGATCATAGAACTTAGAAGAAATGTGTAATCGTGAAAATAATTTTATGTCATGATGATGAAACTCAGCAAAATTAAGTTAATTGTTACACAGCTTCAAAATGTTTGAACGCACCTCATTCACATACTGATTATTATATTATATTCTCTTATGTTTACTCGCCATGCTGGTAATTTTACTACTTAATCTATTTGATATTAATGGTGGACGCAGACTCAGCAGAGTCAGCAGTTAGTGATTGCTGGCCTCCTTGTAAAAAGCAATTTGATTTGGCAGAATGACAAAAACAACGAACAAAATGGAGAAAAAAAGAACGAGAAAGCCGAACTGGAGAGAAGAGCAGTGCCTGCTGTTGGCACAGCTCGTGGAGGAGAACAAAGGAGTTTTAAGAGGGAAATTAGGTCCCGGGATCACGGCACAAGGGAAGAGGTAGACTTGGGAGCACATTGTCCGAAAAATCAATGCGTCGTTCCCTCTCCTTTTACGCACAAGCGATGAGTGTGAGAAGCGCTCGTACGTGCTGCAATCCAAAGCAGGCATTACTGCGTTACTACGCTGGGTGGGAAAAGTAAGCTCATCCCTGATGAGGTCAACCACAAACATTATCCCTGCAAGCCGGTAGTGTCTTATTAAATCACTGTCGTTCATATACAGCGAATATCTCTCTTTCCTCTCTGTCTTTCTGCCATCTTCTCTGTTTAAGACACTCTTAGGCTTCTTAAAAGTCTTCCTCCCTCCTCTTAACAGTTTTTCACTTTAGGAGCTCTCTCAAGGCCTCAAGAAAAATCTAAGAATTCGAGGAATTCTAAGATTTTTCTAGAATGACGTCACTAAGACCTACTTTTAGTCTTACGATTCTTTGTGAATATGGGCCCAGGTTTTTATGTCTTTGAGGCAGTTATGAAGTTTAGTTAATTGATTAGTTTCTTCTGGCTTCACTTATAAATACAATTGTGTCTTATCCGCATAACAATGGAAATTTACAGAGTGATTTCTAATGATGTTACCTAAAGGAAGCATATATAGAGTAAATAGGATTGGTCCGAACTCCAAAACAAACTTTAGTACGTAAGACTGATTCATTGTGAACATGAACAAACTGAAAATTATCAGATAAATAAGATTTAAACTAGCTTAGTGCAGAACCTTTTAAGCCAATTAAATGTTCCAGTCTCTGTAGCAGAATTTGATGGTCAGTTGTGTCAAATGCCACACTAAGATCTAATAAAACAAGTACAGAGACGAGTCCTTTGTCTGAAGCAATCATAAGATAATTTGTAATTTTAACTAGTACTATCTCAGTGCTATGATGCACTCTAAATTCTGACTGAAATTCCTCAATAAAGTGTTATCATGGAGAAAATCACACAGCTGGTTTGCGACTACTTTCTCAAGGATCTTTCAAAGAAAGGGAAGATTAGGTATTGGTCTATAATTGGTTAACACCTCTGGATCCAGGCTGGGCTTTTTTAGGAGAGGTTTAATTACAGCTACCTTAAAAGACTGTGGTACATAGCCTGTTAATAAAGATAATGATCATGTCTAATAAGTGAGTGTTCTTTAAGTAGCCTAGTTGGGATGGGGTCTAAGAGACACGATGATTTAGATTGAAGAAATCACTGCGGCCAATTGTTGAGGAAAAATTAGGGAGAAGCAATCTAAATATATATTAGGTCTCACAGCTGTGTTTGAGAGCAGATAGGTACTATCTGAGGACAGGAGGTCATGAATTAACAGCCTGGCTACAGTGCTGAAAAGAAACCTGGGGTTGTTCTTATTTTCTTCTATTAAAGCTGAATAATAGTCTGCTCTGGCATTTGGGGAGGCCCCTCTGATATGTTTTGAGACTGTCTGCCCAGACTAAACGAGATTCTTCCAGTTTGGTCAAGCACCAGTTCCTTTCAAATTTTCGTGATATCTGTTTTAACTCACGAGTTTGCGAGTTATACCAAGGAGCGAACTTTCTTTGCTTTGTTAACTTCTTTTTAAGAGGTGCTACAGAGTCGAGTGTTGTTCACAGCAAGCCTACGGCACTATCGACAAGATGATCAATTCAGGAGGGTTTAAAGTCGGTACGGGAAACCTGTGTTACAGAAGGACATGGTATTAAATTTAACGATGAAGGAATCATTTCCTTAAATTTTGCGACAGCAGTATCTGATAAACACCAAGTATAGTAACTGTTGCTGAATGGCGTGAAATCGAGTAAAAAGAAATCAAAAGTAATCAAATAATGATCCGATAGCGAGGGATTCTGTGGAAAGACTCTTAGGTTATCAGTTTCATTTCTATATGTCAGCACTAGATCGAGGGTATGGTTTAAAACAGTAAGTGGGTTCATGTGGGTCCCCGTTAAAGGGTTTTTGGGGTAGTTTTTCCTTATCCGCTGTGAGGGTCCTAAGGAAAGAGGGATGTCGTATGCTGTAAAGCCCTGAGGCAAACTATGATTTGCGATATTGGGCTTTATAAATAAAATTGATTGATTGATTGATGTACACCCTGACTGAAGCCAATGGAGTCTAATAATGAGATAAACGCAGTAGCCAGGGAGTCATTATCAACGTCAACATTAAAGCTAAAATCGCCTGCAATAATAACTTTATCTGATTTAAGAACTAAACTGGATAAAAACCCTGAGAACTAATTCAGAATATGGGCCAGGAGCATGGTACACTATAGCAAATAAAAATGGCTGCGAGGTTTTCCAGGTCGGATGTAAAAGACTAAGAACAAGGCTTTCAAATGAATTATAATCTAATTTAGGTTTAGAGCTGATTAACAGACTAGAGTTAAAAATGGCTGCAACTCCCCCTTCTCGGCCGCTGCCTCAAGGAATGTGGGTATTATTATGACTGGGAGGAGTGGATTCATTTAGACTGCCATATTCATCTTGACACAGCCAGGTTTTAGTGAGGCTGAGTAAATCAATATGATTATCTGATATTAACTCATTTACTAACACTGCTTTAGATGTTAGAGACCTGATATGTAAAGTGAATATTTCAGGTTGGAGGTCACTTTGAGTCAGTGTGTAAGAAAATGGTGCAGGAACTCAATTGTCATTTAAAAAATTAAAAAATATACACAACTGTAAATTTGGGAGTCGTATTTGTTACTTCTGTATTTGTAAAATCGCTAAACCGGAAGTGACGTAGCATGGGGGAGTCCTGAATTCCAAGTACAGTAGAAGTACAGTAAAACGAGACAATGGCTAGTTTTGACAGTGAAGTGGTTGTAAATGTCTCTGCTGGGACATATAACGGGCCACAGCCCTACAACTTTCTGCCAGTCAGACGGCAAAGGGAGCCAGAGCAGCCTGGGGTTAGGAGAAATGACAGTCAGAGGAGAGTTGTGGTGTGAGGAGAATGAATGGAGAGTCTGGTGAGTGGCCAGGCTAGCTAGTACTAGTTAGCAAGATCTAATGCTGTGTTCACATTTTAACAATCAATAGGGGCCACCAACACTGACCATTTATATTAACAATGGAAGGAAACAATATAATTAGTAGGATAATCCATATAGTCAATAACAGTGTATTATAACAGCTGTAACCAGCTTTACAGCAACAAGGAACTAAGTGAGTTAGCACTCAGCGTCTGACTCTTTAAGGGCCCAGAGCGACCAGCTTCCTTGGATCAGAACCTTTGGAACAAAGGACACCAGAAAGACTGCAGCTGAAACCACACCTTCCCAGCTTTCTTCTGCCAGCTAACAAAGCAGCACTACCAAGTGACTCTTTCTTCCATTCATTCAAGGATCGGTAATGTAACAACTGGGCATAGCTTATCACAGCTTTACAGGCTAAGCAAGACTTTAACTTGTGTGATTTAATGCTGTTTACTGAGTTATTGTTGTGATTGTTGGCAGTTAGGTCATTGATTAGTTGGGTTCGCCAAAGCTAAGTGTTTAGTTTGCCAATACTGTTCACAAACAGATTGTTGCACACGATAAAACAATCTCTGCACTAATCCGACCGTTTGCAACACAAATCACATTCACATAGACTCATTAACAAAGTCTTTCAACAGAGCTACACCCAAGCAGGCATTGCAAAGTTCCCGCTTCTTTCCCTTTGTCTTTGTCCTGACCACACGGTCAGACAGGCACCTCCCCCTGAAGCCAGCCTTGATTCGGCCATTTTGGTAGTTCTCTGTTGTCAGCCATTTTGTTTTATAGGCCAAGCGGCTACTTGATCGCCACACCCGCCTTTGTCTCTCTCTCTCTCTCTCTCTCTCTCTCACTCACACACACACACACACACACACACACACACACACACACACACACACACACACCAAGCTTGCATATAGTTAGTTAGAATTTGTGTGTTTTGGTTTGCTTTGCTAAGTTGTGAATAAATACAATTCTTTGGAATCATACCTGCTGTCTGTTTAATGCACAAGAGTGAATGAATAGTCAACCTCTGCTTTGTCAAGAACTCTGAAATCCTTCAGGCGTTACTGTTAATTTTGGTTGTTGTCATTAATTTAATTATTAATCAAACTCCAAATTAATAGTTTAGCCTACTTCATGAGACTGATATCTTTAACTGGCTATCATTTTTCCCTTTACAGGAATGGTGCCCCATGAGGTGATTTAATGTTAATTAAGTCACATTATTGAACATAATTATTAATTACTAAAAATGATTATTAATTACTTCCGATAGCCAATTAAACCCCAACATATTTGGTACCTCCATGTGAAGCCTAGTGTGTTGACCCCAACATATTTGATGCCATCGAGTGAGGTAATTATATGTTGATTCCCAACAACGGTGAGAAATAGACCAAAAAAATAACCCTAATGTTAATACATTATTGGCAGCCACTCCTGCAGCCAGTGCAAGAATATATCAATACAAAATACGTTTCCAAACACACAGATAATGTAAAATAAAAAGTATAATAGCATCTGTAGTAATGTCCTGTGCTGAAGCGCGACTGTCATGCACGATGCTGGCCAACGGCTTCATCCTTGCTGATCTGCTGGAAGGATCTGCAAAGGGGGGCAGGTGTGGCTGAGGACAACAGAGCACTCTTCTCTCGTAGTGCCTGTGGCAATCTGGAGTATCCCACTCTCAGAGACTCCATGAGAGCTGATGCATATGCATATGCTAGGAAAAGGAGGCAAAATCAGTGACATGGTTGACTCATGAACCAGCTCACTTAATAATATTTAGGGACCGACAAACTGCTAACCGTATGATGGCTTCTCCTTGACTGGACGGACGACGCAGTCACCTTGGCGGAACCTTGGGTGGGAAATGACATAACAGGCCTCACCATCACTGGTCTGGGTAATCTCTCTCTGCTGCCATTGTTGTTGAAATGCAGGGCTGCCAAGAGAAGCCTGTAGAAAAAGTACAATGAAAGAAATATTAAACAGTGTCATAGGGTAACAATAACAATAATGACGAGAGAAAACAGCAGGGTCAGCACAGACAAGGAAGAGCCACTGCTCTGGAGTAAGAGCAGAGAAGAAGATGTAAAGACACACACACACACACACACACACACACACACACACACACACACACACACACATATACACAGAAAGATGAAAAACTACTGCACACAGGGTCAGAGACACATTAGGTGGGAGCAGGGATCTGAAAAAGAAAAGTATTTTCTTCACATCACATACTATGTACCTGCTGTACATCCCATGGAAGGAGAAGCTGGTGTGCCTGGGGGCAAAGTGCAGCATGAGCGAGTGAAATACCTCCAGAGAGGTCTGGTGCTGTGGGGAGAGCTCCTTCACCAGTGCTGGTCTGGTACTCTCCAGTTTGATAGCTACAGTTGATCCTGTGCAAACACATTTAGTTCTGATGTCATTACAACTGTCTCCATAAGCCCTTATTACATACTACAAAACGAGCCTTTATCTGATCTTCTATAATGTATTTATGAAACACAAGTCAGGAAATAAAATATGACAATAATTCTTTTAATCAAGCTTGCTTTGCCTTGACCCGGATAACCTTCTTCTTCTTCTTCTTCTTCGTTTGAAATGGCAGACTCGACAATGGCACATTGCTGCCCCCTCAGTCAGTCTGTGAGTTTTATCCATGATGGAGTTGTGTATTTCATTAATTCCATTTATGCCTGTTGTCGCTAGGTTAAGTAGGTATGATGTTCTCCCACCTGCATGATATTTTTGGTTTCCGTCAGGCATGGAAGCAGCAGTCCAGTAGAGGTGGTTGAGTATGGCTGGCTTCCACAGCTTCAGGTCCTCACACCCGCCCTCCTTCGCAGCCACATCCAGCGCTTTCCCTATACCTGTTTCACAACACAAACTCTTATGTTAAAAAAGGAAAACAAACAACAATCAAAGTAAATTAAACTACATACACCAAGATGCTTACTTTTACCAATATGTCAGATATCAATGAAATGGCATGTTCCCTGTGGGCACATCTCCTCCCGCACCCACTTGGCAACCTAAAGCATGGGCCACAAACACAATTTCAATAAAAAAAATCTGATAGTCAAAAGCTAGACTTTTTGTGTGTACATCTGGTGTTGTCTTTACCTAACGATTTCTGTCTGTAATGAGGGCTGAGACAGTCATGTCTTACTCCTCAAGAAACGCAACACTGTGCTTTAAACCCTATAGCTCACACCAGTTGCTGCTTGGGACCTTGGAGCTCTGAAAAACATTTGGTCAAATCACTAACTGTGTTACCTAAGACAGAATGGTCTGATAGTGATAATATGAACTTACCTGAACAAGTTGAAGCTCAATCACCTTGTTGACTCTGTCCTTGATTAGAGAGTAGGTGCCATACTTGGCACAGTGGCCAAGAGAGTCTGACCTACATATGTATTAAAAAACAAACAAAAAGGGGGGGCTGTCGAGCTGGCGATGGAGTAGGACGTGTTTGTTTGAGCTCCCGTCGAACTTCTTTTTTATTTTAAGTTAATAAGCGCGCAGTACATTAAAATATTGACTAATCTGCTCTGAAAATATTTCCGAAGCTGAGAGGAAGTCTACGTTTGAGTGAATGGCGACGAATCTGAAAAAATTTCAATATACTGGAGCAGCGAACACAAGGCCCAACACCGCCGGGAGCTACACTGCTACTAGCACCGCGGCAAGACCATCTCCACCACATCTACGGTCAGCTAACGTTAAACCAGAGATGGACGCCAAGTCCTTGAAGTCGGAGATTCTTCTCTCGCTGAAAACTGAAATTTCGGCGGTGATAAAATCAGAAATGAAAAACGCACTTGCCGACGACTTCGACTTCCTTAAAAACGAGCTGCAGGCATTAAAAGCAGAAGTTAAAAATAACACGGCGGCGATTCACTCGGAGATCGACCAAGTGAAAACCACAGTCCGAGACATGGAGACCGGATTGTCAGCATGGTCAGACGAGGTGGTGACTTTGCAGACCACGGTGAACACCCTGAAGACGGAGGTGGCGGAGCTCCGAGACAAATGCGAGGACATGGAGGGAAGAGCGCGGCGGTGTAACATCAGAATACTGGGGCTGCCTGAGACGCCTGGATCAAGCTCCACGACATCGGTCTCAAAGCTGCTACGAGAGGCGCTGCAGCTGGACAAGGATGTGCTCATTGATCGCTCACACAGAAGCCTGGCTCCAAGAAAACCCGGCGGGAAACCACGAGCGATAGTAGCCAAACTTCACTATTTCCAGGACTGTGTTGAGGTACTGAACCGGGCGCGCACCCGTGCTCCACTTCGATACAACGGAGAGTCAATTGCTATCTTCCCGGATTATACTACAAGAGTCGCCAAAGCTAGAGCTGCGTTCACCGAGGTCAGAAAGCTGCTCCACAACCGCCAGAACGTCCGGTTTGGCATACTGTTCCCAGCCCGTCTCCGTGTCACACACAACGGGGAAGAAAAGGAATTCATCGACGCAGAAAAGGCGATGACCTACGTGAGGAACCACATCATCCCCGCCGAGGAGCGTGAGTGAGACTGTTTTCGTGTTTTTCAGCTATTCTGACAATACTTTATTTGTTTTCGTCCGTGGAAAGGCAGCTAAACTGGCTGCACCCAGTGGACTAATGTCACTGTTGTTAGACTGTTAAGTTTCACCAGCTTCTGCTGTCGAGGTTCAAAGTGGAAAACAAATGTAAAATGACTGGACCAAGAGACCCCTTCTCTCTCTCCTTTCTTTGTCAATGCTGATTACCTTTATTCATAGGCTTACTGTAGCCTAATAGTTCTTTGATTTTGTTTTCCTTAAAACTTAAAGGTTGCCTTATAGTGACAGGATTTGTCTGACTGAATATATTTCTGTTGATTACAAAATGTAATTGTTTTAATTTTATATGATGGCTAATCCACAGTGTTTAATTTTAACACCTTTAAACTATTGATTCCATAAGAGATGTGGGGTTTAAATTATTTATTTTTATTTTTATTTTTTTATTTTCTCTTACTTGAACACATAGCAGATGTTGTAGTACTACAATAACAATGCGCTGAACTGGTTTTCATGAAGCGTTCGATGGGAGCCTGAACAGTTGGCTCTATAGAGTTCCCCTACACAAACACATATGTGTGGATTTGTTCTTGAGGGGTACCATGTTTGCCTTGTTTCTCTAGGCACTAGGTGGGGTGAGAGGGTGGGATTATACCAGACTTGTTTATTTCTTGGAGTTATTTTATGTATGTCTTTCTTACTTTCTATTTGCTCAGCCAGATGTAGCCTAAATTTCAAGTGCACTAAATATCTTACTCAGTAGGTTATGACAGATCCTAATTCTACTAGAGGACTGGTTGGACTCTCATCAGTGAACTTTGTGAGTTGGAACGTGAAGTCACTTAACCATCCAATTAAGAGAAAAAAGGTATTTACACACTTAAAACAACTTAAGACCGATATTGCGTTTCTTCAGGAGACGCATTTGCGCACAACGGACCTGTTCCGAATAAAAGGAGGATGGTCATTCTAATTTTCGCACAAAGACTAGGGGGGCAGCCATCCTCATTGATAAAAATATACCATTTACAATGGCTAATGTCGATTCTGATTCTGCAGGGCGCTACATTATTGTGACAGGGCAACTTTTTTCATTTCCGGTCATCCTGGCCAATATTTATGCGCCAAACTGGGATAATCCAGAATTCTTTTCAAATTTTTTTTCTCGTCTACCAAACATGACATCACACCATCTTATCCTTGGTGGCGATATAAATTGTGTACTTTCCCCTACCTTAGATCGCAGTTCCTCCAAAACGACGTCCTTGTCTAAATCAGCACACACAATCCAGCTTTTTCTTAAAACATATGGTGTAGTGGATGTATGGCGATTTCGTAATCCCACTGCTAGAGCGTACTCCTTTTTCTCCCCAGTGCATAAGAGCTATTCTCGCATAGATACTTTTTTCCTGGATAAAAGACTTCTGTCTTCTGTAACTAAGTGTGATTATGATGCCATAGTCATTTCAGATCATGGTCCGCTAACCACGAAAATCAGCATTCCTAACACACAAAATAGTTACCGCCCTTGGAGACTCAATCCTCTTCTCTTATCAGAAGAGTCTTTTACCAACTTTATTTCATCTGAAATACAATTTTTTCTTGACACTAATCAAACGCCAGGAATGTCATATTCAACTATATGGGAATCTTTAAAAGCTTATTTACGAGGCCAAATCATTTCTTATTGCGCAAATAAGAAGAAAACAAATACAGTGCGCCTTAAAGAACTAATGGATCAAATCCTGAAACTAGATATGTTATATAGCCATCAACCATCTCCTGACATAGTGAAAAAACGTCTGTCTTTGCAGACCGAATTTGATATCCTATCAACGCAACAGGCGGAATATCTTCTCTCCAAATCTAGACACGGATGCTATGAACATGGGGAAAAAATTGGACGTATTCTCGCACATCAGTTACGACAAAGAACTGCCAATCAGACTATACCTGCAATCAATGATGAACAAGGTTCAAAGTGTACAGATAGCCTCAAAATTAACTCCTGTTTTCAAAATTTCTATCAAGTATTATACACATCAGAATGTCAAACTACACCCTCAGTGTTGGAGGATTTTTTAAGATCCCTACATGTTCCATCCGTAGACCCAAACATAGCTGATTCATTGGAGAAAGACTTCTCGGCCCTGGAAATAATATCTGCAATCAGATCTATGCAAAGTGGCAAGTCCCCAGGACCGGACGGATATCCGACAGATTTCTTCAAAAAATTCTCAGACCAACTTGCCCCTTTACTAATGTCAGTTTTTGAAGAATCACTTTCACTTAAGACCCTACCTCTGACCATGCGCCAAGCAGTAATCTCTGTAATTTTCAAAAAAGGAAAAAACCCTCTAGAGTGCAATTCATTCCGCCCAATCTCTCTCCTTAACACGGATGCGAAAATCCTTGCCAAGGTTCTGGCACGCCGACTAGAAGGGGTTCTGCCTTCCATTATATCACCTGACCAAACAGGCTTTATTAAGAACCGTTACTCTTTTTTCAATGTCAGACGCCTTTTTAACATCCTTTATAGCCCCTCTCCACCTGGTGTGCCAGAGGTCGTCCTCTCACTTGATGCTGAAAAGGCGTTCGACCGGGTGGAGTGGGGCTATCTTTTCAGCACACTACGGAAGTTTGGATTTGGCAATAAATTCATATCATGGATTAGACTTTTATATACTTCTCCAATGGCTGCTGTTCGTACTAATAATAATTTGTCCCCTTTCTTCGAGCTTAAACGTGGTACAAGACAGGGATGCCCCATGTCACCGCTTCTTTTTGCGGTTGCAATGGAACCACTAGCTTTAGCTCTGAGGCAAAATACTGATATCAGAGGAATTCACCGAGCTGGGGAGGAGCACAAAGTCTCGCTTTACGCGGACGACATGCTACTATATATATCACAACCCCTTTTGAGTCTTCCTAAGCTAATGGTCTTACTACAAGAATTTGGCAAACTATCCGGCTACAGGGTCAATGTTCAAAAAGTGAGCTGATGCCTGTTGGCACTAGTAATGATGAGACATCCTTAAATTCACTCCCCTTTAAAATTAGCTTCAAAAAATTCAAATACCTCGGCATATGGATTACAGATAAACATAAAGATCTTTATGCTGCTAACTATCAGCCCCTGTTATCAAACTTAAATCAGGATATCGAGCGATGGGATCCCCTGCCTCTCTCTCTGGGTGGAAGAATTAATACAGTAAAAATGAATATACTGCCCAAGTTTTATATATATTCCAGTGCCTTCCCATCTTTTTAACTAAATCTTTTTTTACGAAATTGAATAATCAGATATCAAGTTTCATTTGGAACAAAAAACCGCCCCGGATAAAAAGAAGTGTACTTCAGAGACCTCGCTTAATGGGAGGAATGGCACTCCCTAATTTCTTGTATTACTATTGGGCGGTCAACATTCGAGTACTGTTATATTGGATGGATAACGATAATGATAACACTGACACTGAATGGCTAAATCTGGAGGGGGCATCTGTAAATTCCACTTCTTTAAAAGCCTTATTGTGTTCTAAGTTGCCATTTACACAGCCCATTTCTAACTTTACCTCCAACCCTGTTGTTTTGCACTCAATCAAGATTTGGAACCAATTCAGAAGATCCTTTGCACTTACAGATCTTTCTCAGGCTGCCCCAATTACACTGAATCATATGTTTGTCCCATCATTAATAGATGGGGTCTTTGATATGTGGTTCAGAAGAGGTATGGTATCACTGTCTGATCTGTATATTGACGGCAGCTTTGCCTCCTTTGAACAGTTGGTACAAAAATATCACATTCCCAAATCACATTTTTATCGATATCTGCAACTTCGGAATTTTGTATTCTCAAACTTTATATGTTCTCCCTTTACGTCCTCCAAATGGCCTGTTGGATTCAATTTTGATTGTAAACTAGTCAGAAAACGAACTATTAGCACAATATACGAAATACTATATTCTCATAACTTGGTGCCTTTGGACCTCCTCAAAAATAAATGGGAGACAGATTTAAATGAGCAAATCACAGACGACACTTGGACAAAATAATACAGGGAATTTTTTCATCTTCCATCTGTCTTAGACATGCTGTCATTCAGTTTAAAATTGTACATCGTCTGCACTGGTCTAAAGTAAAACTCTCTAAGATCAATGCTGATATAGACCCCACTTGTGATAGATGCGGGCGAGATCCAGCCACTCTCCTACACATGTTCTGGACATGTCCAAAGCTTTGCGCTTTCTGGCAGCCCATCTTTGAGACCTTTTCTAAGATCTTTGCAAAAAGGCTTGCACCATCTCCATTCATTGCACTTTTTGGTGTAACTCAGATAGACTCCCATCTAGAGATGTGGGAAAGAATAATGGTGGCTTTCTGCTCTCTCCTAGCTAGGAGACTAATATTATTGAAATGGAAAGACCCAGCACCTCCAACATACAGCCATTGGATTAGGGAAATCATGTACCATATCAAGTTGGAGAAGATCAGATACACAATCAGGGGGTCTACTAGAAAATTTTATAACATATGGCAGCCTTTCTTAATGTTTGTTGAAGATATGGAAGCAGACAATATAGCACTGTAAACCTCTGTTGTTGCCTCAGTCATCTTTATTATTGTATTTCTTTTTTGTTGTTTATGTTGTTTGTTTTTTGGTATCTGGCTATATGAGTTCTGTATACTGAACTATGTATCTCATACTGTGAACTCTGTATGTCTGGTATTTGTGGGGGGTGGATGGGATTTACGGTTTGTTTGTTTTTTTTTTTTCTCCCTGTGTGTTCTGTTGTACTTATGTTAAATTGTAAACTATAACTTGTAAAACTAAATAAAAATACCTTGATCAAAAAAAAAAAAAACAAACAAAAAAACAAAACAGTTTAAATCAGATGGTGAGGCACAAAAACTGACATATTAAGCTATATTCTATCTGAAAATACGTTTTTGGCCTTTTGTATATCAATGACACTAGCCAAAGTGTGCTACCTATCTACAGTCACCAGAGAGGATTAGTCCTCCACCCATCTCTTTCAGCTCTCTGATGAGCTCTGCCTGCTGAGTCTGCCAGGTATGGCGGTGATGGCGGAAGAAGGTCCCGGCACTGATGCACTGCAGCCCAAACAGCTTCAGCATCTGCAAAGTCTGTGTAGCCATGCACCCTGAAAAGTGGACGGCTCAACTCAGTGGCCCTCATTTATCAAATGAGCGTACACCAGAATAGTGGGTGAACGCTCATTTGTATTCCATAACAGTAGCGTGGGCGCACGGCTCCTTGATGGCACACTGCAGAGCCGGAGTCATGTCCTCGATAAGTAAACTGCGTTAAATAAATCTAAACAAAGTAGGCTATTTAATGACACTGAACATTTTGGTATGGTTCTTATTCTACGTGACAAAGGTTATCCCCTCAATACCTTATAACCCCGCTGGCAAACCCTGCCACAGAGCAGGAGCGCAGGTTTAACAGTGCGCACACACGCACACGGGTCACGGTGGAGCGCTGCTTTGGGTTACTCAAGGGCAGGTGGCTCTGTCTTGGACCAGCGGGGGGAACGCTGCTGTATACCCCAGAAAAGGTGTGCAACATCATTTTGGCCTGTGCAGTTTTGCACAATATTGCTTTATACAATGGAGTGCGGTTTGATGCCGGCGCAGCCCAGGGAACCATGGCCAGCACAGCCTCCACTGGGGGCTATACGGAGGAGACAGAACCTCATTCATCGCTTTTAAAATGTAAAGTATACCTGAACGTTGTGTAACTGCTCTACAGTAGGCCTATTTAATCAGTAATGTAATGCAAGTATGGCCTATTAGGGTATAGAGATATTCAATACAGACAATGGACAATGTTTAGTCATTTAAACATTTTATTCAGTTTTTTTTTTTGATTCTAGTTAATTTATTTTAGCTTATTATTAATTGTCTTGAGCGTTCTAACTGAAGCCAATACACGGCATATTTCTGTCTGCCTTTTCAGGACCTCTGCTGTGATGATTGGCCCAGCAGGCAGAGGACACGCGCTCGGTGGGACCGCTCTGGCGAGAGGACCTGGACGCTATGCCACTGGTGCCTGGCTCTGAAACAGCATTTAAACAAAACAATAAAAATGTGCACCTGTGTAACATGTGTAATCCTCTTTGTTTGGACAATAGTTTACTGTCAGGTTAAATTAACTAATGCAAGCAAAAGGAGGGTTGTTAGTTATCATTCTGCTCCGGCGCAAGTGCGCCTGTGTCTCCACCACCACCACTTATGCCAGAGATAGATTCTGACCCCTCAGCCGGATTCCGTTTGTCAACGGCAACGCTGTTGACCGCCTCCATGATCTTCTTCCAGACAGCGTTTTTATGAGCTCCTTTAATGCCAGTTTTTAAACTTCCAAAAAGCACGTATTTATTTACCTCCACCTCAGACGTGAGGGTGTCAATTTCCAGCTCGGAAAGGTTTCTCTTCTTTGCAGTATTTCTCCTCTCCATGTTGTGACCTCACAGGGCGAGGCCTCTGAACCACGAATATTTAAGGGCGTGACATGCTAATGACAATCGATTTCAGCCGCCGCAATTATCAAGGCCTGATCATTCGTACGCTGGGACTGGTCAGATATGAACGTTTCATAAATCACACGCATGTCCTATCGTAAGATGAATCCTGCACTCAGATCTGCACCTGTTTCGACGCTCATTTGATAAATGAGGGCCAGTAGGAGGTTGCAGGCAGGCATGTTTTGGTTCAGCATTGGCTGATTCTGCCAAGAACGCTGGTACCCACAGGCCTTGGAGATGTATAGGAAAGGCAGAAAATAATCACTTAATCTATAAATTATAACAAAAGAAAACAAACTAAAAAAGATGAATATGAATGAATTACAAAACAAAAATGAACATACAGGTTGTTGTTACTTGTTTTATTTTTTATAAAGGTACCCTCTTTTTCTCCACATATCCCTGGGTTTCCCCACAACAAGCAGGGCAAATGCTGAACAAGGACATCAGCTCGCTTTTACACACTATGAACTTGTAAGCAGCACTAAAAAAAGAACGAAAAACACCAAATAGGCTATTATTTGTTTATTTTCAATTCCCAATATCGGCATACCCCTAAAATCGTATCCTTAGTGCTAATGTGTATTTGGTATAAGGAATATGTCTTACCTGAAGTCAGAGTGAGATTCCTGAAGTGGCTCTTTTGATAGTTCATCATCATCAGATGACCCACTCATCATTTCCTCCTCTGGGCTCCATGTCCTATCTCCACGTTCATCCATGAAAACAGGGGATGATTCATCATCACTGCTTATTGGGCTGGGCAGTGGAGTGGAGGTCTTTTTCTCAAAACTTGTCTGAGTCCCCACACTAGCCATCTTGGGCTGTACCTGGGTTGCTACAGTAAGACAGAGAGGTGTACCTTAATAATGTACAACATTATACTTAGTAGCCACAACAGATACACATGTAGAATCTAGCCTAAACCAATCAAAGTTGTACCCACCTGCATCATACTAAGATGTGTAATAAATTATCTTCCTACATGATGCAATTTAATGGAGTGTGGTAGTATGTAGGCTATAGCTCATGGTAGATAAGAGTATAGTTTCATTACCTAATGAACGATGCAAGGGTCTGATGTTACACTGAGTTATACAGTGCAGCACAGATGGTCGAGGAGCCATTGGAAAGGCCTCTTGGTCCGAATCATCAACCCGCTAGTGTAGCAAACACAAGCCTGCCCTTCATGCACATTCGTAGCACCACCTTTTCACCATTGACAGACGGAGGAGGGTTTTGCTTGCACATGTTGTCTCATATAGCTAGCTAGCTACGATATTTTCGCGAGCTTCCCAGTCCAACGGGTGTCATGTCATTGCCCTATAGGCTAAGGGCATGCCCGAGGGGATGAAATGTATAGGCTACAGGCGTTTACCAGTCTAACAATGTTAGTAAACTATGGTTAGCAATTACGCCTTACAACAATTAGTAGCTAACGTTAATGTTACATTATGCTGGCAATCTGAAAGTTGGGAATTGTTAGAAAATGACTCACTCTGTGCAGATCCCTCTTTTGTTGAGCTGAGCTGTGTCCTGGCCGAGGCGGGGTCGGCAGTGCTGCTGATGGTGGAGCCGAAAATGCTGCTGTGTGCAGAGTGGGAACTGCACCCACTCCCAGTCACCAGTTCTGGTGGTGAAATCCCATTTCACACTCCATCATGTCCCTGGGAATTTAATCCTCCGGTGTAAAGTGCGCTCCACAAATAACCATGTTCTTCATTGCTGATGCCACAGTGAAGTCCCGTCTCCTCACTTGGACAAAATACACTCACGCACGAAAAGTGGCACTTTTCCTATTTGTGGGAAAAGTAGGAACTCTATGTCTAGATAGACTAGAATTTGTGCAGCCTCCACAAACGCAGTATTTCACCATTATGTGAAAAGGTGGACAAAACTAGCTAATATGAAAAAATGGAGAGCTAGCTAGCTACCACAATAACGTTAGTGTTTTAGCTGAGTTTGACAGAACTAATGTCCAGTGTTGGGTAAGGGTTACTTTAAAAGTAATCAAAGTACGTTACTTACTGCGTTACTTTTTAAAAAAGTTACCAGTTGCTTTACTGCGTTACTCCCTGAGTAAAGTAACTCAATTACTTTAAAAGTACTTCCTACATTACTCCTTGAGAAAAGTAACTCAAGCACTTTTAAAGTACCTTTGAGTATTCTACATTTCCTATTGGGCAATAAACCACAGGGCGCTAAGCCTACATTTTTTTGTCTCCAAAATTAAAGTCATGGACCACTTGCCCTTCACCGATATCCAATTCTCCCATCACAGCCGTCTCTTTGACCAGTAGAAACACAGGACGATCTGCTGCCATAGACAACTGTATGACAACAACACCTCAGCATTTTATATATTTCCTCTAGGGATGTTACCACACAGAGTAAAAGGGGGAAATGATGGTGTGAAAGAGGCACTTTGTCAACCCGCTGAGTTAACGTTACTGTCATTAGCATCAAGCTAGCAAACAATGGTACATCCTCACAGTCGGACATAAAGTAATAACATTAACAAATAGTGGCGGGGCTTTTATTCACCACAACTGCAGAGGCTCCCAGCTTCATTTGAAACAAACTACATTATAGACAGTCCGTTATTTATTAATCCCTCTGTGTGTTTATATATTTTATTTATATCCACTCCATTGTCTTTGTAAAGTTAACATATCGCACAGTCATTTCAAACTCAATACTTGTTTCAAATTAAAAGCCCCTCAACCTCGGCTGAGAGAATCCCTCCATTTTCTAAATAGGCTTTTATTCTGAAACATTTGTCAGAACTTCCTGTGGAAGATACAGTAGCTTGATAGTTTACTTATGGTGCCTCAAATGTAGCTCCTGCCATCTGTTGATGCTTTTAGGTGACTACAACATGTCAGCTGGCACATGAACAGACAGTGACTCAAATAGTGAAAGTAATAAAAACAGGACAAGAATAACCCAATGACATCACACACGCTGTAAAAGACGACTGGGGATAATTGGTGAGTACCAGCGTGTAGCGTGTACCAGGCATAATGCAAGTCCAGAGTCTGAAATATGTCTGTCAGCGAGTCCTCCTCCACCTATTCAGACTCCACCATAGACAACGGCAGCATTTCTCCGACCACGTAGTGAGCTACAAGCTCCGTGGCTTCTTTCAGACTGATAGGTTTAATGTTATCTCCGTTATTAGAACCAAACGACAGCCGTTGCTGTTTCGGAGCTGAAGGACCAGCGTTCATAAAGTAATGGAAGTAACTGATGTCTTGTTTGAAAATGTATTTAAGTATTTGATTACTCAAACAGCAAACTAACGCGTTACTTGTTACTGCAAAAAGTAATCAAAGTACTAGTAGTTATACCCAACTCTGCTAATGTCACTGAATACTGACAGACTACTGGCTAACCTATTGACCTACACTGACTACTTACTGACTAAATAATAAATTACTGACCAGACAACTGATTACCGACTACCAACTGACTACCCTGACTTCTCCCCTCCCCTGTAGTTCTTTACAAGTACTGCCTGACCTACACAGGGCTTAAAGTTAAAAAAAATCCTGAGCCTGAACTTTTTTCTGGTGACTTTTCGATGTCATAATATAGATCAGAGCATAAGTCCTCTACTTCTGACCTGAATGGGCTCAACATGGCCTTGGCAGAATTTGCCACCATATGCACAGTGTCTCCAGAAATGTCAAGGAGGTGAGGGTTTTCTTTCCTCAAGTCCACCCTTCTTCCCTCTCATGACAGCACAATTGTCCAACAGAATACTGATTACTTGTTTCCACTCAAGATCATAGCACTGCAGGACATCTTTAAGTTCCATCATAAGTGATGAAGCATTGCTAATGTTAACTTTCCTGCTTGCAAGATGTTGTGTTATTACTCTAGCCGCATCATCATCAAATATGTTTTCCATGTTTTGGGTGGTTGCTTCATCAACATTCAGAGAAAACATACATCCTTTGAGCTTATCAGACAGACGTTTCTTGAACTCTGGTGCTATGCCATGGGTGTTCATATAACTGGCATGCTGATTGGAAACGGACAGTTTCGTCAAAGCATTTTTATCAACCGCTACTTTTTTACACAGATCTACGAGCGGTTGTGCGATTGTAAATGATAAATCATGTTCCGCAATGAACGAGCACACACGTATTTTCAAGTCACAAATACGATCAGTCATCGGGGCCGCTACGTCAGCTGGCTGTTGCTCCCGGCAAACGACTTGTATGTTGGAGAGCGCGAACTGCTGCTTTATGGCCGGGGTCTCCTTCGTGGCGTCGTAGAACTTTTTTTCCACTAGTTGCATACACTAGCTTCTTCGAGCACAGCACACAGAAACAAGTACCTGGCTCTCTTAGTTTCTGGCACCAGCTCCCAAAAGGCTTGCCGTCTCCACCCCTTTCTTCTACCCATGCCCAGCGCCATTTGTTCTTAAGGCCGTTGTCAATTAGCACGTCTTCTCCTGGCTTCATGAATTTACCTTCCATTTTCTGATCTGACTTCTTCGGTGAAACAATTGTCGGCTTGGATGCTGCGTTCAAGACCACTCGGAGATAACGGTCAGGCTACAGGTTAACTTGGCGGACAAAAACGAAGTGTGGCATATTGTCACTATTTGCTGAACACTGAAAACATATGAAGCAGCAATTTATGCTTATTTTCGAAGATGAATATATGTGTAATTTCCGACTTTGACGCTAATTGTAATTAATTGTTCAATTCATTTTCTACAATTCAGAGCCCGTTTTTTCCCCCCCGAGTTATCTTGAATGCAGCATCAACTGTGGCTGGATCTCAACCACTATGTGTACCCATAGTTACCGTTGCTAACATAGGATTGGACAGTAGCAGTTTGAGGGGGGGGCCTGGAAAGTTTTTTTTTTTTTTTTGTTTGTTTGTTTGTTTGTTTTTTTCTGAATCATAGTCAAACGCCGGAGATCCGGCACGGTGCCGGAATACTTTAAGCCCTGCCTACAGAGAAAAACCTGAGTTTCCCCTTTTTACCTGCCTGGTCTGGAAAACTCCCTGGTTGGAAGGACGGAGAAACCTCTGGTTTGACTAGAGACAACCTAGTACGGACCTCTCGTCTCAGAAAAAGTTCTGCTGGTGTTGACTTGGTCGTTATGTGTGGCATGTTTCTGTAACTAAACAGAAAATTAGCAATACAGTGCTGTAGTGACATGCCACTGACTGCTCTATTCTTTGCTAAAGACTTTTTGAAGTTTTGGACTAGTCTCTCAGCTAGTCCATTTGAGGCTGGGTGATAAGCAGGAGTTTTGATGTGTTTAACTGCATTTAACTTAAGGAATGACTCAAATTCACCTGAGGTAAATTGAGGCCTCAATAGTCTTGTTGGTTGTGCTGGTCTGCATGTGAATTATGTCTGGCCAGCGGGAATATGCATCCATAACAACCAGAAACATCTGCTTATTTACCTCTGCAAAATCAAGGTGTATTCTCTCCCATGGACCTGCAGCCCATTTCCAAGTATGTACAGGTGCTGTGGCAGGCATGTTACGCTGCTGTTTACATATGTCACACAGATTCACCTCACTTTCAATGTCCTCATCAAGTGTGGGCCACCAAAACAAGCTTCTGGAGAGAGATTTCATTTTTACCATACCCCAATGGCTGTCATGCAACTCTGACAGTAACCTGTTTTGTAGTTTTTCTGGGATAACCACCCTGAATCCCCATAGAAGACAATCATCTTCTACTGCAAGCTCAAACTTTTGTTTAACATATGGCTGTAGGATCTCTCCTGGCACATACTTTGGCCATCCTGACATAACATACTGTTTCACTTTTGTCAGTACAGGATCTCTCTGTGTTTCATGTGCAATATCTTTTGCAGTGATAGGCAAACTGTCTAAATACGACACTCTAAACACCGGATTTGGTTTAGGAAACCTTTCATCTGGTATTGGAAGTCTGGATAATGCGTCAGCATTTCCATGTTGCTCAGATGGTTTGTACTGAATCTCATAGGTATATGCTGCTAAAATCAGGGACCATCTCTGCATCCTAGCTGCGGCTAAGGGAGGTACCCCTGTTTTAGGACCTAGAATCTTCAGTAGTGGCTTGTGGTCTGTTACTAAAGTAAACTTACAACCAAACAAGTACTCATGCAATTTCATCACACCGAAAACTAAGCCTAATGCTCCCTTTTCTATCTGAGAGTAGTTTTTCTCAGCTTTTGTGAGCATCCGAGAAGCAAAAGCTATAGGTTTTTCACTCCCATCTGGCATTTTGTGAGAGATCACAGCACCTACCCCTGCTGGTGATGCATCACATGCTAGTATGAGGGGTAGATCTGGATTGTAATGCACAAGAACTTTGTTAGAGAGAAGCTGTTTCCTAGCTTCTACAAATGCTTTTTGGCACGAGTCTGACCACTCCCACTTAGCATCTTTCTGCAGTAACCCTGTCATTGGTGCTATCAGGGTAGAGAGGTTAGGTATGAACTTTCCATAATAACTCAGTAGTGAGAGAAATGCCTTAGGTTCAGTAGTAGTAGTGGGAATCGCTGCTTTAGCAATAGCCTCACACTTCTCTTACATTGGGTGAAGGCCTTCTGCATCAATGACATGCCCCAAATATGCCACACTACGCTGGAAAAAGGCACATTTTTCTTTGTTAACCCTGAGGTTATGGCTTTTCAGTCTTTGTAGCACTTTCTCCAGGTTTGTCATATGTGTTTCTGTGTTCTGGCCTGTGATCAATATGTCATCCAAATAGCAGATTACACCATCTATGCCCTGGAGAACTTGATCCATTAACTTTTGGAATATTGCAGGTGCACTCGCAACACCATAGGGGAGTCTGTTTACTTGATACAGCCCTTTATGGGTGTTTATGGATAAGTACTGTTTAGAGTTCTCATTTAACTCTACTTGCTGATAGGCTTGTGACAAATCAAGCTTTGTGAATTTCTCACCATTAGCCAGTTTTGTGAACAGATCCTGTGGTTTTGGAATGGGGTACTGATCTACCTCTAACCATGGGTTAATAGACACTTTATAGTCCCCACATATCCTCACTGACTGATCCACTTTAGGAATATTAACAGTTGGTGCAGCCCAATCACTGTACGCAATAGGCGTAATAACCCCATCAGCTTCCATTTTGTTTAGCTGGGTTTCTACTGCCTCCCTCAGTGCATAAGGTACAGAGCGTGGTTTACAAAACTTGGGAACAGCCCCTGGTACCACATGAAGCTTAGCTTTGATCCCTGTCACCTTACCTAAGCTGGGCTAAAACACCTCTGGGTATCTGTCACATAACTCTTCTACACTCTCAGGTGTTACTCTGTTCACAGAAGACCAATCCAGTTTTAACTTTTTGATCCAGTCTCTTCCCATTAAGGCTGGACCATTCCCTTTGACCACAAGTAGGTTCAGTGTATGACTGTTACCATTGCATTTCACTTTTGCAGAGATTTTCCCTCTCAGTCTAAGTGACTGCTTACTGTACGTTCTCAACACACAATTGGTAGGCATTATGCTGTATCTTCTTAAACCTACGTTTGTACAATTTTTCCAATCTTCCATTTTTAACCGTTTCTCATTCACTTTTACGTACACATAGTATGGTTTTTCAATTTCTGCATCAACAGTTCAACTCCTTTGACATTACCTGCCCAGTACTCAGTAACAAAGTCCGGTGCCGGTTTAGTCTTTGGTGCCCCTGCTTTCTGTCGCTGCGGCTTGACACGATGTGTGGCAGGCTCCGTCTGCAGTGAGGGGACGTCCTCAGGCGGACCGCTGGGAAGATATATACATATATATATATATTATATATATATATATATATATGTACATATATATGTACATATATATATATATATATATATATATAATATATATATATACATATATGTACATATATATATGTATATATATATGTATGTGTGTGTGTATGTATGTATATGTATATATATATATTTCTATTTTTATTTTATTTTTTTAAATTTTATTTCTTTATTTATCTATTTATTTATTTATTTTTTTTCTCATCTTCATCATTCTCAGGGGGAGTGTTTTGTATTGATTGCTGTTTCTGTACACCTTGTTTTTGCTGGGTGCCTCAACAGGATTGGTTCATCTCTCCCTCATCCTCATTCACCAATGAGAAACTGCTTGAGTTTTAGGATGGGGGTATTTAACTTCCATAGTTCTACCAACACCTGTCTGACTCTGAAGAAGACGAAGTTGCATCGAAACGTCAGTCTGTTTGCACCTTAATTAAAAGCTCTGCAATTTATCGAGTGCTCCAGCCTCCTTTCAGTTGGGTTCAGTCATTTTTGAAGTGGCCCACTTGATGTACTGTCTGCCATTGATTAGGTTAGTGTCAAAAGTTGTGAAAAAAAAAACTCATCTTACAGTATGTAGTCAACAAACAGGAAAAAATGCCATAGTATGTTGTGTAGTATAGTGTGTAGTATATTGTCAAAACTCGTGATAAAAACGCCATAGTGTGTTATGTTGTTGTCAAAAATCCGCTGAAAAATTCATTGTATAGTATGTCGTAAAAGCTTAAGAATAAAACCTCATATTACAGCATGTCACCAAAGATTGCGAAAAAAAGTCATAGTATGGTATTTTGTCAAAAATCCCGGAAAAAATGTCATACTATAGTATGTCATCAAAAATTGAGAATAAAATTCAAAGTGTAGTACATTGTCAAAAATTGCTTAAAAACATCAACAATGGCTAAAATAAAGAGGTAATGGTATAGGATGTCATTTTCCAAAAATCGAGAATAAACATCTTAGTTCATTATTTCATCAAAAATCATGAAAAAAGCTCATCATATAATATTTCGTCAAAAACCTCCAAAAACATGTCATAATATAGTATGTCATCAAAAAAAAATCATAGTATGGTATGTGGTCAAAACTCACGAAAACACGTCATAGTATGGTATGTTGTCAAAAATCGAAAAAAGTCAAAGTGTAGTATGTCATTAAAATTAGCAAAAAAGTCACAGTATATGTTGTCAAAAATCATGGAAAAAACTTCATAGAATAGTATGTTGTCAAAAATCATGAAAAAACCTCTAGTGTAGTATGTCGTCAAAAATTGCGAAAAAATATCATAGTGTAGCATTTCATCGAAAATGACCAAAAAATGGTCATAGTATGGTATGTCTTCCAAAATCACATACAAACATCATAGTATAGTATGTAGTCAAAAATCATGACAAAAGCCAATGTAGTATGTTGTAAAAAATTGTGAATAAATATCAAGTTTAGTATGTCGTCAAAAATCGCAATAAAATGTCATAGTTAAGTATGTCAACAAAAAAACGTTATAGTTTAGCATGTCGTCAAAAATCACGAAGAAAGGTCATTGGACCAAGGTTGTCAAAAAAAACGTGAAAAAATGTCATAGTTTAGATCTAAGTATAGTCGTCAAAAATCTCAAAAAAAAAAACCCCATCATAGCATACTTTGTCGCCATTAAACACAAAAAAAACATTAGGGTATAGTATGTCATCAAAAATTACAACAAAAAAAACAGAATGGGTATGGAGGCATAACAGTTCATGTATTGAATTTATAACACTGATTTTTTTTGTATTGAATTTATAACACTGAATTTTTTTTGCATTGAATTTATAACACTGAATTTCTTGTTACATTGAATTAATGTGTCAGATTTTGCATCGAATTTGTGTATCTGAATTTTTTTTCACTGAAATTTTGTACCGGATTTTCTTTTACTTTTGTTTTCAATGTTCACAAATTCAGAATAAAAAAATTCATGTCTGAAAAAATTCAAATAATATATTAATAATATATTTTCAAACTTCTCAAATTCAGTGTGCTCAAATTCAGATGCAAAATTTGGTGTAAATAATTTCACTGCAAATCTGCTATCCAATGAAGATCAATCGATTGTAGAGTCCAACCTACATCCAGCCAATCTCCATTTGTCATTTGACACAAACGAAGAAAAGGTTGAAGTTCTAACACGAACCAGAATGCTTCGGTGAGTGTATGAACTCTTAATTGTCATTTGTGTAGCTGGGTAAGATTCAGTATTAGACAATAACAATTATAATAATAATAATAATAATAATAATGATGATAACTAACAGAATTTACCGTACAATACATGTGCTGAACGAGGTGGCATTTGGTAAAACTGTGTTAGTAATGCTGGGTAACCATTAGTGTCAGGACGTCATCTGTTAAAAACCTCTGGGGTCAGCAATGTCTCATATATCAGATGACAGTTTTAATTGTTTTATCACAGACATTATTGTCCAAAGGTTACAGTTCTGGGGCAGTGATTTTGACCTGTTGAAACTGCATAGTAACTCGCCTCAACTCATTTCAATGAGGGGGAGAGCAGCAGAAAAGAATCTGTTTTGGTCACGTCTGGTGGCGACACGGCTTTCAAAACGCATTGCTTTTTGAGGAGCTCCTTGATCTAACAGGTGTGATGGTAGTGAGAGTGGTCTCACTTTTAAAAATGAGCTAATGAACGGCCAATATTGTAACTGTAATGAAACTGTTTATGCTAATTTAAGTTTAGTAACATGTAGCTGTTTGAAATGTAATGTTTGTACTACTGATCTGTAATATTCTTATTGTTTGTGCTGTATTCATTATGACAGGGTAGTCCCGCTGATATTGTGCAGTCTGCCCGGCACCTGCTAAGCTTGATTACATCATCTGGAACACAACTGGGCACATCCAATGATGGCACAAATCAAAACACAAGGTTCAGAATTAAACTTGCATTCATGTACATATTTTATTAACTTATCAATTCTAGATTTATTGATGATTAATATATTTTCTTGAAAACAATCCTGCAGAGAACAGAGACACGGAGGTTCCAGTGGCAGCGCAACCCAGCCCTCACTCCAAATGGAAATGACCAGGTAAACACTTTAAGGACAAATGTGCTATTTTTTTAATGATAGCCATATGGATACATATTTGGCATGCCATTGATTAAATTCCACTGGTTACTGAGAGTAACTAATTATAGTCATCACTGTATTGTGTTGCATGCTCAGCTTCTTATTGCAGATATTATAGATATCAGTTACTAAACCTTCAAAGAAATCATCTGATGTTTTCTGACCACAGTGTTTCCCACAGGATTTTGTGAAACTATGGGGGGGTAGACCATGGACCCTCTAGGTGGGTCCAGAGTCATATTCTCCTGGGGAAAAAAGTGTACATTTCAAAGTTAAATGCATTAATCTGGTTAAACTATGAGAAGAGGCAATATTTATTAAAAAAAAAAAAAAAAAATCATAAAATTTATAAAATCTCCTTCAGATACAAAACACGCCACTCCCATTCCATTTACTTATATGAAACCATATTAGACAAATAATTTGATTATGGGGGCATAAATTAGACTATAGGGGGCCGCCATAGTCTACTCAATTAATGAGAAACACTGGACCATGCAGTAAAGACATGTTTCAGTCAAAGTTAATGTAAAATTTGTTTAAGAAAAGGAAAAAAATTGGGTTTTGAAGGTCTAAACTAGGGATGCAAACAATTAATTGAATTGATCACTCAGAATTAATCGATTAAATTAAATGGATTGCAATTGAAATCTATCTATCTATCTTTAATGATACAATAAATCTTTGATTAGGGAATATGATATGGATGTTTTCTGTATATCATAAGGAATAATTAGCTTTTTATGTTATGTATAGATAGAACCTATTGATTCAGAGGGAAATTCAGATTCTCAGGAAAATTGTTGCTTATCGATTAATCGATCGATAAGATGAATCAACATAATTTGCATCCCTAGTCTAAATAACTGCCTATTGCACTTCACAGTGTTTCCCCTATAATTGGCCAGGACAAAAAATAATAATAATCTGCCAAAAATAGGCTACATATTCATTCAGAAATCAATAATCATGCGCATTTGGGAGCCTCTGTGCAGCACTGTTTCACAACGTGACGTGAGCATGAACGCGAATCAACCTGCTTCGTTGCCTAGTAACGATGCAAGTAAGTTACCGCTGCTGAGGTTTGTAGCAAGCTGACATAACTATGGCGCTGTCAAAAAGAGAAAAACACTGGTTTAATAAAACAGACTGAGTGAAACAGGACGCTTTACATGAGGATGAACCTGCAGCATGCATACACCGAGAGACAGACTAGATGGAGCTGTAAGCACACTGATAGGCTAGACTGTGAACAAGTACGGCGGCTCATAACACACAAGACTGATAATACAGCCAAATGATCTACAAATGGGTTTATTAACCATCTAGTGTATTATGAGGGGTGTGAGATAAAAAGAAAAAAAATATATTATCATTTACACCTAAAACTGCCGGGAGGTTATTTTTATCCCTTCATAGAAACCACTTTATAACACTGCTTTCTATACATAGAGCCAGCATAACGGTCTCAATCTGTAGTGTAAAGACACGTTTCAGTTATGTTTATGCAGTAAATGCACTTTATGAAGTCATCCTCTCCCTGTGATCTTGAATATATTGAGTGAACAAAAATTTGAATGCAAATATAAATTGCAGACTGCCTGCTGCACCATCTGACCTAATCCAACCACACCAACAGGGGCGTTTCTTGGGACTGAGAACATTGGGGGCTGAGCCCAGAACCTTATAGGGAAGTCTAGGGGATCCTACCTGGGAAAAAAGCTCTATACTTTCTTGAGCCTTATTGCGTCTTGTCTACAGCCAAATACTGCCAACATGTACTTCAAAATGTGTCAAAATAAAATTATATTATATTGATAGAAACAGGATGATGCACTTATAGATAACACAGGAATTAAAGCCAAAAAAATAAATATTTTGTAAATATTTTGACTGAAGCCAAGTCATATTCCCCCTCAATTTTTAAAAAATGTTAGAGGTTACATGATTTGCGATTTTTAGTTTGCTTTTTTTTTTTAAACACCAAACCATGTGAAAAAGTTGAGTGATGATGCCTACAGACTATATCAGGAGCCACATTTTCCCCAAAAAATGCACATTACATGAGTCAGTTTAATTTTTGGTATTTTATTTTTCCTTCCACCCCTACTGTGGTGTTGCACCTCTGTCTCTGCTGCTCTTTTTTCTCCATCTGCTCATTCCTTCCATCCTTTGAATCTGCTGCCAGAAAAACAAAGAAATGTATGCTGAATGACAACAGAACATATTAAATGAAAACATTTCTTTTTTCACTTGGACAATTTTCAGATAAATGTCATTGAGTGTTACTGTACCTTTCACTTTTCCAGACTGCTGCTGTTTCCCTCCATGACTCATGTTTCTCTCTGTCACACATCTTCTGAAAAAACAAAACAAAAAACAAACAACAGGTAAACAAACTGATTTCAGGCACACACCATTTTCTGATGAGGCTAACTCACCATGCTGTAGGTTTTAACTCTCCATCTGATTCTCTCTTCTCTCTTTCCCTCCATCACTTGCTGCTCTCCATTGACTTGCTTGTTTCCCTCCATCACTTGCTGCTCTCCATTGACTTGCTTGTTTCCCTCCATCACTTGCTGCTCTCCATTGACTTGCTTGTTTCCCTCTTTCACTTGCTTGTTTCCTTCTTTCCCTCTTTCACTTGCTTGTCTCCTTTCACTTGCTTCTTTCTCTCCTTCCCTTTATTTCCCTTCTCTGTACTGTCATCTGTAAACAGAATATAACATCAGATTCATTTTATCATAGCAGACGTTATCAAAAAGCAATCATATAAGGGAACTGGCCCTTGCAACAGGATTAGCATTTACTTGTCTTTTTCCTTCCTTGCTAAAGTGGCACTCACTGGGCTCAATTATATTGTTTTAATTATGAAATACAAGAGATGGTAGTAAAGAGTTTAAATGTTGCAACAATATATGAGTAGCCTAATCAATAACAACACTGACAAATATCTACATGAATAACTGTATACATGCAGGCAAAATGAGATAGAGGTGCTCGTCAGCGCTCGTCAGCCCTTCGGAAGTCCTTGGGAGTTTTATTGTGAAAGCTCAGCTTTCACAATAAAAAGAAAAAGGCCAACACTTCAACCCACACAGCAACGTTAGAAGGACATAACAACAGTTACATAGTTGTGTGCGGTATCTTTGGTAACTTATGTGAGAAAAAAATCACTGAATTTATGTGTGGGAAAAGTCGCCAGCCGTACTGAGCCTTCAGGGATTTTCAGCCCGCCTAAGAGCGTCTATCACCGGGAGGACTGTCCCGCAGCTCGGCCGGCACGCCCCCCTAACACTACACGTTTCACATAATTTTGAAGGAATAAACAGAATTTAAATTATTCATTTACCTGTTTCTGATAACGGCTCCCCGGAGACGTGAGCCTCAGCCGATTCAGCCTCCTTGTTTTTGAAAAAACGTCTTATATCCATGATCTTTCGTGTTGTTGCTAAAATGTCTCCCTCCAGCGCGCCAACAGTTTAGATACCGGAAGAGCCTGGTGACGTGAGGCTATCAGCCAATAAAACACGAATGCTTCACGCAACCCCTCTCTCTGATTAACCAGTCTCGATGTCATCCTGTGTTGCATTCACTGACATTGGAAAACTACAACTTCTTTAGTGGCTCGTTAATGTACAGTTATCATTATTTCTTCTGAAGTTGAATTATCCGGGGCTTAAGAATAAAGTTCGGGGCTAAAGCCCCGGATGCCCAGGCCAGGCGACGCCACTGCACCCCAACATCCTGCTCAAATTGTCTGTTTAGGGTTTTTTCGGCATGTACCACCAGGCTTGAAAAAAATTCTAGGGTAAACACTGCTGGTGAAAGTAAGCAGTAGCTTTTCTTCATTCATCTGTCATGCAAGACAATGTTCAAATATGTCTCTCCGAACAGTGTCATTTTTCAATGTAATTTGAAAAACTAGGGGTGTCCCGATCCGGTCATTCCTAGAAAAAACAGATACTTCGGTAGTTCATGTTTTAACACTTTCTATTTTAAAGGTCTTTCCCAGGTGTATTTACAAAGGGCAGAGGAAAGAGACGCTTTCCTGCAGCAAATCTTGTCGCTGCTAAGAGACTCAAACCACTTGAAATGCCTTTCTATTTGCTGCCAAAGCAGTGTGAAAGAACTCCAGAAGAGCAGGATCAAATAGTCCATATGCAGGCAGGGTTGGGCCATGCAACTGCTCATGTAGATGAGAGCACAACACACGAAGAGGTGTTAACACGCAATTAGTTAATTAGTCTAGCTGTACAAAACAATGACGATCCATATATTGTATATTATATTCTGATATCCTGTGGACATGGATTTTGGTTTTGTGATTTGGTTTATCAAGCTATCTTGTTTCAGAATATGGAGCATACATTCAAAAATACATTTTTTCTGGTTTTTGAATCATGAGTTCTGGCTCTCTTTTGGAATAAACACTTGTATTCTTTGTTTATACTTTGTTTTGTGTTTGTTTTTGTCTTACAGTTATGTGATGCCCTCAAAGTTTTATATCCAAAACTGGGTACAGTTAATGGTGGGTGGCTGCTATACAAATCTTCAGGTAGGCCAACACAAGTTTGTGTGTTAGTGTTGCTCATTCATAAAAAGTACATATGCAGCAACTAACTGCACATAATGCAACACACAGTTACTTTATTCTCCTCTAACTCCAGTGTTTCCCATAGATTCATTTATCTGTGGCGGTGCACCACGAATAAATTATCTCCGCCACATATGGGTTTTTCTGCTTTTGGCACTACGTGTTCGACCTCGCTCATAAACACATTAAAATGGGACTCACTGTCTGTGAATGTAGCTTGTTGTTACAATTCTGGTGCAATAGGTGGCAGTATGCATCATAAGACACACTTAACGCACCTGGTCCAATAGAAGAAGTAGAACAGAAATCCAAAGACTTCTCGGTACAAATATGTGGGCAAACAAGTCCAAAAGTGGTCCAAACAACTCTAACTCATCAGTGTCTGTTTTACGCGGCTATTCTATTTTTGTCGCACTACGCTCCTCTACGCGGCCCTCCAGCAGATAAAAACTACTAAATAGTGAGAGCACAATGTGGTTTTAAATGAATAAACCATTATCAGAGGTGATATGTGATGATTTTCATGCATTTATCCATGTTTATCCGTGACATTGTGTAATAGTAATTAACTCTGGTGTTGGATGTTCACTCCTTCACACAGATCATTGTGAAAAATATTTTCAATAATACATATATATATATATATATATATATATATATATAGATAGATAGATAGATAGATAGATATCCCTTGTGCAGTGACTACCCTTACGTGTCCTTAGTGGCTGTTTTCACCCGCTAAAATCAACAGCTGTAAAAATATAGCAGCTAAATATTTTTGGGAACTTTTTTTGCACAAATCTGTTAATCAACTTCAGTTCTGATCAAAACTACCAAATCTTTATAAATGTTCAGGATTTTAACCCTTTAAATGCCAATTTCATAGGTGATGTCACTGTCACTGGTGATGACATGTAGTGCGCTTGCTGCATTCAAAAAAGTTGAGATTTTTCCATCTCTGTGCGCCACGGACGCGCACGAATGCGTGTCGCTGCGGCGTCGCTTTGGATTGTGAGCGCCCTTGGCACGCGCCTACATTGAAACTAAAGCCTGATTTATGGTCTTGTGTTGAATCGTGAGCCCTTCGAACTTCTCCGTCGCTCCGTTTCGTCATGGTGCAATTCACTGCCAGAGCAGTAGGAGGCTGCGTTCCTTTCCTGAGTGGTTGTCATCGTCTCTAGTTGATTCTTTGTTTAGCTTCCGGCTTTTCCTGTCACAGAGAAATGAACGCGGAGCACGGACAGACAGCCCTGGCCGTATCCGTATTGAACGTTGAGCATAATGGCATATATATAATGAGCCTTAATACTGCAACATCTACATCGCAACAGAAGATGTTTAAAGATGGCGGGGATGCCGCAATCTGGAAATACGGAACCGGAAATGCGTTGCTACCAAGCAAACCAATCACAGCCCTGCTGGTCTGCGCTGGGTCTGCGTCGCCTCGACGTGTAGTTACATTTTTGGGGAGGTGCACATCAGGCTACGCCGGGGGCTACTGCAAGCCTTCTGAGTAGCCCTGTACCCTACGACGTAGAGATGTCGTTGATGCAACGCAGGACCATAAATTAGGCTTAATGGATTTGTGCATGCAAAAGACGCTACATGTGAACGGCCCCTATCTCTGAAGCGTCACGCGAAGCGACGTCCACTCCACAAAAAAACCCTTTAACGGGGGAAAAACAGTAGAAACCTCAGGAAGAGCAACTGAGGAGGGAACCCTCTTCCAGGACAGACAGACGTGCAATAGATGTCATACAGAACAGATCAACATAATAAATTAACAGTAATCAGTATGACACAAAGAGACAGAAAGAGAGAGAGAGACAGAGAGAGAGACAGAGACAGACAGAGAGAGAGAGAGAGAGAGAGAGATGCAGGACAGACGGTAATGAGAGCAACATTAATGAAAGTAATAATATTAATTAATATTAATATTAATAGGTTTATTACTCCTTGTAGTCACGTAGGCATGTGAAGTACAGTGTTTCATTGCAAAGAATGCATGTAACGGGTACACTTGCGCTGTTTCTCCGCCATCTCGTTCAAATGAGCCAGATGTAGGGGGCGGGTATTTATACGTCATGGTGTTCAGCTGAAAAACTCTTCCGGATAGGAAGCTCTCGACCATCCTAGCTCGTAGCTGCTTAAAGCTTGCTGCTGGCTCCTAGCGCTAGCTCCTCGCTGCAAAAATAAGAGATTTGGGACGGCTTAGAAGATAGCGGCCCTCGAACGACTTCCGGTTCAAGCGAGGAGCTAACAGTAGCACTATAAAAATAAGAGACTTGGGACGCACCCATAGACGCCACATTGAGCACTGAGCCGTACATCAACTTCGCCACCATATTGGATGTGGCAAGGCTGCGCTGTAAACTAATACAAGTGAATGGACTTAATTTCATAAAGCGCCTTTCTTCAAAGAATGTTGCGTTACTGTCCCTCGTTTATTCATTCACACACGCATTAATATACTTGGGAAACGGTTCACTTCCTGGCTAGGCCTATATAGCCTATACAAATGAATATATACATATATATATATATATATATATATATATATATATATATGTATATATTCATTTGTATAGGCTATATAGGCCTAGCCAGGAAGTTTCCACTCTAAGAGAAGCGTTGGAAACTCAGGCAAGCGTGATCGAAGCGTGATCGAAGACCAGGGAACGGCTGCGGCTCTGGATCGCCGGATGACAGACTTGGAGAGGTGCCATTGCCATGGATCGCCCGGCCGGGCCCGTGGGGCGGGTGCTGCTGCGTCGGGATGACAGGAGAGGGATGCACCGGGGGTGATACTGGGGGTGACAGCGTGCCCCCAACTCCTCTCCCCAGCATGGAGTACCGTTCTGAAGGAATGGAAGTGCAAACCTCAGAAGCCCCAAAACTGTAGTCTAATTGTGCAGGATATCTCAATCAACAAACAGCTTAATTTCAGCGCTTGCAAATCCTGCCATGAGAACAGTTAGATTCACCTCAAGGCTTTGGAACCATTGGCATTTTAGTTTATATGCAAATATTTGCTATTTTTTTTATCTATGTGTATATATATATATATTTATTTATTTATATGTATATAGGCTACTGTGCATTGTTTTTCGGCACTACCTCGTTCTCTATAGCTGATGTAAGGTGAATTAAATTACTCCTGTGTGGGATCAATAACGTTCTTATCTTAGCCATCTGAGAAGATCAAATACATTGTTTTTGGTGCCTAACTGTTTCTGAAGTATATTAGTGTGTGTGAATGAATGAACAAGAGGCATTAACGTAAATTTCTTTGTAGAAAGGCGCTTTATGAAATTAAGTCCATTCACTTGTATTAGTTCACAGTGCAGCCTTGCCACATCCAATATGGCGGCGACGTTGATGTATCGCAGCAGCGGGCAAACCCACTTGATGCAGCATCTACCTATTTATGTCTGTGGACGAGAGCAGGCGGCCTGTGTAGTTGAGGGGACAGGTCAAACTGATATGATGCTGATTTACAGGAGAGTTCATATCAAATGGAGGATAAACCATGAACATAAACTACAGATCACCTGTAAAGCATTTTAATAAATTAATCTATCATAATTAAAACAACTGGAGACTGAGAACAAACTGTGTTTGACTATAAGGTTAATATTTCCAGAGGAAAAAAAAACAAGACAACAGCTTTCATTAAGGCTCAGTCAGATACAGTCAGGGCTTCACATCTGATGTTATTTTAAGAATCCTCACATCCCACTGACTCCCAAGTCTCTGTGTTGCTAAATACTTCAATAATCAAACTGTCCAATATTAATATAGTACAGTAGACTCTGTATAGTTTATGATGAATGTATTCAGTCAGACAACTAAACTTCACCAGGTTGGACTCTACAATCGATTGCTCTTCATTGGATAGCAGATTTTCAGTGAAATTATTTACACCGAATTTTGCACCTGAATTTGAGCACACTGAATTTGAGAAGGTTGAAAATATATTATTTGAATTTTTTCAGGCTTGAATTTTTTATTCTGAATTTGTGAACATTGAAAAACAAAAGAAAAAATCAGGTACAAAATTTCAGTGAAAAAAAAAAATTCAGATACACAAATTCAATGCAAAAACAATCTGATACATTAATTCAATGCAACAAGAAATTCAGTGTTATAAGTTCAATGCAAAAAAAAAACATTCAGTGTTATAAATTCATTCATCTTCTAACCGTTTCATCCTCTTGGGGGTTGCGTGGGGGCTGGAGCCTATCCCAGCTGACATTGGGTGAGAGGCATGGTACACCCTGGACAGGTTGCCAGACTATCGCAGGGCTGACACATGGAGACAAACAACCATTCACACCTACAGACAATATAGTTATCAATTAACCTAGTCCCCAAACTGCATGTCTTTGGACTGTGGGAGGAAGCCAGAGTGCCTGGAGAGAACCCACGCTGACATGGGGAGAACATGCAAACTCCGCACAGAAGGGCTCCCACACCTGGGATCAAACCGGCAACCCTCTTGCTGTGAGGCAACAGTGCTAACCACCACACCACCGCGCCGCCCTGTTAGAAAATTCAATACAAAAAAAAACATCTGTTATAAATTCAATACAAAATAAATCCAGTGTTATAAATTCAATTTCAACTGATGATGAAACTGTTATGCTTCCATAGTGATATCAACTTCCTGTTGCGGTCCGGGTGACAGACACCATCTCCACAGACTTTCCTCTTTGATAAAGCTCCTAGTTAGGCTGACTTAGGCCTAGTCTGCCAGGGGACCTCCACCGGGCACCTTCTCTCTCCTTCTCTCTCCTTCTCTCCCCTTCTCTCTCTCTCTCTCTCTATGTATATATATATATATATATATATATATATATAATTCAATTCAATTCAGTTCGCTTTATTGGCATGAATGGTATCAACCTGTAACAGTCGAATATATGAAATGTATATTGTAGTGTAAGATTTTGTGATTAATCAGGTAAAGGTCTTTACTCTGCATAGACTGATTAAGTTTAAAAGAAAATCATACAATGATCAGATAAAAACTTTACTCTATACAAGTTGATTATGTTTAATAATTAACTTGTGTGATATCTTATGTAACCATGTAGGGTGAATGACGGTTGTAACCACACACATGATTAAAACACATCATACTTTGTACGGTTTAAAGCACACACATGTAAGACATTATGCACCACCTGAAAATGTAACAATAGACACACACACACTCTAAGGTTTGTGCTGCATGAGAGCACAGAGGATTGTATGAAAAAATCCCCAAAGTTCACATATTTTTAAAAAATAAAGTGTAATGCGGTTCAGCTCTATTGGTGAAAACTTTCCAGGGCCCTGAGGTCAGCCCTGGACAAAAGCCAGGAGAGCTGCTATGATTAGATCATGGTAAGGGCAGAAATGGACAAAAAAGGAAATGTTTTTCACCAATAGAATTCGGCCAAATTGGGAAGGCATAAGGAAAAAAGGTGGCATAAGGCATAAAAGAGAGTGTTCTGTAGTGAATTGTCAGTCTTGCCCCAGGGCCAGACTCATGAGTTGTATGTGTTTATGCATGTGGACACATTAAAACTCAGTTGCACCTGATTCTTCGTGTCTCCAGTGTGTTTTTGAATACCAGCCTGCTGAACCTAAGATATTATAGCCTATCCAGAGTACAAGTTGAAGTGAGGCAGAGGAGAAGAAGTTGGGAGCCATCTGGCCCTTCAAGGCCCCCACCTTTTTACACCTCAATATACTGTGTCGCTTAACAGCAACGTCATCAAGCAGCGCCTGTTATGAATTGAGTCTGTTGAAAGCGCACCCAACACTGGTTGGACGGATATCTATGTGCCCCTGCTTTTTCTTTTGTCTCTCAACACAACAGTGATGGTTGAAGTACGTGTAGTGACTATTCTGTTCATTTATGAAAAGGTAGTAGCCGTACAACCGGGCTTGGTAAGGTTGGAGTGTTTTTAAGTTGATGTAAAAATAAACGACGAGCATTTATGAAATCCCACACTCGTGTGGAAGTGAGTTTCTGCCTGTCGTCTAACTCCAAAGAGCTACCCCTCATGAAAAATTGTTATTAAATTACTACACAAAACCTATACGTGTCGTAATGGCTGTGTTGTCACCTGTAGTAATTGTGTAGTAAATCTGTAGTTTATACACTACTTATGACATACCAGTAGGGTTTTGCAGTAACACAGTAGTGTTTCCAGTAGTAACCAGGCAGAGTAGTGAAAGAGCTGTTAAAACACTACTGCCTCATTACACAGGCATTTAAATAGTGATTATGTAGAGATTTTACTACTTGCTTGTATAGTAAATATGTAGTCACAACACTACAGCAACACTACATATTTTAAATAGTGATCAATTAGATTTTAGTGCTTGAATATACATACTTGATGTGTATACACACAGTAGTTTTTCATGAGGCTCTGTGTGTATCATAGTGTTCAGAATAGACAATGAGAGCCTACTGTAAAATTGTTTTTTGTTTATATTATATATATATATATATATATATATACATATATAAGCGAAGGTAATTTATCAGGAATTTCATTTCGGGATATTCCACTGATCATTCATATACATTTACAATTCAATAAAATTAAAGAATATTTGTGATATAATACAGTAACTGAAAACACAACTGAATTTTTTTGCTTTGTAATTATCCAACCACACACACAATTTAACAGCTGTAGCCTGGCGAAATTAAACCAGCATAGGACACAGAAATATCTTTTGGGGTCTTTAATCTGAATAATGGAATATGGTGTTCAGCAAATAAAAGGAAAGAACAGTTTCCAAATAAAGGTGGCAGACTGTCCTCTGCCCTATCTGTAGTCCTTGTAGATAAATTAAAAAAGCAATTGATTCAGTCTCTAAGAGGAGGTAGAGCTATAATCAGTCAGATGTGACAACTGTTTTCCTGTTGGACTAGTCAGGAAACACTGCCCTGACAATTAAAGTGAGATAAGAGTAGGAAGATGAAAATGTGTACATATGTGTAAGTTGTCCAGACGCACAAAAAGGTCACCAATGCTCTACTCCAAACAGGAAGTTGGCCATTTTGATTCAAATTTTTCAATTTGGCGTTGATTTTGTGATTTCCACACCTTGTAATTTAACAAACTCTACAGATACTGTACAAAAACAACAATCAATAGTCATTTATTTTTTTTTAGTTTTGTCCAACTCCCTTTCCATGTCTGTGTTTCTAATTTGCTGCAACATTATGGGTAACATTAATAGCCTCTAAGCCCTGGGGACCTGGGGGTGAGTGATGACCTGAGGCTCTGGTCATCCAGCAACCTGACTCAGGATCAGTTTCTCTGCCTTTTGTTAGACGTGGTGGAGGTGAAGGTGACCACCAGCTGTGCTTTTTTCCACATGTTCATCTACTCAACAGGATGTTAGGAGACTAAATGTTTGGTAATCAGCATCTGTTGGTGGTAAAAGCTACTCAAGCTGAAATAGCGACTGAGTAAACTTTTACTTTGTTTAATATGTGGAATATGAATAAAACCAAAGTGAGGAGCAATCATGGGTCTGTTTTTAAATTTCATTTTCACCCAATTATTAAAAACATTGACCAACATTTAATGACTTTCTCAAAGGGTAATATGAAAAGAAAGTTATGTTACATATAATATGGGTTACGCATTAACTCTGTCAGTGATTCTTTTTATTCTTTTTCTTTTACGTCAGCGGTGCGACATGTCTGCAGTATGAGTCCCGTAGCAGCTCGCCCCCCTGTTAATCCATTACAGCGGCTCCACTGGCAACGGGAGCGGCACATCAACCCTGTCTGTCACGTGACATCTCTCTATTTTACGCCCGGGTTCCGCCGAGCACGTCAGCGGCGCAACACGTCTGCAGCGTGAGTCCCATAGCAGCTCGCCCCCCTGTTAATCACTTACAGTGGCTGCACCGGCAACGGGAGCAGCGTGACTACCACCATCTGTCGCACAACAACTCTCTATTTTAGGAGGCGCTTCTATTTTTGTCGCACTACTATCTATCTAGCCGTGGCACTTCCGGTGGCATCCTCAGGTGCTGCGGAAGCTGTCGCTGTTTGCTGTGGCAACTTCCGGTGGCATCCTCAGGTGCCACTGATTTGCCGCGGCAGCTGAGGCTGTTTGAGGCAATTACCGACCAGCCATGGCAACTACAGCTGTTTGAAGCAGCTGCCACAGGATGAAGTGACTATGGGGCTGTTAAATGATAGTTTTTAATAAAAAATAGGCTAATGATAGTAAAGAGTGATTTAACCATTAAGACTTGGCACAAATGTATCGAATGCACAAATGTAGCATTATCAGAGCACTAAATATTTCTTAAATTTATGAAACCGTTATTGCCGAAAGCAGAACGTACATACAGACATACAATTCAATTACAATACAATTAATACAATACATTAAATATTTTACATTAAATACATTTGATATTAAATAGGCAGATACAAATACATTAAATATTTTATATTAAATACATTTCATATTAAACAGGCAGATACAAATACATTAAATATTTTACATTAAGTACATGTTGCATTAAATAGGCAGAGTGTTATAAGTTCTCTCTCAGGCTGTGACATGCACTGACATATTTTGCTGCTTCTATGGCACTGACATTGTTTTCTCCAAGTAGCTGATGCATTTTCTCCTGATCAGAGACGGTATCAAAATCTTGGAGTTTATGTTTAATTTTTGAAAAGAATTCTTCATATGTGTTATATTTTAACAGGAAATGTTGCTCTGTCTCCACCTGTCTCTGTGGGCAGAGCTGACACCGCTGGTCTTCTCTGGGCTACCAGGTCTGCCTGTGTCGACCAATCTCCGTGGCCAAGCTGTGATCACTGAGTCTGTACATGGTTAATGTCTTCCTTAGTTTCTAATCAGTCACGGTGGTCAGATAGTTCGCCATTGTATGCTGTCTATTTAGAGCCGAATAGCATTTAAGTTTGCTTTGAGTTTTTGTAGTAGATGTCCAATAGTTAACATAATTTTATTTTTCTTTAGCTATGATTTGGTCGGGCCCGATTGTGTGAGGGCTGTTCTGAGGCCTTGTGTTGTTAGAGGAGGTGAGCCTCAGGACCAGCTGGCTGAGGGGAGTCTTCTCTATCTTCTCCTCTTGACTATGGAGAGCTTTGTAATGATAAGAATTGGGGTCACTTGCTTTTAGGTGTTGGTAAAATTTGATGGCTCTTTTTTGTATCCTAATTAAAAGGGGAACTTGTCCTAATTCAGCTCGGCAACCATTGTTGAGGGTGTTCCTATGGACTCTGAGAATGCTCTTACAAATCTGTGTGAAGGGTTTCGATTGGATGTTTGTCCCATTTTTCAAAGTCTTGATTTACAAGAGGGCCCCACACTTCACTACGGTACAGTAAAATGGGTTCAATTATATTTTGAGCCAGATTCTAACGGGTATATCTGTGATTGAAGACTTTTTTAAGGCCTAAAAAGCCCTTCTACCCTTGTCTCTGAGATAATTAATGGCCAGATTAAAATTTCCTGTAGAGCTAATTTTGAGTCCCAAATATGTGTAGTTGTGTGTGTGTTCAATGTCAGTGGAGCCCAGTAAGAACCTGTTTGGGTGTCCCTGACATCTGGGTCATTTCTGGAGGACCATAATTCTAGTCTTTTCTAGATTAACTGTCAGGGTCCAGGTCTGACAGAAGTTTTGCAGATGATCTAGTTGCTGTTGTAATGCCTCCTTAGATGGAGCTAACAATATGAGATCATCTGCAAAAAGTAGAGATTTAATTTCTGTGTCAGAGAGGGTGAGGCCAGGGATATCAGATTGTTCAAGAGATTTTGCCAATTAATCAATATAAATGTTAAACAGGGTGGGGCTGAGACTGCAGCCCTGTACTTTGGGGGAAGAAATCTGTTTCCATGTTGTTGATTTTCACAGCACATTTATTATTTGTGTACATTGTTTTAATTATGTCCCCATACCTTTTTCAGTTAATTTTAGGAACAGACCACTATGCCAAATTGAGTCAAATGCTTTTGGGCTTTATAAATAAAATTAATTTAAAATTGAAATTGATAAAGATGCTTATCACTGCTCTGCCCTGCAGCCCCTTGGAAGATCAGCCTACAGTCTTGTCCATCTCTGCCCCACCTTTACTCATCGTAAAAAGATTGCCTGTCACCACCAGAACCCTAAAATGCTGGTCCCCTGAATCCACAGAATCTCTGCAGTGTTGCATGGAAATAACTGATTGGGATGTTTTCTGTGAGTCCTTCGGGGATGATATTGATAGATTTACAGACTGTATTACTAATTACATCAAGTTCTGCACTGATGTCAACATACCCAGCAGAGAGATTTTACCCCAACAATAAACATTGGGTTACCAGCAACCTGAAAGCACTGTTAAATCAGAAGAAAGTGGCTTTCAGGATGGGTGACAAAGTTAAAGCGATAGAAATACAATGGGAACTTAAAGTGAAAATTAAGGAGGGTAAGCAAGACTACAGACATAAACTGGAACAGCAGCTGCAAAAGGATGGGGTGAAGCAGGTCAGGCCCGGAATGAGAAAAATCACTGGCCTCAAGCGGAAGGGGGGATCGCTGCCCGATGGTGACTGTGACCTCATTGACAACCTAAATTTGTTTTTTAACAGATTTGACTGTTCAACCATGCCACACCTGGTGCTAGTGTCTATCACCTCACCACCAACTTCACCCCTAATAATCCACTCTTTCCAGGTCAGGAGGGAACTGGACAGACTAAAGCAGGGGAAAGCGTCTGGGCCAGATGGGATAAGACCCAAACTTTTAAAATCCTGCTCCAGTCAGCTGTGTGACATCTTTGCTCACCTGTTCAACTTGAGCTTGCAGCTGCACAGGGTTCCCACTTCATGGAAAACATCATGCCTGGTCCCTGTCCCCAAAAAAAGAAACATCCATCTGACCCTAATGACTATAGACCCATCGCCCTAACTTCTCATATCATGAAGGCACTTGAGAAACTGGTCCTCTCCCGCATCAAAACCACGGTGAGCACATTCATCAACCCCTTATAGTTTGCATATCAGCCCAGTATTGGTGTTGATGACACCCTCATCTACATGCTCCAGAGGATCCACACTCATCTCAACACCTCTGAGGTAACTGTGAGGATAACGTTCTTTGACTTCTCGAGTGCTTTTAATACAATCCAGCCGAAGCTGCTGGGTGAGAAGTTGAGGAGGATGCAGGTGGAGTCAGAGCTTGTTTCCTGGGTGTTGGATTATTTAACAGCCAGACGGCTCCAAAACTGTGTATCCAAACTGTCCTGTCGCCTTTCCTGTTCATACTGTATACATCTGACTTTCAATGCAACCTAGACACCTGCTTTCTTCAGAAATTTTCTGACGATACAGCTGTTGTGGGTTGTATAAGGGGAAACTGTGAGGGGGAATACAGGGGCACAACTGTTGACTTTGTGGACTGGTTTAACCAAAACCACCTAATGCTGAACATCTCAAAGACCAAAGAAATGGTCACTGACTTTAGGAGGAAGAGGCCCAAACCAGTCCCTGTCTCCATACAGGAAACAGAGGTGAAGCTTGTGTCTAACTACAAGTATTTAGGAGTACAGCTGGATGACAAACTGGACTAGTCCAGCCACATGGAGGCAGTATATAAAAAGGGTCAAAGCAGGCTGTATTTTCTTAGATCTTTTAATAGCTGCAAACCGCTGCTGTGCTCCTTCTGTAAGACTGTGGTAGCCAGTGCTCTGTTCTTTGGTGTGGTGTGCTGGGGGGTGGGTGCTCGTGCATCAGTCAGAAACAGACTCAATAACCTGATTTAAAAGGGGAGCACCACCATTTGCACTACTCAGGACTGGGTCGAGCAGGTGGCTGAAGTGAGGATGCTGAGAAGAATGAATCCTATAATTAACAATGACATGCACCCACTTCATGCCCTGGAGGTTTTTCGGCAGAGCACCTTAAGTGGCAGGCTGATCCCACCTAGATGTAAGACTGAACAGTATTGAAGGTCTTTCCTGCCAGCTGCCATCAAGCTCTTTAATGTGCAATAATGTGTTTAAAGGGATAGTGCACCCAAAAATGAAAATTCAGCCATTATCTACTCACACATATGCCGATGGAGGCCCTGGTGAAGTTTAAGAGCCCTCACATCCCTCGCAGAGATCGGCGGAGGGAGCGGCCAGCACACCTAATGGCAGATGGGTCCCAGACTAACATCCAAGAACACAAAATTGAATCCACAAAGTATCTCCATACTGCTCATCCATGGTGATCCAAGTGTGCCGCAGCCCTGACATAAAAAGTTGTTTCGAAAAAAGTCATATGAACTCTGTTTTTAGCCTCACTGTAGCCTGTAGCTCTGACTGCTTCTCTGTGCTCCGTGCTCATGTGTGCACGCTCAGGGTGATCGGTGATCTCTGAAGAGCAGCAGTCTCGTCAGTACTGATGTCCAGATTATCAACTGCAGGCATCGTCAATTCCCAGGCTGAGCAGCAAAGACTTTCCTCATTCGTTGGCATTGCTTTGCATTTAAAACAACTACACCACCAGGTTTCCAGTGCTCGACTCCAGTATTCTGTGGCTGGCTGAGGGTAAGGCTCATAAGCTGCAGTGGCTGCTTCGTCCAGTAGCCTGAGTTCCATCCGTATACTCGGGTTCAAACAATTACAGCTTAACAAAGAAATGCTGTTCCTCCTCAATTTCAAAGTCTTCAGACATGTTGGGCTGTCCTTTGCTAAAAGACCGTAGTGCAAATTATCTTTTAGCTCTGTGGTTACCGTTGTCTCCCCCTGCGGTGCACGTGTCACGTGATGTAAACACAGGTGAGCAAAGCTCATGCTTTTTGCTGGTCTCGCGCAGGCGCGCACATGTGAACGTGGAGCACACAGAAGCAGTCAGAGCTACAGACTACAGTGAGCATAAAAACAGAGTTCATATGACGTTTTTCGGAACAACTTTTTATGTCGCGGCTGCAGCACACTTGGATCACTATGGATAAGCAGTATTGAGATACTTTGTGGTTTCAATTTTGTGTTCTTGGATGTTAGTCTGGGACGCCATCTGCCATTAGGTGTGCTGGCCGCTCCCTCCACCGATCTCTGCAAGGGATGTGAGGACTGTAAAACTTCACCAGGGCCTCCATCGGCATATGGGTGAGTAGATAATGGTTGAATTTTCATTTTTGGGTGCACTATCCCTTTAATGTGCAATTTGTGTGCGATAACTTCTCAATCCCTCTATGTGCAATAACTCCAGCACTTTATCTATCTATCTATCTATCTATCTATCTATCTATCTATCTATCTATCTATCATTAGATGCACATAAATACAATCTTTTCCACCTATCACATTAGCAAACCCAGCTATCTCATAAAATCATCTTTTAATCATGGTTTGCTGGGCATTATGGTATGGGTATTATATGTACTGTTGAGAAAGGGACTTGATAGCTTACAACACTGCTGGCATCGTTCTGCTGATGGTTCACTGTGATGTACTAGATATATCCTCGATCTCATGCTAAAAGGTAGCCAACAATCCCAACGTGGAGAGCACCTGCACTGGCACAGGTAAGGCATTGAGTGTTGGCTGTCTCTCCTTCACACATGCTCAAAATTGTGGCATAATTCCAGGAGAAGATACCTTGGGAAATGAAAGCGATCCAAAAGCCACTTGTCACTCACCATAAAAAGGTCTCTACAATCCCAAAACCCCTCTCACTTACGTATATGTATATGTATACGTATATGTCTTACTGATGCGTGGAAGTCTTCTAATAGAGCCAGATCTGCTACTGTTGAGACCTGATGACTGTCAAAGCTGTGGTAAATAATTAATTAAATAATTAAATAATGAATACGCAACTGACCTATCACACTGCAAATCAGTGAGCACACCCGTTGTAGTCAATTAATTTTAATGGCTTGTAAGTCTAGTCCATACATACATATATACATATTTAAGTAGGCTATAAATGAATATGTGGCTGCAAATACTCAGCCAGATTTACTACGCTGCGCCGCCTGTCTATGTTGACTCAATCCTGTGTACATGAATATACCCACCAAATCTGATGTGAGATTTGCTCGCAGCCTCTGCTCACATCCACATCACAGACGGTATAAATAATAAATGTAGCTACCTTAACATCACCCACTGGTTTTTGGACTCCATTTTGAAGCCTGGTTGGCATTTCGGCCGTCACCATCTTGGTTTTTTGGATCTAGAAGCTACCATTTTTGGGTGAGAGGGTGGTGTTGTGAAGGAGCGATATGGAGTTAGATCAGTCTCAATATTCACAAATGCACACAGAAGGATTCACAAATACATGTTAAGATTTATATATAAATGACTCTCTCCACACAAATATTTTCAATGCACACACATATATTTAGCATTTTATATAAATGTAAAAAAAAAATCCACAAATAACCAAAAAAGTTTCACAAATGTATTTCTGATGCACACACAAATATTTATTGTTTTAAATATATGCAATAAAAATCCACAAATATATGTATTTAAAAAGTATTTGCAATTTTCATCAAAACATATGTGGATGTTGATACATTCATTTACAAATGCTTTTATTTTATGAACCTCCGCGCATTTGTGTGTGAACCTCCGCGCATTTGTGTGTGAATCTTTTTGAGACTCTCCTGACGTGACCCGATCCACAAATGCATTTTTTCTACCAAGGGGATATAGGTAGCCAATCAGATGTCTCCTTCCTCTTCAGCCAATCACATGAGCGTCCCGCCACCACCCACACGTGGGGTATGTTTTAACGCGTAGCGTCAGAAGGTGGCAGTAATGCACCACTACATTGTTTGCGACCGCCACATAATACGGAAGAGAAGAAGAAGAAGGTCAAGAGCGTATGTCTATGGTCAAGAGGTCCAGTTTGCAGCATGGCGGCCGACGATCGTGCACCTGTAAGGAGTAGCATCCAGCTGCAGCCCCGGAGCACAAGCCCTGACGTGACGGAAGTGATGCTGGATATTATTGTCGCGGTCTTTGTGTGGAACTGAGCTCGCAGGACACAGCATCTCAACGCAGCAGGTTTCAGGTAAACTAAATGGAATAAATTGGCAGAAAAATAGCTATGTTGTTTATTCTGTGACCGTTAGAAGAGGATCCTGGTGAGTGGCGAGGGCAGGGCTCGAGACTTGGGATCCCTTCACCTATGGTCCCGCCCGGGCCTGACGACCGCAGCCCTCCAGCCTGACCTCCGCGGCCTGGACGGGTGCTCAAGTGTGGGGTGAGAGGAGCGGAGAGGAGCGCGGAGGTCATGCCGGCTGGGCCACACCGTGTAGTCCGGCCGTTACAACGTAAATTAAGCAGAGTGACGGACCCGAAGCCTTCAATCTGGCTATAAGACAGCTGAAATGCGAAACAAAAAAATACAGTGGTGAAGTTGGGATTTGTTTCTTGAAGTTATGTGCTCATTATTTTCTGTCTCTTGCAGGCTGCCAGGAGAAGCGGACTGGCCATCAGATATTGTTTGTGGAAATTGAAAATAAAGTTTTTCAAATTGACTTTTGTCTCTTCATTGTGTTCACTTACACACGAAGTAGTTTTAACAGTCAGCTATTTTTGAATGTTTAGCACTGATTTCTCACATTGAATGGTGAAATATTTGTAGTTTTAAAGGTCCGACCTAAATGAAAACAGGTCCTAGCCTAGTTAAGGAAACATATGAATATTAATATAGAAGGAGCGCCCACTGAGCGCAGCTTCTTTTATTCATGGTTGAACGTGGCGATGTGGTCAAAAACAAACAAAAAACAAAGTTGACTTGTATGATTAAATAAAGGTAAAATAAATGGACAATTCATCAATTCATAGACGCTATGTTATGCAATTTTACTTAAAAAAGTTGTTAGGAAAAAGAAAAGCCAGAGGCTTGTGCTTCTGCTCCGGGGCTGCAGCTGGATACTGTTGCCTGTAAGTGTATCCACTTGTTGTAAATCATGACTCTTTGTTGAATTATTTGTGATTGGTTTTGCTAAAGTGTGTGGTAGCCCAGTTAGTTAGCAAATTATCTGAAACTTGCTTAGTTGGTATAATTGCACCGTGTAACTGACGCTAACGTACACCGTGCAACGCACACCGCCGCCGGCGCGGTGCGTTGTCCGTCAGGTGCCGCCCCCCAACACACATCGGCAGCGGCACCTTCGACACTATTTCCCCCCCAGCCTGCTCCGGGACGGACATAAAAGGCTTTTCTCGCAGTGCCGGCCGCGCTGGAAATAGAGCAGTACTTAAGCTCTCTACGCTCTTGACCTTCTTCTTCTCTTCCGTTAATGTGGCGGTCGCAAACAATGTAGTGGTGCATTACTGCCACCTTCTGACGCTACGACGTTAAAACATACCCCACGTGTGGGTGGTGGCGGGACGCTCATGTGATTGGCTGAAGAGGAAGGAGACATCTGATTGGCTACCTATATCCCCTTGGTAGAAAAAATGCATTTGTGGATCGGGTCACGTCAGGAGAGTCTCAAAAAGATTCACACACAAATGCGCGGAGGTTCACACACAAATGCGCGGAGGTTCACAAAATAAAAGCATTTGTAAATGAATGTATCAACATCCACATATGTTTTGATGAAAATTGCAAATACTTTTTAAATACATATATTTGTGGATTTTTATTGCATATATTTAAAACAATAAATATTTGTGTGTGCATCAGAAATACATTTGTGAAACTTTTTTGGTTATTTGTGGATTTTTTTTTACATTTATATAAAATGCTAAATATATGTGTATGCATTGAAAATATTTGTGTGGAGAGAGTTATTTATATATAAATCTTAACATGTATTTGTGAATCCTTCTGTGTGCATTTGTGAATATTGAGACTGATCTAACTCCATAGAGCGAAGGGTAGTAAGGACTAAGAAGCTGAGGACACTATAAGCAGTCAGCCTGTCACACAAGCGACGCAGCACTTTAATATGTCAAATTTTAAGCCTTAATAAAATGTAAACAGATGAGTTGTAAAAAAAAAAATCACCCCCATACAGTTGTCATAAATGTTGAATAAGCCACAGAGACCAAAGCCATTTTTTGTACCAGGCTGTAAACATGTTTCTTTCTGCATTTTAACATGGGAGTCTAGGATTCACTCTATTTTGGAACCTGCCTCAAGTTGAGGAAGATGACTCCTGGGCATCTCTTGTTAGAGGTGTTCCAGGCATGTCCAACTGGTAAGAGGCACGTGGCAGACGCAGAACACATTAGAGGGATTACATATCTCGTCTGGCCTGACGACGCCTCAGGATCACTTAGAAGGAGCTGGAAAGGGTTGCTAGGGAGAAGGACGGAAGTATTTTGCTCAGCCTGCTGCCCCCGCGACACAGCTTCGGCTAAGCGGTTGAAAATAGATAGATGGATGGATGGATGGATGGGATATTTAAATGATATACAATGGCTGATTATTTGTTAAGTTAATTTGTGATTACCACCATACACAAAAAATATGTTTTTGTATATATATCGAAGCTATGTAATATATGAAACATACATCTTCATCTTTTGTGAAATTTTTATTACAATATCACAATATCCACATATGCTATCTAGAATAAATTTACAAATGAATTATGAAATGAATTGGTTCACAGCTGCATGAACTTCATACTTGACTTTAGCTGATAGAAGCTAAAAATCTTTTCCAGTTTGTCAAATACTGCTCTGCATGAATCACAGTTCACAAAACATTACTTAAGTGAATTTGTTCAGTTACCTCATACTCTCAGACGAGCAGAAAAAATTGGACTACAATTTTGAACACCATGATAGTATTTTTATCAAGCGCATACCAAATACATTTTCTCTACCAAACCTAACTGATAATTAAACAGATTCTTTTTTTTTTTTTGCTGCATTTAAATATTTGATCTGCTTTTAATATTTCTGTCATTCTGCACCACATTTGATAAGTGTTAAGGCAAATAAATTTTAATGGTTGAGGGTCCTCCATGGTCAACATGTTTGTCAGCTCTTCATGAGAGGAGCACCAACTTTGATGGATCCTGATGGTACTGTATATATCAAACTAGGTGGATGACAGGACAAAACTGGGCTCCTCTCATTAATATGGAGGACTGGATTGTCCTTATGATTAATAAAACCAGTCCCACCAAAGCCCTGAGCCTTCCAGCAGTAGGATGAATCTTGCTTACCATCCAGAGGACTGGAGGAGGAGCACAGCAGTTGTCTGCTGTTGCTGTAGGGCTTGGGGTACACTTTAATGGCCACCGAGATTTCGCTTTTCTTCGCTCATCCAGTCAAGCCCAATGAATGTCAGGCTCATGGTCATGAATATAAAACCAAGTGCAGAGAAACACGCAGCCTGAAAAACCCAAAGATGATATGTCAATGTAGAATCATCAAGTCCACTTAGTTGTACCTCCATTAACTCTGTTGATGTGTCAGCCATCTTAATCTGAGAGAGATGTGAACCTACCTGTATCTTGGGTCTGGACTTTATGGGCTCCTGGTCAGTGGGGATGATGCGAATGTAGAACAGTCCAGGGAGGATAAAGATCAGACTGGGAGCAGTGGTTGCCCCTAGACAGAGGAGGCACAGTAAATGTTATGTAAAACAGTAAGTAGTGTCAAACAGACTTGATCTCAGAGAGAACTGTTGCGTGTGGTGAATAAACCCACGGAAAGAGCAATCTGTTCTTTGCTGAAACTCCAGTGCTGTGGCCAGCTGTGAACTGCATCTCAGTTTGACAATACATTCTTGACTCTGAACTTGCAATTAGACTGTAACTTTTGAAAAAAGAAATAAAATAATTCTCTACTTGCAAGTGAAGAGTTGAACTCATACGCAATAAAACACACCCCACTCAAGTCAGTGCACTCAGGGGTTTGGCTGTTAATCTGCTATGGCCAGAAGCTTAGCCTGAAAGCTAATGTTAGCTACTGTTTTCAACCGTTAGACTTAAGACCAGGGTTCTTTAATGTTTTTCAGGACTACTAAAGAGTTAAAGAGAGACAGAGCAGGGCTACGTATATATATATATATATATATATATATATATATATATATATATATATATACGACATCTATTACACGTCTGTCCGTCCTGGAAGAGGGATCCCTCCTCAGTTGCTCTTCCTGAGGTTTCTACCGTTTTTTTCCCCGGTGAAGGGGTTTTTGTGGGGAGTTTTTCCTTATCCGCTGTGAGGGTCCAAAGGACAGAGGGATGTCGTATGCTGTAAAGCCCTGTGAGGCAAATTGTGATTTGTGATATTGGGCTTTATAAATAAAATTGATTGATTGAACTGATGTATATATATATGTATGTATATATATATATCGTGTAAAACTGAGTTGTACTTTAGGTAATTCTCGATATTTGTGCTGGTCTGTAGCTGTAAATTCAGCAGCAGATGTAGCATGGCTATGTGCGTTAGCCTCACCCACTTTCACTTGTGGTTTCCGAGGTGAACCGTGTGTCAGAGTCACTTGCTGAAAAGTTACAAAACAACCCATTGTGGCTAACAAGAATATCTGTACACTTAGAATAGTGATACAGCTAATTGGCAACAGCACATAAATATTAGCAAACTAGTTCACCTCGTCATTATAGATAAGTACTGCACAGTGATTCAGCTTTCATGGTTAAGGGGTAGCCTATCAATAATATTGTCTACTGAAAATTAAATGTTTATTTTTTCATGAACAGGCCAATATATCTTTGCTAATAATAGGTTAGATTTGTGTCAGTGTGTATTTCACCAAACAATAACTAAAATTTAAAAAAAAGAGAAATAAATAAATAAACAAACAGATCATAAATTATCAGACAAACATTTGACAGACCCCCGGCAGTAACGCTGGGGGCCATGGACCCCCTGTTAAAGACCTAGGCTTTAGATTGAATCAGAATCAACTGACTTTATGACTGTTTTCTACTTCTGCCACTCAGCAAAATTAGATAGCCTTGCTTTCAACACTTTTAATTTAGAATATAGCAGAAGATATGGCCCTAAATCATTTAGTATTTCAAAATCAATTGCTTTTCACACAGGGCACCATTCATGACCCAAGAGCTGAAGTCTGACCTGTTAAGACACCATTTAAGTAGTCAAGCCTTCTACAGCTCTTGCTGACACAAGTCCTTTAATTCTTGATATAATCTTAAGATGACAGTTGACTGATTTAGTAATTGAATTTAATTTAATAAGTGAGGATGTTAAGATCTAGCTCTGCATCTACAATTACGCGGTGTTCTAACCCTGGGACTGTAGTCACTTGGTGATAATGTAAATCTGTGTGTCATCTATATTGTTGTGGTAAAATATTAAGTTCTAAACTAGTGGGGACATAAAGATTATGAACTGAAGATGCCCAAGAATAGAGCCTTGGGGAACTCCCTATTTTTGTTTGCTCAGATGTGTAATTACTGACTGACACAAAGTAGTTTCTTTCCAGGTCAAACCAAAACTATTAAGATATAAACCAGTTTAGAACTGATTTTTAAGCCTCTCTAGTAAGGTATCACTGACATCTAATAATACAAAGGCTCAGTTTTTTTTTTTTTTTTCCCACATACCTGAAACAACTTTACACAAAACTTGAGGTCTGATCCAACTCTCTGCACATATAGTTCAGTTGTTCATTTGACACAGAACCCAAAAATGGCTTATATGTTGAGTAAGAAGATATTATGGAAAATAAGTAAATGATAAACAAACATCAAAAGTTACAAGCAATTTCTGTTTTTATGTCAACTTGTGACATAAAAACAGAAATAAAAAAATCACTGGAGTTGTTTCTTTTCACAAAATCCCAGGCTTTGTTCAGGCTTTCCTGAGACTTCCAAGTCTAATATTCCACCTGTAATGCCAAAGATGTCTCGAATGTTCGGAACAAGGATGACCAGCAGGTTTACAACAAACAGCAGACACACGGCGATAGCAATGTGACGGAGCCAGTGGAAGGACTTCCCTGGAAACAGCAGCTGCAGGAGGGCGCGCCGGATCTGACAGAAACAAAGACATAAGGACGCAGTGTTTCAAACAACACTAAAATGCCTGTGTATAAGAAATCCTAGCATAGCAGCTGGAGAAATATTTTATATACAGTACACACTCACTACTGTATTTTATCATCAATCAGGATGAAATATTCCACCCACAAAATGACCAATGGTATATCAATTACTGTTTTTCTCACATACCTCCATGCTGAATGAAGAATCCAAAAAAACAGATAAAATTCTTGATGAATTTAAGTAAAAGGGGCTGTGTTTAGCAACAGCAAAACTGTATTATAACCTTCATTTACAAACTCACACAACTAGTGCAGTTTAAGCTAGGTCTTATTTATTCAGTCAACATTTTGCAACATTTGCATTTTCACTAAAACTGTGTTTAAAAGAATAATGTTTTAGTAAGAATGCATGTGTTTAAGAAGTCCTGAGCATTCGACTGGATAAATGGGACTTATTTTAGACCACATAAGTTGTATGACAAGTTGTAAACAGACGTTTTGATAGAATTTTGCTGTTGTTTAACTCAGCCCTCTTTTACTCCAATTCATCTAGAAATTTCTCACCGTGCGAAATTGATAAACAAATGATCTCTTTGTAGGTGATGTATCCCGTTAACAACTTTGTTGAACAAAAACTGGATAACCCAAAATCAACATCTTTTTTTTTTTTTTTTCAATTGTTGAATTTATCCAAAGAGTTCAAGACTCAACCTCTAACTTCATCCCACCATTAGTCACATGGCAACAGAGTTTGAAGATGTGTGAATGGATGTTTCTCTGTGCTCTGCCCTTTGCGACTCATTCAGTTGTTCAGTTGTTATGGACACAACCTTTTTCAATGTCTCATTGTTTTCAGTGATGATTTATCAGTATTAAAACATGTCGCTGCACTGTTAAATGAAGTTAGAAATTGTACTGCTGATTCAACCAGTAGAATACCGTGTCCATTTGGGACATTTTCAAATAATGGAAATGTATAGAATAGCTAGTAAGCTATGCCAGTGAACCTGCATGCATATTACCGGCATAATACCTCCACTATCAGTAGAATGAAGCCATCATTAACATTATTATTATACACACCTGTGCTTTTGCTATAATAACTTGTGCCTGCTTTGAAAAGCTTTATTGTAAGATCCCAATATTGCAATGACGATGTAGTGCTTTTGTAATTAGATGACCTGTTTGTCATTATTAATAGATCTTTTCCTGTAATTGACCCTTCCCCAAGCCCTGCGATTGTCCTTAGAGCTGTCTGTGCAAGCACTGAGCCCTCACTGTAACTAACTGCACTTCCTGAAAAAATATCAAGATTTTGGAAAAATGAAAAAGTACTTTTACATCCAGGGTGTCAAACTGACAGCAGAAGAACAGTGTTGGGATTCAGTGGACTACAGATGATTTGTCATTTGTCAAAATCTAAACTGAACATGTGAAGGCTTTTCTTCTCTGCATGCTCTTTGTTCTTCAAACAAAGGAAGCCATCTCCACAGGGTGCCTCGATCTCACACGAGTGAGACCAGTCTCCAAACTTAATTGGACAGTACTTTTACAGTAACATGTGACTCCAGCTCCTACTCCTGGACCACGACCTGCATGCCCACAGCAGGAACAAAACCTGGAGACCAGAGAGGTTAGTGTGCCAAACACAAGGTTTGCAACTGACTTTTCAGCAACAAGGAGAACCAAGTTGAGTTACCACCCCAATGCCTAACTCTGCAAGGACCCGGAGCAACTGGCTTCCTTGGATGTGCATGTTCAGAACAAGAACACAGCAAAGACTGCACCCAGAACCACAACTCTTTCCAGCCTTCGTCTGCCGGCTAACAAAAGCAGCACACCACAAAGCAACTCTTTCTTCCTTCCATTCAAAGATTGGTCATGTAACAAGTGGGCATAGCATCACCACAGCTGTACAGGCTAAGCAAGACTGTTAAACTTTGTCAATTGTGATTTAATGCTGTTCACTAAGTTATTGTTGTGATTGTTTGCAGTTTAGGTTATTGGTTAGTTGGCTTTGCCAAAGCTAAATGATGTTCATTTCATTTCATTTATTATACAGGAAAAGATTAAAAGTAACATTATAGTTACAGTTAAACTGGCCTGACTCAGTTTAAAACTGGTTTACAGCAGGCTCCTGTTCTGCAGCACATATAGACATAACAGAAAACAGTGCAACAGGACAGTCACATTCACAAGACATCGATCACAATCACAACCACAACCACAACCACAAGACATTAACTTAGTGTAGTACGGGCAATTACAAAACAGTACAAACATAGATGGTCAGTGATTACAGGTGTATGGGGTACAGTTTGTTAAGTGGCTCACGCTGAAAATAACATCAACATTTTGCTACATTTAGCTTCAAACAAAAAAGCAAAGCAGTTTTGTGTTGCGATGTGTGGTATTTATTCAATTTTGGGAAATCACAATGTCTAGAAAGCATCAGTGGCCGCAGCTGACAAGGTGAGCTAACAGCAGCAGCAAAGCTAACATCAGGACGTCATCTATTAAAAGCCTCCCGTTGTCGGATACGACATGAAACTACTCTAGTTAGCTCAATCACGTTATAACTAAGACATCTGCTGGAAAAAATATTTTTTTCACGGACTGTTTAGAGTAAATGAGTCATTACAGACACCGCTAATGAGGCTAACAGCTAACGGTTAGCCCTACTAATCTAAGATAACCATGTTATTAATTACAAAATGTACACACACAAATAGTAATGTTTGTTCAATCATTGTGTTTATAGACTTTACAAACACCAGATTAGTCTAAACAGTGATATAGTGACGTGAAAAATGTGAGATATTCATATATATACATGTAACTAAAGTCTGCTGGTTTTCTAACCGGAAGTATTTGTAAAAAGGTGATTCCCTCCAAAGGGACACTAACAACTCAAAGTGCACGTCAAATAAAATTTCTCCAAACATGTTTTTTGTTATTTTAGGTAGTTATTATCACGCTAATGCATGTTCAAGTATTCATTTCCCCCAATAAGTTGGTTTTACTTCGTTATTTGTTTCTGTAAACACAGTCTGACCATCTCAAGCTTTTATTTGGTAATTCCGGTGACCGGCAGTGTGAATTTGCATATTTGCTAAATATTTAGTTTCACCCAGAACATTTAGATTTCACATTTAACATTTAGATTTAGATTTAGATTTAGCATTTAGATTTTAGATTTAGATTTAGCATTTAGATTTAATATTTAGATTTAACATTTAGATTTAGATTTGGCATTTAGATTTAACATTCAGATTGAGATTTAATATTTATATTTATATTTAACATTTAACATTCAGGTGCCACATTTAATATTTAGATTTAACAATTTAATATATTTCTAAGTTAACAAATATTGCTGTAAATGTGGTAAAAGGTGACGTTAAAAAATTCACAACACTTTTTTAAACATTGTTTGAAGCTAAATGTAGCAAAATGTTTATGTTATTTTCAACATGAGCCACTTTACAAACGGCACCCCATACAGGTGTAACTGTTGAAAAAAACCTGTTTGTATACCTTTTTAAATTGTGTGATAGATGGTAGTGCTCTGATATGTTGGGGGATGTCATTCCATATTTTGGTGTATATATGAAAGAAGGACCTCTGCCCATAATTATTTTTGTAAGCAGGCACTGGAAGAAGTGCCATTGAGACTGACCTTGTGGCATGCTATTGAGCTTGTATTGTGTGTCGGAAGAAGGGCAGTAAGTGACGGTGAAGTGTTGTTTTGAATCTGAAGGTAGAATGCAAGAGCTTGGCTGTATATGTAGTTTTGAAATGTCAGGGTGTGTGAGCGTGAGAGTGTGATGCAGTGGTGTGTCCACTTGGGAAGATTACTGTGGATCTTTAAAGCTCGATTATACAGTCATTCAATCGGTACAGTAATTTCTTTTGTGGTAAGGAACCAAATAGGTAGGCAGTAGGAAATTGTGGAAAACACAATTGCATGCAAATAGGTTTCAGAAACAAAGAGAGAGAGGTATGTTCTAATTTTGTTGTATACATAAAGTTTCTGATTCAAATTTGTTGACTGAGAGACATATTGACGATATGTGAGGTGTCAATCGAGCAACACACCAAAGTATTTGTATATGTTTGAGATGACAAGGTTTATATTTGAAAAAGTGATAGGGTCAGTAAAAGAAATGTTTTTCCTTAGTGAGTGAAAGTACATACATTTAGTTTTCTTTACACTGATGGTTAAATGATTCATATTCAACCACATATGAACCACAATAAACATTTTGAATAGGTACACACTTGTGGAAGATCATTAATGTATAAAAGAAAAAGTAAAGGCCCAAGTATACTACTTTGGGGAATATCCATGTCACAAACTAAAGGTGGGGGGCGGCAGTAGCTTGGGAACCGGAGGGTTGCCTATCAAAATCCCCGTCCGGACCAAAATATGGAGCATGGACTGGTGACTGAGGTGCCAGTTCACCTCCTGGGCACTGCCGAGGTGCTCTGACATCTCTCCACTTAGTACATGTATAGGTCCAGTTTGTGAGTGAAAAATTGAATTTCCCCTTGGGGATTAATAAAGTATATAAAATTTAAAAAAGTAAATATTGCATGCCTATTTGTTAGGTATGAATGAAACATCTTTGACATAGAGGAAAAGAGATTAAAAGGGCTGGGTTAAGTCAGAAGGATCTGATGGTCCACTGTGTCGAAAGACAAAAATCAATCAAAATAGCTCCAGTGATTTGGCCTCTGTATAGACAGTTACATATTTGTATTGAGAGAAGTAGCAATGCCGACATAGTTGATCATTTTGCGTGAAATCCATGTTGGCAATCACTAAGCCAGTTGTTAGCTTCAAGATAAGAGCTTAACCGATTATATAGAACTTTTTCAAGTAACTTTGACATTGCAGGCAGTATTGCTATGGACCTGTAGTTTGAGGTAGACAAAGGATCCTCAGCTTTGAAGATTGGGGAAATCAGAGCTGTTTTCCAGCCAGAGGGAAAGATGGACAGCCTGACACAGAGATTGATTAGATGCTGAAAAAGAGGTATTAGACTATTAGCATGAGTCTTCAAGAAGGCTGAATTTAGGCCATAAATGTCATGTGCATGAGAGGTTTTTTTTTAAAGAGTTCAATATGTTTAACAGTTCATTCTGTGAGATCTGGTAGAATGAGAATTGATTAGGGCTTGGAGAGAGAACAGGCAAGGGATGAGAGAGAGTGGTAAAATTTGTTGCAAGTTCCTTGACAGATGATATGAAGTATTCGTAAAAAGCACTTGCAATCTTTTCTGGATCTGAAGTAAGTGTACCCTGTAGGGAGATCTGAAAATTTGAGTTTCTTTTCTTCTCAGTTTCACCAGTCATGACTTTATGGGCTCTAGTTTCCCAGCGCAACACAGGGCGGCGCAGGGTAGCGAACCCTGCGCAGACAGTTTTGTGCCAAAAGGCTTCGCTGAAGGTGCGCTAAAACCTCTCCAACTGAAACCATGTCTACTGTCAGCGCAGGTGGAGCGCAGTCGGTGTAAGCCGAAGTTTGGCTGACCGACGGACAGTGTGCACACGTCACCAAAACCTCACAGGCAGGTTTCCAGAATGTCAGGCACATTAAAGATGCAATAAATACCCACAAACACCACTATTCAATGCAACTATCTGCAATCAGCACATAAATGAATCTTTATATCGACTGTACCGTCACATCAGATCAAAGGGGATTGGCACCGTTTGGCACGCGTAATGTAAACCCAGCCTGATTTGATTAACACAGCTGCAAACTGAGTTCACATCCCTCTCAGCCAACCACAAACAGCCACAGCATCAGATAGGGAGTATATATTCAGCACCTGTCATCTTAGGAAAGTCAAAATAAAAGAAACAGAATGAGACGGCGAGAGAGAAAGACAGAGCGCGTGCATGAGAGAAACGCAACAGTGATTTACAATTGTGGTGACCTCCTCCTTGGCTACCTTTGCATCATCAGCCCGTGGAGGTCTGCTCGCAGTTCTGTATATTCGGACACTGCGAACTTGGATTTCCCGGACCAAAACATCAGTTTCCTCCTGGGAGAAGTTTGCCCGTCTGACGCTGCTGCTCTCGTCTGCCAGGACCATGCCGCCCATAGGGCAGGTTAGGCAAATGCTATAGGCGCCAGCATGCCAGAGGGTGCCAGGGAGTGAGGTGGGGTTTTTTTGTTTTTTTTTCCCCATTCTATTCGAAAAATTAGACAAGGATACACTACAAAACAGCAACAGTACATATAGCCATACGTCTTTAAATAATAATGAAATAATATTTCTGATTTAAATTTCTTCTGCTGCCTGCCTGGCATCCTTCTGCCTCTCTGGCAGGCAGCACCAATTTTGCCATGATCCCTAACCGCACCCCCCTCCCCCCTTGCCCCACTAGCTGCCGTCTTCTGTAATGTGATGCTGCTGAGGGACAAACTGACAGCCGGGTGCCATCGTCATGAAGAGGCTAAAGCCCTCTGGGGCGCAGTACAAAAACAACGAAAAGAAGAGGAGGAGAAACTTGAAAAAGACTGAGGTAATGATGTGACGTGATGAAACACTTCATTTAAAATGGTAGAAACATAACGTAAGTTACAGTTACTGAAGCACTTGCAAGCTAACTAATGTTTAGCGGTTAGGCTACTACTGTGTAACGTCAATGTTACTGCGACTTCATTAGCCACTTGTTTTAGGAACAGTTTCAGCATTCAGCTAGAGTTAATTAGATTTAATGTTGCTCCCATCTTAGAGAAAGTTGGAAAGAAAGACTCAAAGTGTTTGGGGGAATGAATAAGCAACATAATTTAATATATTGGCCTAACTTTTCTTTTAATGTTTAATGTTAGTATGCTGCTGCACAAACCACTCACTGTTTATCAGCCAGGCATATATTCATATACTGTATATTTATGTTTTCCAATTTCCAGATTTGTGCATTTTGTGATGTTACAGTTGCATTTTTTATATTTTGGCTGTTTGCTGTGTTTAAAATGTCATTAGATCAAGGCAGGCTGTAATGATAGGTGCTATTATGGTTATGCCATGATGGTTTCACAGTCAACAGCTATTTGATTAATATATTGTAAAAGCCCAGTTTGTCAAATATACGTATCTCCTCTTTTTAGATGCACTTCTGAAGTATTTGTCCCCCACCTCTGCAAATCCTGGACCTACTAATGTAACTGCAGCCACCTCATCCACCTCAGCACCAAGTGATGCAGCCTCAAGTGCATCTCCCTCCCACACACAAACTGCCAGTGGAGAAATAAGATTATTTAGAGAATGTAGACTGTTAAGAGATTAACTTTTTTTTTTTAATTTATTGTGAACTGCAAGTTAATATAACTTAAGTAATGTTCATGTTCTTTATTGCAAATGCATTTGTTTAATAATAAAATCCAAAATAATAAAATCCAGACATTTTTTTATAAAGTTTTTGAAATGTTTCTTCAGTAGTTTTTGAAAACCGAGGTTTGCACCGAACCGTGAGTCAGGGAGCGCCAGCAAATATCTTGCCTAGGGTGCCAAACTGGTCAGGCACGGCCCTGTCTTCTGCCATGGCGAATTGAGTAAACTCTCATTACGCCTTCATGTGGAGCATTTAAGGGCGAGGAGAGGGGCTCATTTGATTGGTGTGATGTGTGTAAAACCCACTCCACGCCTTCTCTCCTCCCTCTTTCTGACTTGCGCCGGTAGGAGGGATGGAGGTGGGATAGAGGAGTAGCTGCGCCAGGGCGCACAGTGTGCCAAACTTCCAAAATCCGCCTGGCCACACCCAGTTGGCGAAGCGCAGGTGCGCTGCACCTCCACTGCGCCCGGTCTACGAAACTAGAGCCCTAAAGGTGCGTTCACACCGGACGCGAATTCGCCAATTCGCGCGTCAAGATTACATACAAAGTCAATGCAAAGACGCGATTAGACGCGAATTCGCGCCGGGCGGCGCGATGGACGTGTTTGGAGCGACGCGATGGACGCGATGGACGCGGCGCGATAGACGCGAAATTCGCATCCAACGCCTCATCGCTCGAGTTGAAAATATTGAACTTTTGAGGCGAATTCGCGTGACTCATAGCCGCGAAAGCCAATCAGCGTTGAGATTCTCCCGACGTCATGGTTGACATCCAGTTGTTGACACAACAATAAACTACTACTCACCGGAGAGAGATGGACAGACACTCCGCAGCTGAAATGGAGCGCCTGTAGTTGGTGTCCTGCCGGTAGATCCTGGTGCCAGCCCTTGCCAACAGGTCCTCAAACTGGGCCCCAGTCAGCCCGAAGTACCGCTGAAAGCGGCTATCATCCAGACGGAGTTCCTGGAGGAGGTGGTGAAACTCGCCGAGCTGGATGTGCTTCTGCAGGATCGGGTGAACCCAAAAACGACGGCGTTTGACCCTCCGAGGCATTTGGGACTTCAAGAGCAGGTACAAAGCAGCGATGGTGGTTATCTCTGCCGTGGTCGTCAGTGGCTACCCGGAGCTATATGATACTACGTGTCTACTCTACAGAGGCTGCAACAAAAAGGAGCAGGCTTGGGTGAAAGACGCCGAGGAGACTGGTCTACTTGGTAAGTTCTGTAAATATGTGTCTGTAATTAGTTTGCAGAATGGTTGTACTACGAACGTTAGCACTAGCTTAGCTGCAGTTAGCACAGCCGCCGGCTTCCCCGCTACTCGCGCGAATGACGCGAATTAACAAAATGGTCAGGCGTCGAAACTCGGGCGTTACGGGCGGCGCGTTACTCGCGATACGCGCGAGTAATTCGCTTCATTCGCGTTTGGTGTGAACGCACAGTAAGAGTCTGCCATAGTGTCTTTGGGTTGGTAGCAGATTGAGTAGTTTGTTGTTGGAAATAAGTTGCCTTAGCCTTGCGCAGTTCGTTAGCACATTTGTCTCTAATTTGTATGAATTTGTTTTCGCTCTCTAGAGTTCGATTTGTTCTATGTACAGTAACTTGAGGGAAGACACTTTATGTTTAAGAAATTGGAGTATTTCAGGATTTATCCATGGTAATTTACTCTGCCAATGTCGTACTTTACTGGCAGAAGTATATTTATTTTTGTTCAAACTGAGAAGAGAGGTAGTGGTGTGTTCAAGGACCGATTGTTATTGTCCAAAAACTCAAGGAAAAAATGCAGGTGCTCTTGAAGAAGAGGGCTCAAAATCTTACCAAAGATGAAAAACAAACTTCAGGCACTCTTGCATGGAGCAGGGAAAGAAAAAAGGTAGCTTAATTACTTCATTAAAAAGCCTTTATTTTATTATGGCTTGTACAAAGACCAGTTTCGACCTCTTAGGTCTTCATCAGGGTTACAAATATTTATTTTTGTGTTGTCTTGAATTTAGTATGGAATTGTGTTAAAATTCATTCCGGGTTTTCAGTTCAGCACTTCAGTCAGTAGCCCTAAATTGAGCATTAAATTGAGGCAGTTTTGAGATTGGTATCATATTATTATCTTATTATTATTTTGGGCATGGCCTTTTGGGGATTTTGAAGTTTTTCTAATTGCACAGATAAGCAGATGATCTGAAATACCAGCACCAATAACACCAGACAAAGCATAATTTGAAGGCTGATTTGTAAGAATAAGGTCTAAATGAAATACATGTTTTGCCAGTTCTAGTTGGATCCCTAATTAATTAAGACCAAGATTCATTGCAGTGGCTTTCAGTGATTTTGATGAGCCATCATTCCAGTCAAGGTTAGTGTCACCCAAGATTACTAGCTCCTTTGAGGTAATGGATTTAATTATGTCAGAGAGCTGTGATAGATAATGGCTTGCACTGATATTAGGAGGCTTGTAGGTGACAATAATTGTTACAGCATGTTGAGGAGTAAAGTTTACTACCAGTTGTAATGTCTCAGTTTCAGTTTTGATTTTTGTTAATGAGTGCGCATATTTCTGATTCAGGTAAAAGGCTGCTTCGCCGCTGGTCTTATCAGTGCGGTCTTCTGCAGTTTTCTATAGAGAGAAATAAATCAGGAATATTGGGACCTAACCACTTCTGACTGGGAGTGGAAGAGAGGAGGAAAGAAGTGAATGAGAATGGAGCCGATCTTTTGGGCTTAGCTCCCTGTTGTTGCCAGTGGTCCTCAGTGAGGGATTGGGCAGCAGGGATAGTAGAGTTCAGTTCAACCTCTGATGAGGTGGCAGGAGCGATGCCCACTGTGACCAGGGACTAGAGGTACAGCTCTTCATGTGGAGGGTGGAGATACGTCCCTCCAGGTTGCCGATGGTTTGGGTCAGATGGACACAATGGTCACAACTGGATGGAGAGGTGAGTGTTGGCATGCTGAAGCCTGATGTCAGCTGGGGGGACAAAGAAAACAGCTACGGCAGTACAAGTGTACTGATGTGGTGAAGTCCAGCTAAAATAGCCTTAGCTATGGTAGTATTGTAGCTTTAGCTACTGGTTGCAGAGTCACAGGATAAAAACTTACACGCGAGGTCTCCACAAGCTGGAGTCCACGGTGTTGTCTTGGCGTGTGTGGAGATAGGAGCAGGTTTAGAGTAGATCATCCAAGGAGTGGAACTTATCGGCACGGGCCCCAAAACTCGGCCAGCTGAGATGAATGAGACTCCAGCAAGAGAGAGTTTGGCCATGCTCGATTTACTCCTGATCCAAGTGTCCAATCCTTAAAATCTTTCACTCCGTTAGAGCATGTAGATAAAACAACAAGGATCTAAGTGTTTTTATAAATTTACTTGTTAAAACTGGGTAAAATTGTCAACTTGTGACAGAGCTTTCTACGCGTTCTGTTCGTTGTTAGCATTCTTCGTTTGCCAATGCTTTTCACAGACTGAGTCTTGCATGCAACTAAACATCCTCTGCATTATTCCAGACCCTTTGCAACAAAAATCACATTCACATAGTCTCACTTACAAACTGGCTTTCAACATAGCTACACCCAAAGAGGCAACTCAAAGTTCTCGCTTCTTTTCCTTTGTCTTTGTCCAGACCACACGGTCAGGCAGACCTCCCAAATTCTGAAACCAGCTTCGATTCAGCCATCCTGTAGTTCTCTGTTGTCAGCCATTTTGTTTGGAGGCCAAACGGCCCTTTGTTTCACACACCCACCTTTGTTTGTCTCTCTCTCTCTCACACACACACTCACATACCTTACACCCATGCTTGTATATAGTGAGATAGGATTTATGTGTTTTGTTTGCTTTGCTTTCTTTGTGAATAAATATATTTGGAATCATAGCTGCTGCTTGTTTAATTTTGCACAAGAGTGAATCAATAGTCAACCTCTGCTATGTCAAGAACTCCAAAATACTTCAGACTTTACTATTAATTTGGTTATGGTTATTAATTTAATTATTAATCAAAATCCCAAATTGATAGTTTAGTGAGCTTTATGAGACTGGTATCATTAAATGGCTTTCACTTTCCCCTTCTTGGGAATGGTGCCCCACCAGCTGATTTAATGTAAATTAAGTCACTTTATTTAACATAATGAATATTATTAATACTTATGAATTATTTCCGAAAGCCAATTTGATACTTAAATTGGAGATCTATTTCGAGGTCAGGCCATTGGTGAGGCACAGATCCCAATAACGGTGCCGCCGTGTGACACACATTATTGTTGTCATTCACAACAACAGATTCAAAAGATCAAGATACTCAGAAGCTAAAACCTAACTATAGGCTAAAAGTGAACCACCACGTTACTGGTGATTGAGACAAAAAACAATAAAAGCTAAAGGGAAACTTTGCATATATTCAACTAGCCACCGATACTCTGCTGCACATAGCTGGTTGAATAACGGCAGGTTCCCTGTTTCCCTTCACTGGTTTCTGTAGAGCAGCGTAGGTCTTTATTCACTGCTATAATAATTAAAAAGCAAAAGCAGCATGTGTTAACTTTCAGCAGGCTGTATCCTCAGTAGCTAGCTTGCTCACCCTACACTTTTTTTGATTTTGGCATCAGAACAAGGAAGAGGCCGGGACCTAGTAAAGGGTCAATTATGAGATAAAAATACATAAATATGAGTCTCCAATTTCTTTTTCTTGGGTAAATGCAATGTCCTTCTGTAGAAATGACCCCAATTACACAGAGTTAGTGAAAAAGAGCAGTATCTATTTAACCTTCCTGCACAGATGTTACATATTAGAAGTCTTCCAGCAGCTCAATTGCCACACCACTGGTATGGTGAATGTGAAACATGCACAAAAAGTCGATGGGATACATCTCTGTTGTACCAGATTAATTAGTGCTGTGGAAATGTACATTACACATACATTATTACACATACATTAGTTTGGCTTTAGAATCATAAGGGAAGCTAACATGGCCTCCTGGATAAAAGTCAGAAGTTGGACCCATACACCACCCCGCCCACCCGCCCTACATGACCCTTCACTGCCTTAACTTTCATTCTTGTCCCACTTTTCCCTGATGCCCCAGCGATTGGTCACATTTCATGCCAACATGAAAGGACTTCTTTTTTGTCAGTGTCTGACACCGTAAGTCACTACCGCGCCAGAGTAAGAGTGATCCTCTGAAATGTCCTGATATGAAGCGGCTAATAGCTGTATGGGCCCATATTTAAAGGCCATTACGCTCTTTTAAAACCATTTCATTTATGCTGAACATAACATTTGTTTAATGTGGCTTTTGTTCATGATCTAGTGGTTACTTTTTGTTCTTTGTATTTTTGTTTATTTCACTTGTGTTTGTCCACAACATTTTAGCAATTTTGGCATGTTTTAACACTTGTCTTTTGTTGTCTTTGTCTTTGGTCTGCTAATGATTATGGTGTGTGACATTTGATTTTCTTCTTTTTGATCATTTAATTAATTTTGTTAAAGTTTTCCTTCTTTTTAAACTGAAACTCGCCCGTGGTATTTTTGAACTTGTGAACTTACTTCTTAAAAACTTAGCTTAGAATTTCCTGGGGTGAAATTCCCCCAACTGGTGTTGTCGCGTGTGTTGTCGTGTTCCCTTTGCTCTCGCCACAATGAGATGGTGTATCATCTCTATCAGGCATGAAAATGGGTCAGGGGTGAAAAAGGTGAGAAGGATACGAGACCCGGCACCTGCTAGGGGGTTCTGGGGTTATGCTACTCAATTGTTTTTTTGGTGAAAAAATGAGCTTCCAAATGCTCATTTCTGATTTCTTTTAGATTTACTCTAGTGGTGGTCACATGCAGAATTACAAGATTGCACAAAAACAAAAGTATGAATGTATAATTAAGTGTAAATAAAGTATCTTTACATGTTCACATATATTGTACAAGAGACAAGACCAGGGGCGGACTGGGACACAAATTCAGCCCGGGACATTCAGGAACACCGGTCCACACACCAGCCCACACATTTCTACCTATAATTCTCTTTATGCTTGTACACACTACACCATTGCTGTCCTCAGAATCAACTGCATAAGAAAATGAGCAGTTATTGTTTAATTCCAGAAATAAATGCAATAATAAATTGGCCACAAATGGCTATGTGCTTATTATTTAACTTAATATAAGGGCATATGACTCTATCCTAATGCATCAAATTTTATGCACAACTGTCTACCCTGCCCAGCCCAATTTATATCTCCATGGCTCACAGCCATGAACTAAGGAGGTATAAATTGGGCAATAGGCCTTATAGTCAACTTTTAGTCAATTTATTACTAAAACAAAAATCCCACTTAGTACTACTAAAAAGGTTTTCTTCTGGCTAAAATGTAATGCATAGTAGGCTATGCCTTCACATTGCACCTGTCATATTTCTGGTCTCATCCTCCTCATCATGACAAGGGTTAATTTGTTCCTCAGCTTCACTGTCCTTGGGAGTGGAAGCACCACGTAACGTTAATTGCATGCATCCACAGGAAAAAAGCAAGCACATATTTTCTTTTAGTACAGGTTTAAATTATAATGACTTATTGCAATACCTAGTAGGCTAGTTGGCCTCTTGAAATGGACACCCAGAAGAAATATGCAATTTGCCATAGCCAACCTTGCACATTACACACTCACTGTTAGCTAAAGTTAATACACCTGCTATAATGGCATTGTCGTCCCCGGCTCCATCTCCGTCGTTAGCAATACCAGCAGCCTCAGCCCGCCAACCAACGCTGCGGTCCAACAGGTTGGTTATTTTGGAGCACTTAGCTGCCTCTTCTTGTAAAGATTTAAGTTTTGTTATTCAAGTTTTTTCCGCGCCACCGTTTCTTGTTTTATCGGCTTTATCCATGTTTTCTGTCTAACGGTCAAACTAGCCTGGTCTGCCATGAGTAATGACTGTTGACTGCGGCTGAGCCAATCAGATTTCAAGAAAAATGAGAGCCTCTTTCGTATTGGAGGAGGCCGCTCTTATCTCCTCCTTCAAGCATCAAAACACAAGACTGACACCTCCATTCCCTTTGAACATCTCACAGCAAACAAACAACCGGGGGGGGGGGGGGGGGGACGCGCATTGAAGCAATGACAGCTAACAACTAGCTTGACATTCACCAGTCTCACTGGGCCGATTCACGTAGGTCACCAGTTTTGCAACAACTCTCTGTACTCTCTGCATTTGTAGTAGTGATGAAATGGCGAAAAACATAAAACAAGCATCAGATGGACTGTACTCATAATAAATACTCCACAATAATATAAGTAAGCAGCATCAATTAATCAGTCAATGAGAATGTGGGGTTTTTTTTGGAGGAGGAGGCATAAGCACATACAACGAGCAGCAGTGACCCACCGTCCACCACTGGCACAGCATGAGGACAACAACAGAGGGCTTGGTGGGGACAGAGTCAGTGGACTTCACTACAAGCTGATTTATTGTTGAAACAGGTGACATGCTTTATGTTCTAAAACCAGCCACTGGCAATTTGACCAGCTGAGTTGCGGGTGACACCGTCAGCTGGCTTGAGTCAAGCTCAGACGACCAGTTCACACCGCTGCAACATTTCTCTGCAACGTTTCAAAACGGTTTTGTCTCATCATGTATAATTGGTCAGGACTGGGCTTTAGAGACTGGGCCATTTTCATTCCGAAGTTGTCAATCACTGCCACGTTGTCAGTAAATTTGGCCCCAGACACCTGATGTCAAAAGCCACTTTTGACAGTGTCAGCTTGGAACGTGGCTTCACCAAACCTTTTGCAGTGTTATGACGTATGATTCATGCACGTCGTCACTTCATAACACAGTTGGACGGCACATGTCTGGCAGTATGATATGCCACTGGACAGTGCCAGGTTGACATGCTGCTGCTAATGACATTATTTAAGGAGCTGTGAAGTCCTTATAGGGTGGACGGAAGGGGTGGTGGATAGGTCCAAGAAGCTGTATGAACTGTTCCCGCTGTATGAATGTAGAACCAAACCATGATGGTTTAACCATGTGCATTTGTTGTCCTGTAGTTGATTGCGGCATCTGGAAACTTCAACAGCAGATGCAGGAAAATATGCAATGACATGAAAGGCCACTGACATTGTGGCGATGTCAACTTGGGTTGAGAATGTGTTGTAGAGACTGGCCTGTTTTTTTTTTGTTTGTTTTGTTTTTTTCTCAGTGAATGAACAGAACCCTGCCCACTTTACTTCCGTATTTAACTAAGCACAAAAGATACAGACATTTTAGGTCAGGGTCAGAGAGTTTGTCAGATGGATGTGTGTGTGTGTGTGTGAAGGCCACATGTTCTTACAGGAAACAAGACCACAGGTACAGTTAGAGTGACAGCCACCAGGACAGCCAGCCGAACACACAGGATCAGAGTGTCAAGGGGGTCCACCTTACTGTAGGTATGGAGGAGCTCTGCTTCGGTGTTCTCTGCCCAGACACGCACACACAACACACACACACACACACACACACACACACACACACACACGTAAAGATATAGTACCGGTGTCTTGCTACTATTAGACTGAGCTATGGTTTTTGCAGCTGACTTCAAGAGATGTTGCTCTCACCGTAGAAGGTCAGATAGCCAAACGTGGCAGTGAGGAAATACATGATGAACATGCCCAGGATGGAAACATTGCCAATATTCTGCATTCTTCTCTTGGTTGGGCTTTAAGGAAACAAGATGGCAATACAAGTTCTAGCAATACAGTACATTCATTCAGAGGAGTTTAACATTGCCATTGCTTAAGTTTCTTTTCAGAAATGTTTAAAGATACACTTGGACAGACAGTAGACAAACATACAGGTGAGACATATTAGGTGCATCCACATCAGTCTGATTTCCAAATAAAGATTTCTTAGATAACCTTGATCAATTTTTTTTTTCACAACTTGTCTGATATTCTGACTGCCTGTGTTTGTGAAGGGTATTCTTTTTAGCAATGTTACCATTGTCCCAGATTTCATTATAACTGATAGAAATGGCAGCCAAAACCACAGATATAAAGCCCAAGTTGTAATGAAGTGGAACTATCCTTACTGTGAACTGTGTTGATATGTATTAATGGTGAGTTGGGAACAGGGACGTGGTAACAAATTCTGGGGCCTATGATTAAGCTGCATACAAAGTTTAGTCTCTCAACTGATTTTCACATTGAGGCCCTAGGTATGTTACATCAATAATGTTTTTTGTTTTTTTTTTAACTGAAAGGTACCTGAACCCGTGCTGTGGAAGTGCATGATGTGTGCCGTATGTGAAGAATGTAAGAATCTAATGATGTGTGCATCTTACTTGCTCAGTTCAGTGTAGATGGGAAGCACTTCAGGGTGACATACAAAAGCGAATGCCAGGATGGGGATGGTATATGCGGTCTGCAAATCAAGTAACAGAGTAACTTCACTTGGTTGTTTGCCACAAGGCATGTGAACTCATGTCCAGCCATGTGCCCTGTGTGATATGATACACCCACAAATAGTTCCTGCCCATACATGTATTCGGAGCTAACTGCAGTCCTCTGAACACGGCTCATCACACATGAACAGTTCAAATGCAAATGGTAATTTTTGTGTTTGTGGCTTCAGGGAGTTCATCTCTGACCTCTTGGTTGATGGTGAGGAATTCTGCAGTGCATGTGTTCTCTGAGATGGCTGTGTTCACAGAGTGGTTGCCAAACACTTCCAGAGGGCAGGCAATGTTGAATTTCTTGTAGATTACCTGATATGACAGAGACAGAGAGTTTGAGGAGGTCCAACAAATGCTACCTCTCCTGCCCTTGGAAGACATTTGGTACTTTTTGGAACGTTCCCAAAACACGTTGTTTATGTTGGTAACTTCACTCCTCTGCATGTGGTCTCTATATCTGGGTAATTCTAGTGTTTGAACCTAACAGCTGCTATAAACTTTCCCAAGGGGAACAAACGGTACACTATAGCAGCTGTTGATGGTAACTCATCCCTGTCCAACCACCTAAAGCCACAAGGAATCGACCTGGAGAATAAGCTGAGACTACACTAGTTTTCATCAGGATTGTTTTGTTTTTCTACAAAAGCAAAATTAGAATAGTGTGAAAGATACCATAATCAAGAAAGAAGTTTCAGATGTAGGACTTTCAACTCATTTCATTGAGACCACTGAGTTTTTGCAGTAGTTTTTGCCCATTTCAGGATGCAGAAGAAGCTGTAAGGACAACATTGATGCAGTATTACCTTACAAAGTTGTTTTTGGTAGCAAACAGCTATTTGTGCATCCAGCAGACAACATTAGCGTTCATTTGGATTTGTGAGTCTAATGTTTACTTACCCTTTAGGTCTGTTTTTAGTCTTTAGCAACTCCTGAGGGACATATGTGTCTTTTTAGCTGCTGAATGCTCCACTCTAGCCCCATTTCCAGCAAGTAGTCTGTTACAGTTCATTTCAATTAACTACACTTTTTTTCTGTTTCCACTGTGAAAAGGTGTAGATGATACCAACGAAACCATACCTAGCACACAGATCTGGTACTAAAATGTAGAGCTAGAAACACTGCAATCCGTTGACTGGTCAACAGAGGAGGTCATTAAATTAAACAGTGATAACACAGAAATGTTACTAATCAGCAATAAATCCACTCTAGCCAAAGCCCACAGTTTCACCATATCGATGGACAATTCTTCCATCCTCCCCTCCCCTCAGGTAAAGAGTCTGGGTGTCATCCTCGACAGCACGCTTTCCTTCTCATCCCACATTAACAACATGGCCCGGTCAGCCTTTCATCTCCACAACATCAATCGCCTATGGCCCTCCCTCACACCTCACACTGCTGCCATACTGGTTCACAGTCTTGTCACTTCCCAGCTTGACCCCTGAAACTCCCTCCTGTTTGGTCTTCCCCAGAAAATCCTCCATAAACTGCAGATGATTCAGAATTCCGCCGCCAGTATTATCACTAGGACCCCATCCACCTGTGATATCACACCCATGTTATAGCAGCTCCATTGGCTCCCCATCACCTACCGCATCCTCTATATGATTCTACTTCTGAGCTACAAGGCCATCCACAACCTCGCCCCTCCATACCTCTCTGATCTCCTTCCTATCACCATACCTGCTTGCACCTTCAGATCCTCTTCTTCCGTTAACCTCAGTGCACCCTCCGTTCACCTCACTACCCATGGGGGTCAGAGCATTCAGCCGCTCTGCTCCCCAACTCTGGAATTCACTCCCCCTTGACCTCCCAAAGACTGATTCACTCCCACACTTTAAATCCAGGCTGAAAACACACCTGATCAGGCTTTCCTACTCTCTTTGAGTGGGTAAGCCTGAACAGATGTTTTGTTTATGTTTGTTTTGTTTGCTTTTTAAATTGATATTTGTTTGTTTGTTGTTCAATGTTTAATTATCTTGTACTTTGTATTTTATTGTATTTTACTCTGTATTTTACTCTGTAAGGCGACCTTGAGTGTTATGAAAGGCGCCCAGAAATAAAATGTATTATTATTATTTCCTTAGGGCTGGTTTTGAGGCTTATGTAACCACTGTTCATACCGTGGCAAGTCTTAAATACATCATTCATTCATTCACCTTTTAACCACTTCATCCTCTTGAGGGTCGCGGGGGGGCTGGAGCCTATCCCAGCTGACATCGGAAGAGAGGCAGGGTACACCCTGGACAGGTCGCCAGACTATTGCAGGGCTGACACAAAGAGACAAACAACCATTCATGCTCACATTCACACCTACAGACAATTTAGAGTTATCAATTAACCTAATCCCCAAACTGCATGTCCTTGGACTGTGGGAGGAAGCCGGAGTGCCCGGAGAGAACCCACACTGACACGGGGAGAACATGCAAACTCTGCACAGAAGGTCTCCCACACCCGAGATCGAACCGGCAACCCTCTTGCTGTGAGGCGACCGTGCTAACCACCACACCACCGTGCCGCCCTTTAAATACATCAGTAAACTATAATTATAAAATGAGAGCATGCAGATGTAGAGTGCGAAAATAAGTAAGTTAATTCACTGGGACGACTTCCGTCAACTTTTAAGGTGGAGTGTTCACTTGTAATGTTACTCAATGCATGAATTGACAACCTGAGCCCATCAGCATATCTTAAATTTCAATGTGACAACTTTGACCACTCCATTAGTTTTTATTGTCTCTTGTGGATGACACACACTTAGTAATGAGTGGATCTTCAACATAAAAATTTATAGAAGTTTCCATCGGATTATGTGAACTGCATGTATTCTAATCCTCACTGTTCCTGTGCACTACAGCAGCACTAAACCCCTGCGCTTGCCTGACAAAGTCTCAATGCACAAACCTGCTATTTTTAAACATCCTATGGAGAGAGACTCTTACTGCAGCATGTTCTGTTTTGTTCTGAAAATGTTGGCGTACAACTCCATTCTGTGGACGATAAATGTGGTGCAGACTTGCCTCTGTGATGCCTCACCACGGTGATGAGGAAATACAGCGAAAGCTGGACGGAACAGTAAGTGACAACAACCCTGCCCACATCTCAGAGTACTGTCTGCGGTGGAATAAAACATTCTTTCAGTTTGTAGTTATAGTTTACTAATGTGTGGAAAACTTGCCACTGAATGAACAGCAGTTACCTACAGTTACAGTTACAACTCAGCACTAACGGTTCTCTATTGACCAATCAACAGACTGCTGTGTCTCTAGCTTTACCTTTCAGTAGCCTACCGGATCAGTGTGCTAGGTATCCCAACAAAGGGATGACCAAAAATGTGGAGGGTTCCATTGGTACCATCCACAAGTTTTTACAGCAGAAATGGAAAAACTGTGTACTGAACTGAAACAGACTGCTTGGTTGAAACAGGCTGGAGTTGTGCATTGTGACTACCCACAGACTCACCGCAGAGAGGAAGAAGACCATGCAGGAGAGAGAGAAGCCACTGGTATAACCAAGATACCCTGCAGAACACAAGAAGACAACTCTGAGACAGAACTCAAAAACTACATATACTGTCAGCACTCTGCTACTTTAGAGTTATTATGTTGAAACAGATTATATATGTGCTGTTTAATTTTCTTTTAGATTATCTCTATCATACTGGAGAGCAGCATTAATCTTCTGTCTCTTACATGGCTTTGTGAAGGTTGTATTAAATTCAGTTTACCCCATATAATGATGAAACACAGAGGTTCATCAAAAGACTTGAAATAATGAATGGGCTTTTTGTACACAAAGTGTCAAAAGCATTACTCTGAGGAGTTGCTGAGTAAGTTCAAACTAATGGAAAGTGGCATACCGAGGTGTTTCATCAGGGCCAGCGGGAGGATGAGGCAGACAGTGACGATGATGATAAGGTAGTTTCCGTTCATGAACCAGTCGCTAGGTGCAGAACACAAGACATCACACACACACACATAAGCCTACAGTGAAGCATACATACATATAGTGTAAAACGTGAGGTCACATACACCATGGTGCAGCAGGAAAGGAAGAGACACCTGCCAGCTAGTTCAGGCAGTCAGCTTACCCTTTTGATCATGGTGGTTTACTTGCTGAAACATTCATTTGATCTACCTCTAACAGACAGCGCATCAGAGAAAGAGAGGGAGAGTTAAGGCACTCCAGGATTAGAGCACCCGGCATACTGACACACCACCGCTTTATCCTGTTAAAACAATACTCACAACTTGGATTTATTTTTTATGAAAAACCCCTTTGATTCTTTTGATCTGAGGACCCTTATGGACTGAAGGAATATGAATAACTTACAGGGTAATCAAGGAATGGACACATAAGTTGCAACAATCCAGTTTTATACATCAGAAGAACTTCTATTAAATAAATGAACTGCTTGACAACCAGACCAGGCTTCTAATTGAGACAGGTGTTTATTTGTCAAAATGTGGAGCCACACTGGGCTAGTAAAATGTGTACGCTTGTGGGTGTGTATGTTTGTTTTTCTCTCCTGTTAACATTTGTATTTATCTATCTGTGAAAAACCCCTTTGATTCTTTTGATCTGAGGACCCTTATGGACTGAAGGAATATGAATAACTTACAGGGTAATCAAGGAATGGACACATAAGTTGCCAACAATCCAGTTTTATACATCAGAAGAACTACTATTAAATAAATGAACTGCTTGGCAACCAGACCAGGCTTCTAATTGAGACAGGTGTTTATTTGTCAAAATGTGGAGCCACACTGGGCTAGTAAAATGTGTACGCTTGTGGGTGTGTATGTTTGTTTTTCTCTCCTGTTAACATTTGTATTTATCTATCTGTATTTATTTTATTTAATATGCACTGTCGCTCTTCACAGACAAAGTTTGAATTGAATTGAACTGAACTGACTAGGTGTTTAAGTAAAGTTTTACGGTATTTGTGTTTTTGATGATTTACATCTTCAGTAGGAACCATTGAGCTTGGAACTGAGTTCCACAGACAGATTAGAGAAGTCAGAAAGTACTAAGAGAAAGTACTAAGAGATGCACAGACTGATTTCGAATTTCATACAGTTTGTTGATTTCAACGTTGTTGGCAGTACTCACTCAGAGCTGGATGTGTGGCCAAGGAAGGCTTGGATGACCAATGGTAACTCAGATTTAACTATGAACAGGTAGCTGGACATGGCTGCCGGGGAAAGCATAGACAGACTGAAGACAGAGTGTCTATTTGTGTTCCCTCAAAACAGGTATGTATGTGATGTGTTACATTTCAGTGCCTATACCTATACCAGTATCTTACCTCCAATGTTATGTAGCGTGATGATGACAGCTGCTACAATCTTCCCTGGGTGACCAAAAGCTCTCAGGCCAAGCTGCTCATAGGCACGAATACCTCCAGAGGGCAATAACAAAGAACTATGTTAGCAAAGTCACTGCAGACATTCTGACACCTGCTGAAGTGGCCTTATATGTAAAAAAAAAAAAAAGAGGGAAAGTGAAGAGACAACGTGAATGGTCTTTTGAAAAGGTAAAGCTATGAGACTAATCTCATACTTCTGACAATATTTTCCACATTTGATGAAGCCTCACCCACAACTCCAGCACTGCGTAGCAGCAGATGGATGGAATAACAAGACAGTAAGGCGATACATGTCAACAGGATCCTGTAAAACACAAACAGGAAATGAGTGTCATTAATGTCCCTTCTTTAAACTGGAGGTCATGGGAGGCTGATTGCCTCTTGACCTACAGCAATCTGATTTGCCAAGTAGGCTACTGCTGTTGTTATTTGCATGTTGGCAGAAGTTTATATCTCTTTTAAAGAAGATAGTAACTTAATGGGGTATTAGGTAGGGCTGTACCCAAATATTTGGATATTCGAATATTCGTTTCTATGGGTAGGTATTCGTGATGAAAATTTAGTATTCGATATTCGTTTTTTTATTCACTTGTTTTGTTTTTTTTGTTTTTTACATATTTTTTGGTGTTAAATGCAGTCTTTTTGTTGTTGGTAATTGCAGGTTATCAATAAAAATCCAAACTTTTAAACCAACACTAAGTAACTTTTCAACCTTCATAAAATATTTTCATAACTTTTGAGATGATACATCGACTTACAACTAGTTGAATGACACCTCTGTCATGGCCTGAGGGGGTCTGTATTGCTTTCACTGGCACTAAGCAACTTCGAGGAGGGTGGCAGTAACCCTGCCACACAAAAAACTACAAATGTGTTGACTGCTTTACGGCATACGTCACTTCCCCCTTTCCCCATTCGTTACAAAGACGGAAGTCGATGCGAACGCCTACGCGCAATTACTGCTATCATGGCACAAGCTGCAAAACAACCAAAGAAACAAAAAGTTTTGTCTGAGGAGACAAAAAAAAGAAAAAGGGAGGCTACCGGATAAAAGGACAGTCAAGGATCAACATTGGCCCGGCTTTCACTCGCTGGCGTGAGCTCAAAGACGAGGAGGGATTTCCGACCGATGCTGCCTTGGCTCTGTTCCTGCTGGACTAGTAAATAGCTTTCAATGCTCAAATCAAAATGATAATGCTGATGTTAGCTATCGGAAATATGCGTGGTAGCAATAAATAGTTCCACACTGACACGACCAGCCACGCAACAAACTCAAAAGTACTGTATTAAAAAAAAGCAATGCGATGACAAACCGCAAATATAGAGTTTGAGTAAAATATGTAGGTTCCTATTGTGGAAAGATCAATCATACTGAATCATTGTGGTGTTATCATGTCAGTTTGTATGTACGTGACAGTAGTTTCTGATGATTGTTATGTAATAGTTTCAGAGGAAAACGGGATTCTTGTCGTGTTTTTGTTGAGTTGACTACAGTGATTGCAAAAGAAGTCAACCCGTGTTACTTGCTCTAAATAATCAGTAAAACAAAACCTGTGTGCAATGTGCATTGAGTTATGACTTTTCATAGTCCTGCTTATCAATAGCACTTTGTGCTGAGTGTAGCTAAAACTACAGGGATTGTTGCATGTTTAAAATTCTACATGTAACGTTTATTTAGTCAGTCCTGAAGGGTCTGTGTGTAGCTCACTTCAGTAGCACCAAGCACCTAACTTTGAAGGTTACAATCTCAGTTAGCCAGTAAACTTGACATCTTCAAGTCAGTCTGATAACAATATATTTTTGTTATTGTTATGTGTCTATTGGACATTATGTTGTGTAAGGTGTACGGTGTTGTTCCATATTTATTTTTTTCATGTTATTGTCTTTTTATATTTGATGTTGTATTGCTAATTATTGTTATTCTTATCTTATAATTCTCTAGTATAACATAGATGATGCATTTTATTACATTGTGTGATGTTTATATAGTGCCTTTATTTCCAGTGTGTATACTTTTGTGTTTCTCTTGCATTACTCTTGATCCATATAACTTTCTTACGGTATTTCTCTACAGCTATCAAAAGAAGCAAGTAACGTCTACTCCCCACAAGCAACACCTCCAACTGCTACAGCCTATAGTTTCCAGCTTTACAGAAGAGTCGGACCATGTTAGGTACTTTGTGTTTCCCAGGGCCTGCATTTGTTTGTTTTGGGCAACGTTTAGTATTTTTCAACATGTCCTATTTTCTGTTTTGACTCAGGGAGAACCGGAGAACCTGGAAGAAGGCGCTAGGGCAGAATCTTACAATCTACTCTATCTGCAGCATGCATTCTGAGTGTTGTGGAGGAAGAAGAGCGGCATGACTCTCCAGATGACTCCAGATAACTTCTAACATTGTCACACAGATTATTCAATGTCTCTTATTTTAACTGTCATAGTTTATTTTTATCCTGCTCTATTTATCCATGTACATGCATCACACTCCCCTTTTGTTTTGTTTTTTTATTCACAGTAATTTTTTTCAACTGTCATTGTCGTTCATTTACTACCACTGTAATACAGTGTTGTTGTGCCATTTATTCATTCAAATCATACACATATCCCGTCATTGGGGGGCGGTGGGGGAATAAGGTACTAAACCAAAGTTAAACGTTTCTTATTTTCAGCATTGTCATATGATATTGTTTAGCCACAATTAGATTCATTACCTCATTGCTATTCATCCTTCACACAGACACTGGAAACAGAAATGTAGTAGTATCCAAACTAACTGCAGGCGACCGGGAGATCAGGGATTTTACGACGCTATGCGCTGGTCCTCATGGGAAATGTGGTCTTCCTTCAGGCAAAACACTACCGCTTTGGTCCACTGGCGCCGCCAAAATCAACCAAAACTGAAAGTTCTTAAGTATTGCTTTAAACTGCATTGTTAAAAATGTGAAAATATAGTATAGCCTACCAACGGAGCTTGTGCGCATGGCGCGCTTGAGCGCATCCGTCTGAGGCTATGGATCAATGCCAAGTTTTACCACTTTATCACTATTCCCTCTAACTTGTAACTGTTTTTTCGTTATATTTTGAATTTAATATGAAATATGAAACCGTTTTTGTCAACATTTGTTTCCCCCGTTTTGTACAATAAATTATTGTTTAAAGTTAAGTAAGGCTATAGAAATTATATTCTATTCAGGCCAACAGAACCATCAGCGCATCAGCTCTACAGTGCACAGCACTGCTGATTAACCATTTTATTGTAGCACAGAGTGTCTGCCAGCAACCAATTACTTGCAGAGGCTTCCTACAACTTGTTTCAACGGTTCCGATTTAATCAGACAAATTAAACAGCCAATGTGAATAGAATAATTTACTGAAGGAGACTCTTGTGCCATCACATTTTTTTGTGGTTTGAAAGCAAAGATCCGGTCACCGCTGTGCAAAACTCTGCAATACAGTTAGGTCCGGAAAAAAACCCAAGTCCGTCCAATAACAGCGTGCTGGCCACCTGGCACTCAATATGCTGCTGCAGTGGTTTGTATCCAGTGACATTTCAGGTATTAGCTGATATGTAACCCCTGGGATCCACTGGTGTTTTTTGTGTCTGCCATGACGCTTATGCCTATTTTTTTTTCCAATGGATCACGTCACACCGTCCCTGCAAAGCATTTTGGGTAGGTGGCGTGGCCGTTTGAGCAGCTCCGGCGCGTTCAAAATGTGACCGCGACTCACCTTTAGGCAAATTATTCCGTCAGATGCAAGGACACTATCCAATGGGGAGCAAGCTTGGTGGTGGTCTGTTGTGACATTTCATTTACTTTCCCTCTCTGGAACAACACGGCAATGGAAGATAAGCTAATCGTAGCAGTGGCAAACTTCCCTGTCCTGTATCCCCGCTTTAGAGGCATATCGGAACACTGAAACAAAAAATGAGGCATGGAGGAAAGTGGACTACATCATTGAAAAAGATGGTAGGTGTATGACATAAATGAAGTGTTCAAGTGTTTCATTGTACAGTTGAGGCTAGCAGAGCTAACAGTAGCCCACTGAAAGTTTCTGGGCTCTGCCTCCAAAGCGTCCTTTTCAGGGTCAGCGTCGCGTCTGGTAACGATTCTCGGTGACGCCAGTAGATCTGAGGCATAACACAAATGTAGCTGTGAATGACAGTGAATTATTTGGACCAGCCACTAGGTGGCACTCCTATATTGTTGAAGTGGAAACTGCAAGTGCGGGAAGGAAGTTGTATAGTTTCCCCCTGTTTACCACTTCCTCATCGCCTGCACTGCACACAATTTGTTTGCTTCGGTTTGGCGTGGTGTCTGTGCTGCTCCAGTTCCCCGCCACTGATTCCTGATGTCCTGGTTAATATAGAAGAAGTAGACGGCCCCGACAGACGACATCTCGGCGTTCCTCAAACAATTAGCCCCCTTGGTAGTGGAATGAGGTACGTTTTGCTTGGTGTATTTGTTCCATTTGGGGTGTTTATTCTGTATTTTAATCATAATAGTTTGTTTATAAATGTATTTTTTCTGTTAAATTGTAGTAAATTGCACTTCAGTTTGTTTGTTTTGGTATTTTGAATTTGGATTAAAATTGTATTTGGTAAGGTTTTTCCTTTGTTTGTGTAGGCTATTCTGTGACCATTTAGTGTATTTTTTGTGTGATATGTTTGTAAATTTGCCTTGTAATTCATGAGCGTGTAAATTAACCCTTTTTTTTTGTATTTTAACTTATAGTTTTCACGGTGCATACGGAAAATAAAGATTTAAGCACCAGTACGAGACTCTCCATTTTATTACGGATGCCAAGGGCCAGCTACAGTAGCTAAATGTGCAATTTAATCAATTCAATCAACTGAGGAGGAAAACTGGAAGGAATTAGTGCTAGCCAATCACAGCGCAGTAGTACCAGCCAATCACAGCGAAGTAGGGCGGAACCAAGCGGAACATGCTCGGAAAAATGCCACTGTAACGACTATAACATATTTTGGACTGTGGAAAAGGAGGAGAAAGTGGAGTTGTTTAGTGGTGGAGTGAACAGAAGTGCCTCTGACATGTCCTCGCATATATATCATGATAGAGTGAAGAGGGAATAAAGTGGACAAAATTTGCTACAGCCTTCAAAATTCCCTGTAAGTATACTATAGCTAGCAAGCTAACCATCTTAGAGGCTATTTGCAAGCTAATGTTAGATAATTTGCTATTAGCCTACAAGTTAACCAGATGTTTTAACCACTTATATGAGTGAATCTAGAAATCCTCAGCTGACATACAGTTTGATTGTTGGCTAATAGCAAACATTGAAGCAGGTAATGTTAGCTTACAAGTAGGCTAACCTTCATGGGGATGGAGACGGTGGTTAGCTAGTAAGCAAGCTATAGCATATAGCCTACTCACTGGGGATTTTGAAGGCTGCAACAATGTCTGTCCACTCATTTTCCTTTGCGAGATCAACAATCTTGCAAATAGTGATTCTGCAGGATCCCCAGTCTTTGTATTCACCCTTTGCGTCTGACGTCATGCTCTGCGCGTGTCAATGATGAGCGCCATAACGGATGGCGGGAGTAAAATGCGGAAACTAGACGGCAAGCCGGCAAATCTCGTAATTCGTTATTTTTCCTTCTCTCTTGGTGGAAAATATGGTGATTTCTTGCTGTGCGGTGGGCTGTGCAAACAGGCAAGATTATAAGGCTAATTTAGCTTTTTATGATGTACCTCTTGATGCCAAGAGAAGATGGCAATGGGTAACTGCAATCAATAGAAAAGACTAGCAGCCCTCAAAATACTCCTGGTGTTAGGTCCCTACTGGTTTCCAATTTAACTGGTTTCCTTACCAAACAGCTGCAGATGTGCTGCGCCTCCATCAGCAGATTTGTCACAAATTCACAAACATACACAACATATTACTGGCGATTTTAAAGTCGCAGCCCACATCTACCACATTGAATATGCTTCTGTAAGTGAGCACTATGTACCAGCGACATTAAAAAAAAAGAAAGTAAAGAAAATATGATATACACTAATCTGCGTCAAGCTGGGGCCTGTATCACGAAGCGAGATCAACCTTTCCTAGGTTACCCAGACCTATCCTGGGTTGACTAACCCTAACATTGGCCAGTGGGTGGTGCTTTTTATAGGATCAGATTCAACCCTGAACCTACCCTGCTCTGGAGCAGGATAGCCGTTCAGAATAAGTTACCATGGTGATTTACCCCGATAAGAACTGAACCGGCTTCGTGAGACCGAAAACCCAGGGTTAACCCTTAAGTTACCTCGCTGAGACATTAATCCTGCTTTGTGATACAGGCCCCAGCTTAACGCAAATTTGTGTATATCATATTTTCTTTACTTTCTTTTTTTAATGTTGCTGGTACGTAGGGCTCACTTACAGAAGCATATTCGCTGTGGTAGATGTGGGCTGCGACTTTAAAATCGTCAGTATTTTTTACAAGGTAAGATTCACGTATTTCCCAGTTATGTTTCCTATTTATATATAATATATAATGTCAGAGTAGGACTATCAGTAGCCTTGGACCAAGACATTCAATGCATGAACGTCTTGAGAACGAACCCCCTTTTTACAAGACATTGAACTGAGAACTAAAGAACTACATGATATTGCAACATAATAAAATTACCAGTATACAACATAATAAAATTACCAGTATACAAAATATGTCACAGTACCTAACATTGTATGTGTCATAATATTTTATCTTTAAATGTTAATGTTCTTGTTATAAGAGGCAGATAAAATTCATGTCAATACAATGCTTTACTTGGGTGACAAGATGGCTGCTGCTGCTGCTATGTGCTGCTGAAATCTGTGGATCCATCCATCTAAAATCTTAATAATCCTTGGTATTTCCTCAACTGAAAGGTTACCACGGGTTTTTTGATACATTTGTCCATTACTTTACTCAAGATTGTTGTTAAAAAGTGAAATTTGGGATTGGAATTGTAAAGTGAAGTACACAAACTACCACTAGGCCTCCAAGCCAGGCCCTGGTTCTTGCTGGACAGCCATTCAGGCCAGCCAATTCCACTCCAGCCTGACCAGCTGCTATCCAAGCCAGGCCCAAGTCTCTGGAGCAGCCAAGCCATCCAGGAAACTAGACCAGGTACCATCGAGACCAGCAGGCATCTGGAGCAGCACATCAAACCCAGTTAGGCCCGTACAGCTGCAAACCACCATCAGGCCTCTGTCTGCTGCCCAAGCCTGCTGGACTGCGTGCTGCCCAAAGCCCGAGTCTCACTGCTGTTTGAGGGCGACCAGGCCCTTAACACGCTGTAATCTTCATACTGTAATCTTCACATCTAACTGCCAGTGACTGGTGGAGGGAGAATGCCGAGTGGAAGAAACAGTACACGGGACAAAGACATGGCAACTGCAGACGACCTGGAAGAGATTAAAAGATCTCTAAACTTTATGTCAGGTGAGCTGACAAAACTAACATCGCAGCAGGAACGACTAATTGGACTAGTGGAGGAGGTAAAAACACTGAAAGCCATGCTATAGAGAAAGACAGAAAGATAATTGTGCTGGAGCAGAGGGTGGACGAACTGGAACAATACACAAAGAGAGACAATTTGGTATTAACAGGTCTGGAAACTCGACACCGCAGCTATGCTCGAGCTACTGCAAACTTGGAGACAACAGAAGATGCACCACAGGAAGAACTGCTGACACTGGAGCAACAAGTGGTGGGCTTTCTGCACAGTAAGAACATAAACATCCAAAGTGATGCTATTTATGTTTGTTTGTCACACATTACCAAGAAAGACAGAGAAGGCAAAATCAGCTATCATCATAAGATTCAACAGTAGAAAGCAGAGGAATGACTTGTTAATGCAAGCAAAGAAACTGAAAGGTACCAATGTATACTTAAATGAACACTTGACAAAGAAAAATGAGGACATTGCACGAGAGGCAAGGATGCTAAGAAAACAGAAAAAAAATCACAGCAACATGGACCCGTAATGGCAATGTATGGATTAGAGAACAAGAAGAGTCACAGGCTATGAAGATAAGAGACCTCAAAGAGCTAGAAAAATTTAGAAGAGGAAAATGAAGCATTGCTGATGTATCTGATTTAAAAAGTATTTCATGTAGGCTTAAGGTAATGGATTGAAGAGTGGATATAGAAAATATGCATATACTGTAACATGGATGCATACACAACCTTAGATGCAGATTTAGAGAGTAAAATATATGATGTGGACGATGGTACAAACAAAATTGGATTAATTCCTGCTAACAACAAATGTGAGTATTACACTGAGGAACAATTGATAAAGTAATGATGAATGGAACACTGTCTATCATCCATTTCAACAGTAGAAGTATAAATGTAACTTACCAAAAATAAAAGATTACTTGAAGCAATTCAGAAATAGTTTTAGTATAATTGCAGTGTCAGAAACATGGTTGAAGGGTGGGGAAATGGATGAATTTCAGATAGATGGTTATGAGTTGTATTATGTAAATAGACGGATAAAAAAAGGTGGAGGTGTAGCTTTGTATATCAACTCTGGTCTGAAATGTAATGTCGTGAGTAATATGACAACTGTTGTTGATGGTATTACGGAAATGATCACAGTGGAAATTATTAATGAAAAAGCTAAAAATGTTATAATCAGTTTTTTTTGTTTTGTTTTTTTTAATTTATTTATTTATTTAAAGAGGACAGTGCACATTAAACATACATTACTGTAAATGTGCCAGTGTTAGCCAAAGGCTAGTTTCCAACCGTAGTCCTCCGGCATGGTGTTAAGAGCCATTGAGACATACAAGGGTCATAATACATAATAAAAACAAAACAAAACAAAACAAAACAAAAACAAAACAGAACAGAAAACAGGGACATAGGAGAGATAAAATTTGAAGTAAGAATACAACATATCAAGACACTCTGAGAAAGGGACAATCAATACAATACTACCGAGACAGAACAGACAGTTATACATGACAAAAACCATTATGTGTGGTGCAATTAAAAACAAGATGAACTGTCAGGGATGAGTAATTGAGATGAAGGTGCAGCGATGCAAAGACCAGAGCAGGGTTTCTTGTTGGAGTTGTGCTAAGATGGATTGAAAAACACAATGAAACCATGGATATAAAGTGCTACAGTGCTCATGGAAAGTGTTGCAGTGTTCTGCTTATAGAGATTGTTGTCAGATTGTTGGGTTAGTTGTCAGATGTGAGTAAATGGAATGGAGGTGCAACAATGCAAAGACCAGAACACGGGTTATTGTTGGGAGTTATGCAAATTGAGTTAAGAAGAAGTAGTACATATCTAAAGTGCTGCAGTGCTAAAGTGACTTGAGAAGAGGTAGTACCTTGTAAAGTATTGCAGTGCTTCTTATGGTTTACCCATGTCACTGCGCATGTCAGTGAGGGAACATGTGAAGCGGCATGGGGAGCTAAGTACATACAGTTAACAATGATTACAGGTCTGGTTAGACTTGAGCCAGTCTTTTAAATGCCTTTTAAATATAAGAAAGGAAGAGCAGTCTCTTATGGAAGTTGGCAGGCCATTCCAGATTTTGCTGCCTCTGACTGACAGAGCAGACTGTGAGAAGGATGTGCGCCTAAATGGAATTGCACAGTCTCCTCTTGTAGTTGCTCTAGTGTTGGTACCGTTGGTGGATTTACGTTCAAAAAACTGACTCAGGGGTGGAGGTGCCAATCTGTTCACAATCTTATACACACAACATGCAAGTTTAAGCATGATAAGACTGTCAAAGCTCAGTAGATTATGGTGTGTAATGATGTCACAGTGATGATAAGAGAACGATTTTTTGTCAAAAGTTTTTAGGGGTTTTTTTATAGAGAGACATGTTCTAAAAAAAAAAGAGAAAACATTGCATGTCCTGCTATGTGACTATCGCACATGCGCACATTGAAATGGCGATGTTGAAATGATAGCGTGCGTGGTATCGGATTGGAGGCATTTCCGATACACAGGTTCCTGTGTAGAGACATTCACAGATATAATAACGGAACTGTTTGACAGGAGCCGTAACAAGATTCTGTTTTTATGTGGAGATGTTAATATTGATCTTGAAATTTCAAGTTCACTGAACACAACAAGTGATTTCATAAATTCAATGTATAGCTTGAATCTGTTTCCTATGATATCTAAACCAACAAGAATAACATCAAAAAGTGCAACTGTTATTGATAATATTTTCACAAACGCAGTGGATGGAAAAATAGTGAGTGGGATCCTGACAACTGATATAAGTGATCATTTAGTTGATTTAAATCGGGCAGACTCGATGACTTGGTTAGATCCGTAAATACATGGGGAGGAAGAAGGTACGGGTCGGTATGTAACTCTGCTAACGCTAGTTTCTCCAAATATCGCTCTTTGTGAGTAAGTTACCTACAAGGTGACCCATCCGTGTGTGTTTTTCAGTGGGGATGGTACTAGAGTTGTACCGATACCGATACTAGTATCGGAAATGTCTCCAATCCGATACCACGCACGCTATCATTTCAACATCGCCATTTCAATGTGCGCATGTGCGATAGTCACATAGCAGGACATGCAATGTTTTCTCTTTTTTTTTTAGAACATGTCAACTTTTGTTTTGCTTAAGAAAAGCAGCTCTTGTAGCTCCACTCGTTGCTCCGCTCGCCTCTCTTTCTGACGCCCGCCTCTCTGAGCATGCAGCAGCCCCTCACCCTCTCATGCACACGCTGCAGTCACACACTGAAAATGACCAACATGCAAGACGGAGAAACGGTAAAGGAGGATTTATGCCTGGTATACACTACACAACTTTTCTGCCCGTTCTGAAAGTTACTATGTCACATTACACGATTGTGGAGTCATAAAATCGTGCCGTGACTTGGCCGACAGACATGACACACTACAACCAATTACCCCTGGTCGTCTTTCGCAACATGCATGATGTCATCGGGTTATTCTTGTCCTATTTTTATTCAGTCACTGTGTCTGTTCATGTGTCAGCCGAAATGTTGTTGTAGTAATGTAAAAAAACACCAGCAGACAGCAGGAGCTACATTTGAAATGCCGTATGTAAACATAGAAGTTACTGTATCCTCCACAACCAAGTTCCTACAAATGTTTCATAATAAAAGCCTATTTAGAAAATGGAGGGATTCTCTCAGCCAAGGTTATAAGGGGCTTTTAATTTGAAACAAGTTCAGGAAGTGTTGAGTTTGAAATGACGGCACGATGTGTTAACTTTATAAAGACTACAGGAGCGGATAAAAAGTAAAAATATAACGACACAGAGGGAATGATAAATAGCGGCCCTTTTTATAATGTAGTCTGTTTCAGATTAAGCTGGTAGCCTCTGCAGTTGTGGTGAGTAAAAGCCCCGCCACTATTTTTTAATTCTCTTACTTTAAGCCATTTAGTGAAAATTTTTGTATTTGTTAACACAAGCCCTACATTCTACTGTAGCCTTTAAAATGTCTTTTTTTTACCAAATTGTGTGGCTGCACTTCAACCTGTGTCTTGATGTGTGTCAACACTGGATAATAATCGGATTGGTACTCGGTATCGGCAGATACCTCAGGTCCAGGGATCAGAATCAGTATCGGGAAGAAAAAAGTGGTATCGGTACATCTCTAACTGCGAGTTGCCTTTTTTTCTTCTTTAACAACAAATGCATGTGGTTACCAACACACACTTGATTGGGTTTAGGCATGGCTTAAGGTCTGGGTTTAAAAATATCTTCAATGTAAGAGAGGAAAGGCTTCCAGACTTGTCTGTGCAGAGCCCCCAATGGAGTATCTAAGTTTTTCAAGCTTAATATGTGCCTAACACTTTCCACCCATCTACTGTGAGATAGTGGTTTGGTGGATTTCCAGTGAATTAACACTAAATGTTGTGCCAATAATGGCAGAAAGGCTAAAGCATCACCATGTGCACCTTTAACTGCAGACACTCTGTGTTTCAAAGATGGCTGACCAGTATGGAACACGACTTGGGCAGCTCCAAAATTAATTGAACAGAGTGGCTTCATCCTAATGAGAGCTGGGACAGGCCTTATCTAATCCCGGGAACATCTTTGCTTGTCTGCTTCTACTGAAGTATTATCTGTGAATTACCTTACACTGTAATAAACCATGTCTAATAGATATAGTGGTAGAAAATTATTATTGATTATTGAAACTGCTGACTGCCATGTTTCATCAGAGATTTCAGTACCAAAATCTTGAGCCCACTACTTCTTAAGATGAGTCAAGGGAGGGGTGACCATTTCCTGAATTTAATTGTTAAGTTTGGATATCATGCCTCACTGCAAAGGGTACCAATCTAGAAAATCCTCTATCTGGCCCTGTATTGGTGGAGACTGGAAGGACACAAACAGCTTTTAGACGAAATTACTCACCTGGAGATATTTATAGAAAAAGGAATGCGAAATGCCATATCATTTTTTTCAAAAGAGATAAAATGATTGTCTTGATAAGAGATCACTTACACACTTAAAGCCCTTCCTAAACCACAGTTTGAAGTAGAGTCTAGGAGAGATGGTGGGAACAGGGCATTACCTGGAACAGACATTAGAGAAAGTGCTTGTGTATACTCAAAGTGAGATCCAAACTGAGACCATATTTTCAATGTGTTAGTCACAATGGGGTTTGTCAGGTTTTTCTTGCTGAGAGGTAGTGATGCACAGAGCATAAATGTTAAAGATATTGGATTACATGACGCCTGTTACATTTCAGTCCACTCTAGTCCATTACTGTGGTAAAAATGTGATACCCAATAAACCATCTTGTGGATACTGGATGCTAGTGTTGCATGGTATACTGGTACCAACGGTAGACCGTGGCATATGATACCATCATGTTGGGGTCCAGTCCAGTCCAGTAACAGCGCGCGCTGGCCTCCTGGCACTCAATATGCTGCTGCAGTGGTTTGTTTTCCAGTGACATTTCAGGTATTAGCTGAGCTACTGAGTATCTTTAAGCAATGAAAGTTATTATTTATTTCTTTTTACTTGTAGGCTAGATTTATGCTACAGTGATTTGTTTTCCACTGAGCTCTACGGTGCGAGTATTTTACTCGAATTTGCGACTAAAAATAGTTTTGTGCGAGCAAAAAAAATCATTCAGCAACATGCTGTGCAAGTACAGATTTCAACCAGCAGCAGAAACGAAAGGCGAATCCTGCCGGTTGTGGGTTGAACGGGGGTCACAAACAACTGGTCGCAGCTGTATTTGACACGAATATGGCGGAGGCTCCGTGGATGCGCCACCGTATTCCTGTCTATTACGGCGGCAATAGTGCTCCGTGGCGCAAGATAACAGCTTACCGGTGACTGAGAAGGCCGGCTTTAGGTCCAATAATTTCCTCTTTGTTGGTGTCACGACTGCCTAGTAGTACCTGAACAGCCAAGCCATGGTGGCACACAGGTATGTGTCATGTCAGAGGAGAAAACGAACCTTTCACATTTCTCTCTTTGTGGGAGGTAATTGTCCACAAACCTCACTGTACTTAAGGGACTGGTCTGATCTTATCACAGGAGGAGGGTAGCTGGTTGATGTTTATTTTAATTATTTATTTTATTTTGATCCCCCCTATGTTAATCACTTATTGATGCTGTTTTTGAAGTATGAATAAGTCAATAAGTAATTTATTCCATTGAAATATCATTGCTGTATTATAGAAGAGTGATTTATCTTTTTATAAATGACAAAATGCACGTCTGCCTCATTTTTGCTGTGGTATCATGATACTACTCAGAACCATGATACTTTCACTCAGTGTAAGTGAATGTTCCTGATCGATAGCATTTATTTCAGTGATAAGTGAATGAACCCTTTCTGTTCATATTTTGTTTCTATTAGCATTCTAGGAGATTATCTGGCCTGCAGAAAAGCCTTCATCGCCTCCCAGAGAGTCTGCACAGTCACATCCGGTGTCCGCTTTGTCTGTAGAAAGAAGTCTATTTTAAAGGACACAAAAGCCACAAACTTAAGTTGCCTTGGATTAAGTCTCCACATACATTTGGTATGTCTAATATTTGAAAAGCAAAGATTCATGCAAAAAATGGCTGTGATTTGAAATTATTATGCCTGTGTATTCACAAGACTTTAACAGATGTAACATTCTTGATTATGATGATGATGCACTGGTAAAAAAAAAAAAAAAAGAGTATTGTCTCGAATTAGGGTATTCATATCTCCAAGCATCAATCATTCCATAAGTCTGGAAGAAGTCCTTCACATAATGAGCAGATTTATTTAATGCTCCAGATGTGGGTTTTGACCTGTCTAAGTTTGGATGCAATACACAATTAAAATCTTCTCCCATAAAAGAAATTGCTGTCTATAGGAGTCTGGAAATTGTGTAAAAAGATTTCATTTCCAATTAGGGGTACTGGAGAATCAAATAATTTTCCTTGAACCATTACAAGCTAACCATCTTTGTCTTGCCCCCTCAAATTAAATTCACCAAAAAAGGCACAAAGTAGAAAAGTTTTCTCATCTGTCTCCACTCCACTCCGTGCTGTGTGCCGGCTGTGTGTGATCTACTGTCTGCAGTCGGCAGAGACCCTCCCCCCAGTAAACACCCAATCACTGTTTAGTATGCAAATGAGCCAAGATGCAAGTCTCAGTGAAGTAGAAAGCAGCAGTGAAGTGAAGCTCCGTTAAACTCGTCGTAGCATCTTGTGTCATGAGGTACGTAATATATAGTTAACAAAGTGTGAGCATAGAGTGAGCCTGTCAGTGCGAACGTTTCTTCAATCACACAAGCACAGCGAAAGATGAGTGCCTGCTGCATGTCACACACTGAGGACAAATGCCCTGTGTGTGCCAAACCCCTACATAAAGCCCTGCCAAGCCTCTAGCTCTGCATGCTGTTTTTTGATAATCACAGCAATTTTTACAAAGCTTTTACTAACTTTTCACTCCTGCAGCTTTCAGCAGCACAAAGGAGAGTGGAGTGAAGAGAAATCTGTTAAATTGCTAACAAAAAAAAAAAAATATATATATATATTCTAGAGCACAAACTTCTTGTGTTTATTTGAATTCAGAGCTAGCCCAGCTAGTGACTGCTGTGAACAGGGCAGCTGACAACAAGGGAAAGACCATGTGACCGCTTGGAAAGACAGCTGACAGGAGGGAAAAGACCCCATAGGTGCTGGCATGGGTTAGCAACCCATGGTAGCAGTGGTGAGGCCTAGCAGCCCTACTACAACCAAAATTAGCTACAGCCAACATAAGGAAAATACCCCAAGAGTCAGCGAGAGCAGGGGTGGAAGATGACTCACAGGTGGATTACATGGTAACAGACATTGGAACGGACACGACTATGACTTGGATCTGTGACTCAGTGAAGGATAGGGGCACGGACTTATCCTCCAGGGCTAGAATTAGCAGCACTCAGGGCAAGGCGAGCGCATCTGTAGAGGATAAAAGTAGCACAGTTGAGAACAAGATGCTTCAGGTTTGTCCTTGTGACTGGCAGAAAGTAACATCAGTGAAAGGCCTCAGAACTCATCAGGGAAAGAAGAAGTGTGTGGCAAAGAAGGGACAGAGTAGCCGCATTGATCAGTACTTCCTAAGAAGTCAGTCGAGTCAGTCGGATGAAGTCCAGCGGCAGGTAGAAAACCACAGTTCGCAGGATATCAGTAACGCTGTCACTGAGGAGGAGGAGGAGGAGGAGGGGGTATTAAGAGAGGATGCAGGTGACACTGAGGCCAGTACGCCAGTCAGAGAGAGAACCATGGAGCAAAAGGTTAGAATTAGATGGCCTAGAGCAAATGACAGGAAAGAATGGGAGATAGTTAATAGAGATTTATCAGTAATCTTGAGTAGGCTTAGAGGAAATGCAATAGAAAGGTTAGAAAAGATGGGAGATATAATGTATTCATATGGTGTAGAGAGGTTTGGGGTGCATGAGAGAAAGAGGAGTGGGAGGGTACAGGCAGGTAAATCTAGGCGGCAAAGAGAAATAGAGAGGTTAGTCAAGGAAAGGAGACAGATAAGAAAGCAGTGGAAAAAGGCTACAGAAGAAGAAAGGGAGGGAATTAAGGTGTTGCAAGAGCAGCTGAGAAGCAGGCTAGCGGTTCTTAGAAGGGCAGAGCATCTTAGGAAAAAGAGGAGGAGGAAGGAATATGCTAGGACAGGCTTTTTCAAGGACCCTTTTAAGTTTGTTAAAGGATTGTTCAGCCAGGAAAAGGGAGGGCAGCTTAAAGCAGAAAGGTTAGAGGTTGAAGAATATTTGAGAAACACATATTCAGATTTAGAGAAGAACAGGATAGTCGGTTTCCCACCCGATATCCCTCCATTAGGAGCAATAGAGCATGAGATGGACGTTAGGCCACCTAGGTGGAAGGAAGTTCAGGAGGTGGTCAGGCGTGCAAAGGCTTCCTCAGCCCCAGGGCCTAATGGAGTCCCCTACCGGGTTTACAAAAGTGCGCCTGATACACTTAAATTTTTGTGGAAACAGCTAAGAATAGTTTGGGAAAAACAAGTTATACCAAGAGCATGGCGTAGGGCAGGGGGTGTCCTCATTCCTAAGGAGAAGGAGTCTGTGGACATTAGCCAGTTCCGGATGATTTCCCTCTTGAATGTGGAGGGGAAGATTTTCTTCAGTGTAGTTGCGCAGAGATTAGCTAGCTACTTAGAAAGGAATAGATTAATTGATACCATGGTGCAGAAGGCAGGAATACCAGGTTTTTCAGGGTGTTTAGAGCACACTAGCATGATCTGGCACCAGATTCAGGCAGCGAAGATTAACAAAAGGGACCTACATGTAGTATTCTTAGATCTTGCTAATGCGTTTGGTTCAGTACCCCACAGCCTAATTTGGAGTGCGTTTGATTACTTCAGAGTGCCACAGGTAGTTGTTAACTTAGTGAAAGCATACTTTCAGGATATTAGGTTGTGTCTAAGTACGGCAGATTTCACAACAGGTTGGCAGAGGCTAGAAATAGGCATCATGGCAGGGTGTACAATTTCTCCATTAGCATTTACTATGGCGATGGAAGTAATCATCAGGGCTTCTAAGTGGGTGGTAGGTGGGGAGAGACGGCAGAACGGGTTGCATCTTCCACCAGTTAGGGCTTACATGGATGACATGACACTGGTGACCACAACAATGCCATGTACAAAGAGGCTACTAGAGAAGGTAAATAAGAACCTGAAGTGGGCCAGCATGAAGATCAAGCCTAGTAAATCTAGAAGCATCTCGATACGTAGAGGGAAGTTAAGTGATAGGAAGTTTGTCATAGATGATGAGGAAATCCCAACAATTAGGAAAAAGTCAGTCAAGAGCTTAGGCAGTGTGGAGTTGAATGATGAGGAACAGGTGGTGAAATTTAGGAAAGATGTAGCAGAAGGATTGGATAGAATAGATAAATCAGAACTTCCAGGAAAGTTGAAGTTGTGGTGTTTACAATTTGGGCTATATCCTAGGTTAATGTGGCCATTGTCAAGTTATGAAATTCCAATATCCGTAGTGGAGAGAATTGAAAGGTCGGTTAGCTCCTATATTAGGAAGTGGTTGGGCGTTCCTAGGTGCCTAAGTAGTGTTGCATTGTATGGAAAAGGGATACTTCAACTGCCAGTATCTAGTTTGACAGAGGAATTTAAATGTACTAAGGTCACGACAGAGCTTTTGTTGTCTGGGAGTAAGGACGTAGTAGTTAGGAGTGTGGTTCCAAATCCAACCAAGGGGAGGAAGTGGAACCCAAGAACGGCAGTTCAGCAGGCAGAGGCAGCTCTTAGGCATGCGGAGATCGTAGGTAATGTTCAGTTTGGCCGGGGAGGCCTGGGACTTGGCTCAGGCAAACCGGTTTGGAATACAGCAGGTCCCAAAGATAAAAGAAAGCTGGTTGTGGAACAGATATGTAGACAGGAGGAGATAGTAAGGGGTGCAAAGGTAGTGGCCCAGGCTAAACAGGGACAGTGGTTGAATTGGGAAAGTGTAGAGAAGAGGAGGCTTAGTTGGAGGGACCTGTGGAGTATGGAGGAGAATAGTATTAGATTCCTGGTAGAGGCTACATATGATGTGCTACCAACTCCCCAGAACCTAAAACTGTGGGTAAATGAGGACCCATCATGCCCATTGTGTTCAGGTACGGCAACCTTAAAGCATATTTTGTCAGGCTGTAAGGTTAGTTTGTCACAAGGCCGATATACATGGCGACATAACCAAGTGTTGAAATGTTTAGCTGCAGGAATCGAAGGGAAACGAAGAGAGGTCAATTCAGAAGGTTATAAAGATAGGAATTTAGCAATTCAGTTTGTCCGTGAGGGAGAGAAATACAGAAGGGATAAGTTAGTAAGGAGGCAGGGGTGTGGCCGCCTAGTAGGTGCTTGTGATTGGGAAATGCAGGTAGATTTAGGGGGAAAGCTTGTTGTTCCCCAGGAAATAGTTTGTACTAAGCAGAGGCCTGACATAGTGTTGTGGTCATTGAGTCAACGGATAGTTTATTTCATTGAACTGACAGTTCCCTTCGAAGACTCAGTGGAGGAAGCCTATGAAAGAAAAAAGCTTAGATATGCAGATTTAGGAGCAGAAGCTGAGCAGCGAGGATGGAAGACTAGGATTTGTCCAGTGGAAGTGGGGTGTAGGGGATTTATAGCAAGATCAGCTATCTTGCTCCTGGGGGAACTCGGAGTGCGGGGACAGAGTTTGAAGAAGACAGTGAAGGAAATGTCAGATGAAGCCATGAGAACCAGCAAGTTCATTTACTACAGAAGGAATAATGTTAGTTGGGGGCCAGCAGGGGGAACTACTAAGCAGGGCACATAACTCCTTGAGATCTGGTGGAGAGATCCACTTCCTCTTAGGAGGAAATCCAGGAAGAGGAAGGCTATTTAAGTGTGGGAGTGGCCTATTTGAATCCCTTTTGCTTGAGGCCATGCTGCAAGGTGAGTGTGTTTGCTGATCCTGTGAGTTCATTTATCTCCTCTAGCTTTAATTGATAGTGTAGTTATGTTATGTAGTGTGTGAATTAGAGTGTGAATTAGGGCTGTGAAAGCCATGTGTAAGTAAGGAGGAAGAGGAAGGTTATTTAAGTGTGGGAGTGGCCTAGTTGAATCCATTTTGTTTGAGGCCATGCAGCAGGGTGACTGTGTTTGCTGATCCTGTGAGTTTATTTATCTCCTTTAACTTTAGCTTATGTTAAGTAGTGTGTGAATTAGAGAGTGAATTAGGGCTGTGAAAGCCATGTGTTAGTAAGGAGGAAGAGGAAGGTTATTTAAGTGTGGGTGTGGCCTAGTCGAATCCATTTGGTGGCCATTTTGAGGCCATGCGGCAGGGTGAGTGTGTTTGCTGATCCTGTGAGTTCATTTATCTCCTTTAACTTTAGCTTACACTGTAGTTATGTTATGTAGTGTGTGAATTAGAGTATGGTGAATGTGCTAGGAAAGGTGGCAGTGTTGTTTGGGCTGTGAAAGCCACGTGTAAATAAAGAGGAAGAGGAAGATTATTTAAGTGTGGGAGTGGCCTAGTTGAATTCATTTTGTTTGAGGCCATGCAGCAGGTGGGGAGGTGGACTGTACGGCCTAACCCGGCGGGGGAGGGTGATAGCCTAACAAGGCTTCCTTCCCTGGGTCTACCTCCTGTGTGGTAGTATAGGTAAGGTAAAGGAGGTGGTGTGGTCAGTGTGTGGAGCAGTGAGACCTGGCATTAGGGGAGTGTCTCTGGGACGCCAGAGATCACTGTCTAGCCTCCTGGAGGTGTCATGGGACCAACTAGACGAAACACTGGTGAAAGGAGGTTCCCACCCGATGACCCCAAAGACATGTTAGTTATCACTGCTCATTGATCTGTATAGTTAAGCCTTGCCATAATAGCGTATCATAGGGTTTAGGAGAGTATTCACTGAGTGTTGATCCTTTTCTAGAGCACAAACTTCTTGTGTTTATTTGAATTGAATATATATAAAATGTTCTGCTCTAGCCTTTATCTGTTGTGTTTATTAGTTCTGTTAGTTTGAGAAGTTTTTTAATAAGACTAGCTTTGGTAAATACTGGCTATAGTGAGGTTATTGTAATTATTAGGTTCAAATGTATTCCATATGTCTAGATGCCTAATGGCCATCCAATAAGATAAATGTTAAGATGTTGGATGTGCCTGGATGAAGGATATGTTTATTTTATTTTTTCTTAATTTTTATTTTATTTTTTGTTCATTTTATTTTTCAGTTTTCCTACCTGAGGGATTGCCACCTTATTGTGGTCAGGGGTTTTGTGTACCTCAGAGATCCTAAGAGCTATACCAGCAGGAGCTTAGTCTTCAAATGGGACACCCAAGTTGGACAGGTGTTAGGGTAGAGGCTTGACAAAGTGCAATCCATTTCTTTAGGTTGGGGATTGGCTAACAACAACCCAATTCCATGTAGAAAACACTGAGACCACGGTGCTTTGACACCCTCTATAGGGCACTCACACAGCGTCCCCACATCCTGTGAGTGAGTGAGGAAAATGGTGCAGGCTCTTGGGGAGAGAATCGAGAGACAGTTTTATTCTTCTTCATCCAACTCTTCCCGTTCTTCTCGTTCATCAATCCATGACTGCCCTGATCACTCCCCAGAACCCTGCGTACAGCAGAATCCTCCCCCAATTCTTAAGGAATTGCAGGACAAGCTATGTGAGCATAACAATCCCCTGGGTAATCTTGAGGTCAAGCATACTTCTCCTTGAAGCTGCAAGTGAGCTTTCTGGCATGCAGCAGCCATATTCTGGAGCCTCTACCAAAACATATCATGTGGGGCCATCCATCCTCCCCGAGGGAATACACCATCAGCTTCTCATGTTCTGAGACCTGCTCCACATTTGTGCCAAACATCCACAAACCAGGCTGTGTCTCTCAATGAACAAAGAAGGTCATCTGCTGTGCAGCACCCCATTCGACGAAAAGTTCTACCTGGACCAGCTCCAACCCCAGCTCCCGATTCCGGCTCCTATTCCAGCCAGACCAAGATGGCGCTGGGGGTCGGCAGCAAGTTGCAGCAGCTCTGACAACTTGCACTCTTTTTTCCTTCTTTTTCGTATCTTTAACTTGTGTTGTATAGGGTTTATTTCTACTGGTTTATATTGTATTGTTGTAGCATTCTAGTTGTAGTATTACTGGGGAGTAATTCGTTTTTTCTTTGCATAGTTTTTTTTTAGTGTTAACTATGTTAACGTACACTCGCGAGGAAGTACTCTGTCTCAAACATGGAGTCGGCATTCCCGCTGTGTGGATTCCTGAGGAGATATGGAGGGGCACCCGCCATGGGAAGAAAGCTTGCGCTAAGGTCAGAGAGAGGATTGAGAGAGACAGGAAATTCAAGCCCAGACTCAGACTCAGACCACAACCTGATACTCCTTGACACCACCTACAGGCCAATGGTGGAACAGCAGGCAGCCAGCACAAGGACTGTAAAGGCCTGGTCTGATGACGCAGAGGAGGCATTGCAAGAGTGTTTTATTGTCACAGACTGGGGACTTTTTATAGAGGACTTTGGTGATGACATGGAGGGTCTCTCTCTTGCATTACAGACTACATACAATTCTGTGAGGACAACATTGTCCCAACAAAAAAGGTTTGCTGCTTTTCTAACAACAAGCCATGGATCAATAAAGACATTAAAGGCCTTCTTAACAGGAAGAAGAGGGCGTTAATGTCCAAGGATCAAAAGGAACTTAGGGCTGTTCAGAAGGAGCTGAAGAGGAGACTGAGGGAGGCCAAAAACAGCTACAAGGAGAATATTGAGGCCAAGATGGGACAGAACAACACAAAAGAGGTGTGGAATGAGATGAAGACGATGACAGGCTGTGGGAAAGCCACACCTGGAGTTAGGGCTGCGTGGTACATACGGTAGACGGTAGAAATGATATAAATTTGGCCCATGGTAGAGATTTGCGCTTTACTGTCCTATCGTCGATGACGTCATCGCACCTGCCTCAGTGTGAAAATGGCTGCAAGCACAGAGACAGCGGAGCAAGAGGAGCTCGTTTAACAAAACGGTGCTACGTCCGTGATTTGGACTTGGTTCGGCTTTAAACGGTCGGATAGTGAGCAGAAAAACATAATTTGCAAGATGTCGAGTGACAGTGACAGCAAAGGTAACACGAGCAATTTATTTTACCATCTCAAGACAAAGCATGTACTCGAGGGCTGGACGGTATTTGCGGTGACGGTAACTTACCGCAGTAAACATGAGCCGCTGCTTTACGTTACCTTCATACAGCAGTACTCGGCAGCAGAACTGGGCCCGGCGGCCGACCGGCCTCACGCACCTTCCTCGCTACATGATGGAGGTGGCCTGGCCAACCGCACCAAACCCAGGCCTGTGGGAGAAGGGGGCCCGGGAGCCGTCGGCCCTCTCTCTTCCCTCTTCCCTCTAACGTTTATACATACTATATAACGTTTTATACACAATAATAGATGGATTAGCAACTGTTTTACTTCTGACAATAAATAGTTTCCATCCTAGACTTGTATGGCTTTTTAAATTGTTTTACTTAAGGTGTAAAAAAAAAAGAAGAGAGAAGTCGATACCGCGATATCATACCATCACCGCATGACCCCAAAATAATACCGTGATAATGATTTTAGGCCATACCGCCCAGCCCTACCTGGAGTCAAGGATGGCCCAGAATTTGCAAAAGAGCTAAACTTAATCTTCAATAGGTTTGAGACAACAACACCCTGCTTGCTCTGTCTGTGGACCTGAGTCCTCACCCACCATCACTGTACCCATTCACACCTCTGCTGTAGACTGTGCTCCTCTCCCCAGCAGCAACCTGTCTCCCTCCCCCTCCCCCTGCTCATCAACAGCTTCAGCTGACAGCCCCCCTCACCCCACAGTGGGCTCCTTAAGACCTTCTACTAGCCAATCGTTGCCAGTGCACTCTTCTTTGCTGTAGTGTGCTGGTGGCATGGAGTTAAGACTGGTGAGGTCAACAGGCTCAACAAGCTTGTGAGGAAAGCCAGCTCTGTGTTGGGACTGGACCTGGACAAGTCTGGAGACAGTGGCTGAGAGGAGGGTGAAGGACAAAATCTGCAATCCTGGACAAACCTTCTCACCCGCTGCATGATGAGCTGTGGCTGATGGGCAGCTCATTCAGCCAGTGGATTATCCCACCTAGGTGCAGAACTGAACGATTCAGACACTTCTTTGTGCCCACCGCCATCAGACTGTACAAACGCGGTTTGGCTTAAGCTACATCTTGCCCTAAACGGACCTATCTTCCATTTGTCCAGTAATGATACTTTATCTGCCACCTGTCACTTTATTTCATTCAACACTTTGTCTGCCATTTTTTAGTCACTTTATTCATCTGATGCAGCAATTTTATTGATGTAGCAATTTAATTTGATCTTTAATTTATCTATTATTATCTTAATTTTTTTTCTCTCTCTTTAATCCTATTCTATTTAATGTCCATTGTTTTTGTCTTGTGCTGCTGTGATACTTGAATTTCCCCCCTGGGGGATCAATAAAGTATATCTTATCTTATCTTAGCTTAGCTTATCTAAAATACCAGCCCTAGCACCAGCTCTTTCCTCTCAGTCACCTCAGCTGATCATGCCACCACCTGCAATGGACCTCATGTCCTCAGCACCTGAATATGTCAATGCTTCTTACGTGCAGGTTCCTTATGTGCACCCCCAGACTGCTGGGAATCCTCCTCCATATCGACCTCCTTCCTCACAGCTTCAGGCCACATTGACTTGTCCTCCAACTGCTCATTCTTCTCTTAATGTCCAGAATGTAGACACCATTAACCCATCTCATTCAGTTCTTCAGAACCAACCACAGCAATTTCCAAGGACTAACAGAGTCTCTCATGTTGCTTCCTCCACCTTGACATACTTCACCAGAGATGATCCTAGACAGTGAGCCTTTCAAATATGTATCATAGGATGACTTGAAGCTGGACATAGCCTGCCACCTTGCTCTGGCCTATGCACATCATCCTCTTCCTTACACCAGAGCTATGTCAGCCCTATAGCAGAGGTATGGCCAGCCACAGCAGCCTTCACACCTGCGGCTCTTGCCTGGTTGAAAAGTTGCCTCTCTGGCAGAACACAGCAATTGTTCTTTAATGGCAGCTTTTCAGACAGTAAAAAAATATCTTGCACCGTTCCACAAGGGAGCTACTTGGGGCCACTTTTATTTTCAATTTTATAAATGATCTGCATATATTGATAAAAATGCCAGTGTAGTTATGTATGCTGATGACTCTACTTTGTTCTGTGCATCACCTGCATCAGCAGAGCTGAGAGAGAATTTGCAGGCTGAGTTGTTTTTGATCAACAAATGGATGAAAATGAACAAATTAGCATTGAACATCGCCAAAACTAAATGTATTGTATTTGGTAGTAAGAACGCTCTTGCTAACGCAACTGCCCTTAACCTGTCTATAGATGGAATAACAGTTGAACAGGTCACTCGAACCAAATTACTAGGTGTTAAACTGGATAATCTACTGTTCTGGACTGACCAGATTGACTTCATTATCTCTACAATGGGTCAGGGCATTGCAGTTTCAAGGAAATGTTCTGCATACGTTCCATGTTCAGTTATGAATGATGTTGTCAGGTCACTTGTCTTGTCACACTTGGAATACTGCCCCGTTGTCTGCTCAAATGCTGCTGAAAAACACCTAAAAAAAACTTCAAATTGCACAGAACAGCCAGATTAGTTCTCCATCGTTCATTCCGCACCAGTGTCCGTGAGATGCATAAACATCTATCCTGGCTATCTGTGAATGATAAATTAAAGTAAGGTCTCCTGTTATTCATGCAAACTGTGACACTGGGACAATGTGCCAGAATTCTCTTGTGAAACACTAGTGGTTTCTGTCATTGATATGCAACATGTCAAGTCAGCACTGGTCAGTTGATGATACCGAAGCCACAAACTAATTGTATGAAGCGAACTGTTATATATAGAGGCTGTTCTGCCTGGAATCAATTACCAATTAATATCAAACAGATCAAAGATGAGAGTTTCTTTTAAGAGGTCTCTAAAAGTAAGACTGCGTAATTCAGTATTGATTTGACTGGTGTTGTTTGTGTGTTTTTGTTCATTTTAATTAGAACTTTTTGGTGCATCATGACTGTATGCTTTCAAACATGCGCATAGTTTTTGTTTATTTTTAGGTACTGCATTGTTTTAATTTGATTTAATGTGTAACAGGTTTTTAAGGTGGAACCCAGGAAGACTAGCTGCGCTTTAGGGCAAAGCTAATGGGGATCCTAATAAATAAATAAATACTGAAATAAATCACGACCATCCAAAACCTTCCCTCTGTTCCTCAAGGCTTCAGTGATTATGCCATTCGAGTCTAAGTTTTTGTGGGTATGCTCCAGTCTCTTGAAAATGGTGAAGGAGATGCTGAGTTAGCTTGTGTGTCTCATGTACAGCAACTTTTGGGAAAACTTCCTTCTGAACATGTTGCTAACTTTGCCAGATTCACCCGTGCTACAAAGCCAGGCATTCCTTCAACTTGACTGGCTTTTCTAACCGGCCGGAAGAGAAAGCCGAGCCCCAAGCCATGGCCAGACAAATACGGCACAGTTGGGAAGGGCACATAGACGAATGTAAACTTGTAAGTTCCAGCCATCCAAAGTCCAGTAATCCAGTGGCTACTGTACATCATGGAACTAGCCATTCTCAAAATCTAACCCAGCAACCTATAACTGAATCTGCTACTAGTCATGGGCAGACCTGCCCCTTCTGTGATATCCGTGACCACCACTTAAGTGGCTGTCCAGTTTTCCGTCAGTTATCGAAGAATGCTGTCAACATGGATCCAAGAGAAAGGGCGTTGCTGGAGATGTGCACACAAGCAGAAGGCCTATAATTTTGACCTTAGGAAGATTTGCCCAAAATGCAAAAGAAAACACCTCTGCTTTCATGAAGTGAACCAACCACAATCCCAGATCCCAGTACTTCTTGCCTTATTCGGTTCTTCTGAAAGTAGTCCGTTTTGCTGAGCTACCGGGGAAGACAACTTAAAACCTATGCTACATTAGATGATGGTTCTGGACTATGCTACTAGCAACTGCAACCAGATTTCTTGGTCTTGATGGGGCGGCTGAGTCCCTTATGCTGAAAACTGTCCGCCAAGGGACTGAGACCCAAGCAAGTACCACACTCACATTCAATGTTTCCTCTGCATCAAACGCAGACAAGTTCATCATACAAAATGCCTTCACTGCTGAAACACTGGGTCTTGCACCACAGTCCTATCCTTCTCAGGTCCTGCAAAGATTCAAACATTTGCATGACTTATCACTCCAGACTTTCCAGAAAGTCCCTTGCTCCTTATTGGCTCAGATCACCCTCGTCTTGTATATCATGTTGAGTGAGTTCGTCTGGGTTCAGGGGGTGGCCCAGCAGCAGTTCACACACGTCTTGCCTGTGCTTTGTAAGGTCCAACAAGGATCTCTGAGGATCTCCTTGCCACCTCAGGTTCCTCTTCTCGAGAGACTAGTCCAACAGTTCAGTCCCTGCTCATATCTTGCACAGCCCCAGATGTAGACCTTTACTGTGCTGTAGAAAGACTGTGGAAAGTTGACGTACTCCCTTACCAAAGCGAGGTCACCACATGTTCCAAACAAGACAAGGAGGCACTAGCTCTTCTTGAAAGACAAACAATGAGTAGAGGTCAATGGAGTTGACTGTTATGCAACCCCAACCCACTTATTTGCAAGATGAACACCCCTAAACTACAGGCACCAAGGGACTCAGTCCTACCAGCCCTCAGTCGTACAGAGCGGAAGCTGTTACAGAATCCGGAGCAAGCAGCCATCTATCATCATGAGGTCAACAAGTTGTTAGACACTGAGTATGTGAAGAAGCTTACTTCTCGTGAAGTGGTCCACACCAGTGAGTCATGGTACATACCCCACCATCTTGTGGAACACCGCCTGGTGTTCAACTGGTCATTCCAATACCAAGGGCAGACCTTGAATGATGATCTTCTTCCTTATCCAGTCCTAGGCCCTTCCTTGATGGGTATTCTGCTGCATTTTCGTCAGCATTCTGTTGCCATTTCTGGTGATATCAAAGCTATATTTTACCAGGTCAGATTGCTGGCAGTCCTTGTTGTGCCACATATGCCCTGCAGTGACATGTAAGAGACAATCAAGTGGGTCAAGAAGATGTCTTAATGTCAGTCTTGCAGTCCTTCTATGTGGACAACTGTCTGCAGATTTTTCCAACTGAAGAGCAAGGCAGAACTCGTCTCAACTGGCTCAGAGCATCACTTGCCTCTGGTGGCTTTGAAATCCGACAATGGATCAGTAACCTCCCTTCAGTGGTTGAGCATCTACCCAAAGAGGCTCGATCAGACAGCACTGAACCGTGGCTTAGTCAAGACCACAACAACCCATGGGAAGGTGCATTGGGCTTAATATGGGACTGCTCTTCAGACACCCCGGTATACAAACCCAGACCTACTGAGTACCAGACCCTTACCCTTAGCAACATGTACAGGATACTGGCCAGTCTGTATGATCCCCTTCACCAAGTCATCCAGAAACTGTGGTCCAAAGAGCGGGAATGGGATGATCCATGCCTTCCTGATGCCTTTGTGAAAGCCTGGATGTTATGGACCCACAGAAGACCAAGATCCTTCAATAACCAGAGAATTGCATATGTTTTCTGATGCCTCTGAAGCAGCATATGGTTCTGTAGCAGATCCACGTACAGTGTACTCAAACGGAATCAGAGTCTTGCCAGTACGAGATATTTGTTGCCCATCAGATCACGGAGATCCTTCAGTACACAAATTCCTCTGACTGGAGGTGCATTGACTCAGCCAGCAACCCAGCTTATGATATTACCAGAGGAAAGACCCTTACTGTACTAGCACCACACCAATGGAATCAGGGCCCTACTTTCCTGTACCTACCTTGTCACCAATGGCCTTTAGATCTATCCTCACCTTCCAAAGATGCAGCGACAGAGTTGAGAAAATCTGCATTCTGTGGAATGACTCATATAATGCAGACTAATGTTTCCTCCAACATCCTCGATTTCCAGTGCTGGGAAGATTTAGTGGTCAGCACATCTCAACACATCATCTCGTCCTTGGATCCAGGTTCTCAGCCCCCTGAGACATCTTATGTGGAAACCACCACACTACAAAACAGATCACAGTGGGTGGTCATCTGCAGAAAAGTGAGTATCTTGATTACAACAATGTCCACTCAGTAGTCCCCCTTTGAGGTCTTTTCCAAACATGATACTAACTTTATTGGAAGCAAGAGAGAGTTACAGAGAACCTTTGGTCAGTTGACTCCTGCCCCTCAGGAGCAACTAGTTAAATACAAAGTCCATTTCTTCTCCACATGCTCCACACTTTGGGGAACCTGGGAAAGGGAGGTTAGAGCCATTAAGTCCACCTTATGTGTGACCTTGGGTGATCAAACTGTGACACAACACAGGCTGGAGGCAGCCCTTCCACAGGTTGTACATGCCCATCCTGACCTTCTGGTCACCATCTCAAGTGCTTGCCGACCAATTCTGGGCAAGTTTTATTAAGTACTACCTACCAACACTTCAGTCACGACAAAAATGGAAGGTGGATAACCCAAATCTTACCTTGGATGTCTCAGCCTTCCTTTGAAATGTTTGAACTGAGTACCTGACATATGAAAGCAGCTCACACAACCTTATGATAAAAGATTCAAGTGGAACCTCCTGTATGTGCTCGTCTGCCCTAACCGACACACCACTGAGATGAATTAAATCTTTAACCAGAGCATCTCCGTCCTAAATATTTTTCAGTGATTCCTCAGCAGAAGCGGAATCATCAGTCAACCTCGACTCACAGCTAGCGTCCACACTGAACAGTGCTTCATTCTGCCTCCAGCCTCTATAGCCCTGGTGCACCCGAATCCCTTACAGCAAGAGAGCTGGCAGCTCAAGGCATCTGATCAACAGCCACCCTCACCATTTAAGTTAAGTGTGTCACATATGACCTCCATTCAGTGCTGCAGACAAATATTTCACTGCATTATTGACATGAACGAATTATTTCATTCTCCTGTCGCCTCTCATTTCCATGGGAAAACAATCACTGTAATACTGTCATAGCGGCAGGCCTTGATTTTCAGTAGTCACTGGGCTTCATCAAAGTAAGCATATTAAGCAGGCACATTATTCCCTCTGCTTCACAATGGTATTTGCTTATTTCAAGCAAAGCAAGCTGTTCTCTTCGTCTTCACACTTAAATATAAATAAATTGACGTATCATGCTGTTATCTTACCACACTGTCTGTATCATTTCAAATTAAAAGCCCCTCAGCGATTTCACGGTGTGGGTTTTATAGGTGACCGCCACAGAATGTACTATTATCTAGCACAAACAATTAAAAATGCACTCATTTACATACTTGTACTAACTCACTTCCTCTACTCTAGGAACCTCAGTGTAGTTTGCTTGCGTGTCTATGTATCTGCTCTCATATCAGCTGTTCATCAGGTGGCAGTTCTTTAAATCTGCTAATATTTTATATGTTACATTCGCAAGTATAGCGTTGAGCTAGTCTCTATGAATAAGTAATTAAATTAATATTTTAAATGGGGAAAAAAAGTATACATGTACATTGAAAATAAAGTAAGGATTAAAGATAAATGTATGAATAAATAATATAACGTGGGCAATAACTGATAATATGTGTATAGTAAAAGCAGAATGAACAGAGTTCAAATTCAATGAGTCAAGGACAGAGGGATGCTGTGTGCTGGAAGCCCAATAAAGTAATTGAGATTGTGATTTCAGCATTCATAGATCAACTTCTAATTGAATCAATATTACTAATCACAGATGACGGGGTGCTTTGGTGGCACTGCTCAGCTGGCGACCCGGGCTCTTGTGCTGTGCTGCATGTTATGTGTTTTACCCGTTTTATTTTGTTATTCATGTTTGTTGCAACTACTAGTGCTCTTTTTTGTGTTAATATTACCGACCACCTACTGCGAGTCGTAGGAGAGCCTCCGTGCCTGTTGGAACAGACGGGGGACACACGGCTTGCTCGGCTAGCTGCTAACCTCGCCGAGGGACAACCATCTCCCGGCGCCATGAGTGACTATTCAGCTAACAAGCTAACGGACACTCCGCCAGCCAACTAGCCGGCACGCTTGTGGGCTCGGCTGGCTGCTTACCACGCCGACAGATGGTCACTCCTCGGAGCCTGGGTGCGGACTAACGCCATGGCAGCACTACTCGCCATGCTGACTCTTTTTCTGGTGGTTGGTGAACTGCTTTGTAAGAGCTGGCCCACACAAACTGCGCACACGGACACAGAGGTGCACAAGGTGTACTCCAGAGAGGCCCTGCTTGCTCTGCGGGCAGCAGGAGAAACACTGCCGGCCAGCCTACCGGATGAATTAAGGAGAGAACCGGCAGGACGATTTCATGGTCACCAGCGTAAGAGGGGGAAGTAAGGCGGTGTTCATCAAAGGCTCCGGCAGAGAGGCCACCGACCGCCACTGCCCTCCATAATACTGAGCAACGTGAGATCACTACGCAACAAACTGGCGGAGCTCCGAGCAAACAGATGGCACTGCCACGAGTACAGAAATTCATCCATCATGGTCTTTACCAAGACGTGGCTACACCAGCAGTTCCCGGACTCGTTGCTGGAGTTGGAGGGCTTCTCCTGCGCACAAGCGGACAGGACGGTTTCTTCAGGGAAAGACAGAGGAGGGGGCATTTGTGTTTATGTGAGTAAAAACTGGTGTAAACAATACACAATCAGAGAAACAATATGCAACCCTTGACCTAGAATTGCTCTGCATTTCCATGAAACCCTTTTATCTTCCAAGAGAGTTTGGTAAAATCATTCTTTGTGCTACATATATCCCCCCCAGCGGAAATGCAGCAACAACTGCAAAATGTGAGACTGGTCTACAATGAACTTGTTTGACTAATCTGTAAAGCACTTTGGGTTGCCTTTCTGAAATGTGCTATAAATAAATTTGCCTTGCCTTTTTCTAGACAGATTTCAACAAGTAATTAAAAAAAGACAAATAAATAAATAAAATAAAAATAAAAAATAATAATAAAATGAAAATAAAATAAATGAATTAAATAATAAATAAACAAGTAAATAAACAACAATTTCTAAAAAAAAAAAAAAAAAATTACACATTTTCCTTTCATTTCCTGTCCTCTTATTTCTTACTCTACCTGTTTTACTCCCATAATTCCCTCGCAGCAGGGCCTGTATATCTCATGTGGCATGTAGCAGCCTCTATTGCAGTGTCATCCTACGTCCATCTGCCTGCTGCGTTATCATTTATCATATGCGCAGTAATACAGAAGCAGCTGTTGGCACAACTCGGGCTCCCACCATAATGGTGAATTCAGAATTAAGTCAGAATATTTCAGTCAGTATCATGCAATAAACTCAAGAATTTGACAATCCATGACCTGCAGATGAAGCCGTCCTTAGTGGTGTGAGACTGGATGCAGGCACACCGTGGTCATGACGGCCGGGGCTGGATCATCCTACTTGCTCCCTGTTACGTCACTGATTGAAGAGGTCCTTGCAATGGCAGCTCTGTCCTGGTGGCGCTCTGGGCCCTTTTCTCAACCCTCACGCTGTTTCATTATTGTCACGTTTTCAGACTGACTGCAGCTTAGTGGTAATGACACAGTTCTCAGGTGTAAATAGTTTAATGTATTTTGAGCTGTCTTACACAATTAAAACCATCACAGATACACTAATACTATGATGTCAGTGCCCGGAGCGTGCCTCAGTCTGTGTCATGTAGAGTACACTGTAGGGCAGCCTCTAATCAGCCTAACCATTTTCTGATCTCTCGTACATTAAGGGCATGCATAGTAGTTGGAAACTCATTTTGAGACAGCCGTATGGTCGCCTTCTCTTATGCGAATGGCATCAATGCACCATAGATGCTCCATTCATTAAAGCAGTGATCCAGAGCATAATCTGTCTGATGCCTACAGGAGAAATACAGCTAGTCAGTATACTCTCAAAGATGCCCATGTAAACTCTAATCCTCTTAGTGACACTTGTCCAGTACTGTGGTAGGGCATTTATCATAAAAGACCCACTACATCTAATTGGGCAACACACCTGACGATACACCATATTTATCTCGGAATTTTTAGTTGCAAGTCGAGCCACATCTGTGATGTCACAAGCATTTTTTAAAAAAACAGACTGATCAATATAAAATGCAAAGACAGGGATCTTATTCCCATTTGAAAACATGCAGCTGCACAATGTTACTCCTCAAAAACACAAGTCAGTCGCAGGGTTTTATGGAGTGCTGTAAGTTTAGTTCATTCAAAACACACCTAAAACACATTAAACATGGCTTAATAGCGACAATTTCAAACACACAATCGGCTTCACTTTAACTCGCAGGATTCACAGACAAAGCACCTGTCTTCCACTGGACACATTTTCCACACAAATACTACATTCTAATGTTTTAGCACAAGCATATGGCATTCTAAATCATATAAATTAGACCCCATCTCAATCATCATAAATCTCAACTGCCACAATAATTGCCAGGGCAGAATTTTCCTACTATTAGCGGATTAGCAAAGTACCCACTGTGGGTTTTTGGGGAGAACTAGGTATGGTCATATAATAGCATTGTTTCATAAATCAGGTGTCTGTGCCTTATTTCTTGCTAAGTCATTCATATTGCTGGTGGTGGCCTTTTGTTGTCTTCTCATTTGCTACCTCTCTATCAAGTCTCGGTTACAGTTTCAGTTTGGCATGCTGTCATTTGTCACGTGTTCCCTCAACACACATGGTCTCATTCCGTATGCACAGTCATCCATGGTTCTCTAGCTACATACTGCATGCACTAACACCGGCTTGTCTTCAGGACGCCACGCAAATGCACAATCACGGTGTATGGGGACCTCATGCTGTATGCACAAACACCATGGTCTTCAGGATCTCATGCAAATGCTCCATCATGGTCTGTGGGACCTCATGCTGTATGCTCTAACACCCATGATCTTTGGGACCTCATGCAAATGCTCCATCATGCCATATGCACCAATACCCTAGGTCTCCGGGACCGCCCTCTGAATGCTCATACATGGTCCATGGGATCCCATGCAACACTTAATTTTTGTTTGTCGTGCGACCATTAATTTCTGTTTGTTATGCGAACTTGGGGACTCAGCTGTAAGACTTGATATATACACTGAACAAAAATATAAACGCAACACTTTTGTTTTTGCTCCCATTTTTCATGAGATGAACTCAAAGAACTAAAACAAAACATTTTCTATATACACAAAAGACCATTTCTCACAAATATTGTTCACAAATCTGTCTAAATCTGTGTTAGTGAGCACTTCTCCTTTGCCGAGATAATCCATCCCACCTCACAGGTGTGGCATATAAAGATGCTGATTAGACAGCATGATTATTGCACAGGTGTGCCTTAGGTTGGCCACAATAAAAGGCCACTCTAAAATGTTCAGTTTTATCACACAGCACAATGCCACAGATGTAGCAAGTTTTGAGGGAGCGTGCAATTGGCATCCTGACTGCAGGAATGTCCACCAGAGCTGTTGAAGCCGTGAATTGAATGTTCATTTCCCCACCATAAGCCGTCTCCTAAGGTGTATCAGACAATTTGGCAGTTCATCCAACTGGCCTCACAAACGCAGACCATGTGTAACCACACCAGCCCAGGACCTCCAAATCCAGCATGTTCACCTGCAACAATCAGTTTGCATAACCAAAGAATTTCTGCACAAACTGTCAGAAACTGTCTCAGGGAAGCTCATCTGCATTCTCGTCATCCTCATTGGGGTCTCGACCTGACTGCAGTTCATCGTTGTAACCGACTTGAGTGGGCAAACGGTTCACCGGGCAAACCCGGTTTTCACTGTTCAGGGCAGATGGCAGACAGCATGTGTGGCACTGTGTGGGTGAGCGGTTTGCTGATGTCAACGTTGTGGATTGAGTGGCCCATGGTGGCAGTGGGGTTACGGTATGGGCAGGTGTATGTTATGGACAACAAACACAGGTGCATTTTATTAATGGCATTTTGAATGCACAGAGATAGTGAGTGACGAGATCCTGAGTCTCATTGTTGTGCCATTCATCCACAACCATCACCTCATGTTGCAGCATGATAATGCACGGCCCCATGTTGCAAGGATCTGTACACAATTCCTGGAAGCTGAAAACATCCCAGTTCTTGCATGGCCAGCATACTCACCGGACATGTCACCCATTGAGCATGTTTGGGATGCTCTGGATTGGCATATATGACAGCGTGTTCCAGTTCCTTCCAATATCCAGCAACTTCGCACAGACATTTAAGAAGAGTGGACCAACATTCCACAGGCCACAATCAACAACCTGATCAACTCTATGCGAAGGGAATGTGTTGCACTGAGGCAAATGGTGGTCACACCAGATACTGACTGGTTTTCTGACCCCCCCAGACCCCCCCAATAAAGCAAAACTGCACATTTCAGAATGGCCTTTTATTGTGGCCAACCTAAGGCACACAATAATCATGCTGGGTAATCAGCATCTTGATATGCCACACCTGTGAGGTGGGATGGATTATCTCGACAAAGGAGAAGTGCTCACTAACACAGATTTAGACAGATTTGCTGACAATATTTGTGAGAAATGGTCTTTTGTGTTTATAGAAAATGTTTTAGATCTTTGAGTTCAGCTCATGAAAAATGGGAGCAAAAACAAATATATATATATATATAATATATAATATATATTATATTTTTGTTCAGTGTATTTAGATTGCTTCTCCCAGGTTACTTTTCAACAACTGACCTCAACAATTTCTTCATCCAAGTCATCAACGTGTCTCTTAGACCCCATCCCTACTAGGCTACTTAAAGCCACAGTGTGTAGGAATTTTCCCATCTAATGTTGAAATCACATATTGCATTTAAACAGATAGCGCACTCTAGCACCTCACTGTTTCAAACACGTATTGCAACAACTGTCGCCGCTGTGTACCAAAAAGCTATGATAACACTGATGAAACCATGTCATCCGATACTACATGGAGTATTAATTCAGGCTCCTACATATACACATGCGACACGAGTTGACAAACCCCCTCCTCACCATGCTGGCTGTGTTTACAAAGTAGGACTGTTGGGACAGTAAATGAAAATTGAAACAGCTGATAAAGGCCAGCGGCACTACTGCCACATAACAAAGTCCCACTCTTTGAGCATAATGCAGGATCATGTATTATGCAGCATCACGAGAGACGGAATCCATGTCGCCAAGAAAGTGCAAAAGGGAATCAAAAAGGCAGCGTGACCGGCGAATTAAAAAAACAAGGGTCAGCATTGGGGTTGCCTTTCTCAGGTGGAGAGAGCTGCTGAAGGAGAAAGGTAATACAATCACAGGCCAGTGCTAACAACGGCTAACAGCAGCTAACGGCTAACAGCGGCTAACGGCGGTGCAGTGATGCGAGGAGAGGATGAGGCTGTTAGCGACTGGCCGCTAACACGGGCTAACATGGCGAAACGTAATGGAACCCCCCAGACGACTTACCCGCACAATGTACAAACAAATCCGAAATTCTCCTTTTAGGAGAATAAGTCAGATTATTGGTGGAGGTAATAAAGATATCAATTTTTGCCAATAAACAACTGAAAATGTTGCACAATGTCCCTTTAAGGAAGTCTTACCTTAAGATTAACACTAACATATTAGACACGATCAATATATTTCTATTAACAGGCCATGTACGACAGTCCTTTAAGGTAGTTGTAATTAAGCGTCTCCTAAAGATCCAGAGGCGTTAACCAACTTATAGACCAATATCTAATCTTCCCTTTCTTTCAAAGATCCTTGAAAAAGTAGTCACAGACCAGCTGTGTGATTCTCTCCATGATAATAATTTATTTGAAGAATTTCAGTCAGGATTTAGAATGCATCATAGCACTATGACAGCACTAGTTAAAATTACAAATGATCTTCTGATTGCTTCAGACAAAGGACTCGTCTCTGTACTTGTTTTATTAGATCTTAGTGTGGCGTTTGACACAATTGACCATCAAATTCCGCTATGGAGACTGGAACATTTAATTGACCTAAAGGGTTCTGCATTAAGCTGGTTTAAATCTTATTTATCTGATTGTTTTCTGTTTGTTCACCTTCATGAGGAATCATCCTTATGTAGTTCTGCAATGTTCTGTGCTTGGACCAATCCTATTTACTCTATATATGCTTCCTTTAGGTGACATCATTAGAAATCACTAAAATTTCCATTGTTATGCGGATGATACACAACTGTATTTATCGATGAAGCCAGAAGAAACTAATCAATTAACTAAACTTCATAACTGCTTTAAAGACATGAAAGCACTACTGTAAGAATCCTCGGAGTAATATTTGATCAAGATCTGCCCCATGAATCATCTTCCTGTTGCGGTCTGAGAGGCAGACACCATCTCCAGATTTAAGACCTTCCTCTTTGATAAAGCTTATAGTTAGGGCCAGCTCAGGCTGCTCTTACTGAGGTTTCTACCAATTTTTTTCCCCCTGTTAAAGGTTTTTTTGGAGGAGTTTTTCCTTATCCGCTACGAGGGTCCTAAGGACAGAGGGATGTTGTATGCCATAAAGCCCTGTGAGGCAAATTGTGATTTGTGATATTGGGCTTTATGAATAAAATTGATTGATTGATAAAATTGATTGATTATATGGCATAATTTGATATATATACTGGATATATTACATGCATCATGTACATCCTACAGAGCCAGGGTCCTCAGGTTTGGTCAGGAAAAAGTGTGGAAGCGAAAGAAGAATGAAAGACAGTAACAGTGCAGATGATGATGATGATAGTAGTACCCCCATGAGGCCTTTTCATTCCATTTTCCATTTCAACTTTATTTTCTTGTTGGCATATATGTGCAGCTAAGTTCAAAAATCTGCTGTTTTCATTATTTTGAGATAATGATCTTAATTTTTTATTGAAAAGTTAATGTATGTTTAAGGTGGGGTTTATTTAAGTCTTTCATCAATGTTAAGAGAATTTTTCATTTTGGGATTTTACAATAAAAATTACATTAAGACTGTGAAAGATGGCCTTTAGCACATTTTTTATGGTGGCTTTAATCTTGAATCAAATAGTGAATTGCATACTGTATGCAGACTGTTGCATGTACCACTCACTAGCAGTAAATATTGTACTGGTAGTATTCAACTACAAGAAGCAAGACTGTTGCAAGCCTTCAAAGTTACCCCCAATTTCCACCAGATGCGTGTTGGTTGCGTCTGCGGTCCGGCATGGCAGCGGAGCCGATTAGATTCAATTCTAGTCAATGTGTGTGTTTCCACCGGCTCCGGCTGTGCTGCGTTCCGGCTCCGTCTCAGCTCCGGCATTCCGGAGGCCTCAGCAACAGATACGCAGGACTTCGATTTTTGCTGGACGCCGGAGCACAACGCAGCAATTCAGCACAGAGCAGATCATGCTGGGCAGGAAGTCGTGCAGATAAACGCAATAAAATCCGGTTATTTTTCAAAATAAGATACACAGTGTTCACGGCGGATCATATTTCCCTGCACTACACCTAGAAAACTACATAATGGGCAGAGGCAGACCTAAAGTCAACAGGTCAGAGGTTTTCAGACGTCATTTCACCCCGTTGACACCGTGGACGAGGAGATATTCATCATGGCACCATGTTGCAAGGATGTTACCTGGTGGCCACCAACATTTCCAGGAACTTTTATTTCTGAGAATCGATACCGTTTGTGTTTATCAATACTATGGTCTTTGATAATTTAGCCTAATTTAGTACCGGGTTTTGGTATCCATCCTTAATCAAAACACAAACAAAGTGAAGCTTGTAGAAATTAAATAAAGTTTGGAGCAACACTGGCATGGAAGTGCGGAATGCTGTAAGTGTGTGTTCCACCAATCAATGTTCTTCAGCAAACAGCCTCGCCCTTCAAGAATTCCAGGGAATCTGAAAAGTCCAACCCCTGACTAGGTACTTTTTTCAGGGAAAGCTTTGGGGTTGAAGAAAAGATTTTTCCCCAGGTTTTTTTTTGGTGGAAACGTGCCAAGGTTTTTCAAAATCCCGAGTAAATGATAGAAGTTCCTGCGGTGGAGAAATGTTTAATGCCGAACTCAGACAGACGTTAAAGTTCAATTTTTTTTGTTCGCCATTCTCTCACGCTCTTGGGATGGATGGAGAAATGCCTTGCTCTGCTTCTCCTGAGTTTTGCTCAGCATATTTGATAACTGACAGCTTGTGGAGGTATTTTTGTGTCTTTTTGTTGCAATCATATAAAACTGTTTTGAGAGCATATTTCTTGAACTGCAATCAAAAATCAAGTTTGTAAGTAAAACGTATGATCATTTTGCTTATAAATCAGTCCTCTGCTTGCAAGTTAAAAAGTTTTGCTTGCAAATCAGTCCTCTTTGCTTGCAAGTTAAAAAGTTTTAATGGCAGATCAGTCCTCTGCTTGCAAGCTAAAGTTTTGCTCCTGTCAAACCTCATTGCGTTAAATCGTCATAACCCGCGTGTGTGTTATTTAGGACCATTGACACTGTTCTTAAGGCCCCACAGCCTGTCAGCTTGGAGGCATCTCCTGAAATGTGCAATAGCTTCCTGAATTTCTTTATTGATAAGGTTGCTACTGCAAGGGCTCTCATCACAGCCCCTGCATCTGACCCCTCTGTCCCTGTTCCTTGTTCTGCAGCTCTTGATACGTTTGAACCTGTGTCTCTGTCATTTTTAGAAGATCTGAGTCGGCTTTACTAAGAGTTGGTGAAACCTTTCCTTGCACAGCAGCACTTTGAAACAGTAATCCATGCCTTCATTACATCTCAGCTGGATTACTATAATGCACTTTAATTAGAGTTAGCCAGTCCTCCCTCGCACGTCTCCAGTTGGTGCAAAACGCAGCTGCGCGCCTGTTAACTGGAGTACGTAAGAGGGAGCACATAACTCCCATCCTGGCCTCTCTCCACTGGCTGCCTGTGCACTTTAGAGTCCATTTTAAGATTCTTTTATTAGTTTTTAAATCTTTAAATGGTCTGGCCCCGCCCCACCTCTCCGAGCTTCTTCACCCCTACGCTCCTGCTCGGTGCCTCAGGTCAGCTGATCTGCTGCTCCTGGACGTACCGAGGTCCAAACGGAAGCTCAGAGGGGACAGAGCTTTTTCTGTTGCTGCTCCTAAATTGTGGAACGAGCTACCCCTCCACATTAGACAAGCCTCCTCACTGTCCATTTTTAAAACTCGTCTAAAAACCCATTTTTATTCCTTGGCTTTCAACTCCGCATGAGACTCTGCTTCTGTTTTAGTGTTTTATGGTTTGTTTTATTTATTGTTTTATTTATTGTTTTATTGTTTTTAAATTATTTTAAAAACAATAAACAATTATTTTAGTGTGTATTTCCTGTAAATTGTTTTATGTCCCTGTGTTGTTTTTGTCTATTTATGTACAGCACTTTGTTTCAGCCGTGGCTGTTTTAAAGGGCTATATAAATAAAGTTGAGTTGAGTTGAGTATACTGCTGGCTTTACAGCCTACATTTTATTGATTATCTCTGATTCCCACAGTCAATTTGGTCTTTGCGACAGTGCGAGCAACACTGCTGACGCTAGGTGGCGCCAAGCTAAAAAAAACCCTGAATCCTATCTGTTGCCTCTATAAAGCTCAGATTTGAGTTTCATCAGCATTTTTTATCATTTGTCCTCTCACGAATACATTGGGATACACACTTTTCTTACTTTGTTCATTAAAATACATGGTCACTGTCTTATCTGTATTCAACGTAAGGCAAGATTGATCAAGCCATTCCGCTACTCTGTCCATAGCCTCAGATAATTTGGCAGGGACTTCAGCATGATTTTTTCCATGGGTAAGTAAGACTGTGTCATCCACGTACATTATTGTTTCTACTTTGTCACAGACTGTGGGGAGGCCATTGATGTAAAGAGAGAATAACAGAGGACCGAGAATCGATCCTTGAGGAAACCACATACTACATGGTTGGATGTCTGATAATTTGCTTTTGATTTTAACACACTGAGAGCAGTCCGCCAGGTAAGATTGCAGCCATTTAAATAGTTTGGAGAGAAGAATGGAATGACTCACAGTGTCAAATGCCTTGTGTATGCAGAAAGACAGCTCCTACTACCCCACCTTTGTCAAGCGTATCCCTGATGACTTCAAGGATGTAACAGCAGACCGTTTCAGTAGAATCATTTGCATGGTAACCGAATTGCATGGGATGTAGTAATTTTTCTTTATCAATATGAGACTTCAACTGTTCTGCAACCACTTTTTCAAGCACTTAGGAGATGGCCGGGAGTATACTAATAGGTCTGTAATTTGTCGCTTCCTGACGGTCACCTGATTTAAAAGATGGCTGACTTTAGGGCAGAAATTTGCTTTGGCCTTTCTGAACTGTCTGGTCACTTTGTTTATAAGGCTTTTAAAAGCTAGTCAGTTTGTAGCCCAGATTTCAAGGATTTTTTTCAGAGCCATATCACTGTTTTTTATTAGCTGTCCTAGCTCTTCAGTGAACTATGGCAGAGGCTGTCTTCATTTACGCTTTTTTTTAGTATTTTAGTATTTTATACCCATAATGCGTGGTTGTGACCGTCACCCACCCTCCCTGGAGACTAGCCTATCAGCCTTTATTGGAAAAACTTCCTAATATGAGCCAGAGGGGGCCGTGATACACCAAAGTGTGTCAAGGGGAAAGTAAGGAACAAGCAAGGGGGAGGGGGCAGGTGCTTAAGTCCTGAGTTATGTAGCGACAGTGCATGCGGAGAAGAAGGAGGAAAAACAAACAAACAAAAAAACAGGGGAGAAACAGGCAGTGTAGCTGATGTACTGTGGCCTTGAGGTGGTTGTGCTTCATGCAGATGTCTACTATACTGTACTGAAAAACAAAAACAGAGAAAAACAGAGAAGTCTATACTGAACACCAAAAATGTGAGAGTCTTGGTGGAGGGGGAAAGCCCAATTGTAGAGAAGAGTTGCCAGCGCAGTGTGGTAGGTTTGAGAAGCAAGTGGGCTCCTTTGAAGTGATCCCATCTGTTCTTTGCGATGCGTCACAGAGCTGAAGTATCGAACATGCATGCGTGTATTTGAACCCTCCCAATGTGTTTATGAAAACCATCACCAGGGTCCAGGGCTGGCCCTGCGGGGGAAGGGGGGCAATATGGCACCCCAAGAACGCAGGAGCGCCCAGACCCCACGACTAGGGAGCCGCAGAGGCTGCAGGACACCACGCAGGCCCAAGGACCTGGGGTGGCAATGGCTGGCACCCCCAGAGAGCCAGAGACACACCCCAGACAGGCGGGGCAGGAGGACCCGCCCACCCACCGCCCAACGCGGACTGCCCCCACCCCATCATGAAGCCCCCCCAATCCATCAGTGGTCTGCACCTCGAAGAGTGAGTGTATGTGGTGCGTTAAAACTGTGGAATGTGTGGTGAGTGAACTAAATGTGGTTTAGGAGGCCAGGCCAGTGTAGGTCCGGCCCAAAGGCTGGATGGATGGATGACAAGGGCTAGAAGGTGGCGCCAACCAGACCCTGGTGCCGCGAGGCCCCCAGCGCCCATGGACAGCGGGCTAGGCGGGCCCCAAGGAAACCCAACGGGCCCCCACCCAACCCCGCCCCCCAAGCAACTGCAGCGTCAGGCCCCCCACAATGGTCCCGACCTGGACCACACCACCCGCAGCAAATCGACCCCCAGCAGAAGGACGAGGCGCGCCACCAGGGTGCACGGACGATGAGCCCCACCTAGCCCCCCCGAACCCCGACGCGCAGGACCACAGGCGGGGGTACTGGCAGGGTTGCGGGTTGGCCCTGGTAGCCCACCCACCCCGCACCACCAGGGGCAGAAACAGCCCCTCAAGGGGGACCGGCCACGCCGCCCCAGGCCCAGGGAGCACGAGGAGACCCCCGCCTCCCCCAGGCACACAGGGCGAGCAGTCCAGACGCACCCGCCCCCAGGGGAAACCGCCCGGCCCCACGATCCCCCACAGAGCCAGGGAGCAGGCCTGGATTCAAGGGGGAGAAGGTGCACCTGATACATACTTAAGACCTTGAGTTCTGATGAACCGCTGTGGTATATTGTGGTGAGAGATAGAGGGATTAGGGGTTACATCATTAACAGAAACACGTTACATATTACACAACAGTCTTTCTTGAGTTGTAATATTTATATGTACAGGTGGCATATGCTCACAGGCTGAATGGCACTATACAGACACGTTTAGTGAGTGAATAAATGGTGACCATTTTTCTGTAAAGTATGTTAATTGGTTTCTGTGGCCAGCAGATATTTTCTCCAGCGAAATATGTTCTACAAGGAGATTTAGCCAATGGTTGATGTTGAGGGTCTGTTTATCTTTCCAATTGACTAGGAATGTTTTCTTGGCGATGGCGTGAGCTACAAGGAGAGAGTTGCAGTGGCTGTTTGGGAGGTCAGTTTCATCAGGTCACCAATTAAGCACAGGTTGGGAGATAATGAGATCCTGCAGTCCAAAATGGAGGAGAGTTTTTGAGTGGACATGTGAACATAACCAGAGTGCATGAAAGTAGGTGTCTGCAGTGCTCTGACTGAGTGCATGTGTCAGATTGACTAAAGCCCATTCTATTCATCTTTTGTTGGGTAATGTTTGTTCTGTGGAATACTTTAAATTGGATAAGTTGTATATTAGTGTGTGTTGTCATCTTAAACGTATTTTTGCATATCTGAGTCCAGAAGTCAGGGTCCGGTGATACACCCAGCTCCTTTTCCCATTTTAAAATTGGTAAATGTACAGAACTGGTCTTTGACAGTAATTTATGAATCTTAGAAAGGTTCTTCTTATTACTTGGAGAAAGCTTTGTAATATGTTTGGCAAATTCTGGTGGCTGCAAAGTGTCCTGAGGCGCTGGAATTCTCCTCTTGATTGTTTTTATCAAATGTAAATATTGTAGAAAATTTCCATTTCTTATTTCAAAAGTTTGAAATAAGCCAAATTGGAGAGTGCAAGCAAGGTTCTATCTGAGAGTTTGTGATTTCTAGTGTTTTCCACCAGGCTGACAAGGTGGAAGCAATCATTGGGTTCTTAAAACAGTTATGACGTCTGAGTGTAGTGGTGATAAACAGGAGGTCAGAGAGTTTTATATTGTTGCAGTCCGCCTGTTCTAGTTCGAGCCAGGAGTTGTAGTCTTTGTTAGGATATAACCATTTCAATAGGTATTGTAGCTGGTTAGCTAAATAGTAATGTTTAAAGTTAGGAGCGTCCAATCCCCCTTCCAGTTTGTTTTTCTGAAGGGTGCTTAGGCTAACTTTTGCTGTTTTGTTCTTTGAGTAGAATTTTATAATTGCAGAATCTAATGACAAGAACCATTTCGATGTGGGTGTGAATGGAATCATGGAAAAAAAATAGTTAATTTGGGGTAGAATTTTCATTTTAACTGTGGCTATTCATCCCAGGAGGGAGATGGGAAGATTATTCCAGCGCTTCAGGTCACCACAGATCTTATCTAGCAGTGGGCTAAAGTTCAGGTGGACCAAGTTTGATAATTTGGATGAAATATTTATGCCAAGATATCTTATGTTGCCCACAGGGAGAGAAAATTTTTGGTCTGCAGGATTCCAAGAGTTCTCCATTATTGGCAGTATTGTCGATTTGGACCAGTTGATGGAGAAGTCTGAAAGTTTAGAAAAAATTGTTATGAGATTAAATACTTCATGTAAAGACGATTTTGGTTCTTGTAGATAAAGTAAAATGTCGTCGGCATATAGATTAATTTTATGCTCTGAATTGGCGGAATGGATACCTATGATCTTGCTGTTCTGACGGACTGCCATAGCCAATGGTTCGATGAATATTGTAAACAGTAGAGGTGAGAGTGGGCACCCTTGTCTGGTTCCTCTCTGCAAAGTGAAGCTTTTAGATGTGATCCCGTTGGTAGTGACTGTGGCCTTAGGGGAATTATATAAGGCTGATACCCACTGAATAAATGATTCTCCAAAGCCAAATCCACTCAGGGTGGCAAATAGGAAGGACCAGTTGACCTTGTCGAAGGCTTTTTCTGCATCAAGTGACAGAATAATTGCTTTTGTATTAATGCGTTGTACTTTACTTATCAGATTAAGAACTCTTCTGACGTTATTACTTGAGTGTCTGCCATTAATGAAGCCCGTTTGATCATTATAAATTATTGATGCGAACATTTTCTCCAGTCTAGAAGCAAGTGCCTTTGAGATAATTTTGATATCACTGTTGATTAGTGATAGAGGACGGTAGCTAGAAGGAAGTGTGGGGTCTTTGTCTGGCTTTAGTAATAATTTGATTGCTGCTGTATTCATGTGAGGTCTTATACCTCCGTTCTTTTTGATCTCTGTCACTGTCCTGATGAAAAGTGGTGCTAATATTGTCCAGAAATGTTTTATAAATTCGGCAGGAAAGCCGTCTGGACCTGGAGCCTTACCTGTTGGCATTTTGTCTAATGCGCTCTGCAGGTCATTAATAGTCAGGGGGGCATCTAAAATATTTCTGTTCCGTGGATAACTGAGGTAAATTTAGGTTATCGAGAAAAGCCTGAATATCTTCTGGGTTTGGATTGTTTACTGTTGAATATAAGTTATGGTAGAAAGAATAAAAAATCTGATTATCTCTTGAGAAGATTGTGTGTAATTTCCGGATGGCCCCTGGATTGTTGGTATCAGAGATTTTTCTTTATTGCATTGGAGCTGATTAGCCAAAAAATGTCCTGATTTGTTATTGTGTTCAAAGTTATTATATCTTAGTTGCTGTATGATAAATTCAGTTTTCTTTGATAGAATATTGTCCAGTTGCAATTTTGTACACTGTAATTGGGTCCATACTTGATCACTTGGCTTGTTTGCATATTCCTGTGTTAGTTGTTTAATTTTTTCCTCAATGTTTTTTTCTGCTTGCAATTCCTGTTTCTTCTTGTAGGAGGAGTATGATATATTTTTTCCTCTGATTACTACCTTTCCAGCCTCCCATATTAAAGATGGAGATAAATTTGGAGAGTCATTATCTTCATGAAAGTTTGCCCACTCCCATCTCACCATTTTGTCAAAGTCTGGGTAGCTCTCATCCTTTACTCTTAACGAGCATTTTCTGCTAATAATGTTCGAATTTGGTGATGATCGGACGAGGACGCTGACCTCCTCGGGGTCCGAGCCTGTGGACGCGGTGAAAGGTGATGTTGTTGACAGTCTCCATCGGGATCTTGAGGGCCGTCACCATGAACTTTTTTACCTGGACTTCTAGGTTGTCTGGTGTGCTCTCTGGGATGCCAGAAATGATTAAATTATCTCTCATGCTTCTGGACTGCATGTCGAGGACAGTTTCCTTCAGGAGTTTATTTTCCTTTTTGAGGAGATCTACATCTGAAGTGACCGCTGCTAAGGTGGAGCAGAGTTCAGCGTTGTTTTGCTGCAGGTCGCTAATCTGCTGGTAAGTGAACTCCAAGCTTACCTTCAGGTCTTTTATCTCCTGGTGAAGCATACCGAGCACTTCTAGCTTCTTGTTGATGGATTCCAAGACGCTAAATTCGGAGTATAATAAGTCTTGTGTATCAGTGGCTGAGTCGGTCTTCTTCCTCTTATTGGGGTTGTCGGCCGGACCCTCCATGACGCACTCGTAGTAGTAGTGATTGATAAACTCTTCTAGGTCCTCCACTCTGGCTGATGGTGCAGGCTGGAGTTGTCACCCGTTATTATATTAATTATATTTATTTGGCTAGTTTGTTGATATCTAATCTAGCAGCTAGGCGCCGCCATGTTGAATCTCAAAATCTCAAAGTGGTCTTGCAGTCTCACGCTGCCATCCGTCTTCATTTACGCTTAAAAAATTTTGTTTTAGTGAATTTGAGCAGGAGCTCTGAGAGAATAGCTTGTAACTCCTTACATACCAGCTCACAGTTTACACCTTCAGTCACTCTGTCCCATTTTATTGATTTTAATTCATTATCTAAGTGATCCAGATCCTTTCTGTGGATAAATGATGTTGGTGCGGGGATCCACTACAAACTGGAACACATTATAATAAGCTGTCCCAAACACCAGCCACTGAACTGAAATCGTGGTCTATATGACCTGGGCAATGAAACACTTGTAGCCCTGTGGCTATTATTTCATTCATTTCTATGAAGGGATTACTATTTCAGGAGGTTGTAGCCCTGTGGCTATTATTTCATTCATTTCTATGAAGGGATTACTATTTCATTAATTTATATGAGGACATTAAAATGTGTTTTTGTTTTATTTCGTTCCTCAAAGAATACTTAAAAATGTTTGTTAAAAGGGGCACAAGTTAATGTATAAATATGTTTAAAATTGTTAAAATGTTTAAAACCAGTCAATGTATTTACAGCTAAAACAGTCAGAATTCATGGTTTCGAGTTATAATCATCATAGTTTGTTTGTTTATGCAGACCACGTTGTGTGTATGGAGCATCTAAACTTGATGTCAGCATGGAATGTCATTCACTCATTCTCTCTTCTCTAATTGGCTTGTCTGTAGTCTTTAGCCAATCTTAATCTCACCTTGTTGAGGGAGGAGGTGCTTAGCCTGACCAGGAGGGACCTGGACCGCTGGAGATAGATTTTTGGCTGCTGTACTGAGCTCCGTTTCGACACTGTGTGGCTGCACACACCCATTCCCCTTGCTGCCGAAACTGCATTGTCCTTTGCCCTTTTCCCCTGCTCATCTGTAGTATGGACTGTGGGCTTGATTTGTAAGTACAGAACTAACTCTTTGCACGTGCATTTTTGTTTATGCTGGTTAAACCCAGTGAACTGGCCATCTAGTTTCCGGCCTCCACGCTCACAAGCATCGACTGGGCCCACAACGTGTTAATTTGTTTCATTCAACTAAGCCCTGTGTGAATGTGTGTGTGAGAGTGGGCTGTGGACATTGGGTTTATTTTCTTCATCAATACAGCTTTTTCTGTTTGAGTTCATTTGTGATCAGAGTGAGTCTATTTTGCTGGAGGGTACTGTGAACTGTGAATATATTCAGTGACACATATAAAGGTCAACAGTGAGCCAGGTATATAGTTTATAAATTACCAATTATTATTTTTCTTGTAATAAATGCCCTATATTTATTGTACTAAATTTGGTGTGGTAATTGCAAGTGATGTTTTTTTCATTGGGTTTAAAGGGATAGTACCAACATTTTTGGTTACTTCAGAAAAGTTATTGGAGGCACCGCCAAGTCATTGTATATCACTACCACAGTTGTCACAGGTGTTTAGCGCCATTTACAGTCGAACTCAGGCCCCGTCCCACTGTACTACAACACCCCCATTAGTATTAACTAGCTACATGGGACTGGGGTTACACACTGAACTGGCTTGCCTCAACGGAGCTAAAGGTCTTAAGACATACGCCAAAAGAAGACAATTTTTGTGTGGTCAAAATCATAATAACATGTTGACATGGCTAATGGGCACAGCTGTGGAATTCAAAATGTACTCTGTGTAACAGTCTGGATAATGATCATCTGTCTGTCTGCACACAGCATCAGTAATAATAATAAAGTAACAATGAGTTTACCATTTGGCATTACAGACTTAGGGCAAGTTTTAAGTGCAAGATTTCATAAGTACATAAGGCATGAGTGGTAACCAAGTGTTGTGCAATATTTACTTTGTCTCCTTTCGTGTCTGTTTGTGTACTGTCTGTCTTTCCAGGGAGCCACTGAGGTTCAGAACATGTGTGTGGTGTGAGTATCACATATCCGTTGTACTCTCTGTACCAAAGTTTGTAAACATTTCTGTTACTTACAGGAAAAGGACGATGCCGGTGTTGGACATGGCATACGACAGACCCAAAATGCCGCTGCCCATGATGGCATTGCTCAGGTTGAAAACAGACATCCCAAAGGAGGTTTTACCCTCAAACTGGAAAAGACATAAGACTGGAATATTAACTTCAAAGACACAATAACAAGTTCATTAATGTGTAGTGTCAAAGGCAATACAATAGCTTTCAGCACCCACAAATCATGTTACCATGTCTTCTACAACATCTTTTCATATGCACTCTTCTTCTTTAGCATTCTGTTTGGAGGAAATAAATGCTGTCTTGAGTAAGTTCACAAAATTTTTTAGTTTAGTTATCCCTGAAATCAGGGGCATAGCAGCAAATTCTGGGCCCTGTGCATAAACAGTCTCTGTGGGCCCCTCCCCTTCCTCTCTTGATCCATATCTGTGTTATGCACCATTTGTTTTTTGTTTTTCTTTTAACAAAGTCAGTTTCCTTTCTTCCTTATTTCTGTCTTTTAATTTTTGGAACCATGTTCTCCCTATCTTGGGGTAACACATGGCCATTTGTGTTGGCACTCCAACAGCTTAAGCAGTGACTCAGGTGGCTCTGGCGGCATTTAGAGATTAATTCTAGTGCCAGAGCAGACCATTTTTGTAGCCTACCTTTAAGGGGTGAGAGGGGCCTTAGAGAGCTTCAACTATTTTTAATACAAAGTTCAGTCTGTAAACTGATTTATTCAGCTAGTTTTGATTTAGTTATGGCACCAGTTGTCATAACCAAGAAACGTTGTTAAGTTAATTTTATCAGTTTGTCTTGTGTCTATGTTGTCTCATGATTTCCTGTTTTATTTTGAAAGTTAACTCCTCTCTCGTTTCAGGCAACTTGCTCCTTCCCCTGTGTGTTTTCCCGCCAGTCTGATTGTCTGCCTCGCCCCTGATTGTTTCCACCTGTGCCCCTGCGTGTATATATTGTCTGTGTCCGCCTTTGTCCTGTGCCAGTTCGTCTTGTCCTTCGTGTTAGTGAACCAGTGTGGTATCCATGCCATTTGCCATTGTCAGGTGTTGTTATTTTGATACTTTGTTCATGTTTATTTTCTGTTTGTTTTTTCATAGTGATAGTTCAGCCTCAGTAGAGTGATTTTCTGTTTGTTTTTTCATAGTGATAGTTATACCTCAGTAGAGTGATTTTTTTTTGTTTGTTTTTTAGTCTAGCGTTTATCTCCTAGATCATTTTTTGTTCTTAGATTTAGCATACTCGCCAACATTGGATTGAGAAAAATAGGGAGATTTTTTTCCATCGGTGTATTGGCCCACGGAACAATGTTCCTTCGCCAGGTGTGCGTATAATTGTTGTCATTTCTTGCCTTGTATTTTAAACCTGATGAACAAAACTTGTTCTGAAAATGTTAAATGATTTTGTTTACCATTGAGGACAATGAAAAAATGAGCAGTTTTAATTGTTGAAATGAATACCAGAAGGCTAAATAATAAGGCGGTTACACTGCAATGCAGTTAGTATGCAGTATTTATTGCACATCAAATTAAAAAGTGTTTGCCACTGACTGTGCAAATCAACATTGCAAGCCTTACAAAACGCATGGTGCGTACTACACTGGCTGGCTCTAACCCAGGGGAAGGTTTCGGTCCACGCTGTGTTGAATCTGAAAGCATATTTCTTTTTTTCTTTTTCAATTTTTCTTTTCTTCAGAGGAGTGTCAGGTGTCTCTCTTTCTCTATCCATCTCTGTCTGGGCGCTGAACTGAGCAGAAGACAGAAACCAGCAAGTGACTGAGTCACGTCACCGGCTTGCCTCATATGCGCAGGCAGGCCAGGGTTGCCAGATACTGCGACAAATAAACCCCAACAATATTACTTGTTTCCTTCACTGTAAAATCGGGAGATTAGCGGGAGAAATTACTGACCTGGAGCATCACGGGAGATAGGGTTAAAAATCGGGAGTCTCCCATGTGAATCAGGAGAATTGGCAAGTATGGATTTAGTGTAGGGTTTTCCTCTTTCGAGAGTGATTTTCCGTTTGTGTTTAATAAACTTTGATTTTGTACTTTGCCTCTCGAGTTGTGCATTTGGGTTCAGGTCCTTTGTTTGGGTCGTGACAGAACGAACTGGCAAGCATGAACCCAGCCGACTCAGACCACCTGACGGCAGCCATTCGCTCCCAAGGCGTCCGCCTTAATCAACAGGAGGATCAGTTGTCCGCCCTGCAACTCGGAGTGAAAGAGCTGGCAAATTGTCAAGAGGATTCCAAATCCGCCATGACAACCCAGGTGAATCTCCTGTCTAATCAGATTCATCAGATGCTCGCTCACCTGTCGAAGCACCACCGATTCCGGCTCCCCACGCCCCGGCTCCTCCCCTCGTCCACCCGAAAAATTCTCCGGTGAGTCTGGGGAATGCCGCTCATTCATAGTGAACTGTGAAATGCATTATGAACTGCCAATTGCCATCAGCCTTTCCCACAGAAAAATCCAAGGTGGCGTTCATAATCTCTCATTTCACTGGGAGAGTGAGGGCGTGGGCAACGGCAGAATGGTCCCTTGCGTCACCGATCTGTCAATCACTGGACCAGTTCTCAGAGACTTTGAAAAGGGTTTTTGACCCCACCATGTCAGGCAGAGAAACGACACGAGAGCTGAGCAGTTTCAGGCAAGGTATGGACGAGTACCTTGTGATGCCATTCAGCCTGACCAATGCTCCTGCAGTGTTTCAGGCCCTGATCAACGACGTGCTGAGGGAGTTTCTTAATCAGTTTGTATTTGTCTATTTGGATGACATCCTGATTTTCTCCCCTGACAAAGACTCTCACATTCACCATGTCCGCCAGGTCCTCCAGCGGCTGCTGGAGAATCAGCTTTATGTTAAAGCAGAAAAAAGTGTTTCACACCAATTGTGTGTCTTTTCTGGGCTTCATCATAGCCCCTGGAAAGATTCAAATAGATCCAGCTAAAGTTAACGCTGTGGCTCAGCGGCCTACACTTGATAACCACAAGAAGGTTCAGCAGTTCCTGGGTTTTGCTAACTTTTACAGGCGGTTTATCAAACTTCAGTGCCATAGCATCTCCTCTTCATGCTCTCACCTCTCCTCAAGCTCCATTCCTGTGGTTTCCCCAAGCTGAGGGGGGCCTTCACCCGGCTCAAGGACATGTTTACCACTGCCCCCATCCTCACGGTTCCAGACCCCAGTCGGCAGTTTGTGGTGGAGGTGGATGCCTCTAACGACGGTGTGAAGGGCGGTTCTGTCTCAGTGCTCTGCCAAAGACCACAAGCTGCATCCATGTTGCCTTCCTGTCCAGGAAGCTTTCATCAGCGTAGCGAAACTATGATGTCGGTAACCGTGAGTTACTAGCTGTAAAGCTAGCATTAGGAGAGTGGAGACGTTGTTTAGAGGGGGCTCAACACCCATTTATTGTCTGGACTAATCATAAGAAAGGAGTATATTCGCAAGGCCAAGCGTCTGAACTCCCACCAAGCCAGATGGACACTGTTCTTTAACCGCTTTGACTTTGACGCCCTGTCTCGTCTGTTTGACCCGAGCCTGCTGCCAAGGAAGGTCCATCCTGCCACTGCACCGTGTGGTAGGAGCGGTAACATGGCAGATAGAATCTGAGGTGAAGCACGCTAATGGTGAGAACCCTACATCTAGCGGTTGTCCTGATAATCACCTGTTTGTTCCTGTTGCCATGCGCCCACAGGTGATTCATTGGGCTCACACCTTGAAGCTCACCTGCCACCCAGGGATCAAGAGAACCATGTTTGCCATCAGACAAAGGTTCTGGTGGCCCTCCATGGAACGTGAAGTCCAGGAGTATGTGGAGGCGTGCCCTGTCTGTGCTAGGAACAAGACCTCCCCCCAGGCACGGACAGGCCTGCTGCAACCACTCCCGGTGCCCAGCCAACCCTGGGCTGAGATCTCGCTGGACTTCGTTACGGGGCTCCCGGACTCCCAAGGTGAAACCACTGTTCTCACAGTGGTGGACAGATTCTCCAAAATGACTCATTTCATTGCCTTGCCTAAACTGCCGTCTGCCAAAGAGACAGCAGAAACCATGTTAAATAATGTTTTTCATATCCATGGTTTTCCTAAAGACATTGTGTCTGACCGGGGGCCCCAATTCATCTCTCGGTTTTGGAAGGAATTCTGCAGTCTGATCGGTGCCACAATCAGCCTCACGTCCGGATACCACCCAGAGGCTAATGGACAGACTGAGCGCCTCAACCAGGAACTGGAGACGTGCCGCTGTTGCCTGGTATCACAGAATCCATCATCATCCTGGAGCAAACACCTGACTTGGGTGGAATACGCCCACAACTCCCTTCCCACAGCAGCCACTGGACTGACTCCCTTCCAGTGCATCTTTGGCTACCAAACCCCCTTTTTCCTGGAGACACAGAGAAAGAGGTCATCATCCCGTCCGCCCATGCCATGGTCCGGCGTTGCCACCGAATCTGGGCAGCTGCTCGCAAGGTCCTCCTCTGTAGTGCGGACCGCATGAAGAAGGCTGCTGATCGGAGGCGCTGGCCAGCTCCAACATACCAGCCAGGCCAGAAGGTCTGGCTCTCTACACAGGACTTGCCACTCCATGTCGTCTCCCGGAAGTTGGCTCCCAGGTTTGTGGGTCCATTCCCCGTGTCCAAAGTCATTAACCCTGTCTCTGACTGTCTGTGCCTCCCCAGGTCCCTGAGGGTGCATCCCACATTTCATGTAGGAAAGCTCAATCCCATAAAGGAGAGCCCCATGGTTCCTGCTTCTGCACCCCCTCCACCCCCCCGAATGGTTGATGGTGGTCTGGTATTCTCAATTAAGAGACTCTTGGCAGTACACAACAACCTTAGGCAACTTGCTCCTTCCCCTGTGTGTTTTCCCGCCGGTCTGATTGTCTGCCTCGCCCCTGATTGTTTCCACCTGTGCCCTTACCCTGCGTGTATATATTGTCTGTGTTTGCCTTTGTCCTGTGCCAGTTTGTCTTGTCCTTCGTGTCAGTGAACCAGCATCGTATCCATGCCATTAGCCGTTACAATTGTCAGGTCTTGTTATTTTGATACTTTGTTTATGCTTATTTTCTGTTTGATTTTCATAGTGATAGTTCAGCCTCAGTAGAGTGATTTTCTGTTTGTTTTTTCATAGTGATAGTTATACCTCAGTAGAGTGATTTTCTGTTTGTTTTTTAGTCTAGCGTTTATCTCCTAGATCATTTTTTGTTCTTAGATTTAGTGTAGGGTTTTCCTCTTTCGAGAGTGATTTTTCAGTTTGTGTTTAATAAACTTTGATTTTGTACTTTGCCTCTCGAGTCGTGCATTTGGGTTCAGGTTCTTTGTTCGGTCGTGACACCAATTCCTTAAAATTAATAAACAAACAAATCCCAGATTTTATTCCAAGTTTTTCATGGGTCCCCTCCCATTGGGGCCCTAGGTAATCAGTCCTACTTTCCCGCCCAATTACAACCCCCCTGCCTGAAATATGTGCATGTAGTATGAGTAGTTCAGCTCACTAAAAAACAAACAAAAAATGTCTTACACCTATTAAGGTGAAGATGGTGATCATAGAACACAAATAAAATGTACTAATTGACATGTTGACGACCTGGCACATACCAAAAGTTGAGTAAAGGAAAATTAAGTTGAAATGAATTCAAGAATTTAGCCACACTTGACTTGACCTTTTTAATCACTTGACAGCCCTACTAATAAGATAAAGTTTTCAGTCTGTTCATCTCACCTCACCCACTTGCAGCAGCAAAATGTATGTGGTTGGCTGAAAAAGCAATTGATTATATTATTCTAGTAGGCTAGATAGTCATATTAATAATTTGTGTTATTAAAAAAAATCAGTACTTGGCACTGTGTGACGATATGATTTTTCCACACAAATATATTGCAATACTATGCTGTATCAATTTTTTCTCCCCACCCCTAATCATCTCTATACCATCCACTGTCTAATAAAGGCATAATATGGCCCAAAACATTGTCTTTAATAAGAGATCCTCCCCAGCTTTAGTTTTAGTTTATTTGGACCTTGAATTAAAAAACATTTTAATACCCTCGTCCCAAAGTTAGATAGTTATTGTAAATGGTGAAATTACAGCAGCTCCCTCTCTGTTTTTGCTGAAAGAGCTGCGGAATAGACAGTTATTATAGCCACTGAATGAGTGACAGCTAGTGGCAGGCTCCAGCACCAAGCACGGATTCCAGGCAATGAAAAATAAGGATGAATTATACCAGATGATCTCATCTGTTTGAGATGACACAACAGCTGAGATGTCTGAGTGTCAGTCATTATTAAACCAGTTACATGATGCATAAGCTGCATGGACAGGTGTATGGAAAACATAAAGGGCCCTATTTATATGGTCTAAAACGTGATGCACCAGGCGTGCAGCACATGGGCGTATCCCAGTCACTTGCTAGTTAGACAGCGCGTTTTTAGACCGTGCGCCATGGCGGAGAGTCTAAAAGGGTTGGACTTACTCTGTGAATTAGTCATGGGTGTGTTTTGGGTGTATCATTCAATAAGCCAATCAGAGTGTCACCTCTCATTCCCTTCAAGAGAGGCGTGATTGGAGCGCATGGCGGAGAGCTAGTTAGATGGCAGACCTACCAACTGGAGAGGGTGAGCGTTTTACAACTGAGGAGACGGAACTCCTCGTGCGGGAGGTGAAGGCCCGTCAGAATCAGATCTACGGGGACAGCAGACAGGCACACCCAAGCTCCCCGAGGTAATGCAGGCGTGGGATCACTAATACAAGAAAGATCTTACTAAATATCTGTGAAATATTATTCAACCCTGTTTTCATCATATATCAGAGCACAGCTGTCAGGACTGCCGCGGAGCACCCCAAGGTGCTGATCCTACAGCTAGGACCTGTTCAGCGTTTTCTCCCCCCACCCACGTTGTTAATTGTTTTCACATGTTTCCTAGAGCTGTGTTCTGCCACTTATTTTCATGTGTCCTCTCTACACTCAGATAACAATATATTAATATAATATGATGGAGCCTAGTATATAATGTAGCCACTTGATGTAACCATTAAGACGTGTTTCTGATAAATATTTTAATGTGCACAATAATAACCTTTTACATTGTAATCATATTTTTATTTCTTATCTTTTGCATATTTGTGGCTGCTACGTGTGTCTCTAAGCAGAGTGCACACACGTTGTGCACCCGCCTAGAGACGCATATTACTAACTTGTTTAACAGAGAAATACTGCACCGTTGACTTTAGACCAGGTTTTTGTTGGTCACTGGCGCATTTGCTTTTTATGTCATCTAACTAGCAATGCGCCATGACTGCGCCTGACCACTCCTCATTTTTAGACCAACACACCCAGAGAAGCACAAGTTCATTTGCTAGTTAGACGATGAGGGTGCAGGGCGTGAAAATGACAACTGCGCCTGCATCTTAATAGCAATGACACTTGTGACATGGATTATGCGCCCTCCTGCTTTAGACCATCTAAATAAGAGCACATGTACAGAATAAGGTCCAGTGCTCACCCACTTATTGATCCTCCCTCCCTCCATTACAGTTTGAACATCGTCACTTCAGACATGATGACAACATAACTTTCACAAGAAAAAATTAAATGTTGATTGTTGTGAATTCTATGCTGTGTCAGTACACAGAGAGCACCAGCAGGCTGCATGGCCTAAGCCTCTCTCTCCTACTCACATCTATGAACTGAGGTCTCTTTGATCCATCACTCTTGTGTTGAAGGAATTTTTCTTCCTCTGGCGGAACTCTGCAATATCCATCACAAACAACGAAACAAACTCTGCACAACTTTTTCACTTTATGTGAAGGTATATGATTTACCAAGAATTCATAGTGAGTGAGCAAATAGTGCACACACAGGAAACATACCCTCCCTCCACAGGCACAGCAACGTCATGGTGGTGATTACCATTTGATAGCTTCTGCAGTTCCATACTTAGGACAGGCACATAAACTGGCTTATTCCATCAGATGTTTTTTTTTTTCAAAGAAAAGGGTATTGAAGTTGAAATCTGAAAAAGAAGAAACAAAACACAAGTACCTTAAAACCACCTTATAATTGGATATTTAATCATGTTATATTGACTGTAGAATACAGACCTCTTCAAAATGTAAACACACTACAACTACTTCAGCTATAACTACAATGTTTGACAAAGGGTATGTTTTTTGTGTGTTATATATAGTATAGACACTGATATGAACACAACACATTTTTGCTCCCACTAATGAATTAGAATAAAAGATAGTTGCTCAAAGTGCAGGTAGGCAAATCAAACCTTAGAAACATTTGTGTAGCCGCTGAATGTGACAGGAAATGCATGCTATATTTGCATGTTATATTTTAATCACTCATAGTCAATTCAGATACTTTTACCCTTGATATCTTACATTACTTGGCTACTGCTTCAAATGTGACCCCCTGACAAGTGTCTGTCAGATTAGGAATGTTAACTAGTGGAAAGCAAGCAGCAACCTCCTGGGCTGCAAAAGAAGCCAAAACCCAAGTGCAAAAAACTGCAGTTCTTTAAATGGTCAATTGAGGCTGGCTTTGGAAAACGGTCAGTCCTCATGGACCATACAAGTGCCATGGCAATTCTGTTTGGTCATCAGTGTTAGTGCTGTTAGATAATTCAGCCATTTCAGTGGACAACTCTGTAATTTATTGAGAGATGGAAAAGTCAACATAGAAAAACACTGTATGGTTGTGGAGACAAGGGGGTTTTAGGAAAAAAGAATTAACTCTTACTTCATTTAACCTTGGGGGACAGATGAAGTGATCTGCCGTATCTGTAAACAGGTGAATTTGATGTTCGATGAATTTAAACACCATTATGAGACTAATCACAAACCCTACAAGTTCATGGATTAAGAATGCAAAAGTAAGGTTGAACAGTTTCAACGAGACCTATCTGCACATGTAAGTCTTCACAAATCTTTGGAAAAATAATGGAAGGGTGTAAACAGGTAAGCTTTTTGGTAGCAAATGAACATGCTAAGCTTGGTGAGCAGTTCAGTGATGGAGAGTTTGTGCAGGACTGCTTTGTAAAAATGTTTGACATCCCAGAGCAAAGAAAAATCTGAAATAAGATTTCATCAAGTTCTCCTGTGTTTCTTCTAGATAGCAATGAGATCAACATGATACAAAAAGACCATCCTACTTATGATGCTCGTTTTTTTAAGAAATAGATGAGCATTCTCAGATCAGACCTCTGCTGATCTTATACAGGACATCTCAAATAAGCCTCAAATGATGCTCAGTTTAACACCACTTTTGCTTCTCAAACATAATTCAGACTGAGATCAAAGGGAGCTCTCTACATAAACTCCTTTAAATCTCATTTCAGTCTCGAAAATATGTCTTAGATTGGACTCATTCATTCTGATCTATAAAAAAGTCTCCACAAAATCTTAAGTCGGTCATATGTTTTGGGTGGGACTGATAATAGACCTATCTCAAGCCCTGATCTTATTGTCTTGAGTCTCTAATCACAACTGCAACTCTTCTTAGAAGCAGTTATGACTGAAGCATTGAAGCTGCCATGATTTAATTTTTCCTAAATATTTATTGGAATAACTCCTACTTGAATAGTGTATATCTCTGTTACTGTATCATTTTGCACAGTAGTTAACTATTTGTTTGCAATCGCTATCCAATGTAGCTACCATTTTCTTTATCTTACATTACTCATTATTTTTACATGAGGCGTGGAAAGGTTTATAAGACACTTATAAGACACTAACCCAACTGTGATGAAATTTTAACTAGCAGTCAGAGAAAGGGTATGTGAATAGGCGACACCAACACAGTGTTGTGAAGCACCAACAGCAATTTTCAGTCTGTTTTAAAAAATATATACATCAGTTGGCTTAATGTTAGCTTGCTCTGCACTTACAGTTTATCTGAGCGAGACACACACCCAGCCAGTCAGAGCCTGATGCCTGGCAGCAGACCAAGATTTGCTCTTCAGGTGGTCATGGTGTGGTTATTTGGTGCATGTAAACCAGAGACGCAAAATACACAACTGTTTTTTGTGAACACACTATAGACTCTATATAAGAGATGGACACAGTGACGGTGACGTCACACATTGGTTTGTAGACTGCTGTTATGAGGCCTTGAGTTTTGAATATGACCACTGCCGTGTGGCTCATTTGGAGCCAGAAATGACAATATTTGAAAAAAGGGTGAGCTAAGAGTGGAACTGAGGAAGCACAAGAGGTTGGATTTGATCGTCTCAAACGGGTCAATTGACTCCCAAATGGCAGACATAAAAACTTTTTATAAGTCCTTAAATCTTATTATCAGAGCAATAACTTTAAGAAGGACCATCAGTGCATATAAGAGTGGAATGGGAGTCCACAGGAGACAGGGCTTTTTAAAACCACCAGCAGCAGGACAGCAATAGTTATCCTGTCATAAGAATTATATTGCTGTTGTAGGCAATTTCTTGTGTTCCCTATCACAAGCATTATGTTGCTGTAGAAGTAATTTAAATGAAGCAGGTGTGTTGAATTCCAGTAGCTGCCGCCCTCTATAGGCTATCTGGTAAAGAACATCACCACACTAAGTGGCCCACACTGACTGAGACACAAAGATCTTGTTATGCCCATTATGTTATTTATTGTGTTTTATTTATTATGATTTTTTTCCACATCGATAATTTTTAGATTTAAAAAATGTTGTTTGTCCAGGCACTGCGTGAATGTTGAGACATGTTTTCAAAATCAAAAATGTTATAATAAATGTTAAAATGTTTTCATTATGTTTATGGATGTAACACCATGGATATCGAAGTATCCTGAATGTGAATACAATGATTTAATCTTGCAATTCAGCCATCGATCTGTATACACCATGGACAGGTCACCAGTCTGTCACAGAGCTAACACATTTCAGGAAACCTTGCTCAAGGGCACCTTGGCAGTGCCCAGGAGGTGAACCGGCACCTCTCCAGCCACCAGTCCACACTCCGTATTTGGTCCGGATGGGGACTCGAACGGGTATGGACTAAGCTACTGCTGCCCTATCATGACTATTATATTATATTATATTAAATTACTATATAATGATGAAAATTCTGTGTGTGTATGTGTGTGGTGTGTCTGTTCCAAGTATTTCTCCTCACTGACTTGGTCAATCCATGTGAAACGTGGCACAGTGGTAGAGGGTAATGGGAGGATGCGAATGAAGCTGAGTTTGTACTTGCCTTGAATACGCACATTTCTGACCAACACCCTGTCTCCCAGTTCCAGGTCTGAAGTAGTTACTTTTTGGTCAAACCGAGCTTTATTTCCCTCTCCCACTTTCAGGAACTGCTTTCTCACACAGAGCTTTCTGGCCTATGCAGCAATTGCATGTCTTTTGTTCCACGGCTGCTGCCATTTTGGGCCAATAAAACCTTGAACGTACAAGATCAAGAGTTCTCTCAATGCCCATAATGTCCCATATCAATGTGTAAGCTCTGCAAGACAAGTGCTCGTAGTTCTTCGGGTAAAACAAGCTGGTAAGAAATCTGCTCACCCTCTTGCCTGCGTCTGTACAAGATCTCATTCTGCAGCTCTAGTTTGTTCCATTCCCTTCAGGGAGCTCAGTTGTCACAGCTGGAGCGATCTTTTCTCTAGATTCCATTTGGAATATCTTCCTGGATACAGGGGTCAACTCTCTGTTTGTCTTTGAGCTCAGAATGGGACAGCGCTGGTAAGCCATGATGATCTTCTGACACATAACTGTCAGGAATGGCAGCAGCAGAGAGAGCAAGAGACTCCACCAGTGTAGGACTGCACTGGCTGAAGACAGAGTCAGGAGATGTTCTGACAAGGCAACTCTGACAGATAGCGCTAACGACATCTGGGGAAAGAACCTCTGTAGAGCTGGCATCAGCCAGATGCTGCTGTGTTAAGTGACTTATTCGATTGTGCTCTTTCTGAGATTGGCTGTCATCCAGGCAGATCTCATGTGGCCTTCGAGAGAGAGTATTGGCATTAACATTTTGTTTATCAGCCCAGGACTGAAGCTTTAAGTTAAAGCTAGACAAGGCAGCCAGCCATCGGTAGCTGGTGGCGTCTAACTAGCACTAGCACTTATGTTTTGCTTTGGTATGGAGATGAAGACCGCTCTCTTTATAGCGGTCTTTCTCCCTTTTTGCTTTGGATACGATCGTGTGTGGGGATCCGGTGCCCAGCCGTGGCTCCATTGTTTACATCCGGGACCAGCTGTTAGCGCTGCATCACACCGCGGTGCGGCCCGAGGAGAGGCACAACATTCCTGGCGAGCTGTGGAGAAGGAAATGGGGTTGTCGCGCCGGAGTGCAGCGCCGATAACGGAGGAGATGGTACAAATCCGTCCTCCCCTCCGTCGTTGTGGGGAATGTAAGATCGCTCCCCAACAAGATGGACAAGCTGTCTGCGCTGACTCGCCATCATCGGGAGTACCAGCAGAACAGCATGCTGTTGTTAACCGAGACATGGCTGAATGCGGAAGTACCTGACACGATCGCCGCGCTGGATGGATTCCAGCTCGTCAGATACGACAGGACAGTGGACAGTGACTGTATGACATCATGCATTAAGGATTCTATTAACTGTGTGGAAAGCACTGTACCCACCAGGGCTGTACGCTGCTTCTCCAACACCAAACCCTGGATTACTCCAGATATAAAAGCTCTCCTGAAGAAGAAGCGGAGAGCTTTTAACCCTGGAAATAAAGAGCAGCTGAAGGCCGTGCAGAAGGAGCTACGGAGAAGCATCAGGCCGGAAAAGGAAGGATATAGAAAGAAGATGGAGGAACAGCTGCAGCAGAGTGATGTCAGCGGAGTCTGGAGAGGTCTGAAAACCATCTCCCAGGCCAGAGGCGACCAGAAGTGGGTGGATAATCTGAATTTGTTCTTCAATAGATTTGATAAGTCTGCCCCTCCCCTGGCCGAGATATCGGCTGTAACACCCCCTTAACAATAAACTGGACTGGACTAATCACATAACAGCACTGTACAGGAAAGGTCAAAGCAGACTCTACCTGCTGAGGCGGCTCAGGTCTTTTGGAGTGCAGGGGGCACTCCTGAAGACCTTCTTTGAAACTGCGGTGGCATCAGCCATCTTTTGTGGAGTGGTCTACTGGGGCAGCATCTTGGCTGCAGATAGGAATAGACTGGACAAGCTGATCAAGAAGGCCAGCGGTGTCCTCTCTGTGCTCTCTGGACTCTGTGCAGGTGGTGGGAGAAAGGAGAATGACCACCAAGCTGTCATCTCTGAGGATGAATGACTCCCATCCTCTGCAGGAGGAGATAAAAGCTCTGGAGAGCTCCTTCAGCGATAGCCTGATTCACCCAAAGTGTGGGAAGGAACGCTATCGCAGGTCCTTCCTGTCTGCTGCTGTCAGGCTACATAACCAGCACTGCTCACAGTAAACTGCACCATGGACACTTTAGGGACACTATGGACACTTTATGGACACCACTATAAGTATTGTTGTCCCCCATGTTGTTGTTTATTTACACATTCAATTTCACTTTGCACTAAATATGTTCACTTTAATCCATTGCTCACTTTTTATCCACTGCTCATTATTATTATTATTATTATTATTATTATTATTATTATTATTATTTGTTGCTGTTTCTTGTATTTTTTGTACTATTTTCTGCATGCCTAGTTTTTTTAAGTTTTTAAATACTGAAATCTTTAATTTGACTCTTTACCCTTGACTGCTGTAACACTGGAATTTCTCAACTGTGGGATCAATAAAGGTGTATCTTATCTTATCTTATCTTAGCTTATCTTATTTTAGCTTAGCTTAGCTTAGCTTAACCTAGCTTAACTTGGCAGAGGTGAGGATGTAAGCAAGGGGATTACTGTTGGTGACTACAGTATCAGAATTTCCATTGGTATGCGGATAATACACAGTTGTATTTATCTATGAAGCCAGAAGAAAGTAATCAATTAACTAAACTTCATAACTGCCTTAAAGACATAAAAACCTGGATGAGCACCAACTTCCTGATGTTAAATTGATACAAAACTTAAGTTATTGTTCTTGGCCCCAAACAACTCAGAGACTCTTTATCTGATGACATAGTTTCTCTAGATGGCATTGCTCTGGCCTCTAGCACTACCGTAAGAAACTTCGGAGTAACATTTGATCAAGATCTGTCTTTTAATTCTCATTTAAAACAAACCTTAAGGACTGCATTTTTTCATCTGCGTAATATTGCGAAAATTAGGCCTATCCTGACCCAAAAAGATGCAGAAAAATTGGTCCACGCCTTTGTTACCTCAAGGTTGGATTACTGTAACTCTCTATTATCAGGTAGCTCTAGTAAGTCCTTAAAAACTCTCCAGCTAATTCAGAATGCAGCAGCACGTGTATTAACAGGAACTAAGAAACGAGATCATATTTCTTCTGTTTTAGCTTCTCTGCACTGGCTCCCTGTAAAATCCAGAATTGAATTTAAAATCCTACTGTTAACTTATAAAGCTCTAAATGGTCAAGCTCCATCATATCTTATGGAGGTCATAGTGCCATATTACCCCACCAGAACTCTGCGCTCGGAGAATGCAAAGTCTCTAAAGTCTCCAAAAGTAGATCAGGAGCCAGAGCCTTCAGCTATCAGGCTCCTCTCCTGTGGAATCATCTTCCTGTTGGTGGGAGGCAGACACCGTCTCCACATTTAAGACTAGACTTAAGACTTTCCTATTTGATAAAGCTTATAGTAAGGGATGGCTCAGGCTTGCCTTGTACCAGCCCCTGGTTAGGCTGACTTAGGCCTAGTCTGCCGGAGGACCCCCTATAATACACCGAGCACCTTCTCTCTCTCTCTCTCTCTCTCTCTCTCTCTCTCTCTCTCTCTCTCTCTCTCTCTCTCTCGTGTCCTATTACTGCATCTTGCTACCTCGGCCATTCTGGATGTCACTAACTCAGCTTTTTCTCCTGAGCCTTTGTGCTCCACTGTCTCTCAGGTTAACTCGTATTGCAGAGGTGCCTGGATAGTGTGACGTGTGTGGTTGTGCTGGTGCCGTGGTCCTGCCAGATGCCTCCTGCTGCCGCTGTTATCATTAGTCATACTTCTACTGTTATTATACACATATGATTATTGTCACACACGTATACCATCAGATATTAATATATTATTATTAATTATAATATTATTACTTTCATTAATGTTGTTGTAAGCTATTGTCATTACCCTCTGTCCTGCATCTCTCTCTGTCTCTGTCTCTCTCTCTGTCTCATTGTGTCATACGGATTACTGTTAATTTATTATGTTGATCTGTTCTGTACGACATATATTGCACGTCTGTCCGTCCTGGAAGAGGGATCCCTCCTCAGTTGCTCTTCCTAAGGCTTCTACCGGGTTTTTTCCCCCATTTTTTGGGGGGAGTTTTTCCTTATCCACTGTGAGTTTCCAAAGGACAGAGGTATGTCGTATGCTGTAAGGCCCTGTGAGGCAAATTGTGATTTGTGATATTGGGCTTTATAAATAAAATTGATTGATTGATTGGTTGAACTGACCACCATACAAGTAGTCATGAAATTTCTCAGTCACACTCTACTTGGGGGCAAGAAACTCCAGTTTGAGGATTGGATATCGAGACTCGCTGTACAACAGCCCGCGGGGAATTGGCCAGAACTTGAGGGCATTCACTTTCTCGGGGTCAGTTTCGACTCCCTTCTCCAATACCACGTGTTCCAGGTAACGGATTGAGGATTGGCAAAACTTGCATTTTTCAGGGGACAGTTTCAGCCCATATGCTTTCAATCGTGCAAGCACTCTCATCAGTCTGGTTTCATGCTCCTCCAGAGTTTGAGAGAAAATGGTCAGGTCGTCTAGGAACGCAAGGACTTCCTTCAGATGTAATTCACCCATGCATTTTTCCATTAATCGCTGGAATGTACTGGGGGCATTTGTGATTCCCTGGGGCATGCGATTGAATTCCCAGAATCCAAGTGTAACAAAGGCTGTTTTGGCCTTGTCCTTCTCATCCATCTTTGTCTGATAATAACCAAATTTCAAAGCGTAGGCATCCTTCACCGTTTGCAGGTTAAGTTTCCTGTAGTCTATGCACAGCTGCACATCTCCATTGCATTTTCAGACTACCACGACAGGTGAGGAGAATAGTGACTCACTCTCTCTTATTACACCGGCTTCAAGCAGGTCCTGAAGATGTTTCCGGACCACCTCGATATCCTGAGGATGAATAGGCCGGGCATGGTGCTTAACCCTTTATGACTTACCATAGAACAAGTCCGCCAGAGCATATCTTTACAATTTTTTAATATGCTATACATCAATACAACCCTTAAATCCCAAATTTTAATAACATGTGTGGGTGTGTATATGTCCATACTAATGAAAGAAATTGCTAAACAAAAAAAAAAAAAAAAAAAAAAAAGTGCAATAAACCACACACAAAAAAAGAAAATCATTTTTGTTTTCAAACATATTTTCTAAATACAGAAATATCATGGCTGTATCCCTCAAAATTGTAAATGTAAAAAAGTTGCACAAAATCCTTTCAAACCACAGAAAATTTATTTTGAGTGTTTTCATAACTTAATTTTTGGGATACACTCATTTTTATAAAATGTGACAAAAATGAAAGTTAAATGCACATTGTGCACAATTAGCAAAAATACAACATTTACATCAAAATAAACTATTTACAATAGAACAACCAAAGTTCCAAGTTCAAAGTGAAACATTACTTTTAAATAGCACCAGGGGAGCTGTGATAGGTCTTGTGACAGTTCCTGTCCACGATGAGCAACATTTTTATTGGTGTTGGCACACAGTGTTTTGATGGCAGCCTGGTGAAAGTACATCCTGAACAGCTCAGATGGAGAGGGATTGTCCACATACTGTGATAGAGGTGGCTGCACACCTGGCCTCCTTTTGGGCAGAAAATGTGGTAGGGGATGTGGCAAGATGTCAGGCTCCTTTTCGGTTCTCCAGCCAGTTGCATCACCAGGGAGTGTCTCTGACCTGGAGCCTCTGTTTGCTGGAGACCTACTCCTTCCTCCCCCTCTGCCTCCCTCCAGGGTCCAGGGCGAAGAGACCCCCCACTTCCTCCTCCTCATCATCTTCAACTCTGCAAACACAGATGTTACACAATGTGTTAGATGTGCTCAACATGAGAGCAATACAAAAAGGTGCGTATTAAGTGCAAAATGCTTTCAGTTGTGTTACATATATATTTTCTTTACTTTACTCTAACTCAAAAACAAACAATATTTCATGAATATATACATACATCTCATAGGAGGGATCTCTCCCTTAGATGAGGTCGGCTTCATCTCCACTGTCGGCAGAATCCGGACCAGATGAGTGCACTGAATCTTCATCCGATGCTGAAATTAGCTTGAAAGCTTCGCGCCGGGAGAAAAGCCGTTTCGCGCGTCCAGGTTGATGCGGTTCCATAAATACATGTGTGCGAGTGTGTGGTAAGTGTCTGGTGTGTGTGTGTGTATGTGGTGAGTATCTGTGTGTGTGTCTAAGTGTTGTTGTGAAAGAGTAAAATACAAAATGAGTGCGAGAGTGAGAGCAAGTGTGTGAGTGCAAGCTGAGAGAAATATTTACCGCGGAAGAAAGAAAGAAATTTCCCGGGAAATGACGTCACTCGTTGTTGCCGTGGGTAGTGTCACGAGAAAGACACGCAAGAAAATCACGTGACAGTTCATGCTCACAACGTGATGATGTTTAGTCCAACATAGGAAGTGCTGTGAATACCAGCGATCAGGATTATAATGTTTTTGTTCTTAGCGCTTTTTACGGTTTTTCTACAAACCTATCAGTGCAAGGAATCAGCACTCTGGGACATGATAAATGCATGGTAAGTTAGAGTAACTCCTCCGGTTTTAAATGCAAAAACAATTATTGCTCTATCTTATTTGGTTGCAATTCTACCGGCATTTAAAAATCAACATGTAAATTGTATCGCGGGCGCTCCCGCCGGTATTAAAGGGAGTCTCATCATGTAACTTGATATGATGCTTCACCTTATTGGTACATCCAAATTCAAGATCAGAATGAGAGAAGACTTAAGGCATAGCACCAAGCTTCTCGGTAAGGAGCTCCTTCCAATCTGGTGGCAAGGGAGATTCACCAAAGTTGAAGTTCAAGCCTGAACTGGGTTCTTCCTCAGTGACAGGAGAGCTTGTGACACTGTGCTGAGAGATGACACTGAAAGGCTCCAAGTTCAGCAATGACACTGAGAGGGGAATTGGTAATGGTCTGCTCTGTGTCATTGGCAAATACTACCGGTACCTTGTAAGGTGCAGTAGAGGGAAGAGTGGCAAGACAACTGTTGATGGATAGCCCTCCCAGCAAAGATGACTGAGTGGGATGTTCAACAATTGCCCATTGATCAATGGAAAGGTCTTGAACCTTAGCTGATCCCTCCAGAATGACAGTGTCACCTACGGGAATGAGAACCGGGGCCCTGCTGAGCAGCCGGACCACTCCTACTCTGTCCTCTCTAATCTGCTGGTGTCAAAGTTCAAGGGTTTTCAGTATGGCCCTGTAGCCATAGGAACTTGGTTGGTGCCCTGCAATCTCACTGTTGGAATACAGCTCATAGAGTACATCAAGGGTATTGGTTCCTATAAGGACTTGTGATGGAGTGTCAGGACGCAAGTCAGGGACCACAAGTGCTAATGTTGGCACTTCAAAGTTGGTTCCCAAAAAGTCAACAATTTGTTAAGGGGTTTCGCTTGTTGATCAGACAGGTTCTGATCATAGAAAGACACGGGAATGGTGGTGACTTGAGAACCAGTGTTGTTTTTGGCAGGCATTTTAGATTTAGTCTTAGTTTTAGTCTTTTGGACTAAAATGCTTATTAGTTTTAGTCAAATTTTAGTCATTTTTATATGTGACAGTTTTAGTCCAGTTTTAGTCGACGAAAACTTAAAAAGGTTTTAGTCTAGTTTTAGTCAGTTTTAGTAAAAAAAGAAAAAAGAAAGAAAAAACATATTCCAACTGTTTTTTTTTTCATGAATTGATGCCCTGGGCCTACTTCATCATACAAAAGTGTCACACATAAGTTGTGAAAATAGCAGATCTATAAGTTCAACACATCGTGACGGGTCGGGCTGGATTTAGTCAAAAATGTAGCTATAAATTGTATTCGGGCTGGGGTCGGATTCGGTCAGCTTTCAGTGAAAATGTAGTGTAAAAATAAATAAAATCCTATTGTCTGTCCTGTTTATTGCTTGGGCACTGTTATTTACGTGACAACACCTGAACATAACACACACAGACACACACTGGCTGTTTGTTTCTACCTCTCCCCTCGCTGGAAGAGGAGACCTCAAAACCTCCCGTCGCCCGTCTCCGCCTTGATTAAACGCTGAAAATAAAATAAAAGAGGGAGACAAGTTTTTCCTATTTTATCTTATTTTGTTTAATTTCTCCCTCTCCTCTCGCTGGAAGCGTCAGACCTTCCGCTCCCGTCTCAAACACGGAGGTCTCACTCTCAGCTGAGCACGTCCGGCCTGTTAAATACCCTGTAACTGTAACAACTGTGTGACACAAACTCAGTGCTTTGGTCGAAATAATTTCGTCATCGTCATCGTTGACAAAAACAACACTGTTGAGAACCCGTGTCTAAGAGGCAGTTACACTCCATACCAGCTATGCTAACCATAGCGATGCATTTTGACCCAACTAGTCTGTTAGGCAGTTTGACAACTGGAGGGTATGCAGTTGACTGCTTGATGTCAGCACATTGCTTGAGCTGGTGATCAGGACATTTTTGATCAGCTTCAGTCCCCATTCGCCCTGTAATACGAACTGATATTAGTTTAAAGAGTCATGGACAGCTGAATGATGTTTCTTTTCCCAACTTTGGCACTTTCTGTTGAATCGTCTCCTTTTTTCTGCAACTAATGTAGGATTTGGCTCATTGTCACATTGGGGTTTTATGTGTCCATCCTCCCCACAACGAAAGCAGTACCCTGGTTTGGGTCTGGAAGGGTCTGGTTTCTGTGAGTGCTGTCTCTCAGATCGTTGTTTATCATGCTGCCTACTAGTAGAAGCTGACTTGAATGCAGGAGCAAACTTTGGTTGCTGCTGATTGACTGTCAGAGCTGCTAACTGAAGCTGGATCTCGGCCACTTGCTTGGTGAGTTGTTGGGTAACTGTAGTTAATGCAGCACACACACCTTTCTCTTCCTCAGTATAAGCAACCTGCTGATGAGCTGTCACCTTCTGTTTTGTGGCGCCAAGATGCTGCTTCATGTGCATGCTTTTCACGGCATCCCAATCCTCTTCTGTACGCAGAAGCAGCAGCAACGCTGCAAATGATGGGGGATTGTTTTTTTTCTGTTTCAGCCTCTGCAGAATTGATTCAGGAGATGCTTGTTCAACTCTCCAGCCGGTATACCACCCCTTTTTACTGTAAGAGTCAATACAACTTGCAGACACCAATAAGTAAGCTGATGGCTTTTCCCCCACATCTTGAGAAGTGTCCATGAACGTAGCATACAGCTCATTGCCATCCCGCACTGTGCCAAAGGCGGAATCAAGATGCTGCAAGTGGGTAAAGACAGTGGGTAAAGTGTCAGAGCTTAAGTGTTTGACCATGTCAGCGGCAGGGGACAAAAGACTTTCGAGGAACTTCCTGAACCGCTGAGGGTCTGACACAGCCGGATCTCCCATCAAGAGGTCAACACTTGAACGTCAAGTATCGTAATCTGCCTCGTGAGCTGGTCTTGGTGTTTTACCTGAAAAGGCTCGGAGTTTCTGGGATGAGAGCATCTGTCGGGGGTTATCTTCTGTTTTTACGATGTGCTCCATGACCTAACGCTGGACTTCAGGAGGGTTGAAATCACAAGCGGCGATAGAAGGATGAACTCCCGCTCTGGCAGAGTAAGCTATAAGTGAAGGGCTTGTTGTCAGTGCGAGCTGAATGAGGGATCCCTGCAGGAGAGACTTTAAGAGATTGAGATGGAAATCTGAGGGCCTCTTCCTGCTTGGTCTCATCAGGTGGTTCCTCTTCTCCACTAGAGGCAGGATCGAGGGCAGCAATCGATTCCCCAGTGTGCATCATCATGTTGTTCAGAACTTCAGCATAATTCCTGCCACTCATTTTAGCCACGTGTTCCAGCTCAGACAGGTATAATTGAGTCTTAATGTTGCCTACTTTCTCCCTATAGATACTGACAAGACTTTTGACAAGATAAGTACTTCCCCCATCCCCTGTAACAAAAGTGTAGGGTAACTGGGGGGCTAAGGCTGCTACAGCACTTCCCGAGGTATACTCTACAACCTAACTTTGGTCAAACTCGGATGCAGGCTTATCCACAACTCTGGCTCTATTAATGGGACCATATTGTTTAAGGAAATCTATTACCTCTTCTACCTCCCCAATTTGCTGTGCCGTACCAATAACCAACACTGCATTCGGAATTTCAATACCAAGCTGTTCGAATACTTCCATGTTTGAATGTTTGGAGCTCACTGTGTATGACTGGACCTCTAATATTGCCTCAAAAAACTCCTGGCTGGCTCACCATATTTATGTAGCATATGTTTATGCTGCATGTGTAAAAACTAAACTAGCAACAATATGTGTGTGTACTAGTGGAACCAGAAAATAGCAGATTCGGTTAAGGAGGAGAAATTATAATGATGGCAATATCAAAGGAAGACTCGGAGACTGAAATGTGCTTAATAGGTACCATGTATTGAAGTGAAAAAATGAATAAATAAATAAACAAATTAAACATAAAGAGTGGCCATACAAAATTAGATTCACTAGAAAATTGTAGTAAATATACCAAATGCCAATGTAAGTAACAATAAAGTTGTCACTTCAAAGTTAGCTTAATGTTATTTTAGCTTCCAGTCAGAAATGAGAGATGTTTTTTGATATTTACTTTAAAAGGGAGTGGACATCTCTGTTGGATATAAATGATACGTCCAAATTATCACCAACTCTCTTATGGGTAACAGCTAAAGCAGTGATGAGAGGGAAAATAATTTCATACTCATCACACAGGAAAAAGCAAGAAATGAGGATTGAAAAAGATTTGGAAGAAAAAATTAAACAACTGAGCGACTCATATGCTAACAACCCAACAGAACTGACCTATACCAATCTAACTGAAGTTAAACTTCAATTAGATAATATCATTAATAAAAGAATACAATTTATGATAGAAAGATTAAGACTTGAGAAATTTGAATACAATAATAAATCAGGGAAATATTTAGCAAACCAACTGAAGCGTAATAAAGAGAAGACATTAATTTCTATAGTTAGGGATTTGGCAGGGAAGCCCATGTTGACATCTGAAGATATCAGTGACACTTTTAGAACATTTAATAGCAATTTATACTCCTGTGACCAAGAACCAGAGTCATCAGACATTGATACATTTCTGGACAACCTTAACCTTCCCAAGTTAACAACTGATCAAGCAAATGACTCAGATAAACCATTTACTGGTGAAGAATATTTTAAAGCACTTAATCAAATGCCAAATAATAAATCACCAGGTCCAGATGGCCTCCCCACTGAATTTGTCAAACATTTTTGAATCACAATTTCACCACTATTCATCAGGATGTGTAAGGAAATTAGCCGCAATTCAAAAATTCTTGCAAAAACTTGCAACACTGCAAAAAAATTAACTGGGGGATCAGAAGCACCAAATTTTCAGTTTTATGTTTTTTGCACACCAACTACAATATATCATGAAATGGATTAAAAGCACTACACATCACTATTCATGGGCAGATATAGAACAAGTACAATGCAAATACATCTCACTAGCAGACTTACCATTTATGAGTACAAGCATAAAATGCCATGATTGTTTTAAAAACACTGTCATTTCTACAACTCTGGCAGCCTGGTGGAATCAATCAAATCTCCAAATTTACACTAACCCCCTGTAAATACACCCCTATTTGGCGTTACACTAAAGAATTCACCACTTAACTTTGTCAATTGGAAAGAGAAGGGAATCACACACTTCATACACATCACTTATTTCATAATAATAGTCTGCTGTCATTTGACAATCTTGTCAAGAAATATAGCATTGGGAATGATCAATATCTTCACTATAATCTGTTCTTAAAACCGAGATTAATATTGTAATAAATAACCTACAGCCCCCACCTCTGGCAGAGGACTTAATAAAGATTAAAAGCACAAAAAATGTAATTTCCAAATTATGTGAATTCTTGTTAAACTTAGAGACATCGATATCACTTCCCATTCAAAAATGGGAGAATGACATAATGTTCAGTCGCAGTGCCAACTACTGGTCTGACATCTACCTCAATACCTTCACAATGTCTACAAACACTTATATACACTAATACAGTACAAGGTAATCGCATGGCTCATATGACTGATGACATAACTCAGTTCGTTAGTTTTTCTGATGTGCTGACGTCTTGCGCTAAGCGAGTTGTGTCATTTCCGGTGTTTCTGTGACAGCGTCTCTGTGCTGCTCTAGTGAATTCTACTAGCCTGCTCTCTGCTTTCTCACTTCAGTTGCTTTAATATCTACTTCAGGTAACCCACACTAGTTCTGTTTAAGCACTTATAGCTCTCCTCCTTTTTACGACATCCCTGCTAATCTCTTAGCTGTTGTTTGCATGTTACTAACCTTGGTAGCTACATTAGCTTAACAGCTAGCGATGGCTTCTCCCTCTGCTCTTTCTTGCTCGGTGTGCCAAATGTTTAGCTATGCCTCTGCCTCCTTTAGCGACAGTGGTAACTGTAACAAGTGTAGCTTATTTGCTGCATTGGAAGCGAGGCTTACTGAATTAGAAGTGCAGCTCCACACCATGGAAAACCATTCAGTAGCTGCGGTAGTTAGCCAGTCCCCTGTAGCCGGTACAGAGCCACATAGCATAGCCTCTAGCCGCTAGCGGTCCTCCGGTAACACCTGTTCAGCCGGGAGGTTGGGTAAATGTTCGCCAGAGGCGCAGCTCCAAGCTGAAGCCCATGGCTCACCACCAGCCTGTTCACGTTTCCAACCATTTTTCCCCACTCATTGACACACCCGCTAAGGATAAAACACTGGTTATTGGCAGCTCTATTCTGAGGAACGTGAAGTTAGCAACACCAGCGGCCATAGTCAGATGTATCCCTGGGGCCAGAGCGGGCGACACTGAATCAAATTTAAAACTGCTGGCTAAAGCTAAACGTAGATTTAGTAAGATTGTTGTTCATATCGGTCGCAATGACACCCAGTTACTAAAGGTCACTAAAATTAATATCGCCTCGGTGTGTGAATAAGCAAAAATGATGTCGGACTCCGTAGTTTTCTCTGGACCCCTCCCAAATCTGACCACGGATGACATGTTTAGCCGCATGTCATCATTTAATCGCTGGTTGTCCAGGTGGTGTCCAGCAAACAATGTGGATTTCTTTAATAACTGGCAAACTTTCTGGGGAAAACCTGGTCTCATTAGGAGGGACGGCATTCATCCCACTTTGGATGGAGCTGCTCTCATTTCTAGGAACCTGGCAAATTTTCTTAGTAATTCAAATCCCTGACAACCCAGAGTTGACATCAGGACTCAGAGTCACAGTCCTATACGCTTCTCTGAGCTTCTAGAGCAATTACCCACCCACAGTTTTTATAGTTTTATACAAACGGTGTCTGTCCCCCGACCACCTAAATTATCTAAATCTAAAATTAAACAAAGAGGAGTTGTGCATAACAACTTCATAGAAATTAAATACTCTTCTGTGACAGAAAGACAAAACAGGAGAATCAAATGCGGACTGTTAAATATCAGGTCTCTATCGTCTAAATCAGTGTTAGTAAACAAATTAATTTCAGATAATCATATTGATTTACTCAGTCTCACCGAAACCTGGCTGTGTCAAGACGAATATGTTAGTCTAAATGAATCCACTCCTCCCAGTCATAATAATACCAACATTCCTCAAGGCAGCGGCCGAGGAGGGGGAGTTGCAGCCATTTTTAACTTTAGTCTGTTAATCAGCCCTAAACTTAAACTAGACGATAATTCTTTTGAAAGCCTTGTTCTTAGTCATTTACATCCGACCTGCAAAACCTCGCAGCCACTTTTATATGTTATAGTGTACCGTGCTCCTGGCCCATATTCTGAAGAAGTTTTTATCCAGTTTAGTTTTTAAATCAGATAAAGTTATTATTGTAGGCGATTTTAACATTCACATCGATGTTGATAATGACTCCCTGTCTACTGCGTTTATCTCATTATTAGACTCCATTGGCTTCAGTCAGGGTGTTCATGAACCCACTCACTGTTTTAACCATACCCTCGCTCTAGTTTTGATATATAGAATTGAAACTGATAACCTAACAGTCTTTCCACAGAATCCCTCGCTATCGGATCATTATTTGATTACTTTTGATTTCTTTTTACTTGATTACACGCCACTCAGCAACAGTTACTATACTAGATGTTTATCAGATAGTGCTGTCGCAAAATATAAGGAAATGATTACTCCATCGTTAAATTCAATACCATGTCCTTCAGTAACACAGGTTTCCTGTGCCAACTTTAACCTCTCCCAAATTGATCATCTTGTCGATAGCACCGTAGGCTCACTGCGAACAACACTTGACTCTGTAGCTCCTCTTAAAAAGAAGTTAACAAAGCAAAGAAAGTTCGCTCCTTGGTATAATTCTCAAACCCGTAAGTTAAAACAAATATCGCGAAAATTTGAAAGGAATTGGCGACTAACCAAACTGGAAGAATCTCGTTTAATCTGGGCAGACAGTCTCAAAACGTATAAGAGGGGCCTCCGCAATGCCAGAGCAAACTATTACTCAGCATTAATAAAAGAAAACAAGAATAACCCCAGGTTTCTTTTTAGCACTGTAGCCAGTCTGACTGAGAGCCAAAGCTCTATTGAGCCTTGTATTCCTTTCGCCTTTAGCAGTAATGATTTTATGATCTTTTTTAATGACAAAATTCTAACCATTAGAGGCAAAATTCATGACCTCCTGTCCTCAGATAGTACCTATCTGCCCTCAAACACAGCTGTAAGACCTAATATATATTTAGATTGTTTCTCCCCAATTTCTCTACAAGAATTGACCGCAGTGATTTCTTCATCTAAATCATCAACATGTCTCTTAGACCCCATCCCAACTAAGCTACTTAAGGAGGTCTTACCTTTAGTTAACACTCATTTATTAGACATAATCAATATATCCTTATAAACAGGCTATGTACCACAGTCTTTTAAGGTAGCTGTAAAACCTCTCCTAAAAAAGCCCACCCTGGATCCAGAGGTGTTGTAGACCAATATCTAATCTTCCCTTTCTTTCAAAGATCCTTGAGAAAGTAGTCGCAGACCAGCTGTGTGATTTTCTCCATGATAGTAATTTATTTGAGGAATTTCAGTCAGGATTTAGAGTGCATCATAGCACTGAGACAGCACTAGTTAAAATTACAAATGACCTTCTGATTGCTTCAGACAAAGGGCTTGTCTCTGTACTTGTTTTATTAGATCTTAGTGCACCGTTTCACACAACTGACCATCAAATTCTGCTGCAGAGACTGGAACACTGAGGCCCCATTTATACGACAACAATTTCAACTGAAAACGGTAAACTTTAGTTGTGTTTTGGCCAATCGTTTACACGACAGCAGCGTTTTGGGTGCCTGAAAACGCAATTATTTGAAAACAGGTTCCAGAGTGCAATGTTTTGGAAATGGCAGCATCTCAGTTGTCATGTAAATTTGTAATATGCAGTTCCTCTGAAATGGACTTTTCGCACATGCGCATTACGGTTCCAGTCACTAGGCATGCAGACCATCACAACAACAATCCCGGGCTCTGTTTGTGCTGCTCACCCTGTTGATTTGAAGTGAAGTGTAGATCTGTTCCTGTAGCAACTCCACCTCATCATCCATTCACACAAAGTTATCTGTGCATGCTTTCGCCATTGTGTCTTGTGTCCGTGGTGTTGCTTTGCAAATTTACACTGCCACCCAATGGCCTGGCGTGCATACTACAGCGTTTTCAGTAGATTTTGCGGGTCTGTGTGAATGGGGAATGCAGAAGGTTTTTAAAACGCAAAGGATAGCGTTTTCACTGAAATCGCTGTCGTATTAACGGCTCCTTAACTGGCCCAAAAGGTTCTGCACTAAGCTGGTTTAAATCTTATTTATCTGACCGTTTTCAGTTTGTTCATGTTCATAATTAATCATCCTTACATACTAAAGTTTGTTTTGGGGTTCCGCAAGGTTCTGTGCTTAGACCAATCCTATTTACTCTATATATGCTTCCTTTAGGTAACATCATTAGAAATCACTCTGTAAATTTCCATTGTTATGCGGATGATACACAGTTGTATTTATCTATGAAGCCAGAAGAAAGTAATCAATTAACTCAACTTCATAATTGCCTTAAAGACATAAAAACCTGGAAGAGCACCAACTTCCTGATGTTAAATTCAGACAAAATTGAAGTTATCGTTCTTGGCCCCAAACAACTTAGAGACTCTTTATCTGATGACATAGTTTCTCTCGATGGCATTGCTCTGGCCTCCTACTGTTAACTTATAAAGTTCTAAATGGTCAAGCTCCGTCTTATCCCACCAGAACTCGGAGCGCTCGGAAAATGCAGGGTTACTCGTGGTCCCTAAAGTCTCCAAAAGTAGATCAAGAGCCAGAGCCTTCAGCTATCAGGCTCCTCTCCTGTGGAATCATCTTCCTATTGCAGTCCGGGAGGCAGACACCGTCTCCACATTTAAGACTAGACTTAAGACTTTCCTCTTTGATAAAGCTTATAGTTAGGGATGGCTCAGGCTTGCCTTGTACCAGCCCCTCTTTAGGCTGACTTAGGCCTAGTCAGCCGGAGGACCCCTTATAATACACCGGGCAACTCTCTCTCTCTCTCTCTCTCTCTCTCTCATCCTATTACTGCATCTTGCTGCCTCGGCCATTCTGGATGTCACTAACTCGGCTCCTTCTCCGGAGCCTTTGTGCTCCACTGTCTCTCAGGTTAACTCGTATTGCAACGGTGCCTGAATAGTGTGACGTGCTGCCATGGTCCTGCCAGATGCCTCCTGCTGCTGTTGTTATCATTAGTCATACCTCTACTGTTATTATACACATATGATTATTGTCACACATGTATACTATCAGATATTAATATATTATTATTAATTATAATATTATTACTTTCATTAATGTTGTTGTAAGCTGCTGTCATTACCCTCTGTCCTGCATCTCTCCCTGTCTCTCTCTCTTTCTGTCTCATTGTGTCATACGGATTACTGTTAATTTATTATGTTCATCTGTTCTGTAGGACACCTATTGCACGTCTGTCCGTCCTGGAAGAGGGATCCCTCCTCAGTTGCTCTTCCTGAGGTTTCTACCGTTTTTGGTTTGTTTTTTTTTGATTGATTGATTGATTGATTGATTGAATTGACTGATTGATCTCACCAAACATAAAATATACAAGATGGGACTCGTTTGGTGAGATCAATCAGTCAATTCAATCAATCAATCAATCAATCAATTTTATTTATAAACATATGCTCATCCTGCACTCTCAACACAATAGACAACTATTTTCATGCCATGTGGACCTCTACCCCTGTAAGTAGCTTTTGGGAGGGGGTCATTAATAAAATTTCTACTCTCTTGTGATGCAGTCTTCCATTATCCCCGTTGCTCTGCATACTCGGGGACCTTGTTACACCCGTAACAAGTAATAACTATTACATTTGCAGGAAATTATTACATATGTGGGAAGGTGAAAATCTAAACTGTAATAACTTCCCACAAATGTAATATGAGACTGAATAATGATCTTTGTGGTTGTTGTTGTTTGTTTGTTTACTTATACACCTGCCAATAGTGATGCGTGTGTTGACAGGCAACCTGCAGGTTGGGTGAGCTGGGTCAGAAAGTGACAGAGCAGCGTTCTGAGTAAGTTAGAAATAACTTACAGAAACACACACATACATTCCTTGTCAGTTCACAGAATTACTCTGTGGCAACAAATTTCTCGTTTAATTGGATTTATTTTATTTTCTTCTACCTCTTTTCAATACGGATTTCTCTGCAGCATCTGGCCTACAGTACAGTACAGTACAGTACTGAACCTATATATATATATATGTATATATGTATACATATATATATATATATATACAGATATGTATATTATTTCTATCATTGTCATTATTACCATTTCACAAACATGACAGTATGCAGGCATATTTATTCATTTTATATTTATTTTTTTTCTTCTCCATTCAGATTATAGACAGACAACTAAAAAAAGTACTGATTTTGTCTATCCAATTCCCACTCTATCTATCTGCTCCCTTTTTTCTTCTTCTACGTTTAAATGATAGAGTAATGAGACTACATCGTGCTGGGCCCTGGGGACGGGGGCTCAGGGGGGAGGCCTGGCGGAGGGTGCTGGTTTAGGACAGCTACTCCTCACTTAGTTAGCGGACTTCACCCTGCCCATCTCCAACTAAGATAGCAGCTCCTCGGTCCAAAGTTGAATCGACTCCGCCCGGATGGAGGGGGGTCGGTTCCTATAAAGGAACTGATTTATGGGTTGGCCACCTCCTATGGGTCTGGTGACAGCCCAAAAGTGAGAGCTAAGAGAAAGAAGAGAGGGAAAGGAGCTCAAAATTGAGCATTCCAAGGGGGAAGATAAATAAAAGTAATAAATTCTGCCCTGGCTTTGCTGTCCTGACCCCGTTCGGGGTCCCCTCCGGTCCTGCTTCCCGGGGGCCAGCTTTTTTTTTGTTTTTTGTTTTAAATTTCTTGATCTCCTCTATATTTCTTTCATTCTTTCCTTGGTTAATACTGACTACCTCTTGATTTGTTTAATAATTGGTTATTTACTTTTTTATATATTTTTATTTATTTATTTATTTACGTCACACATACTACACACAATAGTTACGAAATTATTTTGTTTTTGTGTTGGTCTGTTTGTTTCTTTTTCTTGTCAATTAGTTCAAAAGTCCATTACTCAGTCAAGGAGGGGTTAATGTGCTGATCCAGGGGATACCTGAGTTTGTGTGTGTGAAGGAAAAGAGATGAATGGGGCTGGGCTGCAGTGTGGCCTACCGCCTTGGCAGGTGAGATGCTGGTTGCAGTAAATTGAAGTTCTTCTTGGTCCAATTTAGGTTCAAATTAGCTCGCCATCACACGTTCTTCATGCTCGAGTTTCTCCATAGTCAAAAAGCCTGGCCAACTCACTCATCAAGAGCCTTCATGCAACCGGAGTTCCTCAGCAGGGTTTCACACAGGGTAGCCATCTGCAGCTGCTCCGTTCTCAGCGTCCCCATTCATCTGACTAAGCAGCATACCCACTTCCTGTTAGTAGTGCTGAGGCTACTCCATTGCGACTCTGATTGGCCACTTAACTCACGTGATATTCATTCACACAGTTTCATATAGTTTCACACAGTTTAGTTTTATTTACCCACTGGAGACATGGGTTACATGTGCACTCAATGGGTATGGACTAGTATTATATTATTACTAAATTAAATGCTATTGTAGCTATTGTCATTACTGTTTGCCCTGCACCTCTCTCTGTCTCTCTCCCTCTTGATGTATCATTTTGTCAAACGGATCACTGTACATTTATCATGTTAATCTGCTCTGTTCACATGGCATCTATTGCATATTTGTCCGTCCTGGAAGAGGGATCCTTACTCAGTTGGTCTTGAGGTTTCTAGCATTTTTTCCCCGTTAAAGGTTTTTTGTGGAGTTTTTCCTTATCTGCTGTGAGGGTCCAAAGGACAGAGGGATTTCGTATGTTGTAAAGCCCTCTGAGGCAAAATGTGACTTGTAATATTGGGCTTTATAAATAATTGAACTGAACGGAAGTGAAATAAAGTGAACTGAATTGAATCGAATCGAATTGAACTGAATTGCACGAAAAATTATTGAATTGAACTGAACTGAAAAGTGTGATCATTCACATACACAGTCATTTAGTCCTTTTAAAATATTGTCTACAACTGTTTGAGTTTCCTGTATATTGTGGTGGCATATCAATAGAGGCATACTGGTTATTTTAAATCTGGGCCTGCAGGAGGTTGAACCCAGCCCTGGGGTTTTACTGCATTTTAACAAATCTGAATCCAGTATGGACACTGGATTATTTTGGTCAGTGTCCATTTAACTCTAGCTCTCACAAGCATTTTACAAAAGATGTAAACAGTAACATAAACATTACAAATTACTAGCTAAAGAGCTGTTGCATTGTTGTTTGCAATAAAAACACTATTGTTGGCTAAATGAGCCAAACCTATGCCAGACTTAAAATATATTAAAACAAAATTAATTTTGTTTTTGTTGATGGGCCAAAATATGTCCTTAACTGCAGTGAAAGGCAACGTGGCTCTATAGATAAGAGGCTGGAGTGAAGCCAAGTTTCGACAGCCCCAGCTGTGGATATCTTCAGCCTGTAGGCCTCAGGAGCAACAGGCAGATTGATAACAGCTGAGAATGACCTCCTTGCTCAAACAGTGCTGAGATGGTTCCTCAGACATTGACATTTTGTACACTAGCTCTCACATGGACTCTATTTGTAAATACTGTCCCTACGCAGAGGGGCACTGTGCTCTGTCATGCAGTCGGGCTCTTAGGCATGACTCAATAAGACATATTCATTATAGGACAATACATTTTTTAGGCCGATGTCATGCAGTTGGTGGCAAAGCAAGTATTAACACCTTCAGATACTGGTCTCTGCACTTTAGAAATGAGTGATGGCTGTGTGCTCAAAAAATTAAATTGATAATGTGAAACCGTAGGTAACTGTGGAAGAAACACACCAGTACAGATTCAGGTAGATAAACACTGAAAGAGTGCATGAAATCAAATTTCTTGGGGTGACAATAGATGAGAAAATCGACTGGAAATCACACAACATGTACAAACTGTCTAGAGGCATTCCAGTTTTACACAAAGCGAAACAGGTCCTGGACCACACATCGCTATATATTCTCTACTTGTCACTACTTTTTCCATATTTAAATTATGGTTTCAGCGGTTTGGGGCAACAGTTACAAAAGTGCACTGTGTTCAACTCATAGTGTGCATAAAACCACAAACGTTTTTTTGCAGTTAAATATGTGGAGTGAAGCTATGGAACAGTTTGAATATATATATATATATATATATATATATATATATATATATATATATATATATTATAATTATGTATATTCGTATTTATAACGTCCGTATCACACTGTCAGTCAGCTGTTGAATCAGACACCTCATTCTTCAGTTGAGTAAACTAGGCGGTCCAGAATAGGATAATGTTCTGTCTGTCTTTTCAAAGGTTATTGGTCATACAGCTTACTTTGGTACTTGGTAGAAAGGTGAATGATCTGATGGTGTTTGAGCATGTTAAAGACACTATTTAGCCCATCTAGGAGTCTGAAGTCCAGCTGTGATCACACCATAACATCTGCTCGTAGATAAATGTTAGATTTCGGTTGCTTAGCAAATATGTAGACACATTAACAAATGTTTGTTTGAACTTGTTTTTTATACATCTGTTAAACCATGTTGGACAATATACCATAAAGCCAGCTGTGAAAAGTAAAAAAAAAGTAGTAGCCTACAGGCAAGTATATAAACAGTTTCGTGAAGCTGTGGGCTCATCTGATACTATCTGACTTACTGGTGCACCCACCCATCCTGTGCACCAATCAGGTTGAAGAGTTTGTTGCAAATGCTTTTTGGCCAAATATGCATTTACAACTGTATACAAAAACTTCTGTTTCAGACTCCATGCTGTAGCATATGCTTTCAGTTAGAATTAAATGATCAAACATTATTTATGCAACAAAGAACAAGCAAATTACTGTGTGAAAATGATTTTAATTTACACCTCACAGTACAACGTCCATATGTGGGTAGCCAGCATAGAAACTAACTGGTGTAACACATTAAAGACATAAAAACTGAAATGATTACACTGAACTGAATAGGTTTGACATTTTTGAAGAACCCTTGCTTTCTTTTTGAGAGTCATATGTTATGGTTCTTAGCTTCATGTCTGTGTGAAAATTACAGCGCCAAAGTCTATCTTAGCATAACGTTCAAAGGTTCAAAGATACATCTACCAACACCTCTAAAGCTCACTGATAAACATGCTTTATCACATTTTTTTTTAAGATGTACACAACCAGAAATGTTAAAACAACACTTTGTGTTGATTTTTAATATCCATCTGAACATTTTACTCTTGGAGAGATGGTAATAATTGTCCTTTTTAAGTACTGAACTATTATTGCTTTTAGGAAATTCCTACAACTGTATGATTCTCTCTGTTTCCACAAATTTCTGGAACTGAGAAAACATACTATCTGAAAGACAATGCTTTTTGACATTGGCCAAAGACTTTTGAAACTTCTACAGAGTCTGCCAGAGTTCACAGAAAGAAAATACATGCTACACGGCATACAGACCACCTGACTGTGACAACATACAGAGTCTGCCACACAGTGAGGTAAGAAGGAACAGAATGTGTACAATGTGTGCCTGAATGAGGCCCTGCCCTCTTTTCCAATTATGGTATGTGTAGATTTGCAGCTTATACTGTCAACTTTTCCATGTCTTTTAACTTTTTTTTATTTATTTTTTTAATATGTGCAGCTCATTAATCGCTCTCAGAGTTCTACAGTATTATATCAAGTATCAGCTGGGGCTCATGTTTACCTCAACAGCAAAAATTGCATTTACAGGTAGCTTCCATACACATACGTGTCATACATGAGTGCACTGAAGCACATAATCTTTTTTCTTCACTTATTGCTTATTCCACAAATATCGGGAAAAGTATTGATTCATCAATACTTGTCATTTACCATTGGAAAAGTCAGTTTTTAGAAAGAAAAATGTCAGACATAAGTAAACAAAGCCTAAACTGCTAAAAGATTAAAAAGTTGATTAAAATGCTATTATATGTTATAAGAATCATTCTCAAGCTCATTTAAAAGTTAAGTATATTTGAATAGGGTTAATGAGGACTTACTGTCAGGAATTGTTCCAAATCTGGAGCACAGAAGCATTACCTGTGCATACAACAAGTGTAATGAGTCTGATAAACCCTTTCAAAATCAAAGCCCCTGAGCCCTAGCTGGTGCCTGTATCAAAGCTCTTCTCCTCTGCCAATGGTCTTCACTCCTCCTATGCAAACCTCCTCAAGTAGCCAAACCACGTGGCAGCAGAGTAGCTCCCATACAACCAGAAGAATGGCGTGAATTACCTCCGGCAGCAGGTCCAGCTGACTCTCTGAAGCAGAGCAAGGGGGTCTGTGTGCTGAAGTCCTGGGATCAGAGGTGTAGTTTAGGCTGAGAGAAGAGTAACACTGGCCTGTTTTTGGAGTCCCACAGAGAAGCACAGACTGTCTCAGGGAGAGGTTGGGGAGAGGGGAGCAAATGTGGGAGCAGGCAGTGATGAGGGAGGGCTGTTGAAAATGACGGTTTCAAGTTTCTTGTGATGTCACATGTAGAGACACTCCTCTTCCTTTCCAAAAAAGAAAACAAGTTAACTGTGACTTTCTCTCAAGGTCTGATGATGGAATGCTCTGTGGGGAATTGACTGGGCCCCTATGGTCTGCTCATACACCCTGGGCCTATTGAATGGTTTCCATGTTTCAACTCTCTTTCCATTCCCTGCTTCTGAGTTGTGGTAACAGTGGATATATGGTGAGGTGATCAGCACAGGGTTGCATAAGAGCCAGGCTGCCGGTGGGCAGCTCTGCATTCGATGCAAACTGGAAAAAGCTGGCTCTGTTAGATCAATATGGAAAAGTTCCACAGAATGGTAAATAAACCAGCAATCTCCAAAAGGGTCCTAGATGACCTGAGTTCTGCAGCCGAATGGAGCTGTTTTGAAACAACACATGCTCCAGGATACACACATTCCCATGGTTATTATGGTGTTTTCTTTCCACACAGGAACACACTTTAAGCTGAATGTGTGTGCTGATTCACTTCATTAAGTGTGTGTGTAGGTTTTGTGATGTTCCTCAATCTATTATTGTGTGACTTATAGTGTACAAACATTTGGAATGATTTTTTGACACATAAAATATTTTTTAGTGTGAATGTATCTGACTGTACAGGCTTAAGAAGACATTTGTGTTGAGTGAGCAAATGTATGACAAGTAACTGTGGTGGTACATACACTGTAAAAGATTGCTGTAGGTTTACAGCCAATTTCTAACTGTAATGTACTGTGTCTTGGTAATGCAGCCAATTACTGTATAAACAATGCATTTTGGGAAATATGACAGCGTCAACGGTCGACTCAGACAACAGTTTATGCTTTTACTGTACTTGGCAGGTTCACATTGCATCACGGGATGTTCTAACTATAACCTGCGTGCCTGAACCCCATATTGTCTGACAGAACGAAGATTAGCTAACTAAAGTTACATGGATGTTAACTACCTAACGTTACTTTTTCTGAGGAGTCACCTAACTTTGCTGTCTCAATATTTGGTAGACCATCGTGCCAGACCATACATCAGAACGAAGAGCGGCTAGCTAATTAACTAGCTAGCTAGCTAGTGACTTTTCTGGAGTCGTGCCGAAAGTAGCTGCCACAACATTTGGTAAGTTAGCTATATTTGCTTGTTGATTGTTGAATGATTAGCAACCCCCTGGACTACTTACCTTTGAACAATAGTGCTTGTTGCTTGCACTGTACATACCGTTCGCATGCCGGTTTTAAAGAGTGCTTCTTTTCCTTCATTCAACAGCAATGTCAAGTTCCGCTTAATCGCCTGAGCTGGACGGGGCCATAATATACTTGCTGCAAACAACGCAAACGCGACTGCATCATCATCAAACGCACATCTCAACGTGAAGTTATTCGTATAACCACTAGAGGCGCTGGTGCAAATGCACACAGTGACCCGACCAGATGATCAGACCAGACCCTTCTTCTTCTTCTTCTTCTCATGAGATTCTTCATGATTAACGGGTTGTATTTCTGTTGTCTGTCCCAAGTGGTAACTGCCACTATTGTGCATTTTGGCTGTGTACACAACGCACCGTGTCTGTGCACAGATACGGCGCGTTGTGTACGTGTTGTGTACGTGTTGTGTATGCGTACGTTCGATCAAGCAGCAAGTATATTACGGCACTAAATTAAGCCACGTTATCGTGTGCATCAACTAACATTACTGTATCTGCAAGCAGTGCTTAGTTATAAGGCCACACATACTAGTGCAGTAGATGTAAAATTAGCTAATAGGCTAATTGTCTGGTCTGTCCCGTCATCACATTATGTGTAGCCTAACGTTACAGTAGGTTACATGAACCTATAGCAAGCGGTGCTTATGAGGCCACATATACTGTAATGCTAGCTATAGAACTGTGTGCTGTCTGGTCAGGTCTAGCTATTTTTTTAGGTAACTTTAATCACTTGTTTCTTTCTCTCTCCCCCCTCCCCTCTCTCTGCTGTCTGTCTGTCTGTCTGTCTGTCTTTTTTTAGGTAATCACTCTGTTTGTCTCCCTTAATCTGTCTCTCTGTTTCTCTCTCTCTGGTCTGGTCAGGTCTAGCTACAGAGTAACTTCATTTTCACAATGTTTCCCTGCCAATTCTGTGAACAAGAATGCAACACTGTATTTTCTTATACCAGACACATGTAAATTCATCACAACATTCCAAATGCTACTTTAAGTGTGCTGCACCAATTTGCCAAAGGGCCTTTACAAGATTTGCAGCATTAGGTTGTGTCATCCTGATCTAAGTTTAAAATGTCATATGGATTTTTGTAGTGTTAGGTGTGATGATTTGAAAGGTTGGTTCTCTCATCTGAAGACCCATATTGATGAAGGCACAGCACTAAGTTGTCCATTCAGAAAATGCAACAAGACATTTTCTGTGAAATCTGCATTCACTTCGCACCTGAGTAGGAAACACAAAACCTCCTCTGAAGGAAGCTTAGTTGATTCAATTCTCCAGACACCTGTTGTGAATCCAGGTAGCCCTCATGAAGGAAGTGATGGTGATCAAGTGTGTGATTGGCAGAGTGAGACTTTGGATAATACAAATGAGGAGCAATCAGAATTATAGCACCTGCGCTTTGCCAACTGCGTGTGGCAACTTGATTTTGCAAGTTTGGCACACCGTATGCGCTGGCGCAGCTACTCCTCTTTCCCACCTCTGTCCCTCCTACCTGCGCAAGTCGGGAAGAGGAAGGAGAAAAGGCGTGGCATGGGTTTTACCCACATCACACCAATCAAATGAGCCCCTCTCCTGGCCTTTAAATGCGCAGTGTCAGACGGCCAAACTTCTCCCAGGAGGAAACTGATGTTTTGGTCTGGGAGGTCCAAGCTTGCAGTGTCCGAATATATGGAACTGTGAGCAGACCTCCACGGGCTGATGATGCAAAGGTAGCCTGTGAGGTGGTCACCACAATCATAAATCAATGTTGCGTTTCTCTCATGTGCATGCTCTCTCTTTCTCTCTCGCAGTCTCACTGTTTCTTTTCTTTTGACTTATCTAAGATGACAGATGCTGAATATATACTCCCTATCTGATGTTGTGACTGTTTGTGGTTGGCTGAGAGGGATGTGAACTCACTAGTTTGCAGCTGTGTTAATCAAATCAGGTTGGGTTTCCATTATGCGTGCCAAACATGCCAACGGTGCCAATCCCCTTTGATCTGACATCAGATGTGACAGGACAGTCGATATAGAGATACATTTATGTGCTGATTGCAGATAGTTGCATTGAATAGTGGTTTTGTGGCTATTTATTGCATTGTTAATGTGCCTGACATTCTGGAAACCTGCCTGTGAGGTTTTGGTGACGTATGCGCACTGTCCGCCGGTCAGCCAAACTTCCACTTACACCAGCTGCGCTCAGCCTGCGCTGACAGTAGACCTGGTTTCAGCTGGCAAGCTTTTAGCGCATCTTTGGCAAAGCCTTTTGGCACGAAACTGTCACTGCGCCAAGCTGGATCTGTCGACACCTCCCCTGCTGCACCGCCACACCCATCTCAACGCACCTCGGTTTGCCAAACTACCAAACTGAGCATGCCTCGGGTTGTGCTGCTCGAAACTAGCTCTGTGCGGGGTTCGCCACCCTGCACCACCCTGCACCGCGCCGGGAAACTAGAGCCCACTGAGCTAATTAGCAAGAGACAACTCTGCGGTATATATACAGTATTTAAAACTTCCACTAGCTCATTATAGGAATTCTACAGCTGCAATGATTAGTCAATAAATCAATAAGTCAAACATAATAAATCCACAACTATTTCATGATGGATTGATTGTTTCAGGCATCAGTGTTAGAGTTACTTTTGCAGATTTGAGGATATCCTCCTCTATCATGGTTTTGGACCTTTAGTCAGACAGAGTGAGATGTTTGTGGATGCCAGATTGGAATTGGGGAAAGGTAATATGAATTTTACATAATTTTATGGACAACTATTAATATAGGAAATAACTGGAATGCTAATCAACAATGAAATGATTCATAGCAGAGACAGACCTATTTGTAAAATTGTAAATGCACCATTACAGCTTAATAAAATAAAATCAGGCTAAGGAGAAAAAAACACTTGTACCATTATTGGGAAATGGTAGGCCCTATGTGTAGTTTAAATTCCCATTAAAATAAAATCCTAGTGTATCCTGTTGTTGTCTCAAAACAGCACAAACAACCACAATGACACGTTAGCACACAAAACAGACTAACATCTCTCACATCTTAGAAATAGTGTATTGAACAATGACCAAGACATTTTATTGAACTGCATTACATAGACAATTTAACAAATTTCAAATTGGTTTCATACGAGAGTAAATGTATCGATGATCCATATCATGAGGATACAAATATCACTGTGGTGACTTTTTGAAAAACTTCTCATCAAATATAGTCTCACAGTGCAGGGCAGAGAAAAAGATGCAGTGCCCTGCAATTTGAAGTCAAGGGTTTAGGGATATATAGCAGTGGCGGTTCATTCGTAAGTGCAATTGGGCAACACACCACCACCACCACTAATAAAGGGGGAAAAAAAATTCTCACAGTAATTTCAAACTTGTGTTGTAGCTTAGTCAACATGCTAACGTTAGCCATGGGTTCCCTGCAATGACTACTGACGCTGGTTCAGAGGGTATTTGAAACACAGGTGATAGACTTCTGGAGTGCTGTCTGTGACTGAGGGGGCTACTAACTGCTGGATGAGGTCAGTAATGTTACTGTAAATCCTTCCTTGTTTAAATGTCTCATTTTCTATATCTACATGTATTAAGAACAACAGATACAAAAATGCTTTGCCAAAAAAGTGCTTTCACGTAGTTAGCGCACATTGACTTGACTTGTTTACTAAGTTATAGAAAGTCACTGTCACCCTGAATGTCCTGCAGGCCAATAAAATGCTGATTGTTGCCACACATAAGATACAAGTAAGGGACAAATACTCAAATATTCATATTGAATAGCCAAATCTGATTTGACTGACAAAAGCTAAAGTATCGGGGGACAGCCCTATTTATTTTATAGGCTAATTATTTTAATTAAAGTTATCTTATATAAGACTATTCAGTGTTTGGGGTCTGGCAGTGTACCTGTTAAAACAATAAGACAGGCACTGTAGAGCTTTGTTTTTCACATTCCACCACTACAACTTAAGAACAATTTAGTTAAATAACTAATAGTGTCTTTTGAGGGAACACTGCAAATAAGCTTAAATGCCTTAATATATGTTTATATGATTATATATATTTTGGATTTTGTTGTAGCCCCCAGGAGAAATATGCATCAGCCGCCACTGCAAAATACCATCCTTGGTTGGAGAGAAGCCAAGTTACACACAGAGCATTTAGTTAGCATTGGTTGAAATACAGATATTGCCCCACACAGCTTAGAACACCTCCACCCCTCCCAGCTAAAGTAGGCTATACAACATTTTAACTTATCACAACGTAATAACAATCAGTGCATTTTCCACACAACAAGTATTAGCAACTCTGCCCTCTAGTGACATAACACCAGACTGCAGAACGTCAGGGATCATTTAAAAAAAAAAAAAAAAAGAAAAAAAGGAGGAAAACAGAAAACAAAGGCTGGGGTGAACAAAGTAGCCATTACATGCGTGAAATTGTTTTCGTTAACATGGATGTGGGAAAGAAAAGATCCCTCAAGGTTGTCTATGACTTTGAAGCTTATTTTTTTTAAATACTTAAACATAATTAAGTACAGTACTCAAATGTACTTTGTTACATCCCATCTAAAGTAAAAAAATATACAACCCTTACATAGTTTAACTTAAATTCTTTGTTCATCTTTACAAATGAAATTAGTCATTTAAATTGAAACACTACACATTCTTTTTAAAACTCTTCATAAACACTTTTTAGCTGAACATAAAAAGTAAAAAGAATTAAAGCTGCATGCAGCGTTGTTCAGGACCTCGGGCTCTCGCTGTCAGCCTCCAGTTCACGTAGACAGTGTGAATTAGCCTATTCGTAAGAGTCGAAATGTTGATAAAACAAGCAATGTCAATAGAACGCAAGGTCATTTTTGGCAATGAACCCGTGACGTGGGTCTAGAACTTTGATGGCTTCTGAAAACCAAACTACTGATGACGACATCAATCAATCAATCAATCAATTTTATGTATAAAGCCCAATATCACAAATCACAATTTGCCTCACAGGGCTTTACAGAATACAACATCCCTCTGTCCTTAGGACCCTCGCAGCAGATAAGGAAAAACTCCCTTTAACAGGGGAAAAAAATGGTAGAACCCTCAGGAAGAGCAACTGAGAAGGGATCCCTCTTCCAGGACGACAGACATGCAATATATGATGTACAGAACAGATCAACATAATATATTAACGGTAATTCGTATGACACAATGAGACAGAAGGGGAGACAGAGAGAGAGACAGAGACAGAGACAAAGATGCAGGGCAGACGGTAATGTTAATATCTTACAACAACGTTAATGAAAGCAATAATATTATAATTCTGGCTATTGTGGTACAATATGTTGAAAGTATATATTAATATTTGATAGTATACATATGTGACAATAATCATATGTGTATAATAACAGTAGAAGCATGACTAATGATAACAGCAGCAGCAGGAGGCATTTGGCAGGACCACAGCAGCAGCACAACCTCAAACGTCACACTAGGCACCGCTGTGATTGAAGTTAACCTGCGAGACAGTGGAGCACAAAGGCTCTGGGGTAGAGACCAAGTTACTGACATGCAGTACGGCCAAGTTAATGACATGCAGTAACAGGATCTACATGTGCTAGAATTACTGAGCACTATGTGTGTATAAGATTACAGTACGCTACAATATATATTTAACAGTCATAAGCACAAAAGTAACAACAGTTTTATCAGCAATAAAGGCTGTAGTAGTATGTGGGAGATGGAAAAGACTGATATATAATGTGCAGATGCTGTTTCAAATGGAGATTCTGCTGCTGTAATCTCTCTTTTAAAGATAACCACACACACACAGGCTTGTGTCTGTCAGAGTGAAGCCATTGTTATGCTAATTAATGACTGCATGTAGTTAGGTGACAGCCCAAGCACTTCAAGATGAGTTTGACAAATGACTAATGATAACAGCAGCAGCAGGAGGCATTTGACAGGACCACAGCAGCAGCACAACCTCACATGTCACACTAGGCACCGTCATAGCGTCACCCACTGGCAACAGAAAGCCACTTCAGTTCATTCTTTGCTGTCCATCTTCTAGCAACTTAATCAGAGGCACCTCAAATTTACTCATAAAAAGTCCTTAAGACCTTGATGATAATCAAAAATTAAGCTCATGAGTTTTGATCAAACGCTGTCACCGTGGCGCCGTCTTATTTCCCATGAAACACAAAGGTGTTTTTAAGGAGCAAGGGATGCTTGAAAACTCACCAAACGTTGCACACACATCAGAGTACCCGATTTGTATTGCTGTTGAGATGGCTCAACAGCGCCCCCTAGAAAATTTAAATGAAGCAGCCCCCGAAGCTTATATGTATGAAACTTGGTAGGCACCTGTAACAGTCCAAGACGTACAAAAAGCCTCTTGGAGCCATGCTCCAAACTCAACAGGAAGTCTGCGATTTTGAATTTACTTGTTCACTTTTGTGTATTTTTGCCCATTTCCAGGGCTTGCCAATTAAAGAACTAGTCCTAGAAATTTTATCAGATTGACTTCAAACCTTGGTCTGTCCCACCCCAAGACTTTGAAGAAGAAAAGTTATAATAAGCTTGAGTTTTCGTCAAACTTCCATGTGTTGCCATGAACAGGAAGTGGTTTTTAACTCCAGCATACATGGCCCAATCTTCACCAAACTTCACAGGATTGATGACAGCCCCATCCTGAACAGATCTATGTGCCAATTCTCAGCAAAGAGTACAGCGCCACCTAGTGGCAACAGGAAGTATGTCTTTTCAGACACTTATTTTATTATTTATCTGGCATTTACATGATGTGGTATATATTTCACGTATAGGAACACGACATATCCTTAGTGCCTTCTCCAACCCCCTCTAGTGGCAAGAGGAAGTGATGCAAAATGTGAAATAGTCATTCCCTGACTGAGTGAAGGATATGCCATCTCACCCCTGCTTGTGCTGTCTGACCTTGACGGACATGAACTGACGCATCAGCCGGGATCCTGCCATCATCCCAGAGTTGTGAAGTTACCTAAGTCAACTCCTGAATTCCTATCTTTTCTGCTAGAATTTAAGACTCTTCTCAAGTAGCTTAGTTTATTAAAAACAAAACAAAAGGAATGCCAGGCTTCTGGAAAGTGCACATTTCGTTGTTTTGTTTGTTTTGTTCAGAGGAACTGAGCAGTACTGAAAGGAAGAGAGAGCAGGCACGTGTGTCTCTGGAAAGCGGAGCTCAGTAAATGTTACAGGGCAGAAGCCCAGCTGAGCAAGTCATCTGTAGCAGTCAAAACCGGAGGGTGGGTGCCATTCGCATGCCATTTAGGGTTGCCAGCGGTGAAGATAGACAGTGGGTTGTAGGGCAAGGTTCCTGTGTGAGGTAGCGCTTAGGTAGTGATAGCGGGGATCTGTAGGAGTGCCTTTGTTCGCTCTCCAACCTAGTGAAGAGGCTCTCCTGCTGTCTGTGGAGATGCCTCGCTGCGCTGGAGCAGCGGTCTCCCCCACAGCTGACTGACTGAGACTGGACCAGCGCCAAGCTGAGACCCTGGGGGAGGGTCTCAAACCCTGGGACAATTAAGGAATTGGCGATTAACCTAACTGGAAGAATCTCGTTTAATTTGGGCAGACAGTCTCAAAATGTATAAGAGGGGCCACCGCAATGCCAGAGCAAACTACAACTACAACAGAGCCACCATCGGGGCCATCAGTGGGTAATATTAATGATGATCTTGGCGAAAAGCACTGCTGTCTGAAGCAGGCTGCTTTATCAGAATTTCCCACAAAATAATTGGAAACACAAAACGATCATTTTCCACTTATTATTACAAGTATTCCTGGCTGGAATATTCAGTTAGAAAGGATGCTGTCTTCTGTTTTGCCTGCTGCCACTTCCAGACTGAGAGCAGTGTGGAGGACTCATTTGGAAAGGACGTGAATGACTGGAAAAGACTGAGCAATAAACTGGACAAACATGCAAACTCTCTGGCACATCTGAACTGCACAGATTGCCTTTCTGTGGACACAGGGAGGGAAACGAATCAGAATCGCAGAGGAATTATCTTGAGGTTTGCAGCTTCTTCTCGAAGTATGATTCTGACTTTAAAAGTATGCAGTCAAATTATTTCAACGCTACAAGTCCAGATTTCCAGAACGAAGTAATTGACATATGTGCAAACTTGGTTCATGCAGAAATTGCACAGAAAGTACAGGACACTGGCTTTTGTTCTATAATTGCAGATGAGGCCAGGTCATCCAAAACCAAACAACTGTCAGTTTGTAAGACCCAGATATAGAAAAAAATGAGCAAATTTTTTTTTTTTTTTTTGACCTCTCAGATATTGTTTTAGGAGGCCTCTGGTGTAGAAATTAAAGAGTTTTCAAATTTTTCATATTTTAATAAGTTTTTAGGGAAATATAAATTTGCAACGTTGGACATAGATGGGAACAGAACTTCTGTGTTTGTACTCACTTTGTCTGACCAGATATACAGAACATTTAAGTATTCATTTACAGGGTTGATTGCTTACTTAGCCCCATAACAGTATAAATCATGAGTAATAATCACACAACAATCATAGTTTTATGAATAAGCATTTATTAATAAAAATATGGGAAAAAAATGTATTTACAAAACTTTTTCCTCAATCACTTTCAATGTGGTTTGAATGAAGTCTGTGTTCACTTGCAGTGATAGTCCCTAAAACAGTTCTTTTCATCTGTGAAGCACAGGCGAACATTGCACTTGCTACACAGAATGTTTGTGTATCCATCATTAGAAAGAATAGACAGTGGTAGACCATGTGTCGAGGGTAGAGATCTAAGTATTACCATTAGTATGTCCATAAGTATTATCATTTCAATACAAATGCTTATCAAAATTCCACTACATTCAAACAATACTGTCTGGCTGGCCTATTATGCTCTATACTTATCATACTAAAAGGAACACATGCATCCCCCCAGAGCGTTTACAGGTTCACATTCAAGACCATTCGCAACTGTCCCTGAACAATGCAACAGGCATCCCCCCAACAAATCCAAAACATTCAGAACCTGTTTTTCTATCTCCTAATGCTGCAAACTGTTGCTTGGGCAACACTTAGAAAAATAGCTCAGGATCATTTAGAAGTTAAAAAAACTACAAAGATACAGGGAGTTTCAAATACTGCTATAGATACTGGAGTTTCAAATACCCCATACAATTTATTCATGTGTTTAATTATGGTCTAAGCTAAACTAAGTAAAAAATTTAACAGAAAAGCACATTTAGAGCTTAGCTACAACGAATCATGTAATACTTTAAATTTCTACTACATTTTTTTTATTTGTGACCATCTGAGAAGTGCAGTGACCTTATGAAATGTGTAAGGAGCACAGGCTATTTTGACCACCACACTGACCCAACGTTGTCGAATTACAACATAGACATAACAAGCTCTAAATCAAATTTGATGAATGTTTTCCAAAATAACTAAATATGTACATGTTCTAGACATTGTAAGTAAGTGTAAGACAGTGTTGGTTAAGAGTTACTTTAAAAGTAATCAAAGTATGTTACTGCGTTACTTTCTAAAAAAAAAAAGTAACCAGTTACTTTACTGTGTTACTCTCTGAGTAAAGTAACTCAATTACTTTAAAAGTACTTCCAAAGTTACTCCCTGAGAAAAGTAACTCAAACACTTTTAAAGTATTTTGGAGTATTCTATATTTCCTATTGGGCAATGAACCACAGGGCGCTAAGCCTACATTTTTTTGTCTCCAAAATTAAAGTTATGGACCACTTGCCCTTCACTGAGATCCAATTCTCCCATCACAGCCGTCAAGCTGACCAGTAGAAACACAGAACGATCTGCTGCCGTAGACAACTGTATGACAGCATTTTTAATAATTCCTCTAGGGATGTTACCACACAGAGGAAAGGGGGGAAATGATGGTGTGAAACAGTAGAGGCACTTTGTCAACCCGCTGAGTTAAAGTTACTGTCATTAGCATCAAGCTAGCAAACAATGGTACATCCTCACGGTCGGACATAAAGTAATTAACAAATAGCGGCGGGGCTTTTACTCACCACAACTGCAGAGGCTCCCAGCTTCATTTGAAACAAACTTCATTATAGACGGTCCGCTATTTATTAATCCCTCTGTGTGTTTATATATTTACTTTTTATCTGCTCCATTGTCTTTGTAAAGTTAACATATCGCACCGTCATTTCAAACTCAACGCTTGTTTCAAATTAAAAGCTCCTTATAACCTCGGCTGAGAGAATACCTCCATTTTCTAAATAGACTTTTATTCTGAAACATTTGTCAGAACTTCCTGTGGAAGATACAGTAGCTTGATAGTTTACATATGGTGCTTCAAATTTAGCTCCTGCCATCTGCTGACAATTTTAGGTGACTACAACAACATGTCGGCTGGCACATGAACACGCACAGTTCTGGCAGTGACTCAAATAATTGTCAAAGTAATAAAAACAGGACAAGAATAACCTGATCATATACGCCGTGTAAGACGACCAGGGATAATTGGTGAGTACCAGCATGTAGCGTGTACCAGGCATAATGCAAGTCCTGAGTCTGAAATATGTCTGTCAGCGAGTCCTACTCCACCTATTTAGACTCCACCGTAGACAATGGCAGCATTTCTCCGACCACGTAGCGAGCCACAAGCTCTGTGGCTTCTTTCAGACTGATTGGTTCTAATAACGGAGATAACGTTAAACCTAACGACAGCCATTGCTGTTTCGGAGCAGAAGGAAGTAACTGATGTCTTGTTTGAAAACGTAGTTAAGTATTTGATTACTCAAACAGCAAACTAACGCTTTAGGTTACTCATTACTGCAAAAAGTAATCAAAGTACTCTCACGCGTTACTTTGTAACGCGTTATACCCAACTCTGGTAATAAACCCAAAAAATATATATATTTAAAGAGTAACTAAACCCTAAAACCATTTTTTTCAGCTGATAATCAAAGCTTCTGGTGGTGAAGTAGTGTTACTGACTGATCGTGCTCAAAATCTTGACAGTTTAGTGCAAACTGTTGAAAATCTATATTTTATTTTAAAAATGTGGTGTGGAGTGCCCTCTATAGCTTGAAACCTGGTTACTACATTTGAATTGACATTACATTACATTGGAGGCGAATGACTCTTTTTTGAGGTGAATGACGTCACTAACCGTCCACACTGAAGCCCGCCCTCCTCCCTTTACTCCTCCATTGTATTGTTAGCATAGTGTATTGTAGCGTAGGTTTACAGTTAGTAGTGTCTTTATAGTATTTAGGTTAGTTTTTAGTGAGTGTAGACAGGTATTTTGTTAGAGTTTCCAAATAGTTGTAGGTAGCTTTAGTTTGTAGTTGAACTTTGTGTGTTTTAGGTAGTTGTTAGTGTTAGAGTCAGTTAGCTTTCTTAGCTAGTTGCCTAAATGGGTTGGCAGTGCTCCTATCCCGGCTGTAAAGCCATCTCTGGCCTGCACCAGTTTCCAGCGGACCCAGAAATCAGGCACGAGTGGCTGCGCGCCCTTGGCCTGCCAGACAATAGTGATATCCCGCTTAGAGCCGGAGTGTGCAACCTGCACTTTTCCAGGCATTGCTTTGCCAACATCATGCAGGTCGAGATGGGGTTAGCTAAAAGGACAGTGCTGACAGACAATGCAGTGCCTCTCCCAGTGCTGCACCTGCCACTGGAGACTACGCTGCCTTTTCAGGCGAGTCCATTTTGGTAATTATGCCGCTGATAAAGTGAATATTGCTTGTTAGATTTTCCTGTTTTTATTGTATCTAATAAGCTTAGCTTACATTGCTAATCATAGGATAATGTTATCCTGATGGCCAGAAACTGCGGTCCAGCACTATCTCTTTATTTACGTGATACGAGTTTTGGCCCCTGCTGCGAAACAACCCCCCTCCACCAGGTCAGCCCGCCCGGTGTACGCGGGGGAAGACAGCTGTTTTGCGGGAAGCAATAGCATGAACCACCGGGTGTTACAGCACTCGACAGTGCTAGCATTTCACTCGCATTTGCGACTAAAAGTAGGTATGTGCCAACTGTAAAAAATATTTAGGGGCACATGTGTGCAAAAAAAAACAAAAAAACAGCTGAAGCAGCCTATATTCATTTTTGTCAATGTAGTGAACCACAGGGAGGTGTTGTGAACGCAACCCAGCAAGTCCAGCAAAACTCCCCCCTTAGCTCCTCCCCCTGGCCAGGTGAGGTGTAAAAGACCTCAGCTGGCTCAGTTCAGTTTTTTGCTGGTTCCTGGTGGTGGTTGCCTGCTGAAGGTGGCTCACCTGCTGCTGTTCTGTTTTGCTGTAGTTTTGTTAATTTTGCCTTTTCTTTTCCTTATCTCTTTTCCTTTTGGACCAGCTTAAATTGTTTTGGCTTTATTTACTCACTTTGTTCATTTTGTATGGTTCTGATTTGTTCTTTTAGTCCAGATTTATTAGGTTTGCGTATTGTAAATGCATTTGTTTTTGATATCTTTCCTTGAGTGCATGTTTTGAGTTATTTAATTATCAGGTGGGTTGTTGGTGTTGTTTTTGCTGTTGGTTTTGTTAACTTTTGAGTCTTTTTTTCAGGAAGTGTCTTTTTGTTTTCAGTGCGGCCTGGGTGTCCTCAGGTGGGAGGCAAGGCACCGTGGTGAGAACCTCACTCCTGTTGCATGCAAGTAGTACTGTGACAGTTTGACTTGTTCTTTTTGAGTTATATTGTTATTATTATGAGGGGTGCCAGCCAGGTCTCTCTCCTGGCATTTAAGAGTAGTAGGTCAGTTTATAGTTTAGTTGGTCAGTTTGGTTTTTCTTTTTCTCAGTTTAAAGCAAACCACACAAAGGATGTACATACATATAATATGACACCCTGCAAATTGAATGAGGCAACACAAAACACACAGCCCAACACAGTATATGATGCAAAAAAACAGTGAAAATGTATTGAAAGTGCTGTACAAGATCCCTAAAACCCCACAAAACAATGTAAGAACCACAATGACGAATATTTACAAGATACCCACAAATCCCGATCCAGTCCACAGACAGCTCAAGGCAATCAACTAAAAATTCCACCCCGGGTTTTCCTTTAGCTCAACCACAACGATTCAGTTCATGAAGAAAAAAAAAAATAAAGTTCAGTTCAATTCAGTTCAGTTCAGTTATAACAGTCATTATGAACAGCAACAGGGAAGAAAGAAAAAAAAAACCTTTAAGCAAACCAAAAAGAAGAAGAAAAAAAAATGTACTTGGTTCACTTACTGAAATAGTCAGTCAGTCAGTCCAGTCCAGTCCAGTACAGTCAAACGGGGTAATCCAGTCCGGGTTTTGGCTGCTGGTTTGAGGGAGTGAAAAGTGACCGGCTCCAGTGACAGATGATTTTGAGAAGTGGTTAGAAGCGATCCGAGTGTGAAAAGCGCTGACAGAGATCGTACACCAGGGAATGACACACAGCGGAGGATGAAACGTCTGCAGGGGATTAAACGGCCTCACTTAAGTTTTTAAACCGCGCTGAGCGTGCTGCTCGGTATGTCTCCCACACTCCTCTCCTGCTCTCCTCAGAGTGTCGGGTATGGGAGTAAGTTGAATGCCGGCGCGAACTCCGAACGAATAGGTGAGCGAAACGTGGATGGGTGTGTGTGGGTGTATCTGGGGTGTGTTTAGGTGCAACTATCCCGGTGCGGCAATCCAGGTTGTCACAGTACTTCCCCAGTAGTCTGTCCCCACTGAGGCCTCAGCCCACTGATTTTAGTTATTCTACTTATTTCATTAGTTTCAGTATTTTAATAGTTGGCTTATTTTAGATTGTTTCTGTTAATAAAATATATTTTCTTGTACTTACCTGGTTTGCAATCTTTTCTTGGAGCAGCTCCAGTTTCCTTTTTTTAGGTTTCCTTTGCAGTATTATAAATAAAAATATTTGTTTTATTTATCCACTGTCTCTGCCTCATCAGTCTCGACCCTGTGCCCTTACAGAGTTTGGTTTTCATGTCCTGGGGTGCAAGTCCCCCGGTGGCGTTGTCAGTCCCTAAGTTAGTTTCCTTCCCTCCTTAGTTATTTCTATTTTTTCCCCCTTATTTGCATTTGCACAACGGCTCTACTGCCTCCGGCGCCTGAAAAGGTTTAAAGTCAGCTCCCGCATCCTCAGAGCCTTCTACAGGAGTACCATCGAGAACGTTCTGATGAGCGGTTCCACTGCCTGGTTTGGTTATTGCACTGCAGCGGAACACAAGGCACTGGAGAGGGTGGTGCGCACCGCACAGCACATTGTAGGAGGGGAGCTTCCCCCCCTCCAGGAACTACATGAGAAGCGCTGTGTAGCTAAGGCCAAGAACATCATCAAGGACATGCACCACCCCAGCCACAGCCTCTTCATTCCACTGACGCACCCAAGGCCAGGGAAGCGTTTCCGGAGCGTTGGGAGCAACACCACTAGGCTCCTGAAGAGCTTTTACGTGTCACCAGTCAGACTGCTGAACAAGAAATAATGCTGGCGATATTGACTGAACTGAGATGTTTCTTTTATGAGATGTTTTAGACCTTTTATATATACCTAGTATTTATGACACATTTATTATTTTTCACACATGCACTTTATGCCCTTTTAACTCCAATGCTGAGCTTGCACAAACAAGAATTTCACCCAGGTTACTTGTAACTTGTTGTGACAATAAAGTTTGATTCTGATTCTGATTTAAACAAAAACTCCACTCCTTGCCACACTTGGCGTTGTCGGCAGGATGACTGAAGGCAGAGACTTGTAGTTTTGTTTTTTCTTCCACAGCCCAATTGATTTGTATTGTATAGGTTTGTTTGTTTTGCAGAACAGCACCAGGTGCCGGGCAGCTCCTGGCATAGCCAGTTGTCTCTTATCCCTTCTGTTTTGTTTCCTCGTGGAGGAGGAGATTGCCCAGTTAAGAGACTTGATCACTCAGCTGCAAGCTGAGAACCAACAGATGCATTGGGAACAGGAGGCTAACCAGCCTGGGCCAAGCACAGCATCAGCCAGTTCATGAGCACCTGGACCCTCCTCGGCTCCTGCCCCGGTAACTGAGAGACTGATCTATCTCCCCAGGGACAGGAAGTGCCCACTGTTTAGGGGCAGGACAGGTCTAAGCATTGGGGAGTGGATTGAAAGGTCCATGCCTGCATACGAGCACACCACCTGTCCCCAGCGGACCAAGCGCTCTTCATCTACGATCACCTGGGGGGAGAAGCAAAGGAAGAAATTAAATATCGGTCTCCAGGGGAAAGGGGAGATCCAAACAAGGTTGTACAAAATCATATGTGTCTCTGCAGGCAGATTTCTTTTCAAGGAAACAACAAGACAGTGAAACATTGCAAGAGTTCTCTCATGCATTAATGTGTTTGATGGAAAAGGTTGTACGAAGCGCCTCTCATGGTTCACTCAATAGGGAGGTGTTGTTGAGAGATCAATTTGTTGAACATGTGTCTGATTGTTCCCTTTGCAGAGAGCTCAAGCAGTTTGTCCGGGGCCACCCTACTGCCACCTTGATAGATGTCCGCACTGAGGCCATTAGATGGGAACAAGAAGGAATGCCTGGGGGCACGAGGGGCAGAAGCTGTTCTGTTCCCAATGCATTTGGCTACCAGCACACCGTACAAGGCAATCGGTCCAACCACCAGGGAGCAGGTAACTCATCCTTCAGTTCTGAGTTGAGTGAACTGAAGGAAATCCTCAGGAACCAGCAAGAGCAGCTGACCCACCTTACTAAGAGCCTTACAGCCCTTACGGAGGGCCCCAGAATTCTAGCAGGGCATGGTAAGAGAATAGTGATTTGTAGGAGGTGTCAAAAACCAGGTCACTTTGCAAGAGAGTGTAGAGAGGATTATGGTGCTATACAGCCACAGCCAGCTCCCGTAGCCACACGACCCCCCCAAAACCAGGGAAACTTTCACCCCCTGAACTATTGGCTCAGATTTGGCTGCTACCCATGAAAGATTGGTTACTGCATGTTTCAGTACTAATGGGAGGGGTGCAGGTCCCCTGCTTAGTGGACAACGATGACCGATGGTTTCTTTTTGCAGCATTTTGAACCTTGGGGCCCAGAAAAACAGTCTTGTAATTGGCTACGGTTAAGTGCTGCTAATGGGTTAGCAATACCATATGTGGGCTACCTAGAATTGGATGTGCAACTTTGTGGCAAAACTATCACCAGACGGGGGTGTTGATTGGCCGAGATACTCCACATAGTGAGCTCTCAGTCCCAGGTGTACTGGGAATGAACATCATCAAAGAATGTTACTGGGAGTTGTTTATGCAACATGGGCCTGCTCTCTTTAACTTACCTTCTGTGTTACAGGCTCCCAAGCCCATTCAGCAGGCCCTTCAGCAGTGTCATCGGGTCCAAACTAAAGCCCCCCCTGAATACTCAGTTCATGTAAAGGTAAAAGGGGGGAGGGTTTGGTTTGCAGAGTCCCATGGGGTACAATGAAAATGGTGGCAGCCACAGGTCCCCAGCATCTGGTAAACCAGATTTTGTTTGAGCCCCTTAGCAGTGGCTTGCCTGCTGGACTATTGGCCTCTCCAGCTCTGGTTCAGATGAGTAAAGGCACTGTGTATATCCCCATTGTCAACATGGGGGCCCAGGAAGTCATACTGTACCCCCGTACAGTCCTAGGTACTGTAAGTAAGGCCTACCTGATAACCTTGTGGAGGAGGGAGTAGCAGCTACTGTCTCCTCACAGACTACCACAAGTTTAGTGCAGGGTAAGATCGCTGCAGTTGATTTGACAGCACTTAATCAGGAAGAGCAGTGTCAAGTTGGGATGCTACTGCAGAAATATAGTGGGACATTTTCAGCCGATGAGGGAGATTTAGGTTGCACTAACCTCATTTCTCATGATATCCCCAGATGACGTGCCAGTGCGCCAGTGATATCAGCGTATTCCACCTTCGGAGTATGAGGCGGTGAAGGCCCACATTCGCCAACTTCTGGATGCACAGGTCATCAGGGAAAGTAGTAGCCCCTTTGCCTCTCCCATTGTGCTTGTGAAAAAGAAAGATGGCAGCCTTCGGTTGGGTGTGGACTACCGGCTTTTGAACAGTAAGACTCGCAAGGATGCTTTCCCCTTGCCCCGTATTGAAGAATCCCTTGATGCTTTATCAGGGGCTCACTGGTTCTCCACTTTGGATCTGGCTGCTGGATACAACCAAGTACCTGTCACCGAGAAGGACAAGGCAAAGACAGCATTCTGCACCCCTTTCGGGTTGTTCGAGTGGAATCGGATGCCTTTTGGTTTGTGCAACGCCCCCAGCACTTTCCAAAGATTGATGGAAAGGATCTTTGGGGACCAGCATGGTTAATCATTGTTGTTGTATTTGGATGATGTTGTCGTCTTTTCTGCTTCTGTGACAGAGCATATTCAACACCTGGATGATGTGCTGGGTCGCCTGCAACAGGAAGGACTGAAGGTGAAGTTGGAGAAATGCTCGTTCTTCAGGCTAGAGGTGAGCTACCTGGGTCACGTCATTTCCAGAGAAGGTGTAGCCACTGATCTTGGCAAAATTGAGGCCATTGCAAGGTGGCCAAGGCCTAACCATGTGTCAGAGCTGCGCTCTTTTCTAGGATTCGCCAGCTATTACAGACGCTTTGTGGAGGGGTTTGCCAAGCTGACAGCCCCTTTGCATCGCCTGGTTGCTCAGCTTGCTGGCACCAAAGCCCGGAAACTACCAAAAGCAAGCCTGCATGCTGCATGAACGAAGGAGTGTGAGCAGGGCTTCGAGAGTCTGAAAAGAAGGTTGGTGTCTGCTCCAGTCCTGGCCTATGCCAGCTTCTCATTACCATCTCATTATCCATTTTGGAGGTGGATGCCAGCTACAGCGGACTGGGTGCTGTACTGTCCCAAGAACAAGAGGGTAAGGTCAGACCCATTGCGTATGCTAGCTGTGGTCTTAAGCCAACAGAGCGCAACATGACAAATTACAGCTCCATGAAATTGGAATTTCTCGCCCTTAAATGGGCTATGACAGAAAAATTCAGGGACTACCTATTGGGACAGAAGTGTGTGGTGTATAACAATCCTCTCAGTCACCTATCCACAGCAAAGCTGGGTGCAACAGAGCATCGTTGGGCTGCACAGTTGGCTTCTTTTGACTTTTCCATCAAGTACAGGCCTGGTCGAACCAACAAGAATGCAGATGCACTCTCCAGGCAGCATCCACCACGCATATACATCAGAACATGTAGCTCCAGGCATGGCAGTCCCAGAATTGCTACAACAGGTTGCTGAGGAGAACCAGGTGACCCAAGCCACTGTTGCAGCTTTTCCTTGCCACTCTACCCCTGACTTGCATGTTTTACAGGAAGCGGATCCCATCATCAAAGAGTTCCTGACCTTTTGGACGAGAAATAGGGCCCCTGATGCAGCTGAGCGACGCCAGGCTTCCAAGGAGATTCTAGTGCTGGCCAGACAGTGGGACCGGCTAGTGGAGCAAGAAGGGGTGTTCTATCGCTGTGTCATCCTCCCCAGGGGGGACGAAGTGCTCCAGCTGGTACTACCTGCATCACTCAAGACACAGGTACTACATCAGCTGCATAATGAACATGGCCACCAAGGTGCTGAGCAGACCACAGAGCTGGTCCGTTAGCGGTGCTATTGGCCTGGGATGCACAGTGACATCAAGCAGTGGTATCAGGAATGTGAGCGCTGCCAGGTAGCCAAAGACACTCAACCTACTGCCTGTGCATATATGGGTCACTTGCTTGCTTCTCGTCCAAATCAGGTCCTGGCTATTGATTTCACCATCCTGGAGTCATCGAAGAATGGGGTGGAGAACACCCTGGTCATGACTGATGTTTTTTCAATACCACATCAATAAAAAAAATATGATAATCTAACCGCAAATGTTGGAGGAACTCCAGCCGCCTTCCCTCTTCCCTCTTCCCCATGTGACACGGTTATGGGCAGTTTTCCAAGCCACTGTTGGCACAATGAATATAAGTCCCACTGTCGGCAGTGTGGAAATGAATCAAAGTGTGGAGGAGACGAGGGACTGGGAAAAGCGGCGGAACTCCAGGGAAGCCTGCTCCGTTCACCTGCCACGGTACCGCTGATGGGCAGGGTGGCGATAAGTCCTGCAGAGTTTCACAGGACCTGGAGAATGTTTTAGGATAGTAATAACATTATATAAGATAATCATGTTCCAAAGATAATATATATAAGATAATAACATTAAAGACAAAATTAAATTGCAATACTTTTTCAAAACTTGATGATTTTACCTTTCTGTACATTTTGTATACAAATTAATTAAATAATTTTGGTTGTAAATGTCTATTTGCATCACTGTTATAATCTGTTGAACATGTATGCAATACCTCATCATATGTAACATCTAGAAGTGATAATTTTACAGAGAAAGAAATATGGATAAAGTCGAGTGGTTAAACATTGTTATGTTCTGTTTCAGAAACAGACCAGAGAGATCGGGTGCCAGACGGAACCAGTCGGCACTAAACATGCTTTTGTGCAGGCTAACTTCAGTCGCACAGGAGAAGCAAAGGTGAGTCATATTATTAGTTAACGATTAGATTTCTCAGTAACTGGCTGAAGCCAGACTCAATCAGGGTCTGTAAAAGTTATTATTTTCCTGTAAATGAGGTGTCTGTAGGACTGCTTGTGTAAGATACAAGCCCCAACCTCCGGTGGAGACGAGTGAGACCAATGTGGAAGTGCCAAAAACTGCAGTTCACTGACTGTCCACTTGAGGCTGGCTCCGGAAGTGAGCAAATTCCCATAGACCCCCATGTTAAAATGCCCAACTTTAGAGCAGAAATAAACATGTTTACAGCCTGGTACAAAAAATGGTTTTGGTTTCTATAGTTAATTTTGAATTTTTTTCTAAGTCTTCTGTTTAAATGTTATTAAGGTTTGAAATTGCGCATAGTTGCGTGGTCACTTTGAGTGACAGGTGGCACTGTCACGGTGGCTAACTAGCATGCTAACTAGCCGCTGGCTCTGCTGTGCGGAGCTGAGCTCAGACTCGGCCGTCTGCTCGGCATCATCTCAGCCAGTTCATGCCCATGTTTAAGGCATTGAACCTGTCTTCTCAGCCGGGTCTGTGCCTTCTGGATATTTTTTAAGGCAAATATTGGAGTAATATGGCTTGCTGTAAGATTAATTATACCAACAGACCGTCCAAGAAGTCCGTGCTCCAGGTTTTTCGGTAAGTGAAATTTGGAAATTCTAGTATTATTTTAATTATGTTTATATGTTAGCACTAATTAGCGGGTGTCGGTGTCTGCGGTCACTAAGGTCACCAGCTAGCTTGTCAGCAGCGTGTATTGGTGTCTGCGGTCACCACCTAGCTGTCAGCTTATTATTATATTATTAAGCCTTTATTTAATACATGTAAAGGTCCACCACGCTAGTTAGCTAACGTGATGCAACGTTAACGTTGTCATATGAGCAGTGTAACGGTAACGTAACATTAAGGCTATACTTGTGTATGTAAATTAAAAAGTGGCGAACTGTGTGAAATTACAATAAGGTGTGTAACGTAATTTAAAAAAGCTAATGTGACATTTGACTGTCACATAAAATATTAATAAGATCAGTGTATGATATAGGCCTGTAGCTACACAACAATAGATAATGCACAGACAGAACATGAGGACTGTGATGGTCACCACCTTTTTGTTTTGCGAAAATAAATTGATTATGATCTGTTGAACACTGAAGTAATTTAAATTGTACTGTTTGCATGTAAAAGTGTCTGCAAAGTAGGTAGCTAACACATATATTACTTTGAATATCTATTTGTCTGTGGAAAGTTTTCCTCTAGGTGACCCAGACAGACTGGACCAGTGGACACTCAACACCAGAAGACAGAACTGGACTCAAACAAGACTTCCCGTCTGTGCAGTGAACACTTTAGGCCCGTTTCCACTGAAGAAGTTCCTGGTACTATTTGGGGGACAGGAACTACTACAGGAACGTCCTCTCATTCGGCCCTCTCAACCGCCGTGTCTCCACTGAGAGAGCGAAGTACGAGGAAGGTTCCTGTAAAGTTACGGGCTCTGGATGTGACGTAATCGTTGCTCGACCATTTTGACCAGGGCGACGTAGGTTAGATAGCGGTGTCTGTAATAATTCACTAAATGGCCCGTGAAAAAAATATGTCTTAGTTACAACATGATTGAGCTAACTGGAGTAGTTTCATGTCGTATCCGACAACGGGAGGCTTTTAACAGATGACGTCCTGATGTTAGCTTGCTGCTGCTGTTTGCCGTCCCTGTCAGCTGATGCTTTCTAGACATCGTGATTTCCCAAAACTGAATAAATACCACACATATCAACACAAAACTGCTTTGCTAGCTCAATCATGTTTTAACTAAGATATCTGCTGGAAAGAATATTTTTTTCACGGGCCATTTAGTGAGTTTTTTTTACATGGCGGCGAAAGCTATATGAACATGCTAACCCTCGTCTGCTGAGTTTTAATAATGCCAGCTATTTTGTTGCTTTCTGTTGTCGTCACATCCCGTCTTTAGTATATCCAATCAGCACCAAGTAAACCCCAAGCCCCAGCCAGGAGTCTTTCGGGGCCGTTCTGAGTACCTACCCTGAGACAGGGACTTGTTTAGCCCCTGTAAAAGTTCCGGAACTCTGTCCTTCGGGGGTGGTTCCTGCGGTGGAGACACGCACCAACGGCCACGGCCCCGTAAATCTACCCCGAAGTTCCTGCGGTGGAAACGGGCCTTTTGAGTCATCACTTCAGAACTGACTCCAGGATAAAGACACCCTTTTTCATACAGTACCTCACTAAACTTATTAGTTTGAAATAATGAATTATTGTCCATAATACAATTAAATGCATTACATATATTACTAATTGTCATACATTGCTAAGTACTCGATTAGGGCACAGCTTGCTCCGTACTGTTACTGATAAGGTGAAATGACACACTGACACACCAGTGCAGTTTAGTGTTCCCCTGATGCAAAAGGGAAAATGAAGATTTTATCAATCAAGGAACATGACATGTATTTACCAACTTTAACATTTTAGTGCTTTTTATGCAAAGACCCTTTATCAAAGTGAGAATTACTACCTTTTTCCCCACACACAGTCTGTGAAGAACTAATGGAAAAAATATTGTCATAATGAGACAGCCGAACACAGCATGATTCCACAGTGGCAGTGAGCTTTGAGAACAGTTCAGTTTCCTTTTGGCAGCAACAATTATGTTAATGTGGATGAACTACATACTGTACATTCATACTCCAGTTGTTTTGATAGTACAGTTAAATTTAAAATCAAATTCAAATATAAAGTCAAATATCTACAGAATTTAAACACAAAACTATTTTATGAATAACAGCCACTTACTCAGCAATAAGATCATTGTAGCGGTGAGTGGGCTTTTAACCAAGACAGGCTGTAGTCAATGTTTTCTACCTGTGTTTTTAACTTGTCATCTTTCTCTCTAGTAGGACACTTGAGGAGAGTTACAACACCTCGACCAATGTGATATTTACTCCACAGTAAAGAGGTTGTTTAACAAGAAATTAAGATTATGCAAATCATGACACTGGGTCCTAATTCATATGTTTTATAATTACTTACTACAAATCTTTTCATTTATTTCATGTGTACTTTTTGTAACCTTCATAGTGATGATTTCATGAATGCAAGCTTTGACTTAATTTTGTTAAACTGTTTGTGTAATGGTTAGAATTTTTGTGATATAAAGTGGATCAGACAAAAATTACTTTAGAGTAAAAGCAAAAATTTTTGAAAGCTGTCATTCATCAGTTTCCTGTGATGACTGGAAATGTAGTGGTGATTTAAACCACTAACAAAATGTAATCGTTATTAATGGCATCTCAATGTTTTCATTTATGTCTTTACATTTACCCAAGTTTGCATTTATCTTAGCAGAATGTAAAAAAGAAATGAAAAGCTGATGTTATGTGCTGGTTTTGTTTGAACATTTCTTTAAGACAAATGAAGAAAATTCACTGAATAACGATTCTCATTTTGTGGAAAAACACGGAAATATCTGCACATTGAATAATTTTAAGTCCCATAGGAGGTATTATTTATTTGTGACATTGTGACATATGAGAAAGTTCTGTTTCAGAGTTGGCAACATAGCGAACAGGTGACATGTCCTTGGGGCTTCAAAACTATTGTGTCCAGCTAATTTTTTGTTTTTCATTTTGAGCCCTTTTATCCAGTCAAGTACAGGGATAAAATAATCAGGCCCACACAGAAATGGACTGCCTAATTTTTTGTCAGTGACAATGTTAAACATTAATGCTTTATGTTTTATCTGTAGTGTATGATTTGTTTGCCCTTTCAATTGACAGTCAGATTTGACTGTGAAATACAACATTCAGTCAGTAACAAAGACAAAAGGAGTGCAAATATAAATAGAATTTATTGAAATTTTAAACAAGTTACAGATGAATATAAAAACTCAACACTGGCCATGACAGCCTGGGCTATGTTCAGGCCTAAAAAAAAAAAGTGTCCTAAAGGCCAAATTCAAAAGCAGTGACACTGCCAACTGTAAGCAGTTCACTGCATTTGGAAGTGGTATTTAAGACAATTAACTAATTTACTTAAAAACATAGAATTTCTAATAAGTGCAATAATGTAAGCTTTTGAAATAGGGTTAATTAGAAAGACTCAAGAGTACAGGGGAGGAGGTCGCGTATGTGACGTCATAGCTTTCGCTCGCTTCCTGCAGCTTGGCCTCCCCGCTGAAATTCCAGTTTTATGATTAATCGATTTATGATTGAAGATGTCTGTATGTTTTGTTTTGTGCCAGGTTACAGTCACTCCAAGCTGCTGGAAGCGAGTGAAAGCTATGACGTCACATACGCGACCGCCTCCTGTGTAGTTTTTCTAATTACGTTTTTTCAAAAGCTTATATCTCAACAGTTTTACCACAAAGTATGACTTTCTTGACCTTAAAGTTTATGTTTTAAATTCATTAACAACATATTTGGATTTCATGTCGCAACTCAAGCGGGACCAAAAGATAACACTGCTCTCCTCATTCACTGCCATTCATATTTTTTCCGATCAAAGGTCCCATGAGCGTCATGTGACTTGTGACTTCCATTATTTCATGCAGTCTATGGTAAGATATTACACTCACAAGTTGGTGCTGAGCACACCCCTTATATAGCCTGTCCTTATCCCTCCATTCAATGATTTTTGTCTCTTAAATCATTTAAATGATAAAAAAAAATTATAATACTATTTATCATTTTTATCAAAACTAGTTGGTTTTTAATTTGATTACCTAATTGTCCAGTCACTGGCCCATCCTGTCCAGTATGCATTCTAGGACAAAGGAAGGACATTTCTCAAATTTTATGAAAATATGTGACATATCTTTACTCAAAATTTGAGAAATCTACATCTATACACCATTCATTTCTTCAACCAATGTGTAACTGAGTAAATATTTTTCATATTTATGTGCTATATCATCATTATTGCATAATAACAATTGCATGAGAGAATATAAAATAACAACTCTACTGGCCAAGTGTGCCAGTGGTGCAAAAAAGTTTTTATGGACAGTGCCCATGTTAATTTAACCCAATGCCATTCCGACGGCCCACCCGCGGGCGTGAGGGTATTTAAACACGAAACACGTAATTTACACTGTGTGTATGTCAAGTGAGCTACTGCTGCATACCCCCGGAAAGCTAAGATTCTTGTGATTAAATTGATGCCAACCATTTCAAAATACAATCACCACAGCAGGTACAATCAATACCTTTGTAAGACTACAAACACACAAACAAACAGTTACAAAGCTGACGTGACTCACCGATGAAGCCTCATAACTTAGTCATCCTCCGGTCAAAAGTATTTCCACAAACGGTCTTGTTACATTCACAAAGGTCCAGTCTATCAAATCCAGTAAAGTATTTAGTCCAGAACACATTATAGGTCCGGTAGATATCCACATACCGCTCCTTCATTGTTTGAAACGCACCGGTCAATATCGAAAAACTCCGCCGTATTTCTCGTTTTAACTCCTGTTTACAAGCGAGTTCGCCGGTCCATCTACACTCAAACTATAGCTGGAACTCTAAGCTTTCGATTGACACCTCACACGACCAGTTAGGAGCTTCCCTGTTCCATCTAGAGCCTGAAACAGCCAACGAGAGCCTGTGTTGAAACGAAGCTCCTGCCCTTCTTCTAGCAAGTATAACTTGAGCCAATTGGAACCAAGTGGTTGGATGACTGACGGATTTTGTAGCCAATCAAATACTGAAAACGACGACATGCCGCATGACGTCACATCATCAACGTAAAGTCCGTACGGAGCATGCGTAAAGCCCAATAGGGCATCGTCCATCCTGCTCTCAAAGAGCGCAGAGAGAGAGAGAGACTAACTGTAGTCGGAGTTTGACGGTGTTTTACAGAGTTTTAGAGTTAAAAATGGCGAAAAGGATGCCAAACAGTAAACATACTGCAGGAGAAAGCTGCAGATCTGTGAACATGTTTTTTCTGGAGTCTCCAAATGGCACATTTTTGGAAACGCCTAGACATACCCTTAGAAAAAACATGTGCAAAATACTTATTTTCTGTAGGATTGTTATCACATTTGAACTGGGACTAGGTAGGGCTAAATGTGGTGGCCCCATAGTGTTTTCCAGCTAAAAACTCCCAGCCACACTCATCTGCAGGCATCTTTTTGCAAAAAAATTCAGGCGAGAATAAAAAACCTTATATTTTAGTGTGTTCAAACTTAGATTACTCAATGACAGTAGCACTTACAGTGATTCTTACAGTTTGGGAAAAAAAACTTTAGAGTGTTTCCTTTCAAAAGAGACCAAAACCATCCATATTCTCCAAACGGTTCAAGAACAGTGTTCAATTTACTTTGGGTACGCACAGGACAACATCTGGTCCACCCTAATTTTATTTTGTTAATGGAAATGAGGCTTACTGTTCGAACCTTTATTTGTGCACAGCTACTCAGGCCAGAGCCCCAAACAGGAATGTGTCATGTGACACAGATACTCTCCTTGCTGTTCCTAAGGCCTTTGCAATCCCTGCGGTTCCCCTGTCAAGCTCCACCCCTGTCAAAATGCCAAGATGTGAGGTATCAAATGATGACTCCAGCTATCATCTTGAAGTGTCCAACAGCACCATGGACTGTACAAGGTAAAGGATGTAGTTCACAACACTACTGTTTCTGCTATGTTTTACACATTCATATAATCGTATTAGTGCTTCATTTGGAAGTGCTATACTATCTACTAGATTGTGTAGGAATGAGCCATATCCGTGATTAATGTAAAATTCCAGCAAGATTTCCTTTTGTTGGAGTTTGACATGCAATTTGAATATCATCACGACTACTGGGAATAAAGTTTCATGTTGTTAGCGTCATTGCCATAGTCACACAATGACATTTATGTTTCCTTGTTTTCTATTCCTCAAAGCATGGCTACGGTGGCCGAGACCCGCCATAGCTGCAAAAAAAAAAAAACGGCTGCAAATAAAAAGAAACGCCGTGATACAAATAAAAAAAAAGCATTGACGCAAATAAAAAAAGCAACGATGCGAATAAAAAAGGCGCAACGGAAGTGAATTACCGGGAACTATTATTGCCAATGCACATGTTTTTTTATGTGAAAGAAGAAGAAGAAGAAGAAGAAGAAGGAGAGAGAGGAAAGTAACAAGAAGACGAAAAAGAAAAAGAAAAACAAACGAAAAACTAAGTGTGTTATATATGGTTAGGCCATGTAGCCCCAGGTTTGATATGAAGCTGAACTGGAGGATGCTGGTGTTCCTCCATCTGTATAGTATAGACGAATTCGGCGAGTGATTTGTGTATGCCGCCATCTTGCGGCGGCGCCATTGCTGCGGTGACATGTGTCAGTCATCAATTCATTGTGCTGTCATTGTGAACTGAGTCTCTACAATGACAGCATCATGAATAGCTGGGTTGATTTTAGACAGTGGCCTCCGGTAACTGATGAAGGTGTCTTAAATGAGTTCCGATATTAATTTAGAAATTAATCATCTGTTTGAGCGATAAGCAGGAAAGATTAGAGTAATAGGGAGATAATAGACTGTATCATTGAAGACTGTGTAATATAACGTTAGTATACATTACGTGCGCTGACATTAGCAAGCTAGCAGTGTGACATTTAATCATTATGGAGAGGCTACGTGACCATCACATCATATTGAAGGTGATCAGTATTGATCGCCTTCAATATGATGTGATGGTCGTCTAAAAGGTGATGTAAAATTTGCCCGACCCATCCGGAGCTCAGGTAATTTTGACCCTCAATCAGAAACCTGTAATTGCCGTTTTTCTGGTCATAGGAGGCCACATGATCAATAAAATATTCTTGAATACCTAAAACAAAACACAAACACGTGTTGTTGTTGTTGTTTTTAGTCACGTACCCTGTCCATAATGATTAAATGTCACGCTGCTAGCCTGCTAACGTCAGCACACATAACGTATGCTAACGTTATAGTATTACACAGTGTCTATTGTCTCCCTATTACTCTTATCTTTCCTGCTTATCGCTCAAACGATTGCTGCCATTGCTGACGACCGCAGCAATGGCGCCGCCGCAAGATGGCGGCATACACAAATCACTCGCCGAATTCGTCTATAGTATACAGATAGAGGAACACCAGCAACCTCCAGTTCAGCTTCATATCAAAACTTGGGGCTACATGGCCTAACCATATATAGCACACTTAGTTTTTCGTTCGTTTTTCTCTTTATCTTTCGTCTTCTTCTTACGTTTCTCTCTTCTTCTTCTTCTTCTTTCACATAAAAAAAACATGTGCATCTGCAATAATAGTCCCCGGTAATTCATTTCCGTTGTGGCTTTTTTATTTGCATCGTTGCTTTTTTATTTGCATCGCGGCGTTTCTGTTTAATTTGCAGCGTTTTTTTTATTTGCAGCGATGGCGGGTCTCGGCCACCGTACATCGCTGATGGATTGCCACCTCATACAGTGACCAAGTACATTGTCAATGAAGACATGTTAATGGAGCTGTTCAAAAAATGCCCAGTTTGCACCCAGAGCTGTATCATCTCAAAAGCTGTCATTGGGACACTCCTCCAAGTTAATCAGAGCTGTCCTCACTGTGAGTACGCTCATCAGTGGTTGAGCCAGCCAATGGTGAACAACATACCAGCAGGGAACCTTCAACCATGTGCAGCTGTTCTGTTCACAGGATCTTCATTTGTTAAGATCTCAAAAGGTAAAAGAGGACCATCCTCAGTGACAAATTCAGTTACAGTAGTATATTGTAATATGTCATCACCTCACATTGATGTTTTCCACTTAGTTCCTGGAAGCGTTCAAGATCCGATGAATCTCGGAAGCAACCTTCCACAAACACCATGCCAATCTCCTTTATCCCAACATTAACTGGATATAGCACCAAACCAGGATGACCTCATCAGAGAAACTATAGCTGGTGGGGATGTTACTCTCGATGGCGACATGCTTGCTGACTCACCAGGTGATTATTTAATTTGATGATTATTTACTATGTATATATACATAGATACATAGCTGTAGCCTGTTAGCTAACATGTTAGCTAACAGGCTACAGCTGTGGTGTTTTCATTTTATTTTCCCTAGTTAACGTTATAACTGTTCATCTGGTTATCGTGAGCACTCGTTTTGGGTTAAAGTGAAAGTGCCCGGAGCTGCCACCCGTGGTCCCGCGGCCCCCCGGCCTGACCTCTGGGGCCCTGGACGTGTACTCAAGTGTCTGGGAGAGGAGTGGAGAGGAGCGCGGAGGTCAGGCAGGGCAGGCCGAAACTTTGTATCCCAGAACGGGTGCTCAAGTGTGGGTGAGACCAGCGGAGAGGAGCGCGGAGGTAAGGCGGGGCAGGCCGACACTGTGTATCCCAGAACAGGTGCTCAAATGTCGGTGAGACCAGCGGAGAGGAGCGCGGAGGTGAAATACTGAAGTTTAAGGATGCCTTCGGTATTTTGTTAATGTGATTTTATGGGCAATTTATCAGTCGAGGTCTCCTCAAGCAAACCGCCCCGGTGGCTACAGGTAATAGCGTAGTTTTGAAACCACTGTTTTTCTGAGATGAAGGACTGATTGAGCTGCTGTTAATAGGTAACAAAGTTAACGCCGGATCCCGTTATTTAACAGTTTAAACATTAAATTAAGCAGAATGACGGACCCAAAGCCATTAGTCTGGCTAAAAGACAGCTGAAATGCTAATACAGTGGTGAAGTTGGGATTTGTTTCTTGAAGTTATGTGCTCATCATCTTTTCTGTGTCTTGCAGGCTGCCAGGAGAAGCGGACTGGCCATCAGATATTGTTTGTGGGAATATTAATATAGAAGGAGCGCCCACTGAGCGCAGCTTCTTTTATTGATCGTTTGAACGTCGCATGGTGGTCATTTTCGATTAAAGGCCGACATCTCAGCGACGTCTTGCCAATGAGCAAACGCTCTCCCTGCTACGTCTTAATGATGTATGTGTACTATCTGGGATTGTTACCGACAGACATCCAGGTATACAGAAATACATGCGGGAACAAAGGCATGACATCACTCATTACTTTGACCCTTGGCATATAGGAAAGGGTAAGTTTTTCAATTGAAATATCATAATAGAATAATACAATACTTTTCTTTTACTATTTGTGTTTGTCAATATTCTGTCTTTAATGTCCAGGTATTGGGAAAAAACAGATGTGCTGGCCTTAGTGAGGAGAACACAGGATGTGGGACTGTGGAAGAAGAGCATCGTCAATCATCTCTACAGGTCGGCATCAACTTCAGCATCAGGGGAGGAGGTTGTGGCCAAGTGGAGCTCTGTGGCTAACCACATCCAAAATGTCCATATCCATGACAACACGCTTTTCCCCACTTGTCTCCACCAGCCTCTAGTTGGTGAGCAGGCAAGGCAGTGGCTCAAACCAAGTAAGAACGGTAGTACATTAACCAAAATATTATGAAGATGTTCAGTCGTTTAAGTCAATTCACCTCTTCTGGGGTTGCATCTATCTTAGTAAACTGCCACACAGAAATACACAGTGACATTTCTCATTTTTCTGTGGTATATTCTATAGTCAAGTTTACAATTATTTATTGTTCCTAGATTGCTTTAATTATATTCCATTACTCTTGTGAGTAGATACAGCAGCACGTGAGAAATTGACAGCGATTCTGCTGTCTACCAGACTACTGAAAGACATGGAGAAGATCAGTCCACAATACCACACTTCACAGATTGTTTTCACAGTGTCATCCTCGCACCCAAGAATGTGGTGTTTATGGTGTAAGACAACTTTCAAAAAGATGTGTGCATAATTTTACCCATTCATATTTGTAATGTTAAACATTTGTATGTCAATAAAATTGTTGCACACAAAATTCTGTTGTCATATACATGAGTCTGTGAAATTGTTTGGGTTAGGATTGTTTTTATGTGAGTATGAATCTAAAAGCCGTGAGTGCAAAGTGTTATGAATACAACTCTAATTTCTACAACTAAGAAGTCCTCACTGTGAACACGAATCCAAGTTTGTGGGTACGAGTAGGAAAGTGTTGAAAAAACGTCACTGAGGTTACAGGCAGGTCACAGGGGAAAGTAATCGAATCACAATTCCTCCAAAGGCAAAGATGATAGCGGACCGAGTGGAGCTGCCGGCTTATGTTGCTGTGTCCTATTTCTGCACTCCTGTAAATCATTCTTTAGACCAAACAGCCTACATCAAGACATTTTTGACAACACATGCTCATTCTTCCATACAGGTAGGCCTATGTGTGGTTCTGAAATGAAAAGTAAATACATGCTATCTATAACGTTCAGTTACGTTGTAACCTTGGTTCTCTGACTGAACAGACTGTGGCTGTATCCGAAACTGCATACTATACTAGTAGTACATACTGATATTGCCAAAATGTAGTATATAGTATGCAGTATGCAAACAAAAGCAAAATCTGCAGTATGCAAAAAATACCCGGATGTCGTACTGATTTGGAAAAATTCCACAGTATGCATCAGACCAGCATACCTCGCCTACTGTTTCCCACAATGCAATGCGCCCTTGACCGAGACCAGTCAATTGTTGCAATGGCGGACAAGAGTGATCAAGCCGGGAATACAGCGGAGATGTTATTATTTTTTTATTAAGCGTCATCCCGTACTGTACTGTGCGTGTGATATTATTTTATTAAGCATCATGCCAAATCTTTAATACCTACCTGACTTAATGTACATAGAGATGCACTAAATCATGTTTGTAATGTAGCTATAATAAAAACCCAAGCTTGTGTAGCTTAATAAGATCAAACAAAATTCAATATAGACTGATCTGTTCATTTTAATACATTTATATTTATTGAAATTGTGATGTCTGTACATGAGAGCCCTAGAGGCAGCGCTGCTGTTTTGTCCAGGAAAAACATACACATTTTGTATGCAGTATGTAGTACATACTGATGTAGTATGTAGTACGTTAATATGCGGTTTCAGATATAGCTTGTCTCTCCACACAGTTACATATTTCATATGTACGGGGACCCTGTAAGACACACCGCGAGGAGACTGAGGAGACAGAGCAGATGCACCCCCTCAAGTTCACCCCAGGATCCCTGACCCTGGTAATCGGATGAGACGTCACCGCCACCAGAGTGCTCTAAAACAGTGCGTGTGAATACAAAACACCCAGTAAAATGCTATATACAAATATACACAATACACATACACAGGCTCTTGACACCGCTAGACGCTGTGTGTCACTGCCCCCTGCTGAGGCGCCAGACGCAGCCACAAGCATGACCAACCCCGCAAGACGCAAGGGTCAGGTGTACGTGTATAGAGGCCGCTCAGATGGCCTGCCCTCTGCTAGGCCAACTGACAAGAGAATAATAAGACATCTCCCTGGCTCACCGGCACAGGGGCATAGTGAAAAAGGTCAGTTCAGTGTGAACTGGCACCCAGCACCCATTCCCCAACGGAGGTGCCAGACACATTCAGGTTATAGAATCTCGAAAAGGTAGATGGACTCGCCCACGTAGCAGCAGCTCAAACCTCAGAGAGGCTGGCTCCCCGCTTCAAGGCCCAGGAGGTTGCCACGTCCTTGTGGAATGCGCCCTCACTCCCCCAGGAGCCAAAGCACCAGAGTCTGTGTATGCCCGTTGGACTGTTTCCACAATCCAATGAGACAGCCTGGATTTAGACACCGGCTGACCCCGGCACCGGGGCTGAAAGCAAACAAACAGCTGGTCCGTCTTTCTGAATGCGCCTGTTCGCTGAATGTATATCTTCAGGGCTCTGACTGGGCATAGCCAAGGCCTGTCTCGAGCCCCCCATCCCCTTCCTGGGATGGGCGGAGATACTTCAACTCCACTGGTTGATTCAGGTGAAAGTCTGAAAGCACTTTTGGCAGGAACGCAGGGTTCAGGCGCAAGAGAACACCTGTGTCATCGGGCAAGAATTTACAGCAGCTCTCTGCGTCGACAGGGCCTGTAGCTCCCCGACTCTCCTAGCTGATGCCACCACTATCAGGAACACAGCCTTGAGTGACAACCACTTCATGTCCGCTGACTCCAGGGGCCTGAAAGGTTCCCATCGTAAGGCAGCCAGCACCAGATCTAGGTCCCATGTTGGGACAGCCAACCTTCTGCTGCATGGAGCAAGCCTCACAGCACCTTTCAGAAACTGCGAGATGAGGCTGTAGTCACCATTGGCCACCCTGTTACCCCCAACACGAGCGGCCTTGATTGCTGCCACCATACCCTTAAGGTGCGTTCACACTGGACGCGAATTCGCCAATTTGCGCGTCAAGATTACATACAAAGTCAATGCAAAGACGCGATTAGACGCGCGATAGACGCGAAATTCGCGTCCAACGCCTCATCGCTCGAGTTGAAAATATTGAACTTTTGAGGCGAATTCGCATGAGTCAGAGCCGCGAAAGCCAATCAGCGTTGAGATTCTCCCGACGTCACTGGCGTCATGACGTCAGTGACGTCTTGACACCGTCCAGTTGTTTATACCAAGATGGAGGAGAAGATTGTCATAGCTGTGTGCGGCTACCCGGAGCTATATGACACAACGTGTCTACTCTACAGAGACCGAAACAAAAAGGAGCAGGCTTGGGTGAAAGTCGCCGAGGAGACTGGTGTACCTGGTAAGTTCTGTAAATATGTGTCTTGGTTGTACTATGAACGTTAACGTTAGCACTAGCTTAGCTCCAGTTAACACAGCCGGCTTCCCCGCCATAACGTACTTGTCTGTTACCGATTGTGTTTTTTGTCAGTGGATCAATGTCGAAAGAAATGGAAGAGCCTCAGGGACACTTATTTAAAGGAAAGGAGGAAGGAGGCAGAGAAAAAGAGCGGGGCAGCGGCAGGGCCAGTGAAGAGGTGGAAGTACTCTGCGGTCCTTTCTTTCCTCGACCCCTTCATAACCCGAGGAGACCAGCGGTAACATGGGTCGGGGGGTCGAGGATAGGGCCGCAGGGTACACAGAGTCGGAAGCAGGGCCGGTCGAGGACCAGGGAGAGGCAGCAGGCCCCTCAGGGATTGAGTCCGGAGGTTTGTTGACAGATGAAGATGCACACAGATAAAGCATTGCAAACTTAGAAGAGATTTCTGTATCGATGGATAACTGACTTGTAGATGTGTCAGTATAGAGATTTCTTTTTACAGCCTGTACTATAAAAACTGAGAAAGACAATTTGTAAATACACTATACTAATATGTATTCTCACCTGCAAAACCTGAAATTAAAACACTTGGATATTGAATGGAACAAGCCCATGGAAGAACACAAAAACACCAGAAGTCACAGAATACTCAGTAGCTAGAATGAACCATACAAAAGGGAAATTCAAGTAAGTCAGGGATCATTTCTTTTTTTACATGAAGGGGTCACTGCATTAAAGGGTTTTGGAGGCTAGATATTACCATGGCTGGAACTGTATGATGTATTAATGTGGGTGCGTTTGTAAAATGCTTTTTGTGCTGTAATCGACAGTGAAAGCTAGAATGATTGAGACAATTTAATTGTAAACAAAAAACTAAAGACACCTTTGTCACAACTACAGACCACCAAGCACTGGACTCTCCCAACAGCAGTGACACAGAAGCTGCCCCTGCTGCCTCTCCCGCTGACGGCCCTGCTACTGGCTCTTCTTCTGGCCCTGCCACTGCCCCTGCTGCTGCACGAGGGAGAGCACCCAACGGTATGAGTATAATTTTTGCATGGTGTTTTTCACTATGAAAAGTACCTTTCAAAGTTACTTTCAGTTTGACTCAAATCTTTTTGTCTGTTGCCTGATTTCAATATTTTAACAAATATTCATTTAGATATTGTGTAACTTAGACCTTTTGAATTGATTGGACGCAGCAGTTTATGTTTCCAAAAAATATGTTTCCATTTCACACAGTGACGAGGAGGGCCAGGAAGAGAGGGAGGGAGGACGGAGAGACCAGGCAGAGCCAGATCGAGGAGCTGCTCCTGGACGCCCTCAGAAGGCAGGCACAGCCTGGTCCACCTGCTCCACCTGATCCTCCTCGTCAGCCTCCCTCGGAGGATGAAATGCTCCTCCTCAGCCTGGTTCCTTCCCTGCAGAGGTTGTCGCCCCAGCGGAAAGAGTATGTGAAATTTCACATACACAAATTAATTTTTGAAGCCAGCCCTGTTGTGCTAATTTGGATGATTGTGAGTGAGTTTAAGCTGGTGAACAGGGAACGAACCACGTTTGTCCATTTTTTAAAAATAGGTGTCCCTGAGGCCTCCATTTCCAATTTGTTCACCCAAGCCTGCTCCTTTTTGTTCTCTGTAGAATAGACACGTTATTTGTATATATATGTTCAGTTTATATATATATATATATATATATATATATATATATATATATATATATATATATATATATATATTAAAAAAAATCTACCTCAGCTGTCTTTCGTCTTCTTTCCTACAGAAACAATTCTCATCTTATTTCATATATTTATTGCACAAACAGAACATTGTGTACTGCATTCTGTAGGTTCCAGCTGTGCAGAAGCTTTTAACATTAAGTACATAAAAGTAAATAAATATTGCAGGATGTTTGCTCAGTAGTAATGTGTAGGTGGCTCTTAAAAGAGCCGTTTTGTGAGTGCTTGCACACTAGACGTTGGTCTGCCACGGGACCGTTCCCTCTGCCGAGAAGTAAGCTGCGGAGGTCTCCCGAACCCTGATGGCCTCTCTTGCCGCGTTGTTTGCAGCGAGTCTTCCCAGACCTGGCAGAGTCTCCACCACACCATCGGAGATGCCCCCCTCATTGCAGGCGCTGGGGTCGTCTTCCGCAGGAAGTTGTGCAGGACACAGGTCGCCTTCACACACTTCTCCGCAATGTCGGGCTGGAGCTCCATGGCACGCCGGTACATCCGCCACTGGGATGCAAGGATCCCAAAGGCGTTCTCCACCACCAGCCGTGCCCGGGACAGATGGTAATTGTAGATCCGCCGGTCTCTGGTAAGGGTGCGCCCAGGGAATGGCCTCATGAGGTTTCTCCGTAGTGGAAAGGCCTCATCTGCGACAAACACATGTGGCTGGGGTCCCCTGTGTTCAGCTCCTGGTAACAGCCGGTCATCAGGCAGCTGGAGGGTACCGGAACGAAGCGCTCGACCAAATGCTGAGTTGGCCAGGATACCGCCATCACTGGTCCTGCCATAGCCCCCGACATCAATCACCCTAAAGCAATACCGGGAATCCACAACAGCAAGGAGGACTATTGAGAATGTCCCCCTTGTAGTTGTGGTACTGGGATCCCGAATGTGCAGGGGCTTTCAGGACCACATGCTTCCCATCCACAGCGCCACAGCAGAGAGGGAAATTCCACCGCTCCTCAAACCCCTCTGCGATGGACCTCCACTCCTCTGTGGTGGGCACAGCCATAAACTCCTCCACGAGGCAATCCCAAATAGCCGTGACTACAGCTGGAACAATCAGGGAAACAGTGGAGACCCCAACGCGGAAGCTGTTGGCAATGGTCCTGAAGGAGTCACCAGTGGCCAGGTATCTGCAGCATAGAAGAAAACATTAAATTTAGCTGAGTTGAAGTGAATGTAGGTGGCAGTCTATATCAAATCTGTTGTTACTGGTACTATTTTATTGATATGGCTGAACAGGTGAAAGTACTCAAGTATTTATGTTGTTACATTATTGCAGTTGATAAAATGAGCTGATTTTCTATTGAAATGCACGACAAGCAGGTCAAGATCTATGATTGACCCATAAATTGTACAAATTGCACATGAATTCAAACTTCATAAATTGACATCATGAAGTAGACTAGTAATTTCATCAGCCTTTTACATGCTGTTATATACTGTATGTGTGTGTGTAATCTTATGTAACATTATGTTAACATGTTTTTGTTCACTTTATGTCTATTTTAAAGTGAGGCACACAGTGCATGTCATTTCTTTGTTGTGAGCTGCATTTCGTGTATGACAGGTGCTACAAATAAAGATTATCATTATATCATGCCGTTATTATATTTTGATCCGTTTATTGAAATTGAATCACAGCAAAATGTGGCTTCATACCACTGTAGTGTCAGATGAGCCGACGTAGGCTATTACTTGCTAGATACAGTGAATATTTACTGATTTTGACACAACAATAAACTGCTACTCACCGGAGACAGATGGACAGGCGCTCCGCAGCTGGAATGGAGCGCCTGTAGTTGGTGTCCTGCCGGTAGATCATGGCGCCAACCCTCGCCAACAGGTCCTCAAACTGGGCCCCAGTCAGCCTGAAGTACCGCTGAAAGCGGCTGTCATCCAGACGGAGTTCCTGGAGGAGGTGGTGAAACTCGCCGAGCTGGATGCGCTTCTGCAGAATAGGGTGAACCCAAAACCGGCGGCGTTTGGCCCTCCGACGCATTTGGGACTTCCAGAGCAGGTACAACGCAGCGATAGTGGTTATCTCAGCCATGGTTGAGGAGAGAATGACGGGCCGGATGTTGTTGTGTAGTGAAAATGGGCGGGCTCGCCACTCGCGCGACAGACGCGTCAGACGTGAATTAACAAAATAATTAACAAAATAATCAGGCGTCTAAACTCACGCGTTACGCGCGGCGCGTTACTCGCGTTAGGAGCGAATAATTCGCTTCATTTGCATCCGGTGTGAACGCACAGTTAAGGGTAGATGGTAATTTCCCTGCCTCAAGCAGCTCCTGCAGATATCAGAGCACCTCAGGAGCCGGACAGGTAAGTGCGTCCACATGGTTCGCCCTGCATCATGACGCAAAGAGGTCACAGCGATATGAATACGCCGCCCTTGTCGATGACGCTCGAGCACCCTGAATGGTCTTAACCACCAACTGTGCTAGCCCCATGCCCAACAGACTGGCCCTCTCAGGGGCCAGCCCCAGAGTTTGAGCCCCTTGTGGAAAGGGGTGGAACAGGGCCCCCTGCGCCTGACTCAGAAGGTCCCGGTGAACTGGGAGTTCCCATGGCCTCCCGTCCAGGAGAGGTGCCACACCTGAGAACCATATCATGTGAGGCCAGTTCGGAGCCACCCAAGATCAGCCTCACCTCCTCCACCTGGACCCTCAGCAGCAGGGTTGGAAGAAGACTGAATTGGGGAAAGGCATACAACAGCCCCGGAGGGCATTGGTGCCCCCAGCAGGGGGGTCGTCTCTCCCCATGGAAAAGAACAGTAGGCAGTGCGCGTTGTTCCTGGATGCAAACAGATCGGCCACTGCCCTGCCGAAACAACACCAGATTTCCTCGACCACCTCCGGGTGCAGTCGCCATTCCCCTGGGGTCAGGCCACCCCTGGAGAGCAGGTCTGCACCCAGGTTCACCTGTCTGGGCACATGCATTGCTCTGAGCGACAGGAATCATGTGCCTGCCCATGTCCACAGCCTGTGTGCCACCCTGCAAAGGTGTGGGGAGCCCAAGCCCCCCTGCCTGTTGACATAAGCCGCCGCCACTGTGCTGTCCATTCTCACAAGCACGTGATGGCCCTGCAGACTTGGTGCAAAGTGCCGGAGTGCCAAGTAAATGGCCCTCAGCTCCAGGATATTGATGTGTTGGTACATCCAGGCACCACACCAGCTCCTGCTGGCGTCCTCGCCCTCGTGGACGGCGCCCCATCCTGCCAGGGATGCATCCGTAGAGATCACCTGGCGATGCAGCACTGGACCCAGCAAACTCCCCCTTGAGATGTTGGCCGGGGAGAGTGGAGATCTCTGAATGCAGAGCCTCTCTGTGCTGCAGGTCTGCAATGATCGAAAAAGCAGCCAACCAAGTCACAGGAGGGGTGCGTATAAAGCGGTACCCCTGGATCATTGTAGAAACAACACAGGGGTCTGCCCTCAGAACATTGGTTTGGGATGGCATCGCGTCAGGACTGAGGCGAGGGCTAGGGCAGCCTCTGGCTGCAGCTCCATCAGCAGGTCATCACTGCACCCCTCCTTCAGCTGCTGAGTCAGATGGTGTTGGTATTAGGCTTGGGCGATTGGACGAATATATCGCCAATCACCCATCGGCCAAGTCCATCACGGTTGGTTTCATTTTTGGCGATTTTTTGGGCGATTTTTGTCATTTTATTTTGCTAAATTAATGGTCTGTCTCTACAGAACTCAACTCGGTACATATAGTCCATAATTACTATGTAGAGCACAATTCAAAGTGTGTGCGTATTGGAACCTGCAGCTTCACACTGATTTCCGACGAGTCTTTCACAAAACACATCAGTGATGGCGGAGCTGAAAGTTACGGCCGGGGTCCACTGGCAACGGGAGCAACGCGACACGTCTGCAGCGCGAGTCCCGTCGCAGCTCGCCCCCCTGTTATCAATTACAGCTGCTGCACCGGCAACGGGAGCAGCGCAACAACTCTCTATTTTAGGATGCTCTTCTATTTTTGTTTCGCTATGTGTGGCATACAGAGCCAACAGTGGGTTGATATACCTACATAAATATTATTCATATGTTTAATTTGCATTTCATGTTGTACAGCTCGTGTTCAGAGTGTGGTGTTATTGTCTGGGTGTTTTCTGATAAGGTAAGAGGGTGGTTTATTGGTTGAAAAATGTAGTTATCTAGCAGTATGCATTGTCTAACTCCGACCAGCAGAGGGCGCGTTCGCTACACTGTGTGTACAGGGACAAGGGAAGTATCGCGTGAATACGCTCAGAAAATGAGAACACACACTTGACTGTAAAGTTACTGTGAGTGTGGCGAACTGTAATGATTAATATGTATTTTTGCTCTTGGCAGAACAAAATAAAAGACTTCAAATTAAATGTGTAGTGGAGAGCAGCTTCACTCTGCATCACGCTACATACGCTCCCCTACGCGACCCTCCAGCAGATAAAAACTACATGAAATAGTGTGCTAAACGAACACACTGTGTTTTTAAAGTAATAAACCATTATCAGAGGAGATATGTGATGATTTATTTTCATGCATTTACCCATGTTTGAAAACATTTGAAAGCGAGTAGATGACAAACAGTACAGTAAACTTGTAGATAACTCAAATATATGTAATAACTTAGGTGGGAAATGCTTTAACTATCATGGCTCAGCAAACGGTAAATAAGACGCTTGACGTGCAGCCGGTGGAACCTGGCTGTAACGTGAACTCATATGCCCATATGGTTAACAATGTTACCAGCCATGCTAAACACCCTCTCTGACGGCGTGCTTGTTGCCGGTATGCACAGATATTTCCGTGCTATGTTGGACATGACAAGAGTGGGCTCGCAAAGCACGCTGCATTTTTTTGCTGCATTCAGGTGGTGTCGGGAGATGCAAGTTGCCGAGTTGTTTTTCTGACATGAGGTGGCGTTCATGTGAATTATCCCATTCTGAAAGTCATTTTTCGATTCTTTCTGACATCACATGAATGCAACATCCCCCCTTTTTTGAGATTTATGCCTTTTTGAGAAACATCCCCCTCCTTTTTTTTTCTCCGCCACACACACAACTGCCGAATATATCGGCAACCGCAGGTTGATGGGCTGACGGTGGCTCGTTGCAAATTTTTAACACATCGCCCAAGCCTAGTTGGTATAGGGATAATATGGCCCCTGTATTAGCCAGCTGGGTCTGGACTGCCATAGCACCATTTTGCCGGGGTCCGAAGTTTCATCTGTGGACGCAGCACCGCAAACCAGCGGACTGAATCATGGTGGGGGATCCTGAGGAAACAAAGTGCACAGTTTTGGATCAACATTTTCCAGACTGTCCAGGATGACAGACACTTCTCTGGTGATTTCTTGGATAGGAACCTGATCCAATTCTGCTTCCTAAACCTTGATCAGGTAGGCTTGGAAACTCATTATGTTGGTACCCCTGTCCTCCTCTCCTTCAGTCACCTGGACCAATTTAAACAAAATTATATGCAAGTAAACTTTTTATCAGAGCACATTAGGGAAAGATTCAACATGATTTTTCATTTTGCTTTATTTTTACTTGTGGAGGGTAATTTCCAAAGTTTGGTGTAACAATTTTAACTGCAGTATAAGATCTGAATAAATAGAAATAAGCAACATCTATGGCCACCTGTCAAAGTTAACTCCAATCAGCCTATCATCAGAATAACCGTTACTGCTGCTCAATATACTGTACTCGCAGCCAGATGCTATTGAGCATGTTCACTCACATCAGACAGCCTCTCACATTGGGTAATTACAGACAGGGCTGCAGCACTCTCCAAGGTGCTGAACCTGTAAGCACACTCAGATCAGAAAAATAATATCAGTAATAAGGATAAAAACATTTTTTCTAAGAGTGAGGGAACTACACATCCCACACTCCATTGTGATTCCCTTAATTCATTTAAGCAATACATCACGACAGACTGTGATATACGCTCATTATACCACAGATAAGGGGCGTTCTTTGGCCCTGACGTGAAGAATGAATGGATGAATTCAACAAATTTAGTCTATTTGTTAATGTTGTCAAAACACCGCAGCAACTTTTTGCTACCTACTGCCACAGTTTGTTGTCATGGATATATCGTTGCTTCCCCGTAACGTAAACATGCGAACCCCAATTTGCAAACCAAATAACCTATAAATGAACTGACACTGGCATTCCTCCAACAACAGCATTTATTTCACATATACTTGTATGTATAGGCAATTGTTATATGCATAGCATATTGTATGTATGACGAATTAAACCTCAGGTTGTGTCTACTGTTTTGTTTTTATGCAGGATGAACTTGATGAAGTTGTGAGAACCTGGAATTCACACAAGATAAGAGCAAAGGCAGGTGATGGTGTGATGGGAGGCCGCCCAATTTTGATGTACACACTTCCAGACATGTATGGCGCAGAAGACAATCTCAAGACCATAGACATGGATGAACTGGCCCTTTGTAGGGAGGAATGCACCCCCAAAAGCCAATATCCGTGTGATGAAACTGTATTTGATCTCTGCTGTCCGCTGCTGAACTGTACACCTTATTCAGAACTGAAATACTGCAAAGTATCTGAGGGTAGACAATTCTCTCTGCACAAAGGAGAAACATTAGTGTAGGCTTAATTCTATTTGGGATTCACATAGGCCACACAATCAAAGTATAGTTTGCTCTAAATCATCTGATCCAGACCTGAACATAGAAGGAAGGTTCAGCACTCTCCACAAGAAAGTCCAGGCAGTGTTGATGGTAAATGCATCAACTGAAGCACTGCATTCCTTGGTGCTAGTTAAACCAAGGAAACTAACTGTTCCTACACACAGAACAGTGCAACTGTGCTTACATATAACAGGATGCATGGTGAGCTTGAGATTCCCATGCTCATGTTGGTGTGTTATAACATCCCTAGCCTATAGCTACTAATTTCTTGGACAAAACAGTGTCCGGTGGTAAAATACTCATCCAGTACATAACCTGGATAATCGGAGGAAGCTAGAAGTTCAACTCAAATAGTTCTTCCATATATCCAATGAAATCATTGGATGTAAAAAGAACAACAGATTTTGCCAAGGGAGCTCAGTTTTCTCAATATAGCACACACTGAATAATTTATTTTGCTTCAACTGACTATGTCTATTAACACTGACTGGACATGCACATGACAAGTAGTGAATTTTGCCTTTAAGTACAGTGATGTGCAAGACCAGTTTTATACAGCCAGGTGTGCACTTTTAAGGGTACAATATATTTAGCCTCCTTGCAGCATGTGAGATGGACCTATGCATTTGGTTTCATCCTCACTTATCATCATATGTGAAACAGTTTCAGAAATTTTACTTCATTATGAAAATATGTCCTGTGTTTTCTCTGGCTACCTAACCCAGTTTTTGTACAAAAGGAGACCAGTGAATACAAAAGCTGGGGACTGCTGTAAATAAAACTAGTTGACGATTATAGAATTTCACTTCTGAGTTATTTCAATACCTTAGTGCCTTCAACCTGACTCTCTATTGCCCTCTGAATATTTTTGACCGCATTAAATCCTTAGTTGTAGTCAGGTGAGATAGAGTCCAAATTATTACCAACCTGAATATGTGTCAAAGCTGTCACCTTTGTTGCAGTGACAAACTTTATGTAACAGTATCATTCTCAGAACTGATTACTGACTAAACATGCTGTCTCATTATCAATCAATCAATTTTATTTATAAAGCCCAATATCACAAATAGAATTTGCCTCACAGGGCTTTACAGCATACGACATCCCTCTGTCCTTTGGATTCTCACAGCGGATAAGGAAAAACTCCCCCAAAAAAAACCCTTTACCGGGGGAAAAAAAATGGTAGAAACCTCAGGAAGAGCAACTGAGGAGGGATCCCTCTTCCAGGACGGACAGACGTGCAATAGATGTCGTACAGAACAGATCAGCATAACAAATTAACAGTAATCTGTATGACACAATACAATAATCTGTATGACATCCTCGGTAATGACAGTAGCTTACAACAACATTCATGAAAGTAATAATATTGTCGTTATAGTTCTGGCTACTGTGGTACAATATGTTGAAAGTATATATTAGTATCTGGCAGTATACATGTATGATAATAATCATGTGTATAATAACAGTAGAAGTATGACTAATGACTAATGATGGCAGCAGTAGCAGCAGCAGCAGGAGGCATCTGGCAGGACCACGGCAGCAGCACAACCACACACGTCACACTATCGAGGCACCGCTGCAATACGAGTTAACCTGAGACAGTGGAGCACAAAGACTCCGGAGAAGCCGAGTTAGTGACATCCAGAATGGCCGAGCAAACAAGATACAGTAATAGGATACGCGAGAGCGAGAGCGAGAGAGAGAGAGAGAGAGAGAGAGAAGGTGCCCGGTGCATTATAGGTGGTCCTCCGGCAGACTACGCCTAAGTCAGCCTAACTAGGAGCTGGTACAGGGCAAGCCTGAGTCAGCCTTAACTATAAGCTTTATCAAAGAGGAAAGTCTTAAGTCTAGCCTTAAATGTGGAGACGGTGTCTGCCTCCCGGACCGTAACAGGAAGATGATTCCACAGGAGAGGAGCCTGATAGCTGAAGGCTCTGGCTCCTGATCTACTTTTGGAGACTTTAGGGACCACGAGTAACCCTGCGTTCTCAGAGCGCAGAGTTCTGGTGGGATAATATGGCATTATGAGCTCTCTAAGATATGACGGAGCTTGACCATTTAGAGCTTTATAAGTTAACAGTAGGATTTTAAATTCAATTCTGGATTTTACAGGGAGCCAGTGCATTAGCTGGAGAGTTTTTAATGATAGAGCTACCTGATAATAGAGAGTTACAGTAATCCAGCCTTGAGGTAACAAAAGCATGGACCAATTTTTCTGCATCTTTTTGGGTCAGGATAGGCCTAATTTTTGCAATATTACGCAGATGAAAAAATGCAGTCCGTGAGGTTTGTTTTAAATGAGAATTAAAAGACAAATCTTGATCAAATGTTACTCCGAGGTTTCTTACGGTAGTGGTAGAGGCCAGAGCAATGCCATCGAGAGAAACTATGTCATCAGATAAAGAGTCTCTGAGTTGTTTGGGGCCAAGAACAATAACTTCAGTTTTGTCTGAATTTAACATCAGGAAATTGGTGCTCATCCAAGTTTTTATGTCTTTAAGACAATTATGAAGTTTAGTTAATTGATAACTTTCTTCTGGCTTCATCGATAAATACAGCCGTGTATCATCCGCATAACAATGGAAATTTATAGAGTGATTTCTAATGAAGTTGCCTAAAGGAAGCATATATAGAATAAATAGGATTGGTCCAAGCACAGAACCTTGTGGAACTCCAAAACAAACTTTAGTACGTACGGATGATTCATTATGAACGTCAACAAATTGAAAACGATCAGATAAATAAGATTTAAACCAGCTTAGTGCAGAACCTTTTAGGCCAATTAAGTGTTCCAGTCTCTGTAGCAGAATTTCATGGTCAACAGTGTCAAACGCCGCACTAAGATCTAATAAAACAAGTACAGAGACGAGTCCTTTGTCTGAAGCAATCAGAAGGTCATTTGTAAATTTTAACTAGTGCTGTCTCAGTGTATGATGCACTCTAAATCCTGACTGTAATTCCTCAAATAAATTATTATCATGGAGAAAATCACACAGCTGGTCTGCGACTACTTTCTCAAGGATCTTTGACATAAAGGGAAGATTAGATATTGGTCTATAGTTGGTTAACACCTCTGGATCCAGGGTGGGCTTTTTTAGAAGAGGTTTAATTACAGCTACCTTAAAAGACTGTGGTACATAGCCTGTTAATAAGGATATATTGATCATATCTAATATATGAGTGTTAACTAAAGGTAAGACCTCCTTGAGTAGCCTAGTTGGGATGGGGTCTAAGAGACACGTTGATGATTTAGATGAAGAAATCACTGCAGTCAATTCTTGAAGAGAAATTAGGGAGAAGCAATCTAAATAAATATTAGGTGCTACAGCTGTGTTTGAGGTTAGATAGGTACTATCTGAGGACAGTAGGGTCATGAATTTTGCCTCTAATAGTTAGAATTTTGTCATTAAAGAAGCTCATAAAATCATTACTGCTAAGGGCTAAAGGAATGCAAGGCTCAATAGAGCTTTGAGTCTCAGTCAGCCTGGCTACAGTGCTGAAAAGAAACCTGGGGTTATTTTTGTTTTCTTCTATTAAAGCTGAGTAATAGTTTGCTCTGGCATTGTGGAGGCCCCTCTTATAAGTTTTGAGACTGTCTGCCCAGATTAAACGAGATTCTTCCAGTTTGGTTAATCGCCAATTCCTTTCAAACTTTCGCAATATTTGTTTTAATTTACGGGTTTCAGAGTTATTCCAAGGAGCGAACTTTCTTTGTTTTGTTAACTTCTTTTTAAGAGGAGCTACAGAGTCGAGTGCTGTTCGCAGCGAGCTTACGGCGCTATCAACAAATTGATCAATTCGGGAGAGGTTAAAGTCGGTGCGGGAAACCTCTGTTACTAAAGGATTGGTATTGAATTTAACGACGGAGTAATCATTTCCTTAAATTTTGCGACAGCACTATCTGATAAACATCTGGTATAGTAACTGTTGCTGAGTGGTGTGTAATCAAGTAAAAATAAATCAAAAGTAATCAAATAATGATCCGATAGCGAGGGATTCTGTGGAAAGACTGTTAGGTTATCAATTTCAATTCATAGTCAGAACTAGATCGAGGGTATGGTTTAAAACAGTGAGTGGGTTCATGTACACCCTGACTGAAGCCAATGGAGTCTAATAATGTGATAAACGCGGTAGCCAGGGAGTCATTATCAACGTCGACATGAATGTTGAAATCGCCTACCATAATAACTTTATCTGATTTAAGAACTAGACTGATAAAAACTTCTGAGAATTCAGATATAAATTCAGAATACGGGCCAGGAGCACGGTACACTATAATAAATAAAAGTGGCTGTGAGGTTTTCCAGGTCGGATGTAAAAGACTAAGAAAGAGGCTTTCAAATGAATTATAATCTAGTTTTGGTTTAGGGTTGATTAACAGACTAGAATTAAAAATGGCTGCAACTCCCCCTCCTCGGCCGCTGCCTCGAGGAATGTGGGTATTAGTATGACTGGGAGGAGTGGATTCATTTAGACTGACATATTCATCTTGACACAGCCAGGTTTCAGTGAGACTAAGTAAATCAATATGATTATCTGATATTAATTCGTTTACTAACACTGCTTTAGACGAAAGAGACCTGATATTTAACAGTCCGCATTTAATTCTCCTGTTTTGTCTTTCTGTCACAGAAGAGGTTTTAATTTTTATGAGGTTGTTATGCACAACTCCTCTTTGTTTAATTTTAGATTTAAATAATTTAGGTGGTCGGGGGACAGACACCGTTGATATAAAACTATGGAAACTATGGCTGGGTAAGTGAACTAGAAGCTCAGAGAGGCGTATAGGACTGCAGCTCTCATTAAAGGTTGTATTGCGTATGACACATTGTGCACTTTTTTTTCCCACCAAATAAATTGGGTGCTATGATCACTAGTACAGATTATTAACCTATTAAACAAAAACTGTTCACTAGAAATACTGTAAAGACATGTTGTGGTGTTGGCCTGCAACAATTTAGTGAATCTTGCCCTTTGACCTAACGAACAGTTCCAAAAGACCATACACATGATATTAGAGTAACTATCTTTTATTAACAAATTTTGAACATGGCTTAGTTCATTTGTAATAAAAAAAAAAACTGAACCCCTAGAGCCCTCACATAACAACTGATTTTTTTGGGCTTCATTAGTAAATCTTAATGCGCTCATACGGTGAGTTTGCACATGTTTTCAAAAAGAAGTGCATAAGTTTAAATGTAGTACTTTGCAATCACAATAATATTACAGAGGAAAACTGCTTGAATGGTAGCCTATTAATTTATTTCATTGAGGCACACTTGGCAGCAGTTTTGGGATGAAATATAAAAACATTGTTCAAACAGGTAAGACCTCGGCATAATCTCATGGGGGTACCTCATTTTGATCACGTTTTACATTGTAAAGTAAATATTAAGTGGCTGTTTGACTGTGCAGTTGTTTTATCCCCAACATAATGCTGTTTTCACACACATAAATGTCTTCTCATCTATATCATGTTCTGTTAAATAATTACGCCTAACACAGACTTCTACTCAGCCAACAGAAAGAAGGCAGATGCCTGTAAAATGAGCACACTTTTCTGACCGCCCTGCATACAGTTGCCTCACTCAAGTGCTCAGCATCTCTGACATTGTACAAAAAACTTCCATTTGCAAAGAAATGCAGCGCAACACACACTATCTGCTGGGATGTAAGAGTATGACTACGATTGGTAATGTTGCAAATGTGAGGACGGATTAGGTTGTGTATGTATAGACGATGGACTGTGACGTGAAACGGTACAGCTCAAAAAGATAATTGTGTGGAAATGCTAGAAAATCTATGTGCGGTCTGATAACCATCTTCAGACGAATATTTAATTCTCTGTGCAGTAATGCTGCACCTTCATCCACGGGATCATTATCAAAAGGACATGCCATGTTAGTGAAAAAAGTCGCCACCTACTGTGCCTAATGGACTTCTAATATACTGACTGATTTTTTTACTGATTTTTTTTAAATGACAGACGGCAGCACTAGGCTACGCCAAAACTCGGTGCTGACTAAATGAATGAGGAAATCAAATGGAGTGTGTGGCTCTGAAAGAGGGCGGAGACAGAGAGAAACTCGAGGTTCATTGAGAAAAACCTGCTCCCGACCAGGTTAGGTTCATAGAGTGTGTTACTACGGTAACTGACCGAGAGCTTAAGTTACCTCTCTCTGAAACAGGCTAGAGTTACCCCTCTTTCTCTGGTTTGAGTTACCTCCCTTTTTGAAACGGAAAACTCAGGGTTTCCCTCATTTCAGGGTCAACAGACTCTGAGTTTTCACTAAACCTGCTTTGTGAAACAGACCCCTGACTAGCTAGCACTCCAGACCTGACTAGCTAGCTCTCCAGATTTAAACAGTACATAAATAGGGACATCAAACATATTTAAAAAAATTTCAAATTTGTTTTTACTTTCTCAACAATTCAGCGTAACAGGGTGGAAATTTAAGAGTAGGACATGTGGATTTACACTATAAAACATGCAAAAACAGCAAGAGATGTTGATTCAATTTCAATTCAATCAATTTTATTTATAAAGCCCAATATCACAAATAGAATTTGCCTCACAGGGCTTTACAGCATACGACATCCCTCTGTCCTTTGGACCCTCACAGTGGATAAGGAAAAACTCCCCAAAAAACCCCTTTACCGGGGAAAAAAAATGGTAGAAACCTCAGGAAGAGCAACTGAGGAGGGATCCCTCTTCCAGGACGGACAGACGTGCAATAGATGCCGTACAGAACAGATCAGCATAACAAATTAACAGTAATCTGTATGACACAATACAATAATCTGTATGACATCCCCGGTAATGACAGTAGCTTACAACAACATTCATGAAAGTAATAATATTGTCGTTATAGTTCTGGCTACTGTGGTACAATATGTTGAAAGTATATATTAGTATCTGGCAGTATACATGTATGATAATAATCATGTGTATAATAACAGCAGAAGTATGACTAATGACTAATGATGGCAGCAGCAGCAGCAGCAGCAGGAGGCATCTGGCAGGACCACGGCAGCAGCACAACCACACACGTCACACTATCCAGGCACCGCTGCAATACGAGTTAACCTGAGAGACAGTGGAGCACAAAGGCTCCGGAGAAGAAGCCGAGTTAGTGATATCCAGCAAACAAGATACAGTAATAGGATACGCGAGAGCGAGAGCGAGAGCGAGAGAGAGAGAGAGAGAGAGAGAGAGAGAGAGAAGGTGTCCGGTGCATTATAGGTGGTCCTCCGGCAGACTAGGCCTAAGTCAGCCTAACTAGGGGCTGGTACAGGGCAAGCCTGAGCCAGCCTTAACTATAAGCTTTATCAAAGAGGAAAGTCTTAAGTCTAGCCTTAAATGTGGAGACGGTGTCTGCCTCCCGGACCGTAACAGGAAGATGATTCCACAGGAGAGGAGCCTGATAGCTGAAGGCTCTGGCTCCTGATCTACTTTTGGAGACTTTAGGGACCACGAGTAACCCTGCGTTCTCAGAGCGCAGAGTTCTGGTGGGATAATATGGCACTATGAGCTCTCTAAGATATGACGGAGCTTGACCATTTAGAGCTTTATAAGTTAACAGTAGGATTTTAAATTCAATTCTGGATTTTACAGGGAGCCAGTGCAGAGAAGCTAAAACAGGAGAAATATGATCTCGTTTCTTAGTTCCTGTTAGTACTCGTGCTGCTGCATTCTGAATTAGCTGGAGAGTTTTTAAGGACTTACTAGAGCTACCTGATAATAGAGAGTTACAGTAATCCAGCCTTGAGGTAACAAAAGCATGGACCAATTTTTCTGCATCTTTTTGGGTCAGGATAGGCCTAATTTTTGCAATATTACGCAGATGAAAAAATGCAGTCCGTGAGGTTTGTTTTAAATGAGAATTAAAAGACAAATCTTGATCAAATGTTACTCCGAGGTTTCTTACGGTAGTGCTAGAGGCCAGAGCAATGCCATCGAGAGAAACTATGTCATCAGATAAAGAGTCTCTGAGTTGTTTGGGGCCAAGAACAATAACTTCAGTTTTGTCTGAATTTAACATCAGGAAATTGGTGCTCATCCAAGTTTTTATGTCTTTAAGACAATTATGAAGTTTAGTTAATTGATCACTTTCACTTTGATTCTTATCTCTGACTTCTTCAAATTTCCCGCCAAAAGGGTGCTTTCAGTTTCTGCGTGTTGCATCATGGGAATTGTAGTTTTACTTGGTTTGGCAGGCTAAAAACCACAATGTAACAGGGTGGAACACAATTTGGGGGACACTCAGTAAATTCAGTGGAACACCTAAATAACAGTGATATAGCCACAAACATATATTTAGAATTTTAATTATTTAATCTTGATATATACAATAATAAAGATATACTGTATTTGTAATTATTTATTATTTTATGAAATATTCTTCATTGAAATATGAAAAGTTGCCTTGGGTACATGGTAAAAACGTGTGTTTGTGCCTAAAAAGAGGTATATAAATATAAATATACATTTTTTTCAGGCAATATTCTGTGTTAATATTACATGGAGACCTCTGTCTGTAATAAAATGTCTTTCATATTAAAATTTGGTTTATGTAAAGTAAGATATGAGGGGCTCTGTCCCAGGGACTGGAATGTTACCAATAGTGAGGAATGACTCGCCTATAAAACACTTTCAGAGTAAGCAAAATTATTGCTTGAGTTTTTTGTGAGCAAGTCCTTAGCATCATTTTACAACTGTTGGCTAGGAAGCAGTATGGCCACAATCATGGTTGAAGGGCCACATATTGTGTTACACAATGTCCATCACCCAGATGTTGCTTCAGCACGAAAGTCTGGGAAATTTTCATAGCACTCAGGTAGCTCCAGGAACATTCCACATGTTCATCCAATTGGACGTCTTGTGAAATCACATTATGTGAATTCAATAATGATACTGTCTGACACAATCAAATCAGATCCTGTGCAGAGTCTTAGAACTTTCCCCAGTTTTGCTTCATCCAGTTCCCTAATATACCGTCTGAGATTATGTTCGACCTCTTTTTGCTTTGCTGTCATTCAACAGCCTCGACACTCGACACTCGACAAAGCTTGCATGAGGACCTCTCTCTCTTGGCAGCTTGTGAACTGAAGAAAGACTTCTGTCAGGTCACTGTGCACTGCTCCAAATAACATCTCCTCAATGAAAGGGGGTGCAAGCTTAAGGCAAGGCAAGGCAAGTTTATTTGTAGAGCACAATTCGTACACAAAGTAATTCAAAGTGCTTTACAGAAGAAGAAAATGCATTAGAATCACAATACAAAATAAAAACATAAATAATCATTATAAAATGAACTTTAAAAGAGAAGAGTGCAGATAAGATCCTTTCAGTCATATGCACAGTGAAATAGAGCTGTTTTGAGCCTAGATTTGAACATTGTCAGAGTAGAGGCCTGTCTCACATCTTCAGAAAGACTGTTCCAGATTTTAGCTGCATAAAACTGGAACCCTGATTCCCCATGTTTAGTCCTGACTCTGGGCACCAGCAGGAGGCCGGTCCCTGAGGTCCTCAGAGTCCGAGATGGTTCATATGGCACTAAAATGTCAGAGATGTACTTTGGTGCTAGGTCGTGGAGAGACTTGTACACAAGCAGAGCTGCTTTAAAATCTATTCTCTGAGCCACAGGAAGCCAGTGTAGAGACCTGAGCACAGGACTAATGTGCTCGTACTTCCTGGTTCTGGTCAGGACCCGAGCAGCAGCATTCTGGATGTACTGCAGCTGTCTTACAGTAGTCTAACCTACTAGAGACAAATGCATGGATAAGTCTCTCCAAGTCGGGTTTAGACACTATACCTTTAATAGGAAGATAGTGGCAATCTTGGTATCCTCTCAAGAAAATTCTGCCTTTGGCTTTCCAGGTGTCAGCCTTGAAATCGTGTCTGATGAAGGGTACTTTCAATGTTGTCCCAAGTGTTTGTCATTAAAGTGCAACTGCCATCATTTTAATTTCATGCATGTAGAATCATCAGCTAAAAACGGCAGCCCTTTTTGTTTATGTTTTCCTATTTAATATTATATTCATAAAGTAATAATTTTCATTTTGTCAATAATTCTTTCCATATGCACAATACTTCATGCTCAGGCCATACTGGCTGCTTGTATCTGTGTGTGGTGAATTGCTGTGACTTGCTTGCCTGTGGTGTTGAAAAGACAATATTTCCCTAATTTCCCCAAAGGAACCTGTCCAAAGGGATAAATAAAGTTCTATCTTATGTTATCTTATCTTCTGCTGTCTACTGTTCCTGCCAACCTTATCTTTTTACATTGAGTTTTCCAAAGAGTTTCAGAGATAGAGAGTGAAAGAGAAAAACTGCAGTGTATCATATTGTATCATATTGTTGATTATGTTGATGTGATTGTCAACACATCATTTTTAATGCATATGCGTGAGCCTGAATCTCTGAATGAATGTATGTCACTTGCATGTAAGCCACACTCCAGCTGTTTAGAGCTGTCTGTCTGTCTGTCTGTCTTTCTGTCTCTCTCTCTCCATTTGAACAAGGTGAAAACTCATACTGTTTTCTGGTTAAAACTCTTTTTTTTCTCTTCACTACTCTTCTGCAACTGCAACACTGTCTGTGTGGGGGAAGCAGAAATTCAGCAAGCTATCAGGCACAGGTACAAGCAGGGTATGTTGCTGACTAGCCTGTCAACTGGACCTCTGCATCTCAGCTGTCACTACACACCTTTTGCTCCTCCATCAGTGTGAGAGCTTCCTCTGGGACCCCCCGATCTCATAGGAAATCTATCATGGTGATTGATATTTTGGCCAGGTCCAAGGAACTGCTGTTCTGTTGGATTGTAGTCCTTTAAAAGTGTCACATATTACATAATTGATTTAGTCAATTAACACCTTTATTTTAACAATATTGTAGGGATGATTATTGGCAATTTCATTTATTTTTTTTTCAATTTTCATAAAATATTGACAAAAATTTAAAATCGAGCTTTTGAATTAATAATAATCAATTATGTAGATATAATGAAAAAAGAGTAGGTGATACTGATAAACAGATGTTAGAACAGAGCTGGAAGAAGTAACAAGTGTCATTCCTTTTCAGCAATAGTATGCCTTAATGGTTCTTTGAAAGCATCAAATTTCTTAATTAGCAGACACTTGGTGATAGTTGAGAAGACATAACCAGGTGAGTCCATATTGTAAACACATTCAGCACAGTATTAAGCTCTGACTTTAAACAAACAATAAAAGCTATGACATCATAATAACGCGTTTCTACAGAAAAGTAGGCTAGAATAACATTAAAGTTTTAGCTTCACAAGCCTAAACTGCAGCAACTTCTTAATACTTACTGTATGTTTTCTGTATAATGTCAAAAATAACGTTGACGTCGCAGAGCGTTGCAACTCAGCCACTGCTATCCCCCGCACATAGACGGCACCCTAAATGAATGAAACGGCTGCTTTACATCTCATTTTGATCATTTAGCAACAAAACTGTTACAACAAAACAACACTGCTCTGAGGTAACATTTGGATGTCATTTCATATTGATTTTGAGAGTCTTTACTTCCTGACTAACCCTGGAAGTATTTGTAAACAGTCCAACATTAAAAACAGCATATCACCGTTTTAGCTAGCTTCCTTCATATGCTTTAGTGTTGACTACTTGATGTTAGGTTGGTAACAACAAGGTTAATAATACTTAAGATTTGAAACACATATCAATTAAGTATGCAGTTGCATAACTTCAGAAACTTACTCTTAACGTTACACTCCATGCCGCACCGTGCAGCTCTCGGTCGCTCTCCTACAGAAGAGTATTAGGGAGGAGACATTTTGACTTTATTCTCGAAATTTTGACTTTTTTCTCAAAATTATATTTTGACTTTTTTCTCGAAATTTTGACTTTATTCTCGAAATTTTGACTTTTTTCTCAAAATGCATGATGAAAAAAAAATCTACCTCCTAGTATTGTTTTTTTCTCATAAGTGGCCCAAATACTCTTCCATAGAAAGCACATCTAGCTCTACTTGCTAACTATTGTTGTAATTCTAAAGTTGAAATTAATGCTCTGTGTTGGAAAAAAGAAAGTGAAAAATACAAAAAAAACAAACGGTAACACGACATGATACGGCCCGCGACTTAGAGCGTACCTACTGCTCACTTTGCACCTAATTTAACAGAAGTACTGAGTAACTCTCGCTCAACCCCCCACCCCCATTTCCCCCATGATTTACAGTATAACTAGGCTGCTTCTTAGCACGTAACTCCCATTGACTTATGTCCTACTTTACACCAACTTCCACAGAAGTACAGAGTAACTCTTGCTCACTTCCCCCACTATTTCCCCTGTGTTTTACAGTATAACTAGGCTGCGTCTGAGAGTGTAACTCCCGTACAATTACGTCCTACTTTACACCAACTTAGAGTAACTCTTGCTCACTTTCCCCCGCTACTTTCCCTGTGTTTTACAGTATAACTAGGCTGGGTCTTAGAGCATAACTCCCGTACAATTATGTCCTACTTTGCCTGGACATGCTAACTATGGGGAATCAGGCTATATTGTGAAGTTTGCACTGATATCCCCTCCTTAGTGTCTAAGTACACTCTAGCTCTCCTGGAGGTACACGCTAACTACGGGGAACCGGGCTGTATTGTGAAGTTTGCACTGTTATCCCCTCCTTAGTGTCTAAGTACACTCTAGCTCTCCTGGAGGTACACGCTAACTACGGGGAACCGGGCTGTATTATGAATTTTGCACTGTTATCTCCTCCTCAGTGTCTAAGTACACTAGCTCTCCTGGAGGTACACGCTAACTACGGGGAACAGGGCTGTATTATGAAGTTTGCACTGTTATCCCCTCCTTAGTGTGTAAGTACACTCTAGCTCTCCTGGAGGTAAACGCTAACTATGGAGAACATTGTGAAGTTTGCACTGTTATCCCCTCCTTAGTGTCTAAGTACAGTCTACTACCACTGTAACTAATGTGTAATTAGAGCCAGTGAGTTAGAACAGTTACTTCAATGTTTCACAAGATAACATCATCTGAAAACAATCCAAAGACGAAACTAAGTGTCCCTGACAACGTAAAATAACACATTTCTACTGTTTTTTGTTATTTACGTTCAGTTTTGTTCCTTCTGTTATAAACTGCTCAATTTAGTCTTGATCCGTTATTGTGATCCATTTGGTTTTTCTAAGTCAAAAATAGTCAAGTCAGTTTAATGTACTTTCTAAGTCAAAAGTCAAGTGGAAAAGATCATTGTGGTACTACTATCATACTGGAGTGTGACACCCAGTGATGGAGATGGAAGAATGTATGAGCTCCGGATAAAAGGTGATCTTGATCCAACTCCTTAGGTCAAGGCAGAGATCGGGGTCATGGGTGGCTAGCCATCTCCCTCGTCAGGTTGAATGTCAAATCCACATGTAATTTTCCACAGAATCTCTAAAAAAAAAATCACCTGTGCAGAAAGAGAGGTATTACTATGTTGCATCATCAACTTCAATTTCTTTTTGTGGTCATTATCATTATTACGTAAATACATCACAGTAACACAAAGTGAGCAAACTTTTAACTGTAAAGTTTTTCTCGGCATGGAATACTTTATCCTGTCTTTACATTTCACATCATGAATCATTAGCCTTTTAAACCATAACAAGTAGATTACATTTCCTTTTGAACTACAAAGTTTTGTGTTTTTAAACATTCTTAACTGTTTTCCACTTAACTATGGATAACAAAACGTATTTCGAAAATGTAGGCTACATCAGTGCACACACCGTATTACACTTGACTATTGATTGGTCAAATAGCATTCATGACCCAATTGTAATGGTGCAAATGTATACAGTACACTAACACAAATACAAACGGCAAGGGGCCACGAGGCAAAACAAGTGCAGCATTTTAGAGTTACAAGTAGGTCGCGAACAGTAATTGCAATGCCAAGTAAGTGTAGTGTAGAGAGGAAGCACACACACACACTATAGCTATGTCCCGATTTGGGGTCTGCATGCTTGAAGGACTATTATATTTTCATGGAACCGGCTTATATGATGGGCGTCTTCTGCAGCACAAGCTAACATCGTTAGCTGCGTTAGCATCAACTCACCAGGACGTTGATAAACGCATTAACACTCCCACAGCACAGGTCCAAACTATGTAGCAAACTATGTCCCTCTGATGTTACAGCAAGGGACCTGGGATTAGGTGTTCTGTTCAGTTCACTTTTGTGTCACAAACTAATACCATACAACATGTCATCAGACAATTTTTGCATAGAATAAAAAAGAGAATTCAACATGTTTAAATCTATTGTTTTATTTAAACACAGCACACGTATAAACTAACAATCAAAACAAAGATAAAACTGTATATAATGTTGGAAAAAAAAAAAAAAAAAACAAGAACAAGAACGTTATTATTTATCATTTTGTTAGTATTTCTTTATATCATCAGCTTATTTCTTTGGCTTCTTTCGGTCCGTGCATGAAGTATAATTCATCTGCACTGTTCATGTTGTATAATGAAAAATCCCACTTTTGGGGGTATTTCCTATTTCATTGTCGTAAGACGTGTAATGCACTTCAGTGCGTCTTGTTCCTTTATTCAGCTTGTTCAATGAAAATTGAAAAAGGAAGTCGAGAGCTGGAAACAGCCTTCAAAGTAAAAGTTGCGCGTTGTTTTGAAGCTTGTTGGCTGCAGCGGTCAATTTAAGGAGAGCGGAACGAAATAAATACAACTAACAACAAATAGCCTAAATAATTAACATCATTCATAACTGTTATACAATGATATTTCCGCCACTTTCTCACAACTGAGGGAGATGACCACTGGGAATTTTCAAAGTAAACACACCGTATTTGAGACGCACTGCTGCTGCAGTCATGAAGTAAGTCAAACTTTGTTGTTGCTGATTATCCACTAAACGTCTCCAACCCAACACTGTTTAAATTGTTGACCTGACAGCAGTGTAGCTAACTGCTAGTTTCAGAAGATAACCAACGCTAACAATGCTAATTTGTTTGCAGGTAAACTAGCTAGCTGTTGTAACTGTTAACTGTTAGTTAATAAACAGCCGTTGTAGCTATGCTAACCTTAACTTACTCTTTTGTACTGAGGTGAAGTTAGTTTTAAGTTGGATATTCGACAGACATTCGCTCATTTCAAGTGCACCCGTATTTCAGACTTTACAGTAAATGCAAGCAGACAGATGATGGTTACAGCGTGTAGCAACTTCCCATTTTCAAAATAAAAATGTGGGATATTTAACGCAGAGATACTGTGTTTAAAGGCAATAAAAAGACACGTATCAATATGTTGTAACACAGGATTTGATTTATTATATCACATGACCTGTAGCATCCAGTCGAAATAAGTCAGTCGTACTGATGGTTTACTTTCATTTATTGATCCTCAGGTGGTAAACCAACGTAAGAGCTGAACAGAAACAAATAAAACATATCAACATTTGACATACTTCAGACTTACGACTTATCACACACCGCACATACAGACCACAAAACACGTAAACTTCCTTGTATTAAACATCCTACAAATCAATAAAGGAACGTACCTTGTACCCACTATCGGCCGGTGCTAAAATAACTGCACTCTGTTCTCCTTTATCCCTTAAATGAACTCTTTTCGTTCTCCTTTGTGTCGCTAGATTTTCGCTGGTGTTACGTTGTCTACGTTATCGTGAATCCCGTTTTTTCCGTAAAGACGCTCCTTCAAAATAAAGTGTCGAAAAGACGTTCTTTCCAAAGAAAATACAAAAAAGAGTAAAATACAACATTAAACACACAGAAACATGACATTTCTGCCTTTACACTCCCACCAAATTATTCATTGTTTTAACAAACACTTATCCTTTAAAACATGGATAATTTCCTACAATAAAATGAACCTTTACAGGAAATAAACTGTACTATGTGTTACTTTGCTTGTTCTTTCCTTTACACAGCTTCCAAAAGCAAAACCAACTTATGAACTGGACGTTCTACTTCACACACTTTGTTCAAACGTCTCCCCTTTTTGTCCAGATTTTTGTTTGCAAGGATTATTTTTGCCCTGCGAACAAGACCATCTTTGTCTGTTACAGTCTCCGAGACTCTTCCAAGTCTCCACACAGATCTTGGTTGCGTTTGTTCAACATCCATCACTATGTCACCCACTTGAATGTTTCTTTTAGGCATGTGCCATCTTTGTCTGATCATGATATTGTGAAGGTACTCTTTCTTCCAGCGGCACCAAAATTGTTCCGCTAAGTATTGTACTCTGCGCCATCTTTTCCTCCCATACACATCTTCTTTCAAGAAGTTCCCAGGAGGAGGCAGTGCAGGAGTTGTCTTCATGGTTATGAGGTGACTGGGAGTGATGGGCTCCAAACTGTTAGGATCGTTCAAGTTGTCTGTTGTAAGAGGGCGGCTGTTGACGATGGCTGCTGCCTCATACAGAAAGGTTCTTAAAGAAGCATCATCAAGTCGACCAGATGAGAGTGAGAGGGTACGGTTGAGGACATTCCTTATCGTTCTTATTTGTCTTTCCCACACTCCACCTGCGTGACTTGCATGGGGCGCATTCAGTACAAAATCACATTGATTTTCTGCAAGGAAGGCTGTCAGTCTCTCAGCATCCATTTCCTTTAGAGCTGTGTTCAGTTCATTTTTGGCCCCAATAAAATTGGTGCCTTGATCGCACCTAATGTGCCTGACAGATCCTCGTAGTGCAATAAAACATCTAAGTCCATTAATAAATGTGTCAGTTGATAAGTCATCTAACATTTCCACATGAATGGCACGGGAGCAAAAGCATGTGAAGATCAAGCCATATCGCTTGTGTTCTTTTCTTCCTTTTTTAATCAGGAATGGGCCAAATACATCCATGCCACAGTAAGAAAAAGGTGGGGAGGGTTCCACTCTTTCTGTTGGAAGATCACTCATTTTCTGTCCTTCCACAGATCTCCTTAACTTGCGACACAACACACACTGACGTATGAAGGAGGATACAGCTTGACTCAATCCGGGGATCCAGTAGCCACTGGAACACACTGCATTTATGGTGAAGCCTTTGCCTTGGTGACAGACCCTTTCATGGCAGTGTGCAATGATGAGTTTTGCAGCATGTTGCTCTCTGGGAATGACTGTAGGGTGTTTGACTGAGTTTTGAAGGGACGAGCAATGCAATCTACCTCCCACTCTAATCAGAGAATGTTCATCTAAGAAGACATCAAGATGATGTAGTTTACTATTCTTTGGTAAAGGTTTACCCATGCTCAGAGTCTTTATCTCCTCCTGATATGTTTGTTTCTGAAGATCTTTGATTATCACAATCTCTGCCTTTTGACGTTCATTTAGAGTTGAGTGGGCATTGATTTTGTCATTTAGCAGACGGCGTCTCAAGCGTGCTACAGCACTGACAGCATGGGACCAAGACGAAAATCTTTTCAGACGATCAAATAAACTCTTGTGTTCGGCAGCATCTGTGTTCAGTGCTTGAACTTTTCTCACCTCTGGGTCTCCAATGGGAAGCTCTGCAATCTCTTTCTCTTGAGAGGGTATTTCCTTTTCCCACAGGAATTGAGGACCCCTGAGCCAGTCAGATGACAGCAGTTCATCTACCGATGTGCCTCTGGATGCTTTGTCTGCGGGATTTTCAGAAGTAGAAACATAAAGCCACTGTTTGGGAGACGTGCTGTCCCGGATTTTCTGCACTCTATTAGCAACAAAAGTGTGGACACGTCTTGCATCATTATTTATGTAGCCTATGGTGACCTTTGAATCAGTCCAAAAGAACTCTTGAACATTTTCATACAACAGTTCGTCTCTGAGAATATTACTCACTGTGACTGAGACCGTGGCTGCTGTGAGTTCTAACCTTGGAATCGTGGTAACCTTTGTGGGGGAGACACAAGCTTTGCCCATGACAAAAACACAGTGGACATCTTTGGCTTTGTTTATCAGTCTCAGATAAGAACAATGTCCATATCCAGTGATGCTTGCATCTGAAAAATGATGCAGTTCCCTCTTTTCTACTTCTCCAAAGTCAGCAGGCACATAACATCTGTCTATCTGCAATTTTTCCAAATCGATGAGGTCCTTTCTCCATCTCTCCCACCGTGGCCTCAGATGTTCAGGCAATGGGTCATCCCAACCACTTCCTTGGCGACACATCTCTTGCAGGATCCTTTTGCCACTAAGGAGGTAAGGAGTAGCAAAACCTAGGGGATCGTAGATGGCTGCAACGGTGGACAATATTCCACACCGAGTAGGAGATTGATCTTTCGGCGTAATGTTGAATGTGAAGCAATCATTTCTTATGCTCCAGTGAATGCCTAAGGCTCTTTCTGTTTGTTTTTGACCCAAGGCGAGGTTCTTGGTGTCCATGCTTTCTGCATGTTCTGATGCTGGAATACTGCTCAGAACATCGTGGCTATTTGACACAAATTTATGCAGCCGTAGACCGCCTTTAGCACACAGTTCTCTTGCCTCTTTTGCCAGTTGTATGCCATGTTCCACTGTCTCTGTGCTTGTCACTCCATCATCGACATAGAAATTCCTTGCTATAAACTGAGAACCTGATGGGAATTCAAGGCTGTTCTCTTTGGCTAGATGTTTTAATCCATAGTTAGCACACCCTGGGGAAGAGACAGCACCAAAGAGATGCACTGTCATTCTATACATTTGAGGCTGTGAGTGTAGGTCTCCATTTTTCCACCACAAGAAGCGGAGATAGTTGCGGTCACTTTCTTTAACTTCAAACTGGTGGAACATTTTTTCCACATCGCACATCAGTGCTATTTTGTGTTGCCGAAATCGTACAAGGACCCCTGTCATATTGTTGATCATGTCTGGTCCAGACAGAAGATTTTCGATGAGACTTGCCCCTTTATATTTGGCTGAACAGTCGAATACTACACGAAGCTTTTCAGGTTTCCTTGGGTGATAAATCCCATGATGCGGTATATACCATGTCTCTCCTGGAAGTCCTTCATCCTCAACTTCCTCAGCATCTCCTCTTTCGATGATGTCATTCATATACTTAACGTAATCTGCTCTGTATCTCTCATTTCTGTCAAATTTTCTTTTGAGTTGGTTGAGGCGAATCTCTACATGTTGTTTGTTGTCAGGCATATGTGGTCTTTCCTTAAAAGGTAAAGGCATTTCATAATGTCCTTTCTCTGTTTTCCTAATGCCTTCCTTAAGTTTGTCAAGAAAAATGATATCTTCTTGAGATGCAGTTTTGTCATTGCCACTGACATCTCTAAAGTCACTCTCAAGTGCACGGATTGCATCCATGGGTGTTGCTGCGGGGATCTCCCTTATGGTGATGCGATGACAGAGACTGCTCGTCAAATCTGTCCGAAGGGAGGGATCTGAACTGCCAACTATGCTCCATCCTAACTCAGTTTGAATGGCATATGGCTCGTTGTCTTTGCCTAGTAGTACTTGTTTAGGTGCAAGTGCTCTAGGACAGTTGTAACCTATCAACAAGCCTACGTCACAGTTCAGTAGCGATGGGATTTCATCTACGATAGGCGACAGATGACTCCAGCATTTGGCCGTTTCACAGGTTGGTATGTGTTCACGATTTGCAGGTATGTAATCTTTTGTGTATGTAGGAGGGAGCTGGATGAAAGTTGATGAGCAGTAGCCTCTCACAAGGAGACCGGAGACCTTCTCGCTGCTTACAACTGCATTCTTACTTATCATTGTGGTTAGTTTCAGTTTAACTGGACTAGCGTCTGCTTGCAGTTCATGGCTCACATCCTCATCAATGAAGACAGTGTCGCTTTGTGTATCTAACAAGGCGTATACAAGTTTTTCTTTGTAGGGATTTGCTGCCGATGACACCCATACTGGAACTATCATTGAGGTACTGACATACTGTCCTTCTCTGGCGACATTTAACGACATGGCGATTGCTGACTGTGATGTCTCGCGTGTTGCATTTTCTGTGTTCACATACCTTTCTTTTTTCAGATCTTTCTTGTAGTTCTCATCATGAAGGCAGGATGGGTGACCTTTATTGCATGTGTCACAGGTAAGGCGGCGCCGACAATCCTTTGTGCTGTGACCTTGCTTCAAGCAACCATAACACAGTTTTTTGTCCTTAACATATGCCCTTCTTTCTTCTAGTGGCATATTCATGAGGTCTGGGCATGTATGCAACCAGTGTGTGTCTTGGCAAAGCATGCATAAAGGTGTTACATGTGCTTTCGTTGTCACATGCTTGTCATTTTGGACTGATGTTTTTATGCTGAAAACACTTGCCTTGTTTCTTTTCATTTCCCTTAGGTTTCCTTTGTCACCAGAAGCTTCCAAAGAACGAAGTGCATGAATGGAGGTGACAGGATTGCATGCAACTTCAGCCTCCAATGACAGGAATGTGGCAAAGTCACTGAAACTGGGGAACTCTTTGCCGTCCATTAAAGTCTTTGTGACATGCCTGTTCCATCTCGCAGCTGCCCAGTCGGGCAGTTTCTGTATTAGTTTTTGATTTTCTTTGCAATCATTTAATATTTCCAGGCCCTTTACATGAGGCATTGCAAGTGTGCATGAATTTATGAAGTCCGCAAAGTTTCTTAAACCTTCGGCATCTTTCGACTGTATTCTTGGCCAGTTTGCTAGTTTGTCTCTGAATGCTCGTTGAATAACAAATGTTTGACCATATCGCTGGTTAAGTTTATCCCATGCGTCTTTGTAAGCCTCCTCATCATTTCTGAAGAAGGTTCCTTCGAGGCACTTTCGAGCTGGACCACTCACATACTTTTTCAGGTAAAACAGTTTGTTTGCAGCAGATATCCCTTGTTGGTCTATCAGAGACATGAAGGAGGATTTCCATTCAATGAAAAGCATTGGCTCACCACTGAACACTGTCGGCTCTGGCATGGGGAGTCTGTTTATCATCATACTGTCCTGTACAACTTGAGCTAGCTGGGCAACACTGGAGGGCACTGGTAATGTGGGTGAGTTAAGTGGGGGAGATCTAGGGGGCTGAGGTGTTGAATTCGGGTTAACTTGTTCACTTCTGATCACCTGAACCTCACTTGTCTGTGCTAATTCTCTGTCATAAGCTTCCAGTCTTGCTCTTGCTGCCTCCACTTCCTTCACAGCTTGTATGCGTTCCAACTCAGATCTTTGACTTTCCATTTCTTTCTTGTGTTGTTCTTCTAAAGCTTCCTTTCCTTCTGCTTTCTTTCCTCTTGCACAACCTTATACTCTGCCTCCTTAGCTGCTAGTTCTGCGGCTGCATCTGCTCGTTTTGATGTAAGGTCAGATGATAAGGAATGGTGGGACATACTTGAGCGTGCAGATGACGAGGAGTGATGGGACATATTTGAGCCTGCAGCAGAGGAACCGTAGATAGAGTGCGCATAATCATGTTTGAGGAGCTCACGCAGACGGTCTCTTTCCAGTTCTGCATCAAAATCTCCGTCGACACCAGTTATTCTTTCATATATGATTTTAATGAGGTCATGGGTGACTGCTTCACAAGCATCTATCCTTCTTCTTATGTCAGCCGATGGTGCCACATAACTCCTTATTTCAGCATATAGTCTCATGATGTCATCCTATCTTTTTTCAAGAGCATCTATCATTGATGACAAGTCTGTTTCAGTGATATCGGACTTCAGTTTTTCTCTGGTCTGGCGTGCTTGTACTTTCCACTGTTCGTATGCACTCATTAATTTCTTTTCTTTCTTACTTAATTCTTCCTTTTGATAAGCAAGCATCTTTTCTGTTGGTGTTTTTGTTCTTTCTGATCGGTGAGGCAATGCTATTAACTTTACACTGTAGATCAGCCAAAATCTGCTCCTTGTGTCTGATTGTCTCTTTTAAATATTGCCTTTCATTTCCATCTGCATGCTGTAGCAAATCTTTACAACTTTTAATTTCCTTTAGGAGGTTTTCGATCTGTTCATTCATGTCCTCCAAACTTACAGGTAAGACTTCAGCATTATCCATTTTCCTTAGCTGATTTCTTTGCGTCTTTCCCTTCTTAGACCTTCATCCATGTGACCAACTGCTGCCACTTGCTGTCCGTTTTTGGGGCATGCACCTCAGTCCGTGATGTACAACATGGCGGTGGGCGGTCAAGCTCTTACTGTAGCATCCGGTCGAAATAAGTCAGTCGTACTGATGGTTTACTTTCATTTATTGATCCTCAGGTGGTAAACCAACGTAAGAGCTGAACAGAAACAAATAAAACATATCAACATTTGACATACTTCAGACTTACGACTTATCACACACCGCACATACAGACCACAAAACACGTAAACTTCCTTGTATTAAACATCCTACAAATCAATAAAGGAACGTACCTTGTACCCACTATCGGCCGGCGCTAAAATAACTGCACTCTGTTCTCCTTTATCCCTTAAATGAACTCTTTTCGTTCTCCTTTGTGTCGCTAGATTTTCGCTGGTGTTACGTTGTCTACGTTATCGTGAATCCCGTTTTTTCCGTAAAGACGCTCCTTCAAAATAAAGTGTCGAAAAGACGTTCTTTCCAAAGAAAATACAAAAAAGAGTAAAATACAACATTAAACACACAGAAACATGACATTTCTGCCTTTACATGACCTAATACATATTCAGCTAAAATGCTAACGTTTTCATATAAAAATTATAAATGAGTTAAAATGTAAAAACAAGAGGCGTATCTCATGCAGCCAGTGGAGTACTATGATCCTACACTGATGTTGAGTCAATTGATCATATTTCCTGGAAGCTATTGAGCTAAAATGCAAATATTTATATATAAAAATTATTTAAAAATCTGAACAGCTGTAAAATGTAAAAACAAGAGGCGTATCTCATGCAGCCAGTGGAGTACTATGATCCTACACTGATTTTGAGTCAATTGATCATATTTCCTGGAAGCTATTGAGCTAAAATGCTAATATTTATATATAAAAATTAATAAAAAAAATATGAACAGATTTCAAATGTAAAAACAAGAGGCGTATCTCATGCAGCCAGTGGAGTACTATGATCCTACACTGATTTTGAGTCAATTGATCATATTTCCTGGAAACTATTGAGCTAAAATGCTAATATTTATAAATAAAAATTAATAAAAAAAATATGAACAGATTTCAAATGTAAAAACAAGAGGCGTATATCATGCAGCCAGTGGAGTACTATGATCCAACACTGATGTTGAGTCAATTGATCGTATTTCCTGGAAGCTATTGAGCTAAAATGCTAATATTTATATATAAAAATTAATAAAAAATATGAACAGATTTCAAATGTAAAAACAAGAGGCGTATCTCATGCAGCCAGTGGAGTACTATGATCCTACACTGATGTTGAGTCAAATGATCGTATTTCCTGGAAGCTATTGAGCTAAAATGCTAATATTTATATATAAAAATTAACAAAAAATATGAACAGATTTCAAATGTAAAAACAAGAGGCGTATCTCATGCAGCCAGTAGAGTACTATGATCCTACACTGATGTTGAGTCAATTGATCATTGTAAGTGGCCAGCTGAGCTGAGTGGTTTGTTTCTGTGTTCAGCGCACCTCGTCAAGTTTCAGTCGGGAAAAAAACCCCAAAACAAAACACACAAAAAAGGGTAAATAGTGACGTCACACGCCGGTTTTGCCACACGCCAGTTTGTCACACAGACAGAGACATGCACCGGGCAGGCTGTTGTCAGATGAACGGATAACTAACTAAAGCAAGTGTTGTTTAAACAAATGTAAGCTGAATTGGAACCGATCTGCTGTTTATGGTTGACAATAAGTCTCAATATTTATGCGGATGTGTTTGTTTTGTTTGTTACGGAGTGCAGCTTGATCCGTGGTTGAGTACATGTGGCCACTCACCAAAGGTTTACTCGCATCCAGTTTGCACCCTTGGTAGGCGAAGAGAGGTACGTGGCATTAAAACGTTGGTGGCGTATTATTATTTTTAATATTACAGGATTTTGTGCATGCGCTATATTTGGTTAATTAAATTAAGCTTTGTTATGTTGTGTGTGTTTTAAGGAAATGTGATGAATTGTTAAACTGAACTTGTGACTATTTATAAACTTGTGTGTATTTAAATGCTATCGTATAATTTAAAGAGTTTGATATGGATATCTTCTATGTGTTTTTAGTTTCACGGTACTCATTGAAGAATAAAATCTACCAGTTGAACTCAACGCTGTGGTCATTGATGCCAAGGGCTGTAACAATCATATTTCCTGGAAGATATTGAGCTAAAATGCTAATATTTACATATAAAAATTAATAAAAAATATGAACAGATTTCAAATGTAAAAACAAGAGGCGTATCTCATGCAGCCAGTGGAGTACTATGATCCTACACTGATTTTGAGTCAATTGATCATATTTCCTGGAAGCTATTGAGCTAAAATGCTAATATTTATATATAAAAATTAATAAAAGATATGAATGCATTTCAAATGTAAAAACAAGATGCGTATCTCATGCAGCCAGTAGAGTACTATGATCCTACACTGATGTTGAGTCAATTGATCATATTTCCTGGAAGCTATTGAGCTAAAATGCTAATATTTATATAAAAATTAATAAAAAATATGAACAGATTTCAAATGTAAAAACAAGAGGCGTATCTCATGCAGCCAGTAGAGTACTATGATCCTACACTGATGTTGAGTCAATTGATCATATTTCCTGGAAGCTATTGAGCTAAAATGCTAAAATTGATATATAAAAATTAATAAAAAATATGAACAGATTTCAAATGTAAAAACAAGAGGCGTATCTCATGCAGCCAGTGGACTACTATGATCCTACACTGATTTTGAGTCAATTGATCATATTTCCTGGAAGCTATTGAGCTAAAATGCTAATATTTATATATAAAAATTAATAAAAAATATGAATGCATTTCAAATGTAAAAACAAGACGCGTATCTCATGCAGCCAGTGGAGTACTATGATCCAACACTGATGTTTAGTCAATTGATCATATTTCCTGGAAGCTATTGAGCTAAAATGCTAATATTTATATATAAAAATGAATAAAAAATATGAACAGATTTCAAATGTAAAAACAAGAGGCGTATCTCATGCAGCCAGTAGAGTAGTATGATCCTACACTGATGTTGAGTCAATTGATCATATTTCCTGGAAGCTATTGAGCTAAAATGCTAAAATTTATATATAAAAATTAATAAAAAATATGAACAGATTTCAAATGTAAAAACAAGAGGCGTATCTCATGCAGCCAGTAGAGTACTATTATCCTACACTGATGTTGAGTCAATTGATCATATTTCCTGGAAGCTATTGAGCTAAAATGCTAATATTTATATATAAAAATTAATAAAAAATATGAACAGATTTCAAATGTAAAAACAAGAGGCGTATCTCATGCAGCCAGTAGAGTACTATGATCCTACACTGATGTTGAGTCAATTGATCATATTTCCTGGGAGCTATTGAGCTAAAATGCTAATATTTATATATAAAAATTAATAAAAAATATGAACAGATTTCAAATGTAAAAACAAGAGGCGTATATCATGCAGCCAGTAGAGTACTATGATCCTACACTGATGTTGAGTCAATTGATCATATTTCCTGGAAGCTATTGAGCTAAAATGCTAATATTTATATATAAAAATTAATAAAAAATATGAACAGATTTCAAATGTAAAAACAAGAGGCGTATCTCATGCAGCCAGTGGACTACTATGATCCTACACTGATTTTGAGTCAATTGATCATATTTCCTGGAAGCTATTGAGCTAAAATGCTAATATTTATATATAAAAATTAATAAAAAATATGAATGCATTGAAATTGTAAAAACAAGACGCGTATCTCATGCAGCCAGTAGAGTACTATGATCCTACACTGATGTTGAGTCAATTGATCATATTTCCTGGAAGCTATTGAGCTAAAATGCTAATATTTATATATAAAAATTAATAAAAAATATGAACAGATTTCAAATGTAAAAACAAGAGGCGTATCTCATGCAGCCAGTAGAGTACTATGATCCTACACTGATGTTGAGTCAATTGATCATATTCCTGGAAGCTATTGAGCTAAAATGCTAAAATTGATATAAAAAATTAATAAAAAATATGAACAGATTTCAAATGTAAAACAAGAGGCGTATCTCATGCAGCCAGTGGACTACTATGATCCTACACTGATTTTGAGTCAATTGATCATATTTCCTGGAAGCTATTGAGCTAAAATGCTAATATTTATATATAAAATTAATAAAAAATATGAATGCATTTCAAATGTAAAACAAGACGCGTATCTCATGCAGCCAGTGGAGTACTATGATCCAACACTGATGTTTAGTCAATTGATCATATTTCCTGGAAGCTATTGAGCTAAAATGCTAATATTTATATAAAAATGAATAAAATATGAACAGATTTCAAATGTAAAAACAAGAGGCGTATCTCATGCAGCCAGTAGAGTAGTATGATCCTACACTGATGTTGAGTCAATTGATCATATTTCCTGGAAGCTATTGAGCTAAAATGCTAAAATTTATATATAAAAATTAATAAAAAATATGAACAGATTTCAAATGTAAAAACAAGAGGCGTATCTCATGCAGCCAGAGTACTATTATCCTACACTGATGTTGAGTCAATTGATCATATTTCCTGGAAGCTATTGAGCTAAATGCTAATATTTATATAAAAAATTAATAAAAAATATGAACAGATTTCAAATGTAAAAAACAAGAGGCGTATCTCATGCAGCCAGTAGAGTACTATGATCCTACACTGATGTTGAGTCAATTGATCATATTTCCTGGGAGCTATTGAGCTAAAATGCTAATATTTATATATAAAAATTAATAAAAAATATGAACAGATTTCAAATGTAAAAACAAGAGGCGTATATCATGCAGCCAGTAGAGTACTATGATCCTACACTGATGTTGAGTCAATTGATCATATTTCCTGGAAGCTATTGAGCTAAAATGCTAATATTTATTTAAAAAAAATTAATAAAAAATATGAACAGATTTCAAATGTAAAAACAAGAGGCGTATCTCATGCAGCCAGTGGACTACTATGATCCTACACTGATTTTGAGTCAATTGATCATATTTCCTGGAAGCTATTGAGCTAAAATGCTAATATTTATATATAAAAATTAATAAAAAATATGAATGCATTGAAATTGTAAAAACAAGACGCGTATCTCATGCAGCCAGTAGAGTACTATGATCCTACACTGATGTTGAGTCAATTGATCATATTTCCTGGAAGCTATTGAGCTAAAATGCTAATATTTATTCTTCTGCCTTCAGCTAAGAGCTTTAGTCTATGCAGCGAGCTAAACATATGGCTTCAGTAACCAATCATGAAGCATTCTTCAGTTTACTGATCCATTTTAGTTGTAAAACTGTGAGAACAGAAACAGAATAAACAACGTTCAGTTTCCATGTAAAAACATACATTCACACTTATTTCTGTGTGTAGAATAACCAACCTGAGGTCTTAACATTAGCAATACACAGTGTATTGAATAGCAAGCACAATGCTAAATGATAAAATCCGCTATACTGAGTAAATGGCGTACCGCCTTCAATAACACGAAACGCAAAATGAAAGCACCAACAAACATTCCTAATTAAGCATGTTTGATTTAACTCACAGATTATGCCTTTGACAAGCGCAAAAGTTGAGGAAGTAGACAGACTCGACCCAGGAGCGACATGTTTTTGGACTCTGCTGTACTTTCTAGCTCCTGCTTAACGCACTTCCTGCTTCCAAACATAGATGGCAGTGTAAGATTAACAACAAACTCAAAATCACTAGATTCTCTTAAAGGCACAGTAACCAGCCTAGCTGTAGACTGAAACAGCTTAAATCTGTTAGAAAATAAACCTCCAGACAAGGAGTAAAACAATAACACAAAACTGAGGGACAGAATATTTATATATAAAAATTAATAAAAAATATGAACAGATTTCAAATGTAAAAACAAGAGGCGTATCTCATGCAGCCAGTAGAGTACTATGATCCTACACTGATGTTGAGTCAATTGATCATATTTCCTGGAAGCTATTGAGCTAAAATGCTAATATTTATATATAAAAATTAATAAAAAAATATGAACGCATTTAAATTGTAAAAACAAGAGGCGTATCTCATGCAGCCAGTGGAGTACTATGATCCTACACTGATGTTGAGTCAATTGATCATATTTCCTGGAAGCTATTGAGCTAAAATGCTAATATTTATATATAAAATTAATAAAAAATATGAACAGATTTCAAATGTAAAAACAAGAGGCGTATCTCATGCAGCCAGTGGAGTACTATGATCAAACGCTAGTCGGGCTACCATGACTTGATTTTATTGTTTCATTGGCACAAGGGACATTTCCAATTTTTTTCCTTGGCATCCTCTATGTCCTCACTTTCCATGGACAGACATGGGCTGTGAAACCATCTGTCACAGTCATCACATTGTATCTGTTTAATTAAAAAGAAATTATATATTAGATTTTTATTAAGTTATTAATTCATTTATTATTATTTGACACCTAAACATTTTCATAATAGTTTTTTTCCATGGCTATATGATAATTCAACATGTTTATAAATGTTTTTCAATTACTCACCCATTGTATAATGGGAGTTCCTGGTCCTGGTGGCTTAAAGGTGGCACACATCGCGCAATGATTTTGTTCATCAAAAACTAAAAAGAAAAAACCAAAACATTTATTTAATTATATATATCTATTATCCATCTTGTTTTTGATTTGTATGCTTAATTTGCCTTTACCAGAGGCCTCTAGGATGTCAACAGCCAGATCTCTCCTCTCCTTCTCCATTTCTTTTTTCGATGTGTTGAAGTTGATTGCAGGAATTATAGGGAAAGCCTTTATCAGGGCTTTTGCCATCTAAACAACATTAAATGCAGTACTTACAACAATAATGGGGGGCATATAATACATTACATACACTCATGATCGCTATTAAACAAATTGTTATTTCTGTTGACGCTAATTTTTAGATTTGCCGATATTGGTTCACATCAGTTCATCTTTCACAAGAAAAATTCCTACCTCACATAATGAAAACAAATTGTTTTCAGCTTACCTTGACAACAATCACACCACAGTTGCTTCCATCTTGTTGGATTGGATGGGACATAACCCCCCCTTTCCATTTCACATCCACCCATTCTGTTTTTCCGTGACATGTCCTCCTCATCATGAAGTACTCCCTGAATAAAGTTTATATTCATACTAAATTCAGGTCCTTTGTGTCCAGAGATTATCACACACATTTGCAACAACCCAGTGAATAACCAATTTCATTAATTACAAATAATTATTCATCATCACCATTTACAGATCAACCTCCAAGATGGGGATACACTATTCAATTTTATGAACTGTTTTTAATTCTAAATAAAATTAAAATTAACTTGTTAAGGATACAGTGCAACATCCATGCAGGATACAGTGATTGCATCCTGCATGGATGTAAGCTAGTCACACAGACAAATATGTCAACACCTAGCAAAACAGAGAAAGGTTCCTCTCTGTTAGCTCTTACTACTAAAGGTGCATTCAGGGACATGCATCAATTGGTAACATTTTGAACTGACATTGCTGCAAAGGTAAAAAAAAAATGTACTGTGGGTCATTTTTATAATCTATTTTACAAGTGAAGTAAATAAAGACTTTGACCCGTACCATTTTAGAAATGTCATATTTTACCTTTTGGAATTATCAATCCTCAGCTATTGATCACTAGAAGAGCCTTGGCATGTGGCCCATTGAATGAAAACAGGTACACTTTATTTGATAACATTTGTAACATAAACTGAAAGTATCTTAAAATTAATCTACCGGTTTCTTTTAGCAGCAGTTTCTGAGGCCTTCAGCTCACTTTGCCGCTTCATTGCTGGATCCACCAGGTACACTGTGCTAGTTTCTGCATGCATGTACTGTGACACAACAAAACATGACAAAACAATGTCAAACTACAAGATTTCTGCCCCAAAATTTTGAGAGTGCCACAGGGTGATGGAGATATATGTGATATTAATATTATGAATTTAGGCAGCAGCATGGCTGTTAATCAGTACTGTCTGTCAGTTGCTTTATGCCTGTCTGCCCATCTATCTCTCTTTGTCTGTACCTTACTACATGGCCCATGGCACTATCAATATGTTTTTGTGTCATTACTTGGGAGATGATATGCATTTAAAGACAAAAATAAAGAGATCAACATCAAAAAATTACAAACCAGCAAGTTCCAGTGGTTATTGTTGACCAGCACAAATGACAGAACAGCTCCAAAGTTGCTGAAGTTCACCTACAATTGGAATGATTACATATGGATGAAAATAATCACTGACTTAAAATAAAAATTCTAACACAAACTAATAATTCACTTATGAAAACGGTATTTCTCTCTCATACCAGTTTTAGTGTTTAACTTTAGAATTTCTTCATTATTTTTTATGCTCAGGAGTGAGTAAATTGACATTTTAGTCAAAGTAATTCATAGGGTGATTATGCAAAAGTCTCAGGTCTTACTCATCATAGAGACACGCACACACACATATACACACACACCTTTACCTTTCGTAAACTTTGTTGGGGCAGCTTTTTTCTGTCACCAAAGAGAATACAACCTGCTGTATAGTGGCTCATTAAATAGATGGTGTCCATCACACCGAATGTGTGGGCAAAAACATGAAGGAGGCCCTCAATAACCTGATAGAAACAACAAAATGATTGTCCAATTAATAATTATAAATAGGATCAAATAGGATCAAATATGACTTCCATCAGCTTTACAATCTAATTATCAAAATAATTCATAATATAATACTTAAGATCAAAACATCATGACAGTTTAAAAAGAACATTTGCACACTTGATACATACCTCCCCTGTCAACCACTGGTGTGGCCTAAGTGTGCACAGCTCTGATTGGTGGATAAGGAGGTTCTGCCTCTTCATCTGTGATGGAATCACTGCAACAACCACCTCACTGTCCCTTTTTTTCCACAGTACGGTTAACTGCAAATCAGGATTACCAAAAACAAAACAAAAATAGTGTATGTTATAAATGAGGTGGGACAAAGATGTGACAAAGATTTATTTATAAGCCTATGTTAATTAGGGCCTGGCACCTGGCGGTGGAAGCCCTATTGTGTCTGATAAGATTATTAGTATGGCCCTATAATAATTACCAATTAATTTTCACATATAACAATACATATAAAAACCATACCTGTGCACCTTTGTCTTGGTGATCCTGTTTGGCTTTTACTGTCTTCATCTTGCTTTTGGGTTTAGTTAGGTTTTTTGGTGGATTGAAGTATTTTGATTTTGACTTGGACCGTCCACCAGAGCTATCTCGCTTGTTCCAGTGTTCAATAGGGTCATCGTCTGACTTGCCTGAACTTGTACTGAGTTTGTCCAAAATCTGCTCTGGAAGATTCTGTTGCATGATGTGCTCAATATATCTTCCCTGCATTGAGGCATACATCTTGGACACAAACTCTGCTGGTCGCAAGTATCTCTTCTTTTGCAGGATGGAATGCTTCACTAAACTAAACCACAGCTCAACGTGGCAGTTTGTATCTCTTGTTTTAGGCTTTCTATCACTTATTTTAATTTCTGTCTTCATGTGCCGTGATAGATCCCCAAGAAGCAAACCGCTCCATAAAGGAAAGATCCCCATGTAGTTTTGAAGTAGCACATCGATAACACCAGGACACTGGTATTTGTTTTTTGTGCCAACAGCATCACCAGAAAGGACGTCACATTCTGCTTGGTCCCTTTGGAGTTGAAAAACTCTTGTGAAAGGTGACTTTCCAATAATGGTGTTTGCAGTTTTGTCCATGAGGATATTCTCACCTTCCATCATTTGGTTACTTTCTTCCACCTTAAGGCCCTTGTTTTCCAAAACACACACATCAAGATATCCTTTGCTCTGGTTCACCACTGCCGTGTCCTCCTCGGAATCAAAAAGCACACACATGTGATAAAAAACCTCCACAGCCGCCTTCATGCTGGTGCAGTTTAGAAGGTAAGCAAAGGTATATAAGGCATATTCCTTTATACCTTTTTCGATGGTTTTCTTCACCAGTGCTTGTAATACAGCCTTCAAAATGTGGGCAGAGCAAAGATGAAGCACTGTAAAGGTTGGAATTTCTTTGGTTTGTCCCATTCCGATTTTGTATGCGCTGTCAAGGTAGACAGAAACATTTTCTTTGTTGAATGCAATAAGCACACTGTTAATCATAGCCCAAGCTATGATCTGTCTCAACCTGTGCTATTTGTTTTTTTGTTTTGTTTGATATTTTTCTTTTAAATTCCATAAGCCAGTGTGATATGGCAGGAACTGAATGGCTGTTTGACACAAGTTCTGTGACAGGTAGGGGAGGGCTGTCCTTGCCCATGCCAGGCAAAACTAGAGCATAATACAGAACTTTTTTGTTTTGATCTGGTATTTTCTGGACAACACTGCCTGTAGCATCAAGGTAGAGAGTGACAGGTGATGTTTTTTTTAGGTGTTCAGCCAGAATGTTAAGTCCACCCTCTGTGTACAAATGTAGAGCAAATGGATCAATTTGTAGGTGCTGAAGATAACCTTTAAATGATGCATGACTGCTGCTCTCCCGGATTACTTTTTGAGTGAGCATTAGTTCCAACATTACATCATTGTGAAGCCTTGAGCTCTTCTTCACTTCAGAGGATATTTTCTTTAAAACATCCTTGGTCATGCTGCGAGTTATGTTGCCAGCTGTTATTTCATCAACCGGTGTATTTTCAAGCATGGCGTAATGGAAATTGCTGACACCTTTGGTTATAGCTTTTGCTATTTTTCCTCTTCGCAGGTACTTTGCAGGTCGAAATCTCCTTTGATTTTTTTCTGTGTGTAACCGCACCAACACGAATCACTTGAAAACTTATTTTTGTATCTGTTGATTTTGGCTTGTTTTCTTAGAGAAAATGTAGACAGCTGCACACTCATCAAAAGTACAGTTTGCTTTTGCACTGAAATAGTGACATTTCCTTTTGTGGCTATGACGTTTTTTAACATGCTGGTATTTAAACGCAAGTGTACAACATGGATTCTCTTTCAAAAACTCATGATATAATGTGTCAGTCCATGGAGATCTGAGTTTATTGATGTCATGTTTAGGTTTTATTTTTGTTCCATTTTTTTTTTCATCCACTGAACTGTCACCTTCTGCTGCTGGTATCTCTTCTGTGTCTACAGTGTAACTCTCCTCCTCTTCATCCTTCTCACCATCTGTCTTTCCCTTTCCATGGCCTTTCTTTTCCTGTTTTTGTGTCTTTTTGTGACTACTTTTGCCTTTCTTTACACTGTTTGTCTGAAGGTTTTGCTGTGCACCTCCATCATCCACTGACCTGTCACCTTCTTCTGCTGCTGGTATCTCTTCTGTGATCAATTTGAAATCTGTTCATATTTTTTATTAATTTTTATATATAAATATTAGCATTTTAGCTCAATAGCTTCCAGGAAATATGATCAATTGACTCAAAATCAGTGTTGGATCATAGTACTCCACTGGCTGCATGAGATACGCCTCTTGTTTTTACATTTGAAATCTGTTCATATTTTTTATTAATTTTTATATATAAATATTAGCATTTTAGCTCAATAGCTTCCAGGAAATATGATCAATTGACTCAACATCAGTGTAGGATCATAGTACTCGACTGGCTGAATGAGATACGCCTCTTGTTTTTACATTTGAAATCTGTTCATATTTTTTATTAATTTTTATATATAAATATTAGCATTTTAGCTCAATAGCTTCCAGGAAATATGATCAATTGACTCAAAATCAGTGTAGGACCATAGTTCTCAACTGGCTGCATGAGATACGCCTCTTCTTTTTACATTTTAAATGTGTTCATAATTGTTTTTAATTTTTATTTATTAAATATTAACATTTTAGCTCAATAGCTCCCAGGAAATATGATCAATTGACTCAAAGTCAGTGTAGGATCATAGTACTCTACTGGCTGCATGAGATACGCCTCTTGTTTTTACATTTGAAATCTGTTCATATTTTTTTATTAATTTTTATATATAAATATTAGCATTTTAGCTCAATAGCTTCCAGGAAATATGATCAATTGACTCAAAATCAGTGTAGGATCATAGTACTCTACTGGCTGCATGAGATACGCCTCTTGTTTTTACATTTGAAATCTGTTCATATTTTTTATTAATTTTTATATATAAATACTAGCATTTTAGCTCAATAGCTTCCAGGAAATATGATCAATTGACTCAACATCAGTGTGGGATCATAGTACTCCACTGGCTGCATGAGATACGCCTCTTGTTTTTACAATTTAAATGCGTTCATATTTTTTAATAATTGTTATATATAAATATTAGCATTTTAGCTCAATAGCTTCCAGGAAATATGATCAATTGACTCAAAATCAGTGTAGGATCATAGTACTCTACTGGCTGCATGAGATACGCCTCTTGTTTTTACATTTGAAATCTATTCATATTTTTTATTAATTTTTATATATAAATATTAGCATTTTAGCTCAATAGCTTCCAGGAAATATGATCAATTGACTCAACATCAGTGTAGGATCATAGTACTCTACTGGCTGCATGAGATACGCCTCTTGTTTTTACATTTGAAATCTGTTCATATTTTTTATTAATTTTTATATATAAATATTAGCATTTTAGCTCAATAGCTTCCAGGAAATATGATCAGTTGACTCAAAATCAGTGTAGGATCATAGTACTCTACTGGCTGCATGAGATATGCCTCTTGTTTTTACATTTGAAATCTGTTCAGATTTTTTATTAATTTTTATATATAAATATTAGCATTTTAGCTCAATAGCTTCCAGGAAATATGATCAATTGACTCAAAATCAGTGTAGGATCATAGTACTCTACTGGCTGCATGAGATACGCCTCTTGTTTTTACATTTGAAATCTGTTCATATTTTTTATTAATTTTTATATATAAATATTAGCATTTTAGCTCAATAGCTTCCAGGAAATATGATCAATTGACTCAACATCAGTGTAGGATCATAATTTATTGCCTTTAAACACAGTATCTCTGCTTTAAATACCCAAAATTTGTTTTTCTCCTGTCTCCTTGCATTTACTGTAAAGTCTGCAATACGGGTGCACTTGAAATGTTGGAGTGGTTGACTCGGAGTCAGTCCGGGTGGTCCACATGAGTTTCTCCCACAGTGAATGTCTGTCGAATATCCAACTTAAAACTAACTTATCAGCTGTTTTGCACCTCATTTGAACATTTGCTCATAAGTTTTGTGTGAAATGTCTACATTTATAGTAGACCTTACTGGTCATATAAGTAAGGACACAGGAGTGTTTTGTGTTTTGCATTTTTGATTTATTAAACTCTAGTGTGGTCTGTGGTTACACGTGTATATTACCAGCAGTGTTTGTGCATGCAGACTGCAAAGTAAAGAAATGTTCTAAATAATATAATAAATGTCATGTGTCCCTATAATTGTGCATATAACCCTGCTCAATGTACAGCTCTGTCATACAGATCTGTCATATTTTTCCACATTAACCCTGCACAATTGTACAGCTCTGTCACCCATGGTAAAACAATAATATTCTGCATATTCTGTATATACTACACACACTGTTTCTTATTGTAAATTGTTTTTTGCTGTTTATCACCAGGGCAGGGGAGATATACATGTCCTCTGGGATCACAGAGTTCAGACAGTCGATGACTGAAATCAATTTGACACCAAATATTAGATATCATGACTCAAGTTTGTTTTAATTGGTCAAATGATCTTTGGTCCACTAAAATTGGGGGACTTTGGTAAAAACTAAAGCTACAATTAATACACTGTTCATCTGAGGATGTACAGTAATCACCATCAAAGTAAAGAGGAAAGATGAACTTCGGTCATATATTTTCTTTATGCAGTGTTTATGTAAAACATCTGTTTTAAACCTAACAAAACATTTTCTTTTATTACAGAGTTTCCAGAGGACCAGAGTAGAGAGCTTGTGTGACACTAGGAGAGGCAGATGTGGATGGAGTGTCGCTCACCTCAGAAGGAGTGAAGGAGTTTCAACATGTCTGCTTTCTGAGTCCCAAACTGTACCTACTAAGAAAGAGTGGCTTTCACAGCGAAACACCGCTAGCTTCTCAGTGCAAAGGAAAGGACTCAGACACACATGGTGCTGGGTCTTTACAGATATTGAAAAAATTATCATAAATGAGTTTAGAACACAGCCTTGCTTAATTCTTCTGTATGAAAGGATGCAGAGATCCAAAGAGGCACCACACAGTTTAATGCTAGATCTTATCAAAGCATGACAAGATATGTGATATCAGTACAAACAATTGTAAACAAGAAGTAAGAAATCCAAGGCACTTTGAGTTCTGAGTGTATTAAACACACATTAAGTAAGAGTACATTGATTCAGTTTTGTATTTAAGAACTGTCTTTTAATTTACTGGATGATTAGAAGAGATGGTTAATCTTTGTACAGTGCCCACATGAAACATGAACAGTAGCTCATACTGGTCCCAGAAAATGAAGTCATTATAAATCACTGTGGTATTGTATTTGTTGTTTGTAATCGTCAGTGATGGTGTACACAAAATGGGCTAATTACGTCAGTTAAAAATGCAGCAATTCATGAAATAAAGTTAATTTTACTGGTGTAGTGTACCCTCTCTTGCCATAGTTAAAAGCCTATTAAAATGCAAAATGTCTTAAATAAGTGGAGGGAGTTATCAAATACCCGCTAACTTAAAGAAATAGTGTGTTGTAGGATGTGTCGATTGTTATGAATAATGGGTGAATATTTTATTCGAATTTGACATTTTTACTGAATTGACTCAATATGAGTCACATATTAAGGCATTTTGAAACTGTCCTGTAAGGAACTGAAGGTCATCAATTTACATTCTTATGTTTCATTTTGAGGGGAGTCTTCTAAACACAGCACACAAAACAAGGCTAGGTCTAGTACAGTCATAGTGAGGTTGTTGGCCTGTTTTAAGAATTCCTTGTATGACGTGTATAAATACAATTCAATGAAAGTTGTCAAAAGTAAGCTCTATAGTATTTTAAATATATAACAATAAGTGATAAGCCGCTAAGAAATTTGAATTTGAACAATAAGTCGGTTACACAGCCAGAGATGCAACCAGCTGAGTGTTTAAGTGCAGGTCAGTGAGGTTCGGACTCACAGCAAGTTTCACGTTATATAGTGACTGTGAATTTGTGCAGGGCTCAAATTCACAGTCACTATATAACCATGTATTAAACATGGTTTTATGAAACCCAGAACCTGACTGATCTGTTTATTAACTAAAATGTATTGACAATTTTAAATAACTATATAGCATGAAACTTGCTGTGAGTCCTAACCTCACTGACCTGCACTTAAGACACAGAATTGCCGCTTCCTGCCACTTTGCCTGCTCCGTGTGTCTCGTCTCTGGGGCCCAATCCCAAACCACTCCCCTACCCACTACCACTTCACTACTGAGTGTCACTCCAAATCAAGTTACACTCGCAGCTGTGGAGGGCACTCCTGATTAAGGGGAAGTGTATGAAAGAGAAGCCAAACCATGGGACGCCCTCGCCACTCTACAGGAGAAGGAAGCAGATGTAACCATGGATACCGACAGATGCTTTGTGGAAGCAAAATAGAGCAACAGGCTATTTAAAAAAACATTTAAACATTAATTACAATGAGTTAAATAAAAAAAAAAAAAAACTTTAATAAGTCAGATAAGAGATACATTGCAGTGTAATCAAAGTAATTAACTTGTTCATATTTTCTAGACACAGTTCACACATTCACAGATTAACTTGATTAATTAATCTGGGCAATCTTACTCCCATCCCTGCTTTGCAGCATTCCTCTTTTTAGTAAAGAGACTCATTTTTTATTCGTAGATTGATTAACTGCTTTGTTTTTTCTTCTGTCCCTGTGAACACATAATTATATATTTTTTAAAAATCATGAGAATGGGATGAGGATTTTTTTAGACAGTTTTAAATAGTTTATTTAAGCACATGGACGTGTAGGTTTTCATCTTTTGATACCAAACATTCTGTGAGTTTGTTCGAGACTGCAAAGTCAGTGTGAGGAAAACAAATGTGAGTGTTTGATCTAAAATATTTTACAACGTGGAAAGACGGAACTCTTACAGTACGTTGTTTCCTCCATTGTGATGTTGCGCTTCCTGCTGGGCTCATCAGAAGCCTGTACTGATGCACACTCGGGCTGTGTTCGAAACCGCATACTACATACTGCCATACTACATACTGCCATACTACTTACTACATACTCAATCAACAGACAGTATGCAGACCGTTTACACTGTAGCATACTACATGATAACCCACAATGCATTTCGCTCCTGCCCGAGCCGAAATCAGCCGGCCTTAAGCTGATTTCGCTTAAGCTCTAAACTCTGTAAATATATAACTTTAGCAACATTTGAAACATTTTTAGGCGAGAAAGTAGCCGTTTAGATCCACAACGTGTTGAAAATCTGACCAAATACCAGCTATTTACAATTTTGTTCGGGCGATTTCGGAGATTTTGGCGCTGCTCAAGCTAGCTGTAGTGAGCAACGCACTTCCGGTTATTTTCACAAAATAAAACACCCATTGCCCTTTCTTAAGGGCCGTCCACACCAAGAACTATAACTATAAATATAACTATAAAAATACAGTTTTAAAAATCGTTCTAAACTCAAGTGTTTGGCAGCGTCCACACTACAACTATAACGACAGTGATAGTGGTGGACGATATCGTTTGGATCACTTTCAGAGCGATTTGATAAACGATAGAAACACTGACAGCCAATCAAAATCCATCCGAAATGACAGGTCGAGACGTTCATCACATCACGTATACCCACTAAGAAAGCTCCAGAATTTCCATACACCCACTTAAAAATGTGCAAAGATCCGTAACAATATAGTTTTGTGACAGAATCTTAACTTCAGTGATTTTGTTTTGCAAATACCGGGTAAATAACTGCAATAAAATACATTTTGCAGGGGAATGCGTCTCCTCTTTTCCCCTCCATTCATAAAATTCAGGCGCCAGGATGAAGTTACTGAGGGGGGCAAATCTTTATTATGCAGCATAGGTTCACACAGTGAGTTATAAATAGCGCGCAGCTGTGCGTAATTGTCGCGCATAATGACAGCTCGTCGCCGGTGAAACACAATAAACTGCACGTCTTCATTCATGTTCGTCTCATGACAGATGGAGCTGACAGACAGACAGACAGGTGGAGCAAGCGGCAAATTGGTTTTCTTTTTCTGTCTCACAACATACAGCAATAACAGGTCATCAATATCCATTTTATCCATCACTCTGCTCCCCTGCCGACCGCACCGAGCAGTGTGTGTTTGGCGTAACCTAGCAACACGACGATATCGTTCATTGGTGTGGATGCTGCCATTGTTATCGTTATAGTTAACGTTACAGTTATCTTTCTTGGTGTGGACGGCCCTTTATACAGAAAACCATAACGATAAAAATTTTTGCTTTTACTTTGAAAACAGGAGACGAACCTACCCTTGATGTAGCTAGCTTGAAACTGCCGTTTTGTCCGATCTCGTCCCGTTAACGGAATTTGACCGTTCAAAATGCCTCACCGGAGAGTCTTGTCCGCTCTGAGACGAAGATCAGCCTGCCGTCTTCGGTACATCATGCTCCCAATCGACTTGGGATTGTTCTCAGATCTAAGTTTCTTTTTTAATCAACTATAAATCTAATCACAATATACAACGCCATATAACATACCTCACAGCCTGAAAATTGGAGGGAAAAATGGACATCATTGAACAACAAAGTCGTTGTGAATTGAATGATTTCATAAAGTTTCATAAGCTATAATATACAGTAGTAATAAATATAAATAAATAAATAACTTCTTCTTTTGTCCTGTTCGCGGCAAGGAAGGGATGATCGATGACGTCACGTTACGTTGCATCTTGGGTAATTTGAGTGTGAGTAGTATGGTCATGATGTATACTCAACATTTCTGGCGAATCTAGTATGCATCCGGGAACTTCTCGCATACTCAAAATCGCATACTGTGCAGTGTAAACACACTACATACTCAAAGAGTTAGTATGAGTAGTAGGTAAGTATGCGGTTCCGAACAGACCCTCGCTATCTCAGGGCTGAGCAGTCCACTCGCACTCAGCAATAATTGCTTTGGGACGATCCTGAATGTGACGGAGCTCCGCGTGACCACGCAAACGGAGGGGGAGTGAATAGGGTGAGGTGATAGGGGCCGGTTTGGGATTGGGCCTGGGTGCGTCCGAAGTCTCTTATTTTATACTGCTAACTCCTAACTCCTTACTTGAACCGGAAGTCGTTCGAGCTCCGCCATCTTTAAGGTCGTCTCATGTCTCTTATTCCTGCCAGTAAGGAGATAGCATTAGGCGTTAGGAGGGATCTGTTAGGTGCGATGAGTAAGGTAACATGAGAGGTTCCTAACAGGAAGTCTTTTTCAGCTTGAGGCTCTGACGTATAAATACCCGCCCCTACATCTGGCTCATAACGAGATGGCGGAGAAACAGCGAAAGTGTAAGTACCCGTTAAATGCATTCTTTGCAATGAAACGCTGTCATTCACATGCCTACGTGACTACAAAGAGTAACGTTAATGATATTTCCTGCAAGACTGTCATGTTGTAATTAAATGTATTCCATTCTCAACCTGTTGCGTTGTTCAGCGGACTGTCTGTGATGTGTGACTGTTAAATGTGCAGCTGCTCATGTCCAGAACCACGCGTGTTGATATAACACACACACACACACACACACACACACACACACACACACACACACACACACACACATTTGCCCATCATTAATTGTCCTGCATGTCATGTGAGTGGAATAATGTTTAATAGCTTGTAGGTGACTGACAGGTCTGACATATGTCTTATTCAACAGGGACCAACGACAAAGTCCTCAGACTCATCGACCTGAGGGTCGCTTATGACAACCTCTTCACAGGGAAGAAGAATACCTCTAAGAAGGCCTGGATGTAAGTTCAGTTTCACATGTTACCTGAATGCCATTTCGCTCAGCAACACAAACATGTGCACTGTGTGATGATGTAATGTATTTGTTCATTCAGTTTACAGTTCCAGGGACAATGCACGTTAGTAAACATTTCTGTAAATGTGCCAGCTCAGCCATCCTGGCTCATTTTCAACTGCAGTCCCTGGACAAGTGTGATGGCAAATTCAAGACTTAAAAATACATTTACAAAAAAAGATGACAGCAACACTGTACACTTTATAAGAACACATAAAAAGCTTGGAATAAAGACAATAATACGTAAAACATTGAACAAATAAGGCACACTTGATTCCTTGATGTTCATTGTAAGTCAAGCAAACAATGAAATTGTAGATAACACCTCTCGTGGTGTATAAAACCACAGGACAACAACACAATAATCCAAGACATAAAATGTGGTCTGACCTAATGATGAACATCACACACATCTGTTTGTACAATACCTTGGCACTAATGCACTTTCAAACTTCACTTTGAAATCCTGGGGTCCCTCAGATTCTGGCCTGTCATGAGCAACATTCTTTATTGTCATCTGTTTGCTTATTGTGTAGATTTTGTTCTTTGTACTTGTTGTTACTGTTGTTGTGTCATTGATTTCATGTAGTTAACAACAACCTGCCAAAGGGACTAGAGATGGAAATTAGCTGCTGGCCATAATCTTGCATATTCACGTTAAATGTTCATCAACATGTATTGTCCCTATTTTAAATATATACCTACAGTGTTTGCTGTAATTGTCATGCATCTTACGTATTGTGAGTACACTCAGTCCATATTTCATTCTTCACAGAGAAATCACACGGCTGCTGGACATGGGGGACAGGGTGACCCCCATTCAAGTGTCCAAAAAGTGGGACAACCTTAAAATCCAGTACAAAGTGAGATTGTGTACACATTATGAGCTCAGTTCACACTCATATAAAGCATTTGTGACTGTTGTTGGTTATACATAATGTCATATTTCTACATCACACTGACACATCCCTTTTGATATCTCCCAGAAGCAGAGGAACCCTCCCACAGGCATGGGGACAGACGGAGGGGAGGAGACAGCACCCACATGGCCATTCTAGGCCGGATGCACGAGGCCATCGGGGCACGGCCCTCCATCGAGCCGCCTGTCCTGATGGACTCGTGCAACCTGGTAGATGAGCCTGTGGCTGCTGTGTCCTCTGGAGGCCCATCATCTGCCTGTGTGGTGGAGCTGCCACTTGTGGCCAGGCATGTGAGGAGGAGGAGGAGGAGGAGGAGGAGGATGCTTTCATCCTCACAGGACATTTTGTTTTTATATCCTCACTGGACTCTAAGTTTGATATATACTCATCTGTTTTTGTGAGCCTGCAGTGTTTTTCAGTTATAATGGAATTTTCTTATATTGATACGTCACAGACTGCAGCATTTATAGTTGTAACATATTGTTATAGTCAGACATCTCGCAGTACAACACACAGTTGTGTATAGTGTTATGCATTCTTTGTCACAGTATATTCACGTCTGACAGTAACAATAAATGTTTAAGTTGTGGACAACAGTCTTGAATCTGTGTTACTTGACATTCTTGGTCTAACAATGATTTCAGCCACACAACAGTGTATGCTCACACATTCCTGTTCAGAGTAATGTGCAAAGGAGTGTGGCACAACACAAACTTAAAGGTAATATAGGAATATACAGACAACTCAAGAATAATAAGAATAACAGGAACTTTATCTAAATTTCAATTGGGAATGTACATAAGTGAAATGAACATACATAACTGAGTGAACAAAAAATCTTAAGGCACACGGCCTATCATATAGTGTGGTGGCCAGTGTCCCAGGCCTTCATGTCCCCAAGGTCTACTACAAGTAGTCATGCTCTCTGAGCTCTGCAGGCATCGTTCCCCCCCCTCACTGGATGAGGTGGAACCACACCAATGTCCTTGACATCCTCGACGGGCTCAAGGATATCCCCACTTGTGAGGCAGATGTTATGCAGCACTGCACAGGTGGTGATGACTAAGGGGACAAAGGTGTGGTTGACCTCCAGAGCCTTGAAGAACAGCAATCTCCACCGGGTCTTCAACATGCCAAAGGCCCGCTCTATGATGGAACAGGCCTTGGCTTGATGGTAGTTGAAGCGGCTCTGCACCCTCCCTTGTAATGGTTCTCTGTACGGGGTGATGATGGCTATAGGTCGTTCAATGCAGGGGTAGCCACCATCACCCACAATGAAGTAACCTGCAGACAGTGGGTAAACCAGACATTAATATATTGACAGTTATTGGTGGATGTTGATGTTTTGAAAAATTGGTCTCACCTGGGGGAGGGTACAGAGCCGCCGTGTAGAGCCTGCTGTTCTTCAAGACTCTGGTGTTGTGGACGGAGCCAGGATACCCCACAAAGGTGTTGATAAAGAAGCCCTTCCCATCACATACTGCCTGCAACTGTATGGATGGGAAGAGCTTCCTGTTGAGGTAATCCTGGCCTTCGGGTCCTGGGGTGGTCTTGATGCGGACATGGCAGGCGTCGATGGAGCCCGCACACCTGGCGAACACTGGACTGTTGGCCAGCCGTGCAAAGGTCTGGCCAACCTCGTCCAGTGCTCCGGCAGTTGGCTGGCAGATGACCTCATGGTGAAGGGCTGCAATCTTCCTCACTCCTGTGTGCACCAGCCTGCAGACCGTGGACTTGGGGACATGAAAGGCCCGGGACACCACACTGTATGATAGGCCATGTGGGGTTTACGGCTTTGATCAGCGAATATGATGTGACTTGGGATGTAAGCCAGACGCTGGCTCCATTATGCAGCAGATCCAGCTCTGCTGCTGTCATCAGGACAGGACGTTGCTTCACGTGATGCTTCAGAGTAAGGCCGTCTCATGTCTCTTATCAGCAATTCTCACTCCTCACTCCTAACTCCTGACTCCTTAAATGTTTTCCTAAGTGGGAGGGACTAAACAGTTAGGTTAGGTGGCTAGGTTAGGTGGTTAGCAATAATTTTAAGAGACTTGGGACGCACCCTCTGTTGCAGCTTTCTCAACTCGCCTTCTTAAAATCCTGGCAGTCTCTCAGGTGCGGTGATTGGGTTTAGGGGTGTCACAACTAGGATAAGGTTTTCAGAATAAAAGCACACACTCCCAGTGTACAAGACATGCAATAAAAACACACAATTAAAAATGCACAATAAAAAGCAAACATATTACAGGTTAAAAACATTGGGAGTTTAAAATACACACAATAAAACGACTACCTTGTGACAGACAGGTTAGCTTATTGTAATAAGATAACAATTAGCAACGGAGTGAGGTTTCCTGACCTGTACTTAATGTCGGGTCAGTGGGTCACCGACCCAACGAAATGGCCGAAGCTACAGTTGCCGGACATTTTTTTATATCTTGTGGAGAAACCCAGCGTTTATATGAAAATATATGTGTGTATTATATGAAAAACTCTAGGCATATAAATCCCTTGATGCTATAATTTTGTACTTTGTGGTCATGTCCAAGATATTGAATACCGGGATTTATCTGATGGTTTTTGTGCTCTACGGACTGAAGTACTGCCGAGCCAGCGACAAGGACACAAAATAGTAACGTTAACTAATGTACAAGACCTGGGCGATTCCGAACAAGTCGACCAACTATATACTGACAGCGAACTGCACTTGTATGGCTGGGTAAGTGTTGTTTAATGTAACATTAACCTCCCTAGTCAGACCTCAGATATGGGCAATACGACCCCGGAACTGGGAACGGCCTCAAAGGAAATCAAAATGACCCCCAAAACATCAATAAAATGCAGCATTGTGTTAACAGAAAACAGAACAATCATAACCTGCCTACCTTCCTGGCGCTGTGTGAACGGCAGCCTATTGCAGCAGCTCCTATTTTGTGTATTTTAAATTGCTGCTGTGACATTGAAATTGAAGAGAAAATGAATTAATTTATTCGTGCAGATCTGTAGCTTACTGCAAAGTATGAGTCTGTTACACAAACACAGTCTTACAGTTACACACGTAATAACAGAACAAAATGATTTATCCATGAATATGACACTATTTGTTCAAAGATGGTGCCTGTAAATATTAATATTTTCCTCATTCAGTGATGCAGCAGGTCTGGCAAATGGGCTATTAGTAGTTGTAATCTGTCATGTAACAAATTTATGTAGCCTAGATAAATTAACTCTTGGATTTTTTTCATATTTAGGAAATGAGATGGGGTTCTACGCAAAGTCAAGCACCACAAAAGTAACGTAAAAGTAACGAGTAATGTAAAAAGTTACTTTTCATAGAGGGTAACTAAGTAAAGTAAGGGATTACTTTTTTAAGAAGAAACGAGTAACGAGCAAATACTACTTTTTAAAAGTAACATCCCCAACACTGATAGTAAATATTCTGTGCTCAGGCTCCATACATTCTCAGCAGCATCTGAGACAAGTTCATTACAATAGCATCAGTCGCCTCCTCCACTGGTAACTCCCGTGGGTGGGACTAGGACGCGAGGAAGGAAAGCGAGTGAAGAACGGAAGGTGACACCTGATGAAATGCACCCAGTGACATGTACAGATTCAGATTGTGGACTATCTTGTCTGCCTCTTTAAAAGGTGTGGTGACAGCGGTACAGTCAAACAGAATGCTACGTAGCAAATGAGCAACTTCCTGAAGTAGAGGTATTTGTAATAACTTCGAGCTCGATCCCAACACAGACAAACAAAAACATACAGAAGCAAGGATATTTGTGATCAATTTGCCTAGGCTCTTGCCAGAAGTGGGCGGGAGGGGGACGACCGAACAGAAGGCTGTCAGAAGTCAGTGCGCCGACGCCTCCTGCTCTAACGTTAGTGGAGTTAGCTGGATAATTCATTATTAGCCGCCCAGTTTGAAAATGGCAGACGAGCTCGCGATCAAGCTCAGCCGTCGGATCCAGATTGAAGAAGGAGCCGAGGATCCTGTTGCTGTGGACGTCCCCGGACGCCAGAATGGGTCTGAAGACAAACCGAGTACGGCCAGCGCAGACGCAGAGCTGAGTGCTCTGCTGATGCGGAGAGAGGGGCTGAACGAGGGGCTGGGTGAGCCCTGCCAGCCCAGCATGAAGGTCTTCAACCCCTACACCGAGTTTAAAGAGTTCTCCCGACACCAGATCAGAGACATGGAGAAGCTGTTCAAAACGTGAGTATGTGTCAGTCTCGACAAACACTGCTACTCCTGACAAGATGGAGGCTAAATCTTTAAACATGCCTTTAGGCCAAAAAAATCATTTAACAGGGAACTAAAAGCATGTTCATATGAGGAAGTTAAGTTGGGCACGACGGTCGTGTAGGTCTCTTCTTAACAGTAAAATTACCATTTATTTTTTTTATCCACTGAAAAGTAGAAAGAGTACCACAGAATAACACAACACTTGGATTGAAAGTAAAGGCCAACTGAGCGGAAATGACTCTTGTTTTTAGTAAAAAATAAATAAGATACTGCTTATAATAATAAAATCACCGTTAGCTGGGATCTGTTGCTATGATAGTGGGCATTATACTCTGTCTGATAAATAATTAATAAGTCAAGTAAAAAAAAAAGGAATGATAAGGCAGCGCACCAGTTCTGCGGATGTTTGTAGCTTGGCTGATTGCAGGGTGCGGACATTATGCAAGTCAGTGATAAGGAAATCATACAACAGGCTTTTATGACAAAGTGTTCTCAGCTCTCTGTCATTTAACTCAAGTGTGATCAGTAATGCCCCCATTAAGCCCATGTAGCCTACTTTATAATACCAATTGCACCTTCTTAGTCTAAAAAAGCAAAACAAGAAAATATTCGTTTTTGCATATTTCTATTCCTGTTTATGCTAAGTACTCATTTGTTATTAAAATTTAAGTGATTAATCATTTGATTCCCTTAGGTGGATTTATTAGTAATCACATAGGAGCAGTGTGTTATATGGACTTTTATTTGTTTTAGTTATTGATTGGGAGGGTGGTTAGTGTTATTGTAAGCAACAAGATATAGCATGTGTATGTAGCCTTTTATAATGACTGTGATATGAGCTTAGAAGTAAAGGCAGGAAAAATGCCCCCAAAAAGGCCTCGGGCCCAAAGGGTTAAATTGTAATAGTATTAAATTGAAAACTCAATCACACATAGGCTACATAGGTGTTGGACAAACCCTCATTATTTTAGGCATTAAGTAAGTTATATTTAATATTATATTAGGCCCATAGGCCTATACACACGGCAGATTTTTTTAATGACGGTAATGAAAAAATTGATACCATTGCTGTTTTTAGATACCGCAGGATATCTTATTACCGTATTTTCACCCAACCCTAGTGAGAGGTGCCAAGCGGATGTAGGGATACTCATGAGCCCCAAGTTGAGTGCTGCTGTGTTGAGGTTCCCCCGTAGAGATTGAGAGGGTCACCTGATGCAACTGCGGGTCGCCAAGAAAAGGTCTTTGACTGTTGTTTGTGCGTATGCACTGAACAGCAGTATGGAGTACCCGGCCCTCTTGGAGTCTCTGGGGGCTGTCCTGGATGGAGTGTTGGCTGGGGACTCCATAGTTCTTGTGGGGGACTTAAACGTTCACATGGGCAATGATGCCTCCCGGGTAAAGTCTACTCTAGGATGCTGGAAAGGACGCTCTGACTAATTGTCGAACCTCGGATTCAGGGGCAGCAATGTGGATTCTATCCTGGCCCTGGAACAGTGGACCAGCTCTTTAGCCTTGCAAGGCTCCTGGAGGGGTTGTGGGAGTTTGCCCATCCAGTCTACCTGTGCTTTGTGGACTTGGAGAAGGCTTACAGCTGTGTTCCTCGGGGGGTCTTGTGGCGGGACTACGGAGCACCGGGTTTGCTGCTATGAGCCATCCGGTCCCTGTATGACCAAAGTGAGAACTGTGTATACTATGCATATAATAATAATTTTCCACGTCGATTACCTTAGATGAGGATAGTTCCCGTGGTTATGATATAACTACTGAGTGGGGAGATAATCTCTTCACTCAGAGATGTCCTCTTTATGACACATGGCTTCACTGAGGTCTAACAAATCTGGTTATCAACTGACTTTGTATGCAGATAGATAGATAGATAGATAAACTTTATTTCGGTGTCACTCCACAACACACATTAAAAGTACATAAGGGTACAGAGGGAATATGTTTATAAAAATACAATATTCAATACAAATTACCCCCTTCCCCCTTGACAATATTAAAAGTGTTGGGGACCACTCAAAAAAGAGTTGTGAGACACCAACTAAAACATCATAAAAAAAAGATTATAAAAACGTACACTATGGTACCGTGAAAACAAAACACAAAACAGTTGTTTTATAAATTGGAGCTCATGAAAGACAATCTTCTGTTAAGGATGAGGTGGCAGGCTTTGGCACATTCATTGAAGCAATGTTTACTAGCTAAAATTATACGCAATTTATTTGTATCATCACGATCATTAAAATTAACAATATACTTAGAGAAGTGTACTAAATAGTTCAGCGCGAATGTCCACATAAATGTCACAATGTAAAAGAACATGGGCTTCTGATTCAATGGAGCCATTATTACATAAAGTACAGTAGCGTCTATCCACTGGGGTGTTCGTATCTACCAGTTTCTATTGCTAAAGGAGCAACTCCACATCTGAATTTAGCAAAGGCACTTCTAAGCTGTCTTGATAAATATATTTTGCACAAAGGGCTCTGTCTCAAATGTATCCTTAAATAGGCAGTAAGTGCGTAGTTTGTTCCCCTCTGGTTTGTTTATTAACCGTAGCCATGATTCCTCGTCTGCCTTTGATACTGCCGTATCAAAACATTTAAGGTTGTTACTTGAGTAAACCATATCTGTACGAGCAAGGTGAGATAAATTCATAGAACTAAAAAAAGTTTTTATTGTGTGCGCATAATTTTTTACATTTGTCAAATGAGCCGCCTACTGAAAAACACGTTTACATAATCGGCTGTCAGGCATACCACAAAGTCTCTGCCAGTTTTTAAAGATACAGGACCACTGGTGTTGCCATGGAGTTTTCCAACCCATATCACCCTGTATAGCAGCATTTGGGGTGTATTTGCCCACACCTAAATAAAATCTACATGCCCGGTTAAACACAGCATTGACACAAGAATAATTTTTGTAACCCCAGACAGCAGCAGCATAGGTCAAAATAGGCAGGACCAGGGATTCAAACAATTTAGTGTAACATTTAAAAGGAAAACCACCCATACATCTACATTTGGCTATGATTGCACCTAGAGCTCTATTCTCATGCATTGCTAAATGCTTGACAGTTTCATTATAATCTAGAAATTCTGTTAACATCAAACCCAGGTATTTATACTCGTTCGCTGTATCCAAAGAAAATGAGCCACAGGAGGAACTAAACTCAGACAGGGGCATTGATGGATTTCTAAAATGCACCACTTTGGTTTTATCAGGATTTATGTTCAATTTCCAGTCCTGACACCAGGTATGAATGAGATTAAGCATCTCCTGAAGCCCCTCCTCAGTTTCAGAAATCAAAACAATGTCATCTGCATATAACAGTATGGATATTTTTTCAGTATCAATAGAAACACCTTTGCCTAAGGCCTTAATTGCTACAGACAGATCGTTTATATACATGGCAAACAGAATTGGAGATAAAATGCACCCTTGTTTAACTCCAATATCAACTGGGAACCAATCTGTGAGACATCCATTAACCCGAACACAGCATTTGACATTCTCATACAAAGCAGTAAGACAATTCAAAATATTGCCATGTAGGCCTAGTGCAGACAGCTTATTCCAGAGCATATTTTGGTCTATATGATGAAAAGCTTTAGAAAAATCAATAAAAGAACAAAAAGTAGCTTTCTTCAACTTTTTCCTTGTATCTATGATTAAGTTAAGGTAGCAATATGATCAAGGCAGCTCCGTTTCTTTCTAAATCCATTTTGCTCATCTGCTATAATATCATTAGCCTCTGCCCACTCCGCAATACGATTATACAGCACAGAACAAAACAGTTTATATACAGAAGATGTCAAAGTGATTCCCCGGTAATTAAGAGGTATTCTGTTATCTTTTCCCCCAGCTTTGGGGATGGGGTTAATAATACCATATTTCCAGAACTCTGGCACCACACTATTTGAAAAACAATAATTAAACAGCCTATATAAAGTATTCAGTGTGTTACCATTTTTCAGTACATCAACTGGCACCCCATCATATCCATAAGCTTTACCTTTCTTAGCTGCTTGCAGAACCTTTATAATCTCATGCTCTGTAATCTGCTTGTTCATGAAGGAGTCCTGGTTGTAATGTGCATACGCAAAAACTCTACCTGTGATACAGGGGTCACTGTGGTTATTAGATCGAAACAGGCTGGCAAACTCACATCTCCAAGTCTCTAAAACAACATATTTATCAGTCTGTACAGACCCCATCAGGCCTCAGGACCTCCCAGGAAATCTCAGGATGACGTTCACTGCCAACACCAAGCTGGTTAACCTGTTGCCAGAGGGCCCTTGGGTCGTTACTCACTAGTTCTTGGATATTTTCCTGCTGTAATCTCCAATACCATCTTTTAGCAGCTTGGACTGAACGGTCAAACTGCTTCTGTATGTCCTTCATTACAGCTTTAGCCTGCACCTTTACTGGACCAGGGGGGCAAGATGTCCATTCCTTCTCTGCTGAGCATAGGGCCTTCCATAAAGAGGAGTGTTGCTCTGTCCACCAGACTTTTTTGCTCCTCCTCTTTTTGTTAGAGCAGCCATGTTGAATAATGACATCTCTGTGAGGGATCTGTTTTCGCATCTCCTTTTTTACAATGTCACAGAACTGTGTATACACAGCATCCACAGCAAGCTGGCAGGCTGCAGGGGCCCCTAACTGTGCTACACAGTCCCTCAGTGCTGTTTGACATGAGACACTAGATAGAAAATGGTCAGGAATGCTGGATAAATTAAAAGCAGTGAACGAGACCATATCCTCATTCCTCTGGTTGGTAGACAAGGAAGGAGATGTTAGTCCAGCAGGAAGGGCCATAGAACATGTTAGGCAAGAGTGATCTGGGATAGCTCTGGATGTGTCAATAGTGGAGACACAGCCCGCCTGTGTGAAGAGGTCCTTACTCCTAATTACACTAAAGTCACTAAACCAGTGCAAAATTTCATAAGGCACTAGTATGTAGTCAACCACTGACAGCCCCTTAGATGACACACATGTAAAATCATTATTACGGTAATGTCTCCCATTTAAAATACAACAATTTGCACTGATAAGAAACTGAATAAGTAATTCCCCATATGAGTTAGATAATACATCCACTATATTTCATTCTTCTATTGCATCCACCCCCGCAATATAATCCTGTACATTTGCACAACGGCTGTTGAAATCACCCATAATGCAAAAGGGACCAAGTTTCTGAAATCTAAATACATTTGAAAGAAGGCTGTCATAAAAGTCTGCTGCATTCACCTGCCTGGTGGAGTTGGCTGGGGGTAAATAGCAAACAGCGACAGAAAACACTTGGTTTATACTGAGGTAGGGCTTAGCAGTCAGTTTCAGCCACAGTATACCTTCCACAGAGTCATCAAGGATTTCACAGTTGTAGTCCATACACATCCTGTCACTAATAAAGAGCCCCACTCCCCCTGATCCAGAGCGAGCCCGATGATGTAGTCTGGTTCTATTTTGCCCAAACCACCTGTATCCAGCAACAGATGCAACTTGCACACCAGTCAGATGAGTTTCCGCCACTGCCATTAGATCAACGCCCAGATGCTTAATACACTGTGAACGTGTTATATTATTTTCTGATGATGTGTCGATGTTCCAGCTTTGTACATTCCAAAACCCGCATGAGACCTAACGCCGGGCTGCTTCCCCCGCCGTGGTGTTGCTGTGTGTTGGCCGGGTCGTATTAACAACACATCCGCCTCGAACAGTGAGTTTGTCCGTACCGATTTCTTTTAAAATCGCATGGAAGCTAGACTCAATAGCTCGCTGTTCATGGGCAATGTCATGATTAATATACACCTTCATGTACTCCGGGTGTTTCTGTAACGTTGCTTTTTTGCTCATTACAGATTTCTTGTGATCATGACAACTAAACTTGGCGATTATAACTCCCGGTTTATCGTTACGTGATTGTTTCCTTTCAGCAGACACACACTCAATGTCTTTAATTTTAAGACCGTCTTTAATGAGACAGTTCACAGAGTTCAGCGTGACTTCATTCACTCTGTGTGGAAGATTTCTAATCACCACGTTAAGCGCTATATCACTCCTCACGCCAGGTGCGCTCGAGCCCGGTGTAGCAGCTGCGGCGTCTTCCAAAACTTTCAGACGTGCATTAAAATCACCAACCTTTGAGCTCAGCTGAGGGTCCAAAAGAGGGTGATCCTTCACGATCGCCTCCAATTTAGTAACACGGCTACAGAGTTCCACAATATCCTCCTTAAATTCTTGTCGGATTATCTCCATTTTCTCTCGGACAGCAGCCGTCACTTTATCAGCAATCGTTTCCTCCAAACTTTTGATGTTGTTGGAGATTCTACTTTCCATACTCTCAATCGCGTGTAGGATGTCATCATATTTGTTAGAATCATCCTCTTTATTAGTTTGAGAGCGCAGAGACGCCGGCTTTTTGCTGCTCGCGGCCATCTTGTAGAGAATGGAGCATGGGATAGTGTTGCCCTGCTGATACTGCTGATGCATGTGAGCAGCGTATGCATGTGTATGTGACAGAGGTAGCAAGGGCATCATGAGAACCAATGAAGAACGTAATGTGACAGGATATTAAATGGTGACATCATTATAGAGACAGCAAAAAGTGCAGGAATTTTTATATACTGTATATCCTTAGTATAAATTGATTATTTTTTGCACGTTTGTCCATGAATATGTGATGCTTATAAAAAGCATTTAAAGGGCCATTGTGTAATATTTGGCATGGTTTATTTTCAAATCTGAACCTGAATATTCTACCCATCAATATGTTTATATGAGTGTATAATCGCTATAAAATGAAATTTGTTTGGTTTTCATAGCCTTATAATTATGCTTTTTATATATATGTATATGTGTATATATATATATGTATATATATATATATATATATATATATATATATATATATAATATATATATATATATATATATATATATATATATATGTGTGTGTGTGTGGGAAGTGAAAGATCTGCCTCAGATCCCCACACAGCCATAGAGCAGGCCAACTCCTGCCCATGACGCAGGGGGAGTAGGCTGCACCATGCGGCACCGGGCTGTAAATACCGATCTCCCCTCCCTGGCCCCCCCTCCCCCCACCTTCAGGCACCCAGGCCCCATGTCGCACACCCCACTTGCCCTAAATATATATTTATACATATAGATGTATTGGTCTGTGACTAGACATGTGGTGCATTAAAAACAAAGTGGGCATTGCAATGTGGGGCCCGCCCTACTGCCGGCCATCACATGCATGCCCCACTTGACCTATTCTTATTTTTGTTTGTTTGCTTTCGTTTTGGTCTTGGATTTGGTTTTTGTTTTGTTTTGTTCTTATCCTCAGCTGGTGTGTGATGTATTAAAAAAGCGAGGCCTGCAACACGGACCCAGCCCAGGGTAGAAACCAGGGCGGAGGGGAGGCCAAGAGGGGGCAGGAAACACAGGCCCGACCCACACAGGCTCCCCCTCTTTGTGTGTGTAAATGTGTATGTACATGTGTGCGTGTGCACGTGGTAGGATCTATGTGTTTATGTGTTATGCACCTGTCTAGGGGTCGGAAGTGTAACATAAAAATGATCCGACACAAGCTAATGCACGACAAAAAATAGAAACAATTTTTATAAATAAGGAAGCTTTTCTTCAGGGTGAGCCCAGGCCAAAACAATAAATAAAACAAACAAACTGTCTTTACTAAACCCTATGTGAAAGAAAAGAAACAAAAATACAATCAGTAAACCTAACTGCCTAAACTAAACAAAAACAGGAGAAAACAGGTCAACATAAATGGCAGCTCACCCCTACTGCTTAGTGCTATGTACAAATATTTATAAGTGACGTGCAAGTGACAATAAAACTGCTGCTTAGCGCTGCAACGGGTCGGCAGCAGACAAACTGTTCCCCACTCGTAGCGGCAGGACACAAACAACAATCTAACAGTTCAGATAAGGCTCACCGCTCTCCAGTCAAAAAAAACACACAAGAAACAGTTCACAAAGGCACGGGCAGGTTTGGTGTCGGGATGCAGAGTAACGCTGCTGTCAAAACGACCCTCGAGTTTTGACAGATGGCCGGGGTTAAAAAAAGGCCAAGCCCCCGCGTCAGCCAATCAGAAGCAGCCACGACCAGAGCCAAGCCCTCGCGTCAGCCAATCAGTAGCAGCCACGACCAGCCAGAACCCACCACTCAGGGAAGGAGACGGGAGCGGCACCTGGCACAGATCCTCAGAAAAAGAAGAGGTCTTACTCTCACATAAAAAAAACGACATACTGTACATGCAATAAACATCACAATATATGGCCGCAGCCGTAACACCCCCCATCCTAAAGGAAACATTTAACCCCAAAAAATGTTTACATCAAGGCTGGGCAGAAACACGGGAGAGAGCATCAGCCATAGCATTTTCAGCACCTCTTTTATGCCTGATTTCCAGGTTGAAGTCCTGTACCAGCAGTGACCAGTGCATCAGCCTTTGGTTGGAGGTCTGCATTTGCCGCAGAAACACAAGCGGGTTGTGGTCGGTGTAAACGGCAACAGGGAGTGAGCTGGAACTGACGTACACCTCGAAGTGTTGCAGGGCCAGCAGTAGCGAAAGGGCCTCTTTCTCGATGGTGCTGTAATTCACTTGACAGACATTGAATTTCTTCGAGAAATAGCACACAGGGTGATCAATACCTTGTTGGTCCTCCTGTATGAGCACAGCACTGGCTCCGCTGGCACTCGCATCCACCTCCAGCTTGAACGGGTGGGAGAAATTCGGGGCCGCCAGAACAGGGGTGCTGCAGAGAAGGCTTTACAGGACTCAAAAGCATGTTGACAAGCAGTGGACCAGACAAAGGGTTTCTTGACGCTGGTCAAACTGGTAGGAGGGGCAAACACATCAGAAAAGTTATGACAGAAACTGCGATAATATCCAGCCATCCCCAGGAAGCGGCGGAGCTCACATCTGGTTTGGGGCACTGGATACTCCAGGATGGACTGAATTTTGGCACCAACAGGGCGCACCTGACCTTGTCCCACCTGCTTTCCAAGGTAGGTGACCGTGGCTCTACCAAACTCACATTTGGCTAAATTCAGAGTAAGGATGGCCTCCTTTAACCTCTGGAAAATCTCCCCCAGCGTCCTGAGGTGTTCAGACCACATGTCTGAATAGCCCACAACATCATCAAGATACACCTCACAATTACTCACATCAGCCAGGACGAAGTGCATCAGCTGCTGGAAGGTGGCAGGTGCATTTCGGAGTCCGAAGGGCATCACAGTATACTGGGAAAAACTGTCGGGGGTGACAAAAGCAGAGATTTCTGAAGCATGGGGAGTTAGCGGGACTTGCCAATAACATTTTAACAAATCAAGTTCTGTGACAAAAGTTGCTGCACCAACCCTGTCACAGTCTTCCATTCTGGGCAGGGGATATGAGTCTGCTTTTGTTACACTGTTTACCTTTCGAAAATCACTGCAAAAACGAGGTGTTTTGTCAGGTTTGGGCACGAGCAGGCAAGGGGAACTCCACACACTGGAGCTGGGAACAGCCAGATCATTCTTCAACAGATATTCAACTTCTTTTTTCATGAGTGAACGTTTTGTCGGATTAACCCTGTAAGCATGTTGCTTGATGGGTGGGTGGCTGCCAACATCAATGTCATGTGAAAGGACAATGGTGTGGGATGGAGTGTCTGCAAACAAGGTGGGAAAACTGTTAATCAGATGCACAATATCTGCTCGGGCCGGAAGATTTAAATGTTGCAACTGGACTGGCAAATCTTTCAGGACCTCAGAATTTTGCAGTTGTGCACAGGGAGATGTGTGCTCATGCAAGCCATCACTTTTAGGAGTGTACAGAGAGGGCAACACAGCTGTGACAGAGGCTACAACAGAGGGCATGACAAAGGAGGAGGTCACAGCAGCAGGCGTGGCAGAGAAGGAGGCAGCAGCGTCACAACGAGAAAAGTATGCTTTTAGCATATTCACATGGCAAACTCTAGTTTTTCTCCGACGATCTGGAGTACTTAGGACATAATCAGTTTCACTCAATTTTTTTTCAACCACATATGGGCCACAAGACTTGGCCTGGAGGGCAGAACTGGGGATTGGTAGAGGGGCCAGCACCTTATTGCCAACCTGGAAATCTCTTTTCACAGACTTTTTGTCAAAGTTCTTCTTCATCTCCCCCTGAGATGCGGTTAACGCACTGCGTGCAACCTCACATGCCCTATGTAGCCTTTCTCTGAATTTGCTCACATAGTCTAGCACTTTAGAAGTGGGGCTAGGGGTTTCAGACAAATACCTCTCCCTCAGCAAACGAAGTGGGCCGCGCACCGTGTGGCCGAGCACCAGCTCTGCAGGGCTAAACCCAGTAGACTCCTGCACACTCTCTTGGGCAGCTAAAAGGAGAAACGGCAACCCCTCATCCCAATCCTTCCCAGTTTCAAGGCAGTATTTCCTCATCATGGCTTTCAGCATTTGATGAAAACGTTCAACTGCTCCTTGGGATTGTGGATGATATGCGCTAGACTTTTTGTGCTTGATGGACAGTGAGGCTAACACTTGGGCAAACAGCTTGGACATGAAATTGGTTCCCTGATCAGACTGGATGTATTTTGGCAAACCAAAAGTGGAGAAAAAAACAGTCAATGCTTTGATGACAGCCTTGGCTTTCAGTGTGCGCAGCGGGGTGGCTTCTGGGTAGCGAGTGGCGACACACATTGAAGTTAACAAATACTGATGGCCAGACTTTGTTTTGGGGAGTGGACCCACACAGTCAATAATGATATGCTCAAAAGGCTCTCTGAGCACAGATATGGGCTGTAGAGGAGCAGGAGGAATGACCTGGTTGGGTTTTCCACTAAGCTGGCACACATGACAGGATTGGCAAAACCTTGTAACATCTCGCTTCAGGCCTGGCCAAAAGAAATATCACAGAATGTGGTGGTATGTTTTTTTTATTCCTAAGTGGCCAGCAACATTGTCATGGGCAAGGCTAAGCACCTGAGAGCGGAAACAATGGGGTACAACTACCTGCTGAAACGAGTTCCACCCCAAATTGCCAACAGCAGGAGGATGCCAATTGCGCATCAAAGCGCCATCCACAACAGCGTACACACAGGGAATGTCAGAGGCTGGCGCAGCTGCAGCTGTCAAACATGTAACCAAACTCGGGTCAGTGTGCTGTGCTTGAATGAACGTGCTTCGGTCCACATCAAAAGTTAGCTCCGCCTCAGCAGGCAGCAGGTTATCTGGCACTGATAAACTCTTTTCAGGTTTTTCTGCAAGTGAGTCTGCGCCCCCAGGCTTATCACCCGGACACAGGAATGAATCAGACAGATTACACACATCATCAAATTTCCGTGCCTGTGCGCGTGTCACAACACAGGCAGGGAACACAGAAGTCAAACTGTCAGCAACAGGAGACACAGACGGGCCACAATCACACACAGGATCATCAACTACTTCGGGCGTCGGAAAAACTTTCTTTCCTGCCAAATCGTTGCCAAGGAGAAGGTGCACACCACGCACGGGCAAACGGAGGCGTGTGGCAATTACTATGGGACCTGTGACAAGGGGCGAGCTCAGGAACACAGCATGCATCGGTGCTCGTAACGGAATCATTCCCACCCCCCACACCAATGCATCCGACCCACAGAAAGAACCACTGGACGAAGGCAAAACACTGTGGAGCAACAGGGACTGATCGGCTCCTGTGTCACGCAGGATTGTGACCGGCACCTGAGCTTTTTCATCTCCCGGGAGAGAGACTGTGCCCTTACTGATGAACGGCTTATAACGCACAGGCTCCTCATCTGTGTCCGCGTCAACGTCAGCCGGGTCAGGAGCAGCGACAGACTGAACAAAACCAACACTTTTTGGCTTCTTGGGACTTTGGTTATGCTCTTTTCGCTGGAGAATAGGGCAAGCAGCAATCAAATGTCCCGCCTCATGACAATAGAAACACTCATGAGTGCCGGGGGAAGCGGTGTTAGGACGTGGTGTGCTTTTGGACTGAGCTTTTGGAGTTTTAACAGTACTGGCATTGGGAACATGCTCGCGGCGGCCAGAGGGAAAAACAGCACGGTGAGCCAGGACAAATTCATCAGCTAATACAGCAGCCTTTGACAGGGACTCCACCTTCTGTTCGTTAAAGGGCCAGTGTGTAAAATGGGTTGAAAACCGTGACATTAGTGGTCATATTCTAGATTGCAGGGCTAACTCGCTCACCCCTCCCGTCGGGTAAATGACGGCGGCCTCGTAGGGACAAAAAGCCTTGCGCACAAGTTTTTCAGGAGTAGGTCTATCTAGCCACGAGTTGTATGTTTATTTAGAAATCTAAGCCATGTTACGATATTGTAATGAATCCCTCACGAGCAGGAGACCAGAGGAGCGTTCGGGAAAAAGGCCCGTTTATTTGAGCACTCCAGAAACTCCGGTAACACTCCACTCCGTCTCAAACTCTGACTCTTAGCGTAACAGACACACTTCATAACTTTACACACATACTCGTTTACAACACCGAGTGGGGACCCCCCTCCCCTCTCTGCTCCGCTAATCTCCAGCCCGCATGCTGACTGCCAGCGTAGCCTGTAAACAGAGCTCAGCTGTTTATTTAGCCTAGCAATATCTCTGGACTGCAGCAGCTGCAATGGACGACTTTGAACGCGATTTTGAAGAGTTTCTTGTGGCGTACACAGACCCAGAGCCATACCTGTTTGAGCCAGAGCATACAGATGAGGAACTCCATGTGTTTGATGCTGAGCGGGCAAGAAGAGAGGCTGAATGCACAGAATGGGATTCGGTGCTACTGCTGCCATTGTTGGGGATATATATCACCAGGAGGAAAAGCGCCGCAGGGAGTGCATCACAAGGAGTGAAGTTACATCTTCTTTTCCTCGTAGATGACGGTTCGGGTTCATTCTCTCCTGTTGCGTGGTAAGTGTGGTCCATTCGCAAACTTTATAACTAAAAAAACTTTTCACTACTCTCTATCGACGAATTTCTAACACTCTGTTGTTTCCTCCTCCTTCTTTCTTCCTCCCACTGTCTGCGTTGGTTCATTTATACACGCGAAACGCGTTCTCTGGCTGGCTGGATTGTCCACTCGGACTGCCGTACATACATGGCGGCGCAAGATGGCGACCTCTCTAAAGCAAGGCCAATAACACCATGCCAAATATTACACACTGGCCCTTTAAGGTACACCACATTTTTTTTCTGGGAGACAGGGTTTGAACTCCTCCAGCAGAAACAACTTTTTCTAAATTTTTGGCGATATGCCTCAGGAACTAATTCATAAGCCCTCAAAACAGTGGCCTTCACAGTGTCATAGTCCAGACTCTCTTCAATGGACAGGCTTGCGCACACCTCTTGCGCTTTACCAATCAATTTACTCTGCAGCCACCTCAAAGTGGAAGTGATGCACTCAAAGGCATTAAAGTAGGAATTTACTTCACTTTCCCTAAAGGGTGGTACCAGGGCAATATGTCTGCTCACGTCAAACTGATCAGAGGGCATGATGATGCTTCCGGAGTGGAAGTAGCTGGGTGTGGCGTTCTATCAAGCTCCATGGCCCTTACGCGGAGATGCATAAGCTCAACCTCACAGCTCTTAGTTTGGAGCTCCACCTCATGCAGGCGAAGGGCCAGCTTAAGATCCGCCGTATCAACACCAGCCTGGATAAGTGCCATCCGGTCTATGCTGAGGTGAATGGAAGCAGGAGCCTCCGCCCCTGCCCCACCCTGCCACCGAGGGCTTTCGCCGCCGTGGCACTGGCAGACTCCTCTCCCACTTCCACGCCTAAACCCTCAGGAACAACATTGACCTTTTCTGGCTTAGGCTTGGGAACAACACCCCTCTCCACCAACTGCTCTGACAAGCAAGACTTTATTTCAGCTTTGCGTGCATGCAAAGGGACAGAAACGTTAAAAACATTTGCTATTAACAACAAATCCGCCTTTGTGCACCGATCCAGTTTTTCAAGAGCTGGACCCTGCGTAAATGCATTCATATGAAAGGACTGGGACATCCTACAACTCCACACACAAAGAAAAAACACGCCAACCAAGATCTCACAACACAACAACCACAACCACCAGCCTGCCTGGCACACCTAAGCAACCTGGAGAGACGATCCCGGACGAGCCCCCAATTTATGTTACGCACCCGTCTAGGGGTCGGGAAGTGTAACATAAAAATGAGCCGACACAAGATAATACACGACAAAAAGGGTGAGTTTATTCACCATCACACAAATAGAAACAATTTTTATAAATAAGGAAGCTTTTCTTCAGGGTGAGCCCAGGCCAAAACAAACTATCTTTCCCAAAGTACTAACTAAACCTTATGTGAAAGAAAAGAACCAAAAATACAATCAGTAAACCTAACTTCCTAAACTAAACAAAAACAGGAGAAAACAGGTCAACGTAAATGGCAGCTCACCCCTACTGCTTAGTGCTATGTACAAATATTTATAAGTGACGTGCAAGTGACAATAAAACTGCTGCTTAGCGCTGCAATGGGTCGGCAGCAGACAAACTGTTCCCCGCTCGTAGCAGCAGGACACAAACAACAATCTAACAGTTCAGATAAGGCTCACCGCTCTCCAGTCAAAAAATACACACAAGAAACAGTTCACAAAGGCACAGGCAGGTTTGGTGTCAGGATGTAGAGTAACGCTGCTGTCAAAACGACCCTCGAGTTTTGACAGATGGCCGGGGTTTAAAAAGGCCAAGCCCCCGCGACAGCCAATCAGCAGCAGCCACGACCAGAGCCAAGCCCTCGCGACAGCCAATCGGCAGCAGCCATGACCAGCCAGAACCCACCACTCAGGGAAGGAGACAGGAGCGGCACCTGGCACAGATCCTCAGAAAAAGAAGAGGCCTTCTCTCACATAAAAAAACAACATACATGCAATAAATGTCACAATATACGGACGCAGCTGTAACAGTATGTGTGTGCGCGAGTGTGTCGTGATGTCCTGAGAGGGCCAAGAGTTCTCAGCCTCTCAGGACATCACAACATGTACACATGTGAGGATATTGATGATGTTATGGGTGATTGGCTGACAGACAAGAAAAATAAGTCAGATAGTATTTAGGATGTTAAGAAATGAATGAAAGCTGACCAGAAGGACTGAGGTTCTGCTGTGTTAATGAGAGGGGAGGATGCATATTCCAGGGAGATGTAGTCAGTGAGTAAGTTTTTCCACTGAGCCAGATGTATGGTGTTCCGTGATTTCCAGTTCATGAGGATAGTTTTCTTGGCGATAGTTAGGACCACAAGGAGAATTCTATGGTTTGTTCCATCAAGGTTGAATGTTGATAAGTCTCCTAGGAGGCAGAGTGAGGGAGATAATGGGATGCGACAGCCCATGAAGCGGGATAGTGACTCAGTGACTTCTATCCAAAAGTGTTTGATGGGTGTGCAGTGCCAGATGGCGTGAATGTAAGTGTCAGGACAGTTTTGTGCAGTGTGAGCATATTTCTGATGTGAATCCCATTTTAAACAATTTTGCCTAGTGTAGTGAGTTCTATGGAGTGTCGTATACTGTATGAGTTGTAGGTTAACATTTTTAGTCATGAAATAAGTATTTTTACTGATTTGGGTCCAGAAGTTGGCATCAGGAGTAATGGAGAGGTCTTATTCCCATTTTATTGAAGGTAGAGATATTATTTTGTCAGACTGTGATATTATTTTATATATTTTGGTGAGGAGTTTTTTGGGGGAGGGGATATTTATTAATTCTGAGATTATGGGGGGAAGGCCTATGCCTGGTGGTTCTAATATTGATTTTTGATTGAACAGTTGGTTTGAGTTGTAAATATTCCACAAATTGGTTACTCCTGATGCCGTACTCCTGGACCAAGTGGGGAAATGATACCAGGGTGTTAGTATGAAAAATGTGTTTTAGATGTGTGATGCCCTTTCCTGCCCATGTGTGAAAGTTGAGTGTTTTTTTGTTGCTCAAGAAGTCAGGATTATTCCAAATGGGGGTGAAATTGGATGGAGAGAGAGGAGAGTTGGGGATTTTGTGAAATTTCCACCAGGCTGTCAGAGCCGACGCTATTGTTATTGCATTGTGTCCACTTGTATATACTGCAGTTGATTTGCCAGGGAGTAATGGTAAAAATGTGGTGCATCGAAGCTGCCTTGTGATTTGGGTTTTTGAAGTGTAGTCAGTTTGATCCTTGGTGTTTTATTTTTCCAGTAGAATTTAGTGATTATTGAGTCTAGAGAGTTAAACCAGGTGAGAGTAGGATGGGTTGGAATCATTGAAAAGAGATAAGTATTGTCATTTTTAATAATTGCTATTCTGCCCAAAATGGATAGTGGTAAATTTATCAAACGGTGGAGGTCATCATCTATTGTTTTTAGAAGTGGAGTGAAATTGAGTCCAATCAGCTCTGACAGCCTGGGGGAAACATTGATGCCTAAGTATGTAATGTGATCCGTGCATAGAGGAATGGGTGATATATGGGCTGCTGCATCCCATCTGGTGTTGTACGATGGGGGGATGGAGGATTTATTCCAGTTTATAGAGTAGTCGGAGATCATGGAGAATGATTCGATGACTTTAATTGTGTCTTGCAGAGATGATTGAGGGTTTTGAAGAAAGAGTAAAATGTCATCTGCATACAAACTAATCTTATGCTGTGTTTGTGGTGTTTGAATTCCTTGGCAATGGAGGTTCTGACGGATGGCTGCTGCTAAGGGTTCAATGAAAATGGTAAATAAAGAGGGAGAGAGTGGGTATCCCTGCCTAGTTCCCCTGTGCAGTGTAAAGCTTTGTGATGTTAGTCCATTTGTGGTGACGGTGGCTGAAGGTGCAGTGTACAGAATCTTGATCCAGTTAATAAATGATCCCCCAAAGCCAAATGTTTGTAACGTGGTCAAGAGAAATTTCCAATTAACCCTGTCAAAAGCTTTTTCTGCATCTAAAGTGGCTATTATGGTATCTTCCTGTTGTAATGATGAATAACGGATTAAATCGAACAGTCTGTGTATTTATGGATGCCTGTCTGCCTTTGATGAAGCCAGTCTGATCTGGGTGAATTATGTAAGGAGTGACTTTTTCTATCCTGTGAGCAAGAGCTTTACTGATGATTTTTATGTCTACATTGATTAAGGAAATGGGGCGGTAATTTGACGGCAGGGTATGATCTTTATTAGGTTTCGGAAAGAGTGAGATTGCGTCTGTGTTCATGTGTACCGGAAATCTTGAATTTTTTTTTTTTTTTTTCAATTATTGCTTTGATGAATAGTGGGGCTAAAATGGACCAAAAGTGTTTATAGAACTCAGCAGGGCAGCCATCGGGACCTGGTGTTTTGTTGTTTGACATGAGGTTGAGGGCAGTGGAGAGTTGTTTTTCTGTAATTGGTGAGTCTAATATATCGACTTGTTTTGTATTAAGATTTGGAAGTTTAATATTCCTAAAAAATGAATTGATGTCCTCCTGTTTTGGGTTCTTTTCAGATGAGTATAATTTAGCATAAAAATTTGTAAATATTTTATTTATTTCCTGTGGTGTGTTGGTAGGCTTCCCTGCTGAGTTCTTGATGGTGGAAATTGTTGCTTTTTCTTTGTTTCGTTTAATTTGATTTGCTAAATATTTTAGCAAATATATTGGAAGGATGCCCACTCTCTTTTAAGTTATCTGTCAAACTTGGGGTCTTTAAGTAGAGATATGTTAAAGCGCCATCTACGGATGTGTTTATGTTGATTGTTTGGGTTCCATATGACTGTAACTGGAGCATGATCACTGATAATGATGGGGTGAATTTTTGAATTGGAGATGTCTGATATAAGTGAGTTACTAGTCAGAAAAAAGTCAATGCGAGAGTAGGAATGATGGACCGGTGAGTAAAAAGTGTATGCTCGGGTAGTTTGGTGTTGTAGCTGCCAACTATCGCCAAGACCAAAATCACTCATGAACTGTTTTATTGTTTCGGTGGATTGCCAGTTGCGTTTATTGCTTGTATTGTTAGATCTGTCAAGTGATGAGTCGATGATTGTATTAAAATCACCTCCTATTATGAGCAGTTGGAAATGTTTGAGATGGAAAAAAAGAAGTTGTGAAAAAAGGATGAATCATCAGTGTTTGGGCGTATTACCAATTGTTACGGGGTTATTGTTGAATGATATGTTAATGATGATAAAATGTCCTTCAGGGTCTGTGATGGTTTTATTATGGACAAATAAGATTTTTTTTGTTTATCAAAATACGCACACCTCTTTGTTTTGAAAACTTGTGTTTATTTGAATTCAGAGCTCGCCCAGCTAGTGACTGCTGGGAACAGGGCAGCTGACAACAAGGGAAAGACCATGTGACCGCTTGGAAAGACAGCTGACAGGAGGGAAAAGACCCCATAGGTGCTGGCATGGGTTAGCAACCCATGGTAGCAGTGGTGAGGCCTAGCAGCCTTACTACAACCAAAATTAGCTACAGCCAACATAAGGAAAATACCCCAAGAGTCAGCGAGAGCAGGGGTGGAAGATGACTCACAGGTGGATTACATGGTAACAGACATTGGAACGGATACGACTATGACTTGGATCTGTGACTCAGTGAAGGATAGGGGCACGGACTTATCCTCCAGGGTTAGAATTAGCAGCATTCTGGGCAAGGCAGGCGCATCTGTAGAGGATAAAAGTAGCACAGTTGAGAACAAGATGCTTCAGGTTTGTCCTTGCAGCTGGCAGAAAGTAACATCAGTGAAAGGCTTCAGAACTCATCAGGGAAAGAAGAAGTGTGTGGCAAAGAAAGGGCAGAGTAGCCGCATTGATCAGTACAAAACCACAGTTCGCAGGATATCAGTAACGCTGTCACTGAGGAGGAGGAGGAGGAGGAGGAGGGGGTAGTAAGAGAGGAAGCAGGTGACACTGAGGCCAGTATGCCAGTCAGAGAGAGAACCATGGAGCAAAAGGTTAGAGTTAGATGGCCTAGAGCAAATGATAGGAAAAAATGGGAGATAGTTAATAGAGATTTACCAGTAATCTTGAGTAGACTTAGAGGAAATGCAATAGAAAGGATAGAAAAGATGGAAGATATAATGTATTCGTATGGTGTAGAGAGGTATGGGGTGCATGAGAGAAAGAGGAGTTGGAGGGTACAGTCAGGATAGTCTAGGCGGCAAAGAGAAATAGAGAGGTTAGTCAAGGAAAGGAGACAGTTAAGAAAGCAGTGGAAAAGGCTACAGAAGAAGAAAGGGAGGGAATTAAGGTGTTGCAAGAGGAGCTGAGAAGAGATTTTCTTCAGTGTAGTTGCGCAGAGATTAGCTAGCTACTTAGAAAGGAATAGATTAATTGGTACCATGGTGCAGAAGGCAGGAATACCAGGTTTTTCCAGGGTGTTTAGAGCACACTAGCATGATCTGGCACCAGATTCAGGCAGCGAAGATTAACAAAAGGGACCTACATGTAATATTCTTAGATCTTGCAAATGCGTATGGTTCAGTACCCCACAGCCTAATTTGGAGTGCGTTTGATTACTTCAGAGTGCCACAGGTAGTTGTTAACTTAGTGAAAGCATACTTTCAGGATATTAGGTTGTGTCTAAGTACGGCAGATTTCACAACAGGTTGGCAGACGTTAGAAATAGGCATCATGGCAGGGTGTACAATTTCTCCATTAGCATTTACTATGGCGATGGAAGTAATCATCAGGGCTTCTAAGTGGGTGGTAGGTGGAGAGAGACGGCAGAACGGGTTGCATCTTCCACCAATTAGGGCTTACATGGATGTTATGACACTGGTGACCACAACAATGCCATGTACAAAGAGGCTACTAGAGAAGGTAAATAAGAACCTGAAGTGGGCCAGCATGAAGATCAAGCCTAGTAAATCTAGAAGCATCTCGATATGTAGAGGGAAGTTAAGTGATAGGAAGTTTCAATTTCAATTTCAATTTTATTTATAAAGCCCAGTATCACAAATACAATTTGCCTCACAGGGCTTTACAGCGTACAACATCCCTCTGTCCTTTAGACCCTCACAGCGGATAAGGAAAAACTCCTTTACCGGGGGAAAAAAATGGTAGAAATCTCAGGAAGAGCAACTGAGGAGGGATCCCTCTTCCAGGATGGACAGACGTGCAGTAGATGTCATACAGAACAGATCAGCATAATAAATTAACAGTCACACTATCCAGGCACCGCTGCGATACGAGTTTGTCATGGATGATGAGGACATCCCAACAATTAGGGAAAAGTCAGTGAAGAGTTTAGGTAGGTGGTACAATGTAGAGTTGAATGATAAGGAACAGGTGGTGAAATTTAGAAAAGATGTGGCTGAAGGATTGACTAGAGTAGATAAATCAGAGCTTCCAGGAAAGTTGAAGTTGTGGTGTTTACAATGTGGACTATATCCTAGGTTAATGTGGCCATTATCAGTTTATGAAATTCCAATATCTGTTGTGGAGAAAATTGAAAGGTCGGTTAGTTCCTATATTAGGAAGTGGTTGGGCGTTCCTAGGTGCCTAAGTAGTGTTGCATTGTATGGAAAAGGGATACTTCAGCTGCCAGTATCTAGTTTAACAGAGGAATTTAAATGTACCAAGGTCAGGACAGAGCTCTTGTTATCTGGGAGTAAGGACGTAGTAGTTAGGAGTGTGGTTCCAAATCCAACCAAGGGGAGGAAGTGGAACCCAAGAACGGCAGTTCAGGAGGCAGAGGCAGCTCTTACCCCGGATTTCCACTGGATGCGTGTCCGTTGCGGTACGGCAGCGCTGGTTATCCGCTAGGTGCTCCGCCGTCCGTCAATACCCACCGGCTGCATTTGCTGTGCGGAGCGGTGCAGCTCCGCCGGAAGACATCTCGGTGCACTGCCATGATGAATATCTCCTCGTCCACGGTGTCAACGGGGTGAATTGACGTCTAAAAACCTCTGACCTGTTGACTTCAGGCCTGCCTCTGCCCATTGTGTAGTTTTCAAGGTGTAGTGTAGGAAAATAAGATCCGCCGTGAACACTGTGTATCTTATTTTGAAAATTTACTGGATGTTTTATTGTGTTTCTCTGCACGACTTCCTGCCCCACACGATCTGCTCTGTGCTGAATTGCTGCGTTGTGCTCCGGCGTCTGGCAAAAATAGAAGTGCTGCGTATCTGTAGTGGAGGCCTCCGGACTGCCGGAGCTGAGACGGAGCCGGAACGCAGCACTGCCGGAGCCGGTGGAAACACACACATTGACTAGAATTGAATCTAATTGGCTCCGCTGCCGTGCCGGAGGGGAGACGCAACCAACACTCATCTGGTGGAAATTGGGGGTTAGGCATGCGGAGATTGTAGGTAATGTTCAGTTTGGCCGGGGAGGCCTGGGGCTTGGCTCAGGCAAACCGGTATTGAATACAGCAGGTCTCAAAGATAAACGAAAGCTGGTTGTGGAACAGATACGTAAACAGGAGGAGATAGTAAGGGGTGCAAAGGTAGTGGCCCAGGCTAAACAGGGACAGTGGTTGAATTTGGAAAGTGTAGAGAAGAGGAAGCTTAGTTGGAGGGACCTGTGGAGTATGGAGGAGAATAGTATTAAATTCCTGGTAGGGGCTACATACGATGTGCTACCAACCCCCCAGAACCTAAAACTGTGGGTAAATGAGGACCCATCATGCCCATTGTGTTCAGGTACGGCAACCTTAAAGCATATTTTGTCAGGCTGTAAGGTTAGTTTGTCACAAGGCCGATATACATGGTGACATAACCAGGTGTTGAAATGTTTAGCTGCAGGAATCGAAGGGAAACGAAGAGAGGTCAATTCAGAAGGTTTTAAAGATAGGAATTTAGCAATTCAGTTTGTCCGTGAGGGAGAGAAATACAGAAGGGATAAGTTAGTAAGGAGGCAGGGGTGTGGCCGCCTAGTAGGTGCTTGTGATTGGGAAATGCAAGTAGATTTAGGGGGAAAGCTTGTTGTTCCCTAGGAAATAGTTTGTACTAAGCAGAGGCCTGACATAGTGTTGTGGTCAGTTAGTCAACGGATAGTTTATTTCATTGAGCTGACAGTTCCTTTCGAAGACTCAGTGGAAGAAGCCTATGAAAGAAAAAAGCTTAGATATGCAGATTTAGGAGCAGAAGCTGAGCAGCGAGGATGGAAGACTAGGATTTGTCCAGTGGAAGTGGGGTGTAGGGGGTTTATAGCAAGATCAGCTATCTCGTTCCTGGGGGAACTTGGAGTGCGGGCACAGAGTTTGAGGAAGACAGTGAAGGAAATGTCAGATGAAGCCATAAGAACCAGCAAGTTCATTTACTACAGAAGAAATAATGTCAGTTGGGGGCCAGCAGGGGGAACTACTAAGCAGGACACATAACTCTTTGAGATCTGGTGGAGAGATCCACTTCCTCTCAGGAGGAAATCCAGGAAGAGGAAGGCTATTTAAGTATGGGAGTGGCCTATTTGAATCCCTTTTACTTGAGACCATGCTGCAAGGTGAGTGTGTTTGCTGATCCTGTGAGTTCATTTATCTCTTTTAACTTTAGCTTATATTGTAGTTATGTTATGTAGTGTGTGAATTAGAGGATGGTGAATGTGCTAGGAAAGGTAGTATCAGCACAACTTCTGCCTGGAGCTTGCATGTACGGAGCCTGGGTTTGGTTGAAGGTGGCAGTGCTGTTTGGGCTGTGAAAGCCATGTGTAAGTAAGGAGGAAGAGGAAGGTTATTTAAGTGTGGGAGTGGCCTAGTTGAATCCATTTTGTTTGAGGCCATGCAGCAGGGTGAATGTGTTTGCTGATCTTGTGAGTCCATTTTGTTTTAGGCCATGCAGCAGGGTGAGTGTGTTTGCTGATCCTGTGAGTTCATTTATCTCCTTTAACTTTAGCTTATACTGTAGTTATGTTATGTAGTGTGTGAATTAGAGTATGGTTAAAACAAACCTCACGGACTGCATTTTTTCATCTGCGTAATATTGCAAAAATTAGGCCTATCCTGACCCAAAAAGATGCAGAAAAATTGGTCCACGCTTTTGTTACCTCAAGGCTGGATTACTGTAACTCTCTATTATCAGGTAGCTCTAGTAAATCATTAAAAACTCTCCAGCTAATTCAGAATGCAGCAGCACGAGTACTAACAGGAACTAAGAAACGAGATCATATTTCTCCTGTTTTAGCTTCTCTGCACTGGCTCCCTGTAAAATCCAGAATTGAATTTAAAATCCTACTGTTAACTTATAAAGCTCTAAATGGTAAAGCTCTGCCATATCTTAGAGAGCTCATAGTGCCATATTATCCCACCAGAACTCTGCGCTCTGAGAACGCAGGGTTACTCGTGGTCCCTAAAGTCTCCAAAAGTAGATCAGGAGCCAGAGCCTTCAGCTATCAGGCTCCTCTCCTGTGGAATCATCTTCCTGCTATGGTCCGGGAGGCAGACACCGTCTCCACATTTAAGACTAGACTTAAGACTTTCCTCTTGATAAAGCTTATAGTTAGGGCTGACTCAGGCTTGCCCTGTACCAGCCCCTAGTTAGGCTGACTTAGGCCTAGTCTGCCGGAGGACCACCTATAATGCACCGGGCACCTTCTCTCTCTCTCTCTCTCTCTCTCTCTCTCTCGTATCCTATTACTGCATCTTGTTAACTTGACCATTCTGGATGTCACTAACTCGGCTTCTTCTCCGGAGCCTTTGTGCTCCACTGTCTCTCAGGTTAACTCGTATTGCAGCAGTGTCTGGATAGTGTGACGTGTGTGGTTGTGCTGCTGCCGTGGTCCTGCCAGATGCCTGCTGCTGCTGCTGCTGCCATCATTAGTCATTAGTCATACTTCTACTGTTATTATACACATATGATTATTATCATACATGTATACTGCCAGATACTAATATATATTTTCAACATATTGTACCACAGTAGCCAGAACTATAACAACAATATTATTACTTTCATGAATGCTATTGTAAGCTACTGTCATTACCGAGGATGTCATACAGATTACTGTATTGTGTCATACAGATTACTATTAATTTGTTATGCTGATCTGTTCTATACGACATCTATTGCACGTCTGTCCGTCCTGGAAGAGGGATCCCTCCTCAGTTGCTCTTCCTGAGGTTTCTATCATTTTTTTTCCCCGGTAAAGGTTTTTTTTTTTGGGGAGTTTTTCCTTATCCGCTGTGAGGGTCTTAAGGACAGAGGGATGTCGTATGCTGTAAAGCCCTGTGAGGCAAATTGTATTTGTGATATTGTGCTTTATAAATAAAATTGATTGATTGATTGATTGAATGTGCTTGGAAAGGTAGTATAAGCACAGCTTCTACCTGGAGCTTGCATGTACGGAGCCTGGGTTTGGTTGAAGGTGGCAGTGCTGTTTGGGCTGAGAAAGCCATGTGTAAGTAAGGTTAAGGAGGTTGTTGTGTTGGTGTGGAGAGCAGTGAGACCTGGCATTAGGGGAGTGTCTCTGGGACGCCAGAGATCACTGTCTAGCCTCCTGGAGGTGTCGTGGGACCAACTAGACGAAACACCGGTGAAAGGAGGTTCCCACCCTATGACCCCAAAGACATGTTAGTTATCACTGCTCATTGGTCTGTATAGTTAAGCCTTGCCATAATAGCGTATCATAGGGCTTAGGAGAGTATTGTTGATCTTTTTCTAGAGCACAAACTTCTTGTGTTTATTTGAATGAATTGTAATGAGTGGAGAATGAGTGGATGAATTGTGATGTTTTTAATTTATTATGATCTGTATGTGAGAGGTGTGTTTCTTGCAACAAACAAATATCTGCATCTAAGTTGTCCAGGGGTCCGTTTCACAAAGCAGATTTAGTGAAAACTCAGAGTCTGTTAACCCTGAAATGAGGGAAACTCATTTCCGTTTCAGAAAGGTAACTCAAACCAGAGAAAGAGGGGTAACTCTAGTCTGTTTCAGAGAGAGAGGTAACTTATGCTCTCAATCATTGACTGCAGTAACAGACTCTATGAACCTAACCTGGTCGGGACCAGGTTTTTCTCAATGAACCCTGAGTTTCTCTCTGTCTCAGCCCTCTTTCAGAGCCACACACTCCATTTGATTTCCTCATTCATTCAGTCAGCAGGCGAGTTTTGGCGTAGCCTAGTTCTACTGTCTGTCATTTAAAAAAATCATTAAAAAAAATTAGTCAGTAGGCTTATATTAGAAGTCCATTATGCACAATAGGTGGCGACTTTTTTCACTAACATGGCATGCCCTTTTGATAACGATCCCGTGGATGAAGGTGCAGCATTACTGCGCAGAGAATTAAATATTCAGACCGGTTATCAGACCGCGCATAGATGTTTTAACATTTCCACACAGTTATCTTTTTGAACTGTACCATTTCACGTCACAGTCCATCATCTACACACACAACCTAATCCATCCTTACATTTGCAACATTGCCAATCGTAGACATGCTCTCACATCCCATCAGATTTTGGGTCTCATTCATGAAATGTGAGCAGAAGGAATTTGTGTGTAAACTGTTCGGTTTTACGCACAGGCTCGGCTCCTTTCAAAGCCTCCATGCGAAGCACTCCTCCGGGGTTTTTCGGACCTAATTGTATTGCGGAGTTTTGCACAGCGGCGACCGGATCTTTGCTCTCAAACCACAAAAAAATGTGATGCCACAACAGTCTCCTTCAGTACATTATTCTATGCTTTCTTTTGATTTTCACATTGGCTAGTCATCCTGTTTAATTTGTCTTCTGATTAAATCAGAACCGTTGAAACAAGTTGTAGGAAGCCTCTGCAAGTAATTGGTTGCTGCAATAAAATGGTTAATCAGCAGTGTTGTGCACTGTAGAGACGATGCGCTGCTGGTTCTGCCAGCCTGAATAGAATATAATGTCTATAACCTTACTGTTGTGTACAGCATTTATAGACTGAGCTGAGTAGTGATGCGCGGCTCAACTCGTAACCAACAGGAACCGCAAATGGACCTGTGGGTCGGGCAGCAGTGATCACCTGTTAAATCGCTCTGTAAATTATATTTTAATATTATTATTAAAATCTATAAATCTATAATCTATTACTGTCATGGCATCTGAAGGTGCTGGTGCGTTGAGCAGGTGACAGTCCGCGGTCATTTTCAAAACACACTTGTGTCACGCACTCCAAAAGAAACTTAATGAAACTTTTTTTTAAACAATAATTTGTTGTACAAAACGGGGGAAACAAACATTGACAAAAAGGGTTCCATAATTCATATTAAATTCAAAGGATAACGAAAAAACAGCTACAAGTTAGAGGGAATAGTGATAAAATAGTAAAACCTGGCAATGATCCACAGCCTTAGACGGATGCGCTCAAGCTGCTGTGCGCACAAGCTCCGTTGGTAGATGATACTATATTTTCACATTTTTAACAATGCAATTTAAAGGTTTAGATTTTTATTGATAACCTACATTTACCAACAACAAAAAGACTAAATTTAGCACCAAAAAATATGTAAAAAAAAAATAAAATAAATAATAATAATTAAAAACAAAAAGTAAATAAAAAAACGAATATCGAATACCAAATTTTCATAAGGAATACCTACCCATAGAAACAAATATTCGAATATCCGAATATTTGGGTACAGCCCTAATAAATATTGCTTTTCACTATTGGAAATGACAATTTTAATTCGTATTGTGCTCTGTTATGTACACAATACACAGATGCCTTTGAAACACGTAATCTAAACATGACAAAATATTAAAAATATAATACATTTAGTTAAATTATTTGGCAATTAGCAGGTTTAACATCCAGATTAGGTTCATGATTGTGAATTATCTACGTAAATCGACTCAATAGATTACACGTTCTTTCTACACGTTAAATGATGATAATAAAAATTTCCGTACGGACAGCCGGATCACAGCCTATTCGGCCTCGATGCCTGGGTTCAGCAGGGGCAGCAGGTGGAAGGAGGACGATCGTTTGGATGAATAAATCTGATTTGAAAATGATTAATTTACGTTGTATCAAACAGAGCTTTAGGCTGTTAAGATTCAAATAATTTGAGGACGATGCATACAAACTGCTGTAGGCTATATGTTATCCCTATCATTTGTTAAAATAAATGTTAAATAGCTCTACATTCCGACAGCGATCACTGATTTAGTTTATCCATTATGCACAAAACATCTCTGGTTTCCTGTTCCCACTTCATTCAGAACCCTACAAATAAATCTTCTGTTTGTTTGGTGACCGCTGTATTTTTGTGTGTGTGCGTATGCGGTTCTTTGCCTCCAGTTTAATATCAAACCATTTACGCTTCGCCTCTGACATGGTTCTTTGTACTACGGAGACAACATTAACAGCATCTGTTACCTCCCTCCAGGCCTTCGCTTTGCCTGTCACACCACTACTAACTGAAGAAAATTAAAATGTTTTTTCTTAAGTCCACTTCACCCAAAATTATTTCGATCTCCACTTCGGAAAAAATCTTTTCTCTTTCTTTCTTTCTTTGCGCCATGACTGACAGGTGGACTGGATGTACCTCCACCTCCTTATATGGTGGTCATTGGCTATTCATGGGTGGGGATTTATGCTAATTGCTGATCACCGGGAGCGCGCTGTCACTTTACGATGGATTGGCATTCATGATCATACACACGTGTTTACGATCAAATCTGAGTTTCCCGCGGCGTTCCTGAATCCGTAGTAGGTTTTTAGTAGAGTAGGCTTTTATGTGCAAATTTACACACAGATTTACTCACTTTTCATGAATGAGACCCATTGTGTGTTGCGCTGCGTTTCTTTGCAAATGGAAGTTTTTTGTACAATGTCGGAGATGCTGAGCGCTGTATGTAGGGCGGTCAGAAAAGTGTGCTCATTTTACAGGCATCTGCCTTCTTTCTGTTGGCTGAGTAGAGGTCTGTGTTAGTTTAAATAGGTGTAATTATTTAACAGAACATGATATAGATGAGAAGACTTTTATGTGTGTAAAAATAGCATTATGTTGGGTAGAAAACAACTGCACAGTCAAACAGCCACTTAATATTTACTTTACAATGTAAAACATGATCAAAATGAGGTACCCCCATGGGTTATGCCGAGGTCTTACCTGTTTGAACAATGTTTTTATATTTCATCCTAAGCTGCTGCAAAGTGCGCTTCTCCTCCGCGGGATTGCTCCTAAATGAAATAAATTAATAGGCTACCATTCAAGCAGTTTTCCCCTGTAATATTATTGTGATTGCAAAGGACTACATTTAAACTTACGCACTGATGTATGAGATGTTTAGAATAGCCAGGGGGTAATGTAATGTCCTTATCTTTGAATAAAAGTATCGGTACTCTGAAAAGTATCGATACTCAAACACTGTATCCGTATACAATACTAATTTACAAAAGTATCGATACTAATGCTGTGTTCCCACCAAACCCGATGAATGTGATTTAATCACTCGTAATGCGAGTAACGCACCGCCCGTAACGCCTGAGTTTCGACGCCTGAGCAGTTTGTTAATTTGCGTCATTTGCGCGAGTAGCGGGGAAGCCGGCTGTGCAAACTGGAGCTAAGCTAGTGATAATGTTCATATTACAACCATTCTGCAAACTAATTAAAGACACATATTTACAGAACTTACCAAGTAGACCAGTCTCCTCTGCGTCTTTCACCCAAGCCTGCTCCTTTTTGTTACGGTCTCTGTAGAGCAGACACGTAGTATCATATAGCTCCGGGTAGCCACTGACGACCATGGCAGAGATAACCACCATCGCTGCTGTGTACCTGCTCTGGAAGTCCCAGATGCGTCGGAGGGCCAAACACCGTCGTTTTTGGGTTCACCCGATCCTGCAGAAGCACATCCAGCTCGGCGAGTTTCACCACCTCTTCCAGGAACTCCGTCTGGATGATAGCCGCTTTCAGCGGTACTTCAGGCTGACTGGGGCCCAGTTTGAGGACCTGTTGGCAAGGGTTGGCGCCAGGATCTCCCGGCAGGACACCAACTACAGGCACTCCATTTCAGCTGCGGAGCGTCTCTCCACCTCTAAAGTTAAATATTTTCAACGTGTCCATCGTGCCGCCTGGCGCGATTTCGTGTCTAATCGCATCTTTGCATTGATTTTGTATGTAATCTTGATGCGCGAATTTGCGAATTCGCGTTTGGTGGGAACACAGCATAACAGTACACGCCACCTCGGTGCCTGTCGGATGCGCGCGACGGGCCTGATGAACACGTGCTGTGCAGGCTGCGTCTGGCAGGCACAGAGCCCTTGCTGCAACCCGGCTTGTTGTCTTCGCTGTGCACACATGCACACATTTCTGTTGCTGTAATATGGCCAGCGCAGCTGCAGGAGGATCAGAGCAGCCAGTTTTGGTCAAAACTGATAAAGGAAAAAGCACTCTTTGGAAATATTTAGTGAAGTGAACACAGCACACTGCAGACAGCAGGTACAGCCACTCCCCTCACTAGCAGCTGAGCAGCTGGTGTCACCAGCATCAAACTAAAACTTCTAACATTAATGTGGGAGTTAAGCAGAAAACTTTACCAGTCATGCCCGTCTGTGACATTAATAGACAGTGTTAGTTTAACAGGACAACACAATTATGTATCTGAAAAATTATGTTAACTGTAAAGTCACAGATTGAAGCTGAAAAAACATTTGTTTTCTCCCATAACCCCTGGTTCTCTGATCACATAGTGAGGTAGAAACAGGAGCATCCTGAACCTAAACTACCAACTCTATTTGATCAACAATGAAAATATCGTGCCAATTCACCAGAAGCACAGACAATGAACAGGGCTGTAGATAAATACATTTGTATGGACAGATCTTGTTTCTGGTTGTTATTTATTTTTACTTAATTTTTTGCTGCTGTATCGAAAATGGTATCGAGTATTGAATATTTTCCTGGGTATCGATATCAAGTTCGAAATTTTAGTGTCGTGACAACCCTAGTGGGTGGTTCGGAAATGCCGGTGAAGATCAGATTGTCTCTCATGCAGCGTGACTGTAAATCCAGGATGGTTTCTTTCATGATCTTGTTTTCGGTTGTGACAGAATCAAGTTGAGTGGTGACAGAGGAGAGCTGGGTGGACATGGTTGAAACGGAGTGTTGGAGTGATTTCTTTTCCTGAGCAAGTGTGTCTATTTGTTGTTGGCTGTATTCCAGGCTGTGGCGGAGTTGTTGAAATTCTCTGTGTAATACTTCGATTAATGCCACTCTGGCGTCCAGTCCGGTAAGTTTATGGTTTGTGGATATGAACATGTCGCTTACCTCGGAGCAGCAGGGTGGTTTCAGTGATGTTGACGGTGAAGTAGAAGCAGATGAGGCAGGTGAGTCCTGTGTGTGTGTTTTTTTTTGTATTTTTGTGAATGTCCCATGATGCAGAGTCTATTGTAGCATTTGTCAATGTAATCCTCCAAATGATCCAGGTTTGTGATGATGTGAATGATTCGGTTTATGTAGTAAAGTAAAGTGAAAAAAAAAAGAGGGGAAAAGTTGGAAAAGTAAAAAGTTTGCTTGGTTGTCTAGCAGCAGGCTGCCATGTTGAATCGCGCACAATCTCGCGAGCGTTCACAGAGGCATGCTCCCTCACAGAGGCATCAATCTCTGAAATAATTTTTACTAGTCTTCTGTTCATTCTGCTGTTCCTTTAGACATTAACATTTTTTTCTAGCTGAAGAGCTGTAGTCTTAGTCATCTGCTACTCAGATTGACTGGTTTTGTTTTTACATGTGCATGACTCGGGGCTGTTTCTTTGCGATGCTCTACCCAGATTCTTAAGGTTCCTGTCATGTCTAGGCCTGTTCAGATATTTTAAATGCACTACTTACAGACACTCTTTGTACATCTATCTTGGAAGGGTTCAGACCAATCAGACATGCAGTTTGAGCATTTATCTTTTGAGTAAAAATCATTCTAATGTGCAAAGACCATGTCTCTTTATGGAATTGTTGAGTATGATGGGAAGGTAAATGTGTCACTCATCAAACCAATCATGAACAGATAATCAGACCCTCTGTGTTTACCACAGTCAGTTAATTATAGGACTGTTTACTTACTACTCCTGCCCAGTCCGAAAAGTACTGGATCCATTGAAAAAAGTAAAACAACTAAAATAATATTTTCCATATTATTAAGCCAGCTACTATACTCTAGCTGTGAGATCTAATGTGGATTTCAGCCCCAGGCTGTTTATGATAATAAAATGATTCTGGTCTGTGCAAGTTTAACAGTATGTGCATTTACATGGAGCCATGTATTCCTTTTGCATTCGGGTTGGAAGCCCTACCCAAATAGAAATGCTCCTTGTAAACGCCTCAACCCGAATGAAAACAACCAACCCAAAAGAAAATATTCCTTTTCAGAACCAGAATGGAAGAGTTTTTCTGTCTTGTATACACCTCCTACCCGATTACAGTCATTCCGTTCTTTCTGCGCATGCTCGTTGCCGATGACATATACAGCGTGCATAGCAACGGGCTGAGATAGAGCAGTTGGACACGGAGCGCTCACCGGTTTCCATTCGCCAAAGCACGGTCATCTATCTCCCTTCTTCGACCTTCTACCTCCCTTCTCCTCCTTAACAAACGAAGTATTAGCAGAACCAGTTTCTTGTCGTACTGCTGCTTCAAGAATATGAACAAAACAAGCCTGAAAAAGGCACTAAGAACGGCGTTGTCAAGCATCTTGTTATCCGTAACGAGGACTACAGTGTTTTCTTCCGGTAAACGTAACATTGCCCCGCCCCCTATCCAATCAGAAACCTTCCCTGCCCCAAACCTTGCACAGACCCAAATAAAGGCGATTAAACTGATCTCCCATGTAAACCCTCATTCGGAATGAATATTTCCCATGTAAACTACCTGGAAAGACTTTAAAGCCATCACACCTAGTAAGTCTAATAGGTTTTCACAAACAAGGATTGTTTGAGTAATTAAGAAATACTTTTCCAAGTCCAAGTAAAATCCTTTTTTGACACCCCATTTTTTCATTACTGAAAAGGAAGAAACAAAGACCACTTGAGGCTGGCTCCAGAAGCCAGTTAATCTCCACAGACCCATGTCAGAATGCCTAGCTTTATTCAGGCTTAAAATTATGTATAGTTAAGGGCAGCTGTGAGTGATAGGCTGCCTGCAAGGTGTCTCTACAGTCTGTGAATCGATCCACCCTTCACTCCTCCATAGCTCCACCCTCTTGTCCAAATAAGATCACCTCTGGCTGCAAAAATCCAAGATGATGACATCCAAAATGCCTCAAAACTCAAGACTTCAAACGGGTAGTCCACTATCTAATGGGTTATATCATGGTAGTTAGGGCTGGGCGGTATGACAAAATTTTCATATCACGTTTTTAAAAAAAAAAAAAAATCATATCGGTTTCATGGTATTTGACAGTGTTTTGCTCGGGTTCGACCCACTTGACATGCTGCTGTGTTGTGCTATGGCCTACTCAAGTAGTCCTGTTCTATAGGCCTGGATATGAAGCGTCTGTAGCACCAAATATAACAGTAGTTTCTAAAGAGCTAAGAGCAAAAATAAATAAATACATAAATCAGCAGCGACAGTCATATTTTACCCTATATGCACCTAGCAGCGGCGGTGCATATAGGGGAAACTCTGCTCTTTCTGTTATGAGTTCTCCTGGGTCATCGTGTTCTTCCTCAGCAACGTGTACAGTTACTTTGCTTTCGGGACTCTCTCCGACAGCCATTCTCACCTCTAAACTTTTCTTTATGCTCTCACTCTCGCCGGCTCTAGCACACCTGTGGTGTGCAGCGGTGAAATGGGTCGCTGCACACATTCCAGATGTTGTTTGGGCTATTCAACTGTATTGTGGTTAGGGCTGCACGATTTTGGCTAAAAATAAAATCCAGATTTTTGTCTTTGAGAATAAATTATTTCATATATTTTGTTTTTATTTAAAAAATGATTGAATAGCCTAAACATAAATGATTCCTGCTTGGGATAAAGTGACTAAACTTCCCTAAAAAAAATAAAAGGTTTTCCTATCCTCTTAAATAAAGATGAATATTCAAAGTGCAAAACTTTAACATTTTGTAAAATAAAGCTTTAAAAAATGTCCTATATCCCTGAGGCAAAAAACACAAACATTAATTGCTATTTGCATGCTATATGCCTAATGGGAGAAAAAAAGCACTTGTGCAAAAAAAAAAAAAAAAAATGTTATTTGCATGCTAAATAATAAAATCACGAGACTCATTTGATTTATCATAAAGAGAGAGGTAGAGGTGCTTTTGTAATGCCAGTCTTACATTGTTTGCCATCCAGCCAGTCAGCCAGTCGGTCAGATTGTTTCAGTCAGCCAGCCATCCAGTCAGTCAGATTGTTTCAGCCAGCCAGCCAGCCACATTGTTCCAGTCACTCATTACATTTGTTAGTCACATTTGCAATTGCAAGATTTTTGCAAGAAACACAAGCATGTCTACAACATGTGGCTTGAGAGACGCCCTGTGGCATGTTACAATGTTCCCTCCAACACTGAAGTGCCTCTCTGACGGGGCACTTGTCACAGGGATTGAGAGGTATTTCTTGGCTAGTTTGCTGAGCCTGGGGAAGTTGTCTTTGTGTTTCTTCCACCACTGAAGTGGATCAGTATCCTCACTTATCTTAGTTGTCAACAGGTAGGTTTCTAGCTCAGTTCTGATTTGGTCTTCCTCTGACAGGGAGGAAGGGGGCACATCCTTCTGCTGGAAGAAGCTTGCCAAGCTCCTCCTCCTCTTGGGTGCAGGGCCAGGGCCAGTCAGCTTCTTCTTCTCCTTCCCGACGCACCTGCACAGCTGGGCCAGGCTCTGCTGTGGTGTTGTCAGTGGTCAGACGCAGCAGCTCTGTGACAGCTCTGTTTTTAATGGGTTCCACTCTCTCAGGGCGAATGTATGTCATGTGGAACCTGGGATCCATAAGCGAGGCCATGTCCAACTGTTTGTCTTGGTCAGGGTTACTGTATTTGTCAGTCATGTAACTCAGAATGTTTTCTTTGATAGTTTGTGTGAGCTTAGTGTCATCGTCTGCTGGCTTCTTCTCTGACCCCAGGACACGTGCTATGGCTTTCTCTTGCTCCAGGACACGTTCTACCATCGCTTGTCTGGATCCCCACCTGGCTGGGGATTCGATGATGAGCTGATGAACGGGTAGGCCGAGGTCTGTCTGTACATCAGCCAGCTCTCTTCTTCTTTTTCATCGAAGTGAAAAAGAACTGACAACCTCCGTACGTTTGACACTTACCGATGGCGTTGTGCAGTTTGTGCCCAAAGCACTGTAGGTTGGGCCACTCATACAGTCTGAAAGCCTTTATCATATAGGTGCCGCTGTCCGTTGTCATACAGACAAGACGATCTTCCCTCAGGTGCCAGGACTCAAGTGCATCTCTCAACCCCTGGGTGATCTCTTCACCTTAATAGTAAATGGTTTCTTTATAAGAAGACAACTCACAGGACTGTACACATGGCAACAGCAAGTTGAATTGCGTGTACAATTTAACATGACTCATGAATCTAAAAGTATACCAATAAAATAAAACAAGAAAAAATGTTAAGGTCTATAAGAGCACTGGGACATAACAGGCAAACAGAACCCTTAAGTTACCTTTATGGTCCTCTGGGAAGAAGGAGGAGCCAGATGAGTCCACTCATTGGTGATAAAATGCGCCGTCAAACTCAGGTATGGCTGCATCGTTCAGCTGGACCACAGGTCTGTCATAGCCAAGAAGAATGGGACATCCTCCAGCTGTTATGTCACTCTAGCACAGGTGGCATTGTACAGATGGGGCAAGACCACGTTGCTAAAATGGTTGTGGCTTGGTAGCTCGTAGTAGGAGTCTACCACGATCAGCATGTGTTTGAAACCAGTCTTTTAAACAGTATATATTGGGACCATGTCTTTTACTATGTGAAATGCCACCACATCCGTAATTCTTTTCCACTTGACGGCTGTCTTGCTTTATGGAACACCACATGAAAATGATGTTGCTAGTGTGACCTGCTTCGGAGCAGGTGGTGTTTTTTTTTTTCTCTTGAGCAGCCCACAGAGCAACACACTGCTCCCACTCACTCGAGGTGTTGAAAAAGATTAGTTGTGCTGCTGTCTTTCGTAGCCACAGCTTTCAGACACACTCTACAATGAGGAGTAGGTTTGCTCTTCCTCTGCAACTGTGAAGCCATAGCACTTCCAGATGACAGACTTGCTCTTTCCTTGTTTCCCAACAAAATTCTCACTGCCCCTTGCCAATGGTGGCGCCATGTCTCTTTAGCTTTCACTGTGTTGCAGTCACTGTGACTCAGCCCAATGGTGAATGAAGGTCACAGCAGCTCCTGACAGCTCTGTCGAAAACTGACCTTTTATCCAGTTTTTTAGCCACACTCTTGTGACCCACTCTTCGGATTTTGGCTGTTTTTAACTATATCTTTTAACTGGATAAAGGTTTTTAGTCATCGGACGCGGATTTTAAGTTGTTTTAGTTAGGCTAACTAGTTCCCGGACTGTTTGTAGCCGGTACCTGAGTGGCTAAGCTAACTAGCTTACTCACCTAAGCTAGTCATCGGTGCACAACATGCCTCCATATAACTCACCATCCGGCTGCGACGGCTGTGTTCGCTTGAACCAGACCATCTCCGAACTCGAAAAGAGGATATCAACCCTGTACCAGCTCCGAGAAGAAGAACAGTTTATGGACTCCCTGGTCACTGTGGGCCGTGCTGCCACCGCTACCTCAGAAGCTGGTAAGCTGGACTCCACTGTCCCGTGTCTTAATACCGCTGCTGAGCAGCCTCGAGACCACTGGACCCAGCTAGGAGCCAGACCCAAGTCCCAGGCTACCTCCACTCCCAGCCACAGGGAGCCGTGGATCGCTGCGGGGAAAGGCAACCACGGTGGGAAGCTCCTTTCCCGGTCATATCCACCGCAGGATCTCCAGCTGTCCACCAGGTTCTCCATCCTGGATGAGAGGGATTTCCCTCCACTTAGCCGTCAACACACTCCACCGTCATCTCCGGACTCCAGCAGGTCACCTCCACCGCTCACCATCGCTCTCAACCGCACATCCCACCTGTCCGTCCTGGCAGCTTTCAGTTCACCCCGCATCCTACAGCCGGGCCGAGGAGGGCTCGTCAGCAGCGACACCCCCCCCCCTCCATGTAACAACAACCAGCCCATCGGTCCAGTACCCACTCCAGTCCAGCCCTTCGAGCCTCCTTCACCCGTCACACTGGTTGTTGGTGATTCCATCGTGAGGCACATAAAATCCAGATCGTCTGCAGCTTTCTGCTTCCCCGGTGCTAAAGTCCTGGACATGGTCAAACAGATTCCTGCTCTCCTGAGTGACCACCCCCAGGCCAGAAACTTGGTAATTCACATTGGAGCAAACAACACAGCAGATTGTGAGAGTGGGGTTTTAAAACGGGATTTTATCAGTCTTTTTCACCTTCTCAAGGACTGTAACAAATCCGTTTTTATCTCTGGACCTATCCCCTCCTTCCGTCGAGGCATCAATCGTTTTAGCAGGTTATTAGGTCTCAATACCTGGCTACAGTCCGTCTGCTCCTCTCACAATATGTTTTAATTGACAATTTTAACCTCTTCTGGAATCGTGCACCATTTTTTAGCAGAGATGGCATTCACCCCAGTCCACATGGTTCCCGTGCCCTGGCTGCAAACATTTTCCATGCAGTTTCCACAGGCAGTCACGCATGACAAATTACTCCTGAGTTGCACCTGGTCACCACAACATTCACTGGACACAACTCTTCCTCTCTGCCACCGTCATGCTCCAGTCTGTTGACGAGCGCCCCCTGTTGTAAGTACATGGTCACCCCATCATCAATCCCTGTTATAATCACCACTAGACACACCATCAAACGGACTTCCAGAGTAAATTTTAATAATCTCAGGACTGTACACAGACATAAACCATCAACAATTAATCCACCTCTCAACGCTACACTGCACATGGCACTCTTAAATGTCCGGTCTCTTTTAAACAAATCATTTCTTATTAATGATTTGATTTTAGATAACAACATACAATGCATGTTTTTAACTGAGACATGGCTTGTATAGATGGTCCAGCAACACTTATTGAAGCATCCCCACCCAACTACAAGTTTTTATATTCCTCCAGAACTAACAGAAAAGGTGGAGGGACAGCAACCATCTTCTCCACAGCAATGGATTTTAAGGACTGTACTTTTGATAAATATCCATCCTTTGAATACCATGCATTTGTTTTTAACAGCCCTCCCATATTATGTATGACTGTTTACAGGCCACCTAAAAGATGTTCCTATTTTATCTCAGATTTTTCGGAAGTTCTTTCAATCATTAACACCAACTATGACAAGATTATTATTGTAGGAGATTTTAACATTCATGTAGACAATCAATCAGACTCTTTTACCTCAGATTTTTTAAGCATGTTGAACTGTATGAATTTAACCAACATATTTCTTTGCCAACTCACAACAGAGGCCATACATTAGACCTTATAATAACCCACGGCTTATCTGTCAGTGTCTCCTCTGTTGTGGATGTTGGTATATCTGATCATTATTGTGTGTTTTTTACTGTCAGTTGTTTTAAAAATGAGGATATTGCACAACAAACTGTGAGGAAGCGCTATCTGACCTCGGAAGTGGCTGCAAATTTTATTCATCTTTTACATGACATTCCAGCAGATATTTTACCCTCCTCGTGTGATTTTATGGTTGACAGTTTTAACAGGAAACTCACTCTTGATTCAGTTGCCCCTTTAAAATTGAAAAAAATAGTTTCTAATCCAACACCCCCCTGGAAAAATGAAGAAATCAAAAAATGAAGAGAAACTGTAGAATAGCTGAGAAGATGGAGGAAAAACAAACTAACTGTCAACTACCAAATTTACCGTGAACATCTGACTATCTATACTAAGGCAATAAAGCAATCAAGACAAGCACATTTCTCAAAACTCATCAGTGATAACCGGAACAACCCAAAAATTCTTTCTCAACAATAGATCGTCTAATTAATCCTGTTTTTAATAGTACAAAGAATATGTCATCCAACTCAAGGTGCGAAGAATTTGCAGCCCATTTCAATTCTAAAATACTTACTATAAGGTCAGATTTTCAAACCTTGGGTTTTAACACCCACGATCCTATCTTTGTAGGTGAGGAAGCGCTAGAGAAATTTGTCCTGGTTAATGCTGAGATGTTGACAAAGGTGATTTCCCAACTTAAATCCACAACCTGTGTTTTAGATCCTATCCCTACATCATTTTTTAAATCAGTTTATGGCTTTTTTAGACGAAGAATGCTCCACATTATTAACTGTTCTCTTCAGACTGGTGTTTTCCAACTTCTCTCAAAACTGCTATGGTCAAACCCCTTCTGAAGAGAAACAATTTAGATCCATTAAATCAATAATTACAGACCTGTATCAAATCTGCCATTTTTAAGTAAGATTTTAGAAAAGCTTGTTTTAATCAGCTGAATGATTTTTTAAACTCTCATAATATTTTTGAAAAATATCAATCTGGTTTCCGGGCTAAACACAGTACAGAGACAGCATTAACTAAAGTTATAAATGACCTAAGATGCAACATGGATATGAAGAAACTTTCTGTTCTTGTTTTACTTGACTTAAGTGCAGCATTTGATACAGTCGACCACGAAATCCTCCTGAACAGACTTCATACCATGACTGGCCTCTCTGGTACTGTTTTTAACTGGTTTAAATCTTATCTTACTGGCAGAGAATTTTTTATAAGCATGGACAAATGTTCCTCAAAAAGCTATAAATTGAACTGTGGTGTCCCCCAAGGCTCAATTTTAGGTCCGACTCTTTTTAATCTTTATATGTTGCCACTGGGGGATGTCATCAGGAGACATGGCATTAATTTCCATAGTTACGCTGATGACACACAGCTTTACATAGCCGTGTCTCCTGATGACACCGGGCCAATAGATGCCCTTTTAAAATGCATTTTAGATATCAAGTCATGGATGACAAATAACTTCTTACAGCTTAACCAGGACAAAACAGAAGTACTTGTCATCGGTCCTGAAGCACACAGAGAAAAACTTGATTTTAAACTTAAAGCTCGGGCCTTGAACACATCTGAGCAGGTAAAAAAACCTTGGTGTTATTTTAGATTCAAAACTAAATTTTAATGCTCACATCAAAAGTATACTTAAGAGTGGTTTTTATCATCTTAAGAACATTGCCAGAGTCCGACCATTTTTATCTCAAGCCAACACAGAGACACTTATGCATGCTTTTATCACCTGTAGAATTGATTATTGTAACGCCCTTCTTTCCGGTCTCTCTAAGAAAAGCATTGCTCCACTACAGCTTCTACAGAACTCAGCTGCACGAGTGCTGACGAGGACCAGAAAGAGGGCACACATTACACCAATTTTAAAGTCCCTGCATTGGTTACCTGTCTGCTTCAGAATCGATTTTAAAATACTCTTACTGGTTTTTAAAGCTCTTAATGGTCTTGGTCCTAATTATTTATCAGATTTGCTTTTAACATATGAGCCCTAGAAAGCTCAGGTCTTCCAGCAGCAGGCTTTTAATTACTCCTAAAGTTTAACTAAAACGTATGGTGAGGCCTCCTTTTATTATTACGGCCCACGTCTGTGGAACAGCCTGCCTGAAGACCTGAGGAAAACAGAGAATGTGGACATTTTTAAAAGCAAACTCAAGACCTACCTTTTTAGTCTGGCATTTAAGTGAATTTTACTTATTTTATTTTAATGTTTCAGTGTTTTAGTCTAGTTTAACAGAATTTTATTTATTTTATTATTTTAACCTTTTTAGGCTGGTTTAACGGAATTTTATGTATTTCTTTTTTTTTTTTTTTTTACCTTCTTAGTCAGATTCTAATTGTATTTATTTATTTATTTATTTTATTATTTTAATTTATCTTTTATCTTCTCTCTGGTGCTTCCTCACTTCACAATGCTGAGTGTCGGATAGCGTTTCCTCAGTGTTATTAATTTCTCAATGTTTTAAATCTATGTGTGTGTGTGTGTGTGTGTGTGTGTGCGCGTGCATGTGTGTACGTGTACAAAGGTATGAGAATATGTGGGAGAAGGGGGGCTTTTGTGTATATTGTTTGCTACATGTTTTATGTAAAGCACTTTGAGTTGCTTCTTTGTATGAAAAGTGCTCTATAAATAAAGTCTGATTGATTGATTGATTGATAGCTTTTAGGAGGTTTCTACGGAAACCTGGATGCACACAGCACGGAGACATGCAAGAGAGCCGTACCGTGATTATCCTAGTTAAAGCAGCTGTGTGGAACTTTTTGTTTTCATTGATTATAGCGCCCCTTTGGTCGAAGCGGTGTGACACCCACAACCTGGTGTCGTAAAATTCCGATTGCAGCCGGCAATTGTTTTGGAGAGCAAGAGGATTAACTAACGCCAGGTCAGTCCAAGTAATTAGTGGAAACAGCAAAATTACTTAGTAAATTCTCATGTCGCGTTTCTGTTCTGATCTAATCTAATCTGTTGTGTATTTTGAGCTACTAAGGCTACCATAGTAGTGTGAGCCTCAAGTTATTCTGGGTAATGTAGTAACCGTTGTTGTGCTACTGGAAACAATGAGAAGCAGCTGTGTGTAAGGAGGAATAAACAGTTAACAAGTCATCTGCTGAGTCTGCATTATTATGTGAAAAGAATACTCTGACGATTTGGGAGTTGTGCCCTTTCTCTATCATTTTCATATTGAGACAGCGGTTAACATGGCACCTGTAGGAGGTCAGTACATCTTGCGTGGAGGGATACACCAGTGAGCAACAGCTGCAGCTGACTCTGGGACAGGTACGCTAGGTCACTCGGTAAAAGCAAACAAAGAGACGACACGGACGATATTACTCACCCAACTGAAAGCTGTCCATCAGCTCCTGCAGGCCTGGGGTGTTTTTTCCAGTTCATCTTAGGAACATGAAAAAAAGTTTCAATCATGCCAGGATTAGTGATTGCTGCAAAGTTTTCATTCCTTGTGATGCACTCTCTGCGGCAGTTTTCTCCCGATGGTACAATGGTAGCACCGAATCCCATTCTGTGCAGCAAAATGGGAGCGGAGGATTCAGCCTCTCTCCTCACCTGCTCAGCATCAAACACATGGAGTTCCTCATCTGTGTATTCCGGCTCAAACAGGTATGGCTCTGGATCTGTGTCCGCTACAAGAAACTCTTCAAAATTGCGTTCAAAGTCGTCCATTGCAGCTGCTATAGTCCAGAGATATTGCTAGGCTAAATAAACAGCTGAGTTTTGTTTACAAGCTACGTCTGTGCCTGCTCACCGGTGATCCCTCCACGGATCACAGCGCAGGACGTACTGACCCCCTATAGGCGCAATGCTAACCGCTGAGACCCAGCCACTGGACGTACAGACACAAAAAAGATATCGATCATGTTGTCTTAATATGCAAATGATAGAGAAAGGGCATAACTCTAAAATTGTCGGAGTATTCTTTTATGTGAAGATACACAGTGAAGACATAACATAAAACTGTTACCTGTAGCCTTCGCTTGCAAAGCTAACGCTACTAATGTTAGGTCAGTCCAAGTAATTAGTGGAAACATGCTAACATTACACACAAGTTAGCAGTAAAGTAAGACCTGTTCATAAATGTTCTGGTGTAGCTCTGAATTTCTTATAAACTGATACAAACTAGGGACAGTTTTATTATTGGTAAAAAGTTCCGCACAGCTGCTTTAAAGGAAAATCGATTTTAAGATTTTTTTTTTTTTTTTTAACATCAGCCTAACTAAAAAAATCTGATTTCAATTCAAAATTGATTTATTGTGCAGCCCTAATTGCAGTATATGAAAAATTCATATCATAATGAAAATAAAGACTGGTTTCCGGTACGAACCAGTATACTGCCCAGCCCTAATGGTAGCTATGTCCATTATGTTATGATAAGGGCTACATTCACCCTGGTGCAAATATCAACATACTGCTATTTGTACCGGGTTACAATTAGAAGCGGATGCTATTTGTACCCTGGTGTACATAGCAGTGTATGCTATTTGCACCCCTGTACAATTAGAAGTGGATGCTATTTGTACCCTGGATATTAGTGATACCCACCTTGGTGCCAATATTTGTACCCTCACTTTGTACAACTAAACTATTATCTTTTCAGCCTCAACCCTCAGCACCTAGGTTAGCTACATAGCTAACTATCCTACCATTACAATGCAACCATGCCAAGTGTCTTTTCTTTAAAGCAGATTTAGGGTTGTGCGTAGACCCTACGCACGTAGGCCATGCACATCGCCCATGCAGTTGTGAGCATTTTTTACTTGTGTGGTGGTGTGTCTGTGTCACTCTGCAGTTACACCTCCAAAACACCAGTCAGCAGCGGAGGTTTCTGTTAAGTGCTGTTAAGTTTACTTGATTCAACACACACATTAAACATGGCTTAATAGGGATGATTTCAAACACACAAATCAGGACGCATTTTCCCAGGAATACAACATGCTAACGTTATAAGCGCAAGCCTGCGGCATTTTACATATAATATGTATAATTTAGCCTAGCAACTAGCAAACTTGTCCTCTTCTCATAAGAAACCAGGGACAACAGTGACATTAAACAAAGGTAATGGCACACAATTTGTCTCCATTACAACTCACAAGATTCACAGACAAAACACCTGTCATACTAAACACATTTTCTAAACAATACAAAATGCTAATGTTATTAGCGCAAGCCTATGGCATTTTACATTGTATAATTCAGGCTAGTGACATGCTCATATGCTCATATGAAACCTGGATAAATCCCTGACTATAAATCCCTGAAGGATAAATCACACTCACGACTTAAAATGCTATTTTCAGGGTTCCTACGCAAGTATGGAAAGTATGGAAAAGTATGGAAATAAATTTGATCAATTTCCAGGTATTAAAAAGTATGGAAAATGAAAAATAAAGTAGCCTATGGAAAAATATTTATGTTTCCAGACTATTACCACTGCTCTAAAATACTGTTTTCTAAAACAGAAAATAAGGAATTTCCAAAAATAGAGCAGACAGATAGTAAGATAGTGTTTTATGCCGGGCCAAGCACAGTTTGTGCGAGAGCAAACGTCTCAGAAAACATACCGCCCCTTTTACCTGATTGACAAGTGGTATGTCCAGTCCGCTGCCCCATGACCCTTCTCCAGCCCCCCAGGTATCAAGTTTCACTCCAACACTGCACCTTCGACAAGAAGATGAGTTTCACGTGGTTTACAATGGGTAGATGCAAGTTGCTAGATGAAAGCTTTGTGTGAAATCGTTTGACATCACCAACATGGGCGAGAAGGCGATTCTGAGCCACATGAAAGGAAAAAACACCAGCGTCTCGTTACTGCATCGCTTGCACCCAGAGTCCCAACATTTTTGCCTCAGCCCAGACCAATGACTCCATTAAGTGAACATGCCCACACTCTGAATGATGAACAGTGAGAACATTCAATTATATTATTAACCTCTTGGATCAAGACTGTCGTGTAATGTCTTTTAGCGAGTCTGACGTGCGTCTACAACACAAACGTCAGACTCGCTAAAAGACACGATAGTCTTGATCCAATGCTAGAGATTATACGTATATCCTTCAAATGACAAGCGAATGTACTATTAAGATTATGTTAGCTGGAAATCTTGAAACACTGGAAGTGAGGCCAATGTATGCTGTTATGTAGCATGCCCAATGCATCTGCGCATAGGTATAACCTAGCTACATGAGCTATTTGTGGCTATAATTTTTGAGTTTTTATTTACATGCCATTATGGTACTTGGCTACAATCGCCTATTAAGAATAATTAAATATGATGTGAAATATGATACACTGATATATTTACTCAGATGTCGCATATTCTCTGGAAAAAAAAAAAAAATCTGGAAATTAGGGTATGGAAAAGTATGGAATTTTGAAATTCCAAATGTGTAGGAGCCCTGTATTTTAGTGTAGGCTTTACTGTCTTCACAATTCATAGTTTCTTATCTGTGAAATAAGAGTAAATAAAAGCTTTGTTTCCAATGACGGAAATAGTTTCAGTAATCAGAAACAGACAGGAGGTCTGCGTCAGTTAGGTTTTTTGTACGCGCAAACTTTGTCGTCACACGTCACACGGAGGTGAAAATAGCCCAGCTGAGAGGCCAAGGCTGTTTATACTGGGGTGCAATTAGTTACTCCGTTATAGGGCTGACCTTCAACTCCAGTTTTGGACATTCGAAGCTTTGGAGCTCAGAACAAATTTAATTCGAAGCATTCCAAGGGGGGGCGGGTGTCCGCGCGGACTAAAAGCGGACGTCGGCAAGCCCTGTGCGCGCAAAGCTCACCAGTGTCACTCAAAAGACTGTGCTCGGCATGTATTTTTCACATCGCCATGACAAAAACGCGCAAGAATTGGGAGTAATGTAGTGTTTCACAGACATTTTTACAGGAAACTACAACGCGGAAGTGCGCTCGACTATGAAAGCCCGAATGACTGTGCTCTGCTTATAGTGCGCCCAAGATCTGTGAGCACCTTAAATTAAAACCCTCCGCGCACACTGCAGCACAATCAAACAGATGCGCAACTCAGCGCATCAGAAGTGTCTCTGACACCAGACTCAGAGCAGCTCCAAGTGTGCTTGTTGCGTTAGTGTTGCGTTTAAGGCCTCCCCCAAAAAAATGGGGAAAAAAGTGCAGAAGCTTCGAACTTTTTTTTTCACAATTGAATGCCGTGCCATCGAACGAAGCTTCAAATTTTTTTGGGTCAGCTCTACTCCGTTATGTTATCCAGTCTACATTTGTGACACACAGCCTTTTGCTTCTTGCCTCTTGCCTGTTTATGGTGAGCTCTGTGTGTTATTCACAAACCAGTTAGCCAACAGTTTGCAAGGCTGCAGTACAGATGCAAGCCCAGAAGAAAGGCCCACATTTTGGTTGGAAAGAGTAACACACCTATTTCTAAACATTACGAAAGACTAGGATAACAGTAGGTTTGTGAATATGCGCAAATATCGCAACACAATCCAAAACATTTTACATTAATCATTAATCAATGGACAGCTACATGTAAATTAGACAGAAATCTACTAATATTAACTTGCCCCTTTACAAATTATTTTATTTATTGTTTTATTTAATTTTTTACATAACAACAAAGACTAAAGTTAATTATAATTGTTAATCCAGAGCTCAACAATAACAGTTGCCCGATTGCCCAATTGCCCGGGGCAAGTAAAACTCCAGGTAGGGCATGTAAACTAACAACTCACTTGCCTGATCAGACAAGTTGCTAAAAATAGTAAAAGTTAATAACTAATTGATAAAATACATGTATTTCAAAACAAGCTCCTTCGGCTCTGATGCAGCAGTCTCTCTGCCTGAAGTCACAGACACACGCTGTGTAACAATGTCCTGCCCACAGCCCCCATTGATTGGTTACATGGTACAAGTGAAGCCAATCAACACTGAAGCTTAGGGCCGTAACGGTACATGTATTTGTGTCGAACTGTTCGGTACGCGACTTTCAGTTTGGCACGACCCTGTACCGAATTGTTGGGCGCAGGATATTATTTTATTTTATTTTAATTCCGTTTTTGCGAGCCGAACCATTTAAAATATCTAGTTCCCTGACGGACATAATTGAGTGACGGACTGAGTCCCGTAAATCTCCACTTTCACTTTGTGCAGCGCATTCTCGCATTTTGACAACATGGCAAGTGAGCCTGACAAACCTGAAGACCCACCCGCAAACCTTAAGTCCTCCGTTTGGGAGCACTTTGGTTTCAGGGTAAAATACGAAGATGGAAATAAACAAGTTGACAAGACAAAAGCAGTGTGCTGACACTGCAGAACAGCGGTCGGGTATGTACTTGGAAACATGTCTAACATAACGCATCTAAAACGACACCACCCGAGTTTGAACGTTAACAGGCACGACTAGAAAAAGCAATCTGGTGCAAACTACAATATCGTCGTCGTTTAAAAAGAAAGAGCATTTCCCCTGACCATCGCGCTAAAGAAATAACCAACGCCATTGGAGTTGAGTAAAATTATTTAAGCTGCACTTTAGATATAAGCTTGTTTTGTTTACTGCACTTTAACAAAGTGGGAAAGCTAAGTAAGTTCCTAGTAAAACTGAATCTGAGCAGGCTTTAAAGCTGACCAGCTGCACTATACTTTTTTATTTTAATTGAGTAAAACTGTTAAAGCAGAAATGTGTATTTCTATTTTTCATTCAAAAAATGTGTTAAAAAAACAGCAGGATTTTATTTTTCACTTTTATATTTCTATTTTCATTCAAACAATGTGAAAAAGCAGGATTATATATATATTTGTTTCATTCAACAATTGTGTAAAAACAGTTAACTGCTGTGGTGGAATGTTTTAATAAGATTACCAATAAGTAAAAGATATTTAATAGTTTATTTATAGTCTATTTTTTTCATTACTGTACCGAAAAAAACGAACCGTGACTTGTGTACCGAGGTACGTACCGAAACGAGATTTTTGTGTACCGTTACACCTGAAGCTCTCTACATGCTGCACTGTGTGTGCATGTCCGAAGGCACAGAGCGGCACAACATATAAGAGTAGAGGAGAGGGCCCTGTCTTACCTCTTCATAAACTAAAGTGATATTATTTTGCGCGACGGACGCTTCATGTTGTCACGTAAATAACAACTTCCAGCACTTAAATAGGTTATAGCACAAAACAGCAGCATGTCAAGTGACTTTTTACTTTTATTATATTCAATAAAATTGTATTTTACTAAATCTTGAGAGACCTCATATGTAAACTAGACAGACATTTCACCTGCTCATTACTGTGCACAAATGTACTGTATATACTTAGTCCTAAAGAGCCCCTCTGGTGCCAGTAGATACATAGAAACATCCCAGCAGGCTGTGCTTTGCAAGCATACAAAAAAGTTTCACGCATATGAAAATTATTTTTCATGAGTGTGCTTCATCTCCACTGCTACAACTCCATCCTAGGGGAAACACTGCTGTGTATGTTTTGTGCAACAGGTGGATGTGGTAGTCTACCTGTAGAGTAGAGAGAGAGCTAAGTAGCGTTGAAGTAGAGTAGAGCAGGACAGAGAGATGGAAGCAAAATATATTAAACCCAGTATTAGTCCAGCAGAACTGGAGAGAGGGGTGAAAAATAAATAGAGATGGTCATGGCTCAATGTGGGTGCAAAATTATAGATGGAGAACGATTGACAAAGATTGCCGCTGCCAATTTATCCACTTGCAGCAATACAATATGTGCAATACATAATCTGAGTTTGCCCACATTCAACTACACTCCTCTCACAATTTCCCAGTCAGTACTATGCATATGCAACTTGCATTAGAGATGAGAGGGAAGGGAGATGGTTCACTCCTGAGCTACTTCCATCATCAGCTCTGGAAAGAACAGTGTGTTTAATTTTTTATCAGCACTTGCTTGAGCTGGCAAGGAAATTACTGGATTTACTAGCCTTGATAGACATTTTACTTGCCCTAGGCAATCCAGCAGTCCTTACTGTTGAGCTCTGGGCATAAACCTGACCATTTTGTGCATGCTTATTTTTAACCAGTGACAAATACTGAAGGGTCTAATTGAAAAGTAATAATATCATATATTGATATGATATGCATTTAGGTTAACTGAGAGCATGTCCTGAAATTATTTTGTGATCAGCTACATCAACATTCTGTTGGTCTCATTCAGTTTAAAGGAAAACAAAAAAAACAAAACAAAAAAAAAAAGGTCCACTTGTGGTCACAGAGTGATGTCTCTTTGTCTAACAAGCACTGCCTAACCAAAAAATGTTTCATTATAGACTCAATAAATTAAAAGTAATAAATTATCATATAATCTGGCGTCACTCACTGATTGTATTCATCTGCGACAAAAATTAAGATTTTCAAAAACAGCTTCCAAAGTGAACGTTTTTAAAAATATCCATGTCTAGAGAGACGTGTAAACTGGATAGACGGAGAATTTGTAAAAGAATGATGTTGCGCGCACACACACACACACACACACACACACACACACACACACACACACACAGATGAGCACACAAGAACGCGGTTTGGGCTGCACTTTCCCGAGTCTGAGAAATCTATAACCGAGCCCGGCCCAAACCTACAGCACGGCACTGTGCACACAGTCTATGGAGCGGCCTGACAGCTCTAGGACAGAGAGACCCTGGTCAGGAGAGAACAGGACGACACACCACGAGGGGATGCTGGTTTTGTGGATTACGAGCTAAACATTGTGTCTGCGGCATGTGTATTGATGATACTCCTTACCTCCTTTGCTGATGGCCTCACCAGCTGAGATTATGAAGATAAAAACTGAGCTCCGGTCCATCGATCGGCTCATCCAGGACCTCCTCCAGTGGCAATCGGAGCTGTGTTTCTGGCTGTCAAGCCTCGAGCCTGCAGACAGCCAGCAACCCCTGGCCTCGGATGCAGCGGCCGGTACTGCTGGAGTCTCTGGCCTGTCATCTTCTCCCCGCACCTGGTCGGTTGTAGTGAAGAGCACCAGTGGGCTTTCCCTTCCCCTCTACAACCCGTCTGGTCCTGGCAGTGACGATGACATCCCCCTCACAAACTTCTACTCTCCACTGGCTGAGCTTTCCCCGGAGCCGGAGTCAGTCCTCTCTCCTGGTCCCCCTCTTGGTCGCAGCGCAGATCGTATCTGACAGGCCAACAGAAAGCGCTCCATAGCCGACAATCCCACCTTGTCCGAGGCCCTGCTGTCCCCTTCTTCAGCCCCTCCTGGGTACAAACAGCCCCGTTTGTCTCCCCATCAGCTGGAGCCGGACAACCTGCTTGGCACAGCACCGGCTCCGGTGACCTCCTCTCCCCCGGCATAACCACCTGCAGCTGGCCCGGTGCGTCTCCCCGCGCAAGCATCTAACGGTCCACCTTCTGCTGCTGCTGCATGCCCCCAGTCTCTGCCAGGCCACGGTCCTCCCAGCTGGGTGGCTGCACTGCCAGACCGGTCGAGTACTGCTGCCGACGCTAGCGATGATGCTAACATGGCTAGCTTGGCTAGCGCAACTGGTCAGCTTCCACCGAAGTTAGCGGTTTACAGCTCCAGTGAGCACCGACCCGAAGATCTTGATAGTAGGTGACTCTGTTGTTAGGCATCTGACTCTCCCCTGTGCTATCACATTTTGTCTCTCTGGAGGCAAAGTAACCGCTTTGCCTCATTGCTCTCATTGACCTACATCCCACTGTTGACATTGTTTTAGCTCACATGGGAACCAATGACGTCATGGCCAGAAATTCTAGCAAATTACAGGAAGACCTTGAGTCCCTGTGTTACACAGTTGAGAGTCTTGGAAAGTGCTGTGTGATGTCAGGCCCCATTCCAACTATCTCATCTGGCTCTGAACCGTTTAGTCAACCTGTAGAGAGCTGATGGTGTGCATCCAAACTGAAAGGGAACAAGGCAGTTGACCACTAATTTCATCCAATTTATAGCATGTTTATCCTGAAGTGCACGACGGCAAGACTCAGTTTGGACAATTACACTAAATTCTATAAGTGTAAGTCCTGCCACGGTGCGCTCTGGTTCTGACTCTCAAATACAGTTGATGAATTCCTCTAACCCTCCATAGCCTGAATCTGTCATAGCTGACAACTCCACTCATTCCACAAACTACTTAAAGATAGCCCTCCTCAATATCAGATCCCTTTCTAATAAAACTTTTATTGTAAATGATATTATCGAATCTCATCAACTTGACTGTATTCTCATCACTGAGACCTGGCTCGATGATACTGGTAGTAAGGAGGTGAGTGAAGCATCACCATCCAATTTTTCATTCTCACACAGTATCAGGCCTATTTTTTCAGATATCCTTCCATGACATAGCTGTAAAGTCTCCCATTTTGGCCAGGAGCGGCTGAGGAAGGGGGCGGAGTGAAGATTGTCCCTCGGTGTGGGGAGAGGAGAGAGGGCATTGTGCTGATGGCGGCTTGGAACCCCCAGAGAGAGCAGGAGTACATGTTTTGTGAGCTAACGTTACGGCTAAGTTCCTTTCTCTTGTTTTTGGCGTGGTTACAGCTTGATAACTGCGGGCAGAATGGTTTTATAGTAAGGGGAGGAGTAAAGGGAGGAGGGCAGGCTTTAGCGTGGACGGTTAGTGACATCATTCGCCTCGAAAAAGAGTCATTCTCCTCCAGTGTAATGTAATGTAAATTCAAATGTAGTAACTAGGTTTCAAGCTGTAGAGGGCACTCCACACCACATTTTTAATATAAAATGTAGATTTTCAACAGTTTGCACTAAGCTGTGAAGATTTTGAGCAGGATCAGTGAGCAACACTACTTCACTACCAGAAACAATAATTATCAGCTGAAAAAAATGGTTTTAGGGTTTAGTTACTCTTTAAAAAATGGGCCATCTGTGCTGAAACACCTAACATATTTATTTCTAGATATGACTCTGCTAAGTGTTGCAGGTCCCAGTCCTTTTTAAATTTATCTTCTCTGGCATTGTGTGACAATTTAGTTGATAATTTTAGTACCTCAGTCATACAAATAATGGACGATACTGCACCTGTAAGAATTAAATCAATTACTGGTAAAATGAAAACACCCTGGAGGAATGTGGAAAGAGTATTAAAAAGAACCTGCCGCAAATCTGAACGCAAGTGGCGTAAGACAAAACTACAAGTTGGATCCCGTAAGCCCGGAGAAGCGGACCGCTCTACACAACGTTGGTCTGCTACACCGGTCAGATCCAGCGGCCTACAGAGCAGCGGAGTCCCCCCCCAGCAGAGGCTGCCCCCGGAGACATCAGAGGCGGTGCGAGAGGAAGCAGAAGCGCGGCTGTTGCGGTGGACTTACAGCTAAGCTAAAAGCTAACCTGTTTCGACCGCCGCTTCCATCAGTCCTGCTCGCCAACGTACGCTCCCTAGAAAACAAAGACAAGAAACTGCTGCATCCTCATTCTCACTGAGACATGGCTCAACTCTTCTGTCCCGGACACCGCTATTAGCCTGGATGGGCTAACAACATTCAGGTCCGACAGGAGCCATGCTCTCACAGGTAAAACCCGGGGGGGCGGTGTTTGCATCTACACTAACAACAGCTGGTGTAACAACGCTACTCTGGTCTCCAGTCATTGCTGTGTGGACATAGAGTTTATGATTGTGAGATGCAGACCCTTCTACCTCCCCCGGGAATTCACCAGCGTCATCATTGTTGCTGTTTACATTCCACCCAGCGCTAACTGTAAACAAGCCCTGAGTGTCCTCTACCGTGCCATCACCGACATGCAATCCACACACCCGGAGGGCGTTTTTATTGTTGCTGGGGACTTTAACCAGGCCAACATGAAGACTGTGCTTCCGAATTTTTACCAGCATGTCGACTTTGCTACTAGAGGGGAGAATACACTGGACCTGGTTTACACAAACATCAAGAAGGCATTCAGAGCAGCCCCCCGCCCCCACCTTGGCTCCTCAGACCACCTCTCTGTTATGCTAATTCCTGCTTACCAGCCCTTGCTCACCAGAGAAAAGCCTGCTGTGAAGAAGGTGAGAGTGTGGCCTGAGGGAGCCATGTCTGCACTGCAAGACTGTTTAGATCGCACCGAATGGAGCATGTTCAGAGAGGCTGCAACAGACAATCAACACACCAATGTGGGAGAGTGCTGCATCTGTGTCCGGCTACATACAGTGGTGCATGGAGGGGGTTACAGTCACAAAGACCATCAACACACGGGCCAACCAGAAACCTTGGATGACTAAGGAGGTGCGTGAAAGACTGAGGGAGCGCAATGCTGCGTTCAGATCTGGTGATGCGACAGCACTCAGATCAGCAAGGGCAAATCTGAACCGTGCCATCAGAGTAGCAAAGCGCGCCCACAGTCAGAAGGTCCAAGGCTTCTTCCAGGACCCCAGCAACACCAGACAACTGTGGCAGGGCATCCAGACTGTCACTGACTACAAAGCCACACCCACACCCTGTCAGGATGACATCGGCTTCCTCAATGAGCTAAATAATTTCTTCGGAAGGTTTGAAGCTCTGAATAACAACCCTGCGACAACCCTATATATAAATATATATATATATATATATATATATATATATATAATATATATATATATATATATATATATAGATAGATAGATATACAGTCATGGAAAAAATTATTAGACCACCCTTGTTGTCTTCAATTTCTTGTTCATTCTAATATCTGGTACCACTAAACGTATAATACAATGAACACAACAAAAAATGCAGCTGGTCACATAATACTTTATGTCCTATTTGACATTCTTAAGCTTAATTGATTCCCAGGGTATATAAGAGGCCATTTCATGTCACAAGCAGCACTGCACATGCAAAGGCCTAGAGTGGTTTCCTGCTTACATTCAAGCCGTAGCACAACTCAGAAGTTGTCAGCTCTCACATAATGCCTAAAACAAAAGAATTATGTGAAGCCACAAAGGCAGCCATCTTGGCACTGCTGGAAATTGGCATGAGTGAGAGACAGGTAGCGAAAAAACTGAAGATCTCCAAGACAGCCGTTCATTACAACAACAAAAAACAAGCTGAACATGGCACTACCAAATTGCTACCTGGCCGTGGCAGGAAACGTCTTTCTACCCCACGAGATGACCGTGCACTCATCGTTCCTGTGTCAGGAATCGTCGTCAGACCTCCAGGGACCTTAAAAATGAGTGGGCACTGTCGAGAAATGTGACTTGTTCGGCAAGGACAGTTCGAAACCGACTTGTTGAAGCTGGTTTGAAGTCACACAGAGCACGCAAGAAGCCCTTCATCAATGAAAGGCAGAGGAAGGCCCGGTTACTCTTTGCTCGAGACCACAAGGATTGGATTGTTGATGATTGGGCTAAGGTTCTCTTCAGTGATGAATCCAATTTGAATTGATGCCCACTCCACCAACTTACTGGTTAGGAGGAAGCCTGGAGAAGCTTACAACCCAGACTGTCTTGCCCCTACAGTAAAACATGGGGGTGGATCAGTCATGATCTGGGGTTGTTTCAGTCTGAGTGGAACAGGCAAATGCAATTGTGTGAAGGCCGAATGAACCAGGTCATGTACAGGACTACCCTTGAAAACAGTCTTCTGTCATCAGCTGGAAAACTCTTTCCTGCCTCGAATGACTGGATTTTTCCAACAAGACAATGCCCCTTGCCACACGCAAGGTCAGTTAAAGCCTGGATGGAGAACCACAACATTCGCACCATGCCTTGGCCTGCTCAATCACCAGATCTTAATCCAATTGAAAACCTGTGGAAAATCATCAAACTCAAAATGGAGAACCACAAGCCCAAAAACAAAGAAAATTTGTTTGAATTTGTCCAACAGGAATGGGCTGCTGTGACAGCAGAACAATGTCAGAAGCTGGTGGAGAGCATGCCAAGACGCATGGCTGCAGTCATCAAAAACAATGGTTATGCAATCAAGTATTAACTCTTGTGTGTATCATGTGTTTAAAGCAAACAGAAAAGAAAACATGGAATGCTTAAAAGTAGTGTTTTTGGCGGTACAATGCCATAGCTATTGATGTAAGAATTTAAGTAATTTTGGTTATTATCAAGAAAACCATGGAAAATGAATAGTTCTTAGTTCTTAAATTAAACTCTCATGAGCTATTTTTGTTGTTATCATTATAATTGTCCAAACAAATGTACCTTTAGTTGAGCCAGGCATTAAAATTAACAAGAAATTGAAGAAAACAAGGGTGGTCTAATAATTTTTTCCATATATATAGATATATATATATCTATATATATATAGATATATATATGTATCTATATATATATTTATATATGTATATACGTATATATATATATATCTAATATCTAAAAGTCGCAGCATTCCAGTCTCCCCATCTGTTGGTCTGCTAGGAGATCTTACACCAGTTGAACCGCCATTGAAATATGAACAACCCATACTGGTTGCCCTCACAATCGCTAAGAAGGCAATACTCTTAAACTGGAAAGACAGACACAACCTCTCATCATCCCAATGGCATCACCTACTATCTGAACACATTTCAATAGAAAGACAAATAGCACTTAAAAATAACCAAATGGATTCATTTCACAGCTACTGGACCCCATTCATCAATAGAACTAGCCAAACACAAACCAGCATTCATACACACACTGACAAACCCCCACTCTCACCTCCGCCTACTGCCGGTGACACCAATGCCCCCAACCTCTAACCCAGTATCTAAATGCTAGATTATACAGACATAAAGCTTTTTTGCTTTGTGCTCTGCTCTCGGGTTGCGTGTCGGGGGCTCCGGTGGGGCTGGGTCAGGGGTGGGGCAGATGAGGCCCACCTCACTTCCCACCTTTTAAAAGGCTAGGGAGGGGAAAAAAAGGAATGAATAAATAATCAAGGACAAACAATCAAACAACAACAATCTGGGAGTTGTCCCGAAACAAGAAATAAGGAGGCTGAACCTGTGATGGGCCGGCGGCCTCCCCAGGGTCTGGACACGACCCAAAGCAGGTCCGCCGCAACAACAAACATACCAGAACAGAGGGCGGTGGGGGTGCATGAGGTGGGTCTCCTCGCTGGCATGTCCTGCCTGCCTCTCGCCGGGGCCCCCGGTCGTGCCGCTGGGGGCTGGGTGCGGGGGCCTCTCGCTTGCCTCTCCAGTTTCCGAGTTTGGCTCCAGCCCTCGTCTCCACAGGTCATTATCATGTTATATTGTGTTATGTTTTATTATATCATACTATACTACTCAATGTTACACTACAATACATCACACTGTATCATATTATATCCTGCTATGCTTATATCATACTGTTATATCATATTAAATAATACTGTGCATTATGTCATAATATATATTTTTATTATATATTATTATATATTATATCTTTTCATATCATGCTATAACATTATGTTACATTATGCGTTGTTGTTTATTGTAATGCAAATTTGTAAGGATAAAAATGTATGCTATCACCAACTTCTGCCAAAAGAATAAATGACTACTTCTTTAATTTCATACATAATATTTTATAAACATTATGTTTCATCCAACATTTTGGGGGGAATTTCTGATCCTAAATCACGGGGTATTTGGGCATTTATGCCCTGTAGTTCTGACACTGACTTGTTCTACTAAAATCTTCCTGTTCAACAGCCAATAATAGCTTTAAAACAAAAATGAATGGCTTGATGTGGTACAGCATATATACAATACCACGCAAATTGTGTTACACATCCAAGTTTACGTACTTGAAGTAAAGTACATCCTTCATGACCGAGTCAGACACTTCAGCAGATGCCTCACTGTCAGCAGCCACAATGTCAGAATCTGGCCCGGTGTCAGGATGCACACTGGTATCAGGATCCAGACTGAGAGAAGATCCTGTCTCGTCCACATCAATGTCATGCCAGTATGGAGTTGGCTGTGGGGGAGCCACCCCAAATTTGCTCACAGAGCTTGAAGTACAACAAGAAACTCTACCGTGCCCACTTCTGCGTCCCGTGTCAACTGCTGTTCGGTACTTTGCACGGATAGCCTTGAGCTTGGACGATAGTATTGGCTTTTGAATGAGTAAACTCTTTACCAACTTTCTCAGCATCTTCTTTGCTAGGATACTGTTCCTAAAACGCGACCGGGACTGCATATTTTGTAAAGCACCATTACCAGTCGACGTTTTCCTGAGTTTTCATCACTTGGTATTGCAATGTGATGCTAAGCAACAACTCCACCTCATCGTCTGTCCACACAAATGAATCACCATTTGATTTCTGCTTCGCCATAACTAGTTTTCCTGCCAATACTTCTGTTTATCTTCTGTTTTATCACTAGTGCCGAGAGGAAAACAAATCACTGTGCATGTGCAGAATGTTCTTCTATGGTGTTTGACATAGATATATGGTGTATCGCCACCTACTGGCCAGGCATGCTAATTGCAGCAAAAAGCTGCCGTTTCTGCGATTTCGTGTAAACATGGATGTTGTTTACACAACTGATTGTGTAAACTCAGAATTTCTTTTATATGGGATGAATAAAAATCCATTTTTGTTTGTATCGGTATCCGTGCAAACAAGGCCTGAATGTGACACACCAGTAAAAAAAACAAAAAACAAAAAAAAAAACAAACAACACATACACACAGAGTGGCATATCTGTCTGCTGCAGAGCTGTATACAAAGCTCCAGTCTATTGGTAGTGGGAAAGGAGTCTATATTCTTTTTTTTAACAGGTTTTCCTGTGTTAAAAAAACAAAACTAAACATGTATACACATGCTTATAATGGTGCAAAGGGGTATAAGAGTGACAGAGTATGACTTGTTTGAATGGGTCCAACATGGGCTGAATGCTCATCAGCAGGTCTGCATCAAGTATGTGTGATAAATGAAATGTCAATATCCCCACTGTACCACATTTCTATAATATATTATATAATTTTGTAATAATCTGGTCATGAGTCGCATCTCTTGCCCTCTGTCTAGGCACTATCTCACACCCCCTCTTACTCTCCTCACATAGAACAGAACCAACATCCACCAACTACTACTGTTCTTCTCATTTCGGTTTCAGTGAGTTCTTCCAGTTAGAAATAGGTTTTATTTTTTCAGTAGAGAGTAGTTGAGATGAACCTGTAGACAGTGAGGTCTGTGGACTATCAGGACAACTGAGACACTGGTAATAGAAACAGGTATTTGAAATGAATACCACGAGCATCACAAACTATATTCCATGTAGTGTCATTGTAACGGGCTGAAAGCAGTCGCCTTATATTGTAAACAGTAGGGCTGTAGTCAACCAAAGAAAATCTTGGTCGACTGAAGTCGTACATAATCTTCAACTAATCGATTAGTCATGGGGAAAAAAAATCTGCACATTATTTTTACTTCTGCAGTGGTGTGTCTGTGTCACTCTGTAGTTACCTAGTCGGTGGTGGTGTGATGCTGTAAAGTTTAGTTGATTCAAAACACACGTTAAGTATGGCTTAATAGAGACAATTTCAAACTCATGTACACAAATTGTCTTCACTATAAATCACAAACACTTATCTTTATCTGGACACATTTCCCCCACCAATACAACATGCTAACGTTATTAGCACAAGTCTATTGCATTTTACATTGTGCAAATTAGCCTAGCTACTAGCGATCTTTTCCTCTTCTCATATAAAACCAGGGACAAGAGCAACATTTAACAAAGGTAAAGGCACATAATTTGGCTCCATTACAACTGACAAGATTCACCAACAAAACAACTGTCTTATACTAAACACGTTTTCCAAGCAAATACAACATGCTAACATTAATAGCACCAGCCTGCAGCATTTTACATTGTATAAATTAGCCTAGCGGCTAGCGATCTTTCCCATGTTTCATACAAAGCCAGGGACAACAGCAGCATTTAACAAAGGTAAGGGCACTCAATTTGACTTCATTACAACTCACAACATACACTGACAAAACAACTGTCTTATACTAAACACGTTTCCCAAACAAATTCAACATGCTAATGTTATTAGCACCAGCCTATGGCATTTTACATTGTATAAATTAGTCTAGCAACAAGCGGAGATTCATTCTGTTCATATGAAGCCAGGATAAATCCCAAAGTATAAATCCATAAAGGATAAATCACACACAAGACATATAATGCCCACGATTGTCGGCCCCAAAGGACGACGGGCTTGGGGGGAGCATCAGAATACGGGCCAATGTCTGAGCTGCAGTATTCACCGTAATGGGATGTGCATTGGAAGCACTAAAGGCTGAATGCGTTTGTTGCAATAAGTCACGCCCACTTTGACCAATTATTAACAAACGTTGTGGCTGGCCTCAGGGCTGTCCCCACATCATGCTCACCAATTTTTGTACAAATCCAATCAACTTCTAGGAAATGTGATATTTCTCGGTTTACAGTGTCCGCTAGTGGCCAATTTGGGCCAAATTTAGCACTGAACCTCTGAACGACCTCTGGTTCAAGTGTGTTAGGTGTCATGTTGATATAACGTAGTCTGACAAAAATATGCAACAATATTTGTATTTTAGCTAGCAAAAAAATTTTGTCGTTAATAATTTGCACATTTTTTTGACCGGGCAAAGGTTTTGATAACTTCAGATCAGGTCCATATTGACAGTTGACGTGCCAAGTTTCAGTTTCAGTTGCAGTTTGGAAATCTGTAGGAGGAGTTCGAAAAAGTAGGTCTTGGATGTGTAGTGACTTAGCAAAGGGAATGTACAGCAGAAGTGGGCGGGGCCTATGTCAGCAAATCCAGCTCTATTTAGGGAATACGGGTATATAAAGCTTATGTATGTGTGATTTAAAATGTGGAAGTTCGTGCGTTTGTATCTGTTATAGTGCCACCTAGTGGAGTATCTGTGCAATTTTTAAAGTGATAGGTCTATGTTCTATTCTACATGTACTCTATAAATTTCACAGTCTTTAGTACAACAGTTCAGCTGAAATATATATATATTTTTTTATCTTGTAATTAGGGCTGTACCCAAATATTCGGATATTTGAAAATTCGTCTCTATGGGAAGGCATTCGTCATGAAAATTTGGTATTCGATATTCTTTTTTTTTTTTTTTTAAATTTACTTAATTTTTTTTAATCATTATTATTTTTGGGTTTTTTTTACATTTTTGTGGTGCTAAATGTAGTCTTTTTGATGTTGGGAAATGTAGGTTATCAATAAAAATCAAAACTTTTAAATTGCATTGTTAAAAATGTGAAAATATAGTATAGCCTACCAACGGAGCGCACGGCAGCTTGAGTGCATCCATCTGATGCTGTGGATCAATGCTAGGTTTTACCACTTTATCACTATTCCCTCTAACTTGTAGCTGTTTTTTCATTATCTTTTGAATTTAATATGAATAATGGAACCGTTTTTGTCAACGTTTGTTTCCCCCGTTTTGTACAATAAATTATTGTTTAAAGTTTAAACAAGTGTCTTTTGGAGTGCGTGACACAAGTCTGTTTTGAAAACGACCGCAGACTGTCACCTGCTCAACGCATCAGTACCTTCGGATGCCATGACAGTAGTAGATTATTGATTAATAGATTATAATAATAATGTCAAAATATAATTTACAGACCGATTTAACAGGTGATCACTGCTGCCCGACCCACAGGTCCATTTGCGGTTCCCGTGGGTTACAGGTCGAGCCGCGCATCACTACTCAGCTCAGTCTATAAAGGCTGTACACAACAGTAGACATTATATTCCATTCAGGCTGGCAGAACCAGCAGCGCATCGGCTCTACAGTGCACGGCACTGCTGATTAACCATTTTATTGCAGCCAGTGTTGTTTTCGTTAACGATGACGATAACGAATTTATTTCATTGACGCCCCTTTTTTTCATGACGATAACGAGACAGTGACAAGATAAACATGTCTCTTTGATGACTAAAACATGAAGAGACGTGTGAGTTTTTGTTGACAAGATGAAAATGGACATAAATGTTAGTGGGTGGTCTGTCAGACGTTCAAAATACATGATATTTCTGCTTATTGTGCGTATAATCAAGTCTGGGGCCGTTAATGGCCGTTTTGGTAAGGAAGCGGAACCAGGGTGAGAGAGACAGGATCCGGAATTAGATGGATGTGCCTTTCCGTAAAAATAAAAGCACCAAACTAATAAAAATGCGGTGAAACTTTTAATTTAAAGAATATAATTTACAAGAAAAGCCCCAAGCCATTAAGTTAATCGATATTGTTACACCCCTCATCACCCTAAATCGATGGTGCGCCAGAATTTAAAGTTTTACTATGCTGAACACTTTTAGTCTGGTGAATTTGGTGAACACCGCATCCGCTCTCTAGACCGGAACCAGAATCCAGACAAAATTCAGAGTGAATAAACACCAGGCTCTTAACTTAATGTGAAGAGCCTGGTGACGCGAGGCTGCGTGTAATCTGTCAATTAAAACCTAAAAAGTATCTGCAATGCTGCTGCATCCTATTCTTGTTTGGTCACGCCCACCACCTGCGGTCACTTGTCAGAGACGTTGGACCATGGCGGCAGTGTCAACAAAGGGGCTTGGTGGTCGGAAACAATGAGAGGATATATGGACGTATTTTAAATATAATCCAGCAGAAAAAAAAACGGAATGCACTGAACATTGATTCCACTGTTACCACTTTATCTGTGTGTAATGCATAATCCGTAGATCAGGCAGTATTTGCCATTGGGTGGAAACCTTGTATGTGTAAAACCATTCCTTTATGATTGTAATTATTGGTGAAAATAGCCGATCCACAAGCTCACAATGTGTTGAACTTATAGATCTGCTATTTTCACAACTTATGTGTGACACATAACTTGCAGAGGCTTCCTACAACTTGTTTCAACGGTTCCGATTTAACCAGAAGACAAATAAAACAGGATGACTAGCCAATGTGAAAATCAAAAGAAAGCATAGAATAATGTACTGAAGGAGACTGTTGACAACTTAAGATCAGGTCCATCTTTTGAGTCTATGTGCCAAGTTTCATGCAGTTCTGTCAAAATCTCTAGGAGGAGTTCGACAAAATAGATTTTGGAGTTTTTGCCATTTTTGGCAGGAAAAAAGTTAGGAGGAAGTGGCCGGGGCCATGACGTAGTTTCGTGACGTAGCTTCATTCAGGGAAGCCATGGATTTTGAATATGTGACATACGGTGTGGGAGTTACATGCCAAAACGCATTAACCTTGATTGAAGCACCACCTGCAGGTGGTGCACATTTTTGCATCTGAGGTCCCTGCAGGTTTCTGGACCAACCCTCCAAATTGCACCACCCTCCTTTGCATGGTGTAGCCTGCAGCAATAGTTTTACTTATGGAAAAATAATAATAAGATGTATAATTAAAGCTGCAAGCAGCTGTGATCGGGCCCTCACTCCCCCACGTAACCGTGGGGGCCTGAGGCACGTGGGGGCTGTGGTGCAAAGCGACAAGGGAGAAAAAAACCTGGCAGGAGTGAAAAAACACAATGTTTTGTTCATCCACCAGGTGACGCAACGAGCATAACCAGATGTGGCCAGGTACGTCCAGGGGTGGACCCTCATCACAGATGTGAAATTTCAACAAATCGGACAATGCATTAAGGATTTATACCAAGTTGATGTTCAGTGGCAAAAGATGAAAAGTCGCCACCACCGCCGCGGCAGCCTGCAACATGACAGGACACGTGTGTCACTGTGGAGATTCATCAACTTAATCGTCATGTGGCAAAATGTAGCTGATGGGGCGCTATGTGCAAGATTGCCTATGAGCATATGGAGGCATTGAGGGTGGGGCTCTCATCATGTACAGAAATTTTGAAGCAGTTTGGATGAATTATGTGGGAGAGAGAGAGCTGCTTGAATATGCATGGCGATGGATCAAAAATGGAAGCGCCATAGCAGCCACGCCCTTTGACCTACAGACATGCAGAGCACAACTTTTGATCAGCATGGTCTCTGGATGATCTGTAAAAAAATTGAAGTTGGTTGGATGAAATCCCTAGGACTAGTTCGTTAAATTACAACATATGGATATCACGCCAAAATGACAAGTCAAAATCAAAATGGCCAACTTCCTGTTTGAGGAGTAGACCATTGGTGCTGGAGACTTTTTTGTCCATCTGGGCAACTTATACATATGTACCAATTTTCATGTTCCAACTCCAGAAAAAAATGTCAAGGGGCGCTATGGAGGCATTTTGTCCCCCCCATGGGCAACGCCCCTATTAGATGTAAGAGCTTGCCATTCTTGACCTGTGTATCAATTTTCATGAGGATATAAGGTCATTGAAGCCATCAAAAAGCAAAACGTATTTGGTGGCGAGGGATCGATAGCCGCCACGCCGCTACACGGACGCCATTAGATGTAGCTTCATAGCATTCATAAGGTAGCTTCACCAACTTCTTCTGCATGCATTAGACGTGGAATGAAGTTGATGAGGTCAAGTTTATGGCATCAGTATATGTTAAAGTAAAAACTGGTCACTTCCTGTTTCTACCGGGGGGCGCTATGAGTGAAGTAGGATATTAACATATTGGGGAATTCAGTGCGGAGCCATCATCATGTCTAGCAAGTTTGAAGCTGCTGCGATCAAGTATGTGGGCGTTAGAGCCGTTCGAAATTCGATGGCGAGAAATTGAAATGTTGCCAAGATTTGTCACACCCTAGCAGCCACATCCTTTGACCTACAGACATGCAGAGCACAACTTTTGATCATCATGGTCTCTGGATGATCTGTAGCCAATTTGAAGTCAATCAGACGAAAACCCTAGGAGGAGTTCGTTCAAATTTAAGTTGTGGAAATCGCTTTAATGAAAAAATTCAAAACAAAATGGCTGACTTCCTGTTGGGATTTTACCGTGACGTCAACAGACTTTTTCATGTGTTTGGGTATGATACATGTGTGTACCAAATTTCGTTTGCCTACAACAAACTTTGCCGTCGCTCGAGTCCTAATAATAATAATTATATTAATAATAAACCGTGCAATTTCAATAGGGTCCTTGGACGACTTTGCGTATGCAAACAGACGCGTTTCCCAGGCCCTGCGGGCTTTGACCCCTAACAAGCTTTGTTTCCACTGAGGGAAAAGGTGTCTGTATACAGCAGGAAATAATGGATTAATCCATATGAAAGTAACACAGCAATTATTCGACCAATGAGAATTTGGTTGGACAAGAGCATAACGACCAAATAATGGACCAGTTGACCAGGAGACTACAGCCCTGGTAAACAGACACCTCAAAACCTGCATAAATTAAACCAAAACTCTGCAAAGCTTCTAAGTGGTGCAGCATGCACATGGCTGAAGGTGTGAATTCTCTTTCAGCTCTATAGCCAAGCCATAATGAAGAAGTTGTCTACTTGAATGCTAGATGCTAGATGTTCTGTACGACATCTATTGCACGTCTGTCCGTCCTGGAAGAGGGATCCCTCCTCAGTTGCTCTTCCTGAGGTTTCTACCATTTTTTTTTCCCCAGTAAAGGGTTTTTTTGGGGAGTTTTTCCTTATCCGCTGTGAGGGTCTTAAGGACAGAGGGATGTTGTATGCTGTAAAGCCCTGTGAGGCAAATTGTATTTGTGATATTGGGCTTTATAAATAAAATTGATTGAAATTGATTGATTGAATCTGTCCAGGTATGATGCTGGGAAAGACAACTACATTGACCTGATGGAGCTGAAGCTGATGATGGAGAAGCTTTGTGCTCCACAGACACACATCAGCTTGAAGAACATGATCAAGGAGGTGGATGAGGACCTGGACAACAAGCTCAGCTTCAGAGAGGTAAACCAAGAAAACCAGCTTAGAATCAGTCAGAGGATGTGATATTCTTTCTGTCCTTATTCACGTCTCTCTGTTCCTCCTGTCCTTCTCAGTTCTTACTCATCTTCAGGAAGGCAGCAGCAGGAGAGCTGGCAGAGGACAGTGGCCTCAGTGTCCTGCTCGCCACTCTGAAATTGATGTCTCCGCAGAGGGGGTCAAAGGAGCCAAGACCTTCTTTGAAGCCAAAGTAAGTAGAAGTGACTTCTTCTACAAGATTTTAAATGTTTCCATACAGTTTTTACACTAAGTTAAGAGTTTAGGAGGTGAAGAGATACAGTCATAGCCTTTAAATGAGAGTAGAATGAACATTCCCATTTAAGTCAACATAGCAAGATGGTCATTTTTTTGTGTATGCAACCACAGTTAATGGGCTAATGTCTGTATTAACAAACTAACTTATGGCAAGTTGCCGGCAAGTTGTTGTAATGACCAAGTGAGCAATCGATGAGAGTCGCCACAATTTTCTTCACGTTTCGAAACGTTGTCCTAATAAACCACAGTTGTGACTTGGAGCAGTGCACAGGCTTTTTTCCTTTTCTTTAATTAACATTGAATCACCTTGTGGGGCACCATTCCCGTAAAAGGAAAATTGATAGCCAATTAAAGATACCAGTCTCATAAAATACGCTAAACTATTAATTTGGAGTTTTGATTAACAATCAAATTAATGACAACAACCAAAATTACCAGTAACGCCTGAGGGATCTCAGAGTTCTTGATGCAACAGAGGTTGACTATTCATTCACTCTTGTGCAACAGACAGCAGGTATGATTCCAAAGAATTACATTTATTCACAACTAGCAAAGCAAACCAAAACACACAAATTCTAACTAACTATATACAAGCTTGGTGTGTGTGTGTGTGTGTCTGTGTGTGTGTCTGTGTGTGTGTTTGTGTGTGTGTGTGCGAGAGAGAGAGAAAAGAGAAAGACAAAGGCGGGTGTGATGATGGTTAGGGCAAGGAGTAGGGATCTGTTGGAAGGGAGCAGACCTTCTACATATCACTGTAAAAGACCTGTCCAATCAAGTTGTGAGACTTGTGTCTCACTGAGGTGTGAGGTGAGACCTCCTGGAGATGGGTGTCAAATAGCTGTCTTTGTTTGAAGACAAAGAGCATGCAGAGAAGGAAGCCTTTAAATCTCCAGTTTAGATTTTACCAAATGACAAATAATCATATGTGGTCCTGTGAATCCCAACAAGAGGAAACATTTCACTCCTTCTGGAGATTGAATTTGTGGCCAGATATTTTACCAAACTAGTTTAAGGTGTGGGCAATTGAAGGAACAGAAGTAGTAGGGTTAGATGTGTACAATAATAGCCCATTTCTTGTTATCCCTGAAAAATCTTCAGACTGTCTAAGAGCTATGGCTAACAGCCCTATTGCAATGGCAAAGAGGAGGGGTGACAGTGGGCAGCCTTGATGGGTGCCTCTACCCAGAGAGAAATATTCAGACTGCTGACCACTGGTAATTACAGCAGCCAAGGGTTCAGAGTATAACAGTTTTATCCAAGGTACAAACACCTCATCAAATCCAAATTGTTTGAGAGCTAAAAAAAAAAAAAAAAAAAAGTAGTTCCATTCTACTCGATCAAATGCTTTTTGAAGTAAGATCACCATTTCAGGAACAGAAGCTGAAGGGGAGTACACAATATTAAGCAATCTTCTTAAATTAGAGCTAGAGTTCTGTTTAAAATAGAACCTGCTTGATCTGTAGATATTATTTGTGGCAACAACTTCTCCAGTCTAGCAGATAAGATTTTGGATAAAATTTTATAAACAACATCCTGTAAAGAGATGGGGCGGTATGAATCATACTGGAGTGGGTCTTTGCCTTTTTTAGGGATGAGTGTGATTGCAGCTTGTTGTGGAGTAGGTGAAAGCTGTCCAGATGACAAGGATTCATTAAACACAGCTTGGAGTGTTGGAGATAATTCAGGTGCAAACTTTTTGTAGAACTCTGAGGTGAACCCATCTGGCCCTGGTGTTTTATTGCTTTTTAAGGATTTGATAGCTTGTAGAATTTCAGCAATTGAGGTCTGCTCCCCAGGAGATGAACTAAGCTCAGAGGGGATAGAGGGGAATGATAGATTTTCAAAGAAGCTCTCAATTTTGGGGGTGTTAACATCATGTTCAGAGCTGTACAGGTCACTTTATAGTTTAAAAAAAAACAAATAAGGCTGGGCTGGCGAACTCACTCTGGCACAACGAACACGTGCTACCTATACTTAAACTCTGTACTCTATACTCTATTGCAACAGAAAAAATAATAATAGCCTGATAAAAGGGGTTTGTGCATAAGGCAGACATTAGCAAAGGATTGACACATTTTAGGAATATCCTAGACAGCAGATAAGGGTAGCTTATGTCTATTCAGGATATATAGTAGTACCTATCCACCTAAGGAGAAGGAGTCCATGGACCTTAGCCAGTTCTGGATGATTTCTCTCTTGAATGTAGAGGGGAAGATTTTCTTTAGTGTAGCTGTGCAGAGATTAGCTAGCTACTTAGAAAGGAATAGCTTAATAGATACCATGGTTCAGAAGACAGGAATACCAGGTTTTTCAGGGTGTTTAGCGCATACTAGCCTGATCTGGCACCAGATTCAGGCAGCGAAGATTAAGAAAAGAGACCTGCATCTAGTATTTTTAGATCTTACAAATGCGTTTGGTTCAGTACCGCATAGCCTCATTTGGAGTGCGTTTGACTATTTCAGTGTGCCATAGGTAGTTGTTAACTTAGTGAAAGCATACTTTCAGGATATTAGGTTGTGTCTAAGTACAGCAGGTTTCACAACAGGTTGGCAGAGGCTAGAAATAGGCATCATGGCAGGGTGTACAATTTCTCCATTAGCATTTACTATTGTAATGGAAGTAATCATCAGGGCTTCTAAGTGGGTGGTAGGTGGGGAGAGACAGCAGAACGGGTTGCTTCTCCCACCAGTTAGGGCTTAAGCCTGATTTATGGTCGTGCGTTGAATCGACAACTTCGCTACGTGGTTGCCGTGACGTCGTTGTGAACCCTTCGAACTTCTCCGTCACTCCGTTTCATCGTGGTGCAATTCACCGCCAGAGCAGAAGGAGGCTGCATCCTTTTCCTGAGTGGTTAACATCGTCTCTAGTTGATTCTTTGTTTAGCTTCCGGCTTTTCCGGTCACAGAGAAATGAACGCGGAGCACGGACAGACGGCTCCGGCCGTATCCGTATTTAACGTTAAGCATAATGGCATATATATAATGAGCCTTAAAACTGCAACATCTACATCGCAACAGAAGATGTTTAAAGATGGCGGGGATGGCGGAATCTGGAAATACGGAACCGGAAATGCACTGCTACCAAGCAAACCAATCACAGCCGCGCCGGACTGCACTGGGTCTGCGTCGCCTCGATGTGTAGTTATATTTTTGGGGAGGTGCACGTCAGGCTACGCCGGGGGCTATGGCAAGCCTTCTGCGTAGCCCCGTATCCTACGACGTCGATTCAACGCACGACCATAAATCAGGCTTTACATGGATGACATGACACTGGTGACCACAACAATGCCATGTACAAAGAGGCTACTAGAGAAGGTAAATAAGAACCTCAAGTGGGCCAGCATGAAGATCAAGCCTAGTAAATCTAGAAGCATCTCGATACGTAGAGGGAAGTTAAGTGATAGGAAGTTTGTCATAGATGATGAGGAAATCCCAACAATTAGGAAAAAGTCAGTAAAGAGCTTAGGCAGTGTGGAGTTGAATGATGAGGAACAGGTGGTGAAATTTAGGAAAGATGTAGCAGAAGGATTGGATAGAATAGATAAATCAGAACTTCCAGGAAAGTTGAAGTTGTGGTGTTTACAATTTGGGCTATATCCTAGGTTAATGTGGCCATTGTCAAGTTATGAAATTCCAATATCCGTAGTGGAGAGAATTGAAAGGTCAGTTAGCTCCTGTATTAGGAAGTGGTTGGGTGCTCCTAGGTGTCTAAGTAGTGTTGCATTGTATGGAAAAGGGATACTTCAGCTGCCAGTATCTAGTTTAACAGAGGAATTTAAATGTACCAAGGTCAGGGCAGAGGTCTTGTTATCTGGGAGTAAGGACGTGATAGTTAGGAGTGTGGTTCCAAATCCAACCAAGGGGAGGAAGTGGAACTCAAGATTGGCAGTTCAGGAGGTAGAGGCAGCTCTTAGGCATGCAGAGATTGTAGGTAATGTTCAGTTTGGCCGGGGAGGCCTGGGGCTTGGCTCAGGTAAACTGGTATGGAATAAAGCAGGTCTCAAAGATAAAAGAAACAGATACGTAGACAGGAAGCGATGTTAAGGGGTGCAAAGGTAGTGGCCCAGGCTAAACAGGGACAGTGGTTGAATTGGGAAAGTGTAGAGGAGAGGAAGCTTAGTTGGAGGGACCTGTGGAGTATGGACGAGAATCGTATTAGATTCCTGGTAGGGGCTACACATGATGTGTTACCAACCCCCCAGAACCTAAAACTGTGGGTAAATGAAGACCCATCATGCCCATTGTGTTCAGGTACTGCAACCTTAAAACATATTTTGTCAGGCTGTAAAGTTAGCTTGTCACAAGGCCAATATACATGGCAACATAACCAGATGTTGAAATGTTTAGCTGCAGGCATGAAAGGGAAGCGAAGACACGTGAATTCAGAAGGTGTTAAAGATAGGAGTTTACTAATTCAGTTTGTCCGTGAGGGAGAGAAATACAGAAGGGATAAGTTCCCCAGGAAATAGTTTGTACCAGGCAGAGGCCTGACTTAGTGTTGTGGTCAGTGAGTCAACAGATATTTTATTTCATTAAGCTGACAGTTCCTTGGGAAGACTGAGTGGAAGAAGCCTATGAAAGAAAAAAGCTTAGATATGCAGACTTAGGAGCAGAAGCTGAGCAAAGAGGATGGAAGACTAGGATTTGTCCAGTGGAAGTGGGGTGTAGGGGATTCATAGCAAGATCAGCTGTCTCACTCATGGGGGAACTCGGAGTGCGGGGACAGAGTTTGAGGAAGACAGTGAGGAAAATGTCAGATGAAGCAGTTAGATGTAGCCAGTGGATCTATAAGAGAAGAAATAATGTCAGTTGGGGGCCAGCAGAGGGAACTACTAAGCGGGGCACATAACTCCTTGATATCAGGTGGAGAGATCCACTTCCTCTCAGGAGGAAATCCAGGAAGAGGAAATATTTAAGTGTGGGAATGGCCTATTTGAATCCAATTTGTTTGAGGCCATGCAGCAAGGTGAGTGTGCTTGCTGATCCTGTAAGTTTATTTAGCTCCTTTAACTTTAGCTTATATTGTAGTTATGCTATGTAGCATGTAAATAGAAGATGGTGAATGTGCTAGGAGAGGTAGTATCAGCCCTGTTTCTAACTGGAGCTCACATGTACGAAGCCTGGGTTTGGTTGAAGATGCAGTGCTGTTTGGGCTGAGAAAGCCATGTGTAAGTTAGGAGGAAGTCCAGGAAGAGGAAGGTTATTTAAATGTGGGAGTGGCCTATTTGAATCCATTTTGTTTGAGGCCATGCAGCAAGGTGAGTGTGTTTACTGATCCTGTAAGTTTATTTAGCTCCTTTAAGTTTAGCTTATATTGTAGTTATGCTACAGTCATGGAAAAAATTATTAGACCACCCTTGTTGTCTTCAATTTCTTGTTCATTCTAATATCTGGTACCACTAAACGTATAATACAATGAACACAACAAAAAATGCAGCTGGTCACATAATACTTTATGTCCTATTTGACATTCTTAAGCTTAATTGATTCCCAGGGTATATAAGAGGCCATTTCATGTCACAAGCAGCACTGCACATGCAAAGGCCTAGAGTGGTTTCCTGCTTACATTCAAGCCGTAGCACAACTCAGAAGTTGTCAGCTCTCACATAATGCCTAAAACAAAAGAATTATGTGAAGCCACAAAGGCAGCCATCTTGGCACTGCTGGAAATTGGCATGAGTGAGAGACAGGTAGCGAAAAAACTGAAGATCTCCAAGACAGCCGTTCATTACAACAAAAAAAAACAAGCTGAACATGGCACTACCAAATTGCTACCTGGCCGTGGCAGGAAACGTCTTTCTACCCCACGAGATGACCGTGCACTCATCCGTTCCTGTGTCAGGAATCGTCGTCAGACCTCCAGGGACCTTAAAAATGAGTGGGCACTGTCGAGAAATGTGACTTGTTCGGCAAGGACAGTTCGAAACCGACTTGTTGAAGCTGGTTTGAAGTCACACAGAGCACGCAAGAAGCCCTTCATCAATGAAAGGCAGAGGAAGGCCCGGTTACTCTTTGCTCGAGACCACAAGGATTGGACTGTTGATGATTGGGCTAAGGTTCTCTTCAGTGATGAATCCAATTTTGAATTGATGCCCACTCCAGCCAACTTACTGGTTAGGAGGAAGCCTGGAGAAGCTTACAACCCAGACTGTCTTGCCCCTACAGTAAAACATGGGGGTGGATCAGTCATGATCTGGGGTTGTTTCAGTCTGAGTGGAACAGGGCAAATGCAATTGTGTGAAGGCCGAATGAACCAGGTCATGTACAGGACTACCCTTGAAAACAGTCTTCTGTCATCAGCTGGAAAACTCTTTCCTGCCTCGAATGACTGGATTTTCCAACAAGACAATGCCCCTTGCCACACGGCAAGGTCAGTTAAAGCCTGGATGGAGAACCACAACATTCGCACCATATCTTGGCCTGCTCAATCACCAGATCTTAATCCAATTGAAAACCTGTGGAAAATCATCAAACTCAAAATGGAGAACCACAAGCCCAAAAACAAAGAAAATTTGTTTGAATTTGTCCAACAGGAATGGGCTGCTGTGACAGCAGAACAATGTCAGAAGCTGGTGGAGAGCATGCCAAGACGCATGGCTGCAGTCATCAAAAACAATGGTTATGCAATCAAGTATTAACTCTTGTGTGTATCATGTGTTTAAAGCAAACAGAAAAGAAAACATGGAATGCTTAAAAGTAGTGTTTTTGGCGGTACAATGCCATAGCTATTGATGTAAGAATTTAAGTAATTTTGGTTATTATCAAGAAAACCATGGAAAATGAATAGTTCTTAGTTCTTAAATTAAACTCTCATGAGCTATTTTTGTTGTTATCATTATAATTGTCCAAACAAATGTACCTTTAGTTGAGCCAGGCATTAAAATTAACAAGAAATTGAAGAAAACAAGGGTGGTCTAATAATTTTTTCCATGACTGTATATATATATATATATATATATATGTATATAGCAAGGGCCTTGCTTTAGAGAGGTCGCCATCTTGTGCCGCCATGTATGTACGGCAGACCGAGTGGACAATCCAGCCAGCCAGAGAACGCGTTTCGCGTGTATAAATGAACCAACGAAGACAGTGGGAGGAAGGAAGAAGGAGGAGGAAACAGCAGAGAGTGTTAGAAGTTCGTCGATAGAGAGTAGTGAAAAGTTTTTTTAGTTATAAAGTTTGCGAATGGACCACACTTACCACGCAACAGGAGAGAATGAACCCGAACCGTCATCTGTGAGGAAAAGAAGACGCAACTTCACTCCTTGTGATACACTCTCTGCGGCGCTTTTCCTCCTGGTGATATATATATATATATCCCCAACAATGGCAGCAGTAGCACCGAATCCCATTCTGTGCATTCAGCCTCTCTTCTCGCCTGCTCAGCATCAAACACATACTCCGGCTCAAACAGGTATGGCTCTGGGTCTGTGTCCGCTACAAGAAACACCAATAACAACCCTGCAGCCACCTAGACACTTAGAACTGACTCATTTTGCACCTGTAGCTGACAAAACTGTCCAAGAGATCATCACCAGTCTGAGTTCATCTACATGCTGCCTCGATGTGTTACCCACTAGATTTCTGAAGTCTGTGCTGAGCAGTTTGTTACCACCACTCGCTCACATAGTTAACATGTCACTACAATCTGGAACATTCCCAAAGGCCTTGAAAACTGCGGTCATAAAGCCTCTCCTAAAGAAGAGCAGTCTTGATGCCACAGTACTGAACAACTACCGGCCCATTTCAAATCTGCGGTTTTTAGGCGAAGTCCTTGAGAAAGTTGTTTACCAACAGCTTACTGACTTTCTCCTAATGAACAACTCCTTTGATGTTTTCCAGTCAGATTTTAGACCCCATCACAGCACTGAGACTGCTCTTACTAAGGTGACAAATGACATCCGCCTGAACACTGACGCAGGCAAAGTCTCAGTTTTAGTCCTGCTAGATCTGAGTGCTGCTTTTGACACTGTCGATCATGAGATCCTGTTACAGAGATTAGAGGACTGGGTGGGCATCTCTGGCACTGCCCTAAATTGGTTGTCCTATCTAGAAGACAGGAGGTACTTTGTTGAAATTGGTAACTGTGTCTCAGACCATATGGCCTTGACCTGTGGGGTGCCCCAAGGGTCAATCCTAAAAGCTTCACTTTGCAAAGAGGAACGAGACAAGGGTGCCTACTCTCACCTCTATTGTTTGCAGTATTCATCGAACCATTGGCTATGGCAGTCCATCAGAACAGCAAGATCATAGGTATCCATTCCGCCAATTCAGAGCATAAAATTAATCTATATGCCGACAACATTTTACTTTATCTACAAGAACTGAAATCGTCTTTACATGAAGTATTTAATCTCATAACAAATTTTTCTAAACTTTCGGACTACTCCATCAACTGGTCCAAATCGACAGTACTGCCAATAACGGAGAACTCTTGGAATCCTGCAGACCAAAAATTGAGAAAAGGAGAGAAGGGGTTCGGGTATCATAGGAGGTCCCCCGGCAGACTAGGCCTATGTCAGCCTAACAAGGGGCTGGTCCAAGGCAAGCCTGAGCCAGCCCTAACTATAGGCTTCATCAAATAGGAAAGTCTTAAGCCTAGTCTTAAATGTGGAGATAGTGTCTGCATCCTGGACTGAAACAGGAACATGGTTCCACAGAAAAGGAGCCTGGTAACTGAAGGCTCTGGCTTCTGTTCTACATTTGGAGACTTTAGGAACCAGGATAGAACAGCAACAACACAGTGGTATTAAAATAGACATAAAATAAAATACGTTAAAATAAGTGCATGAATAGAAATGTAATTAAGATAAAATTGTCCATTCCACAGTCCAGCCAGTTGTGGCTTATGTGAAGTGCCCTGCCCCTGACCATCCCAGAGACACAGCTTCCAAGCCTGACATACTGAGGCTGCTCTGTCAGGTAGTCTGTTATGTAGGAGGTCAGGAAGCAATCTACTCCCATCCCCCCCAACCAGTCTCTCAGTACGGGGGGCTGGATAGTATTAAATGCACTTGAAATGTCAAGGGAAAGGATCCTCACACAAATATCCTGGCTCCTTCAAGTAGGTGTAGGCCTGATGCAGCATGTAAAGAACCACATCTTTACATGCTGCATCAGGTTCTCCCTGTGTGGCGCTGGCAATGGCAACACGCAGTAGCAGTTCGTGAGCGTGTGTCTTGATTTTGTCTGATTAACCTGTTTTACCGTCCCTCTAATTTATATTTTTAATGTGTTTATATGAGATGTTGAGGCAGAAATGGCTCTGTGAGTTTTCTGAGTTCCCAACAGAAATTCATCGGTATGGTCCTTAGAAGGGAGCAGAAGTTGGGAATCCAAACCAAGGGTGTTGAGGAAACGGGGTAAACGTGGAGGCGTGCACAAAGACCACCGGAGAATTGCCCTTTCCTCTGTCATTCTTGGGAACTCACAGTCTCTTCGTAACAAGATTGACATTCTACAGGCAAATCAACTTTCTACGAGAATATAAAAGCATGTCTTATTGCTCTGACTGAGACATGGCTTAAGCAGCACGATCTACATTCTGATCTGGATATAAATGGCTTTGGTGAACCACTGTGACTTGACAGAGACCCAACAGTAACGGGGACATCACTGGGTGGTGGGCTCTGTTTATATGTCAACAAAAAGTGGTGCAGCACTGCTGTGGTCAGGGAATCACTGTGCATTCCAGACACTGAACTTTATCTGTCTCATTACGCCCCTTTCATCTACCGAGGGAGTTTCCACAGTTATTTGTTACTCTTGTGTATATCCATCCAAAGGCAAATGTTGATACTGCAACCATGACTCTTGTGGAAACTGTACACAGACTACAGAGCATTGCACCAGACATGCCCAATTTCATCATGGGCAACTTCAATCACTGTAAGCCTTGGAAGTCGCTTAATAACTTTTGTCAGTATGTGTCTTGTCCTACCAGGAATACGAAATGTCTGACCTCTGTTATGGCATAATTAAGGTCCTTACAAGTGTTTTAGCAAAGCTCCTCTTGGCATGTCCGACCATAATGTTGTTATGTAATGTTATTTGGTTCCCATCTACAAACCTGTCCTGAAGGAAACAAAACATGAGCGGTGAGTAGTTGTGGTCTGGTCAACGGAATCAATCCAGCACCTCCAGGACTGTTTCTTTTGCATGGACTGGGATTTGTTTAGAGACAGTTGCTTTGATCTGGATGAACAAACAGAGACGGTCACGGCATAAAATAACTTCTGTGAAGACATAATTATCCCAAAGAAATTAATCCACATCTTTCCCAATAATAAACCATGGGTGTCTAAATCTCTTAAAAACATCATTAGCCTGAGGAACATCAGTTTTATTCAAGATGATGTCACTCGTAGCAGAGAGTTGCAGAAGCAAGTTAAGAGACAACTTAAAATTGCTAAAATCTCTTATAAGGACAAGGTGATGATCGATGACCGATGATCTTTTCTGCAGAGCGTGCTTGTTGTGTATTGTGTGTGTGTGTGTGCATGAGATTTCTTTCTTGTTATTCACTGCTGGCTGCACAAAAAAATTGCCCCTCAGGGATAATAAAGTTTACCTTACCTTACATCTTCCACTCCCATGTGCTCCTGATAGGCAAACTGGAGGGGGTCTACAGCATCAGTGATCTCTGACTTCAGGAAACGGAGGAACAGGCGCTCCAGGGTCTTCATAAATTGTGATGTTAATGCCACCGGTCGGTAGTCATTTGACTCGGCTGAACGCCCCACTTTTGTACTGGTACAAGACGAGATGTTTCCCACTGCACGGGGACTTTGCCTGTTTGGGCTGCACAGTCTTTTCGGAGCCTTGGACACAGTCTATCCAGGCCCGCAGTTTTCCCTGTATGCAGCCTCCTGAGCTCTGCCCTCACCTCATCTGCTGTAAAGGACAGTGGTAGTTGGCCATGGGTGATGAGTTGGAAAAATTAACAATCATCAAAAGAGGAAGAAACACTCAAACATGACTTAAAGGGGAACTAATGTTTTTTTTCAACCTGTCCCTATTTTCCGATCTACTTAAGTCTAAATGAGTGATAGGATGTTCAGTATTTCACATTTCTCCAGTATGAAGCTAGGGCTGACGTGCCTGCAGCCCGTGAGTGCGCACTATATTAAATAATAGGGCACTCAGACAGCGTCAAACGTCAAAATATGTTTTTTTCACACAGATGGAATACGGTGAGAGATGAAACAGAGACTGTGGAGAGTGTGGTGAGTGCAGAGAAACACAGTAGAGATAAAAACGGTGATGCAGGTGAACAGTTGGAGGCTGATGCAGCGGGGCAGGTGAGGGCGGTAGGGCAGGAGGCTGGGAGAAAGCAGGTGGAGGGTGGTGTAGTGAAGCAGGAGGAGGCTGAGGTAATAGAGCAGGTGAGGGCTGGTGTAGTTTAGCTATGTTTAAGTTATTAAAAGACAAGCTAGATAGTATATGGGGGGAGTATGTTATTTTGGGAGGGGATCGGAACTGTTGCACCTTTCTGTCATATATGATAAAAGAGGCTAACTTAGTGGATGTTTGGAGGATGAAATATCCTGCAGTTAAACAGTACACCTGGATGTGGATGCCTGATGGCAATGTTAGCGCAGCCAGGTTAGACAGGTTTCCTGTTTCTGCTTATATTTCTTCATATTAGTACTCATGCAGCAAACTGTCAGATCCACTCTGTTGGTTTTACAGATCATCATTTAGTTTCTTTAGAGTTGGTTCTGTGTTCTATTGGTAAACCTAAATCATTTTGGCATTTTAATGTTAAGCTTTTACATGATTTTAATTTCTTCAGGACTAACTGGAAAACAAAGAAATAGTCTTCAATCCCTCAGTCGGTGGTGGGGGGTAAGAAAGGGTCAAATTAGGGTTTTGTGCAAACAGTATACATCCATCTCCACTGCAAAGATTAGAAAAGCTATGGAGCAGTTAGAGACAGAGATTAGAGAGTTAGAGTGTGTCTATTGAAAATACAGAACATTTCTCGTCGATGACTTGTGCCGTTATGGTGATGTAACTTTGTGTGGAATGCGAGGTCCCGCCATCAGTGGTCAGGGCGATGCAGTCGGCATTTTTGAGACAGTCTTTCACGTTTTGTTTGGTTTCATTGTAAATATCCGGGATTACCTTCTCTGAAAAATGTCCTCAGCATGGCATCTTAAACTTGGGCTCCAGCACCTTGAAAATCTGGATGAATTTTCTGTTCTCTACAATGTTAAATTGAGCCATATAGTCAGCTATGAACTCGCCAATGAGCCTGGTTATCTTTTTTGCACGCAGACTTGACGGGGGTAGAGCTGGTGTCAGTGCTTGTTTCATGGTCAGCTGTCCCTTCAGTAACGTTTTCTCTGGGGCCATCTTCACATTTTTATGGTAACGTTGAAGGTGGTGGTTCATGTTCGTTGTGTTAGAAGTGGTGTACAGAACGATGACTTTGTATAGCTTACACACAGTGTTAGTCTTGTCAGTTATTCCATTGCCATCTTTGTCTCTTTTAATCGGAAAGCCAAAATACTGCCACACAAATGACCTGTATCCCGTAAGAGGAGCATCCTCAATTTCGACCTCATTCGACTCCATTGTTTGGCGGTTTGAGGGCTAACCAAGGAAGTTGGTGCTAATGTTAGCTTGCAGTGTCGTCGTCGCAGCATGCACTGTGACCTGACTGTGACTGCACAGCTCCCCGGATGTAATTTTTTTTTCATTTGGTTTCGCGCTGCTTGACCACCAGATGGTGCTGCCAGCCTGCCACCATAGACTGTGTGCCTGCCACACACACACACACTAAATGATTTGTATACTTCACAAATTATGTGGCAGTGCCATCTAGTCTTCATTTCGTGATCCATTTTTTTGAAACTCGATGCATATTGTCACATTTTGTATCGCGATATTTCGTCAAACGATATTTCGTCCCATCCCTAATTCCGATACCAGTGCTCTGTTTGCTTTAATATTATTAGCCTTATTGTTGATTTTATATGAGGCTGTAATAAACTTCTCTCTATAGGCAAGTATGATATGTATGTTTGTATGCATGTTATGTCCAAGTATACGGTCAGAAAAGGAGGTCAGAAAAGCAGGAAATCCTGTTAACAGGAAAAATACCATCCTGAAAACAAATATGCAGCTGTAAGGGTTTCAAATTGATTGTCAATATTTATTAAATTCCAAGACAGTGTTAAACTACTAGTGCAATATACACTATCAAAAAAAAACAAAAAAAAAACTTGTCATATTAATCTGAACAGCACAGATACAAATCAAGTAGACACTACTATGTAGTAGTGTTACGCTGGTATCGGAACCCGATACCGATACTGGATCGGATCAGCCCCATCCCTAGTATCGATCAGGCATACTGTGTCCCTGGTAGATCCGTTCTGGACAATTAGTTTTTAATGAGAGACAATTTTGATCTTTGCAAACTGTACAACATCAATGTTGGTATTGTTTCTCAAGAGAAGGCGATCATGTCGCTCACTCTTTCCTTTTTGCCATACTGCAGGCTTTTGGTGTTGGTGAGCACCTCTTGTCCTGGATGAAGTTGTTGTACAGTGATGCATGTTGTGTTGTGAAGGTGGGGGGAGGGCTGATTAGTCCTGCATCACTTCAAAGACGGATCGGGCAGGGCTGCCCCATCTCAGGTCAACTATACAGTGTTGCCATCTTTTTGTGTAGGCTTAGGAACCGGCTGAGGGGCCTGTGTCTACCTGAGTTAGCTCACAGCCCCCCTGTAGTTGTATCAGCCTAGGCTGATGATGTAAATGTTTTGTCCAGGGTCAGAGAGACATCCAGGAGCTTAATGAGAGTCTGGCCTCATATGAGAAGGCTGCTTCAGCCAGAGTAAATTGGAAGAAGACTGAGGCATGTTTGGTAGGTCAGTGGAGCGTAGGGAACATGCCCAGTCTTCCTGGTAACCTCAGCTGGGGAAACAGGGGGTTAAAGGTCCTGGGAGTTTGGTTGGGGAGTGAGGACATCGTGGCATAAAACTGGGAGGGAGTGCTGGAAAAGGTGCAAGCCAAGGTGTTTCGATGGAAATGGTTGCTACCCCAGCTGTCCTACAGGGGAATAGTTCTGATCATCAGTAACCTTGTTGCCTCATCTCTGTGGCACAAAGTACAAGTACTAACCCCACCACAGGGACTCATGAAGCAATTGCTGTGGCTCCTGATAGATTTTGTCCAGTCGGGTCATCACTGGGTAAGAGCATCGTATATTTTCCTGTGGCAGAGGGGCGGCAGGGCCTTGTAGACATCACTGCAAGGACTGCTGCTTTTAGACTGCAGGCAGCTCAGAGGCTGCTGTACGGCAGTTCTGTGTGCTGGGTGGCTGTGGCTCGGCTGTTGCTTCGGAGGGCTGGGGTGCTCAGCTACAATAAACATCTTTTTCTGCTGAAGTCCGCTGCATACAGTTTTACTGGACTGACACCATTCTACAGCTCTGTCATTGATGCCTGGAAGACTCTGAGGTTCACTAGACCGCTAACCCCCGGCCTGCGATGTGGGTGTTTGAGGAGCCACTGTTTGACAATGATTTTCTGTCTGGTACCCCTTTTCTCTTCAACCACCCTAAGAAACACTTTTATTGAGGGAGGAGTGGTGAAGCTGGGCCATCTTGCAGGGATGTCCATGGAGAGCCTGGCTGAGGTGACGGGCACACAGTCGACCCAAGTGTTGCAGAGGCTGGTGAATGAGGTGTGGCAGTCACTGTCAGTACCTCTCCAGGTGTTTGCTTTGAACACGGATCTGGCTGACCATTGGAGTGTGGGATGTGAATACATCTTCCCTTCCCTGAGTGTGGGTCCTGCGATGGGGGGGTGGAGAGGAGAGAATAGCCTGTTTCTTTCCATGTTTGGTTGAGACTTTTCCCCTAATGGCAGCTGGCTGGTCCTGTATAAGCCTCCAGTTGAGAAACGGATGGCTGACATCCAATGGAGGATTATACATGGAGCAATAGGCACGAACAGATACAGACTTTGATCCGAGCACTGGGAGGGCTGTACTTTCTGTTCAGTGCCAGAGACCTTAGATGATTTACTGGTGTCCTGTCCCTGATTAGCTGGTCCTTTTAAACTGGTGCAGGAGTAGGTGGGAGATTTGGAGAGGGTTTTGCTTATGCTAAATTAGCGATTTGGAAAAGCCTTTGGAGTGGGCTGGACTGATGCAGTGCTCCATCTGAAGGGTTTGGTGGCAGCTCGGAGAATGGCTCTTTGGTGCTGAATTTTTAGAAAGGTAGAGTTTTTTAGGTTTTGTGTTATTCGTATGTATATGTGGAAATATTAATGTTTGATTAATTTATTCTGAAACAGGTGTTTTAAACTATCAGAATTTCGCATAAATAAACTTGTTTTCCAATCTTCTTCCCATTCTTCTCCTTCTTCTTCTTCTTCTTCTTACCATTATCATCATCACCATTTTTATTATCATTATTATTATTAGTAGTATTATTATTATTATCAATATTGATACTGTTACTGGGTACAACACAATGCTGTTGGTCTTTGAAATTCAGTTTAAATTCTCATCTCTTCGCTGATAAGCTCCAGTCCATCACCTGACAGCTGTGTGTTTTCTGGTTGGACAGGTCAAGGCCATCAATGACTCCAATCGTTTTGAGGCAGAGATCCGCCAGGAGCAGGAGGCCAAAAACAAGCAGGCCGAGGAGCAGAAACAGAGACGCGCTGCATTCAAAGACCTGCAGTCAGCCTTCAAGTGACCATCTGCCCTCTCTTCCCTCTCAGGACCTGTCGCTATCTGTGCTGCACTAATGATGTCAGTTTGTCAATGTGTGTGTGAATGCTCCATGTATGCAGACAGTGGTCCCACATGGTGGTCAGTAGTCTACGATGCATTATGTACATTATGAAAAATCAGCACTGTTTTTTTAGTTAAAGGATAAAGAATCAATGATCAATCAGTCTAGAATCATCTATTCATTCAGTTCTGGAGCTCAATAAGGCCTCATTTCCACTAAGCAGTCTGGTTCATTTCAATTCAGGGCATTCCACATTAGAATGGTTACTTTCCATTCCATTGTCTCAAGTTGTGGAGGGTACCAATAAAACATTCCATTCCCGTCCATATTGTTTATACCCCTCTTGTCTGGCATACACTTCAGTGATGATTGGATTGTCAGGCACTTCAAAATAATGGATTTAAATTTAAACCGGTTTATGCGAATTGCTAGTTTTTTATTTCCTTACTTGGAGAGGAGAGAAGAAGTCTTGGATAATGTTTTTATGCGCTCCAGCAGCACCCCGCCTCTGCTCTGCTTCAAATGCCTCAGCTTGTTCTTTATTGTGCTGAAAATGTTGTGTAACCCCGTTCAGTGGCTGATCAGAAAGGTGCAAACTGTCCTTTGCATCATCGCTAAAGAGAAAATATAGAAGGAGCTCGATGGATCAGTGATGCAGCCATTACCATCAGTCATGAGAGCACTGTCTGTGGTGTACAGGTACACAGTTTAGTTGCATGTGGTTCTAAGGGTACTACTGGTATATCAAAAGTGTTTCATAAAAATGCTGCTTAACACTCAGAAACAGCAGAGGCATTTGTGCTGAGGTAAATGAATAAGTGAGTCTTACATTATTTGTCATCCACCACTGTGTCCCCTAAATCACAGAGCCACTTTTTACCCACATGTTAACACTGTGCTGTCTATGTCAGCACTTCAGGGGTGCTGAAGCAGAGGCCTCCAGCAAAAAATGGTTGAAATGATTGTCAGTGTGAAAACTTTTCAAAGCAGGAAAATCCTCCCTCATAGTGGAATAAACTGCTCTGCAGTGTTTTAGTGTTACTGCAGTTAGCATGCAATATTGTCTTACCTGTACCTGACACAGAACATACACACAACCACTCAGGGAAGGCAGTTTTCAGTCCCCACGCCCAGAACCCTTTTGTGTTGGAAGCGTTAATCTGTAAACTATAGCTAAAATGACCCAGCATCCACCTTATTATTTTTGTAGACTAGTGATGAATGCACTTGTGTCACTGTTATGGCTACTGTGTATGTAGCTTGTCTGCGTTATATTTGACTTAAAGAGATAATTCGTCATTTTTTTCGTCATCAGTTTTGTATCATTACAGTGTGGGTATATGTGTAAATAAACTGAGGTAAACTTCCCTCCATCTAACCACAGCCCAGATCTCCCTGATCATCTCAGCTCTGTGATGTCTTCCAGCAGATGGCTGGCTTCAGTGCCATTACTTGAATCGTCAACACACTTGAATGTGCTTCTGCATTTTCATATTGTCTGTCTGTCTCTCTAATATTAACCCAGATTATGTTACTTTGTTTCCTATTTCTTGACTAAAATGTCTTCAAAAACATATTTTAGACAGCTGTTGAATTTATTGTTGAATTATTGTTTGTTATATTGTGTCCTGTGTAAAAACAGCCAAGCTCGCATTATAAACAGGAGCATTTACTGGTCCGGTGTGGTGCAGTAGATGTAGATTTTCTATCTCTTGAGCAAAAGCAAATGCCACAGTCCTTTTTCTCTGTTTTCTCTGGTCATAAAGCACCAGTTTGAAAAGTCTTTGTATAAAACTGGGCTGTCTGTGCAGTAGAAAGATGCAAAGACCATCTTTTCAGCAGTAAAATACTTGTTTAACTAATTTCAGAGCTCATATTAAATCCACAGTGACAAAGTGTCAAGTCGTTTTCAATATTGAACAAAAAGCTAAGCTTTACATTTTTACTGTCATCTCTGTATTTTTGGACAATGGGTTTGGGTGGGTGTTGAGAAAATTTTGATATGCGATTTTGGATAGCTTCACCACCATGTTTTGCATAAGCCCTCTGGAGCTTTGAAATACGATTTTCTTTTCTAATTTCAGACATAAATACTATCCCAACAGCTTCATTAACATTTTTATTTATTTACCCACTTCAGTGCTTAGATCTGAGGATGTAGTGACTTTTTTTATTTCGAGATCACACTCACCACATGAGTCATCAGATCCTTGCTGATGAACTGAAACCAGCCTTGAGCTTATCAGCCCATTTTCTGAGGTCCTTGTGTATAGGTCATTTAATAGAGTGAAGTCAGTTTTTAAAAAAAAAATGGTTTCACTACAATGAAATGGCTAATGGGGGCTAATATCATCACATACTCATCATCACAAACTGGGGTCATGGAATCCACAAGAGTGCCTGTGCCTGTCTGTAAAGCTTCTCAGGACCCATTTTCACTCAGATATATTGAGGTCAGGGGTCAAGAGACTTTGTGAAAATGGCCATGCTGTTTTTCCCTCAGCCCAACTTTGGAGCATTATTTAGCCCCCTTTCTCAGCATAATATGGTGGTACCACTGGATCCCTTAGGTCTTCTAGTTTCTGACACCAGTATCATCACCCTAGCTTTAAAACTCAGCCCTGTGTACCCTCTGAAAGACAGGAATGTTGGCCAGGATCGACAGGGACCTGGCAGGTCTCAGAGGGTTTTAAAGGGAGCAAACAACTCACATTTTTCCTCAATCATTCCATCTCCATTGAATCACAAATGCTCCCTGACATTAAATACTCTGGTGGTTTTGTGTCATGATTACTTGTTCAATATGGTTTAGTAGTTTATCCATTTTTTGTCATGAAGGAACAGAAAATAAGCCTGGTTACCGGCAGGGTATGAGGTTATGCAGTAGGCAGAGTGATGGTGTTTTTCTAAATGCCTTGCAGTATCGTCACTGAATGTCTTCAATAGTGAAAACATCATATGACTCTACCTGAATTAGCTTTTTGTTAGCTTAAGAGATAATGATGTCTTCCACATATGCGTCCATACATGGATTATTTCCTGTCAATAGTGGACCACCAAAAAACTACATTTGTCATGTATGAATTGATAACTACTAACTCTGAATGTGTATTGACTTGGAGGGGCATTGTATTATAATGTATTGATCATATTGTTGTATATTTTACAAAATCCTATTGTCCAAATGAGTGATTCCAAACAACTTAAGTAATACAAACTTTTACTGATGTCATGTATAACAGTGAAGAACTTTGCCATTCACCATCATATTGTAGGTTATCTAATGCATCAGAACAATTTAGGTGTCATAGCACATAGCAATTTAAATTGTTTTAGGACAGATTTGTTGTCCATGAATGTTTGGAACAATTGTCTAAGTGTAGTGGGGGAAACTTTTGGCTACTTAAAGGATAACTTTGGAATTTTTCAACCTGGGCCCTATTTTCCCAAGTGTATGTGTGCATATGATTCATAGGTACAACTCGTTCTAAAATTGGTTCAGTATTGAGGGAGGCAGATGCAGCCGGCAGCCACGAAACAAACTAAAACGGTAATGGGGGCAAATGCGTCCCATTTAACTTTGCGCATTAAAAGTGCTTTTTTTCGCCACTGACCGGTTCAGATCACCAGTGCTATCTCTGTAAATAGCACACTAAGCAACAACTAACATTGTTTATATAACATTACCTCCATTGTGTCTGTAGCTCTCTCTACTCGTGGGACAGCCGTTTTCTTGAGGAAGAGGTGTTTCGGGATTGGATGTCTTCTCTTCTTCAGCTGGCAGTAGTCATCTTGGGAGTTTTCTTCCGGCAACAAGCAAAGCTCTCTCGCTCAGCCGGGAGGAGGTGAAGGGTCAGGGAAACGCTTACTATGCTAGTTACAGAGATAGCACTGGCGATCTGAACCGGTCAGTGGCAAAAAAAAAAGCACTTTTAATGCGCAAACTTATACAGGATGCATTTGTCCCCGTTACCGTTTTAGCTCATTTTCCGGCTGCTGGTTGCATCTGCCTCCCTCAATACTGAACCAATTTTAGAATGAGTCGTACCTATGAATCATACGCACACATACACATGGGAAAATAGGGCCCAGGTTGAAAAATTCCTAAGTTATCCTTGATGAAATACTTAATGAAACAATATGCAAACTCCAATAAGGTTAATATTGTTATGTTGCCTTCTGTTAAAGCATGCCAGTATGCCATACCACATAGAGACTGGGATGCTCCTATTGAACCACTGAACAAATATTTTATCACAGTATGCAAAATAATACACCTTTTAAGGATGAGGGGTTTCTTTGACTGTTGACTGTTTTTTCTTTTTTTTTTTTTTTTTTTACTGATTTCCCTTACTACTGATTCTTGGTATCTGATTTTCTAAATCAAAATAAACACAATTACTTCAAGTAGATATTATAGGTTATTTATTGTTGTGTTTCCTTTGTGGTACTTTACTGATTATATCCAGGGTTATGCTAACACTGTTCTGTATAGTGGAGGGGTGCCAGGAAACGTAAATTTCATTTATTTTAAACTTCATTACATTAAATAAGCCCTAATCACAGATGGAAAACAGAGACTGGGACCAGTTTTTTTTCAATGAACCTTGAGTTTCTCTCTGTCTCCGCCCTCTTTCAGAGCCACACACTCCATTTCATTTCCTCATTCATTCGATCAGCAGGCGTGTTTTGGCGTAGCCTAGTTCTGCCGTCTGTCATTTGAAAGATTCATTTAAAAAATCACAGTCAGTATATTAGAAGTCCATTAGGCATAGTAGGTGGTTACTTTTTTCGCTAACACGGCATGTCCTTTTGATAACAATCCCGTGGATGAAGGTGCAGCATTACTGCGCAGAGAATTAAATATTCGTCGGGAGATGGTTATCAGACCGCGCATAGATGTTCTAGCATTTCCACACAATTATTTTTTTGAGCTGTACTGTTTCACGTCACAGTCCATCATCTACATATACAAGCTAATCCATCCTTACATTTGCAACATTACTGATCGAAGTCATGCTCTCATCCCAGCAGATATTGGGTCTCATTCATGAAAAGTGAGTAAATCTGTGTGTAGATTTGCACATAAAAGCCTACTCTACTAAAAACCTACTCCGGATTCAGGAACGCCGCGGGAAACTCAGATTTGATCGTAAACACGTGTGTACGATCATGAATGCCAATCCATCGTAAAGTGACAGCGCGCTCCCGGTAATCAGCAATTAGCATAAATCCCCGCCCATGAATAACCAATGACCACCATATAAGGAGGTGTAGGTGCTTCCTGTCGACCTGTCAGTCATGGCGCAAAGAAAGAGAGAGAAGGAGAAAATATTTTTTCCGAAGCGGAGATCGAAATAATTTTGGGTGAAGTGGACTTAAGAAAAAACATTTTATTTTCTTCAGTTAGTAGTGGTGTGACAGGCAAAGCGAAGGCCTGGAGGGAGGTAACACATGCTGTTAATGTTGTCTCCGTGGTACAAAGAACCATGTCAGAGGTGAAGCGTAAATGGTTTGATATGAAACTGGAGGCAAAGAAACGCATAAGCACACACACAAAAATACAGCGGTCACCAAACAAATAGAAGATTCATTCGTGGGGTTTTGAATGAAGTGGGAACAGGAAACCAGAGATGTTTTGTGCGTAATGGATAAACTAAATCAGTGATCGCTGTCGGAATGTAGAGCTATTTAACATTTATTTTAACAAATGATACGGATAACATATAGCCTACAGCAGTCTGTATGCATCGTCCTCAAATTATTTGAATCTTAATAGCCTAAAGCTCTGTTTGATACAACGTAAATTAATCATTTTCAAATCAGATTTATTCATTCAAACGATCGTCCTCCTTCCACCTGCTGCCCCTGCTGAACCCAGGCACCGCGGCGGAAGAGGCTGTGATCCGGCTGTCCTTACGGATATTTTTATTATCATCATTCAAAGTGCAGAAAGAACGTGTAATCTATTGAGTCGATTTACGTAGATAATTCACAATCATGAACCTAATCTGGATCTTAAACCTGCTAATTGCCAAATAATTTAACTAAATGTGTTATATTTTAAATATTTTGTCATGTTTAGATTACGTGTTTCAAAGGCATCTGTGTATTGTGTACATAACAGAGCGCAATACGAATTAAAATTGTCATATCCAATAGTGAAAAGCAATATTTATGTGCATTACTAAATTTACACTTGCACTACGAGTGGTCAGGAGCAGGAGTAGATTTTGTTAGTAGCTACGAAAAGATCGGAGCTACTAAAATATTGATGAATGCGGACACGCACGTAAATTTCCGTCTGCGAACAGTTTACACACAAATTCCTTCTGCTCACGTTTCATGAATGAGACCCATTGGGTCTCATTCATAAAAAGTGAGTAAATCTGTGTGTAGATTTGCACATAAAAGCCTACTCTACTAAAAACCTACTCCGGATTCAGGAACGCCGCGGGAAACTCAGATTTGATCGTAAACACGTGTGTATGATCATGAATGCCAATCCATCGTAAAGTGACAGCGCGCTCCCGGTAATCAGCAATTAGCATAAATCCCCGCCCATGAATAGCCAATGACCACCATATAAGGAGGTGTAGGTGCATCCTGTCGACCTGTCAGTCATGGCGCAGAGAAAGAAAAAAGATTTTTTCCGAAGCAGAGATCACAATAATTTTGGGTGAAGTGGACAACATGTGGAAAACATTTTATTTTCTTCAGTTAGTAGTGGTGCGACAGGGACAGGCAAAGCGAAGGCCTGGAGGGAGGTAACAGATGCTGTTAATGTTGTCTCCGTAGTACAAAGAACCATGTCAGAGATGAAGCGTAAATGGTTTGATATGAAACTGGAGGCAAAGAAACGCATAAGCACACACACAAAAATACAGCGGTCACCAAACAAACAGAAGATTCATTTGTGGGGTTCTGAATGAAGTGGGAACAGGAAACCAGAGATTTTTTGTGCGTAATGGATAAAACTAAATTAGTGATGGCTGTCGGAATGTAGAGCTATTTAACATTTATTTTAACAAATGATACGGATAACATATAGCCTACAGCAGTTTGTATGCATCGTCCTCAAATTATTTGAATCTTAATAGCCTAAAGCTCTGTTTGATACAACGAAAATTAATCATTTTCAAATCATATTTATTCAGTCAAACGATCGTCCTCCTTCCACCTGCTGCCCCTGCTGAACCCAGGCATCGAGGCGAAAGAGGCTGTGATCCGGCTGCCCTTACGGATATTTTATTATCATCATTCAACGTGTAGAAAGAACGTGTAATCTATTGAGTCGATTTACGTAGATAATTCACAATCATGAACCTAATCTGGATCTTAAATCTGCTAATTGCCAAATAATTTAACTAAATGTGTTATATTTTTAATATTTTGTCATGTTTAGATTACGTGTTTCAAAGGCATCTGTGTATTGTGTACATAACAGAGCGCAATACAAATTAATATTTTGTCATTTCCAATAGTGAAAAGCAATATTTATGTGCTTTACTAATTTACACAAGCACTACGAGTGGTCAGGAGCAGGAGTAGATTTTGTTAGTAGCTACGAAAAGATCGGAGCTACTAAAATATTGATGAATGCGGACACGCACGTAAATTTCCGTCTGCGAACAGTTTACACACAAATTCCTTCTGCTCACGTTTCATGAATGAGACCCAATGTGTGTTGCGCTGCATTTCTTTGCAAATGGAAGTTTTTTGTACAATGTCGGAGATGCTGAGCATTTTGAGTAAGGCAACTGTATGCAGGGCGGTCAGAAAAGTGTGCTCATTTTTACAGGCATCTGCTGTTCTTTCTGTTGGCTAAGTGGAAGTCTGTGTTAGTTTAAATAGGCTTAATTATTTAACAGAACATGATATAGATGAGAAGACATTTATGTGTGTGAAAACAGCATTATGTTGGGGATAAAACAACTGCGCAGTCAAACAGCCACTTAATATTTACTTCAATGTAAAACATGATCAAAATGAGGTACCCCCATGAGATTATGCCAAGGTCTTACCTGTTTGAACAATGTTTTTATATTTCATCCTAAACTGCTGCCAAGTGCGCTTCTCCCCCTCGGGATTGCACCTCAATGAAATAAATTAATAGGCTACCATTCAAGCAGTTTTCCCCTCTAATATTATTGTGATTGCAGAGGACATTTAAACTTATGCATTGACCCGTGCAGCAATGTTCTCCCACGCCGTATCCCTCTCTTTTGCAGCTGCTGCGGTGTTGCACTTCTTTTTGAAAACATGTTCAAACTCACCGTAGGAGCGCATTAAGATTTCTAATTCTAGTGGGGTGAAAAACGCAGCCCTCCTCTTCCCCATTGCCATGGTGACTCATCGAATCGGGGCTCCATTGATGCTGGCTTTTTTTTTTTTTTTGTTATTTAACTTCTTTATTGACTTTTCATTAGAAATGCAAATACACAACCAGTGTGTAAATATAAGCATTACAAACAAGATTAAGTCAACATTTTAAGAAACATAAAACAAACCTGACAATAACAAACAAAAGAAGGAGTAAAAGAAACTTAAAAGAAACAAGAAATAAAGTGCCCAATCCCGACAGTTAAATTCATCACAACACAGTGTTACATGACATGTCTAATCCTTGAACCTACATAGATATAAGGTACATGGGGTAGTGTACAGGTATTAGCCATTATGATCATCACTTTCCAATCATTTCCAAATAAGGAGCCCATACCTTCAAGAAGAGATCTAACTTATTATTAATCTTATAAATAAGTTGTTCAAAAGAAGCTATCTTGGTTAGTTCATCTCTCCATTCCTTAAAACTGATCTTTTCTTTTGACTTCCAGTGTCTCAGGACTACCCTGTTTGCTGTTGCGAGAGCTAGTTTCACCCATATGCACATTTGTGTAGATAGGCCGGATTTCCTCGGCAAGATACCCAGAATACATAAAGCTGGCCCCTCTCTGAACTCTATCTTCAGTACTTTATTGATACATTGGATAACAGCCACCCAGAGGTTGTGCACCATCTCACATTCATAGAACATATGTACCAGTGTGCCCCTTTCCTTCTCACATCTCCAACATTTATCATTCTCCCTAAGTCCCAACCTAGACATTTTTGCAGGGGTCCAGTAGTTCCTATTCAATATTCTGAATGAAATCAGCCGTGTCTGCATGTCTCGGGCTATAGTGTACCAGGACCGGATTGTTTCCTCCCAAACCTCCCAGTCAATAGGTACCCTAAGGTCTTTTTCCCATGCTAGCTTCACACCTTGATAGTTTGGGGGTTGATGTTTTCTTAACATGTCATAAAATCTGGATGTCCCTCCTCTGAGTTTCCAGCCTGATCGCCATAGCTCTTGAATACAAGAGAGACAGGTGCAAATTTGACCTTTCTATCTGCTGTTGTAATACAGCTCCTTAACTGAAGGAACTTCCAAAAATCTTTGCTGGGGATATCATATTTAGATATAAATTGCTCAAAGGAGATTAAGTGTTTCCCGTCAAATAAATCTTCCAGTACCATTACCCCTGCCTTCACCCAGTTTTCCCACATGACTGATTTTTTGTTAATTTTCAATGACTTATTATACCATATTGATGAACCCATAGTGTGGTAATAGTTCAAATGGCACGCCTGGTGGGCCCATCTCCAACTTCCTCTAGGAAATGCCAACACAGGGTTTCTGTAGGGTACATCACCTCCTGTCTGAGTGAGGAAAGCTTGCACTGAGAAGGGCTCTATCAACTCTTTCTCTATTGCCACCCAGGCAGGAGCACAGACCTCTGGCATATTTGACTTAGATAGCCAATCTATTCTTGGGCATCCTAGACCGCCCTCCTCTACTGATGCATATAGTTTCTTTTTATTAAAAGCAGGCTTCTTCCCCATCCACAAGAAACCACCTATGGCCCTATTAAATCTAGGCAGAAGGGGGAGTGGGAAGTCCAAAGGTAGCATGCTTGTTATATAATTAATCTGTGGTATTATAATCATCTTCACTAAATTTATCTTTCCAATTAATGATAAACTTAATTTTGACCAGTTTTGTAAATTACTTTCAATTTTTTGGATAAGGGGCAGTAGATTTACATTCATTACGTCTTTTAATCCTGGGGTAATCATGATCCCCAAGTATACCAATCCAGATGGGAGCCATTTTAAATAGCCAATTATTGCGAATACTGGGAGGGCATATTTTGGACAAAGGCATTGCTTCAGATTTCGACCAGTTGATCTTGTAACCTGATATACAAGAAAAAGAACTAATCATGGATAAAATATTAGGCACTGCAATTTCTGGGTTACTTGACAGCACTAGGACGTCATCCGCGTATAATAAAAGTTTATGTTCTTTTTGCCCTGAAACAATGCCTTTAATATCAACATGGTTCCTAATTGCTGAGGCTAAGGGTTCCAAAGCCAAGACAAAGATCAAGGGAGAAAGGGGGCAACCCTGTCGGGTCCCACGTGATAGTCTAAAAGGGTTAGAAATATTCCCATTTGTGAGGACAGCTGCCTTTGGACTTCCATACAACAATTTCACCCATTTAATATATACGTCACCCACATCAAACCTCTCAAAAACTGCAAATAAATATTCCCATTCCACTCTATCAAAAGCTTTCTCTGCGTCCAGAGAGAAAGCCACAACCGGTTCCATGTTGTTCCTCGTTTGCCATACCAAATGTAACAATCTGCGCAAGTTATCTGCTGAGGACCGCCCCTTAACAAATCCCACCTGATCAGGGTGGATCAAGGTAGGGAGGCACAGTTCTAGTCTTAATGCCAATATCTTGGCACGTTAATTAAGGATACTGGTCTATAGCTCCCACAATGCTGTGGATCTTTGCCCTTCTTATGTATCAATGTTATTATTGCATTCTGCATACTCTCCGGTAGGCTTCCCCTCTGGAACGCATCCTGAAAGACAGTAAGAAGTCTGTGGGAAATCCGTCACCCCCAGGAGACTTCCCAGCACTAAGACATCTAATCGCTTGTTGAACCTCTCCCAGTGTAATGCATGCCCCCAGCCTCTCTCTAGCTGATTCAGTTAGTGCCGGTAAAGTAGCCCTAGACAGAAAATTTTGAAATTCACTACTATCCCAAGAATCCTGTGATGTGTATAAATTTTGATAAAATAATTGGAAAGCATTATTTATTTCTATAGTATCTGTTAAAATTTCCCCTTTCTCATTCTGTATTGCCGAGATCAAAGTTTGAGCTTGTTGTTGTTTCACTCTTTGAGCCAATAATTTCCCTGCCCTTTCACCCTGTTCATAATATTTTTGCCTACATCTAAACAATGAAAATTCTGCTTTTCTCTGCATAATAGTGTTTAATTCAAATTTTGCCTTACTTAAATTAGCCAATAATTTCTGGTCTCCTCTATCTGCATATTGCCTCTCTAGGTCCTTTATTTCTGTTTCTAATTTAGAAAGTTGATCAGATGCCTGTTTTTTTTTTAGAAATGATGAATGTTGTATTAACCTGCCCCTTAAGTATGCCTTAAAGGCATCCCATACCACGCCTGGATCATCCACTGTGCCCTCATTGATTTCCCAATGATCTAATATTTGTTGTCGTATAAACTGACATGAATTTTCATTTTGGAGCTGAGATGTATTCAATCTCCAATGGGTAGAACGCCTCTCACTCTTAAATCTCAGAGTCATATCTACAGGACCATGATCAGTAATAACAATATTACCAATAGAAGTCTGCTCCACTATTGGCACAAGTTGCTTTGATATCAAAAAGTAATCGATCCTAGAATATGATGCATGGGGATTAGGAAAAAAAAGTATATTCCCTCTCCTGAGGATGCATGAGCCTCCATACATCAACAAGACCAAGTTCCTCTGAGACAGTGTCGATAGCTATCTGGGATTTCTGAATATTTCTAGATCTACCTGCATTGCCTGATCTATCTAATGTATTATGCCTTACTTGATTGAAATCACCTCCGATTATAATGTCAGTATTTCCCATACTCTGTATTACTGCATGTAGGTTATAGAAAAACTCTGGAGAGTCTGTGTTAGGGGCGTATATATTTACTAATGAGCATCTCCTGCCCATTAGGTCCACATCAATTGCAACCCATCTTCCCTCTGTATCTGATTTCTGGTCATACACTTTAATGGTCACAGTTTTGCGAATCAAAATAATAACCCCTCGCTTATTGGATGAAAATGTACTGTAAAAAATCTGACCAACCCAGTCCCTCTGTAGCTTTTTTGATTCTGTTGTATCTAAATGCGTCTCTTGTAGAAGGGCAATATCCGCCCTCTTTTGTTTAAGATATATCATAAGTTTTTTCCTTTTTGTGGCTAGATTAGCTCCCTTTACATTCCAAGTAACTATTTTTAATGTTCCTGTCATGTTATAAATTGCTCTGTGTTTATAATGTAAGTTGGCTGTGATGAATAACCAGGGAAATGAGAATGTGCTAAAGAATCATGACAAAAAATAAAAAGAACAATAAGAGATAGAGCAAAAAACACCAGCAACTGACAGATCAACCTAGCCAACTGGCCCAGGTTTACTGTCATTTGGAACCTTGAAAAACAACAACAAAAACAACCGACCATAATAGGTCCGTGAGACTATGAGTGCCCGGCTGCTAAGCACTCCATCACCCCTCTTGTAATATGTATTTTATACCCTTATGTTTGGGCATCTCAAGCGGCCACTATAGAATAACATTAACATTACTCACTACCCCTTTCCTGTGTAAGTTGAATAGGCTACTTCATTATTCAGTTATCTTATCAACCCCACACCAATAACCAAACATAGTGACAGTTAACAAAAAATAATAATAAATAAAAACGACCCAGTTGAGGCACACATCCATAATATACAAGTCTGCACTGTGCTGGTAGCAGTCACCAGAATGTCCAAATAATATAAGCCTGTCTTTATCCCACTTTTGAATATGAAATATATTTTCTATGCTAAACTTGAGTAAAACTTAAAACATTGTACTGTGCAGACATTATGAAACACTAAACAGTCCTGTGGGATATTGTGTCTTCAGGTAATTATGAAGAAGTCCTGCGGGTGTGGGGGATAACCATTTTTCACCTATAATTTTTGTCTTTCGGTCCATAAATCACTACTTCGCCTTATACACTGAAATCCAATACTCCAGGGGGTTGTGTTGCCTTCTATCTCGCTCTAGTGGCAGCTTGACGGCCCAACACAATGTCAGCGTAATGTGGAGATGAAAGCCTTTGCCTCTGCGGGTGTAGTGAAGAGATGATGCTTGTTATTTACTGTGATCCGTAAGGTATCTGGATACAGCATTGCATATGACACATCCTTCATGCTCCGGAGTTGGCGTTTGACTTCATCATATTTTTTTGCGCTTCTGTATTGTGTCTCTGGATAAGTCCTGGCTGAAGTAGATGCGCTGGCCCTTCCACTCGGTGTTTCCCTTCTCACGTGCGGCACGCAGCACTGCCTCTCTCGCGCTGAACCGGAGGAATTTAACCAGAATGTGCCGGCTGAATCTTGCGTCTGTGTTCGGCTTGGGTCCGCATCTATGCGCTCTTTCAATTTCAAGGCCCCTGCCAACATCCATGCCCAGGCATCCCTCCAGCAGTGTGCGCACAAACGTCTCCATGTCCCCTGTCTCTGAGTTTTCCACGACACCAACTATGCGAACGTTGTTCCGGCGTCCTGCGTCCTCCAAATAATTAACTCTCTCCTGGAGTTGTTTCCACAGTTTCCCGACTTGGCTAACCGTTTTGTCCCTCGCGTTACATCCGTCTTCTAAGTTGGAGATGCGAGTTTCAGCCTCCGTGATTCTTCCTCCAAGCTGTTGTACCGTGGTCTGCAGACAAACCAAACTCCCTTTCACTCCACCAATATCAGTCGCGATACCTTGTAGCATGGTCTTGATGCTAGCTAGCTCGGTGGCAACATCAGTCTGTTCCTCCGATGAAGCTATCTCTTTTCCATCTTTCTTCTCCCCCCGCGCGGTTGGTTTCTTGTCAGGCATGTTCCCGAGTTGTTCCAGTTAGTGTTAGACTTCTATGTGGGTATTTTATGACAACATGTAATACTTTTAGAGGGGTATATTGTGCTCAGCCCTGCGGAGCTCTCTGCTACACAGCCATACCGGACGACGCCCCACGTGACTCCCGATGCTGGCTTTTTATAGTTGTGGTGCACACGCTTAACTCCAGGTGAAACGACTCAGAGTTGATTAAACTGATTCAAATCCGCTGTTCTGGAACCGGAAAATCAGAGTTTCCTATCTCAGAGTAGATCAACTCAGAGTTCAGGATTAGACTCCGAGTTTGTTGAACCTGCTTTGTGAAACGGACTTCTGAGCTCAACATTCTGCCACACTTTCTGTATCAGTCTGGCCCCGCTGCCACCCCAAACACTTTAAGTGGGCAGGAGCACTCACTTTGACAGACAAACTCCTTCAGCCAATCAGCGTAACAAAACACCAGGGACCATCTTCGTCATCGACAGTTGATAAATCAAACTTTTGCCAAACTCAGTCGCAAAAATGTCTTTTTCTCCAAGAAACTCTGAGTTCATACTCTTGCTCCTTCATAATTGTTGTTACTGACTCTCACTTATTGCTGTGTTGACCCTACTGTGGAGCGAAAGCCACCAATACTTTTCTGCAAGCTGCGGCCTACAACACATTCTCTCATTGGCTGCTTACATTGTCAATTATGGTGCAGATCCCTGATTGGCCCTGATTGGATTGTAATTTGTGTAGAGTGTTTGGGGTGGCAGCAGAGCCACAGTGATACAGAGAGCAAAACAGAATGTTGAGCTCATATCATCAGGCTGGTTTTACCAAGCTGGCCAAACTCTACTTATCTGCTATGAGGGTCCATGCACCTGCGTACATACATAGTGCATACAAGTCAGTCAGGCTTGAAACATTGAATCATACTATTGCTGTTACATGACAATGACTGCACATTTACATCAACTTGTCAGCAAGCTTTATCCAATGTTATAAATACTAGCTATGTTGGTAATTACCACAGTCAGAGATTAGCTGCAGCCACAAAGCCAAATGCTTGTAAAATACCATCACGTTAGTGGCAGGTAAATTAGCTTCACTCGCCAGTAACAAAACAATGGCTATTGCTAGTGTGGCTGGTGAAATTTGAACATTTAGTGACCATTTGGCCAATGGAAGGTAAACTTTACATTACAACTGTCATTTTGCTGAATGAATATGCTAATGTTGTGAAGGAAATTTACTAAAGTTAGACTAAAATAAACATTGTTACTTACTTCGTCGCTTGACATGATGCTTGCTTGCATGAGGCACGAGTGGAGTAAACTGTCACAGCATCAAGTAAACAGTGTCACAGCCTGGTCACGCCATCACCGGCACTGCAGTGAAGAGTTTGTGCGCGCTCCCATGCCGGCTTCGCTGGTGGCTGCTGTTACCCGCAGCGGTCGTCGTGTCACTAGTGAGTATCATTTCTTGATCCTGCCCCAAGTTCCTTTAGTAAGAACATTTTTTTGTGTAAGAAATGTCTAACTTGTAAATAATTATATAAATCTGTCTGTGGAAGATTAAATAATTTTCTTATTTGTTCAAAAGACTTCATAGTTTTAAAATAAGATAAGACGTGCTGATATATTGCGGTAAGCAAGTTGTGTCATTTCCGGTGTTTCTGTGACAGCGTCTCTGTACTGCTCTAGTGAATTCTATCAATCAATCAATCAATTTTATTTATAAAGCCCAATATCACAAATACAATTTGCCTCACAGGGCTTTACAGCATACGACATCCCTCTGTCCTTTGGACCCTCACAGCAGATAAGAAAGTGACAAACACATAAGCCGTGAGCCTGCTCCGCCTCAAGCCGGTCGCGGCGCACCATATGCCAGTCTACTAGCCTGCCTTCTGCTTTCTCACTTCAGTTGCTTAAACGTCTACTTCGAGTCTTAACCCACACTAGTTCTGTTTAAGCACTTATAGCTCTCCTCCTTTCTACGACTTTCTCGCTAATCTCTTAGCTGTTGTTTGCACGTTACTAGCCTTGGTAGCTACATTAGCTTAACAGCCAGCAATGGCTTCTCCCTCTGCTCTTTCTTGCCTGGTGTGCCACATGTTCAGTTATGCCTCTGCCTCCATTAGCGGCAGTGGTAAGTGTAACAAGTGTAGCTTATTTGTTGCGTTGGAGGTGAGGCTTAGTGAAATAGAAGTGCGGCTCTGCACCATGGAAAATCATTCAGTAGCTACAGTAGTTAGCCAGTCCCCTGTAGCCAGTGCAGAGCCACATAGCATAGCCTTAGCTTCTGCTAGTGGTCCTCTGGTAACTCCCGTTCAGCCGGGATGTTGGATAAGTGTGCGCCAGAAGCGTAGCTCCAAGCCGAAGCCCACAGGGGTCCATGTCATTGGTTCGACAGCCCATTGATTCGACATCCCATTAGTCCGACTGTCCGTGGTGCTGAACGGCTCGCGGCGGGCATATGGTGCGCCGCGACCGGCTTGAGGCGGAGCAGGCTCACGGCTTATGTGTTTGTCACTTTCTTTTTCATTTTAACCCACACCATGATCTTTTCCTGACCCTAACCAAGTGGTTTTTGTACCTAAACCTAACCAGACCTTAACCACAGGGCATCATGGTGATTTCGGAACGGACTTGAGTTTAATACGGTCGGAACAATGGGATGTCGAACCAACGGGCTGTCGAACCAATGGGCAGTTCTCGCCCACGGCTCGCCACCAGCCTGTTCATGTCTCCAACCGCTCTTCCTCACTCAGCGACACACCTGCTGAGGATAAAACTCTGATTATTGGCAGCTCTATTTTGCGGAACATGAAGTTAGCAACACCAGCGGCCATAGTCAAATGTATCCCTGGGGCCAGAGCGGGCGACATCGAATCAAATTTAAAGCTGCTGGCTAAAGCTAAACGTAGATCCAGTAAGATTGTTATTCACGTCGGCGGCAATGACACCCGGTTACGCCAGTCGGAGGTCACTAAAATTAATTAATCTGACCTCTGATGACATGTTTAGCTGCATGTCATCATTTAATCGCTAGTTGTCCAGGTGGTGTCCAGCAAACAATGTGGGTTTCGTTAATAATTGGCAAACTTTCTGGGGAAAACCTGGTCTCATTAGGAGAGACGGCATTCATCCCACTTTGGATGGAACTGCTCTCATTTCTAGGAACCTGGAAAATTTTCTTAGTAAATTAAATCCCTGACAACCCAGAGTTGAGACCAGGACAGAGAGTCGCAGTCCTATCCACCTCTCTGAGCTTCTAGTTCACTTACCCAGCCATAGTTTCCATAGTTTTATACCAACGGTGTCTGTCCCCCGACCACCTAAATCATTTAAATCTAAAATTAAACAAAGAGGAGTTGTGCATAACAACCTCATAAAAATTAAAACTTCTTCTGTGGCAGAAAGACAAAACAGGAGAATTAAATGCAGACTGTTAAATATCAGGTCTCTATCGTCTAAAGCAGTGTTAGTAAATGAATTAATATCAGATAATAATATTGATTTACTCAGTCTCACTGAAACCTGGCTGTGTCAAGATGAATATGTCAGTCTAAATGAATCCACGCCTCCCAGTCATAATAATACCCACATTCCTCGAGGCAGCGGTCGAGGAGGGGGAGATGCAGCCATTTTTAACTCTAGTCTGTTAATCAGCCCTAAACCTAAACTAGACTATAATTCATTTGAAAGCCTCGTTCTTAGTCTTTTACATCCGACCTGGATGAAATATGGTAAGGTAAATCATAAGTCTTTTGCACTAACACTTTTACACTCTACAAATTTGTAATGTGGATTTAGTCCATTTATTCATGTTGCAATCTCTCTGAGAAAACCCTAAGAAAGGCTTGTCATGCTGACAAGCTGATTTCTCCATGTCCAACAACTGACTGTCAACATCATTGATTCATAGTGAGTGGCTTCAATTGAGCAGCCCAAAAGTACATTTGAAAGTTAAGAATAGCTAAACCCCTCTCTTCCTTTGGGAGTTGTAGTGTTTTATACCTGACTCTTGCATCTGGAAGGGATATAACAGCCTGGGTAGCACATTCATATAATACTACTACTATTACTAATAATAATAATAATAATACATTCAATTTGTATAGCGCTTTTCAATGACCCAAAGACACTTACATAGTGACACAAAAGGGGTAGTGGTGGTGAAGAGCTTTGAAGGTGAGGAGGAGGATTTTAAAGTTGATGCGTTGTTTGATGGGGAGCCAATGGAGGGAGTGGAGAACGGGAGTGATGTGTTCACGGGACCAGGTGTGGGTAAGGAGGTGGGCAGCAGAGTTTTGAACCATTTGGAGTCTGAGTTGATGGTTGAGGTGTTGATAGTGAGTGAGATGGGTCCAGTTTTGTTGAGAGTGGATTTGGTGCCAATGAGGAGGAGCTCTGTTTTGTCACTATTGAGTTTGAGAGAGTCGTGAGTCAGCCATGTTTGTATTGTAGAGATGCAGGTTTCGATGTGGGTGAGGGGAGGGTTTTGGGTGGGTTTGGTGGTGATGTAGATCTGGGTGTCATCAGCGTAGCAGTGGAAGTCCAGGTTGAGTTGGCGGATGATGTGACCAAGGGGGAAGAGGTAGCAGATGAAGATGATATGTATGGTCTCCACTCTCCCCAGAATGGAAAGAGGTAGTGTGTGCCACCTATCTAGATCATCTTTTATTGTTTTATTGTTTTATTTCTCATAATTGGCCTTCAGGGCTTGAAATTAAGACTGCGACCAAAATTTCATCTGTGCAACCTCAATACAAATATAATTGGGAGCACTGATTCCAGTCTAAACGCCCCCAAAAAAAACCCTTTAACAGGGGACAGACGTGCAATAGATGTCGTACAGAGCAGATCAACATAATAAATTAACTGTAATCCATATGAAACAATGAGACAGAAAGAGAGAGAGACAGAGAGAGATGCAGGACAGACGGTAATGACAGTAGCTTACAACAACAATAATATTAAAATTTAATAATAATATATTAATATCTGATAGTATACATGTGTGACAATATTGGGCTTTATAAATAAAATTGATTGATTGAAATTGATAATAACAGTAGAAGTATGACTACTGATAACAGCAGCAGCAGGAGGCATCTGGCAGGACCACGGCAGCAGCACAACCACACACGTCACACTATCCAGGCGCCGCTGCAATACGAGTTAACCTGAGAGACAGTGGAGCACAAAGGGTCCGGAGAAGAAGCCGAATTAGTGACATCCAGAATGGCCGAGTTAGCGAGATGCAGTAATAGGACACAAGAGCGCAGAGTTCTGGTGGGATAATATGGCACTCAGGCGCGCCTCCTCACTGTCTGTTTTTAAAACCCACCTTAAAACCCACTTTTACTCACTGGCTTTTAACCCAGCATGAGACCTCGCTCTGTTTTTATTTGTTTGTTGCTGTTTTTATTCAGTTTTATTTTGTTTTATTTTGCTTGTTTGTTTTACCTGCTTTTTTTGTTGTTTTATGACCTCTTATGTACAGCACTTTGTTTCAACTGTGGTTGTTTTAAAGCGCTTTATAAATAAAGTTGAGTTGAGTTGAGTATGAGCTCTCTAAGATTTGACGGAGCTTGACCATTTAGAGCTTTATAAGTTAACAGTAGGATTTTAAATTCAATTCTGGATTTTACAGGGAGCTAGTGCAGAGAAGCTAAAACAGGAGAAATATGATCTTGTTTCTTAGTTCCTGTTAGTACACGTGCTGCTGCATTCTGAATTAGCTGGAGAGTTTTTAAGGACTTACTAGAGCTACCTGATAATAGAGAGTTACAGTAATCCAGCCTTGAGGTAATAAAAGCATGGACAAATTTTTCTGCATCTTTTTGGGTCAGGATAGGCCTAATTTCCAGTCCATGAGGTTTGTTTTAAATGAGAACTGAAAGACAAATCTCGATCAAATGTTACTCCAAGGTTTCTTACTGTAATGCTAGAGGCCAGAGCAATGCCATCTAGAGAAACTATGTCATCAGATAAAGAGTCTCTGAGTTGTTTGGGGCCAAGAACAATAACTTCAGTTTTGTCTGAATTTAACATCAGGAAATTGGTGCTCATCCAGGTTTTTATGTCTTTAAGGCAATTATGAAGTTTAGTTAATTGATTACTTTCTTCTGGCTTCATAGATAAATACAACTGTGTATCATCCGCATAACAATGGAAATTTATAGAGTGATTTCTAATGATGTTGCCTAAAGGAAGCATATATAGAGTAAATAGGATTGGTCTGAGCACAGAACCTTGCGGAACTCCAAAACAAACTTTAGTACGTACAGTAGGAGCCACTCAAAAGTTTCCATTTCCATGACTGAACCTCGGCAGGTCCGCAGCAGGTCCGTGGCAGATCCGTGATGGCTCTGTGCAAGGAGCAGTGATTATCACCAAAACACTGTAATATCTGCAGATTTGGGAAAGAGCTTATCATATTGGCCTTATCACTATTAGTAGCCTAGTAGCATTTTCTGACTCGGTTGAAAAGCCAAGAGGACGCTCTCTTTTTATCTTTCAAAACCTGTACTTGTCCCTGTGTTTCCCGTTAATTAGGCTACCCCAGTGTAATTATACTCCATCTCATTTACTGTGGTTTGTGTGACTTTTTTGCCGTGTTATCAGGATTCAAACTGAGCTATTTGGAGAAGATCCAAGAAATAAATAACATCGATCTGTACGAGCTACCTGCAGCTGGAGCAGGGAGACGCGTTGCCTGCACCTACATGCTGTTGGTTCACTACTTAGTTTTCAGCATTAGTTACTATACAGGAATTTAAAAGCCTGAAATCACTGGACAGTCCCAGACATGGCATAATGACATGGCATAATGGTTATGTGTGTTCTGTGCGTAAAAGGCAGCCGTGGACCACACTTTGCCATGATGACACACACACACTCACTCACTCACTCACAAGGTGAAACAACCTGATCTCACAGAAGTATGTGATTTTCACCCATTTAGAAATTAGATATTTAAAATCTGATTACACAAGTGTGTTTACCATCCTCTTAAAGTCCACAGTGTACTCTCAATCCAGTATTTACAACTTCCAAATCTAGGAAAAACACTTAAAAAAACTACAATTCCCTGCATTCCCCACAATGAGAAGGTAATTTGTAATTTTAACTAGTGCTGTCTCAGTGCTATGATGCACTCTAAATCCTGACTGAAATTCCTCAAGTAAGTTATCATGGAGAAAATCACACAGCTGGTCTGCGACTATTTTCTCAAGGATCTTTGAAAGAAAGGGAAGATTAGATATTGGTCTATAGTTGGCTACAACCTCTGGATCCAGGGTGGGCTTTTTTAGGAGAGGTTTAATTACAGCTACCTTAAAAGACTGTAGTACATAGCCTGTTAATAAGGATATACTGATCATGTCTAATAAATGAGTGTTAACTAAAGGTAAGACCTCCTTAAGTAGCCTAGTTGGGATGGGGTCTAAGAGACACGTTGATGATTTAGATGAAGAAATCACTGCGGTCAATTCTTGAAGAGAAATTGGGGAGAAGCAATCTAAATATACATTAGGTCTTACAGCTGTGTTTGAGGTTAGATCGGTACTATCTGAGGACAGGAGGTCGAATTTTGCCTCTAATAGTTAGAATTTTGTCATTTAAAAAGCTCATAAAATGATTATTGCTAAGGGCTAAAGGAATACAAGGCTCAATAGAGCTTTGACTCTCAGTCAGCCTGGCTACAGTGCTGAAAAGAAACCTGGGGTTATTCTTGTTTTCTTCTATTAATGCTGAGTAATAGTTTTGCTCTGGCATTGCGGAGGCCCCTCTTATACGTTTTAAGACTGTCTGCCCAGATTAAACGAGATTCTTCCAGTTTGGTTAATCGCCAATTCCTTTCAAATTTTTGCGATATTTGTTTTAACTTACGGGTTTGAGAGTTATACCAAGAAGCCAACTTTCTTTGCTTTGTTAACTTATTTTTAAGAGGAGCTACAGAGTCAAGTGTTGTTCGCAGCGAGCCTACGGCGCTATCGACAAGATGATAAATTCAGGAGGTTAAAGTCGGCAGGGAAACCTCTGTTACTGAGGGAGTTGGTATTGAATTTAACGACGGAGTAATCATTTCCTTAAATTTTGCGACAGCACTATCTGATAAACATCTAGTATAGTAACTGTTGCTGAGTGGCGTGAATCGAGTAAAAAGAAATCAAAAGTAATCAAATAATGATCCGATAGCGAGGGATTCTGTGGAAAGACTGTGAGGTTATCAATTTCAATTCCATATGTCAGAACTAGATCAAGGGTATGGTTAAAACAGTGAGTGGGTTCATGTACACCCTGACTGAAGCCAAAGGAGTCAAGTAATGAGATAAACGCGGTAGCCAGGGAGTCATTATCAACGTCAACATGAATGTTAAAATCACCTACAATAATAACTTTATCTGATTTAAGAACTAAACTGAATAAAAACTCTGAGAATTCAGAAACAAATTCAGAGTACGGGCCAGGAGCACGGTACACTATAACAAATAAAAGTGGCTGCGAGGTTTTCCAGGTCGGATGTAAAAGACTAAGAACGAGGCTTTCAAATGAATTATAGTCTAGTTTAGGTTTAGGGCTGATTAACAGAGTTAAAAATGGCTGCAACTCCCCCTCCTTGGCTGCTGCCTCAAGGAATATGGGTATTATTATGACTGGGAGGAGTGGATTCATTTAAACTAACACATTCGTCTTGACACAGCCATGTTTCGGTGAGACTGAGTAAATCAATATGATTATCTGAAATTAATTTGTTTACTAACACTGATTTAGACGATAGAGACCTGATATTTAACAGTCCGCATTTGATTCTCCTGTTTTGTCTTTCTGTCACAGAAGAGTATTTAATTTTATGAGGTTGTAATGCACAACTCCTCTTTGTTTAATTTTAGATTTAGATAATTTAGGTGGTTGGGGGACAGACACCGTTTGTATAAAACTATGAAAACTATGGGTGGGTTATTACTATAGAAGCTCAGAGAAGCATATAGGACTGCGACTCTGAGTCCTGATGTCAACTCTGGGTTGTCAGGGATTTGAACTACTAATAAATCTGCCAGGTTCCTAGAAATGAGAGCAGCTCCATGAATGCCATCTCTCCTAATGAGATCATGTTTTCCCCAGAAAGCTTGCCAATTATTAACGAAACATTAAAACATTACAGAAACCCAAAACTCAGGGAGGATTAGAAGCACCAAACTTTAAACTTTATCATATGTCAAGTCAGTTAAAATACTTAAAACAATGGCTCACCCCTTCAGATTTTGATTCATACTGGTTAGAAACTGAGCAGGCACTATGCATCACTATTAATCTTTCAGATCTCCCATTCATCCGTCAAACAATTAAATATCAGAGGTAAATAAATGGGACTCCCTTTGCACAGCCAGTTTCAGGAATCAGGTGCTGATCGGCCGCAGGAACATCTTAGTCAAAACATCAACATAAACCACCGCACACTGAACTGAATTGCTGTGATTTTATTCAGAGCAAACTACGCGTTTCGCCCGTGGCTTCTTCAGGTTCGCTCGGCATGAACACAGAAACACACACCCACAGGTGTGTTAAATATAAAGGGGTCACATGACCCATTCTCAATCACAGTTTTTCATTTCTCTTTTTTAAATATTTTTTCTTTAACATTCTACAAAAGCATTTACAAATTTTTTTTTGCAATTTATCAAAGAAATGATATATACACACAAAATTACATAGATCAAAAAACAGCAAGAATTAGAAAGAGTTACAGGTGCTATACTGTTATGTAAATTACTTAAATACAGATTTTTTTTTTAAAAAAGGGAGTGGACTGTTAGTCCTACCTCTGTCCCTCTCCACTATTAGACAGAAGAAAAAAAAGGGGGGGGGGGGGGGGGGGGCAGGGAAGTGACAAGAGGCCTAGTGGCTCATCTCTCCCTATGGATCCCAATTACCTGTGGGAGGAGACATAAGTCAATATTTATATCACAGAAAAGAACTCAAATCCTGTGTCTCATTAAGTCCATGTGGCTCAAGTGTGTTCAATTCATGGATCCAAAATGCTTCCCTTCTTAAGAGCTGGTTAATCAGATTACCCCCTCTTGGATTGGGTTGCACTTTCTCAATACCAATAAATTTAAGAGAAGAGGCTGACCCATGTTTTTTCTCTTTGTAATGTCTAGCAATGGCATAATCCATGTTTCCATTGCTGATGGCAGCCTTATGTTCAGCAATTCTCAATTTGAAATGACGTTTTGTTTGGCCCACATACATTAAACCACAAGGACATTTCAAAATGTAAACAACATGTGTAGAAAGACAGTTAATGAATTCCTTATTCCTTATTTCTTTCCTGAATGAGGGTGATTGAATGTTTTGGTGTCAACTGTATTAGAACAATGAGCACATTTTCCACATCTATAATTACCATATACTTGTTGAACAAGCCAATTAGTTTGTGTGGGTTCCTTGTACATAGAACTCACCACAAAATCTCTGACATTTCTACCTCTTTTAAAGCAAAAGCGAGGTTTGGAAGATGTCAAATGGTCCAAACTTGGATCACATTCTAGGATTCTCCAATGTTTGTTAATGATCTTTTTGACTTGCATAGATGCTGTACTATATTCAGATGCAAAAGTCACTCTGTTGTCGATGTGTTTGGGGGAAGGATTAAGTAATTCTTCCCTCTTTTTTTCATTAGCTTTTTTAATAACTTGGTCAACAAGTGTCTGGTCATATCCTCTTTGTTTAAAACGCTGGGACATTTCTTCAGCCTTAGTTTGATAATCATCAGTATCACTGCATATTCTTCTCAGTCTTACAAACTGACCATATGGGATGTTACTGATAATATGGTCAGGATGAAAACTAGAGGAGTGCAAAATAGTATTTCTGTCAGTTTCCTTATGATAAATCGATGTCTTTAATTTTTTGTTTTCATTAACAGTGATCGAGAGGTCCAAGAAGTGAATTTTTTCTTGACTGTATTCCATGGTAAAATGCAAGGTGGGATAGGTGCTGTTTATATAGTCACTAAACGCTTTAAGTTCATTCTCAGAACCTGTAAACCCCACAAGGATGTCATCGATATATCTTTTGAAAAACAGGATGTGCTTAACAAAGGGGTTGTTGTTAAATATATATCTATCTTCCCATAAACCCATGAACAAATTTGCATAGTTAGGAGCAAATGGTGACCCCATACTTGTTCCCTGAGATTACAGGTAATACTTGTTGTCAAACATGAAATAATTAGATTTTAAAATGAACTTTGTAAGTGACATAAGTAATTCCACTGGAAGTGTATCTTTCCCAGGTTCAAGATAAAAATTCATGGCTTCTAATCCCCCTTCATGTGGAATATTGGTATAGTACTGCATAAAACTATAAAATAACAATACGGAGGCTGCAGTTTCACCGGAGGACCACTTTATTCTTTCTTCCATTCCAAAACGTAACTTCACATCACAACACAGTGTAACAACACTTCCGCTCTCTGTTAAGCCTTCAAAATAAGAGCTCAAGGCATGTACCATGGTGACAGCTTATAGCAGGAACTTAAAATCACCCTAAGAGGCAAGTCCATAAAAATAGGTTACAATAATAATCTGATAAATTACAATTAACATTACAGCTGAGGTAACATGCAACAAAACCGATGATCTGCACCAACAGGACTGTGAGTTATGTCACATAAGTTAATCAGCGGCACTTACTTTTTCCCATCTGGACTTAGTTCTCCTTGGAATTCTTCCAGTGTCGCCCTCCAAATATCTCTTGTAAGGTCCTGAACGTTTAGCCATTCTGTCTTGATTATTTCCATAAGTCACAACTGATATCAACGATTATTTAGACCAAAATGAGAGTAAACAATAGCCCTGATTCCCCGCTTCTGATCCGGCTTTGACCTCCCGTATCCCAGCAAGCATTGTAGATTGCGCAATGCGCAATACTAGTCTCACGATAGTAAACAGCAAGTTCGTTGCGCTGCACACATCTCGCGATAGAAGGTTATGGTCACCTTTCGCGCTCATTCTCAGCCATTGCAGTGGACGTCAGGATACCACGGAGCAGCCGTTAGGAGTTAAACATTGGCTATCTATCGAGATGGCTTATGCTATACATTTTTTTAAGGACAAAAGTGTTGAAGTGGAGAAAATCGACTGGATGTACACTGGGAACCAGAAAAAAACGTGTTCAAAAAACATTACACAGTGCCCCAATCTTGAGGATGAAGATAGATGGATGAGTGTGAAGTGGGCCAAGGGCAAGAAAAAGAAAGACGGTCCAGCCTTTTTTCCGGCCAAAGTTTTAATGCTCGGCGGTAAGTCATGCAGCCTAAAATTGTATGACTTCATGTGTCACATAACTAGCTTAATGGAATCAATGTTAGCATAATGTATCAGCCTGTTTATCAAGGTTGTGAGGATGAATGGACTTGGCTAGTTTGTGCTATCATAGTTTGTGCTCATTAGGCTATATGAGATGTTTGAATTGAAGCATACGTTTGTGTAACTTTTCCAAACTAACTTTTTATACACTTTTTGTTTGCTCATTGTGCCAAAACTTTTTCACATAGACAACTACAGTGACCTCTGCAAAAAGAGGGAAGAATGTATAAAAGGTGAAGACATCTGGAAAAAAAAAAACTGCTAAGAGGAAGATAACGCCCAACAGCAAGTGGATGGAGAATGTGGAGGAAGAGAAGCCAACAAAACAGGCAAATAAATAGATAGATAGTACAGTGGAGAAGCTCTTGATTCTTGCAGAAAAAAAGCATACAATGCAATACAGAAATGACATGTTTACTTTTTTCTTAGACATCATTCATGTCATGAATGTAGACATCATTCATGTCATAGATGACAAAATTCCATGACTTTTTCAAAACCTTGGAAAATTTTAAAAATTAATTTTCAGGTCTGGAAAGGTCTTGAAATTAAGTAAAATCTTCAAAGGTTTTGAAAAAGTCATGGAATTTTGTCATCTGTGATTTAATTAATTAATTAATTAATTAATTTCACAGTAATCATCCTAAATGTACTCAAGGACCTCTAAAACCTCCTCTAGGACCCCTAAAGCTTCATCTAGGACCCCTTAAGTTTCAACTAGAACCTCCAAAACTTTCTCCAGGATCCCTTACACTTTTCCAGGACCTCTAAAACTTTTTCTAGGAGCCCTCAAACATTCTCCAGGTCAGATAAAAACCTTCTCCAGGACCCCTTAGAATTTATCTATCATCTATCTGGCCAAAAATATATTTTTTACTAAGCCTGCAATGGATATCAAAATACAATATGTAGGTAGCAGTGAGGACACCATGACCACAGATTACACAATTGACAAATGCAAAATCTTGACTTTGTTACTTTGGTTTATTTTGTTAAATTATGTTGCTAGTTGGGACCAGTGACGTCCTGGTTGCTCAGCTGGAAAAACGCGCTTTATTGCATGTCATTCCCTCTCTTTCCCCCTTTTCCTGTCTATCTTGACTGTCTCTATCAGTAAGAAGTTAGAAAAAAAAACTGGTACCACTTGATTCTGATAAGTACTAAATATTTTATTTCAGCACATCCCTACTATTAACCTTTTAACTGTAATTTTGACAGCAAAAGACCAAAAAGGCAACCTGTCCTGCAAAAGAGGCTTCAGACCAAATGATTGAGGGCCTGAAGAAGGAGCTGATGGCAAAACAAGCAGCTGTAGAGGTAAATTATTTGAATATTTACAAGCTTTAGAGTTTAAGTCAGTCATTTTGAATTGAAGTAATAACTTGTACGTAGGGTTGGGCGATTATGGCAAAAATCAAAATCATGATCAATTGAACTTTTTACCTCGATTATGTTTAAGTAAGGGATAATGCCCTTAGAGGTGTCCATTATCAGGTTTTAATGGATGACGTGGAGCCATGAACCATCTGACGCAAAGTCCATTAAAACCTGATGATAGGACACCTCTAAGGGCATTATCCTGCTTATACCATGGTCACTTACCAAAGAAATAAATATTAAATCAGTTATTTGTGCTTTAATGTGTTTTACAGTTAAAATAATGAGAGGAAAAAAAATCATAATTCATCTAATGGAATGACCAAGGTCTGTATAAACCCATTTAGAAATATATTTTGGTCCACATTTAAAAAATATTATTAAGCACGCCACACCTCTGTGACCTCTGAATCTGTGTGACCAGCGACATCAGTCACGTTCGTGTGTACAGGTGGGGGGTCCCCAAGGAAAAAAGGTTTGAAACTACTGCTCTAAATGGCAGTTTTGATTATTTTTCGATTATTTGCCCAGCCCTGCTTGTATGGGACTCATGGTGCCACAGAGACTGCAGACTATTTCATGTAAATTGATTGTAAATGTGTGCCTTGTGCGCACCAATTGTGTTGTTTCAGATGCCCAGGACAAATTTCTTCTACAGGAGACAATGAAAGGCTAATCATCAAATCATCATCAATCAGCTTGTGTTTGATACAGTATAATTGTGTGTGTGTGTGTCGTAGCCAACCTCTGAATCTGAGGAGTCATTAGATGAGGACCCACTGCCCAGAAACTGGAGTAAGGCCCAACTGAAAATAAAGGAACTTCAAGCAGAGAACAAGAGGCTTAAAGAAGCCAATATGAAAGCGATACTGGATGCAATGAAAGGTAAGTTTATGAAATTAGAAAAAAAACAACTTAAATAGTCTGTTCATGTAGAGACATGACCAACCATAACTGCATGACAAGTAGTTTCAGATGATCTTGATAAAAACATGTATAAATGTTTTATATATAGCTTACTTAAACTTGCACAAGCCCTTATTTTATTTTATTGTATGATGTTTGGAACCTGTCTCAACGAGCAGTCATGGGGCTTAAAGTTTTTTCACCCTTGTCTTATAATCATTTATATCTTTATTCTCTTAACAGAGCTTCCACTAGTAGTGGAGACGTTGAAAGGAATTATTGAGAACCTCCCAGCCTCAAGCCATGCATCCATGTAATCCTGGTCCATACAATCTATGGACTCACCAGTGTCTGCACATGCCTCTCCTCAAGTGGACTCTGACGACATGGTAAATACCTCACATAGAAAGATATGTTAGAATCCATGTGTGTTAATGCTGATTGTAAGAGTTACTGTCTTTATCTATTTATCTATTTAAAGATTAAGGAAATCCACTGTTAAATAAAACAAAGTAAAAATAAAATCACTAAATGCATGATGTTTCCAAAGTCAATGAATAATCGTGTTAAATAATCGTGATCTCAATATTGACCAGAAATAATAATAACTGTGAATATGTTTCATAATCGAGCAGCCCTACTTCCCAGCTTATCTGAGTTATGTTGTATGGTTGTGCTCTATAGATTTAATTGCAAATTACAACTCATCAAACTACAACAAATCCCATAGACATTATCAGGCAGATACGTTTATTAAAACTTAAAGCGAACATGGGCTACGGAATAGAAAACTTGACATAGGAGCTGTGCAAAAATTATCCAATTGCAATTGCAATTTTCCCTGAGCTAATATTAGTGTTAAATGGACTGTACTTATATATTGCTTTTCTAGTATTATCAACTACTTAAAGTGCTTTACAATACCGGTCTATCAGTCACTTATTCACACCACATTCATACACTGATGTCTGGAGGCTGCCATGCAGGGTACCAACCAGCTCCTCAGGATCTAACATTCATACACTGATCTCCCTCTGAGCTACAGCTGCCCGTTAAATATTAACCATATGTGTATATCTCACCAGTGTACTAGCATCAGGTGGAAATTTTGAAGTTTGACCTTATGCAGTGACCTTTACCTTTGAGTGGTTCTACTCAAAATCAAATATTTTTTTTAATTTCATGACCCACAACACTTCCACTTAGTTTAGTCCAAATCAAATCAAAACTGTTTGACTTATGCTATACACACACTCACACACACAAATACACAAGTGAAAACAGTGTCCCATATGTGTTAAATGGCACAGGTTTAATGATGGCTACATGTAACCCAAAGCATTAAGGTAACAATCACAGAAGCACAATTAGTATTAAAGCAAAACTTCTGTTGCACTGCTGACAGCAGTCTGTTGGTTTTGCACTTAACACTTAATTCCATGTCAGGTTTAAACAAATGTGAAATCTCCACAAAGCCTGGAGGCTTTTGCTTCAAATTTGGTGCAAATTTCAAATTGGAATCAAGGACGAACTGATTACATTTTGTGGGGTCAAAGATCACCTAAGTGTAACTCTAGACATTTTTAGCAATAACTCAAGAGTTCATGTTAGTTATGACAAAGTATCACACAAAAATCAAATACTATAAAATGATGAAGTCAGGACATTTTATACCCAAAATTTCAAAGGTCAGCTTCACTTAAAATTATAATGTTTTGCATAAAAAAACAAAACAAAAAAAACTTCTCTGGCCGGTTTACAACGCCATAACTCAGGAACAGAAGGGGAGGTTGTGCCTGTTTTTGCATTTGGTTGCCATTCATACTGACTTGGTGACACTAATCTTGGGTAGCATCCTTGAAACTGTGCTGATTGTCAAGATTTGTGTGAATGACACATTTGTTTAGAATTTATTTTGAAGAAACATATTTTCTTTGTAAGGTTTGTCGATAAGTTAATATATTTGATTTTGAAGTAATAGTATGACATGATGACATCAGTTGGCTTTTGTTGTTGTTCACAGCGAAGTTGTGTACTTGTATGTCTTTTTTCATTAACTAAAGATGATTTTGTCCAGAGTGTCTCATCATCATTTTTAAGGTTGTAAGACAAAGCTGCAACATCTGTGCAACTGAGTTTGAAATAACAAGGACAAAAGACTACAATACTTAGGTTACTTGCAGTATACTTCAGAGCATACTTTCATAAACTAAAAAGTGGACTAGAATCATCTCTTCCAGTGTAAATGGTTCATCCAAACTGCTATTGGCCTCTTCCCTCCTGTCCAGTATTTCTGGGTGTTGGCTTAATGTCTTTCTTCTTCTTCTTCTTTTACCTTCTTCTGACAAGTTTTCTGAGCTGCGTACTTTTGCAAATGCCTTAACCATTATTTCTGCTTTTTCTTTATCTGTCACTGCTCTTTTTCCATCATCTATCATGACTGGATACTCCCACTCTCTCCTGTCCCCTCCCATTCTCCTTATCATTCCCCACACCTCTCCTACTGGTGTTGTTCTTCCAATTGAGCTGCAAAAGTTCCTTCAGCTTTCTCTCTTGGCTTGCCTCATCGTTCTCCTCACCACTGCCAGCACCTTTTTATACTGAATTAGGTCTTGCATGTTATGGGTTCTTTTGAGCAATCTTAATGCCCTGTTCCTTTGCCTTACAGCCTGATGGCATTCCTCTGTCCACCATGGTACCAGCTTCCTCTTACTCCTTCCTTTACTTTTGGGTATGGCTTTTTCTGCTGCAGCAATAATTATAGATGTTATCTGATTATTAAGCTCATCCACATCATCTGACCTGTCAGTTATCAGTATTTTCTCCTCACTCAGTCTTTGAAACTCACCCCAGTTAGCCTTTTAAAATCTCCATTTTTTAACTCTAGCTTGCTTGTCACTAGCTTGTCTTCCTTCCACTTTCTCTCCCACATAATAGGCCACTGGATAATGATCACTGCCCAGAGTTGTTTTCAAAACTTTCCAGGAGCTGACTCCAGCTAAAGAGTTAGATACAAGTGTGATATCTAATGCTGACACTGCACCTGTTGCTGTGTTGATCCTAGTGCCCTTTCCGTCATTCATACAAACTAGGTTGTTATTATCCATCAGTTCTTCAATTATTCTGCCATTTAAGTCTGTCTGTAACGCTCCCCAAGTGGTGCTATGGGCATTAAAATCTGCACACCAGACCTTTCTAGCTTTGTTCTGACTTTGTATTTCCAGCAACTTATCCAAGTTTAACTTTTTACATGGGTTGTAGTAATTGATTACCACTAGTGCTTCTCCTTTATTCCAAATTTCCACGGCTATATACTCCAACTCATCTCCTTTCTCTAGCACTCGACAAGGTATTCCATGTTTTATAAGAATTACACATCCTCCTCCTCCCCCAAGGCTTCTATCTTGTCCATGTGTTACATAGCCAAGCACAACAAAATCCAAACTAGGTTTAAACCATGATTCCTGGATGCACACAATGTCAGGTTTTTCTTTCAATTCTTGCATGAAATGCTTAAACTCATGGCCATTAGCCAGCAAGCTCCGTGCATTCCACTGCAGAAGAAAGACCATAAGCACTATTAACCATACATGGTGTTTCCTGGCTCGACTGATTAGTGAGGTTTTCCCTCACCTCTTCCCATGTCAGTCCTACGAGACCCAAGTGATTCACCGCTGCTTTGACTATCAACTGGATTTTCACATTTTTTGACTTAACTTCAGCAGTGTTGTTTATCACTCCTGCTATGAAAGTTAGTGCTTTTTTGTCAACATACAGCTCATGGTTGGCTTTCTTTTGTGGCACTCTGCTCCCTGCTCCTTCTTCTCTCTTTTCACTCGTTACTCTTGCTGCCTCAGCATAAGAGAGCTTCCTCTCCACCCTTACTTTCTGAATTTCTTTTTCTCCTTTCATGAATTCACATCCCCCATAAGCCACACTATGAGCCCCACCACAGTTACAGCACCTTGGTTGCACTCCATCTCCACACTTTCCGTACTCATGGTCTCCCCCACAGCGAGCACATCTCCTCTGCTCTCTACAAACCTTAGCTGTGTGTCCAAATCGTTGACATTTAAAGCACCTTAGTGGCTTTGGCACACACACCCTTACTGGATAACTCATGAAGCCCAGGAACACTTTAATTGGCACCAAATTACCTTCAAACTCAATCAGTACTGTTTCACTATCCTTCTTTGTACCATCCCTTGTTGTTTTCATTCTCAACACACTTTTCACTTTAGCTCCCTTGATATTTTTCTTAAGTTCCCCCATATTTACTGCCAATGGCGCACCTGTTATTACCCCTTTGCACCCTCCTTCTCTTTGTGCTCCAACCCTCCTTGTGCTCTCTACCTTAGCTTTTCCTATCTCCTTTAAACTAAGAGCTTTCTCAAGCTGCTCTTCATCCACACATCTCACCAGAAGATTTCCATCATTAAGGACTTTGGCGTACAATATCTCTCCAATCTTGTTAGCCAGAGTTGTAGTTAGCATGAATGGATTGATTTTCTTCATCATTTCCTGTCTCTTTTCATTGAATCTTATAATGACACATTTATCTGACTTATTCTTCTGCCGTTCATAGCCCTCTTCCTCACTGACAGATCGGTCACTGTTGGCTTTTCTGATCCTTTTTGTCCCCTTTCCTTGGTGTTCAACAACCCAGCTCTGCACTTCGCTCTCATGTGCTTCTCCTTTTCCCTCTTCTAAGTCCATGTCTAGCAAACTGATCCCAAAAAATCCTCATAACCCACCTCCTCTCCTAACTCTAGCAATTCTGCTCGGGTAGACCTTACCAGTTTCCCCTGTTTTAATTGCCCTGATGACGTTTCTGCCATCTCTTCTCCACCTCCCAACAGCTGTTTGGCTAGCTATAAGGCGCAGCGCACAAATCTCATTTTACCGGGCCTATACAGGCCGTTGGCCGAAACCTATGCAAACCACTCCTTACAACCTACCTTTTACCAAAACCAAAGTCCGTAATCCTAGATCAGAGCCAAACAAACTGTAAATTGTTCCTACCAGATGTGCCGAAGCTTTCAAATGTATCTTTATTGACAGCTGTCAATGGGCAGGACAGTCAGCAGGGGCAGACGAGCCATTTTCACCCGTACAGTGTGAGCTCTCTGATCATGCTTGATGATCGGAACGTACAGTGTGAGCACATAAATCATGAGCTTTGGCTGCACATTGTAGATGATTCACTCGTGCAGTGTGAGCTGGTATTAAGAACAAGATTTTAAAAATCATACAGTGTATGCTGGACTTTAGTACCCGTTAGTACCAGTTACGGTGTAAATTGCGGGCTGTAATCTAAAGCGTTACCTTGAATTGAAATGGAATTTAACTGTGAAGTTGGACTGCAAGAGAGGATGGACAAAGTCTGCAAATGTCCTTCAACAGTGTGACAGAGAAAAAAAGAGCTAAAGCATGCATTTGTTATAGTTTGAATTCATAATTGTCAAGAGAGATAGAGTTAGAGTTGGTAGTAATACAAGCAGAAGAATAAAGTTAATGGAAGACAGTCATTGCCTCCTCATTACATTTCTACATAACAAACTGATCAAGAAGGCCAGCTCTGTCCTGGGATGTTCTCTGGGCTCTGTGCAGGTGGTGGGAGAAAGGAGGATGACAGCCAAGCTGTCAGCTCTGAGGACTAACGACTCCCATCCCCTGCAGGAGGAGATAAAAGCTCTGGAGAGCTCCCTCAGCCATAGACTGGTTCACCCAAAGTGTGTGAAGGAACACTATCGCAGCCACCCTCCCGGTGGACACGTCTCCAGCAACGCTGAACACAGCGAGAGTCTCCTGACCGTTTCATATTTAATTCCAGTCAGGACAAAACAGGAGGTTTTTTTTTTTCTTGTGTTCATTGAAAAGTAAAGATATGTTAAAGATTTGTTATCAAGCTGCTTGTGGTCCCCACTTTATGCATGTTGTGGTCAACACAAGCCTGACCTTAATACTGGTACCTTTAACTGGTACGCACTACATTTTGAACCTGTCATTACTGCGCCACTTCAATGTTATTCAGCCAAACAAACTGAGGAGCGTAAGGGTGACATTTCTGTTAGCATCATTCTATAGGACTATTATGGACTTGCAATCACATCCAGGTCATAAATGATAACATAGTCGTACTATTTAATCCCAATTTTCATGAAGTGGATATTTGTCAAGGCTCACTGTCGCAAGGCTATGTTATCCCAGGACCGGTCAGGCCCAGCAGTAAGGAGGACCATCCTACACTCCGTCCATAGCGGTCCAGTCTGGAGGGCCTCAATGCATAGGGCAGCAATGAGGAAACTGCACCTCATTGGGAAGTTGACATAAAAAAGTTCAAATTAAAATAGGAAAGGTTATTAGAATGTAACATAGCAACTCCTTCTCTTTCCTTCATATGATCATTAAAGGTGCCTCATCACATTCAAATGTTCAATAGTAGTTAAGGTGTTTGTATTCATGTATTTATTAGTTTATTTGTGAGGGACATTGCAAGAAACACTAACAGGTTAAAATAATATGAATCAGATGTGTTGCATACAGTTAGGGCTGCCACTAACCTATATATTTTTTTAAAATAATTGATTAATCATTGATTATTTTATTCGATTAATCAGATTTTGAAAAAAGGCACAGGATGTATTTTTCTATGACATTTTTAATATCATAGTAGGTGGCTGCCCATCTCTGCCAACAGTGCATAGGCCTATGTGATACAACAGTATAAAATAATACAAGTAAATATATGCTGCACATGATTTGAATTGGCCTACTGCCATCTGCTGGTAAAAAGGACAAACATCAGCTTGACACTTCACTGACGCAACGATGCATTATGGAGAAACCCCGTGTTAACAGTAACAACGCGGCACACACAATAATTTATTATATCCTCGATTACTTTATTGTACTTTATTGCAAACAATTCGGCGAATGAATATTAAAGCAGCCTTTGAGGGAATCCCTATACGTCCTTCATGGGAACAATATGCATGGCGATTTCCCTCAGTCTCTGAACAGCAACGTTATGGTTGAACAACAAGTTTTACTGTAGCCATAACGTTTGCTATCATAACATTTTATTTCTATTTTTATGAATAAAAAGATCCTCACATCAATGGCAGGCAGCTTTTCAAAATGCGCAAAACATCAGGTGTAAGTGGAAATAAAAGATACACGGGAAAGTTTTCTAGGATATTTATAAGTTTTATTGGCAATCTTATCTTCCTGTCTTTTATTTTGAAGTTACTTCCGCCTCTGATGTCACCGCAGTTCTCCTTTTTGTCCAAAACAATAAATGAAAAAATGAATCTGAAAAAAAAAACAAAATCGGGCTGTTATTTGAATTTGGTTTTGTCGTTTTTCGTTTTTTGATTCTGACAAGAAAAACGGAAAAACGGCTCCGTTTTCTCGTTTTTTCGTTTCAAACCAAAAAGGAAAGAAACGAGAAAACGATGGTATTTCCGTTTTTTTGTTTTTGATTTAAAACGAAAAACGAACTGCCTGACGGTACCCTGATCTTACAGCAGTCAAGGGGAAAGAGTAAGATTAAAGATTTCAATATTTTAAAACTTAAAGCCACAGTGTGTAGGAATTTTCCCATCTAACGTTGAAATCACATATTGCATTCAAACAGATGGCGCACTCTAGCGCCTCACTGTTTCAAACACGTAATGCAACAACTGTAGCCGCTGTGTACCAAAAAGCTATGATAACACAATCCGATACTACATGGAGTATTAATTCAGGCTCCTGCACAGACACACGCGACGCGAGTTGACAAACCCCCTCCTCACCATGCTGGCTGTGTTTACAACGTAGGACTGTTGGGGCGGATGTAAATTGAAACAGCTGATAGTGGCCAGCAGCACTACTGCCGCATAACAAAGTCCCACTCTTTGAGCATAATGCAGGATCATGTATTATGCAGCATCACGGGAGACGGAATCCTTGTTGCCAAGAAAGTGCAGAAGGGAATCAAAAAGGCAGCGTGACCGGCGAATTAAAAAAACAAGGGTCAGCACTGGGGTTGCCTTTCCCAGGTGGAGAGAGCTGCTGAAGGAGAAAGGTAATACAATCACAGGCTAGCGCTAACGGCGGCTAACGGCGGCGCAGTGATGCGAGGAGAGGGATGAGGCTGTTAGCGACTGGCCGCTAACACGGGCTAACAGTCACCAGCAGCGATGGCCTGTGATTGTATTACCATCCTCGCTCAGCAGCTCTCTCTACCTGGGAAAGGCTAACCCGATGTGGGCCTTCGTTCTGTTCTGTTAATTCGCCGGTCACGCTGCCTTTTCTATTCCCTTTTGCGCTTTCTTGGCAACAAGGATTCCGTCTCCCATGATGCTGCATATGCCTGATCCTGCATTATGCTCAAAGAGTGGGACTTTGTTTCAAATTTGCCAGAGTAGTAGCGAAGCGCCTCTTGCTCCTCTCCTTCGGCTCCTCAGTCACGCAGTGCTGGCCTGGCTCTCAACGAAAAAAACGCCGAAGGCGGTGCTGTATGTCCCTTGCTGGCGGGTGTATTCTCAAGATGGCGAACCGTAATGGAACCCCACAGACGACTTACCCGCACAATGTACAAACAAATCCTAAATTTTCCTTTTACGAGAATAAGTCAGATTATTGGTGGAGGTAGGCCTAATAGTACACCAGTGATGACATATTTATGAATGCAGATATCAATTTTTGCCAATAAACTGAAACTGAAAATGTTACACACTGTGGCTTTAAAAAAAACTAGGCATGCAAAAAAGTACAAAAAAATACAAGAAACAGCAATAACTACTACTACTACTACTACTATAATAATAATAATAATGAGCAGTGGATAAAAAGTGAGCAATGGATTAAAGTGAGCATATTTAGTGCAAAGTGAATATTGTATTTGCAAATAAACAACAAGGGGGGCAGCTGGTTATGTAGCCTGATAACAGCAGACAGGAAGGACCTGCGATAGTGTTCCTTCACACACTTTGGGTGAATCAGTCTATGGCTGAGGGAGCTCTCCAGAGCTTTTATCTCCTCCTGCAGGGGATGGGAGTCGTTAGTCCTCAGAGCTGACAGCTTGACTGTCATCCTCCTTTCTCCCACCACCTGCACAGAGCCCAGAGAACATCCCAGGACAGAGCTGGCCTTCTTGATCAGTTTGTTATGTAGAAATATAATGAGGAGGCAATGACTGTCTTCCATTAACTTTATTCTTCTGCTTGTATTCTTCTGCTCCAACTCTAACTCTATCTCTCTTGACAATTATGAATTCAAACTATAACAAATGCATGCATTAGAACTTTTTTTCTCTGTCACACTGTTGAAGGACATTTGCAGACTTTGTCCATCCTCTCTTGCAGTCCAACTTCACAGTTAAATTCCATTTCAATTCAAGGTAACGCTTTAGATTACAGCCCGCAATTTACACCGTAACTGGTACTAACGGGTACTAAAGTCCAGCATACACTGTATGATTAAAATCCTGTTGTTAATACTAGCTCACACTGTACGAGTGAATCATCTACAATGTGCAGCCAAAGCTCATGATTTATGTGCTCACACTGTACGTTCCGATCATCAAGCATGATCAGAGAGCTCACACTGTACGGGTGAAAATGGCTCGTCTGCCCCTGCTGACTGTCCTGCCCGTTGACAGCTGTCAATAGAGATACATTTGAAAGCTCCGATTTGTTCCGGAAGTGCCGATGGAGAGAGAGAGAGAGGGAAAATTTGAATTGGTACCGGCACATCTGGTAGGAACAATTTACGGTTTGTTTGGCTCTGATCTAGGATTACGGACTTTGGTTTTGGTAAAAGGTAGGTTGTAAGGAGTGGTTTGCAAAGGTTTGAATTGGCCAGGCCCGGTCAGATATGAGAGAGGGAGAGAGAGAGAAATGGCTACAGGTTGGGGGTTGCAATTCACACATACAGAAAGAGAGGGGGGGGGGGGGGGGTGGTAGAGATAAGTGGGAGGGACAGCGGCTTTCCGTGCCTACAAAAAAATAGTTCAGTGTTTACCCAACACGCTCAATACATGGACATGCAATGACAAATTGTCATTAACTTATTACATTATAAAAAACGATGAAATTATGGACTTACCCATGTTTAAAATGACCTGTTGAAGTGAAAAGACGAGTACTGACGGGAACAAACGAGTTGAGTCGATGTTTAACCGGCGTGGAGAGTGCAGGAGAAATGCACTGCCTGTGTGGACAGTCAAGCGCCTGCGAGTACACTCTCAGGACTTCCGCGGCACTAACGTGCTCGGTGTGTCCTTAGCGTTAATTAAAACAGCCAACTTATTGAAAAATGTCGGGTTTAAATCGGGCTCGGGATCATAATTACAGTTAATTGGACGGGCTTGGACCGGGTCTGGCTGAATTCTTTGGGCCCGATCTAAGCTCCACTACAGATACAAACAAAGGGGAATGTCTTCTGGCAGCAACATACATTAGAGTCCTTCCACTAAGCCTCTGAGAGAAGGACTACAATCTCGTAGACTGGCCTTAGAAACACCTTGGCTGTCCTGTCCTTCATAATCCACACCTCTACCTTGCAGACCCTGTTGTCACTGCTTGGCAGCATCTTAACAACTAGTCCCATTGGCCATTATGGCTGTCTTTCAGTAAGACAACTTCTCCCTCTTTGACATTTGGCTTGTCTTGCATCTACTTCCTGCGGCTCTGTAGAGTAGACAGATACTCTGCCCTCCATCTCTTCCAGAATGCATCAGCAAGACACTGGACTTGCTTCCACTGTTTTCCGTACAACTGAGCCATGTCAAAGTTTCCAGAGGGGGCTGAAACTGCACTCAACTTCTGAGTAAGGAGCATCACTGGGGTGGGCACTGTAGGCATATCTGGGTCAGTGGATATAGACCCAGGAGGCCTTGCATTCATGATCGCCATCACCTCCGCCATGAAAGTGCTCAGGATTTCACATGTGAGATGTGTCAGTCCTGTGTGAAGCAGCATTGCGTCCAGAATGCGCCTGGCAACTCCGATGAGCCTCTCCCAGGAGCCACCCACGTTGGAAGCATGAGGAGATTAAAAACCCAGAAGCAGCCTTTCTCCTGGAGGTACTTCCTGACTGTTGTGTCGTCTGTGCTTATATTCAACTCCTTACAAGCTCACACAAAATGACTTCCTTTGTGAGACCGTAGAAGTTTGGCAGGACCGTGAATCGAGAAAAACCTCCTAAGGGCGTTGATAAAATTGTTGACATGGTTTCAGTTTGCTCAATATGCACTGTTCTAGTTGACATGCACGTAGACAGCATGGCCCAGCGTTTGCTGTCTGCATATCATCCTCTTGTCCGATGTGTCATGATGGACCACTGTCCAAAAACGTCAAGGCCAACAGTGGTGAATGGAGGCTCAGAACTGATTCTGTCGGCAGGTAGCTCTGCCATTTTCTGGTCCTCCAACCTCCCTCTCAGTTTGCGGCAGGTAACACACTTGTGGATGACAGAAGACACTAGACGCTTGTCCCCAAATATCCAATATCCAGCAGGTCAGATAGCTCCTTCTGTAATGTGCTGCCCTTGGTGAGCTACTTGTTCATGAAAGTGTCTCATGAGTAGTGTGGCAATGTGATGGGTATGTGGAATGATCAGTGGGTGCTCTTCTTCTTTTGACAGGTCAGCATTAGAGAGATGACCTCCAACACGAAGCAGACCATCTTTATCCACAATCAGATTGAGCTTTTTCAGCATGTTTTGTTTGGGGAATGTCTGTCTTTGTTCAAGTCATTTAAATTCCTCCTTGAAGGCTTCATACTGCACAGAAGCAATGATCACAGCTTTGGCTTGTAAAAGCTCACTTATGCTGGATGCGTCTCCGAAATATTTCCATCCTTTTCTTCCAGCCTTGTCTGACTTCCCTTTGAAAGATGCTGCAACATGAATGAGTCTGGCCATGGTTCAATGGAGTGTTCTCTAGCTTGAGCATCGCTCGAAGTGTTGTGAGCCCAACTGAGACTCTGATGCCTTGGTTACCAGAGTAGTAACCTCCGGACGAAACCCATCATCAGCTTCAGGTTCAATGAGGGTGAAGAGATTGGATTCAGATGTCTCCACTGCTTCGTTATGATACAGGAAGGCCGGGCCTAAGAACCAGTTGCTGTGTTGGAGTTGGCATGCTGGAACCTGGTTGCATGATCTGCAGGATTCAGGTCTGTCGGCACATAGTACCACTGGTCAGGGTGTGTGGACCGTCTGATCCGAGTGACTCGGTTAGACACATACAGATAACACCTTCTTGTAGACAGTGTTGTTTTCGTCAACGATGACGATGACGAAATTGTTTTGTTGACGCCCCTTTTTTTCATGACGATAACGAGACGGTGACGAGAAAACATGGCTCTTTGATGACTAAAACATGACGAGATGTGTGTGAGTTTTCGTTGACGAGACGAAAATGGATGTAAATTTTAGTAGGTGGTCTGTCAGACGTTTAAAATACATGATATTTCTGCTTCTTTTACGTGTAATCTAATGTCCGGTTTTCCATGTGTGTGTGTGTGTGTGTGTGTGTGTGTGTGTGTGTGTGTGAGTGAGTGCAGCACGGGCCGCATATTTCTGTCCGAACCCAAACCGAGCCCAACATTATTTAATGACCAAAGCACTGAGTTTGTGTCACACAGTTGTTATGGTTACAGGGTATTTAACAGGCCGGGCGTGATCAGCGGAGAGTGAGACCTCCGTGTTTGAGACGGGAGCGGGATGTCCGGCGCTTCCAGCGAGAGGAGAGGGAGAAATTAAACAAAAGAAGATAAAATAGGAAAAACTTGTCTCCATCTTTTATTTTATTTTCAGCGTTTAATCAAGGTGGAGGCGGGCGGTGGGAGGTCTTGAGGTCTCCTCTTCCAGCGAGGGGAGAGGTAGAAACAAACAGCCAGTGTGTGTCTGTGTGTGTTATGTTCAGGTGTTGTCACGTAAATAACAGTGCCCAAGCAATAAACAGGACAGACAATAGGATTTTATTTATTTTTACACTACATTTTCACTGAAAGCTGACCGAATCCAACCCCAGCCCGAATACAATTTATAGCTACATTTTTGATTAAATCCGGCCCGACCTGTCACAATGTGTTGAACTTATAGATCTGCTATTTTCACGGCTTATGTGTGACACTCTTGTATGATGAAGTAGGGCATCAATTCATGAAAAAAAAAAACAGTTGAAATATGTCGGAAAAAAAGTTGAAAAGTTGAAATATGGAGATAAAAGGTCTGTCCAACAGCAATCTCCAATACTAATTGACCTAAATTAATTTGTTAAAACGCTATACTTTTTCTTTCTTTTTTCTTTTTTTACTAAAACTGAATAAAACTAGACTAAAACCTTTTTTAGTTTTCGTTGACAAAAACTGGACTAAAATTATCACATATAGAAATGACTAAAATTTGACTAAAACTAATAAGCATTTTAGTCCAAAAGACTAAAACTAAGACTAAATCTAAAATGCCTGCCAAAAACAACACTGCTTGTAGAGTTATGTATGTAGCCAAGCACAATCTTGCTGTCAGTCAAAAACTTTACAGTGTCCACCTCAACATCATTCTCATCTCTGATCAGCTTATATAGTTCAACAGCCAGCACAGCTGCACAGAGCTCCAGACACGGAATGGTGTGGGCAGGGCGAGGAGCCAATTTTGACAAATCCAACATGATATTGTCCCTCAGTGTCTGTAGCTCTCAAGTAGGCCACAGCTCCTATGGCTACTGTGGAAGTGTCTGAGAAGATGCACAGTTCCTTTATCTGTGATGAGGCCAGCGAGACTGGTATGTAGCACCTCTGTATGTGCAGGTCTTTAAAGAGTCCTTCCATCTGTTCCATTCTGCCTCCTTTTGTGGGAGGAGAGGAGCATCCCATTCGCTGTGTTCAGATGACATTTCTCGGACTAGTGCTTTCCCACGCATTGTTATAGGCGCTGCAAAGCCCAAGGGGTCATATAAACTGTTGACCGTCGACAACACACCTCTTCGGGTAAATGGCTTCTCTTCGCGGGACACCCAGTAAGTAAAGCTGCCTATTTCTAAGTTCCAGAAGAGCCCCAGGCTCCTCTGAAGAGGGAGGGGATCCACTTCAAGGTCCAGATCCTTCAGATCCTTGGCACAGTCCTCTGCTGGGAAGGCTTCCATTACCTGGCTACTGTTTGATGCCACTTTGTGCAGTCGCAGGTTGGATTCTGCTAACATCTCTCTGGTTCATGTGAGGAGATCTATTGCCTCTTCAGGTGTGGCAACCGAGGTGAGACCATCGTCAACATAAAACTGCCTCTCAACAAACTGTCTTGCATCAGAACCATGCTCTTGCTCACCTTTTTGGGCTGCTCGTCTCATGCAGTAGATGGAAACAGCAGGTGAAGGGCTGTTTCCAAATATGTGGACCTTCATCCTGAACTCTGCCATGTTCTTGCTGATGTCATTGTCCTCACACCAGAGATACTGAATATAATCCCTGGTGTCTTCTCGGACGACGAAGCAATAGAACATTTGCTCCACATCCGCTGTGAGAGCTACAGGTTCTTTACGGAACCGCAAAAGAACTCCCAACAAGGTATTATTCAAGTCTGGTCCACTGAGGACAGCACTGAGAGATGTTCCATCACACTCAGCGCTTGAGTCAAATACAACCCGTATCTGATCAGGCTTCTGCAGGTGATAAACACCAAAGGTCGGCAAGTACTAGAGTTCTTTCCCTTTGTTCAAAGGTGGAGCAGGCTCAGCTCGATCAATGTCCAGCATCTTCTGCATGAACTTGATATAGTGATCTTTCATTTCTGGCTTTTTCTTCAGGGTTCTTCGCAGTGACCATAGACATTTCAAAGCTTTCTCCCTGTTGCTTGGAAGGCATCTTGTAGGAGAGCAGTAGGGTAAAGGAGCCACCCAGCTGTTCTCTTTATTTTGATAGACTTCTGCATCCATGATAGCCAGGAAAGCTTTGTCATCTATGGATAGTGCTAGTTTGTTTTCATCCTTGGACCTGTCAATCACAGAGCCCTCTAGGTTGTCCGTGCTCACGTGGAGACTTGTGTTCCCCTCATATGCCGGGAGGGTTGTACTGTGATGCTGGAGGTCTGCAGCGGGACGCTATTGGTACAGACTAGTGATGTTGCATAGAGATGATACATGTCTCATTTAGTTTCATTGGTGTGAACCAACAGGTTTTTATAACGTTGCACAGCAGCATATTGCAAGTAGTAGCCTGTTTCAACTAATCTTGTCACAACCTCTCTGAGAGTTTTCTCAGATTGTGTATTAAAGGGGAAGTTCTGTTTTTCTGAGGCTCTAAATAACACATTATCTGCCGCGAAACTCGTTCGTTTCACCAATATGTTTTATGAATCGCTAGAGTTGTTTGTCATCATCATCCAGGTCATTTATACTGACCTACTAACCTCTGACCTGGATGATGTCATCCAGGTGCGTGCACCGCCGCACACCTGAAGTACGGCTCTGTTTACAGCTGGAATTTGCTACTATTAGTGAAAGCCATGAAACATGGCTGAATATTTGTCAGATTTTGAGGTTATGGACGACGGCTTTGAATATGACGGACGTCCTTACTGTTTTGAGCCAGAGTATACGGATGAGGAGCTCTTTGAAAGGAGGATGTGGAGGCAGAGACAGCTGGCCAGAAAACAACAAACCGCTGCATGTCCGAGAATAGATGCTAACTGGTGGTGTTCTTGTGGACAATGTTCCTATGGAGGAATGCCTTTGCTGCTCCGAGTGGGATTTGAGGCCAGGAGATACACGTCTGGATATCTCCTGAAATGACTGTCTCACAGCTACAGAGGATTTCACTTCTATGATCAACCGGGCTGTTTTTTTCGTGTCCCGAAAGTAAACTGGAAGACCCAGCCAAAGCCTGCAGGACCGAACTACGAATTGCCTCTGTTTTTTTGTTGTTTTTTTTTTTTGCAGAGGCTATTAGGTCAGTATAAATGACCCGGATGATGATGACAAGGAACTCTAGGAACTCTATAAAAACATATTGGTGAAATGAATGAGTTTCACAGCAGATAATGTGTTATTTAGAGCCTCATTGTCGGTGCCCCAATCATTCCCACTATGTGGATGTACGCGGCTCTCGTGGATCTAAATATCTTCCGAAGGACTCCAAATGACACAAAACTTATCTGGGTGAGTAAACAATCATATTTAATGCCAGAAATAAGGTCCAGGTTGTAAAAAATGGAACTTCCCCTTTAATACGGCTCTGTGTTTCTTTTTCCTACAAAGGAGAAGCCAAATCATTCACACACAGTTGGATCCCAATAACAGAAGCAAATAACAGAAGCCAAAAACCAAAACCAAAATCCCCTTGATGCTCCTGCCTCCTGCCACCCCCCGGTGCAGAGAGCGCAGGAGAAATGCGCTGCCTGTGTGGACAGTAAAGCGCCTGCGAGTACACTCGCAGGACTTCCACGGCACTAACGCGCTAAATCGGGCTCGGGCCCATAATTACAGTAAATTGGATGAGCCGGGCCGGTCCCGGACGTAACGTGCATGGGCTTGGGCTGGGTCGGGATGAATTTTTTGGGCCCGATCTAAGCTCTAACACACACACACACACACACACACACACACACACACACACACACACACACACACACACACGTCGTGACAAAGTGCCGCCCTGGGCAAACGCCCATTTGACCCATTTCAGGATCTGCTACTGACTACAGTAGCTATGTGTACACTCTTTTTTTTTTCTGTTGTTGAACATGTCTCTCTCTGTCTGTTTATCAGATAACAATGAGACATGAAATAGCTAACTAGTGCACCCTGCGATCCCTCCGCCTCACTTCCTGTCACCAGGAAACTATTTGCAAGGAGAAGAGTAGGCAGAAGCATTGACTATAGCAACTTGAATTTAGTCAGTGCCCAAACAGTGTTTGGTAAAAATGGATTAATAGAGTGTTTTTTGAGTAAAGACAAATAGTGCTTCAAACAACCAGTTTTTTAGAAGTCAGACAAAATTGCCTCTCCACTGCTTACCTTTTACCAAAGATGCTTTAGTACAGCACTTCAGTAGTATTGTAAGCTATGAGATTTTGCCGACCGTTTGAGGATGCAATGTAGTTAGGAGTTTTAGTCACAAGCTCTTTTTAACACTTAAACTGGTTAAATATATGTAAAACCTGCATACAGATGTAAAGGATGATCAATAGCATTGATTTATGAAAATACATTAAAATGACATCTGTGACAGCTTGGGAGAATTGTTAACCCAGCTTCCCTTTCAGGAGTGCCTGCTGTTCTGCTCCATGTTGCTGTTTCTGAAATTGAGCTTCATACTTTTCTACTCTTAGCTGATTTACCTACAAGCTATAGACTACATGCTGAGCACTTTTTGAAATTGTTAAACAAATTTCAAATTCATCTTTTTCAAGTTTATCTAATATTTTCTCAGATGGGGATAACTGACAGGCAATAAACTGGACAGAATTACTGTCTGTTCCAGCTCAGTCTAGTTTAAGCTTACCTTTCTTGTGTAAAAACTTGGTGAGGATTTATTTACCGTCTTTCTTCAGTTTCTCTTCTGTATCTTTTTTGTCTTTTGGAAACCTGAATACCTTCTCTGAAAAGGCTAATTTGGACCATCAGGACAAGGAGAGCACTTTAGGCTACGTCAAAATGAAAATGGTGGGTGAAGCAGGCCAAACCACTTGGGTTACAGAACAGCTGTGTGTGTGTGTGTGTGTGTGTGTGTGTGTGTGTGTGTGTGTGTGTGTGTGTGTGTGTGAGTGCATGCGCGCCTCAGCTCAGCTTGGTGTCCTAGCCTGTTTATTACATACTAGTTGTTAAGGCCCTATTTGATTTGGTGTGATAATGATTTTTCAATTATTATCAAGCACAATTTTCATGACCCCCCCTTTATCTGTCTCCCCCTTGCTACGCTACTGCTTCCTGTTGACTGTGAAGACAAGGGGCTGGACAGCCCAGTTCCATATTCAGGGCTCTCAAGTAACACTGCTCTGAATAGTATCAATGTCTGTCAGCTCCACACGATGGCCAATGTGCTCAGACAGCAACCTCTTATGAAGGATCACTACAGCACAGGTAGGACTGAACCCTGTATACATTTTATTTTAGATTCTACAGCATTATCTTATGGATGTAGAGCTATGTGCAGCTAAAGTTGTCTCTAATTGTCATATTCGGCACCTGTGGTGTGACCTCTTCAAATTATATCAACCACTTAGGACACATGATAACCGAATGATCAGAATGTAATGTGTAATGGGAAATGCATAGTGCCTGCATTTTTAGAATTCAATATTTTGTAACATTAAATTTAGTTTTTTATGCACTAAGCATACACTGGAACATTTTTCAGCAGTTAGAATTTTAATGTAATTCACTATTTTAAGTTAAAAAAGAGCAAGAGAGCAATTTTAGTGCTGGTTGCTAATTTATGATGATGCTTGGCGTTAGTTTTTACACTGAATCACTGTCACTGTGCCATTGTTCATCTGCTCTGTGATAAGTCATTTTCATATGCACCTGCCCACACTACTATGTCTCTGTCTCCTTTCTGATTTCAATCTCCCGTCTCATGATGCGGATTCTTTTTTATTAGCCTTTTGTCCCTCTCCCTCCAGCAGCTACCCACCATGCAGGACGAGCTTAGGCTCCATGCCACGTCCTCGGGTGCTGCCCTCCATCAAGCCTTTTCATGCACCGAGAACCACCTTTGCTGCACCTTCCTTTGGTCTCCCATATCGGCCAAACCATCCCATCACTGGGCCAAGCTTCTTACTCCCACTGAGTAAATTTCAACCACAGGCCACCATGTCCCTTAATGGTTCATTTCCTAAAAACAACAATAATATACATATGGAGATCCAGCTGGCTTCCAGACGCAGCATGAAAAACAATACTCATCCACAGAGCCACAATCATAGAAAAGGTCAGTGCAACTTGTATGAGACAGTCTTCTGTGGTGGAATGAGACGGCTCCCTGAAGTGACTAGTGACATTCTATCTTAAGCCCCATCCACAGATAGTATTAGAGAATTCTAATATTCTCTTGTATTCTCTTCTATCTTCTATCTATGTTACAATACCTAATATTTAAATACCTGGTCAACTTCAAGAGCACAGCCTTCAAGCACATGGTTCAGATATGCTATGCTAGACCTAAGAGCAAGAAGAGAAGATCAATATCATACTCACGTCTTTTCTGTCAGTGCTGGAGTCATGATACTTTCACCCTACATAAAGACGTAGGGGAAGGCAGCTAACAAAGCTCTGTACAAAGTTAAAAAAAATACTTATCTTGTTGTTTTAGTTTGTGCATGAAGAAAGATAGATCCAGCATGTAACTCCCCCATCACACACAACAATCTATCAATCTGCCCAGTACTTCTGTGCAGCATCTCTGGAAAGTGCACATTGCCAGTTACAGTTGGTAAGCACAGGATCAGGATAACGTTAACAAACTTTGCAGCCACACTGTAACAACGAAACAGACAGCTGCACACTTTGACTGGCTGTTTTCCAAGAAATAGTTCTAGCATGTAACTCTTCAACAGTCACAAACATTCATTACAAATTACTCAACTGTGGATCACTCATTACCTTCCTAATAATATTGTCTCACTTATAATTTAGAAATTATACCATTGCTCATATTACTAATACCATTAGTACCAATGCCGTAATTGGACACTTTGTTTACAAAGCTTTTAAATGTCACTGGTAACTCTTAAATGTTACTGGTATTTTGTTAAAATTTGTCTGACATTTAGTGCAGTGTCCCCTGCTATACATCTGATTGAAACCAATCATCAATCAATTTATTTGTCATGTCAAATCATAAAATATGATTCTAGTGAAATGCAGTTATCAGTTCCATCAGATCATATATTTAAACCTGTGCAGTAATAATAAATGTCTATGGGATTAGGTTATGGACTGGGCAAGATCTTTATTTAGGAGGGTAGTAGCTATTTCTGAGATGTTGGGGGATTCAGCGCTGTACTGACATGCTTTTTGATGTGATTTCTCTGTCAGATAATGTAGTCAAAGTTGAAGGCTCTTCAGGTCAGTCAAATCCCATTAAGGCTTCCAGGACTCACAATGAGCTTCACAAAGAACTTCTACTGGCCCACAGGCGGTAGGTGCCACATGGGAGCAGCAAAATGCTCATATCCTTTCCAAATATAGTTAGATGAATGTCTAATGTGATGTCATTATAAACACTAATTATTCCTTTGTAATATGAAGATATGAACAAAGGACTATTAAAGTATCCTTACTCAGCTTTTTGTAAGAATGTATGTGCTTTGTTTCCATCATCAAAATGTATTTCATGCCTCTCTCTTCTCTAAAGCAGGTGTCATTAAGAATAGATGAGTCTCTTTCTTTCTCTCACAAACGTGCAATCATACACCTTCTCTCCATGCTGCTGCAGTCCTTTAGGTCCATGGGAGCATGAATCAGTGTAAAGCGATAGGACTCCACCGTCGGCTTGTCCTGCTAGAATACACTGTACCAGTGAAAGCAATAGATCTTTTTGTTGCTGCCTGTTAATGTGGCGTCCTTTTTTAACATCTAATGTTTATGGTGATCCTAATAAACTTGAGATTTTAAAAAAGAATAATAGAAGAAGAAGAAGAATCTACCATGAGTATTTTGACTCCTTGTTTCAAATTTAGTATCTTAATTTGTCATGTATCATGCAACCAGTGAAAGACAATGCGGTGCCTCATTCTCTGATTTGTATTTTACCAAATTTATGTGAAGGCTGTTCTCATGCACCGTTCATACATATTCCTACTAAAAGTATAACCCATATGATCGGCAAGGCCCTGATCTCATGAGCAATGTATTGCTCTTATTTGTTCGACATGTTCTGCTGATTCTTTGCCAAGCCACTTACACAGAAAATCCATCTCCTCAACTCGAGTAATATTGAAGTTATATTCCTTCTTACTTCATCTGCACCGCGGCCTCTCTGTATGAAGTAGTCTGGGTGAATGGGTCACAAAATACAGAAGTTTCCCCTGAAGAGACTGGTGTTTGAAGCCGTATGAAACCAAGTTATTAGTTAAACTGAGTTATTTTAAGGTATGTCATCATCATGTTTTTGTTCCTAACCTACCCAAAATAACTTTGTCTAAACCTACAATACATAATGTTACAGTAAGTATGTAACCTTGGGTCAAGAGTGTAAGAAAAATGCTCAACTTCAGCAAACACTGAAATGAAGAGAGTCGGAGAACCATGGAGAAAACTTACAGCCAATGAGGTTACTTTAATCACAAAACATCAGCATATAACAGGTACACTGGCTTACACAATAAATCAGTTGGAAACAGCCCTGAACAATAACATTTCAAATGCGTTTATACTCGGCGTCTGTTCGTTCATGCGGGTGTGTGTGTATGTTTTTAGGTCATATTTTCTGGGAATCCAAAGTTCTCCTGATTTCCTTTGATTGTTCCTAAAGCTGGACTTCGTGCGCCGATATTTTCCTGTCCTCTTTGTCTCTCTCTCAGAACTGGCAAAAACAACTGTCCCTATTGCCAAAATTGGCACATCTGCTCCACCTGTCAGGTCACCCTAACCCAGCGCCTTTTACTTCGTTTGACCTCCCAAGGCTTGACTTACGCACGAACTACTCAAATTATCAAAACACCTCTTATGGGTCTTTTTACTGCCAAATCTGATATTTGACCAGCTGCTTTCTAAACCTTGTATAACTGACCTTATTTTTACCTTTAGTATAAAATGACACATTATCTGCCTCTACATAGTCCCTCCTCCTTATGATTTTATCAAATTGCTCGCAGAGATAATGTATGGTAAATGAATGCCTATGCTTGTATGAATATGAGTAGGATATGTGGCACTGAAACTATAACCAGTGTTACCTTACTTACATGGATATATGGTCGTATATGAAACTCTTGAACTTGAATGATGATGATGCATAAGAAAACATACAGTGTGGTGATATATGAACTTAACATGAGTATATGGTATTACACATCCTATCATCTGTCAACATTCAACTGATGGAGGTGAAAAACCTTGCGGCTGTTTAAACCAAGAAAAGTCCCCCATCGGCCCCTTCCCGTTAGGCGGCCCAGCAGATGAATCTTAAACAGATTGATCAAATACATCACACAATGAAATACAACATTCTTATTGGATATAATGGAATCACAGAAATCATTTTGGATGACATGCATAACTTTCTAAGTCGAAATCAGAGTACATTTTCCTCTTCTAAAAATAAAAACACAAAAATTAATATAGAAAATGAATATGAGTGTCAGTGTCAAGTTATCAGCTTTTTCTCTCAACTTCTGCCCAACTTGAAATGGCCTGGCTCCATAAACCCCAAAGGACGCTAGGACAACTTTTTCATTCCAACTCAAGATTCCTTTTATTTTCTTGTTTGGTGATAGGTTGGTTGGACTTCATCAAGTTGAAAACCTTCAAAATATAAAAGAAACAACAAATTAGGTACAGGTTATACAAACCCAAAAATAAAATTATTCTCTAACCAATTTCCTTAGTGGAATACTTTTTACAGTGCATAAATCAAAGTGAAAGATATAAATCTATGATATAAATCAATGAGACTATTTTAACTGTTTCAACTATTCAATTGTTTTAACTTAACTTTTACCATTTTAATATTGACTTGACTAGAGTCACACAACATGGATTTACCCACAAACATTTTAAAGAATTTGTGCTTCAGCACCTATTTTTCACTTTAACTTTTAGCTTTTTAACTTAAAGAGCTGCACATTAAATCCATGCAGCCACTGTTTGCCCAACAACTGTGCCTGTAATTTCAGTATTAACACAAATATTTCTAACATCATCATAATCAACATCAAATATCATAAATTCAGTGTCTTTTAACGATACCAGAGACGTCTTTGGGAGGAACCACAAGTTGAATTGCCTTCTTCCGTTGAGATGTTTCTCCTTTCCAGTGCAGGGTGAGTGCTGCTTATCTCACAGGTGTCCTCACTTTCAGTGGTGAGCAGCCTACTCTGCTTGTCTCACAGGTGTCCTCACTTTCAGTGATGAGCAGCCTGTTCTGCTCTGGTCTGCACTGCATTATGGGACTTGTAGTTAGTTGTAGTTGTGGAGGGTTTGAAGTGAAGTGGTTTGGTTTGAATCTTTTGCTTCTTAGATTTATCTCAACAGTCAGCCATTGTTCATCATTCTCTCTCACAGTTACTCCTCGTCCTTTGAACTGTCCATGTAATCAGGGATTGGGAACAAATCTGGTACCCATCTTACAGTAGACAATGAATAATACAGCTTCTGTCAAATTTAAAGATGATGGATGGTGACCTTTGACCTACTTCAACCTCCCCTGGAGAAAGGGGAAACTTTTGGATCTCTTGTGGAACAAGCAACACTCACCTCAATAGACTGGAGTGTGTTAAATATGGTGGGATTAGCTGATCTTAGAGCGCCTGAGACAAGAGACACAAGAGAAGCAAATTCGTCGCACGGGCTGAAAGAAAGACCACCGGGTACAGAGAAGAAGAAGAAGAAAATTGTGGCCAGCACCGTGTGGGAGACAAAAAGCTCGGCTTCAGGCAGATGGTTCTATTGAGCCAGCCGTCAGGTGTTGCTGAAGGACAAACACCTGGATGAATTTGTCTTGGAGTATTTCAGTTCTGAATGCGGCGTATTCCAGGCGTCATTGCGCATTCCTCTCACAGATTGGTTGGAAATGATGGAGGAAAATGCGGAAAATATTAAGGGACTCTTTGCCAGCAGTCGGAGCTCTAGAGACATCATGCTTGTGAAAAAAACGCTGTTTTAGAAGACTCCTCCTCCTTTTTTCAAAAACCCCTCCCTCTCTCCCTCCCTCCGTACCAATGCATTTAAAAAAAAAGCTACAACGGGGCGGACTAATTAAAAACGACCGACGGACTCTGAAAAGACATGGCTCTCCCGCCTGCACCAGCTCCTTCAGCGTCAGAGGTCGACCTTATCAGGCCTTCACCAGCTCCATCAGCGCCAGAGGTCGACCCTATCAGGCCTTCGCCAGCTCCGTCATCACCAAAGGCTGACCTTATCAGACCTTCTTCTGCACCGCCGAAAGCTCAGCTTTCACAATAAAAAGAAAAAGGCCAACACTTCAACCCACACAGCAACGTTAGAAGGACATAACAACAGTTACGTAGTTGTGTGCGGTATCTTTGGTAACTTATGTGAGAAAAATATCACTGAATTTATGTGTGGGAAAAGTCGCCAGCCATACCGAGCCTTCAGGGATTTTCAGCCCGCCTAAGAGCGTCTATCACCGGGGAGGACTGTCCCGCAGCTCCGCCGGCACGCCCCCCTAACACTACACGTTTCACATAATTTTGAAGGAATAAACAGAATTTAAATTATTCACTTACCTGTCTCTGATAACGGCTCCCCAGAGACGTGAGCCTCAGCCGAGTCAGCCTCCTTGTTTTTGAAAAAACGTCTTATATCCATGATCTTTCTTGCTGTTGCTAAAACGTCTCCCTCCAGTGCGCCAACGGTTTAGATGCTGGAAGAGCCTGGTGACGCGAGGCTATCAGCCAATAAAACACGGATGCTTCACGCGACCCCTCTCTCTGATTAACCAGTCTCGACGTCATCCTGTGTTGCATTCTCGAAAATGGAAAACTACAACTTCTTTAGTGGCTCGTTAATGTACAGTTATCATTATTTCTTCTGAAGTTGAATTATCCGGGGCTTAAGAAAAAACGTTCGGGGCTAAAGCCCCTGATGCCCAGGCCAGGCGACGCCACTGCCCTACACTTTGAACTGCTTGTTCATATATCCATACCATAAAGAGCAAACAAAACACCATTCGTCAAGCTCACCACCAGAGACGAGAGATTAACCCAGAAAACTCTGCTATTGTTACTTTGCGATATATGTAGTTTGACTTTTAACATATAACTGCATACATTGTAAATGCTGTGATGATGTTGGTGCTGTGCTCTTTGAGAAATCCACAACTATCTCCACTGTCTTCAGAAAATTGAGGTGCAGGCAACAGAGGTGGGGGACTCGGGGTCTAGGTATCTTTGGATAATTCGTTATTCGTTTCTAATTGACAAATGAAAAAAACGTTATTTTTATATTTGTTTCAAAACGAAGAACAGAAAACCCATTTTTGATGTCAGAAAACTGTTCTCAGAATCAAAAAACAATCAAAACTGAGGCGTTTTTTGGTTATTGAATATTCCTTTTGTCCTTATTTGTTTTGGAATGAAGAATGAAACAACCCATGGAGTCACATGGGTTTTTTGTTTCTCAATTTAAAACCAAAAATGAAAAACAGAATCACGTGGTCTAATTTGTTTTTCGTTTGCAAAAGAAAAACAGAAATCCAAACTCAAACAGGCCAATTATGTTTTTTGCAAATTCTTTTTAGTGTCTCTCTGTCAGAGGAAAGTTAAGAGGTAAAAGTAAACGTGAGACACGTGACACGTGACCCGGAAATAGATAGACGTACATCTAACAAAATAAAAACCAAGATCTGTCTGTCTGTCTATCTATCTATCTATCTATCTATCTATCTATCTATCTATCTATCTATCTATCTGTCTGTGGAGTCTATCTTAACACTAGTTGACTGCGTTTAATAATAGCCTACTTTATGTTTTCACATTAAGAGACAATTTTTCCATTAATAAGTGCATTGTTTGGTGTAATAAAGTAATCGAGGTTATAGTAGGCTAAGTAAGGGATAATGTATAGTGAGCCGGTGATTACTGAAAAAATAACTCCTGACAGGGGAATGAAGGGAGTTATTTTTCTCTAATCGCCAGCTCATTATAGGTGCCAGCTAGTATTACTGTAGTATTTTGTGGTGTTTCTTCCATATGAAATTATTGGTCATTTACGGAGATGTGATTCACGTGGTGTTGATGTCAGCAGGTAATATCAGCTGTTCTTCACCTGGCGTTTTTATGAATGAACTGAGAGGGTGGGGGCGAAGTTCTACTATTGTTCATTAAATCAGGTGGAGGAAAAAAAAATGCCGGCAACAGCTGAACCAGTCCGCGCCCGCAACTGGATGAGAAAGGTTTTTATTAGGCTACTATCGCTTTATCAGAGCAATCCGCTAGACCTAGGCTACTTTCTCCTGAGGACAGGATCCGGCTCCACTTTGCCTGATCCGAGGTAGATGGAGCCCAGTAGCCCCTCAGACTGCTCTCACATCTGTGCCCAGTCACAGACATGATCTGCAGACCAGCCTGAGAGACGAGCTGGACTGCGGTGCTTCCCTAGGAACGGTCTGTAGCTACATAGCAATGGTCTGTTATACAGAAATAACAGACCTCGGAATGCAGCGACTGACCAATCAGAATACAGCATTCAATAACGCCGTGTAATAATCTGGTTTAACCTAAATAATTATTGTGTGTGCTGCGTTGTTACTATTGACAGGGTGGTTTTCACCATAACGCGTCGCTGCGTCAGTGAAGTGTCAAACTGATGTTTGTCCTTTTTACCAGCAGATGGCAGTAGGCCTATGGATTTATTTGCTGTCAATGAATCCAAGAGTACCTTGCTGTAGTCAAGATGGCCGACAAGGCGCCGCCATACATCCAATCCATGCCGGAAGTCACAACCGGAAGTTGGTTAATTGCTGCTCGATCCTGGAAATATGACCGAGCTAAAACAAAAATAAAAGCTTAAAAAACACGTATGTTTACACATAACATAATTTTTTTAAGTTAGTTAAAAGCCTACAATAATATCACTAAGTTATGCTAACGTTTCATGGATTTAACTTTAATATCAACGTTATGAATACAAATGTAAATATTATGTTTGTGTGGTGGTGGCCACACACACACACACACATACACACACACACACATTCACAATAGGACTGAAGAATAACTAAAGTTAAATAAACTGAATTCTCAGATTAAATAAACTGAGAATTAATAAAAAAAAATGACAATTTACACAACCAAATAAACAGCACTTTCAGATTAGACTGCAGTTGCAACATGCACACATGGTCACAACAAATGTCATACTTTCTTTCACATTAGCATATGGTTAATATTAATTTATGTTAACAGTAAAAAAGAAGGCACTGTAAATCATTGGTGGTACAGTGTAAGGGTTGTACTGCCCAGACATTATGCATTAATCATATGATCCTTCCTTTATCTCCTGGATCACAGATTACCTGAGAGGAAGCGCAGTATGTCAGGTTGGGGAACTGTGCTTCTGGGACATTAATGAGCAGCACGGGGGCTCCACAGGAGACTGTCCTGGCTCCATTCCTGTTCACACTGTACACAGCAGACTTCAAATACAACTCTGAGTCCTGCCACATCCAGAAATAGTCGGACGACACTGCTATTGTGGCATGTATCAGGAATGGGCAGGAATCTGAATACAGGGAACTGATAAAAGCCTTCAGTGACTGGAGTCACAAGAACTGTCTCCTACTGAACACCTCAAAGACCAAGGAAATGATTATAGATTTCTGCGGGTCCAAGCCCCCTCTTCAGCCAGTGAATACCTGTGGGATGGAGATCAAGGTGGTGCCAAGTCATAAGTATCTAAGTGTACACCTGGATAATAATTTGGACTGGTCCCTACACATAGGGGCAGAGCCGCCTCTTTTTCTTAAGGAAGCTCAGATCTCTTGACATCTGTAGTAAGATGCTGCAGATGTTTTATCAGTCTGTGGTGGCAAGTGCGTTGTTTTATGCTGCAGTCTGCTGGGGAGGAAGGAAAATTGTTGTAGATTCATGGTGTATTGATCTGCCTCTGCTACAAATATCATTCAAACACTGTGCAGACACAGCTCCCCACACCCCGTTTGTTCAAAGGCACAGAAGAGCAGCTTCGAGAAATGATTTCAATCCTGCTGGTTGTATTTTCATCCACCAGGGATCTTCAGGGATGAGCAGGGACATCATGGGCAACACAATGGCGCCAGACATTTGTTACTGCAACAGAACAGGCATTTCCTGGGTCTAGAGATCAATCAATCAATCAATTTTATTTATAAAGCCCAATATCACAAATACAATTTGCCTCACAGGGCTTTACAGCATACGACATCCCTCTGTCCTTTAGACCCTCACAGCGGATAAGGAAAAACTCCCCAAAAAAAACCCTTTACCGGGGAAAAAAAATGGTAGAAACCTCAGGAAGAGCAACTGAGGAGGGATCCCTCTTCCAGGACGGACAGACGTGCAGTAGATGTCGTACAAATGATGTGAGAGATGTGTTCATTATCCAGTTTAGCTATTAAATGAATGCAATAATTATATTTTCCTATTGTCAGTCTTCTGTTAACTCTATTTTATTTCTGGAATCCAATAAAACACAATATTACACTATCATACTGGCAATAATAACTTCACTTGGAGTTTTCTTTTTTTGTAAACAACGTCTTTACTGTGTTCAATCACAAATCAAAAACAAGGGAAAAACATAAAACAGAACAAGCAAACAAATACATGAACATACAACAATGAAAAAACAATGAATGGGGGTCGCCAGGCTTCCACTGGCCAATGTACAATACACACATGGTGTGTAGCATTAAAAATAAAAATACTAAGCAATGTACATACTAAGCCATGTAAGCAATGTAAACTATGTTTACATTTACAGAGTGCACAGAATATTAGCAGCGAGATTTTACAGTGCGATACACAGTGGAATAAATATTGCATAGAGATAAAAAAAAAACCAGTGTAAACATACAGTATTGCACGACGTAGGGAAGTAGAGTTATACAACAGACATAACAGTGCTACATTAAGTCGTGCACATGTGTAGAAATCTTTGCAGGCTGCAAGTATACCTGATGAAGGTCGTTTAGACCGAAACGTCGTTTATTCAATAAATCAAGACAAAGCGAGACAGTGTGTGGGAGTCTCCCCAATTGTTCTTCGAGTTGAATTTTCCTCCGACGCACCTGTCACACACGCAGGTGTGCACAGATTTTATTTTTTTATTTTTTTTTTATGTTTTGGTGAACATACCCTTGAAATGCACTGCATTTGCCTCATGATTCGCCAAGTACCTCTGGATGACACTTTCGCTTTTGGTAGTGAATTTGGGGCAGAGAGGACACGCAAACACAGATGGCGACACGGTTGTGCACTTCAGCCTGTCGCCTTTTTCAATTATAGAAGGGTGCATCTGGAAGAAAAGAATATATCAGAATCAGAATCAGAATCAGAAATACTTTACTGATCTGTAAAGTGATCAAACTGATCAATTTACTGAAGGAAATTGTTAGTGTTACAGTTGCTCCTATTCAACAAAGACTGTAGTATAATATATAACATATAGAAATATAAAATGTACAACAATACAATAGAATATATGCAACAATATATACAGCAGTGGCACACATACTAGTGTAAAAAAAACCAAAGTGTCGTTGCCATGGTGACATGATTGAAGGATGGATGAGGATGAGAAGGGATGTACACAGTCATAATAATGGCATGTGAAAACTCCTTTGGCAAATAACACGGCCTGAGTCCAACAGCCAACAGTTCTATGTCTGGGCAACAGATATGTTCCTTGATGGTAATAATAATGTGACCAGGATCACACGAACTATATATATATATATATATATATATATGTATAAATATGTGCGTGTGTGTGTGTATAGGGTAATACACACACCAAAAACGCTGAAAAAATTGCCATACGACTTTGCCAAATCCATTAGCATACTTTCTTTGGCTAAGCTAACGTTAGCCCAGACCATCGAGTCAAGCGGAGAAACAGCCTTCACGAGACATGACACTCTAATTCTTCGATGCATCGCATTTGTAAATAGCACGAATTACATCTTAGAAACCATACCACACTCGTTGGATGATAATTAAAAGACTATTTTTCTTACCGTTCTCTCGTTCTCTGAACACAACCCGCTAATCAGTATGGCCGCCAAATAAGCAAAAAATTACACGAAGAAGAAACTTCCGCTTGGGACTTTCCAACTTTCCGGTATAGACTAGATATATGGCGGCGCCCTAGTCGGCCATCTTGACTGCAGTTGGGTCCCTCTCAATGAATGCCTGGTTTTCTCTTAGCCTCTGTTGGAGGTCTAGGTATCTTTGGATAATTCGTAATTCGTTTCTAATTGACAAATGAAAAAAATGTTATTTTGATATTTGTTTCAAAACGAAGAACAGAAAACCCTTTTTTGATGTCAGAAAACTGTTTTTGATGTCAGAATCAAAAAACGAAAAACCAATCAAAACCGAGCCGTTTTCGTTACTGAATATTCCTTTTCTCCTTATTCGTTTTGGAATGAAGAATGAAACAACCCATGGAGTCACATGGTTTTTGTTTCTCAATTTAAAACCAAAAACGAAAAACGGAATCACGTGGTCTAATTTGTTTTTCGTTTGTAAAGGAAAAATTGGAAATCCAAACTCAAACAGGCCAATTATGGTTTTTGCAAATTCTTTTCAGTGTCTTTCTGTCAGAGGAAAGTTAAGAGGTAAAAGCATAGACTGTATAAAATAAGGGTAAAAGTAAACGCGCAACATGTGGTACGTGACCCGGAAATAGATAGACATACATATAACAAAATAAAGCCCAGATCTATCTATCTATCTATCTATCTATCTATCTATCTATCTCTGTCTGTCTTTTAAATGCATGCAATTAAAATGCTGCCCATCTCTGCCAACAATGCATATGTGATACAATAATCAAAAATACAAAGTATATATGTGTTGCATATAATTGTTATAATTGTTGTATAATTGTACGTCTATCTATTTCCGGGTCACGTGTCGCTTGTCTCGCGTTTAATTTTACCTCTTAAGAATTTGCAAAAAACATAATAGAGTGCCTAAGTCACGTGACGCTTATGGGACCTTAGATCGGAAAAAAACATGAATGGCAGTGAACGGGGAGAGCAATGTTATCTTTTGGTCCCGTTTGAGTTGTGACATGAAATCCAAATATGTTGTTAATGAATTTAAAACATAAATTTTAAGGTCAAGAAAGTCATACTTTGTGGTAAAACTGTTGAGATGTAAGCTTTTGAAATAGGGTTAATTAGAAAGACTCGAGTACACGGGAGGAGGTCGCGTATGTGACGTCATAGCTTTCGCTCGCTTCCTGCAGCTTGGCCTCCTCGCTGAAATTCCGCTGTTTTATGATTAATCGATTTATGATTAAAGATGTCTGTGTGTTTTGTGCCAGGTTACAGTCACTCCAAGCTGCTGGAAGCGAGTGAAAGCTATGACGTCACATACGCGACTGCCTCCTGTGTAGTTTTTCTAATTACGTTTTTTCAAAAGCTTATATCTCAACAGTTTTACCACAAAGTATGACTTTCTTGACCTTAAAGTTTATGTTTTAAATTCATTAAAAACATATTTGGATTTCATGTCACAACTCAAACAGGACCAAAAGATAACATTGCTCTCCTCATTCACTGCCATTCATATTTTTTCCGATCTAAGGTCCCATGAGAGTCACGTGACTTAGGCACTCTATTGGCCTGTTTGAGTTTGGATTTCCAATTTTCCTTTACAAACGAAAAACAAATTAGACCACGTGATTCCGTTTTTGGTTTTAAATTAAGAAACAAAAAACCATGTGACTCCATGGGTTGTTTCATTCTTCATTCCAAAACTAATAAGGAGAAAAGGAATATTCAGTAATGAAAAACGGCTCGGTTTTGATTGGGTTTTCGTTTTTTGATTCTGACAATAAAAACGGTTATCTGACATCAAAAAAGGGTTTTCCGTTCTTCGTTTTTAAACAAATATCAAAATAATGTTTTTTTCATTTGTCAATTAGAAACAAATTACGAATTATCCAAAGATACCTAGACATAGATAGATAGATAGATAGATAGATAGACAGACAGACAGACAGACAGATCTGGGTTTTTATTTTGTTAGATGTACGTCTATCTATTTCCGGGTCACGTGTCTCGCGTTTACTTTTACCTCTTAACTTTCCTCTGACAGAAAGACACTAAAAGGAATTTGCAAAAACCATAATTGGCCTGTTTGAGTTTGGATTTCCGTTTTTTCCTTTACAAACAAAAAACAAATTAGACCACGTGATTCCGTTTTTTGTTTTTGGTTTTAAATTGAGAAACAAAAAACCATGTGACTCCATGGATTGTTTCATTCTTCATTCCAAAACGAATAAGGAGAAAAGGAATATTCAATAACGAAAAACGGCTCGATTTTGATTGGTTTTTCGTTTTTTGATTCTGACATCAAAAACTGTTTTCTGACATCAAAAATGGGTTTTCTGTTCTTCATTTTGAAACAAATATAAAAATAACGTTTTTTTTCATTTGTCAATTAGAAACGAATAATGAATTATCCAAAGATACCTAGACCTAGACCTGAGTCGGTCTAGGTATCTTTGCTTAATTTGTGCCGCCAACACATTACACAAATTTAAACACCATCATCATGAAAAAATGAATTGATTAAAAAGAATGATGATAAAACCAAAGCTAAAATGGAATATACCTTTTAAGTTGGTATTGTGGCATGAGAAGACAGAATATTATCGACTCCAGCAGATGTATGCAGTTACTAAAATTGCAGAGACAAACAGGCACTATATGTACTCTGTACTGTAACTACATCATTGTGATTAAACAGGTGATTGTGGGTAAATATGAAGCCTTTTCATCTATATTTCAGATTTGACAAAACTAGAGCCTGTCATTTTGTTGATAAACCATGTGTCTTTTCACTTTTCCACCATATCCAATGCCTGCTTTGTCTCTTTCCCTATGGGCTTAAGGGGTCTGGTGCTGAGCAGCAGGTCAGAACTTCAGCAGGTACTGGAGAGGAGGAAAAGGGTGCAGAGTGAACGAGAAGAGGAGGGACAGAACAGGACTCCTCTGGATGAAGTGCTGCTCAGATGTCAGCAGAAACAACTTGAGGTATTACATCATCTTTATAGGTTTATAAGGGCATCAGCAATGGCAGAAAATGCTTCCTTTAATCTCCTCATGCAAATGGATACTCAATGGTCCTTGTTCACAAACATTATTAAGGCATAAATCTGTGCTCCAGCCATGTTTATGCATGATTTATGCACAAATTTGGGATTCTTCAATATTTTCTTAACTGAATGTGTTTTACTCTGCAAACATATTTAAAACTGCCTCATACCTTGCCCTACACACAAAGGATGAAGGCACAGTTGTCCTGGCAAATCTAAACATACACCAACTAAGTACATAGCATATTAAAGCTACGTTTATTTTCCAAGGTTTTAGTAGACAGTAGTAAAAACTGTTAACTTACAAATGCATTAATCAAATGTATAAAATAACTGTGAAACTGATACCCTTTCATCCTCATCAGTTGTCGTAATTTAAAAAAAAATTCAACCATACATATGACGTTCAGATATGTTGATGATTTTGGCATGCTCTGATGTCAGTTTGAACAAATGTTAGCAGTATTTAAAAGTCGCATGACTTGTTTGTATTTAGCACAATACAGCTCCAAGTAAAGCTGCAAGCAGTGATGAATGGGCTCTCACACCTTTACGTCCGTCGCGGGTACCATTGGGACAGTCGTTGAGGCGGCTGTATATTTGCATTATAGTCGGACACTGCACACAAGAGTGAGATGGTATTTCCTGCAAGGCGTGAGAGCATTGAAGATGACCTATTCCAAATTTTGTACTACTTCATGTGTCCACCATGTGGTGCTAAAGAACACACACTAATTAGATGTCATCTAACTGTAAGACCCAAACATGCACATTTCTTGTAAAAAGAATGATGTTTGCCACATAAGGCTCACTACTTGTTGCCAGTAGGTGGTGCAGTGACAAAGAAACCTTATTTCTTCAGGTCTGGAGTCTTATCAAAAGTGAAATTTGGGGCAGATTGGACAATTTACATGAAAGTTACAACAACCTCCTGTTTCATGGTGAAAGATGCATTGCCAAGGCAACGCATTTCATTAAAAAGTCACAATCACTGTCAAAAGGGATCTGGTTGACTTGCTAAGTGTAGTACATCAAAGTAAATCACATGTCATTTCCTGTTGCCAGTAGGTGGTGCTCTGCCTATAGCTCAATATTGGCATGTTGATGTCTCCAGACTGGGACTCTTATCAAACATATGAAGTTTAGGGCAGATCTGACCAAATACAGTTGAGTTACATACCATTTCTTGACTGGCTGCGATAAAAGTAAATGTGATGCTTCACCTTGGCCATGCCATACTACAGAATCTCCAAAGCTTTGCAATTTAGCATTGCCAAGGACTGGACCCAGAACTGAAGTAGATTTGATTGAATCAACACATAGGCCCATAGCTCAGCGATACCTGCACATAATTCAAGTCTCGGATGACGGTGAATTTTTGGATAGTGTTTTCAATGTTTCTAGATTTTCACATCACAGTTTGTCATTAACATTTCACGCCACTGACTTACTGTCTTGTCGACGAAACAATTTCGCCACCATGTCATCACATATCATACAAAGTAGCCTACTTCATTCATGATTCTGATGACACTCACAATTAACAACCCCGCCTCTTTCACATGAACGCACGTGGCTGGGTAGGAAAACCCAGAGTTGGCTGGTCAGGTTGATAACCAGCTCCGTAGTACCGGTTATCCAGACAGCCAGTGTTAGGGTTAGTCATACCAGTTAATGAGAAGAATCCTTAGTAAGTTGAACTGGCTTTGTTGTACAGGTCTCTGGTCTCTCTCGTACGCCATTCTGTTTGTTGTGCTAATCTCAATATTTGTTTACTGTTTCATCCTCATCAGTTGGCTCACAAATATTTACCCATATCTCATTATTATCAGACTTTGATCCTCTGCCTGACCATCCCTGCGTCCAAGGCTATTTCCTTTTTCTTTTTTTTAAAAAAAGGTCTCAGCAGGGTGTCGGTAGCATGGTGGATAGTACCAGTGCCCCATGTACAGAGGCATTGCCTCACTGCAGCGGTCGCAGGTTCGAGTCTGGCCTGCAACCCTTTGCTGCGTGTCAGTCCCCATTCTCTCTCTGCCCCATTTCACACACTGTCCTGTCAAGTAAAGGCAAAAAGCCCAGAAAAATAATATTTAAAAAGTCAAGGCCTTTTTTTTTAGTCATTCTTTATCATCTTTTCCATTTTGTGGTAACCGCTGTATATGAATGCATGAATGGGTCAAACCTGCAGTACTGGATTTGAAATGAACTGCAATAAACTTGAGCTTCTGTGCTTTGATTAGCAAATTTGAAACAACATGACCCTCATCCATTTAAAATTTACATTAATTCTTCTGAGCTCATTTTGGTCAAAGTAACATAAAAGCAGTGTAATAAGTTACTTATTACTCTAAACAGAGAGTTATATTGTAAAGAAATGTATTACTTTCAAATGAAGGCAACGAGCAATGTGTAATACATTACATTTTTAGAGTAACTTCTACTGTGTTTTATTATTATTAATATTTAATGTCATTATTATTTCCTGAGGTGGCGTGATAATATAAGGAACTAATACATGTGTGGCAAAGAAAGGGCAGAGTAGCCGCATTGATCAATACTTCCTAAGAAGTCAGTCGAGTCAGTCGGATGAAGTCCAGCGGTAGGTAGAAAACCACAGTTTGCAGGATATCAGTAACGCTGCCACTGAGGAGGAGGAGGAGGAGGAGGAGGAGGGGGTAGTAAGAGAGGATGCAAGTAACACTGAGGCCAGTATGCCAGTCAGAGAGACAACCATGGAGCAAAAGGTTAGAGTTAGATGGCCTAGAGCAAATGACAGTAAAGAATGGGAGATAGTTAATAGAGATTTGTCAGTAAGTCTCAGTAGGCTTAGAGGAAATGCAATAGAAAGGTTAAAAAAAGATGGGAGATATAATGTATTCATATGGTGTAGAGAGGTTTGGGGTGCATGAGAGAAAGAGGGGTGAGAGGGTACAGTCAGGTAAGTCTAGGCAGCAAAGAGAAACAGAGAAGTTAGTCAAGGAAAGGAGACAGTTAAGAAAGCAGTGGGAAAAGGCTACAGAAGAAGAAAGGGAGGGAATTAAGGTGTTGCAAGAGGAGTTGAGAAGCAGGCTAGCAGTTCTTAGAAGGGCAGAGCATCTCAGGAAAAAGAGGAGGAAGAAGGATGATGCTAGGACAGGTTTTTTCAGGGAGCCTTTTAAGTTTGTTAAAGGATTGTTCAGTCAGGAAAAGGGAGGGCAGCTTAAAGCAGAAAGGTTAGAGGTTGAAGAATATTTGAGAAACACCTATTCAGATTTAGAGAAGAATAGGATAGTAGGTTTCCCACCCGATATCCCTCCATAAGGAGGGATAGAACATGAAATGGATGTCAGGCCACCTAGGTGGAAGGAAGTTCAGGGGGTGGTCAGGCATGCAAAGGCTTCCTCGGCCCCAGGGCCTAATGGAGTCCCCTACCGGATTTATAAAAGTGCGCCTGATATCCTTAAATTTTTGTGGAAACAGCTAATAATAGTTTGGGAAAAACAAATTATACCAAGAGCATGGCGTAGGACAGGGGGTGTCCTCATTCCTAAGGAGAAGGAGTCTGTGGACCTTAGCCAGTTCCGGATGATTTCTCTCTTGAATGTGGAGGGAAAAATTTTCTTCAGTGTAGTTGTGCAGAGATTAGCTAGCTACTTAGAAGGGAATAGCTTAATTGATACCATGGTGCAGAAGGCAGGAATACCTGGTTTTACCAGGGTGTTTAGAGCATACTAGCATGATCTGGCACCAGATTCAGGCAGCCAAGATTAACAAAAGGGACCTACATGTAATATTTTTAGATCTTGCAAATGCATTTGGTTCAGTACCCCACAGCCTCATTTGGAGTGCATTTGACTATTTCAGAGTGCCACAGGTGGTTGTCAACTGAGTGAAAGCATACTTTCAGGATATTAGGTTGTGTCTAAGTATGGCAGGCTTCACAACAGGTTGGCAGAGGCTAGAAATAGGCATCATGGCAGGGTGTACAATTTCTCCATTAGCATTTGCTATGGCGATGGAAGTAATCATCAGGGCTTCTAAGTGGGTGGTAGGTGGAGAGAGACGGCAGAACGGGTTGCATCTCCCACCAGTTAGGGCTTACATGGATGACATGACACTGGTGACCACAACAATGCCATGTACAAAGAGGCTACTAGAGAAGGTAAATAAGAACCTCAAGTGGGCCAGCATGAAGATCAAGCCTAGTATATCAGAGAATTGAAAGGTCGGTTAGCTCCTATATTAGGAAGTGGTTGGGCGCTCCTAGGTGCCTAAGTAATGTTGCATTGTATGGAAAAGGGATACTTCAGCTGCCAGTATCTAGTTTAACAGAGGAATTTAAATGTACCAAGGTCAGGACAGAGCTCTGTTATCTGGGAGTAACGATGTGGTAGTTAGGAGTGTGGTTCCAAATCCAACCAGGTCTCAAAGATAAACGAAAGCTGGTTGTGGAACAGATACGCAGACAGGAGGAGATAGTAAGGGGTGCAAAGGTAGTGGCCCAGGCTAAACAGGGACAGTGGTTGAATTGGGAAAGTGTAGAGAAGAGGAAGCTTAGTTGGAGGGACCTGTGGAGTATGGAGGAGAATCGTATTAGATTCCTGGTAGGGGCTACATACCATGTGTTACCAACCCCCCAGAATCTAAAACTGTGGGTAAATGAGGACCCATCATGCCCATTGTGTTCACGTACCGCAACCTTAAAGCATATTTTGTCAGGCTGTAAAGTTAGCTTGTCACAAGGCCGATATACATGGTGACATAACCAGGTGTTGAAATGTTTAGCTGCAGGAATCGAAGGGAAACGAAGACAGGTGAATTCAGAAGGTGTTAAGGATAGGAGTTTAGCAATTCGGTTTGTCCGTGAGGGAGAGAAGGGATAAGTTAGTAAGGAGGCAGGGGCATGGCCGCCTAGAAGGTGCTTGTGATTGGGAAATGCAAGTAGATTTAAGGGGAAAGCTTGTTGTTCCCCAGGAAATAGTTTGTACCAGGCAGAGGCCTGACTTAGTGTTGTGGTCATTGAGTCAATGGATAGTTTATTTCATTGAGCTGACAGTTCCTTGGGAAGACTCAGTGGAAGAAGCCTATGAAAGAAAAAAGCTTAGATATGTAGATTTAGGAGCAGAAGCTGAGCAGCGAGGGTGGAAGACTAGGATTTGTCCAGTGGAAGTGGGGTGTAGGGGATTCATAGCAAGATCAGCTGTCTTGCTCCTGCGGGAACTCGGAGTGCAGGGACAGAGTTTGAAGAAGACAGTGAGGGAAATGTCAGATGAAGCAGCAAGAACCAGCCAGGTCATTTATTACAGAAGAGGTAAGGTCAGTTGGGGGGCCAGCAGAGGGAACTACTAAGCAGAGCACATAACTCCTTGAGATCTGGTGGAGAGATCCACTTCCTCTTTGGAGGAAATTCAGGAAGAGGAAGGTTATTTAAGTATGGGAGTGGCCTATTTGAATCCCTTTTGTTTGAGACCATGCTGCAAGGTGAGTGTGTTTCCTGATCCTGTGAGTTTATTTATCTCCTTTAACTTTAGCTTATATTGTAGTTATGCTATGTAGCGTGTGAAATAGAGTATGGTGAATGTGCTAGGAAAGGTAGTATCAGCACTACTTCTGCCTTGAGCTTGCATGTACGGAGCCTGAGTTTGGTTGAAGGTTGCAGTGCTGTTTGGGCTGAGGAAGCCATGTGTAAGTAAGGAAGAAATCCAGGAAGAGGAAGGTTATTTAAGTGTGGGAGTGGCCTATTTGAATCCATTTTGTTTGAGGCCATGCTGCAAGGTGAGTGTGTTTGCTGATCCTGTAAGTTTATTTATCTCCTTTAACTTTAGCTTATATTGTAGTTACGCTATATAGTGTGTGACTACCTCCCCCTCTCTGCTCCAACACTGACCGACAGCTGATTCCACTCATAGCACACATAGCACTGGCGATCTGAACCGGTCAGTGGCGAAAGTCACTTTTAATGCGCAAACTTATACGGGACGCATTTGCCCCTGTTACCGTTTTAGCTCGTTTCACAACTCCGATTGCGCCTGCCTACCTCAACACTGAACCAATTTTAGAACGAGGTGTACCCATGAATCATACGCATATATACACATGGGGAAATAGGGCCCAGGTTGAAAAATACCGAAGTTGTCCTTTAAGGCATTTACAAACATGGGGCGGACAGATGTACAGATGGATGTACAGACATACGTACAGATGTACATACGGACAGATGGACAGACAACCCGAAAACAAACACTGGCCACAGCTATCATTGGCGCAGAGACATAACACCTTGGAGTCTAATTCAACCCTGTGCACATGGGAATTAAATCTGATAATGAAAAAAAAAACATGAAATAGTTTCCTGGCATTTTCAGTGTAAGAGACTGTTAGGTCCATCCACTTGCTTGGACCCTAAGAACAAACACAGAAAACACAAACTGCTTCCTACAGTCATTGCAAAGTGTAAGTGACTCTAGTGTAAACTCATTCGATGCACATTATGAATCTCACATTTTTGCCCTCCTCTTGGAATAAGACTTTTTGCCATCTTTACATGATCATCTATACATTGATATATCACAAATGCTTTTCCATATATCTTTTCAGAGGGAGAAGAAACAAGAAGAAAAGACAAGAGAGGAAGCCCACATGATGGAGTTTGTCAGAGTCCGACAGAACCTAAGAAAGATCCACTCGGTTATCCAGAGCAAGGCTGCAAACACGTGAAGTGCTACAGAAAACTGCACCCAAACTGTAAAATAAACTCTCTTACAGCTTTTTTAGACAGATTCATAAAGACTTCCATCCATTCACCACTGTCAGTGGTTAGTCCCAGTGGCTATTCTTGGTGGCTTACCTACAGCGCTGGCTCTTTTCAAAAGTAATTTGCCTTCAGTTTAGCAAATACTGATTTAATGTTTAACAAATATTTAACATATGTTAACTTAGCATTTTCTAAAATGTCTTTGCGGAGCTCTGGTACCTGTTGTGTGTTGAACACGTAACCAGAACACAAAGGGATTGTTCCTGTTGCCAAAGGTACTATTAATATGAGAAATAAAACCACAAGAGTTTCAAGAGACATAGAGAAAAAGTATGAATCAGAATTTGCAGAAGAGAATGACCGCAAGACTGACAGGTCCGTCACTCAACATCAGTACATGATATTTCTGTCTTTCCCTGTCTGACTTCATTCTCAACCTACATTTGAAAATAAACTCAGCAACATACCTTGAATTATGTATTAAGTCATTAGAGCTAAGAATGTGTTACTGATTTAACATATTTCCTTTATATCACATAAAAAATGAATGCCAAAAGTTATTTCTTTTACTACTACTTTATATTACTATTACTGAAGTCTGTTGCTAAATTCAGCTTCATGTTTCACTCAGAATAGTTTGAAATAAATCAGAGGCTATAAAAACATGTAAACTACGTGGTTAGCACAGACTAGCAGAGGATTAGCTGGGAAACATCACATTTATTCACTTTACATGGACTTACAGTTAATACTAAATTATGTGAAATGATGTTTGCATTAAGCTATCTCTGGCCATGTTAAAATTAACAATATCTTTACAGGGCAAGGCAAGTTAATTGCCAGTGTGCTCAGCTGAAAAGGAAAAAAAAAACAACAGTGTTTTGAGATGGCTGTCAGAGATGGCAGAGGTATGATCATATTCCTGTTTGAGCTATAACAGGTGGTGTGTTCCACATTTTATTTCCCAATAGCTCTTGGAAAGAAGAAAAGAGTACTGTAACCAAATTGTTACATTTTAGTTAGTTAGTTAGTTTTTTATTTCCAAGTGTCATCCACCAATGTTGCCCAGTCCTCATGGGCTTACAAGACACTTACATTGACATAAAGGAGCTGTACAACATAAACAAAAGGAAAGTACAGGAAATATATACAGCCACACACCTACACACATACATATACGTATACATATAGACATACATATATATATATATATATATATATATATATATATATATATATATATATATATATATATATATATATATATATACACCATGGACATTCTTACCTACATACATATTAATGTTAGGTGTTAATAGTGTTTCACACAAATAGTGTACTGCTTGTATGCATTTTGGATAAACTTAGCTACTAGGAATACCTTTTCTGAAAATAAATACTGGAGTCTGCCTTCATCAGACATTGAAAACAAATCCGGTCCATCTTCAGATAAAATTTTTCCAAAAAGCCTTTGCCTATGGTCGTGATACAAAGGATAGTAAAACAAAAAATGACATTCATTTTCAATCTCTCCCAGATCACACAAACAACACTTTTGGTTTTCCTCAGTGATCAAATGGAAGTGTCCAGTTTCTAGAGCCAGAGGCAGAATACCACACCTCAGCTGGGCAAACTGACCTCTGAGCTCTGGATAGGCTGGGGGTTACATGGTGCTCTGGGTCATAATTACCTTTGATCAGACAATATGTTCTCAGTTTTGGTTTACACTGAACTTCTTCTGACCATTTTTGTTTATAATTTTTAAATAATACTCTTATAATTTTAGTGTCAGAACAAGATAATTTATTTCTGTATACATATTGAAGACCAGCCATATCAAATAATTTTTGAAGCTGCCTGGCCCAAGAATAATTGTTTAAGAGATGCCATTAAAAAATTGTTTAGTAAGTCTATTATCAGACATATTGATCAACCTGTTCCACAAAGGCACTATGTCACCCCCATGCCTCACCTCACATGGCTCCCACCCCATGTCACCGCATAATGCATGTATTGGGGCCAATTTATGCACAACAAAGCAGCAAAAAGCACGCACATCCACGAACAAAATTGTGCACGTGCTGAGCTCAAAAATGTGGAAAGCTGAGCAGGTAAAGAAAAGGCTCACACACTGCAGGGCTCCTCTTCAATGCAATTTATTCACAGAGTAAAATGACGATGTCTCGAGCTACCACCCTTCATCAGGTCATACAGGACAATGGGAGACGCCATCTTTAAATAGGTAAGTGGTCACATGATCAAAAACAGCTGATGCCACTTCCACATTAATTATATAAAGTGTAGAAAATAACAATAATATAGTGATATACACGCTCGACTATATATCAACACATACACCTAGTGAGTGTAGAGACATAAATACCATGAAAATGCAACACGGTACACAATTGTAAAAATATAAACACACTTTAAGCAGTCTGAGTACCAAAACATCAGGTAGGACCGTCATATAGCATCAAACATGCTAAAAGAGGCGCCTCTTACAAAAAATGGAAATAAATGCACATCAATGAGCAGCCAGGGCACAGCAGTATAAGTATTCGTGTAAGTATACAGCAAAAACAGAAACACATGCAGACCAGCAGAGTTAAAACAGTTTAGAGAAAGGGTCTAATGTCACATTCTTCATTAAGGCCTTTGGGTGACATAGTGTTTAAGTGTATATCCAAAACAATTCATGTTTCAGAAGCAGATTGTTAATGTCCCCCTCTCGCTGTGGAGGTTGAACATGCTCAATGCCCATGTAAGCGACAGGATAGTTCATCAAATTAAAATGACAGGCAACTGGACTTTTCTGATCATGATTTCTGATGGTTCTTCTGTGCTCTGAGATTCTATTCTTCAGAGATCTGGAGGTCTTGCCAATGTAAGCAAGGAGTTTGGAGTTTTTAACCAGGCTGGAAATGTCATGAAATAGAGGTGAGTATGGAATGGCACAGGTGAGTCTTTTGTCTGCTGTTTTGCTCCTGGTGTTGTTCAAAGAGTTAGCTTGTGTGGACTCAGCAAAGCGGTTGGAGGCCTGTGTTACCCACTCCTCTTTGTAGCCTCTCACGAGGAACCTGTCTTTTAAGTCTGTAGCTTTTTCTTTAAAATCCTTGTCAGAGCTGCATATACGACGGACACAGTGGAACTGGGCTATGGGGACTTTTTTTCAGAGGTGTAGGATGATAAGCCTGTCCATGCAGAATAGAGTTTCTGTCAGTGGGCTTCCTGTATTGAGAAGTACTGAGCCCATCATGATTGTTAATGACCAGTATGTCTAAAAAGTTCATTTTGTGCTGGTCATGGGACATACTGAAGTGCAAATGTGAGTTTTATGTGTTCATAAAGTGATGAAACTCATTAGGTTTGTCTTCTGTGGAGGTCCACATGAAAAAAAATGTCACCAATGTACAGCTTATATGTGGAAATGTATTGGAGAAATGGGTTCTTAGCTGGGTTCAGTACAATTTCTTGTTCGAAGAGTCCAACACATGAGGAAGTGAAGCTTGGGGACATCTTTGAACCTGCAAAAAGAAATCTCTTAGTTAAAGAGCCAATAGCAGCCACAATGGGTCTGCCAGGGGGGTGTCAACATAATCTTTATGGATCTTGGGCAAAGTATAGAAAACTGGTGTGACCGGGGAGTTGACCAACATAAAGGTACATTCATCTTTGGTGATTTCTCCTTTTTTCATAAGTTCATTAAGACAGTCATGCACTTTGGTTTTAAAGTCTGTGATCGGATTGCCTTGGAGTTTGCAATAAAATAAACTATTACTGAGCTGTCTCATAGCTTCTCGGTTGCAGGCAGATCAATCTAAAATCACCAGAGCCCTCCCTTTGTCTGCACTTTGAATGACAATGGATTTATCATTTTTTAGGTTGTTCTTGTTAGCCTTGACTTTATATTGTCTTTTTTTACCTAGTAAGTTAGACACATCTCTTTCAACCAGTCTGCAATATGTGTCGACAGAGGTGTTTCTGTGTTTGGGGGGGATGAAGGTGGATTTACCTCTAATCGGAGTTTTGGGTCTCATGGAGGTGTTGGAGTGAACATCCTGATCTGTCTCAGTCTGTGTCCCTCTAAAAGGGGGCGTGCCCTGAGTCACTTGAGAGCGGGCCAAAAGAGACAGTGTTAGACACCTGTTCATTGTTATTAAAAAACTCAACGTAGATTGCGAAAAAACTTTTGCAGGTCGACAAACACATCAAAGTCTTTGCAGTGTGTGGTAAGACAAAATGATAGTCATTTGTTGAGAGCAGACATGTAGTCATCGGAGAGTGACTTACTTGATGAGTTGATAACGTTTATCTCCTCCGTAGCCTGTGCATAGCCTGTTTTTGCTATATACTTACACAAATATTTATACTGCTGTGCCCTGGCTACTCATTGATGTTTATTTATTTCCATTTTTTTTTAAGAGGTGCCTCTTTTAGCATGTTTGATGCTGTATGACAGTCCTATCTGATGTTTCTGTACTCAGACTGCTTCAAGTGTGTTTATATTTTTACAGTTGTGTACCTTGTTGCATCTTCATGGTATTTATGTCTCTGCACTCACTAGGTGTATGTGTTGATATATAGTCAAGTGTGTATATCGCTATATTATTGTTGTTTTCTACACTTTGTTTAATTAATGTGGAAGTGGCATCAGCTGTTTTTGATCATGTGACCACTTACCTATTTAAAGATGGTGTCTCCCATTGTCCTTTATGACCTGATGAAGAGCAGTAGCTTGAAACGTCATCATTTTACTTTTCTTTACCTGCTCAGCCTATTTATGCACACCCAGAAAACAACGCATGGCTCTGTTTCTTTTGCAGGTCCGCATTTTGCTGTCTAATTTTAAATTCATTTTTTAACTGCTGTTTTTCCTCATATTCAAACTATCATCTTAGAAAACTTTCTTCCACCACCCTCATCTCCACCAACAGTGTTTTCAGTGGTTCATTCCAAAAAGGTTTGGGTTTCCCTACACATCCACCTTTCCTCCCACGAATTGACCGACCACAAACTTCAGGTACATTACACATATAATCACAAAATTCATCATACCATTCATCAATTTGTTTTTGGTAATGTACTTGAGACAGTTTTCCTATGAATTGTGTAAAAACTGTTTTACACCTACTGGAGGAAAAGAGATGAGGGGAGGCATTTCTAATACTCTTTGGAGGATTTTGTCTATTTTGGTCACTGGCTGAACTTGTATCTGTAACAAACCCCCCACCTGCATAAAAAGTCAGAGCCAACAACGAGTGATCAGGTGCTCTACACCTATCACCTAGCAGGTTGAGACACCTAGTGCCCCCCCTTTTGATTAGCTCATTTGGACTATAGATAATTAGCTCAATGCAGGTATTTAAACAGTGATGTGGAGTTATCAAATAATCAACTGCAGCTCTCCCTTTTACAGATACTGAGGTATAATTGTTTTTACCAGGTATCTGTCCATTTAATACACAACATTTGGAGTCCCTCAAAAATTTCACCAACACCACAAAAAAACGCATTAAGAGGGCACAACTTGCCCTCAGAGGATCCGAAGAAACATGCCACTTAGGCTAAACTGTGAACTATACTGAACCAAGACACCAGGCTCCAGGAAGAGACAAGAATGCTGAGCAGCAAGCACAGACCCAGAAAATAGTTCTGCCAGCCCCGCCCAGCCATCGGGGCACAGGCCATCAATGGTGCGCAAGTACTGAGGAGGGGGACAGGAGGGAAATGATCCCATTCTGTGGCAAATGTAATTCAAATGTAGATGATTCAGATTGCCACCTTGAAACTACACTTGTGTTAGAAGAAGAACCTAAATGGTGTCATTTGCTGTGGGCTGAATGCTCTCAAAAATGCAAACCCATCACCATCATGATTTTCCTTTCTAGTCTTTTCTTTTGTAAAATACTAACAATCTACAACTATTCAATTAAATGACTAATTTCTTATTGTTGTTATTTTTGTCATATACAGGTATGTAATGATGATTGTTGGAGAACATGTATGTTGTCTAATTACAAGTCACTATTTGATCATGTGAGAAGATGATACGATACAGTTGCTACTTTAGGTGCAAAATCTGTCAAGACTGACAAGCTGGAGTGAGGGGACATCACCAACCAAATGGCTGCATGCTCGATCAGCTCCGAACACCCCTGATAGAAATCTATCCCCAGCAAGTCTAGAATTGTGGCAAAACTTGACAAGACAAAATGGATAAGGCAAGTTAAAGCTGCTCACCACACGAGGAGGCTAACATGGCGAGCTTAGCAAGTAAACAAGCTAACGCAAGCCCAACAGTGCAGCCAGGTGAAGAGTTTGCAGATGCAGTTTTGAGAGAAATTTGACACTTAAGGAATGAGGTGAAAGAAGGCTTTGAGAGGACACAATCTACAATATCCTCTTTAGAGCAGACGGTTTGGTGTCTGGAAGACAGAATGACAGAGGCAGAGAACCTTGTTGGCACATTGGAGGACAGGGGTGACCACACAGACTGGACTTTCTGATATCTCATGGAGAGAGACAGTCAGATGGAAGAAAAGTGTGAGAACCTGGAAAACTTCATGATAGGAGGAACAGCCTGCTGAACTCCCCCGAAACATAAATTGTAAGTCAATGGACAGAGGTAAGATGGGTCACTCTGACAGTCAAATGTTTATGGCTTTGCCCCCGGTCTCACCTCAAGGTTGACGAACTCTTTTACCGACATCCTGGCGTCAAGAGTTGTAAAGGTGTCAGCCGGAAACCATCCAGATCTCAGTTTGCTGATTACATCCTGGGAAAATCCAGCGTTTTGACAACTCAGCCAGATTAATGACCAGACCAGGGTCATTAACTATGCTTCCAAGTTCACTGATCTGTTGAGATCCAAGCAGCAGGGAGAGACTCCAACTCACCCACCACCAAAGAACCCTATCTTTGATAAAACAGACTTTCTTCTAAAGGACTGAATACTCTACCTCCAATAAAACCACATCCTCTCCTTCTTTTTGTTTCTCTACACTTCTGTCCCTCTATCTGTGACATCTATGGGAGTCACCCCAACTCTATCTTACTTTCACCCTAGTGAAAATAAGATAAGAAGACCAGGTGGGAGCCATAAATTCAGGACAAATTCCTGAGTACAAACTAAGTTTCTCTTTTTAATCAACTTGAAATGTCTCTGGAAAGTGAACATGCATTTAATCCATGTTCTAACAATGTAAATTTGCATAATCCTTGTTTCTTGGTTGAATGATGTTAGTCCCCCTTTTGTAGGTCATAGTATGAGTTAGAGTTATAATTTCATTAATCCCTCATTTAATAGAGTCCACACTGTCCATAACAATAACTATGTCAGATAAACTGCATAAGACTTGGGTCAGAAAAATGAGGCCCGAGCCGCACTCTGTGCTCACCTCACAGTGCGTGCGCACACACACACACACACACACACTCACACTCACACACACACACACACACACACACTCAACAGAGTTAAGTCAGACAACAGCAGAAGGGCCACGGTGCAGATGAAGGGAATTTAACTTCAAGATTACTCTAGTTGATGACAACTATGCTTGTTACTGTAAGTAGGCTAAGTTCGATAAAAACCCTGCCAGCCAAGCCAATACTTTATCAATACATGTGATCAGCATATAGAAAGCCATATTTCAATCTGCTCTGTCCACAGTCTCTCATTCACCGCTATTATGATTAACGATCGCGGTTGACACAAACACATTGCACTCACGGTGCTAAAGAGCAAAGTGTTAAAGACAAACTAAAATGAAAGCTGTCTGTATGTAGGCTAACACTTTGGGCTCTAGTTTCCCGGCGCAGCGCAGGGTGGCAAACCCTGCGCAGAGCTAGTTTCGAGCAGCGCAACCTGAGGTGCGCTGAGTTTGGTAGTTTGGCAGACCAAGGTGCGCTGAGATGGGTGTGGTGGCACAGCAGGGGGAGGTGTTGAAAGATCCAGCTTGGCGCAGTGACAGTTTCAGGGCTCCAGACTAACTTTTTCCACTAGGAGCACCAGTGCTCCTTACTGAAAATTTTAGGAGCACCAGCACAAAATTTAGGAGCACTATCTATATCGACACAACATATTCATAATTTTGTTGAGATTAACTGCATTACTGATAAATGGAGTTAATTGTTTAACTTAGGTTCAGGAGCAGGACCACGCCTCAACCACTCCTCTAATCACCTGACTAACATATATATACCAGCTCAGCGCTACCACAGGCCTCTCAGATCTCTCGAACATCGGCGACTCTACATATCGCTCAGAAGTGTGTTTTTTTTTTCGTGTTTACTCACCGATGGATCACGTGCTGCAAGTAAACCTGTCCGAGTCCGACTCCAACGGACCAGGTGATCCTCTCACCCTGCCCCAACAGTCTGCCGGTAGCCGAAACTCCCAGGGGAGCCAGCTGCGCTCCGTGGTCCACATCCCTCGGTCTCGCCATGGTTCTCCGTCGAGCTCCATAAACGAGATCGCCCCGACTCCTAGTGGATCCCAGGCCTCCTCTCCTCCATCCGCACGGGTGGGAAATCGACGCCGCGTCCACAACCGTGGGAGCCAGCGGCGGTCTTCTCCTCCTTCCCAAAGCGGTGCAGCGTCTGGTCGACCTCGCCGCTCCCACGGCGCTCCATCACGCTCCATTCAGCCATCGCCACCATCTCTACATCCGCAACAAGAGCCCGACATCAGGGATTGGACCATCGCCCAGCTCCAGCGTTTCCTGAGGACATCCCCTTCCACCGCAGCGACAACAAATCCAGGCTGTTCCAGCTCTACTCAGCCGCCGTCCGGGCTCCCGAGGCCTACTCCCGCCAGCGTCACCGTGGTGACGTCACGGCACCTCCACCACTCCAGCTGGAGCAGCCTCTCTCATTCATCCCCCCAGCCGGGGGTCAGGTCGTATCACCCCCTGTGCCTGCTCCCGCTGAAGCAGATATGTCACGCGCAATATCTGCCTTCTTCTCCTCCCTGTCTCGCAGGCCTCCACTCTCACCCCGTGCACACACATCCTCCATCCCCACATCCCTTTCCTCTACCCTTCCTTCCAACTAGCCCAGGAGCCCCGTCCTACAGCACAAGGGGCTCCTCCGGCAGGTGTTTTACTGCCTTCCTCTCTCTTTCCGACGTGTCTCAGAAACATACTGCCACATTTTCGCAGCTTGTTCCTCTCTTTCCTGCGACTTATGCGGCGCCCCTTCTCACCCAGCCCCCGCATGCACTATTACCGCTCCTCCACCGCACTCCCGCCCCACCACCTCGCGCAATGCCCCAATCTTCGACCGTCTGTCTTCCGCTGCACCCCCCCCCCCCCCCCCCCCCCCCCCGTCATCCCCAGAGCCAAGGACGCATGTCCCACTGTCAACGTGCCGGTGCCAAAGGGTGTCGACAAGCGAGGACGGCCGATCCTCTATCAGGGCGGCAGGATGGTATGCAATAACTTCAATCAGTTGGGTTGCAACTCGTCCGGCTGCCGTCTCCTGCATGTATGCTCCTTCTGCAGGGGCGCTCACGCCAGGACCACCTGCCCCCACAATCCCACCAACACAGCAGCATGACTAGAACGTCATCTCGGCACGCCCATAAAGGTACGTGCACTCGCTGCTGCTCTCAGTGACCACCCTGATAAGCAGTTTGTCGATTTTCTCATCTCTGGCTTACTCACGGTTTTCACCCCGGCATGGAGGTGCTTCCTGATTCTTCCCACACATGTCACAATCTTCAATCCGCTCTCACTGAGCCCGACACTGTCGACACGTTAAGAGCAAAAGAGGTCACTGAGGGATTTATGATAGGCCCCTTCGATCATCCTCCTTTCCCCGCATTCCGTATCAGTCCCATCGGCGTCACCACACGCAAATACTCGGGGAAAAAGAGGCTAATTATCGACCTGTCGTCCCCACACGGCTCCGACATCCCGAGCATCAACAGCCTTATTCCTAGCCCGGATTTCTCCATGCAGTACGCCACCATTGACCACACCATGGCACTGATTCGTCTGGCGGGACACGGAGCATGGCTGTCTAAGGCTGATATCACTAGCGCATTCAAGGTCTTGCCCATTCACCCTGACTTCTGGTGTTATTTTGGCGTCTGCTGGAAGGGGGCCTACTACTTCTCCGTGCGTCTCACTTTCGGCTGCAAGAGCAGTCCCAAAATCTTTGACTCTTTATCTGAGGCTCTATGCTGGATCCTCTCCAACAATTACAGGCTCCCCTACGTCCTTCATCTCCTTGACGATTTTCTCGTCGTGACTCCTCCGTCCTTACCTCCTCGCCACGGTCTCACAACACTTACGTCTGCATTTTCCGACCTCGGTGTCCCTCTGTCAGAAGAAAAAACTTCAGGACCTGGCACATCCATCGAGTTTCTGGGCATCACTCTGGACTCAACGTCATTCCAGGCTTCACTGCCCCTGGAGAAAGTGCAGCACATCTCGCTGCTCTTGTCTAATTATCTTCTGACAAACAGGTGCACCAAACGCCAGCTGCTCGCTCTCCTCGGGCACCTCAATTATGCCATCCGCATAATTCCACAGGCCAAATCTTTTCTTTCTCAACTGCTGACCAAAGCTGCATCCATTCCCTCTCTCCACGACCACGTGGTTCTGGACGACAGTTGTAAAACAGAAATGCGCATGTGGCAGCAATTTCTGTCATCCTGGAATGGCATCTCGTTCTTCTACGACGACTTCATCACCCATCCTGAGGACATTCAACTATACACGGACGCGGCTCCCTCCGTAGGTTTCGGCGGTTATTACGGCGGGAGGTAGTTTGCTGCCGCTTGGCCTTCCGAGTTTGAGTCCCTCAATACAGAGTCATGCTCCCCCTCGTCTGCTCTGTACGAGCTGTACCCTGTGGTCATCGCCACTCTAATTTGGGGGCACGAATAGTCAAAAAAATGCATCAATATTTACTCTGACAACACAGCAGTAGTAGATATAATCAATAAAGGCCGCTCCCGTTCCCCAGCCATCATGCCATTCACCCGCAGACTCACTCTTATCTCCGCTCAGCATCAATTCATCCTTCACGCTTCTCACATTCCCAGTCACCACAATGCCATCGCTGTCTCTCCCGCTTCTCTTTCCAAAAATTCAGATGCTTGGCTCCAGACTCGGATGCTCATCCCACACCGATCCCACCGTTTTCAGCGACCATATTCAGCTAAATCCTCATCTGGCTAATCCAACTCGCACCTCTCAAGAAAACATCCTTAACAGCTTAGCACCAAGCACGCTATCTGTCTACCTCACCGGCTGGAATTCTTTCAAGAATTACCACGCCACTTATCATCTACCGTTTCCCTCTCTGGACGCCATGTCCCTGTGCAACTTCATCACTCACTGTCATACCGTAACTTACATCCACAATAACCTCAATGATCTCCGTCTAGCACACGACAGACTAAGCCTCACTTAATCAGACTCTTTTGGGGGCTTCCTAACAGCACGGGCTCATCAGAACTCGAGACGGAACCCCCACACTGAGTCTCTCCGCCCACATCTACAACCCACCCAGTCCGACCCTCCGATGACGTCATCTCCATCCCGTTCATTCACCTGCCAATCTGCACTCCCCCATTCATCACCACCCCATTCATAACTGTTTTCTGACAATCACATCCTTATTAAATCTTTAAACTGCATATTGTTGTGGTGTGGTCCTTGCTAGTGAAATGGAGTTAATTGTTTAACTTAGGTTCAGGAGCAGGACCACGCCTCAACCACTCCTCTAATCACCTGACTAACATATATATACCAGCTCAGCGCTACCACAGGCCTCTCAGATCTCTTGAACCCACCCTCCCTCCCCTTCTGTTCCTCTCTCTTGTCAATCTGCTGTGTACCTCTACTCATTCTAGGCATCGACTGGGGGGCTTCCTAACAGCACGGGCTCATCAGAACTCGAGACGGAACCCCCACACTGAGTCTCTCCGCCCACATCTACAACCCACCCAGTCAATCAATTCAATCAATCAATTTCATTTATAAAGCCCAATATCACAAATACAATTTGCCTCACAGGGCTTTACAGCATACGACATCCCTCTGTCCTTTAGACCCTCACAGCGGATAAGGAAAAACTCCCCAAAAAAAACCCCTTTACCGGGGAAAAAAAAATGGTAGAAACCTCAGGAAGAGCAACTGAGGAGGGATCCCTCTTCCAGGACGGACAGACGTGCAGTAGATGTCGTACAGAACAGATCAGCATAACAAATTAACAGTAATCTGTATGACACAATACAGTAATCTGTATGACATCCTCGGTAATGACAGTAGCTTACAACAACATTCATGAAAGTAATAATATTGTCGTTATAGTTCTGGCTACTGTGGTACAATATGTTGAAAGTATATATTAGTATCACGCAGTATACATGTATGATAATATCATATGTGTATAATAACAGTAGAAGTATGACTAATGACTAATGATGGCAGCAGCAGCAGCAGCAGCAGGCATCTGGCAGGACCACGGCAGCAGCACAACTACACACGTCACACTATCCAGGCACCGCTGCAATACGAGTTAACCTGAGAGACAGTGGAGCACAAAGGCTCTGGAGAAGAAGCCGAGTTAGTGACATCCAGAATGGCCGAGTAAACAAGATACAGTAATAGGATACGAGAGAGAGAGAGAGAGAGAGAGAGAAGGTGCCCGGTGCATTATATGTGGTCCTCCGGCAGACTAGGCCTAAGTCAGCCTAACTAGGGGCTGGTACAGGTCAAGCCTGAGCCAGCCTTAACTATAAGCTTTATCAAAGAGGAAAGTCTTAAGTCTAGTCTTAAATGTGGAGACGGTGTCTGCCTCCCGGACCATAGCAGGAAGATGATTCCACAGGAGAGGAGCCTGATAGCTGAAGGCTCTGGCTCCTGATCTACTTTTGGAGACTTTAGGGACCACGAGTAACCCTGCGTTCTCAGAGCGCAGAGTTCTGGTGGGATAATATGGCACTATGAGCTCTCTAAGATATGACGGAGCTTGACCATTTAGAGCTTTATAAGTTAACAGTAGGATTTTAAATTCAATTCTGGATTTTACAGGGAGCCAGTGCAGAGAAGCTAAAACAGGAGAAATATGATCTCGTTTCTTAGTTCCTGTTAGTACTCGTGCTGCTGCATTCTGAATTAGCTGGAGAGTTTTTAATGATTTACTAGAGCTACCTGATAATAGAGAGTTACTGTGCGTTCACACCAAACGCGAATGAAGCGAATTACTCGCGCATAACGCGAGTAACACGCCGCCCGTAACGCCCGAGTTTCGACGCCTGACCATTTTGTTAATTCGCGTCATCACGTCATTCGCGCGAGTAGCGGGGAAGCCAGCGGCTGTGCTAATTGGAGCTAAGCTAGTGCTAACGTTCATAGTACAGCCATTCTGCAAACTAATTAAAGACACATATTTACAGAACTTACCAAGTAGACCAGTCTCCTCGGCGTCTTTCACCCAAGCCTGCTCCTTTTTGTTGCGGTCTCTATAGAGTAGACACGTAGTATCATATAGCTCCGGGTAGCCACTGACGACCATGGCTGAGATAACCACCATCGCTGCTTTGTACCTGCTCTTGAAGTCCCAAATGCATCGGAGTGCCAAACGCCGTCGTTTTTGGGTTCACCCGATCCTGCAGAAGCACATCCAGCTCGGCGAGTTTCTCCACCTCCTCCAGGAACTCCGTCTGGATGACAGCCACTTTCAGCGGTACTTCGGGCTGACTGGGGCCCAGTTTGAGGACCTGTTGGCGAGGGCTGGCACCAGGATCTCCCGGCAGGACACCAACTACAGGCGCTCCATTTCAGCAGCGGAGTGTCTGTCCATCTCTCTCCGGTGAGTAGTAGTTTATTGTTGTGTCAACAACTGGATGTCAACCATGACGTCGGGAGAATCTCAACGCTGATTGGCTTTCGCGGCTCTGAGTCACGCGAATTCGCCTCAAAAGTTCAATATTTTCAACTCGAGCGATGAGGCGTTGGACGCGAATTTCGCGTCTATCGCGCCGCGTCCATCGCGTCCATCGCGCCGCGCTAAACGCATCCATCGCGCCGCCTGGAGCAAATTCGCATCTAATCGCGTCTTTACATTGACTTTGTATGTAATCTTGACGCGCGAATTGGCGAATTCGCGTCCGGTGTGAACACACCTTTACAGTAATCCAGCCTTGAGGTAACAAAAGCGAGTCCGACCCTCTGATGACGTCATCTCCATCCCGTTCATTCACCTGCCAATCTGCACTCCCCCATTCATCACCACCCCATTTATAACCGTTTTCTGACAATCACATCCTTATTAAATCTTTAAACTGCATATTGTTGTGGTGTGGTCCTTGCTAGTGAATTTAGCAATAAACACAGACAACCCTGCAGGGTTCAACGCTAAGGTTTTGTTTCACTTGCCCAGTCGGGCAAATTAGCCAGAGATCTACTTGCCCGAAGTCAGTTTTTACTTGCCCTATAAAAATTGTTTAAGTGGCTATCAAATAACAAAGACTGCAGTTACTTTTATGTTATGTAATCTTTATTCACACTGTATTTATTAATTAAAACAACATATGTCATGTATTGTAGCTTAATTCCTACACAAAAATGACAGTGTCAGGGCAGCGACAATCTTTGTCAATCGTTCTCTGTCTATAATTTTGCGCCTGACTTGAGCCATGCCCACCTCTATTTATTCTTCCCCCCTCTCTCCAGATCCTTGTTTAGTATATTTTGTCACCATCTCTCTGCCCTGCTCTACTCTACTTCAACGCTACTTAGCTCTCTCTCTACACTACCAGTAGACTACCACATCCAGCTGTTGCACAAAACGCACACAGTAGTGTTTCCCCTAGGATGGAGTTGTAGCAGCAGAGGTTAAGCACACACATGAAAAATAATTTTCACATGCGTGAAACTTTTTTGTATGCTTGCAAAGCACAGCCTGCTGGGATGTTTCTATGTATACTGGCACCAGAAGGGCGCTTTAGGACTAAGTACATACAGTACATGTGTGCACAGTAATGAGCAGGTGAAATGTCTGTCTAGTTTACATATGAGGTGTCTCAAGATTTAGGAACATAAAATTTTATTGAACATAATAAAAGTAAAAACTCACTTGACATGCTGCTGTTTTGTGCTATGACCTATTTAAGTGCTGGAAGTTGTTATTTACATGACAACGCCTGAACGCAACACAACACAAGCTCAGCACCGAGTGCCCTGCTGCGCTGCTGTGCAAGCAGCGTGTTCGTCTGTGCAGTCTGTTGTTATTTACACACTGTCCATAACAATAACTTTGTCAGCTGACAAACTGTACCGGGCTCGGGTCAGGTTTGGTCAGGAAAATATGGCCTGAGCCGCTCTAGCGTGCTCACCTGTGTGTGTGGCGGAACTCCGCTGTGCGCAATACAGAGAGCAGAGGAGAATTGTACACGCTTGACCAAGTAGAGACAGAAATGACATTCTGGGTGCGTCCCAAGTCTCTTATTTTATACTGCTAACTCCTAACTCCTTACTTGAACCAGAAGTCGTTCGAGCTCCGCCATCTTTAAGGCCGTCTCATGTCTCTTATTCCTGCCAGTGGAGTTAGCGTTAGGCGTTAGGAGGGATCGGTTAGGCGTGATGAGTAAGGTAACACGAGAGGCTCCTAACAGGAAGTCTTTTTCAGCTTGAGGCTCTGACGTATAAATACCCACCCCCTACATCTGGCTCATTTGAACGAGATGGCAGAGAAACAGCCAAAGTGTAAGTACCTGTTACATGCATTCTTTGCAATGAAACGCTGTCATTCACATGCCTACGTGACTACAAAGAGTAACGTTAATGATATTTCCTGCAAGACTGTCATGTTGTAATTAAATTTATTCCGTTCTCAACCTGTTGCATTGTTCAGCGGACTGTCTGTGATGTGTGACTGTTAAATGGGCAGCTGCTCATGTCCAGAACCACACGTGTTGATATAACACCACGCACGCACACACACACACACACACACACACACACACACACACACACACACACACCAAAGTCAACTACACTTTCAGCTGTGAAAGACTCTCCAATCTACAGTCTGCTAAAATAAGAAGTTCTGTGTTATTCTTAACAGAAAATTCTTTTATTATGACAGACAAAGGATGCAATTATGAAAACACTTTTAATGAAAATAGTCTGTATTGTAACATTTTTGAATTAATTATCATTATCAGAATTAAAGACATTTCTCATTAATGAGATCTTTTTGCAAACCTTTCAGGGCCTCTGTGAGGTTAATAAAAATAACTGACAGGACAAGTGACTGCTGAGGACAAGTGCATTGTTTCTATTGTTAAATGCAGATTAAAGCTCTGTGTTCAACATTGTCTTCAGTGATGGACATAGATCTTGATGCAGTCAGTGAGGCCTTGAGCTGAATCCTTTATTCGACACCTTTCATGAACTCAAGGAACTCTGTCAGAGAGAACACACAAAGTCAGTAATAATAGTAAAAATAGTAATAATAATAATAATAATAATAATAATAATCATGATAATAATGAACTTTTTGAATAAGACTGATAAAGTGTGTGACAGGGTAAAAATAACATCAGAATGATTAATTTAGGACTTCAGGCCCAAAATGTCAGAAATGTAGCATGGGGCCAAGATTTGAAGTGACAAGTACAATTTTAAAATTAACTTTAACACTGACAGGCAGCCAGTACAAAGATTCTAGGGCGCACTGTGCTCTCGTTATCTGGTACCTGTGAAAATCCTGGTGGCTGCATTTTAGATTAATTGTGGTTAGGAAAAAGATTCTTTACTGCATGCAAGAAAAGGGATATGCAATAATCTAGCTGTGATGATAATAAAAGCATAAGTAACTGTTTCAAACTTTTATGCAGAATGAAATGGTGTATTTTGGAAATATTCCATAGTTGAAAAAAGCATGACTGTATGATGAATTTAATGTGACTGTTTTAAGTGAGGTTGAGGGGGGGGGGGGGGCACCAAAATGTTGGGAACAATACTGGGCATCACACGGAGGCACCAAAATTGTAGGGAATCTACTAGGCCGGGATACTTTTTGTTTGGAACAAATAACACAGGAACACACAAAATGTTGTGATCTAGGCAGGCAGGTTTACATGGCGGCACCATTTGTTGGGACTTAAGCCTTAACACAGGCCCGACCTCGTAAAAGATCTCCAATTAATAATTATTAAGTATGTGAAATAATATGACATAATTTACATTAAATTACCTCGTGGGGCACCATTCCCAAAAAAGGAAAAATTATAGCCAGTTTAAGAGATCAGTCTCATAAAGTTTACTCAACTGTCAATTTGGGATTTTGATTTATGATTAAATTAATGACTATAACCAAAATTACTATATTAACAGTAAAGGCTGAAGGATTTCGGAGTTTTTAACGTAGCAGGGGTTGACTATTCATTCACTCTTGTGCAACATTAACAGACAGCAGGTATGATTCCAAAAATACATTTATTCACAAAGAAAGCAAAGCAAACCAAAACACACAAATTCTAATGAACTAACTATATACAAGCAAGTGTGTGTGTGTGTGTGTGTGTGTGTGTGTGTGTGTGTGTGTGTGTGAGAGAGAGAGAGAGAGAGAGAGAGAGAGAGAGAGAGAGAGAGAGAGAGAGAGAGAAAGGCAGGTGTGTGAAACAAAGGCCATTTGGCCTACAAAACAAAATGGCTGACAGCAGGGAACTACAAGATGGCCGAATCAAAGCTAGCTTCAGATCAGGGGAGGTGTTGCCTGACCGTGTGGTCAGGACAAGGACAATGGAAAAGAAGTGGGACTCTGAGTTGCCTCTTTAGATGTAGCTCTGTTGAAAGCCTATTTGTAAATAAGTCTATGTGAATGTGATATGTGTTGCAAAGGGTCTAGATTAGTGCAGAAGATGTTTAGTTGTATGCAAGACTGTCTGTGAACAGCATTAGCAAACCAAACACTTAGCTTTGGCGAAGCCAACTAACCAATAACCTAATTGCAACATCATAACAATGACTCAATAAACAGCATTAATTCACAATTAACAAGTTAAACATTCTTGCTTAGCCAGTACAGCTGAGTTAATGCTATGCCCAATTGTTATGTTACCAATCCTTGAATAGATCGAGGGAAGAGTTGGTTTTAGGTGTGCTGCTTTTGTTAGCCAGCATAGGAGTGCTGGAAAGAGCTGTGGTTCCAGAAGCAGTCTTTGTTGTGTCCTTATTCCAAAGGTGCAGATCTGAGTAAGCTGGTCGCTCGAGGTCTGTGCAGAGTTAGATGCTGGGATGCTAACTCAACTTGGTTCTCCTTGTTGCTGGAAAGTTAGTTGGAAACCTTGTATTTGCACACTAATTTCTCTGGTTTCAGGTTTGCCTCTGCTGTGAGTGAGAGCAGTTGCCTCCCTTCAGTGGTTTAGGCGAAAGGGCTTCTGAGCTGGTCAGCAGCTCCGCAGGGAAGAAATCTGGGCTGGTCAAATATTAATTCAGAAAATGCAAGAATGAAAATATGTTTTTAAGACATCTAACTAGAAACTTTACCACTATTCAACCAGCTATCTGTCATAGCACTGTGTGCAGATGAGCATTGTTTGACTTCCCATGGCCAGCTGAGGGCAGCAGGGGAGGAAGTCAAACGCTGTTCATCAACACACACTACTACATAGACCCTCCAGGAATCCGCTATTCTGCGATCGCGGAATTTTTCGCGGAAATCACGTCTGTCCGCGGATTCACGGACCTTCTGCGGATTTTAATGCCCGGTGCAGAAAACTCACATTTTACATGTAATTTTCCTCCCGGCCGCTAGATGTCGCGCGTATGCAGTAACGCCAGGCCAGATAAAGAAGCAGACAGTGAATCCACGTGGATTAATAGAAGAAGTAAACATTCAGTTATGGAGCGATTCCTCCGTGACCCCCCCCCCCCCCAAGACAACCAGTAAGTGTAAGCTTGCGAATATTACCGCAGCTGAAAGAGCAAAACAATATAAAGAGCTACATGAGGATGGAGGAAAGCTATTCTGCACAAGTTGCAACAAAGTCATCGATCACAGAAGAAATTCAACAATAAAGGACCACTTGTCTTCCACTTCGCATTTGAAGAGAAAGTCTGAAACTCCCGCGGACGCGACTTTAAAAAGACAAACGACAATAACAACATCACTCGGGAGGCGTACAGCTGCTGCTGAAGAACGTGAAAAGGTATGCTGCTGTTGAATTTGAACATGATTTAATTTATAATAGCCAATTATCCCAACAACATTAGCACAACATCAAGGCACTGGTGTTCCTGTACGTGAATCTCAAAGTGCAGTGTGCTCAGGAGTCAGTTAGTGAGAAGGAGAATGATGGTGATGGTGATGATGATGATGAGATGCTGTAATGGTATCTGTTTCACACTGAGAGATGGGCAAGTCAAGTTGTGGCACTGCAAGTTTCAATTTATTGAAACATATCTATATTTTGTTGTTTTTTTTTGCTTAAAAAAAGAAAAACTGAATGCATAATTTGCACTGATATTGCACTTTTCACAGTACACAGTAGGCTAACTTTATTTTCTACATTTCCCATTGTTCAGGGATCAAAGTACTGCTGTCAGCAAGTTGTTTTATTTTATTTTTTATACAGCAAATAGCCTTCTATGTTTGTGGCAGATAAAAAAAAATAGCTTTACTGCAAATAAATATGCCGAAGTGGGACAAAGAAAATGTTGATGTTGATTATTTTAAAACCTATAATAATATGGTAAACACTGTTTTACAGTGTTTTGGTAGAAAAAAAATCTAATTTTTTACATTAAAAAATGTGTTTTTTAATGCCCGTGGAATATTAACTTTCAAGCCGCGGAATCAAGAATTCCTCCCCGCAGATTCAGGATTATGCTCCGCGGAATTTAAACTTTTTCTCTGCAGATTCCTGGTGGGTCTAACTACAGCTGGTTGAATATTGGTTAAGTTTTCCTATATATTCATTGTCTTCTGTCTCACCAGTAACATGGTGGTTCAGTTTACGCTGTCATCTGTAGCCTAAAGTTAGGCTTTAGCTTCTAACTACCTTCATCTTTTAAGCTGTTTTCATTGCTGTGTGAGTTTGACATCCTGGATATATCTTTCAAATGCATATTGCAGACCACTTTGTCTGCTTTTCTCTGACATTGTTTTATTGATTTTCCAAAAATTTGATAATTTTATTTCAGGGAGTGCAGTTAGTTAAAGTGTGGGCTCCATGGTATCTTAAACAGCTCAACAGACCATCACAAAGGGGCAAAGCTTAGCGAAGAGTCAGCTGAGACGGAAATCATTTATTAGGAATATACAAACTAAGAAAAATATGTGCATTTAACTGCAGGTACCAATTGAATATGCTGTAACTCCATCTGTCAGCTTTGTTGTTAGCTGTAGTAATGTTGCAGGTATGGGTAAGCTAAAATATTAAAATATGAAATGTCATAAAGTGACAAAGCAATGTCCTGAGTAAGTTATCCATAATGGTAACGCTTTCTGTTAAGACCATATTCATAATGTTTTAGTCAAAAAATAAGATTTTGCAAAGCCTGGGGTTCATGCAGAGTCACTATTGCAAAATTACTAACTTCAAATAGGAAAAGAAGTGGATAGAATTTGTTGAAGCCCTTGAAATACCCAGTGAGTATGCTACATGCTAGCTAGCTAACTAACCACTGTCCCCAACCCAGAGAGGACTACTTGTTAGCTTACATCAGCTACTGGAAGGTTTGCTGTCAGCTTACAAGCTATTCAGTTCAGTTCAATTCAGTTTGTCACTTGAAATCATAAAATATGATTCCAGTAAAATGCAGTCATTAGTTCCGTCAATTTGTATATTCAAAACGGTATAGTAATCATAAATAAATGTGTGTGGGGTTAGGTTTTGGATTAGGCAGGGTCTTCATTTAGGATCCTTGAGGCCTGAGAGTAGAAGCTCTTCCTGTGCCTCTCAGTGCTGGGCTGGTGTAACCTATACCGGTATGCCACCTGCTATTTGCAAATCTGAAAAGCCTGTAAAATATCTGTCTATATATCTGTATTTTTCTGTTCAAGAATCATTCTGTAGACTTTTGATTCCACAAGGAAGTGAGCCTGCATCCCTGTGGCTGCCCTGCTTGTTACCTGTTTCGGCTGGAACCAAGGGGAGCAGTGCTTACCAACACTCCAACCATGACATCAAACCTAAAAGTGATGACTGTCTCAGTCTAGTACAGGTGCATGGTCTTTAAAAGCAACAGCAGGATCACATGCGGTTGCTAACTGGAAAGAAATCAACTTCAAGGGCTTTGTTAAAATTCTGGCCAATTCTAGTAACAAAAGACTGGAAAATATGATTGAAGATGTCTAGGTTGATCACTTCTATGATCAACCGGGCTGTTTTTTTCGTGTCCCAAAAGTAAACTGGAAGACCCAGCAAAAGCCTGCAGGACCGAATGGGCAACTTTTGATTGAGTAAGTAGCCTACACACATGCATAAATTGTTTATTTTCCTTTAATTTGTTTGCTTGGTAAGTAAATAACTATGACAATTTACAATTCTTTAGTTTCTTCTCATTGCTTGTGTAGAACGGCCCGCACACTGCACAAAAAAACAGAGGCACTAATTATGCAAAACGTGAATTTATAATTACATAGTTCTCAGTGACACAAAGTGAGCAGCAGAAAGGTGAAAGTTTCGGTGGTAAAGAGGATTGTCTTTACGAATTGCCTCTGTTTTTTTTTTGCAGAGGTTAGTAGGTCAGTATAAATGACCCGGATGATGATGACAAGCAACTCTAGCGATTCATAAAAACATATTGGTGAAATGAACGAGTTTTGTGGCAGATAATGGGTTATTTAGAGCCTCATTGTCGGTGCCCCGATCATTCCCAGTATATGGATGTAAGCGGCTCTCGCGGATTTAAATGTCTTCTGAATGACTCCAAACTTATCTAGGTGAGTTAACAATCGTATTTAATGTCAGAAATAAGGTCCAAGTTGTAAAAAACGGAACTTCCCCTTTAAGAAACTATTCACTTACTATTGGCTCTGTTCTTGTAGTTTTTCTCATGTTCTTCTCTGCTCTTATTCTACCTAGGCTCCTGAGGCGGAGGCTACGGAGGTGGATGAATGAGGGGATCAAGGTGATGTCATCCCTTTTTTTGATTGCCACCTTTTGTGTCATAAATATCACTTCAGTATTCAGTTATGAGTTGAAACCTTTGACCAAAAAAATCCATCCTAACTCAAGTAATAAGATTAAGATATTTTTGTCTTCCTCAGTGGATGGATGGTTGGTGATGTCACTCATTTGTTTGATTGCAACCTTTTTTTGTAATAAAAGCTGGTCAAAATACATGAAAAAAGTACTTGTCCCCATTTTTTATTTCATAATGATAATATTTAATGATTTTTCACTGCCGCACTGAAAATGTCCCCGATTTTCATCTCAGAAATCTGGTCACCTTAGTTAAGCATATCAATAATTTACTCACATTAGATAACATTCGTATTCTGGTCCTCTCTGAGACCCACTTAGATGACTCATTTGATGATGCTACTGTGGCAATAGAGGAATATAATATATGAAGAAGGGAGAGCGACTGCCTATGGGGAAAGAGTGACTATGTACATTCAAAGCCACATTCCTGTTAAAGTCAGAGAATATAATAAATTACAATGCATTTAAAATGCTTTATGACTGCACTCGTAAACACAAAAAATGTCTACTGATGCACTATATCAACAGTCATAAAACATTATAGATGTGACTTATAAATTAAAGTGTCTTCCCTAGTTATAAACTAGAGGTTGACTGATGGGAAGACTTTGAAGACTTTTTCCTCTGCATGCTCTTTGTCTTCAAACAAAGAGAGCTATGTGACACCCATCTCCACAGGAGGTCTCACACCTCAGTGAGACTCAAGTCCCAAAACTTGATTGGACAGAACCTTTACAGTGACATGTGACTCTGATGTCAAAGGCATCTGTACAAGGTCTGCTCCCTTCAGACAACTCTCTCTTGCTCCAACTGCAGAGCAGCACACACTTCTTTCCAGCTGGGCCTGGACCAGCCCAGATGCTCAGACCCTTGCTACTTGCCCTGAACCATCAAAGGTGGGGCAATTGATCACAGACTCTCTAACCTGAAGCAGAAAGTTAGAGATACAAGCACAAGGTTTGCAACTAGCTTTCCAGTAACAAGGAACTAAGTGATTTAGCACCCAGCGTCTAACTCTGCTAAACCCTGAGTGACCAGCTTCCTCTGAGTTTCACCTTTGGAACAAAGGACACAACAAAGACTGCAGCTGGAACCACAGCTCTCCCAGCCTTCTTTTGCCGGCTAACAAAGCAGTACACCACCAAGTGAATCTTTCTCCCATCCACTCAAGGATCGGTGATGTAACAACTGGGCATAGCTTTATCACAGCTTTACAGGCTACTGTTTAACTTGTATGCGATTTAATACCGTGATAGAGTTATTGTTGTGATTGTTTGCAGTTAGGTCATTGATTAGTTGGTTAGTTGGCTTCGCCAAAGCTACATGTTTAGTTTGCTAATACTGTTCAGGGACTGAATGTTTCCCATGACCAGGAAAGAAAAAGCTATTTTCTTAGGTGCAGTGTGACGCCTCTTTTTTTCCACTGTTCCTTTTCCCACTCAAATGATCACAACAGTGATTCAATCTTGTGTATTCCATTGCAATAGAAAGTTTCTAGTATACTGTATTCTCGGAAAATAAAGTGTAACTTTGTTGCAGACATGAGTTACATATATAATAAATTAATTAAAAACCACAAGGCAGCCATACTTAAAAGCTCCATCACTGCAGATTAATAGAACAGTGTCTGAAAGCACCTTACCATGACGATCATGGGCAATCAATCATAGAAACACAGAAACTCACTAAAAACATAAAACATACTGTAGGCTGCCGGAACGCAAGTTCAGCATGACAGTCCAGAATCTTATTTTAAAGCATGGTATAATCTAGATAGCATTATATTTAAAACTACCCCTGGCACTGGTCCGTTGTTTACACTTGAAAGACTTAAAAATATATTGTGTTTTTCAGACAAGAATCTTTAGTGGCCGTGTGAATAATGACTTTGACTCTCAGTGACAAACAAGGTAATGTTATGGGAGTTGATGACAAAAAAATGTAGAATGTTCAGTTTGGAGGACTGGTTGTCGTGTTTCCTGCAATCTTTAATTATAAATGCAAAATCTTTGCATATGAAGAGTGTTTGTAGGACATAAATTTGGTGTCTGTTGTACTATCAATGGACTTGCTTCCATACCGTCATAATCAATTTTTCCATCATTGTTTTTGTCTCCATCCTTCATCAGCTCCTCAATGTCATCTTCCGTGATGGCCTCTCCAGTGGACTCCAGCATGGCCTTCAGCTCTTCTAAGTCTATGTAGCCATCTCCATTCCTCAACACAAGATAAGGAAATTAGTCTTATACTTCTCTGGAATATCTGCTGATTTTAACCATTAACACTAAACTTTTTTTGAGTGTACTGTGCTAACCAACATAATATCTTGCTAACTCTTGGTTCACACTGGACGTGGCAGCGTCCACAGTGAAGAGCTGTCTACGCCCATGTTAAGCAATTGGGCTGTTTACAGAGGAGGTGCAGCAGATACATGTTCTTCTGGTGTGAAGGGCCAGGTGACTGCTGAAGGATGGCTGCACGACAGTCAGGGTGCTTCTGTGTCCAATGCAGGCCTGGAATTTCATCATTTTAGGAGCAAGGCCACTTGGCATTTCGAGTTCGAGCATTTCAATTTTTTGAGGGCACAAAGGCCAAAAGCCAGGGCTGCAAGGCCAAACAATAAAACAATGATTCTCACTGAAGGCATCAAAACTATGAATGAACACATGTGGAGTTATGTACTTAACAAAAAAAGGTGAAATAACTGAAAACATGTTTTATATTCTAGTTTCTTCAAAATAGCCACCCTTTGCTCTGATTACTGCTTTGCACACTCTTGGCATTCTCTCGATGAGCTTCAAGAGGTAGTCACCTGAAATGGTTTTCACTTCACAAGTGTGCCTTATCAGGGTTAATTAGTGGAATTCCTTGCTTTATCAATGGGGTTGGGACCATCAGTTGTGTTGTGCAGAAGTCAGGTTAATACACAGCTGACAGCCCTATTGGACAACTGTTAAAATTCATATTATGGCAAGAACCAATCAGCTAACTAAAGAAAAACGAGTGGCCATCATTACTTTAAGAAATGAAGGTCAGTCAGTCCGGAAAATTGCAAAAACTTTAAATGTGTCCCCAAGTGGAGTCGCAAAAACCATCAAGCGCTACAACGAAACTGGCACACATGAGGACCGACCCAGGAAAGGAAGACCAAAAGTCACCTCTGGTTCTGAGGATAAGTTCATCCGAGTCACCAGCCTCAGAAATCGCAAGTTAACAGCAGCTCAGATCAGAGACCAGATGAATGCCACACAGAGTTCTAGCATCAGACCCATCTCTAGAACAACTGTTAAGAGGAGACTGCGCAAATCAGGCCTTCATGGTCAAATGGCTGCTAGGAAACCACTGCTATGGAGAGGCAACAAGCAGAAGAGATTTGTTTGGGCCAAGAAACACAAGGAATGGACATTAGACCAGTGCAAATCTGTGCTTTGGTCTGATGAGTCCAAATTTGAGATCTTTGGTTCCAACCGCCGTGTCTTTGTGAGACGCAGAAAAGGTGAACGGATGGATTCCACATGCCTGGTTCCCACTGTGAAGCATGGAGGAGGAGGTGTGATGGTGTGGGGGTGTTTTGCTGGTGACACTGTTGGGGATTTATTCAAAATTGAAGGCACACTGAACCAGCATGGCAACCACAGCATCCTGCAGCGACATGCCATCCCATCCGGTTTGCGTTTAGTTGGACGATCATTTATTTTTCAACAGGACAATGACCCCAAACACACCTCCAGGCTGTGTAAGGGCTATTTGACCAAGAAGAAGAGTGATGGAGTGCTGCGGCAGATGACCTGGCCTCCACAGTCACCGGACCTGAACCCAATTGAGATGGTTTGGGGTGAGCTGGACCGCAGAGTGAAGGCAAAAGGGCCAACAAGTGCTAAACACCTCTGGGAACTCCTTCAAGACTGTTGGAAAACCATTTCAGGTGACTACCTCTTGAGGCTCATCGAGAGAATGCCAAGAGTGTGCAAAGCAATAATCAGAGCAAAGGGTGGCTATTTTGAAGAAACTAGAATATAAAACATGTTTTCAGTTATTTCACCTTTTGTTAAGTACATAACTCCACATGTGTTCATTCATAGTTTTGATGCCTTCAGTGAGAATCTACAATGTAAATAGTCATGAAAATAAAGAAAACGCATTGAATGAGAAGGTGTGTCCAAACTTTTGGCCTGTACTGTATATAGATATATATATATGTATATATATATATATATATATATAGGCTATGACCCTCCTCAACATGATGCAGAAACAATAAAAAGAGCTATCAATGCCCAGAAGCATAATAAGTGACATTAACAGTATCTAACAACACACAGTATCTCTGTACCAGCATCTCCCTCTCTCCTCTCCTCCACACGCACACCTCACCTCCTGATGCTTTCCTTATAGGTCAGTAACACAGGATATAGTTTACAGTCATGTTTACAACAACAAAGTCACTATTTAAAACCCAATAACCTCTTACTAGAATATAAAATTCCTCCTGACATCACAATACTGAGTGAATAAAATCATGTTATCTCAGCGTGAAGACAAACATCAGTATCAGTCATTCATCCTGCTCTCTGTCCCTTCTCTACTGAGGACACTCAGTAGGTCGGCTGCCTCAGGTACATGTTCAGATAAAGTGTTAACCTACATACAGACAGCTTTCATTTAAGTTTGTCTTTAACACTTTGCTGTTAGCACTGCGAGCGTGATGTGCTTGTGTCGACTGCGATCATAAATCATAATAGCGGTGAATGACAGACTGTGGACAGAGCAGATTGAAATATGGCTTTCTACATGCTGATCACATGTATTGATAAAGTATTGGCTTGGCTGGCAGACATTTTATTGCACTTACTCACAGTAACAAGCGTCGTTGTCGTTAACTAGAGTAATCTTGAAGTTATATTCCCTTCATCTGCACCGCAGCCTCTCTGCTGTTGAGTTTGTGTGTCTGTGTGTGTGCACGCGCTGTGAGGGGTGACATGCAGAGAGCAGGAGAGAGGCTGCAGAATGATGATGAAACCGAAACTTTGAAAAGTAATGTCGATAATGGCGGAGCTTACTGTTATTACGGTGTTGATTAAACTAGCCTTGGGTTGTTTAATACCGGGTCTCGGTACCGATCCCTGCCCAGGCATTTGATGAAGCCTCCTGGTTGGCTGGTGACAGACTGGTGTCAAACTGTCGTTACAGCCCGTCCGAGCGCTTTATGCCAGGCTCGAATCAAACCCCCCACTGGTGATGTAGGCTACGCATCGTCTCATTTGATGTTGCCCAGTAAGATTCCAGAATGTCATCGCATTATTTTTTTCTCAATAGACGCAGGTGTCAAACCTGTGTTGACAGGAAAGGCAGAGGAGAAAACAGCAAAATCACCTGGGGCAGTGCAGGCGGGGCATCAAGGCCACTGTGGCCTTGCCTTAGGGCAGATATTTTTTTCAAGGGCACAGGGCCAAATTGGGAGGCCATGAGAGCCATGGCCCTCATGGCACTCGTGAAATTCCTGCCCTGGTCCAATGAGAATATGGCTTACCACAGTGTGTTCTTGTGAATTTTTTGATATTTTGGAATTTTTTTATCAAAGTTACCAGCGTTTTGTTTGACTTAAGTAATATTTAAACCATCTGTCAATCTAGTAGTGGGAGTCAGCTCTCATTTCTCTTTTATCACATCACTTAGAGATACTGAAGTAACTCTGTGCAGTATGTGAAAAGAAATACAAAGAGAAACCTACTTGTCAAACATGCGGAACAGTTCAGCCAGCTCCTCCTCTGATTTTCCTTTGCTTTCCTCCTTCATGCAGCGGACCATCATTACCAAGAACTCGTCAAAATCGACTGTGCCACTGCCTGTGAACACCAAAATATTTTAAAGACTCCAAATCTCTATATCATATTTGCAGTTATGGGACCTTTTAAAAAGTTTTCCGTCCTTCCCTTATATTTGCACTAGGGATGTCCCGATCCAGCTATTTCACTTACGATCCAATATCAATCCAATCCAAGCGCGTACTATACATATTCACTTATTTTGTTGTGTCATGTTAGAAAAGGTTTGATCAAGCAATATTACTCTAACAAGAACAACTACTTAATCGGGTTAGTTAGAATGGTTAGAATGATCCACAACAGTTGGTATGAGAAACTGACCCATTTATTGTTAACAGGGTTAAATAAACAAACTTTAAACTTGAACATTAACATTAAATAAAAAATACAGCTGGTTTCCTTTGGCTGCTTTGGCCCCTTAATAAATAGAAAATAAATAAACACAAGAAATCTTTAAAATGTCTAACACTGACATTAAAATAGCAGCAAGACTCCACACACTTGTGCTTTGGCCCCCTATTAAATAAAAAATAGATTAACACCACAAAACATTGTTCACATTTAACAAACATTGCAGCCTTTCCTCTTCAGTTATTTTAGTAGTGTCAGTAGCAGCCTGGTGCTGCTGTTTCCTGGGACCAATAGAGGGGACAAAAAAAACACACACAACATTGTAGCAATAGTCCATCCATGGCTCCAATTTCACTAATTGTGCCCAAAACAATGCCATCATGCTCTTTACTTAAATAGTAAGAGTGTAAACCAAATAAAAATATCACTCTCAAAAAAACAGAGCAGAAAACAAATAGTCAGTTAACTAAACTGACCGCTACTCTTCCTACCCTCCATGTGTGTCTGCTAGAGACGCGCGGATGACGTATTTTTTCATCCGCAACCGCTTCTTTAAATCTCTATCCACCCGCTATCCATTTGCACGAACGTTTTTTCACCAATTTTCAAAACCGAACCCGCCCGCCATCCGCCAGTTAGTTTTTAGGTCTATTGAAGATGCCTCTCTATTAGTAGACCTATCGTCTTTTTCAAACAGTGCAGTTCATTATATCTTGCCAGTAAGCTGATGAGCAAACAATTGCCTGATTAAAAAGTGTTTTTGTATCGTTTGTTTACGTTTGGAATAATATGTAAAATGTTGATTTTTTTTTTTATTTGAGTGCTTCAACCGCAACCCGCCCGAATTTTATTAAAATATTATTTTTCGTGGCGTCATCCGCCCGCGGGTCCGTGGGTCAACCGCGCATCTCTAGTGTCTGCATGCTGGCCTGGCTGATTGATAGTAAGTGCTGGAGCGGATCACTGGAATGGACTGCTTGAATCATGGAGCGCTGGGCTGACTGGAAAACCTGGATCGGTCTCCGTGAAAAACTGGATCGCAGTTCTGGGATCGGCATTTTCCATGCAGTCCGATCAGATGCCGATGCACATTTTTTGCTAATATCGGCGGACGATATGGATTGGGACATCCCTAATTTGCACTAAAGTCTCTTGAATGTTAAAATGTTATTTTTTTTACCCTATTAAAACATACATGCTTCTGCTATCCGCAGCAATGTGACAGGCTTAATATTGGTGACATACCATCCTCATCCACCTCATCAATCATCTCTTGTAACTCCTCAGGGGTGGGATTCTGTCCCAGCATCCTCATCACCTTTCCCAGCTCTTTTGTGCTGATGCAGCCATCCTCTGCATCCTGAATAAAGATGTCAAATGCAGCCTTGAACTCTAGAAGGGACACAGCAACTGTTACTCTCTGACAAAGAGACACGGCTTTACATTACTCATTACTACCAACAAAGATATCCATGTTTACAATCCATATCCACCAAGAATGACTGCTGACATAAAAACCATATAGAAATGTTAGACAACACAACAACCTTCACAAACAATTTACAAGTAAGCCAGCCAAGTCTTTTTGGGACCCGATACATTATGCCTCGTTTCCACTTCCGCATGTCCAACGACTGGTGTCCGTAGATCTGTAAATATATGGATGATGCCTCTAGTGTCCAATGCAAGGAAGCACATTTCTTTAGGGATGGATAGAAAACTGATAGAAACTACCTGCAGCCATGAAGGAGAGGCTAAGTTTATCTGTTTTTTGCCATCCACTAGTTTGGACTATACACTTGGAACATTTCCAGGACAGGACCAATACTGCATGGCAACAAATAAATGAAGATGATGGCCCGCCAGGTACTAGGGCATTAACAGAAAAGCCGATCTGTCGACGCGTCGACGTCAGTAGCACAAGTTGACGCCCCTCGGGAGGAGTCGACAAGTCGTGTGTTTTCTCTCTCTCTCTCTCTCTCTCTCTCTCTCTCTCTCTGTGTGCTTACGCTGATACTTTATCCTTGACTAAGTGAACATACTCAGGGGTACTATAAGTGGAGCAGACTCCTCGAGGAATGTCCGCAGTCATTCGGGCTTTCATAGTCGAGTGCACTTCCACCTTGTAGCGTCCTGTAAAAATGTCTGTGAGAAATCCCCCGATGTGAAAAATACATGCCGAGCAGTCACTGGTGCGCGGAGCGGACTCTGCGGAGGTCCGCGCGGACTCTAAGTCCACAAGCCCTGTGAGCACAAATCTCAGATTTTACAACCGTGCGGACTCCGCTCCGCGCACCAGTGACTGCTCGGCATGTATTTTTCACATCGGGGGATTTTTCACGGACATTTTTACAGGAAACTAATGCGGAAGTGCGCTCGACTATGAAGCCCGAATGACTGCAGACATTACTCGCGGAGTCTGCTCCGCTTATAGTACGCCCGAGTATGTTTGGGCCTTCCCAGACACACATCACATGTGCAGAGACACTTCACGTTCCTCCGCTGTGTCAATGTGACTTGACTTAGACTTTATGGACAGATAAGTCGACGTGAAAAAAATCAAAGTCGTTAATGCCCTACCAGGTACATAGCATGTTCTGTGAAATATTTCATTTAAAAGATGTATGAATGACTGAATAACTCATAGTGACAATTTGACTGTACATGAGGTATAACCATATTTTAGCGGAGTAACATTACTCAGATTCATAGTGTGTTCAAGCTCGATAAACAAGCTCTTTTTAATCATATAAACTAGTAACAGTAGCTAGTTAGAAGCCTATTAGCCTAGCTAGCAAGCTAGCACATCGTCATACAGTCTCAAAATCCACCGCAAAAGTCCAATTTTTTTTAGCGTACTCAAGGCAAATTTTGAACTAAAATATTACGAAGGGGAGGAGTTTCACTGGCAAAACAGATATCACAGAGATTCCCATAGAAGTAAATGGACTTCCAGTTGGTCTACCGTAGACATATGTAAGTGGAAACAGGGAATTTATCGCTAAGTCTTTGTTATGCAATGGTTATAAAGGAAGCTTCATGAATAGCTCCAACAACCCAAGTAAATATTCATTAAACATTTCTTAACAAAAGCATTATTGTCAATGTAGCAACTCAGTGGAACTAATAAAGTTGAGGTATTTCATTTAACAAAACAACAAAATATTTACAGAGTATTTGAAAATGTCATACCTGTTAAGTGAAGAAATAAAAAAGATATTGCAATAGAGAAGTGAGGCAATGCATGCCAGTTACCCTCCACAAAATGCAGGACTTCAAACCTGTACTGTTAAACTGGAACCAAGAGAAAAACCTTGAAAGCCTCTTTTTGATCAGGGAACTAAACAGTGGAACCGCTGTTTGTGTTTCAATCACACCTGAAGAGTAGTCAAATGACCTTCACCATTAAGATTAGTCCATTGAACCACTAATGGGTTAAAAATGGCAGCTTTGTTTTGGAACTTTTGCCCATGACAAAACAACAGCGGTGTCATTGTAGTGTGTTAAATAATGTTAACCATTTGCTTATTTGTTGTACTGTGCTTTAGTGGATCACTGCACTGAAACAGTGCAGATGGTAAAGTTTTATTTCTCTCATTGACCAGGTCAGTCTTTCTCAGTTACCTGTCTCTCCCACTCACACATTGGTTCTCTTTATCTCACGCTTTTGAGACCAGATATTATTAACATGAATAAACATGACAAGAAATGCCATGAAATGCCCCTCCTTCTAATATGAATCCTATGGCACTCTGCAGAGCAGAGACCTTTTATGGCTCAGGAACCACATATAGACCCCTATCCCTTCACATTCCCTGAAAGGGACCACATGGATGTATAGTAGCCATTGCAAATCTCTTTATCCTTTTCACTTTTTCAACAAATTGTGAAAGTCAAAAAACTTATGCAAGATTTTTCTATCACATTGTATTTTGGTATATTGTACTTGTAGACAAGTCTTATTTAAGCATTATCAGCTTAGGTATTTAATGTCACACTTAGATAATGGTAGTAAGAATAACAATAAATAACAGCAGTAGTACTTTCCTCACCATTTTTCTGCTCCTCCGTCAAATTCTCAACCTTAAGGGGAACAAAACCAGAATGATCATTGTACATTCATACATAAGTCAACATGTAATCTTACTAAGATCTCAACTTTTCTTTGAAATTGAATTGGTCACAACATTTAAGTATTAATCTTCGGGAAAAAAAACCCAAAATCAATATGGCCTGTGAAATCATCAGAGCTGATTACTTTGCAGAAATTTAAGTCAGTTTCAAAGGATAGTAGTACTCTTAGGGATGGCTCCTTTAATTTTCACTGAAATCATTTTAGAATTATTTTCATGTTTATGCAATATATACGTATCTTTTTATGTATAACATTTTAACTGGTATATATATATATATATATATATATATATATATATATATATATATATATATATATATAGGGTGTAACAGTTCACAAAATGCATGGTACAGTTTGATTTGATAGATTTATTTCAACTAACATCATAAATTATGATCTTTTTTAAGTTAGAAAAATGTTGGCCTGAGTACCTTGTTACTACTGACATTAGAGCTGACATCATGCTGTGGATGTGCTCTTTGTGCTAACGTTAGCTGCTGTTAGCCGCTGACTGAGAGGCTGCCACCACACAGTGGCTCTCATTCCCTAGCTCAGGGTGTCTGTGCTGCTGGCTTGACTGCTAACAAGAGTCTGTAGCTGTGCAGCAGTTTGTGCTTTGGCTAAGGGGTTGTGTATATTACTGTGCTGCGGGGTTAGCTGCTAAGGAAAGTCTGTAAATGCACGGCAGCTCGTTCTTTGGCTCAGTGTGTACATTTTATCCACTGCTTTGTTGCCACCACCTTCATAATTCACAGCAAAACCAAGGTGGCTCCGAACACCAAACCTGTAGGATATCGGATGATCTTCTATTTCTGGTTTTGTGATGGTTATGGTGAAAGCACGTCTCCCAGCGTATCTTACTGGAGCAGAATGTAGAGTGTTCCAGGGATGACATTCCTCTGTAGGCTGACACATAAGTCACCATCACACTGGTTCTTTTGTCAAAAAGCCTATGGGATTTTTCCATTAGATTTTGGATTATTGCTAAAAATAAACTCTGTGGCAAACAAACATTTATCATACTTACAGATTTTGTTCAGAAAGATAATCCAAATTAAAACAGTTTTCATGCCTAAATGCAATCGCCAGAAGTGAAAATCTAACATTAGGCTATAAACAAATTACACTACAGTAGCATGACCTAATGTCACTACCATAACAAAACTGTAAAGCCCTGTTTGACATGATGATGTTCTGTGGTCTCATTTAGCCATTTAGAAACCATCTTTTTTAAGAGATGGAACCATTCTTTACTGTTCCCATTATTGGGTGATCCCGTACTAAAAGATGGAGCTAGAAACACTGCTGTCAATTGGTCAATAGCGGACAGTCACTCTTGCTCAGAGCTGAGTTGTGGCTGGTTTTGAATCTTATGTAACCACTGTCATGGCAAGTCTTACATACAACACAAGTACACTATAACTATAAAATGAAAGGATGTTTAGCTGTCTCTAGCAGCAGCTGTAGACTGAGAAAAAAATAACTTAATTCACTAGGCTGATGGCCGGCAACTTTTAAGGTGGAACATTTACTTGTAATGTTACTCAGTACATGAGCTGACAACGTGAATCCATCAACACACTAGTTTTTATTGTCTCTCTTGGATGACACACACTATTAGTAATTAGTGGATCTTCAAGTATTTAAAAATATATATTAATTTCGATCTGATTATGTGAACTGCAGGTATTCTAATTCTCATTTGGAGAGAAAAAAAAAAAGCATGGCAGATCGTCTTTCCTGTGGGCTACAGCAACACTAAACCCCTGCGCTTGCCTGACAAGTAAAAAATACACCAACCCGCTATTTTTACAAGCAGACTCCCTGTCATCAGTGAATAGGAAATACAGTGAAAGCTGGAATGAGCAGTGAGTGACAGCAACCTTGCCCACATTTAAGAGTACTGTCTGTGATGGAAACGCTAAATGGGTCCAGGTTCTAGGTACCATGTTTGAAGGGTTATTTTAGATTCCAAAGGTACTACACAGAAAGTGTTTGGAGGAAATGGGGCTATGGGAGCTCCAAACTTCACGAGTGAGGTATTAACTGAGACCAGAACCAATTTAATGTTGTAGAACAAAAAGTGAAAGTCTCTTAAGCTTGTGTTAACCACAGACCTTATTTCAGGCATTTAACCAAAACCCCATCCAAAAAACCCATTGACTTCAAGACAAGGGAACGGAATGCTTACTCATTTCCGGGTTTTCAGATTCATCCCTGGCACACTGTATTTTGGTATGGGGGTGGGAGATGCATGTTGCCTGTTCCTTCCTGTGGGCTGCCTTGATAAGCGCAGTAGCACAGAGAATGTGATATTGAGCACAGCTGTATATTTTTCTTTCCAAATGTCACAGGATAAAGTATTTGTATTATAAGTGTCTCTGAGTATCCCGAAAAGCGCTATATAAATCCAATGTATTATTATCATTATTATTATTATTATTATTATTATTATTATTATTATTATTTTTATTATTATTATTATTATTGTTATTGAGTTATCATTTGGTTTTTAATGCATACCAAACCGAAAGCTAAATGGTTCAATACTAATATATGTATTGTTACACTCCTAATAAAACTGTGTTCTCCTCACTTCTTTTTACCACTGTACAGTTAAAGTAGAACTTTCAGCTCAGCAACTAATCTAATAATCTTAAGTCTGTGCTGTTCTCAGTGCAGTATGACTACAATGTCAAACTGTTCTCCCCACTTACTATTCTTGTTGTTTGGCAGAGTACAAAGGGGGATTTCTGACCCCACTGCTGGTATCTGGCTGGGTCATTTGTTTTAATAGCCATCAGCTGTTCCTTCTCTTCTTTCCTCTGAACTGTCCAGCACTTTGTTCTATTGTCAGGCACAGACATATGAACCAACCATAGCAGACTGTCACTCTGTGCTCTTTCTGAGCTTATCACGCCTATTGTTTTAGTGACATACAAGTTAAAGAAACTGATGATATACTATAACATTAGCCAGTGGTCATGGCAAACAACCACAAGCCAAAAATTCCCCATTACTTTATAGAAGTTTATTTTAACTTTATCTATCCAATACAAGGACAAATACTGTAAAATATATTACATTAACATCACCTAGAGCTTGAAGTCAGAGCCTCAAAAATGTGATAAACTTATAATGCAATCTACATTACTGAATACAGTCCTGTATTCCTCTACATGATGTATAGGTTATTATGTTAAAAATAACAAGGATTCCTGACGATTTTACTGAAACCAATTAATACAGTAGGACAATCTAAAAAAGAGTTCGATTGAATCCAAACTTCCGACAGTCTCAACAAAAATGGAATGTTGTATCTTCACAAAGGTGGGAATTACTGCATTGCTACTGTGTTGGATTTTACATGGTGTGGATCTTTTTGTTCTACTAATAATTAACTTGACTTTAGAATTACAGGAGCATCTGTTAATGTTCTTCTAAACTTTATTAAATACAAGTATGCAAGCAGAGAACTATCATTCCATGCTTCCTTTTCTTTATTTTCTTACTGCACAACACACAAGGGCAGGATCTGTTCTAGGATGTTCTTATTTTTACATGCTTTAGAGTCACCTTGAAGAAAATGATCATCAGAAAGAGAAATAAAACACCATACCATACTTGGCCTTATCTTTACTCACCGCTGCTTTATAGACGTCATCCATGGCTGCTGGTCTGTCCCTGCCTCTGGCACACTGCTGCACTGAGACACAGCACAAATGCAGCTAGCAATAACTGCCTTGGTCTTTACTGTTGGAGGACTGTGGCACTAAAAAAGCTCCCAACCCATCCCCCTAAATCCAAGGGTGATGAAGGGAGGAGAGAGAGAGAGAGAGAGAGAGAGAGAGAGAGAGAGAGAGAGAGAGAGAGAGGTATCTATTAATATCTATTAATAGCATACAGAATAGCAACAGAAGCCACCCAAAAATGACTGAAATTGGACTAAAAACCAAGATCGGCCACACTAATAGTGGCTTGTAAATCGCTGGCCTCTAAAACCCAAAGAGCTGTCATACCATCTATACCACAGATGCCATGCAAGCAGCACCTAAGTAGACAAGCTGTGCCTTAGTTATTCTCAGGTCATTTAAATGAAAGTCTTGTTGTTATTTTTACTTTTATTATTAGACTTAACGTCTACTGCCAGACAAAGCCTTAAAATGAAAAATTTAGATAAGACCGGAATGTAAATCAGTGACATCTCTTTTACAGTACAAACAGTAATTATGCCATAGAAATGTGACACAAAATTTGAAAACATGATCAAAGCTTATAGTTCAGTAAGTTTTGAAAAGGGGACTAAAAACCAAGACAGGCCACAGTTACTGCAATCTGGCCTATAAAAATCAATGGCCTCTAAAACCCAGAGAGCTGTCACACCATCTAGACCAGTGGTTCCCAATGTGACCAGCCACAGGGTCCAGATTTCTCTTTAGTCATTTGTTCAAGATCCTCACAATTTAATATATTCAGCATCATACTTGCATTTTGCCATGTTGATGAACTAGTTTGCTGTCTCTATCAAGTAGGTGTCCATTAGTCACTAGCCCTTTTTAGATAGTAATTGCAGGAAATATATATATATATATATATATATATATATATATATACATATATATACACACACACACACAAACAGAGAGAGAAAGGGGCAGAGACATCAAAACCAGCGGAGTTGTGGAAGATGGACGACGTGAAGTTGATTGTGGAAGTGGAGAAGTACAGGGAGTTATATGACCCCCAGCACCCATTCTACAAGGACAACAGTAAAAAAGATAAATGCTGGGATGCTGTTGCCACAGCTATTGGATCAACATGTAAGTATATTGTTTAAATCAATCGGTCTACCACAACTTACATTTTCTAGTGTCCCAATGTCCCACTGAAGATTTTTTGTACTAGGCTATAGTTTGAAATATATATACATTAAGAAATATAATCAACATTGTGATAAAATTTAAACCACTTACAGTACAGAGGCCCCCAGGGTCCTTCAGCCATTTTACCTGTTGCAAGGAAAACTGTCCTTAGCCATTTTCTCTCCCTCCCCCAACTCCATTTCCAATGGAGACATGTTTTCACTTCTCACTTAAAGGCTAAGTTCGGTTTTTTGACACCTGGGCCTTATTTTTAGGAATAAATACGCTCGTAGACTCACCCAGACGATTTTGGTGGAGCTCGGAGCCGTTTTCGAGCAATTTAGATCCATCTGACGGCGTCTTCTCTCATGCCATAGAAGCGGACGGGGCCAGACATCGAAGCCCCTAAATTAGACATTATCTGCTGCGAAACTCGCTCATTTCACCTACATTTTATAAATGAATGGCTAGTGTTATCACCGTGTCAGCTCAACTTCCTTGTTATGGTCATCCGGGGCTTTACAAGGATGGGTAACTTTTGGTGACGTCATAGACGTGCGCCGCAGGAGCGCAGCTGAGTTCCGCCGGCGCTAGGCTAGGCTATACAGCTACACAGCTATTCTTGTGCAACATGACGGAATATTTATCCGATGTAGACGTGTCTGATGACGACTCTGAGTATGATGGATGCCCGTATCGTTTTGAGCCAGAATACACCGACAAGGAGCTATTTGAAAGGAGGATGCAGAGGGAAAGAGCCGAACAGCTGGCCAGAGAACAAGCGACCACTGCACGTCCACGAATGGGGGCTAACTGGTGTTGTTGTTGTGGGACGCTGCACGCCACAGACAACAGAAGAGGAGAGCCTTTGCTGCTCAGAGTGGGACTTGAGACCAGAGGAAACACGTATTGCCCCCCAAAATACGTGTCTCACTACACTGGAAGATTTTTCTGCCATGACAAACCGGGCTGTGGTAGAGACTTTTTTTCATGTCCCGAGAGTCAACTGGCAGACGCAGCCGAAGCCAGCAGGACCGAACGGACAACTTTCGATAGAGTAAGTAGCCCATACAAATGCAAAAAGGGTATATTTTCTATGAGTGTTTGCTTTATAAATAAATAACGGTCGAAACAACTGACAATTAGTTTTGGAGAAAGCATATGACTACTTGTAAGTGTGCGCTAACAATGCACCCGCGGTGATTGCAGCTCGAGTCACAATTTATTGCCTGCAGAGAATAACCATATCATATGCATTGCGAGTTAGTTTTTAAAAAACTAGCATGGACTAGAGTAAATTATATTGCGTTACAGTGCAGTATTCTTTTGCAGGAATGTATTTTTAGAAGGCTACTCTGCTCAGACATAAGTCGTGAAGATAGCTATTCATTTTATACAAGGAGCTTTATACGCTGGCCGACGTGCACTGGTTATCGACCAATATTATTACATCTTCAAAAGAAATGCATTACCTCCGCTGCGTCTGTTTTGCCCTCTGAAACAATCGGGATGGCATTCCTCCTGAGGTACTGACGCTGAGCTTCCTGGCCTTTTATCTTTGTCGTCTTCGTAATGAAGTCTTCTGGAGCGAAGTGAGCGCTGCAGACCCGGTGACTGACCCTCCTCAGTTCTTCCATAGGAATATTCGGGTCCATTTTCAGGACAACAAGCAGAGCTTTAGTAACTCCGGGTTTTTCAAAGGAAGCCTGTGGAATGTGAACTTTGTCCCCTAGTCATTGTTTGGACAAAGTGGAAAAACGCAATGACAAACCATGTTTGTACCCGTGTAGCTGTATAGCCTAGCCTAGCGCCGGCTGTACTGCGCTCCTGCGGCGCACGTCTATGACGTCACCAAAAGTGACCCATCCTTGTAAAGCCCCGGATGACCATAACAAGGAAGTTGAGCAGACATGGTGATAACACTGGCCATTCATTTATAAAATGTAGGTGAAATGAGCGAGTTTCGCAGCAGATAATGTCTAATTTAGGGGCTTCGATGTCTGGCCCCGTCCGCTTCTATGGCATGAGAGAAAACGCCGTCGGATGGATCTAAATTGCTCGAAAACGGCTCCGAGCTCCACCAAAATCGTCTGGGTGAGTCTACGAGCGTATTTATTCCTAAAAATAAGGCCCAGGTGTCAAAAAACCGAACTTAGCCTTTAAGAGCACAATGCCCAAATCCAGAGAAAAAACATTTAATGTTGTATTTACACATGTGTCATGTGTACCTATTTACACCTTTGGCTCATAATAACCTACAAAATGTCCTCTGTACTGATAGTGATGATAAGTACGTAAAAAAAAAATATTGAAGCAATGCATAAATAGTGCAATAAAGACTTTCCTGTAACTTCTATACATGCAATTCCTATTTGTAGAAGAGGTTTAATGATGACAGTGTCCTTGAAATAATGACTAGTAAATGGATTTTCATTCAAATTTATTTTAAAACACACAATAAACAGAACAGAACGACCAAAATATACACAATGTGTCCAACATATATTATGTCCACTTACTCCAACTTTATATACATGTAGCTGGGCATATAGCTGTAGCTATCCCTCTACAGCATCCAGTCCTGCCAGGGCACACTGCCCTCAGGGGAGATGAAGAATGCACTAAGCTTCTCTCTCATGTCATATGCATCCCTGCATCCTCTGTTGCCAACCATGTTTCTGGCATCCCGTAGGCGTTCCCCTTGCTCTTCTGCCTCATCCAACCACCTCTGATTCTCAGCTGGGTTCAGCAGGTAGTTGTGGAGAATGCACATGGCCATCACAACAGCGTCCGCATTTTCTGGCTTCATAGAGATGCGCGTGTACAGCACTCTCCATCTCGCTGCCAGAATGCCAAAGGTGCACTGCACAACCATTCTGGCCCTGGACAGTCTGTAATTAAAAACCTTCTTCCATCGTCCAAGGCGTTGCCCAGGGAATGGCCTCATTAGGTATGTCTTCAGTGGGAAAGCAGCATCTCCCACCATGGGGTATGGCATTGGCCCTTGGTGGCCCGATCCTGGTAGCAGACAGTCTGCAGGAACCTGCAGAGTCTTTGCCTCCATGCCGATCCCCAAGTCAGAGCCACTGTATACACCTCCATCACTAGCTCTTCCAAAGTCCCCCACCTGGATGTTGATGAAACGGTAGTCAGCATCCACCAACGCCAACAGAGTGATGGAGAATGTCTTTTTGCAATTGAAGTACAAGCTTCTGGATTTGGGTGGTGCCGTGATGTTGACGTGTTTACCATCAATGGCCCCAAGGCAGTTAGGAAAATTCCACTTCCTCCAAAAAGTGGAGGTAATGTCTCTCCACATCTACTCCGTGGGCCTGGGGAACTGGGATTCCACCATCCACCTCTCTATTGCCCGGCAGGTCATGTGTACTGAATTGGCCACAGTGCTTCTCCCTAATCTATACTGAAATGCCAGGCTGGCAAAGGTTTCCCCTGTGCCAAGGAATCTGTAGAAATATGAAAAAAAGTTATAAGTTAATTATCAATAATTTATCAATATTTAACACATGGATAAAAACAAGAAAATATTGGCGCATGATAAAGTTGTGGAATGTACAGAAATAAGTATTACATGAATTTAAAACAGCTCCACAAAATAATATAAATAAATATGAAAAAAGGTGTATTATGTTTTATTAATTCATGTTTGTTACTTTGTCACAGTGGAAGAATGCAAGCGGAGATGGAAACAACTGCGGTACAGTTTTGTGAAAAACAAAAACAAGACTGTACCGAGTGGGTCTGCTGGTGGCAGTCAAAAGGACTGGAAATACAGCAATATTATGCCTTTCTTACTGCCACACTTGCTGCCCAGAAGGTGGAGTTTCTAAATGTATTAGTGCCATTTAAAAGACATCTTTTTAAATATAGTCAAATACAACATATCACATATATTTGACACAATATCAATTTTATTGTAAAATGTTTTTACATAATTGTGTTATTCATAATTTTGTTGTATCCCATATTTCATAACAAATTATTTTATTTCATTTTATTTTTAAGCACTAAAAGTACTCTCCGGCCTGTAGATCTGAGCGAAGACACACCCGCAGAGCTCATCTGTGAGGAAGATGACTTGACAGCTGGACCATCTGGACTGCCTTCAAGGCCTGGCACACCAGCCACTCCCACACTGAGGTCCACATCCTCTTCTCCACATCCCACAGATGTACGACCGAGGTCTACCACCCCTAACAAACAGCTTTCAGAATTACCAAGGTCTGCTACCAAGGTCTGCTTTCTAAATATTGTGTGTAGGTTTTAGATTGTAGTTTTGTATAATTCTTCATTGTTAATAAATGTTTGACACTATACACTGTGCTGAAAACACACATTTCTTTGTTATCCTGGTTTAGCATGTCAGTATCAGTCATAATAATTATTACCTCAGTGTAACTGCAAGCCGTTGTTTTGCTTGGATGGGCTGGCGGTAGTTTGCTGTCTGCGTAGTCAGATCTGGCCCAATCAAAGACAGTAGATGATCCATCTGTTCCACAGACATTCTGAAATATTTCACATGGCGATGGCTGTCGAGGCGCAATTCGGCCAAAAGATGATGGTAAACACCAAAATCTTGCCTCCTCCCGTTGATTGGATGAACCCACATTCTTTTTCTCTGCCTATGCCTGTGAAGCAACAGGTAAAGAGCAAGGGCTCTCCTCCTGTCTACAACTCCCACTGGGAAACAGGAAGAGAAAACACCAGATTTAGTAAAATCAAGAGAAGATTTACAAACTGGTATTTCAACTGTATATACAGACCAAACTACACAACGCTGGTAACATACACTCCTTGTCTGTGTGTGATTGTGTGTCTGGACATTCATTCACGGATAATACTCATTACTAAGAAGTGCACATAGATACAGTTGTTAGGAAAACATGGCGTTATAATTTTATGAGGTTATTTACTTACCCATGATGGAAAAACAGCCCCAAATGTGAAGGAGACAACAGCTGGGAGCAGAAGCGCTTGTCGACTGGCGTGGAGAAATGCCCATCTGGTGTGAACGGAAATGCTCCGGCACACGCGAGAATGTCGGTGCGCTGCGCTTCGCAGCACTTCCGTGGGCAGTGTGGCCAGTCAGTCATGGTGCAAAGTCACCTTTAAATTCTACACTGGTGAGGTAGCTCAACTTGATAACAACTTGCCATTGGTGCCTAAAGGTCCTAGGTGGTGCAGATAAAACATGCTTTTACCTCCTCAGATGTTGTGCTGTGTGGGTTTGAAACACATGTTTTGAAAGATATTTCAAGAAATATTGATATTTTTGGCCCGGAAAGTTCTACTGATGGGTCCTCATGGATTTGTTTTGTCTTCCTCCTTTTCTTCTTTTTTCTTTCCTTTTTATTTTTCTTCCTCCCTTTCTGAACATTTTTTTGTAGGTTATGCTAAGCTTAGCTCTTAGGCTTTAGAATAGTTTGTTTATCTGTAGGGGTTTACCAGCACATAAATAACTTGACTGGATCACAATAAGACATTGGTGTCAGAGGTTGTCAGTTCAAGTCCTGAATGATGCCATTCAGTTTCGGTCAAAAACCATGCAGTTCTTTACATGCAGTACATGTTATTCTTGTCTGTGTATATTTGACTATTTCTGGACATTACTGGAAGGCTGAGACTCTTGTGGATCCAATTAGACCAATTGTACTCATTCACTGATTCATGTATCTTCTGACCGCTTCATCCTCTTGAGGGTCACGGGGGGGCTGGAGCCTATCCCAGCTGACATCAGGCGAGAGGCAGGGTACACCCTGGACAGGTCGCCAAACTATCGCCAGGCTGACACATAGAGACAGACAACCATTCACACTCACATTCACACCTACGGACAATTTAGAGTTATCAATTAACCTAGTCCCCAAACTGCATGTCTTTGGACTGGGAGGAAGCCGGAGTGCCCGGAGAGAACCCACGCTGACACGGGGAGAACATGCAAACTCCACACAGAAGGGCTCCCACACCCGGGATCGAACTGGCAATCCTCTTGCTGTGAGGCGACAGTGCTAACCACCACACACTTTCATTTCCCCCAGTTGTACTCATCTGTGATAATGTTAGACCCAATAACTAACCACTTTATTGTAATGAGACCATTTTTTGAAAATGCCTAGCCCTGTCCCACTGCTGGGCAGCAGCTATAATTTATATTTAGACTTTTTTTTCTTTTTCAAGCAGAACTACCACTTATGCCTAACCATAACTCATCACTTTCAGGCAGACACATAGGTGATTCTGATTAGTTGATTAGACCTCCATCGGTGTCTGCCTGTTTAGATTGTCGCAGCACTTTCAAGGACTGTTTGAATTGTTAGATGAGAACCTTACATGTACCTCTATCACATGCATGCACACGCACACGCACGCACACACACACACACACACACACACACACACACACACACACACAAGTATGCACGAACACACTCTTACTTATGCTTTTTAACTTGAGACCCCCACCTTATCTTTAATTTCTCTCTTTCATTTCTGCTATGATTTTGCTTTCCCCCGCTTTTTAAAATTATTATGTTTTTTTTTTGTTTTGTTTTTTTTACAATTTGTTATAATATTAGTGATTTAATAGAAAGCATTCCCTCTGTCAGCCCTTTTAGACAGTTCATTTTAACTTCAAGCTTTCACAGTCTTACAGTTTAGCTTTCATCTTTTCTAGAAATGTCTTTCAGCTTTGAGCTTCTTTAAAGGGCCATCCCTCCCTATAAAAGGCTACAGCCAGTGAGCAATGGCAGCGCATATTTTTGAAGTGAAATGGCGGAGAGCAGAACGAAATGTTCACTTGAAGACGACCAGGATCCGACATTACCTCTGTGATGTGTAGTTACTGCTGCCTGACCAGCAGGGGCGCTGTTAAGTTATGTACCTGTTGAATGACCTGTAATACATGCAGAGTAAGAAGCCAGTAAACAGAGTCCACATTGAAACACACAAGAATCTCTGTCTGAGTCATTACACACATCATTGTTATAACCACAATACGTGACATGGTGTCAGAAGTCAACAATGGAGCAACTAAAGCTGCCGAACAGTTTGTGCCTGGAAGGAAATTTGGCGGAAAACTAGCATTTGTAGATCCAGAAGTTCGACCTGTACCTCGTAGCCAGTGGCATCTCCGACAAAACAGAGAAAGTGAAGTGCGCAGCTTTCCTACATGTGGCAGGTGACGACGCTATAAAGGTATTTAATACCATGGACTGTGATGATGATGTAGATGACCTCGACGTACTGAAAGAAAAGTTTCGGCAGTATTCTGAGCCAAGGAGGAACATAACTTACCTGAGACACATTCTCTTCAGGAGGGTCCAAGGAAAGAGTAAGTCAATTGATGTATACGTGACTGACCTGAAAAATAAAGCGTAAAGTACTGTGGGTGTGGCCAGCTCACAGACTCGCTGATAAGAGACCACATAGTGTGTGGAATCATAAATGATTCGGTTAGAGCCAGACTGCTCAGGGAACCCGACTTGTCATTGAGTAAAGCTGTTGATATCTGCAGAGCTAACAAATCTACACAAAGCCACCTGAAAGCTTTGCTTGAAGAAAATGAAGTGGCAGTGAATAAGCTAAGTAAAATGGAGCTAACAAAAACGCCCAAAGACAACAGTGTTAATGATAAAAGTGAGTGCAGTAAATGTGGATACAAACATGAACCTCGCAAGTGTCCTGCCTTTGGCCAAACATGCAAAGTGTGTTCAAGAAAAAAACACTTCGGTCGCATGGGCCGAACAAAGAAACCGAAGGAAAGCTATCGGAAAATGGAGAGAAGTGTGAATGCAATTGAACTAGAGTGAAATATTTATTGGAGCTCTTGAGTCAAAGAAGAGTGGAAAGAAAAAAACATCTCAGACTGAAAAAAGGAGCTACCATAGAAACAACAAAACAGAAAAAATGGACTGAAGAAATCAAAGTTAATGACCAAAAGTGCACGTTCAGGTTAGATACTGGTGCAGATTGCAATATGCTACCTCTTTCAACCTTTCAGAGAGTGGCTGACAAGGATGCGCCACTACTTGAGTCCAGCACCAAGTTAGTGACATATTCCTGCCACAAAGTTTTGCCACTGGGCATGGCAAGACTGAAATGTGAGTACAAAACTAAAAGTGCATGAGTTGGAGTTTCAGATAATAGGAGCTGACTATCCTAGGAGGGGATTCTTGCACAGAAATGGGACTTATAAAAAGAGTCTACAAACTGGAAAAAGAAGTGGAAACAGACATCCTGAGAGAATACAAAGACATGTTCACTGGGTTGGGATGTGTACCGGGACAGCATCACATTCAGATAGATCCAGCAGTCGCTCCAGTTATTCACCCTCCCAGAAAAGTGCTGTTAGCACTGAAAGACCAAATCAAAAGTGAACTGGAAAGGATGGAGAAACTTGACGTGGTTGAAAAACAAACTGAGCCCACTGACTGGGTTAACAGCATGGTCACAGTAAATAAGCCAAACAAAAAATTGAGAATCTGCATAGACCCCCAAGAACTCAACAAAGCCATAAAAAGGGAACACTACCCTCTGCGGACAGCAGAGGAGGTTGTGGCAGAAATGCCAAATGCAAAGATCTTTTCTGTGTTGGACGCAAACCATGGGTTCTGGCAAATACAGCTAGATGAGGACAGTTCTAAGTTTACCTTTAACACACCTTTCGCTGGGTACCGATTCAAACGGCTTCCTTTTGGTGTCTCATAAGCTCCAGAAGTTTTCCAGAAGTGCATTGCTCAGAGACTGGAGGACTTAGAAGGAGTTGTGAATGTCATGGACAATATCCTAGTGTGGGGTGCAGAGAAGGAACAACACGACAAGAGGCAGAGACAGCTGCTTGACAGGGTAAGGAGCATTAATCTCAAGCTAAACAAAGACAAGTGCAAGATTGGAATGACACAGATATTGGACACATTCTCAGTGCAGAGGGATAGAAGCCAGACCAAGAAAAGGTCAGAGCAATAATGGACATGCCACAACCACATGACAAAACTGCACTGTTGAGGTTCTTATGTACAGTGCAGTACCTTGCAAAGTTCATCCCGTACCTGTCTGATGTGAGTGCTCCATTTAGGAAGCTTTTGGAAGGAGATGTTCTGTGGCATTAGGAAGCACAACACCAACACAGCTTTGAAAACTTGAAGAAACTGGTAAGCAATACCCAAGTGCTCAAGTTTTATGATGTAAACAAGGATGTAACATTGTCTGTGGATGCAAGCTCTGAAAGATTGGGAGCTGTAATAATGCAGGAGGGACAACCTGTGGCTTATGGCTCAAATTCAAACCATGAAGCCCATCTTGGGATTGTGAAATGCCAAGAGAGAGCAAGAGATATATTTTTTTGGCCGGGCATGTCCAAACAAATTGAGGACATTGTGTTGAAGTGTGTCATCTGTAACACTTTCAAAAAGAGCAATGTGAAAGAACCACTTCTGTGCCATAACATTCCAGACAGATCATGGGCAAAACTGGGTGTGGATCTTTTCCACTTTGATCAAAGTGAATATCTACTGTGTGTAGATTATTATTCTAAGTATCCTGAAATTGCAAAACTGCCCCAAACAACAAGCAAGTATGTCATCATAGCTCTTAAATCCATGTTTGCTAGACATGGGACCCCAGATGAAGTGATGTCAGACAATGGACCGCAGTTTGCGAGTGAAGAGTTCAGACAGTTCGCAGACGAATGGGAGTTTAAGCATACAACTTCAAGCCCAGGATTCCCACAATCCAATGGTCAAAGTGAACGAGCAATCCAGACCATAAAAAATCTGCTCAAGAAAGCACAAGAGATCCAAGGAGACCCATATCTTGCTCTTCTTGAATACAGAAATGCACCTTTGGATGGAGTAAAACTGTCTCCAGCCCAGCTGTTGATGGGTTGACAGCAGAAATCTAAACTGCCTGCAACTGCTCAGCTGTTGAAGCCTCAGCTGTACAGAAAAGTGCATGAACACATGAAGAAAAGGCAGTTGATCAAAAAAAAACTATTTTGATCAAGGCGCGAGAGACCTGCCTGACCTACAGGAGGGAGAGTCGGTTAGGTTCAGAGTTGGCAATACATGGCAGCCAGCTGTTGTGAAACATAGCCATGTTCAGCCAAGGTCTTTTGTGATCCAGACACCTGAAGGCAGCACCTTTAGGGGAAACAGGCAACACCTGCTGAAGAGCAGAGAGGACAGTTTTCCAGAACAGAACATTACTGAACAAGAAGACTTCCCAGCAGCTGTTGGTGAACCAGCAGACACAACTTTGAGGATGCCAGCATCTGTTGCATCTCCTGTGAAAGAGACTGAAACACCTAGAGTGACTACAGCAGTTCCAGTAAAAACATCTCACTTTGGTAGACTGTTTAAACCTCCAAATCATTACTCACTGTAAATTACAGAAAGTTGAGAAATGCAAAGTTGTGTTATTGAGTTTATGTTACTTTATAAGTAGTGTACTTATGGAGTGGAAAGCAACAATGCATATTATAAGTTATGTTTGTGCTGAATAAGAAATAAGCCATTTACAAAAACTGAGGACCTGAAAGCTAATGGTTGAAGTATCCCTGAGTTAAATATGAGTAAGGTTTAACTGTGTTTTGATCATCATTTAAGAGGCTGCTAGGCCTATATTTGCATGGGTTATTTTCTGTATATGCAGATGTTTATTTTGAAAGAAGGGAGATGTGATGTGTAGTTACTACTGCCTGACCAGCAGGGGCGCTGTTAAGTTACACACCTGTTGAATGACATTGGCCTTGCATTTCCAAGGTAGAGAGCACTGTGAGAGCTAAAGGGGCTACAATTTGACTCGGAGCTAGCTCTTCTTCTCATGGACAGGTAATGTTAAGTAACAACATAAAGTCAAATGTCTGTTTTAATTAGTGTTACAGTAACATTCTATGTCAATTAAATTAAATTTAATGTTACAATCGTAGCATGGGTTACTGTCCAGAGCTTGAGTTATTAGCGGATAGTGTTGCACGGTATACCGGTACTAAAATAGTACCGCAGTACTAGAGTATTCCAAACGGTACTATACTGCATTTGGAAAATACCGGTACTCTGAAATTGATTCAATTCATTAATTTTGTTAATTTATTTTACTAATTTATGCACACAAACGCCTTTCTTGTTCCTATTGGAGCACAGATTGCACAAGTGGTGTGTATGACAACATTCAACATATCAACGTATCAACATTCGCAGCTGGCGCACGTGAAAAAAGACAAGAGAAAGTCTGCCTCGCAAAGGGAGACAACACGAGACAACTCCAGAGGTGGAGAGCAGAGGTAGAGGGAGGTGTGGCTCATGACACACTTTTGGTCTACAGGAAACCTAACAGCAAACCTAGCGGTGAAACGATTTCGCTTTTTGCCCCTTTAAATAATGCACCAATCAGGTGACAGGAGCTCACAGTGGCTGCTCAGGTCTGGTTGCAATTTGGCTGGGTTTTCAAAATGAAAGCCTGAGATGGTAGCAGTTTACCAGGAGGAACTCAACAATGCAGGATTTTCAAAATAAAAGACCCAAGATTTTACAAAGAGTTTATGAAAATGATTAATAATTTCTTTTGATAATTTGCAGTCATTTCTGATGGTCATTTTTTCACTTAAAACCACAAGATCCCAACAACATTAAATTCAGTAACTGAAACTGACCAAGATGAACAGACACCTTTCACTTGCAAATACACTTCTTCAAGCTCATCCAAAGGCATAGTGCAGTATCTACATTTTTTACGTCATGTAAAATCAGTGACGACAATTTTTTGTGGTAAAATACTATAAGGTAGCCTGAATTCCTATTAGTTAGTCTTCTAACCCCCAATTTCCACCAGATGCGTGTTGGCTGCGTCTGCGGTCCGGCATGGCAGCGGAGCCGATTAGATTCAATTCTAGTCAATGTGTGTGTTTCCACCGGCTCCGGCAGTGCTGCGTTCCGGCTCCGTCTCAGCTCCGGCACTCCGGAGGCCTCCGCAACAGATACGCAGGACTTCTATTTTTGCCGGACGCCGGTAGCCTGGTTCCAGACCATAGACCCCGCCCACTCAACTGAGTAGGCTTGTCTCACTGGTCTGGTATACCTTATTGAATTTGCGATTTATCTCGTCCAAACGATGGACGGACCAATGAACGTCGGGGGTCTAGCGATTAGCCAATCAGCGCCACGCTGATGTCAAGCTGTACGCCGGTGGGTAACTGGTGAGGATAGCAATAATGGCGACCGCTGCAGATCCTACAGACCGCATTAACGATGCTATCGAGGTATTTCGCCACTACTCGCGTTAATGGAGGACCAGATTAAGGAAGCTGCTAAACTGGATTTAATGGCGATGCAGCTGGACGTGCACCACGACAGAGACATTTTAAACGGGCAATGCTCGCTTGTTTTCGGCACCCCCGAGGCATGGATACTAATGACGTCAGATTCTGGGTGAGTCGTTGATCTCTACTGATTGGTTAGGGAAAAAATCAAATTCCCTTCCCCTTGTAAATCGCCTTCAATGGAGGCAATATCACTGAAGCTTCTGCGAGCTTCAGTCTGACACTCAGGCTAGGACGCTGGAGCACAACGCAGCAATTCAGCACAGAGCAGATCGTGCAGGGCAGGAAGTCGTGCAGAGAAACACAATAAAACATGCGGTTATTTTTCAAAATAAGATACACAGTGTTCACAGCGGATCATATTTCCCTGCACGACACCTTGAAAACTACATAATGGGCAGAGGCAGGCCTGAAGTCAACAGGTCAGAGGTTTTCAGACGTCATTTCACCCCGTTGACACCGTGGACGAGGAGATATTCATCATGGCAGTGCACCGAGATGTCTTCCAGCGGAGCTGCACCGCTCCGCACAGCAAACGCAGCCGGTGGATGTTGACGGACGGCGGAGCACGCAGCGGATAACCAGCGCTGCCGTACCGCAACGGACACGCAACCAGTGGAAATCCGGGGTAACATGAACAAATAACCTAAGCATTTTTATTAGGGAGCCCTTAAATCTGATGAGCCCTTAAATGTACTGAGTAGGACATTCTACAGTGCTCTGCTGACTATGTAATGATATATCGCTCTGAAAAGGGGAAAAAAATCAAGCATCCTCTTTTACACAATTTTCCAATCTAATTTCCTTTTTTCCTTCACAGGTAAGTAAGCAGGAAAGAATTTCTCATTTTCTCTTAAACAGGTGAAATCAAATATGGCAGTAAGTACCTGAAAATGTTCTAATAATCAGTACACATAACCTTAAATTACTGAAACTAAAGGTACTTGAAATCAACAAAAAATACCATGTAAATATTAGTAGTTATTTGTCTATTCTCTCTGTTACATTCCTTGTATCTATACGTAATTAATTGCACATGTAAACATTTGCAACTTCATACTCTGAACATGTGTCTTGCTGAGCTATACACAATCACAGTGCACATAGAATGTGTCATTCCTATATTGAATTCCTGCCAATATAACAATGGCCACTGACAAAATGACATTTAGCTAAGTGCTTGCTGTAGGCCTATACGGTACCAAATAGCAATTTAACAATCAAAGTAACACTTCCAAAACACTCAATATTCAGTCCATACCTTACCAAAACACTAACAAAACAAAATAGTACACATATTACAAAGTTCAAGATAGTTCAAGCATAAATACAATTTTACCTGGGAAGGGGAGAAACCATTAAAGGTGCTTGGACACGATACTCTAGAAACAGTGTTGCCTCCGATGCCTCATTCTCCATGAAACTGCCAGAGGAAAAGCACCTCAAACATGTTTGGCCTTTCTGTACTGATGATTATTTTTACTACTCTTGACTGACATATACCACAAGCAATATATCTGCAATAAGATATAATCAGCCTCTGTGTATTTGTCATTCAACCTAAATGGTGCTCACAGGTCAGAGTGAAGGATCTGTTGGAAAGCCCTGCCAACAATTGGGTTGACATCACGGAGAATCCATGCTAGGTCAGTCATATCCATTTCACTTTAAACAAATGAGCTTTTCATGTTTGAGCAGTTTGAAGGGTAGCACCTCTAGTTGTTGAAGAAAATTAAATGTTCAGAGTTCATAACTACTACTACTACTACTACATTTTTTTTCCTGTATTGTCCATATCCTGAGTATGGAGAGGAATTGGATGTCTACATGACAATAAATACCCAGATAGGGTTATTTTAAATGTGTCCTTGACTAGAAATAGTAGTCCTCTACCAGTGGGGAGGGTGAGAGAGGGACTATGATAATAAATCTCTGTTGTAAGGCCAAAACTATGTAGGACAGACAGATAGCACCTGCCAATGTGCAGCAGCTGTACTGTAAGATTGAGGTCAAGGTTAACTTGTGTTACAGGAGTTCTTCAATTATCTGTGTAAAGAAAACAAAGCAATTCCTAGTTTCAGTTCATGGAAACATTGTTATTAAAATTATATTACAAATAATTATTTATTTTATTATTATATTACTATATTATATTACTATATTATATTAAAATTATATTATATAAAAAATATATGACACAAGTTTACAATTATATATCACAATTTTATATTACAATTATATTACAATTATGTTACACTCTGCCAGTATTCCCCTAGATCCTACACACTGAACTTTCAAAGCAACAGCTGGTAACTTTTATGAAATTAACTTTGCGTTATATTTGCTGCCGCTATATTCTGAAAAAAAAAAAACATATCTGTGAGAAAAATCATGTTCCTCTTCCTGAGTGGCTGTCATGGGCGTAAATATAGACAGTGCAGGCAGTGCGGTTGCACTGGGGCCCATGGGGTGGAGGGGCCTGACTGCCGCCTGGAAATACGCCCGTGAAGAAGAACTCACATTAAAACAAAATTGGTGCTATTTTCCATAGCCTAGTGGGCAGCCCGCGAGCCAGCTGCCCACTAGGCTAAAGCATCGCTCTCACTCACGGAGAAGAGGAGGAACGTTAGCGTTAGCTCCCGGTGTTAGCACTAGCCGAGTCGGCTGCCACCAGCTACTGGAGTAACTTAACAGGTATGGAGTGCTTCTGCCAGCTCCTCTAGTCACTGAGCCTCGCCTCCATCTCAGCAAATATATTACATTTATTACAGGTACCATCATCATTGAAGTAGGCAGGGAAATAGCTAAACACAGCAGAAACCGAGACATCACTAACCGCTACATGAAGGGGGTGGGGAGCAGAGGTAGAGGGAGGAGTAGCTCATGACACACTTTGTTTTGGTCTACAGGCAGTGCACGACAGCAAACCTAGCGGTCACTTATTGCTCCTTTAAACTTCTATTAACAATAAGCATGGTCACGATCTCAACAGTTTTACCACAAAGTATGACTTTCTTGACCTTAAAATTGATGTTTTAAATTCATTAACATATTTAGATTTCATGTCGCAACTCAAACGGGAACAAAAGATAATATTGCTCTCCCCATTCACTGCCATTCTTCTTCTTCTTCTTCTTCTTCTTCTTTTGGTTTAATGGCGGGTTACAACCATAGCTTATTAGGTGCATACCGCCACCTACTGTACCGGAGTATGTAGCATGAGTTACTACCATGGTTACTACAAGGATTACTGTATATCACTTAATTGATATTTACTTAATTAGTAAATAGAAATTTAAACAAAACAAAACAAAACAAAAAAAACCTCAGCTAACCATAAATTCTACCATATAATCTTGTCTCTTTCAAATACTCCACTAAAGCTTTCTGTGTGTCCTGTACCCCTTTTCCTGTTGTTCCCAAAATACCCTCAAGGCTCCACACTCTACCTGCCTCCGCCATCTTTCGCATTAGTTCTATCCTCTCTCCCCTATATTTACGACAGTGCATCAATACATGTTCCACATCTTCAGTTATTTTGCACTCCGAACATTCATTTGAATTACTTTTCCCTATCAAGAACATTGTTTTATTAAGACCTGTATGATCAAATCTTAATCTTGTTAATACAGTCTCCTCTCTTCTATTACCTCTATATACTCCCTGTGTTGTAATGGTTTTCTGCACATTGTAATATTTCCTTCCGCTGCTATCCCTGTCCCATCTGTCCTGCCTTTTCATCATTATTTCTTTTTTGAGTATTGCCTTACCTTCTCCTTTACCAAAGGGTATATCTATAATATTTGGCATTCTGGTTGCTTTTTTGGCTATTTTATCTGCTTCCTCATTGCCTTTTATTCCAACATGGGCAGGTACCCGACAAAATTGTACTTCCACACCAATCCTATGAAGTCTGAATAAAGTTTGCTGAATTTCCAGCATTAAATCTTCCCTGTTAGATAATGTAGATTGTAAGCTTAAAAGGACAGCCATTGAATCTACACAACACACTACTCTGTCAGGTCTTACTTCCTCTACCCACTGTAGTCCCATGATGATTGCCATCATTTCTGCTGTATAGACTGACATCTTATCAGGAATCCTATATCCAATATTAATATTCATTAAGGGTATATATATTCCTGTGCCTACTCTATCATTTTCATCCTTGGACCCATCTGTATATATATCTAAATAATTATAATATTTATGTTTAATATAATGACTTGCTAGATATCCTATCCCACTCTCTTCCCATTCTTTCTTTAATTCTATTATACTTAAATCTATTCTAGGTCTCGGGAATAGCCGGGGGGGGGCATTACTAATAGGCGTAGGGGTATTGAAACAAATGTTTTCCAGTCTTTCACTGCCATTCATATTTTTTCCGATCTAAAGTCCCATGAGCTCTACCGGAAGGGGTGTGACTTAAGTTAGCTAAGGGTAACAAGCTAGGCTAACAAGCTACGAGGCTAAGAAGCTACGCTACTTTGGCTATCCCCATGGCAGCTCCAGTGGCGTCGCCTGGCCTGGGCATCCGGGGCTTTAGCCCCGAACGTTTATTCTTAAGCCCTGGATAATTCAACTTCAGAAGAAATAATTATAACTGTACATTAACGAGCCACTAAAGAAGTTGTAGTTTTCCATTTTCAGTGAATGCAACACAGGATGACGTCGAGACTGGTTAATCAGAAGCCGTTTCTCAATATGCGTTCTTGCGCGGACTTGTGGTCTCGTGGACTTGTGACACGTCATCAGTCACAGCACAAGTACTGTTCCAATTCAAAGTTCACATCTGGCGAAGTTCAGCCCAAATTCCCGGATGTGTTCTCGCCACGCCCATTTCACCGGGGATGCATCGGAGCAGACTTGTGTGGACTTCTGACAGCCAGGTATCCCAGCATGCATTTCGCAACAGTCATCGGAAAATGACAAGTGAGGGAAAACGTCAGACCCGTGGTCGATGTTTTAATATAGAGCCCAGTTGAATGTGACTGAGGTCCGCTAGATGACAGCGGTGTCAGCGCTCATAGATAATAAACGTGTGTATGAGCGCTCAGGCTGCCCCAGAGAGCAGCCTCTCTCAGGTAGTCCTTTGAAATTCGTGGCTGATATCTCTGCAGTGGTTAAATATGAAATGAAATTTGTTTGGGGTATGTCTAATGGGCAACATTCAGTCCCAGACAAGATATATCCTTATATTATTAAATGTTGTAACATATTATTGTTCTTTGCATTCTTTTGCTTATTTAGGCCTATGTGTTTTTACCATTCAATAATGATTTTAAGAATATATTGTAATTTATTTATTGTATTTAAAGATTAATTGTCTTTATTGTATTTATTCAACAGCATTTTATATATTGATTATCTGATATGAATTGTTAACCTGATATCTGAAGTGTGGCTGAATAAACTTTTCCTCTTCACATCTGACCTGTTTGATCCATTTATATTGGTGATTTGATATATTAAACTGTGAACCAAGTAATCTGTCAAGACACCACAATCTACAACTCAACACTTCAGTAAAATGTCAGACTTAATACAATATTAAACTGCTGTTGTTTTTTTCTAGGTGAACCAAGTAATCTGTCAAGTCTCCATTAAAAATAGACAGAAAGCATATTGGTGAGACAAATGCAGTGATGGACAGTAACTCAGTATATTACTCAAATAGCTACTGTACTTAAGTACAAATTTGATGTACTTTGGGTATTTCCATATACTTAGGGAAATACTGTACATTCTACTCAAGCTACATTTATTTGATAGCTATAGTTACTTTTCAGATAGTTTGTTTTATATGTTGTTGTTTCATATTTACAAGTTGCTGTGTGTTGTTATAGATCAGACTAGTGCACCAGTGAAAGGTGTTAAAATTAGTTCTACCATGACAACATTTAAATGCTATTCACATTTAGCCTATGTTGATCAATTAATACTCAACACATATTCATGTATATGATGATCACAACACTTGAAATTGGGTCACTCTGCATCATGAGTACTTTGAACTTTTAATTTTAAGTAGGCCTACATTTTGCTGACAATACCCAGATACTTTTACTCAAGTCAGAATTGGTATGCAGCACTTTTACTTGTGACTGACTTTGTGTTCTTTGTTGTGATATTCCTGGGTACTTTGTCCACAACTGGACAAACATATCGAACAGACATGCAAGCATCGCACGTCTCATCCTCATCCTCATTCTCCACTGTCTTTCTGGGATCTGCCTCATCAGCTAGGCAGCCTCCTTCTCAGCTGGGCAGCCTCCTCCTCAGCCTGCAGGTACAGCAGTCCAGCGGCAATAACTGCGCCAAGACACCTTCTCCGATCCGTTATTGATTTTTGATTTCCATCTCGCCAATGCTCACGATCACAATAACCACCAACTCTCCACAAACTTTTCCCCCCGAACTTGACTTTTATTATAATCAGAAGCCAGCTGCGGGGAGAAGGTTTTAAAAGACATTTTATGAAAATATTTTGGCTATTTATATGTTTTTGTATGTCGATATGTTGGAACGTTAAAAACATATACATATTAATTTCTTACAATGTCAAAGACGCAGGGCTTGGCTGTGTTTATATTGTTTTATTCTAAATGCATACAATACAGTACAACAGCCAAGGCCAGCGGAGGTGGTGACATCATCAAGTTCGTTGCTGTTCCAAAAGCAGAAATGACTGTACTCCCGTCCTCCCATCCTCACGTTCTCGGGAAGTCCGGACTTTCGCGTGGACTTGCCAAGTCCGTACTTGCCAAGTCCACAAGTCCGAACTGCCGTACTTGAGTATTGAGAAACGGCTAGAGAGAGGGGTTGCGTGAAGCATCCGTGTTTTATTAGCTGATAGCCTCACGTCACCAGGCTCTTCCGGTATCTAAACTGTTGGCGCGCTGGAGGGAGACGTTTTAGCAACAACACGAAAGATCATGGATATAAGACGTTTTTTCAAAAACAAGGAGGCTGAATCGGCTGAGGCTCACGTCTCCGGGTAGCCGTTATCAGAAACAGGTAAATGAATAATTTAAATTCTGTTTATTCCTTCAAAATTATGTGAAACATGTAGTGTTAGGGGGGGCGTGCCGGCGGAGCTGCGGGACAGTCCTTCCCGGTGATAGACGTTCTTAGGCGGGCTGAAAATCCCTGAAGGCTCGAGTGTGCAAAGCAGTAATCAGAGCAAAGGGTGGCTATTTTGAAGAAACTAGAATATAAAACATGTTTTCAGTTATTTCACCTTTTTTTGTTAAGTACATAACTCCACATGTGTTCATTCATAGTTTTGATGCCTTCAGTGAGAATCTACAATGTAAATAGTCATGAAAATAAAGAAAACGTATTGAATGAGAAGGTGTGTCCAAACTTTTGGCCTGTACTGTAAAAGCATAACTATAAGGCTACAAAAACCAAACAAATTTTTTATACACTTGTAAAAACATATTAATGGGTAGAAGACTCAGATTCAGATTCAGATTGACAATAAACCATGCCAAATATTACACACTGGCCCTTTAAGGTAAATCCTATAAATGCTAACATCAAGTATATCACACATTACATCAATACTGGGTGAGTTTCAAACACACCTTGGAGAACTTGATGAAGTTCAAGGGATCCTCTTTCAAGAAGAATAGAAGTCCAAGAAGTGCTGTGGATCTCTTGTTCTGGTTGGAGTTCTGCAACACCATCAAAACAGGCATTTGGGCTTTAGGGCCACAGAAATCAAAATTTATCCCAAAACACAAATGAGACCACAATTTTCACATGACCACACGAGAGCCCATACCCGCTTTTGTAATGGCTATGACAAAACTGATGTCAAAGTGCACAGTTTTTGGAGTGAGGAGTCCAATGTACAATGTGTACAGTTAATGTATCGGCTGAAATATGTGCCATCAGAAACTGAATTTGAATCATTTATATTTAGGGCCTGAGCACCGACCGAAGGCCGGGTTTAGTTTGTCATAGGCAAACGAAATTTGGTACGCACATGTATCATACTGAGATACACAAAAAAGTCTCTTGACGTCACGGTAAAATCCCAACAGGAAGTCGGCCATTTTGTTTTGAATTTTGTTACGTCGATATCGACAACTTAAATTTGAACTCCTCCTCCGAGGGATTTCGTCCGATCGACTTCAAATTGGCTACAGATCATCCAGAGACCATGCTGATCAAAAGTTGTGCTCTGCATGTCTGTAGGTCAAAGGGCGTGGCCACTAGGGTGTGACAAATTTTGGCAACGTTTCAGTTTCTCACCATCGAATTTCGAACGGCTCTCACGCCCACATACTTGATCGTGGCAGCTTCAAACTTGCTGGACATGATGATGGCTCCACCCTGAATTCCCCATAGCGCCCCCCAGTGGTAACAGGAAGTGACCAGTTTTTACTTTAACATGTACTGATGCCACAAACTTGACCCCATCAACTTCATTCCACTTGTAATGCATGCAGAACAAGTTGGTGAAGCTACCTTATGAACGCTGTGAAGCTACATCTAATGGCCTCCGTGTGGCGGCGTGGCGACTTTCGATCCCTCGCCACCAAATACATTTTGCTTTTTGATGGCTTCAGTGACCTTATATCCTTATGAAAATTGATACACAGGTCAAGAATGGCTAGCTCTTGCATCTGATAGGGGCGTCGCCCATGGGGGGGACAGAATGCCTCTATAGCGCCCCCTTGAAATTTTGAAAAACCCCTTCCCATAGGGTTTTTTTTTTGAGTAGGAAGATGAAAATTGGTACATATGTGTATGTCCAGACGCACATAAAAGTCTCTGGCACCAATGGTCTACTCCAAACAGGAAGTCGGCCATTTTGATTTCGACTTGTCATTTTGGTGTGATTTCCACATGTATTTTAACGAACTAGTCCTAGGGATTTCATCCAATCTTGCTCATGGTGCCCCCTTGTGGAAACAGGAAATGCCATTTTTTACACTGACAAACACCAACCTCAAGCTCCTGACCTGATCAGCTACATTTTGTGGCCACATGACGATCAAGTTGATGAATCTCCACAGTGACACACATGTTCTGTCATGTTGCAGGCTGCCGCGGCGGCGACTTTTCATCCTTCACCTCGGAACATCAACTTGGTGTAAATCCTTCATGCATTGAACGATTTGTTCGAAATTTCACATCTGTGATGAGGGTCCACCCCTGAACGCACCTGGCCACATCTGGTTACACTCATAGCGCCACTTGGTGGATGAGCGAAACATTGCTTTTTTTTCCGCTCCTGTCAGGTTTATTCTCCCTTCTCACTTTGCGCCACAGCCCCCACAGTTGCATGGGGGAGCGAGGGCCCGATCACAGCTGCTTGCAGCTTTAATTATTATTATTATTATTATTATTACTAACATGTAATCTCTAATTTGTCCCCTTTCCCAAATTCAAAAACTCACCAAATTTGGCATGTGTTTGGTCTGGCGAAAAATTTGATATTTAACACAACACAAGCCAGACGCACGGGCTATAAGGTAATCCTATCAGCCCCTGAACTTAACATTCAGCGCTGTACCATTATTAACCCAGCCCCAAAACTGGTGTTACCAACAGAAGGTACACCACGCGACTGTATTCATGACACAGACAAATTTATGCGTGCTAGAGAAGACTTACATAACCAACCAATTCCAGGTTATCTGACGTTGTTTGTTGATGGGTCATGTTTCCGTGATGCCACTGGTAGCCACGCCAGCTATGGGGTGGTTCAACTCGACAACAATGACCAAAACTCTGTTACACTGCTATCATGTAAACTCGCTCAGCCTTGCTCAGCCCAACTCGCAGAAATAAAAGCCCTAACGGCAGCATGTAAATTAGCGGAAGGAAAATCGCTGAATGTATACACAGACTCAGCATATGCCTATGGCGTCTGCCATGTTCATGCTAACATATGGAAACAAAGAGAGCTGATGGCACTCCTGTCACTCATGGATGTGCCATCCTTGACCTATTGGAAGCCATGCTTCTTCCCACAGCTTTAGCAGTATTTAAATGTCCAGCCCACCAAAAGACTGATTCATTGATAGCTAAAGGAAACAACCTTGCTGATGAAGCAGCCAAACAGGCAGCAATGGGTGCAACAATGGCACCCATATTAACCATACAAGACCGTGAACCCCTCACTGCCATGTCTTCTCTCATAACCGCTCAGAACAGAGTTAATGAAAGCAAAAAACGCCTATGGGTGCAATGAGGAGCCATCAGAACAGTGCAACAAGGGCCAACACACGGTCTCTGGCGGGATAGTCATGGTCATTTTATACTACCGACCTTACTGTTAAGACACGCAATAATCTGGGCACATGGTAGTGACCATTGTGCAAGGGGGGAGATCCTACGGAAATTGCAAGCAGTATGGTGGCCACCATTCATGGCAGCCACAGTAGATAGAGTACTAAGTGGATGTGACACCTGCACAAGATACAACATCAGGAAAGTTTTTACAGCCCCTCTGGCGCATATACCACCCCCCAGACGGTCCTTTTAGACACCTCGTGTTAGACTATATAGACATGGGACCACAATCGAGAGCAAGAGGAATGAGGTATATCTTGGTGGTTCTATGCAGATACAGTAGATGGGTGGAGGCAATAGCCACCGCAAGATCAGACCACAGAACAGTTGCCAAATTTCTGTGTCAAGATGTCTTCCCAAGATTTGGGATGCCAGATACCATATCATCAGATAATGCTAGCCATTTTGTGTCCAATGTCGTTTGAGAGACACTAAAGCAGTTGGGAATTAAACAAAAGTTTGGCTGCGTTTACCATCCCCAATCACAGGGAGCAGTAGAAGGAGCAAATGGTATCTTGAAGGCCAAGATAGCCAAGATAGTGGCAGATGGCAGAGATAAACTCAGTTGGGTGGATGCTTTACCACTTGCTCTAATGTCAATGCGCTCACAAGCCAGCAGAGTCACGCATCTAACACCGCATGAAATGCTTAGGGGTCGACCCATGCCAATACCATACTTGAGAGGTCCCTACGAAGGGCCTTCGCTGGAGCAATGACAAGGTGAAATGTTTGAATATTTATTAAGTCTGACTCGTATCCACAGGGCTGTGTTCCAGCAGGTGAAAAGCACCACTGAGGACAGAAGGGTCGAAATCCCAGAAGACCTTCAACGAATACTTCCTGGAGAGTGGGTATACGTCAAGGTGTTCAAAAGGAAGTGGGACCAGCCACGCAGGGAAGGTCCATACAAGGTCATATTAGCCACACCAACTGCCTTGAAAGTTGAAGATAAGGACATTTGGTTCCATCTTAACCACTGCTGCAGAGCTAACAACCCAGAGAGACATATACCTCGGCCTAGAGCCAGACAGAGAGCAGCTCCCCCAGATCCACAAGGGGAGGGCGAAGCCGCCCCAAGAGAAGTAGGGGATCATCCAGAAGGGGAAGGCGATGCCTCCCCACAGGAACAGGGGATCAGGAGGTCTGTACGCTTGGTGCCCAGATGGTACCAGGGTAGAGTCCGGAGTGACAGCAGTGGGTTGCTACCAGAGAGGGTGTCATCAGAGAGTACCTTGGAGGGAAGCACCCCATATTCCCATTTTGTATAGCACGAGGACATGATATAGAACGCTGGTTAGACAACTCCACCTCCTGCAACACCTCCAAAGAGGCAGAGGTGCTGATCCAGTGTAGACACGAAAATCGCTCAACCCAGGGAATCACTTGGAGGCAGGAAAAGATGTGTAATACCACTGAAGAAGCCAAAATTCAGTGTGAACAGGTGGTCAGCGGTGCTTCAAGGAATTCATCTATCATGTCACACAATTATACATATACACACAGTGTATGGATTGGTGACCTTAGTAACAGCACAGAGCCATTGGCAGATATATTTTGGATGTGTGAGAGCGATCGCCAGGTGAAAGCTGTATTACCAGCCAATTGGACCGGAATCTGTGTCCCAGTAATGGTAACAGGGCCAATTATGATAATAAGCCTAACTAACAGCACTCCAAAAAGATCTCGTAGATCGGCTGAGACCCAGACTCCCTCCTGGGGGGAGGATGCTAACATATACATTACATGGGACCAGGTACTGCAAGGAGTACCCAAGGATCAACAGGCTATATCAGACGATTGGATAGGGGGAGGTAGAGGACTAGGTGCTATGCCATTTGTAGGACCTATAATGAACGCCCAGTATATAGCCCGTAATAGCTGCTGGGTAAATTATTTGTGGTATAATCAGCAAAGATTTGTAAACTGGACTACTATAACGGCTTTAGAAGGAGTAAGTGAGCAACCTGCATGCTACATCCTTGATGGCGGTGCAAAACAGACTTGTTATCGAGACGATGCTAGCTCAGGACCAAGGGGTCTGTGATGTGATAGGAGAAGACTGCTGCACTGTCATTCCCATGCACACTGGGGAGGATGGCAACTTAACCCGGGCTTTAGAGAACATACATAGGTTAAGAGACCAACATGTGCAGCACTCAAACAAAAAAGATTTCCTCGATTCTGGAATGGCTAGGAAAATTATCCCCTGGGACGATTTTGAAAATGATAGGGATACTGCTGGGACTTGTTATGTTGACCCTTCTTACAGTGGCTTGTTGTGTTCTTCCCCTAGTGTGGCTTGTGATCAGAAAGGCCATGGAAAGCCACATGGGACAGTTTGTCATATTATTTCATGGTCCACGGCCCACTGAAGGTGCAGAGCTGCCAGAAGACATATGTGGCCTGCAGGGAAAGGTTCCGGAAAACCAAGACCAAATTATAGGGCGATATGTCGGAAATCAATATGAGATGATGCTGGGAGAAGCTGCCCTATATGAGCAGAAATATAGGCAGGTGGAAGGAGAATACGAGGAGATAGTGTAGAGCGGAGGATGTCACGAGCCACTAGCCCCCGATACCCTTGCTGTCACCAGACCAGTACTAACAATTAACCCGCTTGAATGGCTTATGTATAGAATTATATTGAGTGTCGAGAGGAGAGGAAGAAACGAAAGAGGTGAATTGCATTAAAGAATGTCCCTTACAACCTTAAGATAGGTGCAGAGTATGGCTGAGAACTGGAGAACCCCATATCCATACCAGCAGAACCTGGGGAGCCAACCTGGGTTCCAGTATCAGCAGCAGAGGCTGCGCATGCCGAACCAGCCACCTCCACTGTATCAGCCACCCCCACCTCCACCATACCACCCAGAGTCAATCTGCCCGATGGCCAGCCGTCCCACACCGGTCTACACCCTCAGCGGAGGTGCCCCAATGGAAGCACGTAGACACCCCACCCCGATGACGCTATCGCAACTCTACGCCCAACCCCTGCCATCAATTCAGCCACCGACCCAGCTTCCCCTCAACCCTCTGTTCCGCTACATACTACAAGAGCCCCAGGACCCCGTTGACGCCCCCAGTCGGGGCGGGGCCATGATGGAATGGAAAACCAATGCGGGAGAGATGACGTCCTGCCAAGACACACCCAACCCAATTGCTGGCAACACTAACCCGGGTGGCAGAATCCAGGCGGGTCCCAGCCGGGAAAGGAACCATCCGGGAGAGGTGAATTCAGGCCTGAAAAATTCCCAGTACCTGGTGCAGGCTGCTTTGGAGGTTCAGACAACCACTGCAACACAGACACCACCACAGCAGAGAAATATGGAAGACAGTGCCTGCAATGACCTGCTGCCATTGCGCTCCCACGACATGTCGTCATCATCAGAGGACAGTGTTAGGCATCAGTGGTCCTCCTATTCACCTACCAGCCCACCACCCACAGCGCCACTCCCAGAGGCTGACCTAGAGTCCCAGAGCGAGGGTTACCTGTCACTGAAGGCCCTACCACAGGAAACACGTGTCGTCCTGGAACAAGCGTTCGGAGTGTGTCCACAATTGGTGGAGAGTTGCCTCCAGTGCCTGCCTGATGGAGTGCCAACTACGAAACGGCAGTTGGACTTGGTAGACGATCTGCGCACCCGGCTCCATCCTGTTCCCCCAGGCCCCTTCCGCCGACTCGTGTGCAGTCTCCCCCTAATACTATGGAAAAGACTACGCAGAGTCCGCTTTGGCACCTACATAATTAGAAAAGCAGTATCTGACCTCCCCGGCAACCTCCGTGTAATTTTCGGGACAATCAGGGCAGGATTCAGGATTCAGGACAATTGCTTGGATTTCGGGACTGTGCCGAAAAATCCAAGCGGTTGTCCTGAATCCTGAATCCTGCCCTGATTGTCCCAAAAATTACAACAGAGCAGAGTCTGGAGTAGTTATTGCCCGATAAAACATTAAAAACTGATCATGGTGGTTGAGTTGTCATGCAGCTCCCACCAGCTGCACATTGGCTGCAGCAGTTCCTACATGAATTATGGGTGTTGTAGTTTGAAGAAGAGAAGACAGCGCAAGTTGCAGCCGCAAGGACAGGGAAGCGCAGGCAGCCACGAGAAGGAGTGATTTGCACGTTGCAGTGCAGCCTCTTGTTCTAACTGTTCAAAACTGTTCTATAAACTGATACAGCTGTAACGAATGTACCAGGTGTCTTTTATTTTGTTAGCTTTTATTTTTTATTAAGTTTAAAGGACAAGTGCTCTTACATTGATCACTTACATGAAATAAAACAAGAAATTGGAAAAGAGGAAAATAATTTTGAAAATTGTTAAAATAAAATTAGGGAACTGATCACAGATGTATTGTTTCTGTGTGTTTTTACATCTATTGTTGTGTAGTCTGCAGCTATGCTTTTAATGAAGCTGACATGTCATGACAGTCAAGTACCCCCTGGTGGTCGAGACTGAAGGTTGCAGCACTCTTTATTGGGACTAATCTCAAAAACAATAGAATGTAATGGCTAGGTGTACTGCATCTGTGTTCAAGTGTGTTATTGTTGAAAACAATAATTATGACTTTGTAAAACCACTTTTTGTAATATATATCAATATTTTGATCATCTGCCACAATAATGTAATGAATTTATTTGAAAATACCTCAAGTTGAGGGTTTTTCTCAGCAATTTTGAGATAAGATTAAAAAAGAGATTAATTAGATCAATTAATTACAGATCATAATTAATTAATGTCTCCATTTTTTTAATCTCTTGACAGCACTAGTCACAACACAGTTATTTTATTCACCTCAACCCCAGAGTGGAATACATATATATATATATATATATATATATATATATATATATACAGTACAGGCAAAAAGTTTGGACACACCTTCTCATTCAATGCATTTTCTTGACTATTTTCATGACTATTTACATTGTAGATTCTCACTGAAGGCATCAAAACTATGAATGAACACATGTGGAGTTATGTACTTAACAAAAAAAGGTGAAATAACTGAAAACATGTTTTATATTCTAGTTTCTTCAAAATAGCCACCCTTTGCTCTGATTACTGCTTTGCACACTCTTAGCATTCTCTCGATGAGCTTCAAGAGGTAGTCACCTGAAATGGTTTTCCAACAGTCTTGAAGGAGTTCCCAGAGGTGTTTAGCACTTGTTGGCCCCTTTGCCTTCACTCTGCGGTCCAGCTCACCCCAAACCATCTTGATTGGGTTCAGGTCCGGTGACTGTGGAGGCCAGGTCATCTGCCGCAGCACTCCATCACTCTCCTTCTTGGTCAAATAGCCCTTACACAGCCTGGAGGTGTGTTTGGGGTCATTGTCCTGTTGAAAAATAAATGATCGTCCAACTAAACGCAAACTGGATGGGATGGCATGTCGCTGCAGGATGCTGTGGTAGCCATGCTGGTTCAGTGTGCCTTCAATTTTGAATAAATCCCCAACAGTGTCACCAGCAAAACACCCCCACACCATCACACCTCCTCCTCCATGCTTCACAGTGGGAACCAGGCATATAGAATCCATCCATTCACCTTTTCTGCATCTCACAAAGACACAGCGGTTGGAACCAAAGATCTCAAATTTGGACTCATCAGACCAAAGCACAGATTTGCACTGGTCTAATGTCCATTCCTTGTGTTTCTTGGCCCAAACAAATCTTTTCTGCTTGTTGCCTCTCCTTAGCAGTGGTTTCCTAGCAGCTATTTGACCATGAAGGCCTGATTTGCGCAGTCTCCTCTTAACAGTTGTTCTAGAGATGGGTCTGCTGCTAGAACTCTGAGCTGCTGTTAACTTGCGATTTCTGAGGCTGGTGACTCGGATGAACTTATCCTCAGAAGCAGAGGTAACTCTTGGTCTTCCTTTCCTGGGTCGGTCCTCATGTGTGCCAGTTTCGTTGTAGTGCTTGATGGTTTTTGCGACTCCACTTGGGGACACATTTAAAGTTTTTGCAATTTTCCGGACTGACTGACCTTCATTTCTTAAAGTAATGATGGCCACTCGTTTTTCTTTAGTTAGCTGATTGGTTCTTGCCATAATATGAATTTTAACAGTTGTCCAATAGGGCTGTCGGCTGTGTATTAACCTGACTTCTGCACAACACAACTGATGGTCCCAACCCCATTGATAAAGCAAGGAATTCCACTAATTAACCCTGATAAGGCACACTTGTGAAGTGAAAACCATTTCAGGTGACTACCTCTTGAAGCTCATCGAGAGAATGCCAAGAGTGTGCAAAGCAGTAATCAGAGCAAAGGGTGGCTATTTTGAAGAAACTAGAATATAAAACATGTTTTCAGTTATTTCACCTTTTTTTGTTAAGTACATAACTCCACATGTGTTCATTCATAGTTTTGATGCCTTCAGTGAGAATCTACAATGTAAATAGTCATGAAAATAAAGAAAACGCATTGAATGAGAAGGCGTGTCCAAACTTTTGGCCTGTGCTGTATATATACTGTATAAACACAATATACACAATACAAAACATAGTATAGCATATTATGTATAGCACACCTTTGTGCACATATTCACTTTTCCACCAGCTGTGCTGCAAATATCTTCAAATTCAAAATATTTTCAAATTATCTTGACCACAGTCCCATTTTCATAGTTATAATACCAATACCAAAATTAATTTCAGTGTTTATGTAAATATTGAAAATGTTTTTTTACTACTTTTGAGGGATCACAAAACTTTATTAATCCCCAAAGGAAATTTCAAAGTCTGTAAGATCATCTATTTAACAAAGAATTATGACGTCTGATGGCTGTGGGTATAAAAGAGAGTGAGTGTGTGTGAGAAATAAACTCAACCAACAATCAAGCATTTTCTTTATTAAAATATATTAATAAATGTATTAATATGCCATACTATGTTTCGTATTGGTATATTGTGTTTATGCAGTATATGCAGTATATATATACTGTATGTGTGTATACATATATAAATAAATAAATATATATATATATATATAAATAAATATAAATATAAATATATATATATATATATATATATATATATATATATATATATATATGTACAGTCATGGAAAAAATTATTAGACCACCCTTGTTTTCTTCAATTTCTTGTTAATTTTAATGCCTGGCTCAACTAAAGGTACATTTGTTTGGACAATTATAATGATAACAACAAAAATAGCTCATGAGAGTTTAATTTAAGAACTAAGAACTGTGGCTCTAAAGAGCATTCCCACTATTGTTCTTCTGTTCTTTATTATTATTATTATTATTATTATTATTATTATTATTATTATTCATCTTCCGTACCTTTTTTGACAGCTATCTACTCCTTCATACTTTATGCTATTAAAACCATTCAACTACCAGAATGTTAAGCTCTTTTTAGGACATTGATGCTATTACTTTTCAGCTTTCTAACTTTTATAGTTTTTACACTGTAAGACTTTTTTTCAACCAATTTTTACAATGGAAGTCTATGAGAGAATTCTTCAAACCCACTTCTACTATTACTTTTACTACTTCTACTAATTCTACTACTACTTCTACTACTGCTACTACTACTTTTACAACTTCTACTACTTCTACTACTATTTCTACTACTTCTACTACTACTTCTACTACTATTTCTACTACTTCTACTACTACTTCTACTACTATTTCTACTTTTACTACTTCTACTACTCTTCTACACTATTCTACTATTTCTACTACTGCATCTACTACTACTTCTATTACTACTTCTACTATTACTTCTACTACTACTTCTACTACTTTCTACTACTACTTTTACTACTTCTACTACTATTTCTACTACTTCTACTACTACTAATACTACTTCTACTACTACTTCTACCACTAATTCTACTACTATATCTACTACTTCTACTTCTAGTACTACTTCTACTAATTCTACTACTACTTTTACTACTACTATTACTACTACTACTACTACTATTGCTTCTACTACTATTTCTACTACTTCTACTACTACTTCAACCACTATTTCTACTATTTCTACTACTACTTCTAGTACTACTTCTACTAATTCTACTGCTACTTCTACTACTACTTTCACTACTTCTACTACTATTTCTACTACTTCTACTACTACTTCTACTACTATTTCTACTATTTCTACTACTTCTACTACTACTTCTACTACTATTTTTACTACTTCTACTACTACTTATACTACTATTTCTACTCTTTCTACTACTTCTACTACTACTTCTACTACTATTTCTACTACTTCTACTACTTCTACTACTACTTCTAGTACTACTTCTACTATTACTTACTACTACTTCTACTACTACTACTTACTACTACTACTATTACTACTTCAACTGCTTCTACTACTACTTCTAGTACTACTTCTACTAATTGTACTACTTTTACTAGTACTTCCACTACTTCTACTACTGTTTCTACTACTTCTACTTCAACCACTAATTCTACTACTGTTTCTACTACTTCAACTACTACTTCTAGTACTACTTCTACTAATTCTACTACTACTTCTATTACTACTTCTACTACTTCTACTACTTCTACTATTACTTCTACTACTATTTCTACTACTTCTACTACTACTTCTACCACTAATTCTACTACTATTTCTACTGCTACTACTACTACTTCTAGTACTACTTCTACTATTACTACTACTACTACTTTTACTACTACTTCTACTACTACCGCCACTCCTTTTTACTTTTACTAGCTTCCATTTCTGCCACTTTTACATGTTTCAGCTTCCACATTTTTCAGCATTACACTGCATTTTATGTGAGATTCATGCATTTTTAGCAGCGTTTTTCAAATTCTTTTCAGCAATGAGCATTCCCACTGCATTTTCGCTAGGAAATGCAATTTTTTCTAGTTATTATTTATTCCTCTTCCGTACCTTTTTTGACAGCTATCTACTCCTTCATACTTTATGCTATTAAAACCATTCAACTACCAGAATGTTAAGCTCTTTTAGGACATTGATCTATTACTTTTCAGCTTTCTAACTTTTATAGTTTTTACACTGTAAGACTTTTTTTCAACCAATTTTACAATGGAAGTCTATGAGAGAATTCTTCAAACCCACTTCTACTATTACTACTACTACTACTAATTTACTACTACTTCTACTACTGCTACTACTACTTTTACAACTTCTACTACTTCTACTACTATTTCTACTACTTCTACTACTACTACTACTATTTCTACTATTTCTACTACTTCTACTACTACTTCTACCACTAATTCTACTACTATTTCTACTACTTCTACTACTACTTCTAGTACTACTTCTACTACTTCTACTACTACTTCTACTACTACTTTCTACTACTTCTACTACTACTTTTACTACTTCTACTACTATTTCTACTACTTCTACTACTACTAATACTACTTCTACTACTACTTCTACCACTAAATCTACTACTATATCACCTACTTCTACTACTACTTCTAGTACTACTTCTACTAATTCTACTACTACTTCTACTACTACTTTTACTACTACTATTACTACTACTACTACTACTACTACTATTACTTCTACTACTATTTCTACTACTTCTACTACTACTTCAACCACTATTTCTACTATTTCTACTACTACTTCTAGTACTACTTCTACTAATTCTACTGCTACTTCTACTACTTCTACTACTACTACTTTCACTACTTCTACTACTATTTCTACTACTTCTACTACTTCTACTACTACTACTTCTACTACTATTTCTACTATTTCTACTACTTCTACTACTTACTTCTACTATTTCTACTACTTCTACTACTACTTATACGACTATTTCTACTCTTTCTACTACTTCTACTACTACTTCTACCACTAATTCTACTACTATTTCTACTACTTCTACTACTTCTACTACTACTTAGTACTACTTCTACTATTACTTCTACTATTACTTCTACTACTACTATTACTACTACTACTATTACTACTTCAACTACTTCTACTACTACTTCTAGTACTACTTCTACTAATTGTACTACTACTTTTACTAGTACTTCCACTACTTCTACTACTGTTTCTACTACTTCTACTTCAACCACTAATTCTACTACTATTTCTACTACTTCTACTACTTCAACTACTACTTCTAGTACTACTTCTACTAATTCTACTACTACTTCTATTACTACTTCTACTACCTCTACTACTTCTACTATTACTTCTACTACTATTTCTACTTTTCTATACTACTTCTACCACTAATTCTACTACTATTTCTACTGCTACTACTACTACTTCTAGTACTACTTCTACTATTACTACTACTACTACTTTTACTACTACTTCTACTACTACCGCCACTCCTTTTTCCTTTTACTAGCTTCCATTTCTGCCACTTTTACATGTTTCAGCTTCCACATTTTTCAGCATTACACTGCATTTTATGTGAGATTCATGCATTTTTATCAGCGTTTTTCAAATTCTTTTCAGCAATGAGCATTCCCACTGCATTTTCGCTAGGAAATGCAATTTTTTCTAGTTTTCCATGGTTTTCTTGATAATAACCAAAATTACTTAAATTCTTACATCAATAGCTATGGCATTGTACCGCCAAAAACACTACTTTTAAGCATTCCATGTTTTCTTTTCTGTTTGCTTTAAACACATGATACACACAAGAGTTAATACTTGATTGCATAACCATTGTTTTTGATGACTGCAGCCATGCGTCTTGGCATGCTCTCCACCAGCTTCTGACATTGTTCTGCTGTCACAGCAGCCCATTCCTGTTGGACAAATTCAAACAAATTTTCTTTGTTTTTGGGCTTGTGGTTCTCCATTTTGAGTTTGATGATTTTCCACAGGTTTTCAATTGGATTAAGATCTGGTGATTGAGCAGGCCAAGGCATGGTGCGAATGTTGTGGTTCTCCATCCAGGCTTTAACTGACCTTGCCGTGTGGCAAGGGGCATTGTCTTGTTGGAAAATCCAGTCATTCGAGGCAGGAAAGAGTTTTCCAGCTGATGACAGAAGACTGTTTTCAAGGGTAGTCCTGTACATGACCTGGTTCATTCGGCCTTCACACAATTGCATTTGCCCTGTTCCACTCAGACTGAAACAACCCCAGATCATGACTGATCCACCCCCATGTTTTACTGTAGGGGCAAGACAGTCTGGGTTGTAAGCTTCTCTAGGCTTCCTCCTAACCAGTAAGTTGGCTGGAGTGGGCATCAATTCAAAATTGGATTCATCACTGAAGAGAACCTTAGCCCAATCATCAACAGTCCAATCCTTGTGGTCTCGAGCAAAGAGTAACCGGGCCTTCCTCTGCCTTTCATTGATGAAGGGCTTCTTGCGTGCTCTGTGTGACTTCAAACCAGCTTCAACAAGTCGGTTTTGAACTGTCCTTGCCGAACAAGTCACATTTCTCGACAGTGCCCACTCATTTTTAAGGTCCCTGGAGGTCTGACGACGATTCCTGACACAGGAACGGATGAGTGCACGGTCATCTCGTGGGGTAGAAAGACGTTTCCTGCCACGGCCAGGTAGCAATTTGGTAGTGCCATGTTCAGCTTGTTTTTTTTTGTTGTAATGAACGGCTTTCTTGGAGATCTTCAGTTTTTTCGCTACCTGTCTCTCACTCATGCCAATTTCCAACAGTGCCAAGATGGCTGCCTTTGTGGCTTCACATAATTCTTTTGTTTTAGGCATTATGTGAGAGCTGACAACTTCTGAGTTGTGCTACGGCTTGAATGTAAGCAGGAAACCACTCTAGGCCTTTGCATGTGCAGTGCTGCTTGTGACATGAAATGGCCTCTTATATACCCTGGGAATCAATTAAGCTTAAGAATGTCAAATAGGACATAAAGTATTATGTGACCAGCTGCATTTTTTGTTGTGTTCATTGTATTATACGTTTAGTGGTACCAGATATTAGAATGAACAAGAAATTGAAGACAACAAGGGTGGTCTAATAATTTTTTCCATGACTGTATATATATGTACCTTGTCAATGGGGAGTACTTTATATTTTTTAAAAAGGGGTGCTAAGGGTTTAGTTTTTTTTAGTTTATTACAGATCCCCATTACTCCTCACTGCAGTAAAGACTATTCTTCCTGGGGTCCAAGAATATCTATTTGAGTTTTTTTTCCCCCGGTAAAGGGTTTTTTTGGGGGAGTTTTTCCTTATCCGCTGTGAGGGTCCAAAGGACAGAGGGATGTCGTATGCTGTAAAGCCCTGTGAGGCAAATTGTATTTGTGATATTGGGCTTTATAAATAAAATTGAATTGAATTGAATTGAACTGAATTGTATCTGCTTATGCAGACGATGTTAATATATTTGTAAGCAGCCAGGATGATGGTAAATGTCTGCAGATGAAAAGGCCTCATCTGCAAGAGTGAACTGGGCTAAGAGCAAAGCCTTGCTCATAGGGCAGTGGAGGGATCAGGCAGTGCCCAGTCTGCCTGGAGGACTTAGGTGGGGAAAAGAGGGACTAAATGTTTTGGGAGTGTTTCTGGGCTCTGAAGGGTTCCAAAGAAAAAACTGGGAGGGAGTGAAGGAGAAAGTGTGTGCTCGGTTGTCTAAGTGGAAATGTTTGCTACCTCAGCTGTCGTATAGGAGAAGAGTTCTGGTCACTAATAACTTGGTCACCTCGACTCTGTGGCACAGACTTGTTGCTCTGATACCTCCAAGGGGTCTGATAGAGGACATCCAGAAGGACATCCTCAGCTTCTTCTGGTCGGGCGAGCACTGGATTCAATCAGCTGTTCTCCACCTGCCTGTGGCTGAAGGGGGACAGGGACTGATTGACATTCAGTAAAATTGCTTCCTTTAGACTGAGAACTGCTCAGAGGCTGCTGTTCGACTGTTGCTCCAGCTCGTGTGATATGGCGCGCCTTCTGCTGAGGAGAACAGGACAGTTGGGCTACAACAAAGAGCTTTTCCTCCTAGAGCAAGAGGCTGTGGACTTTACAGATGTAACACCATTTTACAGCTCTGTGTTGCAGGCGTGGTGGGCATGTGGCTTTTTGAAGAGCCATTGTTCTACAACACCTTTATTAAGACCCATACGTCTGCCAGCCTGACAGCCAGTCTTTGAATAGCTGGCTGCACCAAAGTGGGACACCTTATGAAGATGACGTCCACAGCTATGGAAGCCCTGATGGAGAGAAGCAACATCAGGCTCATCAGGCTCATCAACAGAGTGGTGGAGCAAGTCTGTGCTGCCCTGCCACAGCCACTGAGAGTGTTTGCAGAAAACAGTGCTCTGTCTAACCAATGGGATGAGTGTGAGTACAGTTTCACCTCTCTCTCCATAACCCCAGGTGTGGAGGAGTGGCTAGAGGGTGAGGGTCAGCTGCTTTCCTTACAAACCCCTCGTCTAAACAGCTTTGAGGTGGTGGGAAAAAAGTCCGTCTATGAAGTCTGCGTTAAGGTTCTGAACCTGCGCTCTCTAGCAGGGCTGAAGGAGTCAAGGTAGGCTGAGTTCTTTGGCCCAGATATTTCCCGGAAAGGCAGTTGGCAGTCTCTGTACAAGATCCACTTGGAGAAGCGTACAGCTGTGGAGGGTCGTACATGGGGCAATAGCTATGAACAGATACAGAGCACACCTTGATCCAGAGCTAGGGGAGGAGTGTAGTTTCTGTTTGCACACAGAGACTCTTTTTCATTTGTTTGTTGAGTGTCCTCGGCTGTCACAGCTCTTTGAACTTTTAAGGAGTTGGTTGCATGGTCTGGGGGAGGCCTTTTCCTTTCCACTGTTCATTTTTGGCCCAATATACAGTCCTAAAAACAAAAAGGTACACACTTTGATAAACTTTCTGCTGGGCTCTTTCTGCTGGTTATTTGGCTGACTCGCAGGAACCGGACTCAGGGTGCTGGCAGTGCGGAGCCGGTGCCGGTCTTAGAAGGACTCTTGAAATCCTGGCTCAGAGTGGAATTTTGTCACTGTCAATCTGTGGACAATTTACAGGACTTTAAAGAAAGATGGACTGTTGAGGTTGTCCTGTGCTCTGTGACAGGGAATGGAGAGCTGGTGTATAATTAGTGGGAATGCTCATAGCATTCCCACTATTGTTCTTCTGTTCTTTATTATTAGTGGGAATGCCATGCATTCCCACTATTGTTCTTCTGTTCTTTATTTTTATTATTATTATTATTATTAGTGGGAATGCCATGCATTCCCACTATTGTTCTTCTGTTCTTTATTATTATTATTATTAGTGGGAATGCTCTTTAGAGCATTCCCACTATTGTTTTCTGTTCTTTATTATTATTATTATTTATTATTATTATTTATTATTCCTCTTCCGTACCTTTTTTGACAGCTATCTACTCCTTCATACTTTATGCTATTAAAACCATTCAACTACCAGAATGTTAAGCTCTTTTAGGACATTGATGCTATTACTTTTCAGCTTTCTAACTTTTATAGTTTTTACACTGTAAGACTTTTTTTCAACCAATTTTTACAATGGAAGTCTATGAGAGAATTCTTCAAACCCACTTCTACTATTACTTTTACTACTTCTACTAATTCTACTACTACTTCTACTACTGCTACTACTACTTTTACAACTTCTACTACTTCTACTACTATTTCTACTACTTCTACTACTACTAATACTACTTCTACTACTACTTCTACCACTAAATCTACTACTATATCACCTACTTCTACTACTACTTCTAGTACTACTTCTACTAATTCTACTACTACTTCTACTACTACTTTTACTACTACTATTACTACTACTACTATTACTTCTACTACTATTTCTACTACTTCTACTACTACTTCAACCACTATTTCTACTATTTCTACTACTACTTCTAGTACTACTTCTACTAATTCTACTGCTACTTCTACTACTTCTACTACTACTTTCACTACTTCTACTACTATTTCTACTACTTCTACTACTACTTCTACTACTACTTCTACTACTATTTCTACTATTTCTACTACTTCTACTACTACTTCTACTACTATTTCTACTACTACTTATACGACTATTTCTACTCTTTCTACTACTTCTACTACTACTTCTACCACTAATTCTACTACTATTTCTACTACTTCTACTACTTCTACTACTACTTCTAGTACTACTTCTACTATTACTTCTACTACTACTTCTACTACTACTATTACTACTACTACTATTACTACTTCAACTACTTCTACTACTACTTCTAGTACTACTTCTACTAATTGTACTACTACTTTTACTAGTACTTCCACTACTTCTACTACTGTTTCTACTACTTCTACTTCAACCACTAATTCTACTACTTTTCTACTACTTCAACTACTACTTCTAGTACTACTTCTACTAATTCTACTACTACTTCTATTACTACTTCTACTACTTCTACTACTTCTACTATTACTTCTACTACTATTTCTACTATTTCTACTACTTCTACTACTACTTCTACCACTAATTCTACTACTATTTTCTACTGCTACTACTACTACTTCTAGTACTACTTCTACTATTACTACTACTACTACTTTTACTACTACTTCTACTACTACCGCCACTCCTTTTACTTTTACTAGCTTCCATTTCTGCCACTTTTACATGTTTCAGCTCCACATTTTTCAGCATTACACTGCATTTTATGTGAGATTCATGCATTTTTAGCAGCGTTTTTCAAATTCTTTTCAGCAATGAGCATTCCCACTGCATTTTCGCTAGGAAATGCAATTTTTTCTAGTTAGTGGGAATGCAATAGCTTCCCACTATTGTTCTTCTGTTCTTTATTATTATTATTCTTCTTCCGTACCTTTTTGACAGCTATCTACTCCTTCATACTTTATGCTATTAAAACCATTCAACTACCAGAATGTTAAGCTCTTTTAGGACATTGATGCTATTACTTTTCAGCGTTCTAACTTTTATAGTTTTACACTGTAAAACTTTTTTAAACCAATTTTTACAATGGAAGTCTATGAGAGAATTCTTCAAACCCACTTCCACTATTACTTTTACTACTTCTACTAATTCTACTACTACTTCTACTACTGCTACTACTACTTTACAACTTCTACTACTTCTACTACTTCTACTACTACTTCTACTACTATTTCTACTATTTCTACTACTTCTACTACTACTTCTACTACTATTTCTTATTTCTACTACTTCTACTACTACTTCTACCAGTAATTCTACTACTATTTCTACTACTTCTACTACTACTTCTAGTACTACTTCCACTACTTCTACTACTACTATTACTACTTCAACTACTTCTACTACTACTTCTAGTACTACTTCTACTAATTCTACTACTACTACTTCTATTACTACCTCTAGTACTACTTCTACTACTACTTCTACTACTACTTCTAGTACTACTTCTACTAATTCTACTACTACTTCTACTACTTCTACTACTACTTTACTACTACTACTACTACTACTACTACTACTTCAACCACTATTTCTACTACTTCTACTACTACTTCTAGTACTACTTACTACTACTACTACTACTATTACTACTTCAACTACTTCTACTACTACTTCTCTAGTACTACTTCCACTATTACTTCTACTACTACTTCTACTACTACTATTACTACTACTATTACTACTTCAACTACTTCTACTACTACTTCTAGTACTACTTCTACTAATTCTACTACTACTACTTCTATTACTACCTCTAGTACTACTTTTACTACTACTTCTACTACTACTTCTAGTACTACTTCTTCTAATTCTACTACTACTTCTACTACTTCTACTACTACTTTTACTACTACTATTACTACTACTACTACTACTACTTCAACCACTATTTCTACTACTTCTACTACTACTTCTACTACTTTACTACTACTTTTACTACTTCTACTACTTCTACTACTACTTCTACTACTACTTCTACCACTAATTCTACTACTATTTCTACTACTTCTACTACTACTTCTAGTACTACTTCTACTAATTCTACTACTACTTCTACTACTTCTACTACTATTTCTACTATTTCTACTACTTCTACTACTACTTCTACCACTAATTCTACTACTACTTCTACTACTTCTACTACTACTTCTAGTACTACTTCTACTATACTTCTACTACTACTACTACTACTACAACTTTTACTACTACTCTAGTACTACTTCTACTACTTCTACTATTACTTCTACTACTATTTCTTTACTATTTCTACTACTTCTACTACTACTTCTACCACTAATTCTACTAACTATTTCTACTACTTCTACTACTACTTTCTACTACTTCTACTACTTCTACTACTACGTCTCCTACTTCTACTACTATTTCTACTACTTCTACTACTTCTACGACTATTTCTACTATTTCTACTACTTCTACAACTAATTCTACTACTATTTCTACTACTTCTACTACTTCTACTACTACTTCTAGTACTACTTCTACTATTACTTCTACTGCTACTACTACTACTTCTACTACTACTTCTACTACTATTCTACTATTTCTACTACTTCTACTACTACTTCTACCACTACTTCTAGTACTACTTCTACTATTACTTCTACTACTACTACTACTACTTTTACTACTACTTCTACTACTACCGCCACTACTTTTTACTTTTACTAGCTTCCATTTCTGCCACTTTTACATGTTTCAGCTTCCACATTTTTCAGCATTACACTGCATTTTATGTGAGATTCATGCATTTTTAGCAGCGTTTTTCAAATTCTTTTCAGCAATGAGCATTCCCACTGCATTTTCGCTAGGAAATGCAATTTTTTTCTAGTTATTATTCATCTTCCGTACCTTTTTTGACAGCTATCTACTCCTTCATACTTTTATGCTATTAAAACCATTCAACTACCAGAATGTTAAGCTCTTTTAGGACATTGATGCTATTACTTTTCAGCTTTCTAACTTTTATAGTTTTTACACTGTAAGACTTTTTTTCAACCAATTTTTACAATGGAAGTCTATGAGAGAATTCTTCAAACCCACTCTCTACTACTTTTACTACTTCTACTAATTCTACTACTACTTCTACTACTGCTACTACTACTTTTACAACTTCTACTACTTCTACTACTATTTCTACTACTTCTACTACTACTTCTACTACTATTTCTACTATTTCTACTACTTCTACTACTACTTCTACCACTAATTCTACTACTATTTCTACTACTGCATCTACTACTTACTTCTATTTACTATCTACTATTACTTCTACTACTACTTCTACTACTTCTACTACTACTTTTACTACTTCTACTACTATTTCTACTACTTCTACTACTACTAATACTACTTCTACTACTACTTCTACCACTAATTCTACTACTATCTACTACTTCTACTACTACTTCTATACTACTTCTACTAATTCTGCTACTACTTCTACTACTACTTTTTTACTACTACTTACTACTACTACTACTACTATACTTCTACTACTATTTCTACTACTTACTACTACTTCAACCACTATTTCTACTATTTCTACTACTACTTCTAGTACTACTTCTACTACTTCTACTACTACTTTCACTACTTTACTACTATTTCTACTACTTCTACTACTACTTCTACTACTACTTCTACTACTATTTCTACTATTTCTACTACTTCTACTACTACTTCTACTACTATTTCTACTACTTCTACTACTACTTATACGACTATTTCTCTTTCTACTACTTCTACTACTACTTCTACCACTAATTCTACTACTATTTCTACTACTTCTACTACTTCTACTACTACTTCTAGTACTACTTCTACTATTACTTCTACTACTACTATTACTACTACTACTATTACTACTTCAACTACTTCTACTACTACTACTTCTAGTACTACTTCTACTAATTGTACTACTACTTTTACTAGTACTTCCACTACTTCTACTACTGTTTCTACTACTTCTACTTCAACCACTAATTCTACTACTATTTCTACTACTTCTACTACTTCAACTACTACTTCTAGTACTATTTCTACTACTACTACTTCTACCACTAATTCTACTACTATTTCTACTGCTACTACTACTACTTCTAGTACTACTTCTACTATTACTACTACTACTACTTGTACTACTACTTCTACTACTACCGCCACTCCTTTTTCCTTTTACTAGCTTCCATTTCTGCCACTTTTACATGTTTCAGCTTCCACATTTTTCAGTATTACACTGCATTTTATGTGAGATTCATGCATTTTTAGCAGCGTTTTTCAAATTCTTTTCAGCAATGAGCATTCCCACTGCATTTTCGCTAGGAAATGCAATTTTTTCTAGTTATTATTATTCTTCTTCCGTACCTTTTTTGACAGCTATCTACTCCTTCATACTTTATGCTATTAAAACCATTCAACTACCAGAATGTTATGCTCTTTTAGGACATTGATGCTATTACTTTTCAGCTTTCTAACTTTTATAGTTTTTACACTGTAAAGCTTTTTTTAAACCAATTTTTACAATGGAAGTCTATGAGAGAATTCTTCAAACCCACTTCTACTATTACTTTTACTACTTCTACTAATTCTACGACTACTTCTACTACTGCTACTACTACTTTTACAACTTCTACTACTTCTACTACTATTTCTACTACTTCTACTACTTTTACTACTACTACTACTACTATTTCTACGACTAATTCTACAACTATTTCTACTAATTCTACTACTACTTCTACTACTGCTACTACTACTTTTACAACTTCTACTACTTCTACTACTATTTCTACTACTTCTACTACTTCTACTACTACTTCTACCACAAATTCTACTACTATTTCTACTACTTCTACTATTACTTCTACTACTACTTCTACTACTACTTCTACTACTTCTACTACTATTTCTACTACTTCTACTACTTTTACTACTACTACTACTACTTTTTCTACGACTAATTCTACAACTATTTCTACTAATTCTACTACTACTTCTACTACTGCTACTACTACTTTTACAACTTCTACTACTTCTACTACTATTTCTACTACTTCTACTACTTCTACTACTACTTCTACCACTAATTCTACTACTATTTCTACTACTTCTACTATTACTTCTACTACTACTTCTACTACTACTTCTACTACTTCTACTACTATTTCTACTACTTCTACTACTACTTCTACTACTTCTACTACTATTTCTACTACTACTACTACTATTTCTACGACTAATTCTACAACTATTTCTACTAATTCTACTACTACTTCTACTACTGCTACTACTACTTCTACTACTTCTACTACTTCTACTACTATTTCTACTACTTCTACTACTTCTACTACTACTTCTACCACTAATTCTACTATTACTTCTACTACTACTTCTACTACTACTACTATTACTACTACTATTACTACTTCAACTACTTCTACTACTACTTCTACTACTTTTACTACTACTACTACTACTATTTCTACGACTAATTCTACAACTATTTCTACTAATTCTACTACTACTTCTACTACTGCTACGACTACTTTTACAACTTCTACTACTTCTACTACTATTTCTACTACTTCTACTACTTCTACTACTATTTCTACTACTTCTACTACTTTTACTACTACTACTACTACTATTTCTACGACTAATTCTACAACTATTTCTACTAATTCTACTACTACTTCTACTACTGCGACTACTTTTACAACCTCTACTACTTCTACTACTATTTCTACTACTTCTACTACTTCTACTACTACTTCTACCACTAATTCTACTACTTCTACTATTACTTCTACTACTACTTCTACTACTACTTCTACTACTTCTACTACTACTATTACTACTTCTACTACTATTACTATTACTACTATTACTATTACAACTATTACTATTACTTTTTCTCTTACTATGACTTCTACTGCTACTAATTTTACTACTATTACTATTACTTCTCTTAGTATTAATTCTTCTATTACTTTTACTTTTACTACTACTACTACTACTTTTACTACTATTACTTCTATTACTATTACTTCTTCTATTACTATTATTACTACTACTACTATTACTACTTTTACTACTAAGACTACATTTACTACTATTACTATTACTATATTACTATAACTTATTCTATTACTATTACTACTTTTACTACTATTGCTATTACTTCTATTACTATTACTTCTTCTATTACTATTACTTTTACTGCTACAAGTTTAATACAATTACTATTACTTCTCTTACTATTACTTCTTCTATTACTATTACTTTTACTACTACTACTTATACTACTAGTACTATTATTTCTATTCCTATTACTTCTTCTATTACTATTACTTTTACTGCTACGAGTTTACTACTTTTACTATTACTTCTATTACTATTACTTCTTCCATTACTATTATTACTACTACTACTATTACTACTTTTACTACTATCACTATTTCTTCTACTATTACTTCTTCTATTACTACTACTACTACTACTACTACTTTTACTATTACTATTACTTCTCTTACTATTACTTCTTCTACTACTATTACTTCTACTGCTACTAGTTTTACTACTATTATTATTGCTTCTATTACTATTACTACTACTATTACTTCTCTTACTATTACTTCTTCTATTACTACTAAGACTACATTTACTACTATTACTATATTACTATTACTTCTTCTATTACTATTACTACTTTTACTACTATTGCTATTACTTCTATTAGTATTACTTCTTCTATTACTATTACTTTTACTGCTACGAGTTTACTACAATTACTATTACCTCTCTTACTTTTACTTCTTCTATTACTATTACTTTTACTACTACTACTTTTACTACTATTACTATTACTTCTATTACTATGACTTCTTCTATTACTATTACTTTTACTGCTACGAGTTTACTACTATTACTACTACTTCTATTACTATTACTTCTTCTATTACTATTATTACTACTACTATTACTACTTTTACTACTATCACTATTACTTCTATTACTATTACTTCTTCTATTACTACTACTACTACTTTTACTATTACTATTACTTCTCTTACTATTACTTCTTCTACTACTATTACTTCTACTGCTACTAGTTTTAGTACTATTATTATTGCTTCTATTGGTATTAGTACTACTATTATTACTACTACTACTACTACTATTTCTATTACTACTACTACTACTACTACTATTAGTATTACTATTATTTTTATATTACCGTTTTTACTAATACAATTACTAATACTACTATTACTATTACTACTGCTATTACTATTACTCCTATTTATATTACTATTACTATTATCATTTTCACTATTATTATTACTATTACAATTACTATAACAAGGATCTACCAACTGCACCCTCTTCTACTGCAGGAATGTAGTATTTGGGGGAGATAAATATTAAAGAGGACATTATAATAACAACAGTTTTCACTGTTATTGCAAGTTATTAGTGGATCTTGTTTTCATGTAAACAAATACCAACATAATTCAATCATTAAGTTGTTGTCAATAAACTCTTGTCTGCCCCTCTCTTTCAGTCTCTCCCCTTTGAGTATTGAATAGTTTCAGGGTTTTTTTCAGTGTTTATATGAGTTTATAATGGGCACCTACTACAAAAGTCAAAAACAGTCAAAACTGTAATCAGTACAAGACATGTATTTATACACAGTGTATAAATATTGACATTAGCCTGTTTTTCCAAGCTTTGCGCGTTTGACGCCAGAATTTCCGACTGTCCCTGAACGTCTCGGTGAAATTTAACAGCGCAACAGGCCGTCTCCTTCACTCTGACTCTGCTCTCAGTCCAGGTAAGTTGCTGTCACTCCAGCTTAATTTTTGAACAGAGACGTTACAAATACACGGTTGGTGGTTTAAAATTATATTAGTGTCTCACTCATACTGAAGTTAAATATAAATTGAAGGGTGAAATATTTTCCTTCTGAAGCACATTAAGCCTGTATGCTCGGCCAACGTTAGCTAGTGTTAGTGACGATGCTAGCGCTAGCCTAACCGCTAACGGTAATTTAAACTTGTCTAACGGTTTAGACGCCCATGTCCTCGGTGGACGTGACTGTTTTTCGATGGGGCGGCCTCAGTTTTACAGTTACAGTGAATAAATACATATCAGGAAAAACTAGAAAAGTTAAAGAATTTGTTGGTACTAACTATGTCATGACAGCTCATTGGGAAGTGGCTTAAAAATGCATTAAATTCGGCAAAATTTGGCGAGGAATAAACGGACATGGCCTTCAACATGGATCCCTTCATCTCTCTCAGCAGGACAACTGAATTAAAGTGGGCCATGTTGGTACACAAGAGTCTACAGAAGACATGCCCACTCCATTATAATCTTTGTATTTTTTTTTGAAGGTGTATTAACTATGAGTGTGAGCTATCTCTGGATAGCTTTAATATTGGAAATGTAACAGGTATTTTGGGTTGTGTGTTGATGAATGTGACATCTCAGTTTAAGCAGCTGTAAAGGACAGTCAAAAATTGTACTCAAGTTCAAAAACTGCTTTAGATAGAATACAAAAATATTTTATATATTTTGCTGTAGCTTCTGACATTTTGCTGCTTTCAAAAGTGGAGGCTGTGGTAGAATGACAGCACCAACTGACCTGGGACTAGCTGGCCAGCTGCCTCAATGGATCAAGAACGCAAAAAATAGTAAATAAATATATAGAAGTTGCACAATTAATACCCAAATGCAATTTCTCGAAAAAGGTATTTGAGTACATATAATAACATATGTGAAACTTGTCACTACCCACCTCAGGTTATAAGCCAGATATTATACACACGGAAGAAGCACCATCATTAACAAGCTGTATTTGAATCAGCGTGATGTAAACGTTGCTTTACACACTACCTTTGGTAATATAATGCTTACAATTAAACAGTAGTGATTCACTTGTGTAATGTTGATACTGCAATATAGGTGCTTTATCTGAAGTATTAAAATATTTATTTTATACTTGTTCTTTGCCTACTTTCAGCCAGGCAACCTGTTAGAGCATCATTTTGCTATTTACTGTGGGGGTTTCTTTGCTTTGTTTTGATTGTTGGCCTGTTAGTCTAACCCATATAACTGCCTTACACACACACACACACACACACCCCGACACCGACAATACTAACATACTGTTCTCTCTTGTAGATAAAGAGAACATCGATCCAGTTTTGAGCTGTGGTAAGTAGAGATATTGCAACTGAAGTTGAGAACACATCACAGATGACTGTGGATAAGTGTTTAGAGTCCATAGACCTTTCCATTTTGTGAAGGAAATGTCACTTGCGCAATTTTAATACTCAAGGGTATTATTTTGCCTGTTGGCAACAGAGTCGTTATAATCATTAAACTTAACGTTTTGTAAGCAGCGTAATGGTGAAATGTGTAAAAGATGGACAGAATTTTACTTGAATACATTCAAAAAATGAACTTGACTTCAAAACAGGGTGTAGGAATAATAGTTACCTTATGAAATACTGTTTGTCATAGGGCTGCAACAAATGAATGTTTTCATCACTGATTCGTTTGTAATTACTTGTAATTAGTTTTAGCTCTAGTATTCAGAAATTTTAGCTTCCAGGAAAATTCTGAATCTTGAAAATAAATGATCTAAGTTGAAAAGTAAAATATCTGAAGTGAACTGAAAATGTCTTTCTTTGTGTCTTATTGTCTCCCACTCTCATCCTCCCTCCACTCCTGGTCTCTAACTACGGAACATCATGATCTGGACTGACTCCTTGTTGACTTGAAAGTGTAAGTTCACACAAATGAATCCTTATTTTACACCCACTAAATCGATATTTCATTGCTTTACAGTATAGAATGACCTCTTACTGATTCTTGTTTCACCACAATAACAGGAATAGCACAATAGTGGCTGTGGTTAAGTGTGCTTGTATGAGGTTCTTGTCCCTAGTCAGTGTATTATCGATAGTAGATGGAGGTTGACACACCCACAGTTTGGAGAAGCAGCAAGAGTACTGGCATAGGAAGCCAAGCAATGTACTGCTGTGGACAGGGTCAGCAGCAACACGAATTTTAGACAACTAAAAAAAGTCAGTTTAAGTGTACACTATATTTAGAATATTATCATCATTTTACTTTGCTGACAGAGAGACTTTTCTAATGGGAAAGGACAGTTATATAAGACAAATATCACAAACCAACCTTAGTGTGTGACTTTGAGTCCAAAAAAGTCTTTTTAAAGCACTGAAGTCAGACAATAATCCAAATTAACATATCAAAATGCTTGGTTTTGGTTAAAGAAAATGTATGACTCTTTAAAAAAAGGTCTCTGCAGGAATCCTTCCCATAATGTTGTCAGACACTGAATAACAATCTGAGTCTCTTTGTGCCAAAAACAAGCACTTTTATTAGATTTACTTTGATGGTTCATAGTTGCCCATTGGGATGACATTTCAGTCAGTTGCACTCACTGTCAGGTGTAGCACTGTCCCTCAATACTGGACCAATTTCAGAACTGTCCCCATTATTCGATAAGACACAATAAGATCCAGGTAGTAAAATACCCAAGTTACCCACTTTTAACTAAATCTTACCTTTCAGGTGTGGTTGCTTGACGAAATTTTTCATATGGAAACAACTGTCTAATGTTTGTTTCTGTTTTGTCTTACAGGTGCCCTGCTGTCCAGCATCTCTCCTCTCCTCTATCACATTGGCTCTCTGTCTGTCCTATCACTTGTATCCTCTCTATCTGAATTTTGGATCCTCTTGCTTTCCTGTCCCATCTACCGCTCTGTCTTTAATTTTGGAAAAATTCTATCTTTCCTGACCCTCTCATCTGTCCCACTCTATCTGAATTTTTGAGATTCTAACCATTTTTTGGACACTCTGTCTTTTCTGACTCTCTACACTGTACCACACTCTATCTGAATTTTGGACATTCTGTCTTTTCTGACCCTCTACACTGTACCACTCTATCTAACTTGTTGGAATTACTTGCTACTGCTGCAAGTGCCCTCTATTTTGTGGAATTACTTGCTACTGCTGCAAGTGCCCTCTATTTTGTGGAACCTATATTTTATGAGCCCTGTCTGAAACTGCACTCTGGTTACTGGTACCAGTCTTGCTACTTTGTGGTTCTGAGCCTCTCTGCTCACATTTTCTCTCTCTCCTGTCTCTCTCACACTTGAATTGGCAGTTGCCTGTCTTATTCATATATTCATCATTATTAAATTGAGAATATTTTCAAAGCATTTGTCGAATATTGATACATTCTATGTGGATAAATTCATAATAAAAAAATTGCTAATTTATTACGAAAAAGTTACAGTACATACAAATTATTCTGTTCAAAGTGGCATTACACTCATCACAAACATTGGACTGGAAAAAATAAACTTTAATTCATAATTGAATCTGGTAAAATTTCCAGGCACATAATTTTGTTGTAACGAAGTTCCTTATTTAAGATAACACTGTATTGTTGGAAAATAACATACACAAGAAGTAATTTAATTGAATAAGTGAAAATCCAGATTTATATTGGAAAAGAACATTAGTTGTTCCTGAACTGTGTTGCTGTGGAGCTCTCTTGGTTTGTATCCAAAGGTTTGTTTTGATTTTGGATATCCTCACATGTTTATTTCACTAGTGTAAATAACTAACGTTAATACCACTACATACATTGTGTTATTAGTACACACCAATATTGTTTGGATCATTCGTGTTTTGCTGTTGTTGTTCTGCTTGTTAACCTGAAATAAAAACAGGCATCTGTAAGGAGGAACTGGATTTATTTGACTGCACACACAACGTTCTACAGTGATCAGAAGCACTCTTCCGTCATCAGACTACTACAAAAACTGTGTTCCTGATTTTTAATATAAACCTTGATATACACACATATATATAATATTTATTTAACAGTGAAATAAAACTACCATAGCATTAAGTTATTCTTTGCTGGTAAGTGCAGACAGGAGCATCAAGACAGTCCATAGCTGATACTGGGCTACTAGTTGTGTACTGTAGTATTAGTGGAAAATTACTAAATAGAGTATTGTTCTGTGGTGAGAATTTAAATATTAGATATTATAAATCATATTGGTATTAACAGATCCTTTCTGGTATTTTCAAGAACTCTTTCTATTGTATATATTTATATCTGTCATACCTACAATCTGCTCTGTTTTGAAAGAATTATAAAACTGTATGAACTTAAGCTTTTTTACAGCCCTTAACCTTTATCCGCTCTGAAAGAAGTTACATCGAAATAGTCATCAATTGACAAACACCTGTACATCGTTTTGGTGTAGGACATATTTGAAGGAATTGAATTGAACAATGCCAAAGAAGAATAAGAGGTCCCAAGCTGCAAGCCAGCGCTGGCAGAGGTCAAATGAGATTCACTGTGCAACAACAGAACAAGCAGAATTTGTTGGTCCTCAAAACAGTGGAGAAGTAAACAAGTCTGCAGTATCTCAAGCTCAAAGTGTCAAACAGGCAGGTCAACATGATGCATCATGTGTACCAGAGGTATCTTTTGCTGACATTGTAAAGAGAGGACTTAACAGTGATATTCCACGTGTAGCAGCTCCTTCTCGTGCTCAGCAGGTAAACCACACAGGTAAAAGTGATGAAAAGCGTGTACCACAGGTATCATATGCTGACATTGTAAAGAGGGGACTTTACAGTGATGATGAGTGTGCAGGGCCTTCTCGTGTATACCAGGTAAACAACAGAGATCAAAGTCATGTGCCACAAGTATCAGAAGAATCACATGTTAACATTGTACAGAATGAGCTACACAATGATGATCCATGTTTAGCTGGTCCTTCTAATGCAGACTGTGTGAACCTGGGAGATCAGCCTTGTGAAAAAGGTGTCCGTGCATCCCGCAGCCAGGCTGCTCGTAAATACGGCAAATCCACAAACAGTCAATGCACCTGTAACTCACTAACCTTTCTTGCATTCCTTCATGAGAATGAAAACCTCACCACAGCAGATCTCAACCTTGTTTTGGATAAGGGTGATGCCATGTATAAAGAGATCAGGAAAAGAGTCAGTCACATCCATTTGACAACTGATGAGCTCCCTCAAGAAGTTCCTGCACGCAGGTATACACATTATATGATAGACAGAGAAGACTCCAGATACGGCACATTTGGAGAACCTTTACCTGGAGCTGTAGATAGCTACCTGGACCTTGAGGCAGGACTGAGCTGCTTGTTATCAGATGTACAGTACGCACTGCTGATGATGAGAGGGTTGTGTATTGCTGTATTCAAAACCAGATCAGGCAGATATGGTTTCTTTGATCCACATGCCAGAACAGCCAAAGGCTTGCCACCACACCTGGGTTCGGCCAATGGCACTGCTGTCATGCTGACATTCACATACCTCAGTGACATGATTGACAGGCTTACAAGGTGTCACAAGATGATGCAGACAGAGTCTTCCTGTACATATGAGTTGAAGCCTGTGATGTTTTACGATGTTTACACAGAGAACCTGAATGATGTTGTCCCAGACCCAGAGAGTCAGCCAACAGCTCCCACTGCTGCTGTTTCACCCGCTCTGTTGGATGATGCGCCTCAAAATGAATCAAGTCTGAGTGTTCCAGAGATCAACACTGTTGTCACCGATGTTTCTTATAACATTGTACATGAAGTGTCCACCAATATGGAAACTGAACCAGTTCTGAGCCAGTTCAGCATGAATTCTCTCACATCAAATGATGCTCCTCACAGTGAATCAAACACATCTGCTCCAATAATAAATACTGGAACCAGCAATGATAATTTATTCCACATCTCCAGTAAACTGTCACAATATAGCAAACATGTAAGGAGAAAATATGAGAGGAGACAAAAGTGTTCAGAAAGTCGCAGAAAGTCACAGAAAAAAGAGAACCAAAAAAGTAAAGAAAAGGAAAAGTATGCTTCTGATGAAACGTATAGAGCAAAGAAAAAGTCTTACTCAAAAACTAAATATTCAAATGAAGAATTCAGACAAAGAAAACATACTCATTATACCCAGTCATATCGAAACAATTCTGTATTACGTCAAAAGAAAAAAAATAATATAACAACCAGATACAGAGAAAGTGTGGACTTCAAGCAGAAGCAAAAACAATATATTACCAGTCGCTACAGAGAAAATGTTAACTTCAAGCAGAAACAAAAACAGTACATTACCAATCGATACAGAACCAATCTTGACTTCAAGCAGAAACAAAAACAGTACATTACCAATCGATACAGAACCAATCTTGACTTCAAGCAGAAGCAAAAACAGTACATTACCAATCAATACAGAACCAATCTTGACTTCAAGCAGAAACAAAAACAGTACATTACCAATCAATACAGAACCAATCTTGACTTCAAGCAGAAACAAAAACAGTACATTACCAATCAATACAGAACCTCTTGACTTCAAGCAGAAACAAAAACAGTACATTACCAATCAATACAGAACCAATCTTGACTTCAAGCAGAAACAAAAACAGTACATTACCAATCAATACAGAACCAATCTTGACTTCAAGCAGAAACAAAAACAGTACATTACCAATCGATACAGAACCAATCTTGACTTCAAGCAGAAGCAAAAACAGTACATTATCAATCAATACAGAACCAATTTTGACTTTGTGCAGAGGCAACGATCTTATATCACTCAGCGTTATGCGCATGACCAAGCTTTCAGGCTTCGACACAGACAACAAATGAGACAAAGAATGCGAGACAGGTATAAGAACAATCTTGCATTTAGGAGTATGCTGAGATGTGCGATGAGAATAACAAGGAAATACAGATGGATAAATAGGCAAACACGTGAGAGTGACAACTCTTTGATCAAAGAGGCCTTATCTCTTTTCAGATCACATATAAAGGCCGGCCCCACTTTTGTTTGCACTGTGTGTCATAAAGCATCATTTCCAAACCAAGTAGTATCTTGCATAAGGTCAAATTATGTTCACAATCCAGATGTGGTTGCAGCATGCTTGACAGGAAAGTATGTTCATGTTTGTGATGATGACTGCAGGAATGAACAGTGCAAGGTGCCTGATGAGAGAAAGAGAGAGTGGATTTGTCACACCTGCCATACTCATCTTAAAAAGGGAGCCATGCCCAAACTCGCTGTAGCTAACAACTTGGAGCTTGCCGACATCCCACCTGAACTGTCTGATCTCAACATATTGGAGAGACATCTCATCGCCAAGTGCATAACATTTGCAAAAATTATTCCTCTTCCCAAAGGCCGACAGAGAGCAATACATGGAAATGTGGTCTGTGTGCCGTCCGAGGTTCAGGAGACAGTTAGTGCTCTGCCCAGACTGAGAAGTGAGTCTCAGGTCATGAGAGTAAAACTGAAGAGACGGCTGTGCTACAGAGGTCATCAGCTGCTTCAGACTGTTACCTGGTCCAAATTAGTTCATGCGCTACAGAAACTCAAACACATTCACCCACAGTACAAGGACATCACTATCAGAGATGAAGAAGAATTTTTTGATCCGACTTTGCGCGATGGTGATGAGGAAGATGATGATGATGATAATGTGGATGAGATCATGGAGGATGATGATTATGATGAAGATGATTTAATGGAAATTGACAGGTTTGAGAGTAATGCACTGTGTGAAGCAGGAAATAATAGTGACAATGAGCAACAGAATGATGACGTGCTGCTTTGTGATGACAATCAGCCAGATGAGCAGATAGAACAAGAACAAGAACAAGGTGACATGCCAAATGGTGGTGTGGCTCTAGAATCATGCCTGCAGCCATGTGATATTTCAGAGGACATTTTATCTTTTAGTGAAGGCATCTACTCCGTTGCCCCAGCAGAAAGAAATAGTCCGATCAGCTTCTTCAGAACACCTAAACTGGAAGCCATGGCTTTCCCTGTTCAGTTTCCCACTGGCCAAAACACACTTGATGAAATGAGACCTATTAAATTAACACCAAGTGGTTATTTCAAAACAAGGCTTTTTGGTGGTGATGATCGGTTCGCCAGAGACACAAATTATTTGTTCTTTGCACAGTTTGTGACTGAGATTCATCTAGCCACTTCGAGTATGACAATACAGTTACGTAAAGGAAAACCTTTCACCAGAGATGGACGTAAAATAACATCAGGAATGTTGCAAGATAAACAAGAGGTTGAGAGACTGGTGAGGAATAAAGATGCAGTCAGATTCATGCAGCCGTTGAGAGGGACGCCAGCCTATTGGGACAAAACAACAAGAGATCTTTTTGCCATGATCAGACAACTGGGAAGTCCAACATTCTTTTGTACATTTTCTGCAGCAGAAATGCGATGGCCTGAAGTGATTGAGGCAATAAAAACTCAACAGGGTGAGGAAGTAAATTTTGATGAGCTCGATTGGTCTACAAAGTGTGACATATTGCGAAGTAATCCTGTGACCACGATGCGCATGTTTGATAAACGTGTTGAGGCATTGTTCAGAGATTTGCTTTTGTCTCCTGCACAGCCCCTTGGCAAAGTTATTGACTTCTTTTACCGGGTGGAATTTCAGCACAGAGGAAGTCCCCACATTCACTGTCTTCTTTGGTCAGAAGGAGCACCTGTATTTGAGGAAGATGATGATCAGACTGTGTGTGATTTTGTGTCCAAGTACATCTCAGCTCAGCTACCTGACCCACATACACAACCTGAACTGTACAGAAAAGTCACAGAAGTGCAAATACACAGCAGAAACCACTCAAGGACGTGTTTCAAAAGTGCCAGCTCTGGATGCCGTTTTGGATTTCCCAAACCACCCTCCAGAAAGACAATGATAACAAGACCTCAAGCAAATGATGATTCACTGGAACTGGAAACAGCAAAGGCAAAGCTCAGACCACTGAACGCACTGCTGAATGACCCAAAAACTGCCTCCCTGAGTTTAGATCAGCTCCTGGCTCAATGTAATTTGACAATTTGACATCAGATGAACCAATCCAGCACAGTGATACTGAAGCGTGATCCCAAGGACTGCTGGGTAAATCCATACAACCCTTATCTACTCGATGCCTGGAACGCTAACATTGATGTGCAGTTCATACTCAATTACTATAGTTTGATAAATTACATCTGCACATATATAAGCAAGAGTGAAAACTCTGTAAGTGAGTATCTCAAAACACTCATTCAGAACTCCGACAGAGAACATGTCAATGAAAGAGATGAAATGAGGGAAATCATGCAGGCCTATTCCAAAAAAAGAGAGGTCAGTGCCCAGGAATGTGTGACTCGTGCATGTGGAATTAAGATGAAGAATTGCTCACGCAGTGTCGTATTCATACCGACAGACGACAACCCGCTGAGAATGAGTCGCCCCATGTCATACCTGGAGAACACAACATCAGAAAGTGTAAATGTGTGGATGACGTCTTTGACAGACAAATACAAAGCCAGACCTGAAACACCAGAGTTTGAAGAGATGTGCTTGGCAGATTTTGCCTCTACCTGCAGATTTGTCTACGGCCAGCAGCGATACGGTAAAAATGTTGTGCCCCTGCTGAATGACATGGGATTTGTTCAAATAAGAGAAAATGATAAGCCTGCTATCATCAGATATCCCCGCACATCACAGAAAAAATATCCTGAGCTGTTTTATGGCAGATTACTGAAACTGTACGTCCCTCACCGATCGGAACAGGAACTGAAAACACGCTCTTTACCCACATATGAGTCTTTCTACAACAGCGGCTGGGTTTATCTACCAGGTTCTAACTGTCGTCAGTTCGCCCAAAACATTGTCAAGAAGAACAGAGAGAAATATGAGAAAAACAGTGACGAAATTGAGCATGCAATTGAAGAGTTTGATCAAAACAGAGGCTTGATAGATGAGTGGTGTAATCTTGCACCTGAATCTGAAGTAGTGAGGTTAGAGTGTATCGAAGAACTGGAAGCAAGAGTGCCAGATCATGAAAATGCACAAGAGAATGTCCCAGATTATAGCATTCAGGCTAATGCTGCAACAGAACTGAGAGCCATCAGAGAGCCCCCTGCAATGGACCCCACGCTGTTACGGCAAATGTACCAAAATCTCAACAAGAAACAGGCATGTGTATTCTATGCAGTAAGAGACTGGTGTATAAAGCACGTCTGTGGCCTGAATCCAGACCCGTTTTTCCTTTACATCAATGGTGGTGCTGGAACCGGAAAATCACATCTCATCAAATGCATCTACTCAGAGGCATCTAAGATATTGTGCAAACTGCCAAGACGTGCTGAAGAGGCTGATATATCAAACCCCACTGTGCTGCTGACTGCTTTCACTGGAACTGCAGCCTTTAATATATCAGGTACGACACTGCACTCTCTACTCAAGCTACCCAGAAGCCTGAAACCACCATTTCAAGGACTTGGGAACCAACTGGATGAAGTCAGATGTGAACTTTTAAATGCTGAAATTATTATCATCGATGAAGTGTCCATGGTGTCAAAGCCCCTTTTAGCCTATGTGGATGCGAGACTTAAACAGATCAAAGGCAGCCAGAGACCCTTTGGAGGAATGTCAGTACTCGCTGTCGGAGATTTCTATCAGCTACCACCAGTGCGACAGTCCAAACCACTCTGTGTGCATGACCCACATGAGATTGACTTATGGCACGACCACTTTCAGATGATCACGCTGACTGAGATTATGCGTCAGAAGGATGATGTTGCCTTTGCAGAGATGTTGAACCGGATGCGTGTGAAAGAAAAGTCAGATGAGTTGTCTGAAGCAGACAGAGCTTTGCTGTCGCAGGCCGTCATTGAACCAGCACTTTGTCCAACTGATGTACTGCACATTTTCGCAACTAATAAACAAGTTGATTCACACAACCTTGCAACATTAGCTCTGCTCCATCCTCATATCACCGATATTGATGCAGATGACTACAGAAAAGACCCGACCACTGCAAAAATGACACGTCAAGCCAACCCATTTAAAGGAGGCCGAAATGAGCTACCAGATACGCTAAAGGTTGCAGAAGGTGCTCGTGTCATTCTGACCAGAAACATAGACATCTCTCAAGGATTAGTGAATGGATCGTTTGCTACACTAGTAAGGCTAGTAACTTCAGAACAACATGGCTGGACACACGTCAACATGCTTGGACTCAAGATGGATGATGAAAGAGCTGGAATGAGTTACCGTAGCAGAGCACCAGGAGGACCTGACGATCTAGTGTACATTGAGAGAGCAGAGGAGAAACTGAAACTGAAAGGAGCAATACGCAGACAGTTCCCCATTAAACTTGCCTTCGCATGTTCCATTCATAAATGTCAGGGTATGTCAAGGACATCGGCTGTCGTCTCACTGAAACACATTTTTGAACCTGGCATGGCTTACGTAGCTCTCAGTAGAGTGACCTCTCTCAGCGGACTGCACCTGCTCGATATGGACGAGAGCAAAATATATGCCAACCCTGAAGTCACTGCAGCCTTGGAGACCATGAGAGAAGTCAACTTGGACGACATGATGCCTCTTCTTCATATCAAGCAAACACCGAGCAGACATGACACGCTGACCATTGTTCACCATAACACAGGATTGCCATCTCATGTGAGTGACATCAAGAGCCACCATGAACTGTATCTTGCAGATGTCTTGTGTCTCACAGAAACTCACCTACAAGGCTCCTTTGTTTCACAGAGTCTCAATTTAGAGGGCTACAATATGTTCAAACGCAACAGACACCTGTCCTACACCAATTTTCCACAGATGGCAAACAGAAGTGGCGGTGGAGTTGCTGTTTATGTGAAGAACCACCTTCAAGTGCGTGAAAAACAGTACGTACATAATGTAACTGACCTTGAGTTTTTGGCTTTAAAAGTCGTAGCCCCGGTGAGTGCCTTGATCGCAGCTGTGTACAGACCTCCAGACTACAGTGTGACATCATTCCTGTCAAACCTTGGAAGCCTTTTGGACTCGCTAGAGGTGATGGACTGTCACCCCATCATTGTTTGTGGCGATTTCAATGAGAATCTCTTATCCAATGCAAGTAAGCCAATACTGGAGCTGTTTCGGTCGAGGGGATATGCACAAGTCATCACTGCTGCAACCACAGAGAAAAACACGCTGCTGGACCTCATTTTCATCTCTCAACCACAGCACTGTCTCCATTCTGGTGTCCTGAAAACATATTACAGTTACCATAATCCTGTGTACTGTGTAATGTCCTTCAACTGATCATAAAGAAAGACAGGTGAGTTTTAAAGATGAAGAATAATGCAAAGGACTTGTAACTAAACTAATCATTTCAGTGCAGAGGTGAAAAAAAACCTCTGGACAATAACACCCTAATCATGTTGTCATCTTTTGTTGGTAACTTCATTGTCGTTGTGCTTACTATATTTAACTGTCCGTGTAAAGGAAAAGTAGTTATGCAGTCACACGACATATTATGTTTGGTAATCTAAAGTTTTCAGGATAATGGTGAATTTTATGTGACATTTTTTTTTCAGGTAAGTTTTCAGGAAAACGGTTAACATTATCGGTCATATATTTTTTCAGGTAACCTTAATTTTTCAGGAAAATTATTAATATCATGCATCATGTTTTTTTTTCAGGTAATCATATTATTATGAGCTATGTTTCTGACATATTTTGGCCTGTGTAGTTATCAAGGGTGGGTTTGGGACTGGGTTGATAACTGCACAGGCCAAAACTGTTCAGCAGCTGTATACAGCTGTTGATACATTCATTTACAAATGCTTTTATTTTGTGAACCTCCGCGCATTTGTGTGTGAACCTCCAGCATTTGTGTGTGAATCTTTTTGAGACTCTCCTGACGTGACCCGATCCACAAATGCATTTTTTCTACCAAGGGGATATAGGTAGCCAATCAGATGTCTCCTTCCTCTTCAGCCAATCACATGAGCGTCCCGCCACCACCCACACGTGGGGTATGTTTTAACGTCGTAGCGTCAGAAGGTGGCAGTAATGCACCACTACATTGTTTGCGACCGCCACATTAATACGGAAGAGAAGAAGAAGAAGGTCAAGAGCGTATGTCTATGGTCAAGAGGTCCAGTTTGCAGCATGGCGGCCGACGATCGTGCACCTGTAAGGAGTAGCATCCAGCTGCAGCCCCGGAGCACAAGCCCCTGACGTGACGGAAGTGATGCTGGATATTATTGTCGCGGTCTTTGTGTGGAACTGAGCTCGCAGGAAACAGCATCTCAACGCAGCAGGTTTCAGGTAAACTAACTGGAATAAATTGGCAGAAAAATAGCTATGTTGTTTATTCTGTGACCGTTAGAAGAGGATCCTGGTGAGTGGCGAGGGCAGGGCTCGAGACTTGGGATCCCCTCACCTATGGTCCCGCCCGGGCCTGACGACCGCAGCCCTCCAGCCTGACCTCCGCGGCCTGGACGGGTGCTCAAGTGTGGGTGAGAGGAGCGGAGAGGAGCGCGGAGGTCATGCCGGCGGGCCGACACCGTGTAGTCCGGCCGTTACAACGCTAAATTAAGCAGAGTGACGGACCCGAAGCCTTCAATCTGGCTATAAGACAGCTGAAATGCGAAACAAAAAAATACAGTGGTGAAGTTGGGATTTGTTTCTTGAAGTTATGTGCTCATTATCTTTTCTGTCTCTTGCAGGCTGCCAGGAGAAGCGGACTGGCCATCAGATATTGTTTGTGGAAATTTGAAAATAAAGTTTTTCAAATTGACTTTTGTCTCTTCATTGTGTTCACTTACACACGAAATAGGGTAACAGTCAGCTATTTTTGAATGTTAGCACTGATTTCTCACATTGAATGGTGAAATATTTGTAGTTTTAAAGGTCCGACCTAAATGAAAACAGGTCGTAGCCTAGTTAAGGAAACATATGAATATTAATATAGAAGGAGCGCCCACTGAGCGCAGCTTCTTTTATTCATGGTTGAACGTGGCGATGTGGTCAAAAACAAACAAAAAACAAAGTTGACTTGTATGATTAAATAAAGGTAAAATAAATGGACAATTCATCAATTCATAGACGCTATGTTATGCAATTTTACTTAAAAAAGTTGTTAGGAAAAAAAAGCCAGAGGCTTGTGCTTCTGCTCCGGGGCTGCAGCTGGATACTGTTGCCTGTAAGTGTATCCACTTGTTGTAAATCATGACTCTTTGTTGAATTATTTGTGATTGGTTTTGCTAAAGTGTGTGGAAGCCCAGTTAGTTAGCAAATTATCTGAAACTTGCTTAGTTGGTATAATTGCACCGTGTAACTGACGCTAACGTACACCGCGCGGTGCGTTGTCCGTCAGGTGCCGCCCCCCAACACACATCGGCAGCGGCACCTTCGACACTATTTCCCAGCCCAGCCTGCTCCGGGACGGACATAAAAGGCTTTTCTCGCAGTGCCGGCCGCGCTGGAAATAGAGCAGAGCTTAAGCTCTCTACGCTCTTGACCTTCTTCTTCTTCTCTTCCGTATTAATGTGGCGGTCGCAAACAATCTAGTGGTGCATTACTGCCACCTTCTGACGCTACGACGTTAAAACATACCCCACGTGTGGGTGGTGGCGGGACGCTCATGTGATTGGCTGAAGAGGAAGGAGACATCTGATTGGCTACCTATATCCCCTTGGTAGAAAAAATGCATTTGTGGATCGGGTGACGTCAGGAGAGTCTCAAAAAGATTCACACACAAATGCGCGGAGGTTCACACACAAATGCGCGGAGGTTCACAAAATAAAAGCATTTGTAAATGAATGTATCAACATCCACATATGTTTTGATGAAAATTGCAAATACTTTTTAAATACATATATTTGTGGATTTTTATTGCATATATTTAAAACAATAAATATTTGTGTGTGCATCAGAAATACATTTGTGAAACTTTTTTGGTTATTTGTGGATTTTTTTTACATTTATATAAAATGCTAAATATATGTGTATGCATTGAAAATATTTGTGTGGAGAGAGTCATTTATATATAAATCTTAACATGTATTTGTGAATCCTTCTGTGTGCATTTGTGAATATTGAGACTGATCTAACTCCATATCCACGTCCTCACGCTGACACTCTGCTCCTGGGACATCTTTGGTTTGTGCCAACAACAGGCAGATTCAAAAACAGTAACTTGTCCAAACACATTACAGTACTGACACAACAAACTGTCTCTCCGAAGAATAGGACATCAGTTTATTTTGTTTTGATTATTAATCATCCATTTAATGTATATATTTATTTTTCATGTCCTTTTCTATCTTCATCTATTTTATACTGAACAGATAAATGACACAGATAAAGGGGGGAAACACGTTACTTATCATCCCTGTCGGGTGCAAATTTTGTTCAAAATGTAATTTTCAGGAAATTAAAAAAAAAAAACTGTTTTTAAACTAACCAACTTTTGCTTAGGACCTGTTTTTAATACTTTTCAAAGGTTAAATATTTATAAAATCCACAGACAGACATAAAGGGCGACCAGTAGCATTGATTTATATACAAGGTTTGCACCCGACAGCGACGATGTGTCATTTGCTATGACATATGAGAGGACAGATCTTGAAAATAGTAATCATGATTGTGGGGTTTCAGCTGGTAGGTTATATTGAAGGTTTTTCACATTTGTGTAATTAGCCTTTGGCTAATGTAAACCATATTGAAAAGCAGTCATAAATCACACTGTAAATTTGAAGCGGAGGGTATTATCTTGAGAATGCTCATATCACTCATATTGACTTGGTTAAATTAGCCTCATCACATTATTTGATTGGGGAAAAAATGTTCCCATGCCGGTCTTCTAAGCAGAGGTCACACAAGTGATGCTAACCCCATGTTTTTGGGAAGAATCCTAAAAAGTCATGGATAACCCAGCTTTGGAATGATGCTAAGTAAACTGAGCTAAATATTGTGATAACACACAATTGAAATGGCAATGTTGACATGACTGTGAGTTCAGGGAAACTGGAACTTGAAGCCATACAACTAATGGATGTGTTAGCCTCAGGCTAAACACTGTGTGAAAAGCCTTTTATAGTAGGGCTGAACAATATTGTAAACCACTGGCATCTTTGGTCACTGGTATCCATCAAAGGGTAGTATTTGTACATACTTCTAATGTCAAAAGCTGTGTTTTGACACACTTGCACTCTTCCTTCAGGAAGATTTTTAGGCTTGAAACGTGTTAATCCTGATGCATTGCATCACTTCAATATTTATGCATTATTTACTAGAAAAAAGAAACATCCGTGTTGACAGATTTCAGCTATGCATTAACTATGCATGTCTTGCACATACAACACATAACTCATAACACTGATGGTGATACCAAATATTGTTGAGCCCTGCCTTATGAAACTGTTTGAAAAAATGTTTGTGTAACTGGATGGGATGGATTTTGGTTCTGCAAGTGCCTTTTTATGTATTTTCCATGTTCTTTTTTTATTTATTGTTTACTATATTTATTGACTTATTTATTACTTAATTGTTTAACTACAGTCTGAAGGGTTTCATAAGACAAGTCTATAATTTAATCTAAATTTATTTTTAAGTTTTTATTTGTTTAAATAGGTCTGACTCACAGGTGAGCACAATTTGCCTGATGAGTTACACCATCACCAATGTGATAAGAAGCAAATCAAAATGATTATACCAAAATTCACTCATGTCCTTGTGAATTAGCTGAATTTAGTGGGAAACCTGTCATTTCTTTGATTACATGAATACACCCCAAATAAATAAATATTTACCTCATTCCATTTTGTTCATATGACTTGTAGTACTTTTAAGTACATTTTGAAACGTATGTTTCTGTGCTTATCACTACATTGACTCACAAAATAATATTAAAATTTTTTCCAAAAAAAACGATCGATGGGAGAATTCTTCAAACCCACTTCTACTATTACTTTTACTACTTCTACTAATTCCACTACTACTTCTACTACTACTTTTACTACTTCTACTACTATTTCTACTACTTCTACCACTTCTACTACTACTTCTAGTACTACTTCTACTAATTCTACTACCACTTCTACTACTTCTACTACTACTTTTACTACTACTTCCACTACTTCTACTACTGTTTCTACTACTTCTACTTCAACCACTAATTCTACTACTATTTCTACTACTTCTACTACTACTTCTAGTACTACTTCTACTACTACTTCTACTACTATTTCTACTATTTCTACTACTTCTACTACTTTTACTACTACTTCTACTACTACCGCCACTCCTTTTTACTTTTACTAGCTTCCATTTCTGCCACTTTTACATGTTTCAGCTTCCACATTTTTCAGCATTACACTGCATTTTATGTGAGATTCATGCATTTTTAGCAGCGTTTTTCAAATTCTTTTCAGCAATGAGCATTCCCACTGCATTTTCGCTAGGAAATGCAATTTTTTCTAGTTATTAGTGGGAATGCCATGCATTCCCACTATTGTTCTTCTGTTCTTTATTATTATTATTATTATTATTATTATTATTAGTGGGAATGCCATGCATTCCCACTATTGTTCTTCTGTTCTTTATTAGTGGGAATGCTCTTTAGAGCATTCCCACTATTGTTCTTCTGTTCTTTATTATTATTATTATTATTATTATTATTATTATTATTATTCCTCTTCCGTACCTTTTTAACAGCTATCTACTCCTTCATACTTTATGCTATTAAAACCATTCAACTACCAGAATGTTAAGCTCTTTTAGGACATTGATGCTATTACTTTTCAGCTTTCTAACTTTTATAGTTTTTACACTGTAAAACTTTTTTTTAACCAATTTTTACAATGGAAGTCTATGAGAGAATTCTTCAAATCCACTTCTACTATTACTTTTACTACTTCTACTAATTCAACTACTACTTCTACTACTGCTACTACTACTTTTACAACTTGTACTACTTCTACTACTTCTACTACTACTTCTACTACTACTTCTACTACTATTTCTACTACTTGTACTACTACTTCTACTACTATTTCTACTATTTCTACTACTTCTTCTACTACTTCTACCACTAATTCTACTACTATTTCTACTACTTCTACTACTACTTCTAGTACTACTTCTATTACTACTATTACTACTACTACTACTACTACTATATTACTACTTCAACTACTTCTACTACTACTTCTAGTACTACTTCTAATAATTCTACTACTACTACTTCTACTACTTCTATTACTACTACTACTATTACTACTACTATTACTACTTCAACTACTTCTACTACTACTTCTAGTACTACTTCTACTAATTCTACTACTACTACTTCTAGTATTCCTTCTACTAATTCTACTACTACTTCTACTACTACTTCTACTACTATTTCTACTATTTCTACTACTTCTACTACTACTTCTATCACTAATTCTACTACTATTTCTACTACTTCTACTACTTCTACTACTACTTCTAGTACTACTTCTACTATTACTTCTACTACTACTATTACTACTATTACTACTTCAACTACTTCTACTACTACTTCTACTACTACTATTACTACTACTACTACTACTATTACTTCTACTACTATTTCTACGACTTCTACTACTACTTCTACCACTAATTCTACAACTATTTCTACTACTTCTACTACTACTTCTAGTACTCCTTCTACTAATTCTACTACTACTTCTACTACTACTTTCTACTACCACTAATTCTACTACTATTTCTACTACTTCTAGTACTCCTACTAATTCTACTACTACTTCTACTACTTCTACTACTACTTTTACTACTTCTACTACTTCTTCTACTATTTCTACTACTATTTCTACTACTTCTACTACTACTTCTACCAGTAATTCTACTACTATTTCTACTACTTCTACTACTTCTACTACTACTTCTAGTACTACTTCCACTATTACTTCTACTACTACTTCTACTACTACTATTACTACTACTACTATTACTACTACTATTACTACTTCAACTACTTCTACTACTACTTCTAGTACTACTTCTACTAATTCTACTACTACTACTTCTATTACTACCTCTAGTACTACTTCTACTACTACTTCTACTACTACTATTACTACTACTACTACTACTATTACTTCTACTACTATTTCTACCACTAATTCTACAACTATTTCTACTACTTCTACTATTACTTCTAGTGCTCCTTCTACTAATTCTACTACTACTTCTACTACTACTATTACTACTACTACTACTACTATTACTTCTACTACTATTTCTACCACTAATTCTACAACTATTTCTACTACTTCTACTATTACTTCTAGTGCTCCTTCTACTAATTCTACTACTACTTCTACTACTACTTCTAGCACTAATTCTACTACTATTTCTACTACGTCTACTACTACTTCTAGTACTCCTTCTACTAATTCTACTACTACTTCTACTACTACTTTTACTACTTCTACTACTATTTCTACTACTATTTCTACTACTTCTACCACTGATTCTACCACTATTTCTACTATTTCTACTACTTCTACTACTACTTCTAGTACTACTTCTACTATTACTTCTACTACTACTTCTACTACTATTACTACTACTTTTACTACTACTTCTACCACTAATTCTACTACTATTTCTATTACTTCTACTACTACTACTACTACTACTACTACTACTTTTACTACTACTTCTACTACTACCGCCACTCCTTTTTCCTTTTACTAGCTTCCATTTCTGCCACTTTTACATGTTTCAGCTTCCACATTTTTCAGCATTAAACTGCATTTTATGTGAGATTCATGCATTTTTAGCAGCGTTTTTCAAATTCTTTTCAGCAATGAGCATTCCCACTGCATTTTCGCTAGGAAATGCAATTTTTTCTAGTTATTATTCCTCTTCCGTACCTTTTTTGACAGCTATCTACTCCTTCATACTTTATGCTATTAAAACCATTCAACTACCAGAATGTTAAGCTCTTTTAGGACATTGATGCTATTACTTTTCAGCTTTCTAACTTTTATAGTTTTTACACTGTAAAACTTTTTTTTAACCAATTTTTACAATGGAAGTCTATGAGAGAATTCTTCAAATCCACTTCTACTATTACTTTTACTACTTCTACTAATTCAACTACTACTTCTACTACTTCTACTACTACTTCTACTACTACTTCTACTACTATTTCTACTACTTGTACTACTACTTCTACTACTATTTCTACTATTTCTACTACTTCTTCTACTACTTCTACCACTAATTCTACTACTATTTCTACTACTTCTACTACTACTTCTAGTACTACTTCTACTATTACTTCTACTACTACTTCTACTACTACTATTACTACTACTACTATTACTACTACTATTACTACTTCAACTACTTCTACTACTACTTCTAGTACTACTTCTACTAATTCTACTACTACTACTTCTATTACTACCTCTAGTACTACTTCTACTACTACTTCTACTACTACTATTACTACTACTACTACTACTACTACTATTACTTCTACTACTATTTCTACGACTAATTCTACAACTATTTCTACTACTTCTACTATTACTTCTAGTGCTCCTTCTACTAATTCTACTACTACTTCTACTACTACTTCTAGCACTCATTCTACTACTATTTCTACTACGTCTACTACTACTTCTAGTACTCCTTCTACTAATTCTACTACTACTTCTACTACTACTTTTACTACTTCTACTACTTCTACTACTATTTCTACTACTATTTCTACTACTTCTACCACTGATTCTATCACTATTTCTACTATTTCTACTACTTCTACTACTACTTCTAGTACTACTTCTACTATTACTTCTACTACTACTTCTACTACTATTACTACTACTTTTACTACTACTTCTACCACTAATTCTACTACTATTTCTATTACTTCTACTACTACTACTACTACTACTACTACTACTACTTCTACTACTACCGCCACTCCTTTTTCCTTTTACTAGCTTCCATTTCTGCCACTTTTATATGTTTCAGCTTCCACATTTTTCAGCATTAAACTGCATTTTATGTGAGATTCATGCATTTTTAGCAGCGTTTTTCAAATTCTTTTCAGCAATGAGCATTCCCACTGCATTTTCGCTAGGAAATGCAATTTTTTCTAGTTATTATTATTATTCCTCTTCCGTACCTTTTTTGACAGCTATCTACTCCTTCATACTTTATGCTATTAAAACCATTCAACTACCAGAATGTTAAGCTCTTTTAGGACATTGATGCTATACTTTTCAGCTTTCTAACTTTTATAGTTTTTACACTGTAAAACTTTTTTTTAACCAATTTTTACAATGGAAGTCTATGAGAGAATTCTTCAAATCCACTTCTACTATTACTTTTACTACTTCTACTAAATTCAACTACTACTTCTACTACTTCTACTACTACTTCTACTACTATTTCTACTACTTGTACTACTACTTCTACTACTATTTCTACTATTTCTACTACTTCTTCTACTACTTCTACCACTAATTCTACTACTATTTCTACTACTTCTACTACTACTTCTAGTACTACTTCTACTATTACTTCTACTACTACTTCTACTACTACTATTACTACTACTACTATTACTACTACTATTACTACTTCAACTACTTCTAGTACTACTTCTAATAATTCTACTACTACTACTTCTACTACTTCTATTACTACTACTACTATTACTACTACTATTACTACTTCAACTACTTCTACTACTACCTCTAGTACTACTTTTACTAATTCACTACTACTACTTCTAGTATTCCTTCTACTAATTCTACTACTACTTCTACTACTACTTCTACTACTATTTCTACTATTTCTACTACTTCTACTACTACTTCTACCACTAATTCTACTACTATTTCTACTACTTACTACTTCTACTACTACTTCTAGTACTACTTCTACTATTACTTCTACTACTACTATTACTACTACTACTATTACTACTACTATTACTACTACTTCTACTACTACTTCTACTACTACTATTACTACTACTACTACTACTATTACTTCTACTACTATTTCTACGACTTCTACTACTACTTCTACCACTAATTCTACAACTATTTCTACTACTTCTACTACTACTTCTAGTACTCCTTCTACTAATTCTACTACTACTTCTACTACCACTAATTCTACTACTATTTCTACTACTTCTAGTACTCCTTCTACTAATTCTACTACTACTTATACTACTTATACTACTACTTTTACTACTTCTAGTACTACTTCCACTATTACTTCTACTACTACTTCTACTACTACTATTACTACTACTATTACTACTTCAACTACTTCTACTACTACTTCTACCACTAATTCTACTACTATTTCTACTACTTCTACTACTACTTCTAGTGCTACTTCTACTAATTCTACTACTACTTCTACTACTTCTACTACTTCTACTACTACTTTTACTACTTCTACTACTTCTAGTACTATTTCTACTACTTCTACTACTACTTCTACTACTTCTACTCCTACCTCTACTACTATCTCTACTATTTCTACTACTTCTAGTGCTACTTCTACTATTACTTCTACTACTACTTCCACTACTACTTCTACTACTATTACTACTACTACTACTATTACTTCTACTACTATTTCTACTACTTCTACTACTACTTCTACCACCAATTCTACTACTTCTACTACTACTTCTAGTACTACTTCTACCAATTCTACTACTACTTCTACTACTTCTACTACTACTTTTACTACTTCTACTACTATTTCTACTACTTCTACTACTATTTCTACTACTTCTCCTACTACTTCTACCACTAATTCTACTACTTCTACTACTACTACTACTACTTCTAGTACTACTTCTACTACTACTTTTACTACTACTTCTACTACTACCGCCACTCCTTTTTACTTTTACTAGCTTCCATTTCTGCCACTTTTACATGTTTCAGCTTCCACATTTTTCAGCATTACACTGCATTTTATGTGAGATTCATGCATTTTTAGCAGCGTTTTTCAAATTCTTTTCAGCAATGAGCATTCCCACTGCATTTTCGCTAGGAAATGCAATTTTTCTAGTTATTATTATTCCTCTTCCGTACCTTTTTTGACAGCTATCTACTCCTTCATACTTTATGCTATTAAAACCATTCAACTTCCAGAATGTTAAGCTCTTTTAGGACATTGATGCTATTACTTTTCAGCTTTCTAACTTTTATAGTTTTTACACTGTAAAACTTTTTTTAAACCAATTTCTACAATGGAAGTCTATGAGAGAATTCTTCAAACCCACTTCTACTATTACTTTTACTACTTCTACTAATTCTACTACTACTTCTACTACTGCTACTACTACTTTTACAACTTCTACTACTTCTACAACTATTTCTACTACTTCTACTACTACTTCTACTACTATTTCTACTACTTCTACTACTACTTCTACCACTAATTCTACTACTATTTCTACTACTTCTACTACTACTTCTAGTACTACTTCTACTATTACTTCTACTACTACTTCTACTACTATTACTACTTCTACTACTACTTCTAGTACTACTTCTACTAATTCTACTACTACTTCTACTACTTCTACTACTACTTTTACTACTTCTACTACTACTTCTAGTACTACTTCTACTACTACTTTTACTACTTCTACTACTTCTACTACTATTTCTACTACTTCTACTACTACTTCTACCACTAATTCTACTACTATTTCTACTACTTCTACCACTACTTCTACTACTTCTACTACTACTTTTACTACTTCTACTACTATTTCTACTACTTGTACTACTACTTCTACTACTTCTACTACTACTTCTACCACTAATTCTACTACTACTTCTACTACTACTTTTACTACTTCTACTACTTCTACTACTATTTCTACTACTTCTACTACTACTTCTACCACTAACTTTACTACTATTTCTACTACTTCTACTACTACTTCTAGTACTACCTCTACTATTACTTCTACTACTACTTCTACTACTTCTACTACTACTATTACTACTACTACTACTACTATTACTTCTACTACTATTTCTACTATTTCTATTTCTACTACTACTTCTACCACTAATTCAACTACTATTTCTACTACTTCTACTACTACTTCTAGTACTACTTCTACTAATTCTACTACTACTTCTACTAATTCTACTACTACTTTTACTACTTCTACTACTATTTCTACTACTTCTACTACTACTTCTACCACTAATTCTACTACTATTTCTACTACTTCTACTACTACTTCTACTAATTCTACTACTACTTGTACTACTTCTACTACTACTTTTACTACTTCTACTACTATTTCTACTACTTCTACTATTACTTCTACTACTGTTTCTACTACTTCTACTACTACTTCTACCACTAATTCTACTACTATTTCTATTACTTCTACTACTTCTAGTACTACTTCTACTATTACTTCTACTACTACTTCTACTACTACTTCTACTACTTCTACTACTACTATTACTACTACTACTACTACTATTACTTCTACTACTGTTTCTACTATTTCTACTACTTCTACTACTACTTCTACCACTAATTCTACTACTATTTCTACTACTTCTACTACTACTTCTACTAATTCTACTACTACTTGTACTACTTCTACTACTACTTTTACTACTTCTACTACTATTTCTACTACTTCTACTATTACTTCTACTACTGTTTCTACTACTTCTAGTACTACTTCTACTACTTCTACTACTACTTGTACTACTTCTACTACTACTTTTACTACTTCTACTACTATTTCTATTACTTCTACTATTACTTCTACTACTATTTCTACTATTTCTACTACTTCTACTACTACTTCTACCACTAATTCTACTACTATTTCTACTACTTCTACTACTTCTAGTACTACTACTTCTACCACTAAAGTAGTATATAGGGACCGGCTTTGCGCGTGCGTGTGAGCGCGCGCGTGCACGTGAGGGGGGGGCGCGCGTGCGTGTGGGCGCGTGCGTGCGTGCACGTTTATGAATTATGAATTATGAATTATGAAATATGAATTATGAATTATGAAATATGAAATATAATAATAATAATAATAATAATAATGATAAATAAATTTAATTAATAAAGAAATAAAGAAATAAATCCTCCTCCTCCCCCCTCCCCTCCCCCATGACAACCACGTCATATGAGATCCTGCTCTCATGGTTAACCATAGCACCTCCTTCTGGGGGGTTGGGTTTGAATGAAACCGTAGCTATTGGCTAATCAAAAGCCCTCCTCCTGCAACCACGTCATTTGAAATCCTGCTCTTAGTTAACCATAGCGCCTCCTTGCGGGGAATGGATATGAATGAAACCGTAGTAAGCCAGTGATGTAGACAGGAAGGCTACACTAACACCTTTACATATCTTTGATGTAATCAACATACAGACACACGTCCGGGTAACACATGTACGCGAAGGAAGTACCTGCAGAAGATCAGAGGCGAGGCTAGACCATCAATTTGCATATGTTGGTGTAATCAACATTCAGACAGTCTGGGCAACACACGCGAAAAAGCAGTGTCGCCGATGAGACGCCGAGGCTAGATCATAAACTTGGTCAACCATTTGGTGTTCAGACATGTCCGGGCAAAGCACTGGGAATAAAGTACAGTAGCCAATCATATGGCTAGGCTAAACCAACAACCAATCATGTTTACCCGAGTGTATAAAACCTCTATGAAACAAGCAGAGGAAACCTTTTTAAAAAAAAAGGCTAGGTTGTGTGACACACTGCGGACCCTTTTCTACTGTTCTACTGTGGACGATGGCTTCATTTAACGGTAAGCGTGCCTAAACTATATTGGATAACACTGTTTTCTAGATACTTAATTTTTCTCAGAAAAACATTCTAAAAACAAAAAAACAAAAAAAAAAGTGTTTCTTATTAGGTGCAGTTGCTGACGATTCCGGAGTTGAAAACCGTGCTCCTGCATCCCACCACATCAGCCGTAAGTTAAAATAACATTTCGTTGTGTGTGTGTGTGTGTGTGCGTGTGTGCGTTATTTATTTTCATTATTACTATTATTAAATTCTAAAACTTCATGAATGTATTTTCGTTTGAAATCTTGACCTAATGATTGTATTTTGTTATTATTATTTTAGTGTGTTACCAGGCTAAATAATGGTATTACTTTCCAGCTGCAGTAAAAAGACGCTCACTTTCGTTGAAAAGGCTCAGAACAAACCCTCCAACCTCTGCTGCTAGAGATTTTATACCGTAAGACTGTTTTTATATATATATATATATTTATATTTATCATTAATGGGGGAATGCTTGCGGTATCACGGCAAACAGCTATTTTTACCTCCTCTTTCTCCACAGTGCACGCGCAGGCCACTGAGACCCCTTCAACAGTTTACTAGGGGTTTAACACGTAAGACACAATGTTTTAACGCTACTTTATATGATATTAAGCTAATATGTTCGGATACAGAATACTGCTAACATATCGTTTTTTTTTCCTTTCTCCACAGTGCACAGCAGTTTACTAGCGGGTTTAACACGTAAGACACAATGTTTTAACGTTACTTTTAGATGAATATTAAGCTGATATGTGTCGGATACAGAATACTGCTAACATATCGGTTTTTTTTCTTTCTCACAGTGCACAGCAGTTTACTAGCGGGTTTAACACGTAAGACACAATGTTTTAACGTTACTTTAGATGAATATTAAGCTGATATGTGTCGGATACAGAATACTGCTAACATATCGGGTTTTTTTTCTTTCTCCACAGTGCACAGCAGTTTACTAGCGGTTTAACACGTAAGACACAATGTTTTAACGCTACTTTAGATGAATATTAAGCTAATATGTGTCGGATACAGAATACTGCTAACATATCGTTTTTTTCTTTCTCCACAGTGCACAGCAGTTTACTAGCGGGTTTAACACGTAAGACACAATGTTTTAACGCTACTTTATATGAATATTAAGCTGATATGTGTCGGATACAGAATACTGCTAACATATGTTTTTTTCTGTTTCCATAACAGTGCCTGTGCGACTCATCAGAGGCTTACACCGTCAGGACAAGAATTTCTCAGGTAAGACGCGCCGTTATATAATAATGATTATAATAATAATAATAATAGCAGCCTAATAATGATAATGTTATTAATAATGATAACGTTAATGTTGTGATTTTTTTTAAATAAACAGTGGTCAATCGCCTGAGCTGACGGTCACTCAAGAGACCAACGCTGCGGTAACAGCGTTACTGGTTGCCCAAGGATTATCTGGTGGTCAAGCGGGGAGCGCACAAGGATCAGGCGGTGTAGAACCGGCCAGCGAGTGTTGAGGAGTGCTTCAGCGACACATTCGAGGAGGTCGCGGAGTCTGTGAACGCGTTCCCTAACGGCCAAGAGGAAGTCAGCGGAATAGCGCTCGCCCGGCAGCGGGGAAGGCACCGATCAGTGAGGAACACGTCCCATCTCCTCCACCGCGCCGGCCGCTATTTCACGAGGGAATATTTACAGAGGCGTTGTGCAGTCAGCAGGAGTCGCTCTTCTCACCACAGGACACCAGCCTACAGCTTCAGTACAACGTAAGCAAAGATCTTTTTTCTGCAAGTACACCTGTGAAAGCTGGCGTTGATGATTCTGGTGCTGCTTCTGCTCCAGCAGCGGGGGAGGTGTGTGTGTGGGGAATCTCCCCCACAATCCCCACATTATTAAGAGGCGAAGATTATATTCCAGATTTTGATGACCTGTTAGACAGTACTGGTGAATACAGACTCAGTAACTTAGCCAATTTACTAACATTATCCCCTATACCCGCATCATCTCCTCCCCCTCCCGCTGTTTTTGCTGATGTTGTTGTGACCAATAGTGAGGAGGAGAGCATAGTATTTGTTGATTCCTATCCAGGCCCAGCCTCCACCCCGCATCCGTCTACCCTCCACCCCCTAACCCTCTTCCCAGGCCTCCTCCAGCAGGTGTCGCTGTTGTTGTTGATGCTGTTGATGAGAGCGTAGTAATTGTTGACTCCTATCCGTGTCATCCCTCCACCTCGCCTCCCCCCACCCCTCCCCAGCCTGTCCCTCTCTCCCTGCTTCCTCCACTAAGTGGCGGTGTTGTTGTTGATGCTGTTGATGAGAGTGGTGTAAACCATACGTCCCCGCCCTCTTCCCCGCTTCCTGCTACCCCTCCTCAGCCTATTACCGACCCTGTCTCACCCTCTGATTCTCCCACCCCAGCGGCTGCTCTCATAAAGAGAACATTTTGCTCAAAAACAGGTGCAGGCAGCAGGCTAAGCTAATCAAGCGCGAACGGCGTCAGAAAAGACTTGCCGAGAAGCGATACCTCCGTCTGGCAAGCGAGCGGCGTAACTTGATTGGCAACGCTAAAACTAACGAGCGACGCTACACAGCTCTTAACACACAGGTGCAGCTGCTTAAACAGAGTGTCGGCACCTTAATTGAACTACAACACTCAACCACAACATCATTAAATAACTTAGTAGACACATTGTGTAGAAAAAAAAAACACATTGTAAGTAGCTGTTGATCATGGCACCACCAAGGAAAATGTTAAAAACGAATGAGCACCCTGGTCGGGACGGTCGTTGTGACACCGATGACGAAACCACACATTTGAATGATAATGTCGATTCGTCCAGTGCGCTACAGAGGGGCGGCGTGCTTTGATGGGTACAGTTAGGCAATGTTTTGACACACCCTCTGGACCAGATGTATTGGATAGCCACAACAATGTTATGCGCTGGTCCCGATACAGTTTAAAAAGAATGCGGGGGATAGAGAATAGAACCGCACTGTTTTTAAGAGACAGAATTTTATGCCCATCATCATCATCACCGCCACACGCTTGCGGTTCAGGTTCTGATGTTGCTGCTACATCTAATGCTGTTGTTATTGCAGAAATCGGTGTTAATAATAACACCACTCACATTGATAATAACCATGATGATAATATAGCTTCACCATGCCGCTGCTGCCAGTTCTGGGATTGTGAGTGTCTCTGGTGTGAATGTGTGTGATCGTGGGTCCTCTGATGTTGCCGGTTCCGGGGCCGTGAGTGTCTCTGGTGTGAATGTGTGTGATCGTGGGTCCTCTGATGTTGCCGGTTCCGGGGCCGTGAGTGTCTCTGGTGTGAATGTGTGTGATCGTGGGTCCTCTGCTGAACATGCTGGTATGGACAGTTCTGTGAGTAACTCTATGGTCTGTCAACACGGCACAGGAAATCCTGTAGAAGGAACACCTGCTGTGCCGTCTACCAGTACAGGCGGTGCACAGTTGCGTGTCCGTGACATACACAGATTCAACGCGGCCGAATTTCGCCAGAGGGTCGATTTCAGAGCCGTTAGTCTTGATAATATCACCCAGGCAATTGACACTGTTAGAGAGAGGTTGTCAGGCGTGATTGGCGCCGCCTTAGAGGCCTCTCCTGCAGGCAGCGTATTAAATGTGGTTTTGAGAGGACCATCTCTAGCCAGCGATGTGCAAGCTGTTTTAAGCTCTGACAACGCATATAACGCTGACGAGTTTTTGGAGGTGATCTCTCAAGTTGTGCAGAGTAATGACACGTCGCTGACAGATGATGATCTGGAGTTTGTTGTGACCGTGGCACGCGGTAGTAGTGGTGGTGGTGGTTCTAGACTGAGACTAGGAAGCGTCCCTTATGATGAAATTTTATCCAAGAAGGGAAGGCACCTGTACAACCCAGAAAACAATGGGTCTCAGAACAGTCTTTGTTTCTCTCTTTGTCTCGCCCATTTTGTTAACGAAAGCTCGCCTAATAAAATGCAGTATGCTAAACAATTGCATAGCTCTGTAGGATTTGATGAAAACCACAAGGTGTCGCTCTCTGATATCACAAAATTTGAAAATCACTTAAACCTAAAAATCTTAGTATTCCACCACAGTTCGGGGCGTAAACACCTACAGTGTTACAAAACCCATGACGCAGTACACGTCAGCACTGTGTGGATGTACCTGCACAATGACCATTATTACCTGATTGAAAATAAACTGGTTTCTTTGGCGGTACCTATGTGTGTGACTACTGTTACGGTTCATACACAGAACCGTTTAAGCACGTTTGTAAATACCTCTGCAATGTTTGTTATACACAGTGTCACCTGCACCCGGGGGCCACTGTAAAATGTACAGAGTGTAAACGAATCTGCAAGTCCGGGCACTGCTATAATCAGCATAAACACCCTCACTCTAAACACGACGCAGCGCCGTGTGACAAAGTGAAATATTGTGAAGAGTGTGGTAAAACTTACAAGGTGGCAAGAACGCAGCATAAATGCACACCACCAAAGTGTACACACTGCGGTGAGGCCCTAAATGAGAGCGATGCGGTACACCAATGTTTTATACAACCGTTGAAACCAAAACCTCCACACAAAATACATATTTTTTGATTTTGAGACACGTTATCACGAGGGCAAGCACGAAGCAAACTTTGTGTGCGCTATGGACACAGAGGGAAACAAATTTTGTTTCAACACCCTGAAATGCGTTGACACGTTTGTTAAACGGTACCGGCAGCCAAAATATAAGGGGTACACATTTATTGCACACAACGCCTCTGGGTTTGATAATTACATACTGCTGGAATATTTTGTGCAACAGGGGATCCCTCCCACAGTAACCATGCGTGGCAGCAGGGTCATCCTGATGTATGACAAGGTGTTCCAGCAACGCTGGATCGATTCTTTCAGCTTTCTACCCATGCGTTTATCCCAGGACACCGGCTGCCATGGGTTTTGAGGACATGGAGAAGGGGTATTTTCCGCACAAGTTCAACACCCAGGCAAACGAGTACTATGTGGGCAAATACCCCGACCCTCTTATTACGGGTACAACACCATGTCTGACAGCGACAAGCATAAGTTCATGATGTGGTATGACACAGTCCGGGAGAAAACCTTTGATTTCCAGACAGAAATTCGCCACTACTGTGTTAATGATGTAGAAGTGCTTCGCAAGGCCTGTCTAATTTATCGTGAGACCTTTATCAGGTGCACAGACCTCGACCCGTTTGCGTTCACGACGCTGGCGTCGAGCTGCATGGGCGTTTTCAAAACACGTTTTCTACCCAGAGACACCCTCGCCCTCACGTACGAAGGCGCATACACACAGCAGAATAAAACCTATTCTGAGGTGTCTATGCAGTGGCTGGAATACGTGGCCCAGGTAGAAGGCTCCGAGATTAGACACGCTTTGAACCACGGCGAGCAGCGATTTGGGCAGTTTTTTGTGGACGGGTATAACAGGGCCACACAAACACCTGCTACGAGTTTGCGGGATGCTTTTTTCACGGCTGTGTCAAGTGCTGCGTCCAGACCGATGTGAATCCTGTCACTAAAAAAACCTACGGCAGTCTGTACCACTCATTCTGTGAAAAAATATCATTATTGAAAAGTGTGCATGGTCTGCGTGTGGTGGTGATGTGGGAATGTGAGTGGAGGCGCTAAAACGTTCAGACCCATCTGTTCGGGCGCACCTCAACACTTACAGGCCCAAAGAACGCCTCGACCCACGACAAGCCCTTTTTGGCGGGCGTACAAACGCCATCAAGATGTATCACAAGGCTGATAACACAGATGAGAAAATCAGATATTACGATTTCACAAGCCTGTATCCTACTGTACAGGCGAAAAAACAATACCCGGTTGGACACCCTCAAAAAGGGCTTGTCGTGGGTCGAGGCGTTCTTTGGGCCTGTAAGTGTTGAGGTGCGCCCGAACAGATGGGTCTGAACGTTTTAGCGCCTCCCACTCACATTCCCACATCACCACCACACGCAGACCATGCACACTTTTCAATAATGATATTTTTTCACAGAATGAGTGGTACAGACTGCCGTAGGTTTTTTTAGTGACAGGATTCACATCGGTCTGGACGCAGCACTTGACACAGCCGTGAAAAAAGCATCCCGCAAACTCGTAGCAGGTGTTTGTGGCCCTGTTATACCCGTCCACAAAAAACTGCCCAAATCGCTGCTCGCCGTGGTTCAAAGCGTGTCTAATCTCGGAGCCTTCTACCTGGGCCACGTATTCCAGCCACTGCATAGACACCTCAGAATAGGTTTTATTCTGCTGTGTGTATGCGCCTTCGTACGTGAGGGCGAGGGTGTCTCTGGGTAGAAAACGTGTTTTGAAAACGCCCATGCAGCTCGACGCCAGCGTCGTGAACGCAAACGGGTCGAGGTCTGTGCACCTGATAAAGGTCTCACGATAAATTAGACAGGCCTTGCGAAGCACTTCTACATCATTAACACAGTAGTGGCGAATTTCTGTCTGGAAATCAAAGGTTTTCTCCCGGACTGTGTCATACCACATCATGAACTTATGCTTGTCGCTGTCAGACATGGTGTTGTACCCGTAATAAGAGGGGTCGGGGTATTTGCCCACATAGTACTCGTTTGCCTGGGTGTTGAACTTGTGCGGAAAATACCCCTTCTCCATGTCCTCAAACCCATGGCAGCCGGTGTCCTGGATAAACGCATGGGTAGAAAGCTGAAAGAATCGATCCAGCGTTGCTGGAACACCTTGTCATACATCAGGATGACCTGCTGCCACGCATGGTTACTGTGGGAGGGATCCCCTGTTGCACAAAATATTCCAGCAGTATGTAATTATCAAACCCAGAGGCGTTGTGTGCAATAAATGTGTACCCCTTATATTTTGGCTGCCGGTACCGTTTAACAAACGTGTCAACGCATTTCAGGGTGTTGAAACAAAATTTGTTTCCCTCTGTGTCCATAGCGCACACAAAGTTTGCTTCGTGCTTGCCCTCGTGATAACGTGTCTCAAAATCAAAAAATATGTATTTTGTGTGGAGGTTTTGGTTTTTCAACGGTTGTATAAAACATTGGTGTACCGCATCGCTCTCATTTAGGGCCTCACCGCAGTGTGTACACTTTGGTGGTGTGCATTTATGCTGCGTTCTTGCCACCTTGTAAGTTTTACCACACTCTTCACAATATTTCACTTTGTCACACGGCGCTGCGTCGTGTTTAGAGTGAGGGTGTTATGCTGATTATAGCAGTGCCCGGACTTGCAGATTCGTTTACACTCTGTACATTTTACAGTGGCCCCCGGGTGCAGGTGACACTGTGTATAACAAACATTGCAGAGGTATTTACAAACGTGCTTAAACGGTTCTGTGTATGAACCGTAACAGTAGTCACACACATAGGTACCGCCAAAGAAACCAGTTTTATTTTCAATCAGGTAATAATGGTCATTGTGCAGGTACATCCACACAGTGCTGACGTGTACTGCGTCATGGGTTTTGTAACACTGTAGGTGTTTACGCCCCGAACTGTGGTGGAATACTAAGATTTTTAGGTTTAAGTGATTTTCAAATTTTGTGATATCAGAGAGCGACACCTTGTGGTTTTCATCAAATCCTACAGAGCTATGCAATTGTTTAGCATACTGCATTTTATTAGGCGAGCTTTCGTTAACAAAATGGGCGAGACAAAGAGAGAAACAAAGACTGTTCTGAGACCCATTGTTTTCTGGGTTGTACAGGTGCCTTCCCTTCTTGGATAAAATTTCATCATAAGGGACGCTTCCTAGTCTCAGTCTAGAACCACCACCACCACTACTACCGCGTGCCACGGTCACAACAAACTCCAGATCATCATCTGTCAGCGACGTGTCATTACTCTGCACAACTTGAGAGATCACCTCCAAAAACTCGTCAGCGTTATATGCGTTGTCAGAGCTTAAAACAGCTTGCACATCGCTGGCTAGAGATGGTCCTCTCAAAACCACATTTAATACGCTGCCTGCAGGAGAGGCCTCTAAGGCGGCGCCAATCACGCCTGACAACCTCTCTCTAACAGTGTCAATTGCCTGGGTGATATTATCAAGACTAACGGCTCTGAAATCGACCCTCTGGCGAAATTCGGCCGCGTTGAATCTGTGTATGTCACGGACACGCAACTGTGCACCGCCTGTACTGGTAGACGGCACAGCAGGTGTTCCTTCTACAGGATTTCCTGTGCCGTGTTGACAGACCATAGAGTTACTCACAGAACTGTCCATACCAGCAGCATGTTCAGCAGAGGACCCACGATCACACACATTCACACCAGAGACACTCACGGCCCCGGAACCGGCAACATCAGAGGACCCACGATCACACACACATTCACACCAGAGACACTCACAATCCCAGAACTGGCAGCAGCGGCATGGTGAAGCTATATTATCATCATGGTTATTATCAATGTGAGTGGTGTGTTATTATTAACACCGATTTCTGCAATAACAACAGCATTAGATGTAGCAGCAACATCAGAACCTGAACCGCAAGCGTGTGGCGGTGATGATGATGATGGGCATAAAATTCTGTCTCTTAAAAACAGTGCGGTTCTATTCTCTATCCCCCGCATTCTTTTTAAACTGTATCGGGACCAGCGCATAACATTGTTGTGGCTATCCAATACATCTGGTCCAGAGGGTGTGTCAAAACATTGCCTAACTGTACCCATCAAAGCACGCCGCCCCTCTGTAGCGCACTGGGACGAATCGACATTATCATTCAAATGTGTGGTTTCGTCATCGGTGTCACAACGACCGTCCCGACCAGGGTGCTCATTCGTTTTTAACATTTTCCTTGGTGGTGCCATGATCAACAGCTACTTACAATGTGTTTTTTTTCTACACAATGTGTCTACTAAGTTATTAATGATGTTGTGGTTGAGTGTTGTAGTTCAATTAAGGTGCCGACACTCTGTTTAAGCAGCTGCACCTGTGTGTTAAGAGCTGTGTAGCGTCGCTCGTTAGTTTTAGCGTTGCCAATCAAGTTACGCCGCTCGCTTGCCAGACGGAGGTATCGCTTCTCGGCAAGTCTTTTCTGACGCCGTTCGCGCTTGATTAGCTTAGCCTGCTGCCTGCACCTGTTTTTGAGCAAAATGTTCTCTTTTATGAGAGCAGCCGCTGGGGTGGGAGAATCAGAGGGTGAGACAGGGTCGGTAATAGGCTGAGGAGGGGTAGCAGGAAGCGGGGAAGAGGGCGGGGACGTATGGTTTACACCACTCTCATCATCAACAGCATCAACAACAACACCGCCACTTAGTGGAGGAAGCAGGGAGAGAGGGACAGGCTGGGGAGGGGTGGGGGGAGGCGAGGTGGAGGGATGACACGGATAGGAGTCAACAATTACTACGCTCTCATCAACAGCATCAACAACAACAGCGACACCTGCTGGAGGAGGCCTGGGAAGAGGGTTAGGGGGTGGAGGGGTAGACGGATGCGGGGTGGAGGTGGGCCTGGATAGGAATCAACAAATACTATGCTCTCCTCCTCACTATTGGTCACAACAACATCAGCAAAAACAGCGGGAGGGGGAGGAGATGATGCGGGTATAGGGGATAATGTTAGTAAATTGGCTAAGTTACTGAGTCTGTATTCACCAGTACTGTCTAACAGGTCATCAAAATCTGGAATATAATCTTCGCCTCTTAATAATGTGGGGATTGTGGGGAGATTCCCCACACACACACCTCTCCCCGCTGCTGGAGCAGAAGCAGCACCAGAATCATCAACGCCAGCTTTCACAGGTGTACTTGCAGAAAAAAGATCTTTGCTTACGTTGTACTGAAGCTGTAGGCTGGTGTCCTGTGGTGAGAAGAGCGACTCCTGCTGACTGCACAACGCCTCTGTAAATATTCCCTCGTGAAATAGCGGCCGGCGCGGTGGAGGAGATGGGACGTGTTCCTCACTGATCGGTGCCTTCTCCCGCTGCCGGGCGAGCGCTATTCCGCTGACTTCCTCTTGGCCGTTAGGGAACGCGTTCACAGACTCCGCGACCTCCTCGAATGTGTCGCTGAAGCACTCCTCAACACTCGCTGGAGCCGGTTCTACACCGCCTGATCCTTGTGCGCTCCCGCTTGACCACCAGATAATCCTTGGGCAACCAGTAACGCTGTTACCGCAGCGTTGGTCTCTTGAGTGACCGTCAGCTCAGGCGATTGACCACTGTTTATTTAAAAAAAATCACAACATTAACGTTATCATTATTAATAACATTTATCATTATTAGGCTGCTATTATTATTATTATTATAATCATTATTATATAACGGCGCGTCTTACCTGAGAATTCTTGTCCTGACGGTGTAAGCCTCTGATGAGTCGCACAGGCACTGTTATGGAAACAGAAAAAAACATATGTTAGCAGTATTCTGTATCCGACACATATCAGCTTAATATTCATATAAAGTAGCGTTAAAACATTGTGTCTTACGTGTTAAACCCGCTAGTAAACTGCTGTGCACTGTGGAGAAAGAAAAAAACGATATGTTAGCAGTATTCTGTATCCGACACATATTAGCTTAATATTCATCTAAAGTAGCGTTAAAACATTGTGTCTTACGTGTTAAACCCGCTAGTAAACTGCTGTGCACTGTGGAGAAAGAAAAAAAACCCGATATGTTAGCAGTATTCTGTATCCGACACATATCAGCTTAATATTCATCTAAAGTAACGTTAAAACATTGTGTCTTACGTGTTAAACCCGCTAGTAAACTGCTGTGCACTGTGGAGAAAGAAAAAAAACCGATATGTTAGCAGTATTCTGTATCCGACACATATCAGCTTAATATTCATCTAAAGTAACGTTAAAACATTGTGTCTTACGTGTTAAACCCGCTAGTAAACTGCTGTGCACTGTGGAGAAAGGAAAAAAAAACGATATGTTAGCAGTATTCTGTATCCGACACATATTAGCTTAATATTCATATAAAGTAGCGTTAAAACATTGTGTCTTACGTGTTAAACCCGCTAGTAAACTGTTGAAGGGGTCTCAGTGGCCTGCGCTGTGCACTGTGGAGAAAGAGGAGGTAAAAATAGCTGTTTGCCGTGATACCGCAAGCATTCCCCCATTAATGATAAATATAAATATATATATATATAAAAACAGTCTTACGGTATAAAATCTCTAGCAGCAGAGGTTGGAGGGTTTGTTCTGAGCCTTTTCAACGAAAGTGAGCGTCTTTTTACTGCAGCTGGAAAGTAATACCATTATTTAGCCTGGTAACACACTAAAATAATAATAACAAAATACAATCATTAGGTCAAGATTTCAAACGAAAATACATTCATGAAGTTTTAGAATTTAATAATAGTAATAATGAAAATAAATAACGCACACACGCACACACACACACACACACACAACGAAATGTTATTTTAACTTACGGCTGATGTGGTGGGATGCAGGAGCACGGTTTTCAACTCCGGAATCGTCAGCAACTGCACCTAATAAGAAACACTTTTTTTTTTGTTTTTTTGTTTTTAGAATGTTTTTCTGAGAAAAATTAAGTATCTAGAAAACAGTGTTATCCAATATAGTTTAGGCACGCTTACCGTTAAATGAAGCCATCGTCCACAGTAGAACAGTAGAAAAGGGTCCGCAGTGTGTCACACAACCTAGCCTTTTTGTTTTAAAAAGGTTTCCTCTGCTTGTTTCATAGAGGTTTTATACACTCGGGTAAACATGATTGGTTGTTGGTTTAGCCTAGCCATATGATTGGCTACTGTACTTTATTCCCAGTGCTTTGCCCGGACATGTCTGAACACCAAATGGTTGACCAAGTTTATGATCTAGCCTCGGCGTCTCATCGGCGACACTGCTTTTTCGCGTGTGTTGCCAGACTGTCTGAATGTTGATTACACCAACATATGCAAATTGATGGTCTAGCCTCGCCTCTGATCTTCTGCAGGATACTTCCTTCGCGTACATGTTACCCGGACGTGTGTCTGTATGTTGATTACATCAAAGATATGTAAAGGTGTTAGTGTAGCCTTCCTGTCTACATCACTGGCTTACTACGGTTTCATTCATATCCATTCCCCGCAAGGAGGCGCTATGGTTAACTAAGAGCAGGATTTCAAATGACGTGGTTGCAGGAGGAGGGCTTTTGATTAGCCAATAGCTACGGTTTCATTCAAACCCAACCCCCAGAAGGAGGTGCTATGGTTAACCATGAGAGCAGGATCTCATATGACGTGGTTGTCATGGGGGAGGGGAGGGGGGAGGAGGAGGATTTATTTCTTTATTTCTTTATTAATTAAATTTATTTATCATTATTATTATTATTATTTTATTATATTTCATATTTCATAATTCATAATTCATATTTCATAATTCATAATTCATAAACGTGCACGCACGCACGCGCCCACACGCACGCGCGCCCCCCCTCACGTGCACGCGCGCGCTCACACGCACGCGCAAAGCCGGTCCCTATATACTACTCACTAATTCTACTACTATTTCTACTACTTCTACTACTTCTACTACTACTTCTAGTACTACTTCTACTATTACTTCTACTACTACTATTATTACTACTACTTTTACTAATACTTCTACTACTACTTTTACTACTTCTACTACTTCTACTACTATTTCTACTACTTCTACTACTACTTGTACTACTATTTCTACTACTTCTACAACTACTTCTACTACTATTTCTACTACTTCTACTACTACTTCTACCACTAATTCTACTACTATTTCTACTACTTCTACTACTTCTAGTACGACTTCTACTACTACTTCTACTACTACTATTACTTATACTACTATTTCTACTACTTCTACTACTATTTCTAGTACTTCTACTACTTCTACTACTACTTCTAGTACTACTACTAATTCTAGTACTACTTCTACTACTACTTTTACTACTACTTTTACTACTTCTACTACTTCTACTACTACTTCTACCACTAATTCTACTACTATTTCTACTACTTCTACTAATTCTACTACTACTTCTACTACTTCTACTACTACTTCTACTACTTCTACTACTTCTAGTACGACTTCTACTACTACTTCTACTACTACTATTACTTATACTACTATTTCTACTACTTCTACTACTATTTCTACTACTTCTACTACTTCTACTACTACTTTTAGTACTACTACTAATTCTACTACTACTTCTACTACTACTTTTACTACTTCTACTACTTCTACTACTACTTCTACTACTACTTCTACCACTAATTCTACTACTATTTCTACTACTTCTACTACTACTTCTACTACTTCTACTACTACTTCTAATACTACTTCTACTACTATTTCTACTACTTCTACTACTACTTCTACCACTAATTCTACTACTACTTCTACTACTACGACTACTACTACTACTACTACTTTTACTACTACTTCTACTACTACCGCCACTCCTTTTTACTTTTACTAGCTTCCATTTCTGCCACTTTTACATGTTTCAGCTTCCACATTTTTCAGCATTACACTGCATTTTATGTGAGATTCATGCATTTTTAGCAGTGTTTTTCAAATTCTTTTCAGCAATGAGCATTCCCACTGCATTTTCGCTAGGAAATGCATTTTTTTTTAGTTTCTGAGTAGTTGTTTAACGTGTACTGTGTCTGGCGGACTGTTTATTCAGGAGCAGCTTTCGTCTTTTTTTGTTTGTTTGTTTTGTTTTTCATTTTTTCTTGATTTAAACTTAATGGTTTTCAGTTATTGCTGAAATTATTTAATAAAGGGACTTGAAAACCAACCTCTCCTTTCCTTTCCTCTCCTCTCCTCTCCTCTCCTCTCCTCACTTAATTCTCCAAACCTCTCCTTTGCTGTCTTCATCTCAATTTATACTCCTTCTCTTCTCATCCCCTCCTCTTCCCCTCCTGTGGCTCAGAAGTAGAGCGGGTCATCCACCACTTGGAAGATCTGCGGTTCAATCCCTGGCTCCTCCAGTCTGCATGTTGAAGCGTCCTTGAGCAAGATACTGAACCCCGAATTGCTCCTGATGATGCTTCCATTGGTGTGTGAGTGTGTTAAAACTAAGTAGCAGGTGGCATCTTGTATGGTATCCTCAGCCACCAGTGTATGAATGTGTGTGTGAATGGGTGACTGTGACTCTGCCATTTCTGCATTTTTTGCCATTTCTTAAATAGCGAGGTACTAATTCTTATAATTATCTTTGGAAAAGCTTTAAATACTTTTAAGAACCCTAGAGAACAGATGTGAGCAACTCCACACTCCTTTTCTCCTCCCCTGTGCTCCTTATGCACGGTAGCCCTAAACTGCATTTTTATTTATCAGAGAGGTAACATGGGAGATGTGAACATCATTTCAAATTGAGCATTTGGTTTTTTAAACGTGTGGAAGTGGGAAAGTAATTCAGTATCTGTCTTGGTGAATCACAATCCTCCGGAGAGTTTAATAGTGGGTTATTGCCTACATTAGACTGGCATTGACACCATTGAGGTGTTCTAACTGTGGTTTAATTTAGCAACAGTGACAAATAATGCAGATGCACTATCTGCACCATCTGCCACTTACCGGGCAGGTCACAGGGATATATGATGCTGCTCTGCAGGCACTCGATTTGTGTGCAGCTGCCACAAGGGAAGCTGAAGAGGGAGGGGCAGGAGCTTGTTTCAAATGCAGTTGTCAAGCTTACAACATACTTTTAATTGGGAATTGATACCATGGGCAAAATTTGAAAACTAAAATGTAAAACCATTAAAAAAGAAACAGAAAAAATATATCTTGCAGAAAAGGTAAATTATCTAGTCAGAGGGCAAAAGGGCAGGTGCTTGAGCACCACCCAGGGTCTATCTGTGCACATGCCTGACAATGATACTTTGCAATACCCTCATGTGGAGTCCATTTATTAATTTCATTTGGTTAAATGTGAATATTTATGTGATACTTGCTTGTTTCACCATTACAGAATTATGGTTTGCATTTCATTTTGAACTATGTCATGAAGTCCACTGATCTAAATTCAGTCTGTGTAAACTCATATTCTTGGTAATGTCAGGACAGGACACCACAGAATGAGGGTGTGATGTATACATGTATTTATATATATATAAATATATACATATACATATATTCCTCTCAAACGTGTGGCTTTATTCTAATAACACTGACACTTTTTTCAAAATACTTCAGCTTAGGAAAAACAGGAAGAATTTTCAAGATTAAAGTATAGTGTTGATCGTTGAACTTTTAAAAACTACAGTATCATGCATACAGTATTATGAGTAATATATCAGCTTTTGCTTTTAAAATTCAACTGTATTATATCACCAATATCCTCACAGATTAAAGACTCTTTCTTGAAATATTATACTTTTTTAATTGGAAAACCGAAAGTATTCTTACAGCATTACAGCTGCATTTGTCTCAAAAAGGGTGAGGCATTATTTCTTTAAGATTTCCTTCATCCTCACTGTGGCCTTAGTCCTTTCATTATCATTAACTCTGTATATTAACCTCCATATCCTGACATTACAGTATTTACTAAATTATTATAGTCTTGCTATTAAAAGTGGTAGTCATTATCATTATCATAATTCTTTGTAAAAAAAAATCCAATGAAGCTTGGGTTTATTATATCCTTTATTTTCTAAAACACTGAGCAGTGTATCTGTATAACACAACAATGTCATAAAATCACAGTTCATTCAATCTGTATGAAACAAAGTCCCCCTGAACTGTCTCTCAGACATAATATTTGGACTGGAATTTAGCAACTTTTACAGTTCAGGTATAAATGTATATACCTTCCTATGGAGTAATATATATTTATGATCTGTGTGAAGAAACAGAAGCAGCAGCAAATCTTTCGAATGCAGCTCAGAAAAATAGAATATACACAAAAATTTAGTATTTTAACATACATTTGTTTTAAATACCATGCCTTTCTATAAATATCCATTTGTCTGAATGGTATGTAAATACAGTAAAAACAGAAATGTATCTGTGAATATCATTTATGGATTATGCAGTACATATACAGACCCGGGATAAAATATACAGTAAATATGACTTTGTAGCTCTGCAGGTGTGACACTGTGACCTGTGGATTCTGTTATCATGAGGCCCATCTTTTCAAGAAATATACATAAATTGGTTGAAATCAATAATGAAAGAATAACAAGTAACAAAGAGAGGTTAAAAAAAAAAAGAAAAAGAATAAAAGATAACTTAAGCAAAGAGTTAAAGTTTTTTTTTTTTTTTGGTTATTCTTTATCCACTGTGAGGGTCCAAGGATGTCATATGCTGTAAAACCCTCTGTTGCAAATTGTAATTTGTGATATTGGACTTTATAAATTTGATGGAAAACTTGAATTGAATCATTATTATCATGAGTTATTACATACATGTAAATATTGCTGGTTCTGAAGAGTTGCCAGTCAGGCAGTGGGCACTCAGCAGATTATCTGTCTCAGCAAATAACCCCCCCCCCCCCAAATCACATTACAAGTCATTTGTATTCTTTGGCTTTTGTACATATTAAACAAACATGATACATTATGCTAATCAGTAATCTTTTGGTACAGTATTGGTGGGAGGATTTTGAGGGAATTTTGTAACCTTTAAACTGAGCTAGGCAAGCTGTTTCCATATTTCTACTGTTTGTGCTAAGTTGAGCTAACCAGTTGTATTTAACAGACTTCAATCATCTTAAGTAACTCTCTGCAAAAAAAAGCAAACGTGCTTCTTCTCTAAAATGTTCAACTTTGCTGTATAAATGAGGTTGAAATTTGTCTGTAAGAACCATTGTGATTTACGTATGAGAAAAGGGGTGGAAGCACTGTGTAGATCTTCAAGTAAAATCATGGGCCCCCACACTCCAGGACAAGTTGGTTTGGAGCCATCTGCCCTCCACCCCGTCAGGGTCCTCCTGGCTGCAATGTCCAGTCGGCAACTTCAGGTGTGGCAGCTGCCATCATTGCATTAATATCATCAAAACTGACAGATTCAAAGATGTCTTCAGTGCCAAAATCTACCATTTTCAAAAGCTTTGCCAACTGTAATACTACTTATGTGGTTTATAGACTTGAATGTGTGTGTGGCTGCTTTTATATTGGATGAACGAAACGTAGGCTTAAGGATAGATTGGCTGAACATAAATATGCTATACATACTAACAATCCTAACTATCCTGTGGCCAATCATTTCAAAGCTGCTGGACATACAAACTATAACTCAGTGAGAATTATGGCCATTGAGGTCATCAACAAGTCTGTCAGAGGAGGGGACAGACTTAAACATCTTCTCCTGCAGAGAGTTACTTAAGATTACTTAAGATGATGGATAATTACTCTGAGAGCGACCACCTTTCCAGGTCTGAATGAAGACATTGACTTCTCTTATTCCTATGAGTTCAGGGCAGATAATTTTGTACTCTACCCAGTTAGTCTGTTTCCATCTAGTGTATATGTATGGCATTGTTCTTTATAGGGCTTCTGTAAAGTTCCTCATTTATGCTCCTTGTGGTCTTTTTGTAAACCATGAGTATCCTCCCTCTGTAAAATAATAAGTATATTCTTCCTTTGGTCCACAGTTGACATCACCCTTGGAGGGCATTGTTCCCTCCTAGTATTCTCTCTGGACATTGCCTCCAGGCACTGCTTCCAGTTAATTTCAAAGTTTTTCTCCTTTTTTCTCTATTTTCAGTGTTATTACTACTTTTTATTTTTTTATTTTTTACTTTATTGGGTACCTAATCATTCTTGTTATGATTATTTTATTTTTGATATTTTCACATTTTATTTCATTTTTCATGGGTTCGTATAACTGTCAGTGTTCTGTCACTGATTGATGATGTAAGCAGCCTACCTGCAAGACACAGGTGTGCCCCATGTTCTAATCACTAATTGATGTCAAATTGTCAGTATGTACGCGTTCAGACTGTTTGGACCTCAACCCTGATGAAGGCTCATTTGAGGAGCTGAAACACGTTGGTCCCTGTTTTTAACTTTGTACCAGCCATGCCACAGTAAAGGCTTTTTAATTTTTTTTCTAAAACAGAGTCGCCTTGGTTTTTCAAGTTTTTGTCCTGCATTTAACTCTGACTGCTTCCTCTTTGGTATGTATTCAACTTGATAAATTTTTTGAAACTGACAGATACCCTTTTTATAACACATTCTAACCGTTTAGTCATGGACTTTCCATGTCGATACATGATGTCCAAGGTACCCTGGGTGTGTTGGTTGTTGATGTTGTGGGATGTTGTGTCAACTTCAGCCTGTTAAATGCATTGTCTGTGTTGGGATTCACAGGACCACAGATGATTTATCATTTGGTAAAATCCTCACTGGACAATTTAAGGGCTTCTTCCTCTGCATGCTCTTTGTCTTCAAACAAAGAGAGCTAAGTGACACCCATCTCCACAGGAGATCTCACCTCACACCTCAGTGAGACTCACGTCTCAAAACTTGATTGGACAAGACCTGTTACAGTGACATGTGACTGATGTCACAGGCATTTTGTCCAAGACCTGCTCCCTTCCACAGAACTCCCTCTTTTTGCTCCAGCTGCTATAGCAGCTGCAAACCGCTCTCCGCTTGGGCCTGGAACAGTCCAGAGGCCTAGACCCTGGCTCCATAGCCCAAACCACTAAAGGGAGGGCAATTGATCACAGACTCTCCTGCGAACACAAGGTTTGCAACCAGCTTTCCAGCAACAAGGAACTAAGTGATTTAGCATCCGGCGTCCAACTCTGCAAGGACCCTGAGCAACTGGCTTCCTCAGATCAGAACCTTTGGAACAAAGGACCCAACAAAGACTGCACCTGGAACCACCTTCCCAGCCTTCTTCTGCCAGCTAACAAAGCAGCACCACCAAGTGGCTCTTTCTTCCATCCATTCAAGGATCGGTAATGTAACAACTGGGCATAGCTTATCACAGCTTTACAGGCTAAGCAAGACTGTTTAACTTGTTGTACGTGATTTGATGCTGTTTACTGAGTTATTGTTGTGATAGATTGCAGTTAGGTCATTGATTAGTTGGCTTCGCCACAGCTAGGTGTTTAGTTTGCCAATACTGTTCACAAACAGATTCTTGCATGCAACTAAACAATCTCTGCACTAATTCAGACCATTTGCAACACATATCACATTGACATAGACTCATTAACAAATAGGCTTTCAACAGAGCTACACCCAAACAGGCATCTCAAAGTTCTCGCTTCTTTTCCTTTGTCTTTGTCCTGACCACATGGTCGGTCAGACAGACACCTCCCCCAACCAGAAGCCAGCCTTGATTCGGCCATTCAAGAACTCTGAAATCCTTCAGGCGCTACTGTTAATTTTGGTTGTTGTCATTAATTTAATTATTAATCAAACTCTAAATTAATAGTTTTAGCCTATTTTATGAGACTGATATCTTTAACTGGCTATCATTGTTCCCTTTATGGGAATGGTGCCCCACGAGGTGATTTAATGTTAATTACGTCACATTATTTAACATATTATTAATTATTAATAATAATTATTAATTATTTCCGATAGCCAATTAAACCCCAACATATTTGGTACCTCCATGTGAAGCCTAGTGTGTTGACCCCAACATATTTGGTGCCACCGTGTGAGGTAAATATATGTTGATTCCCAACATATTTGGTGCCACCGTGTGAGATAAATATATGTTGATTCCCAACATCTGTTTTCAAAATTCATTATTTATCTGATCGTTTTCAGTTCATTCATGTTAATGATGAATCATCTCTACGTGCTAAAGTTTGCTTTGGAGTTCCACAAGGTTCTGTGCTCGGACCAATCCTATTCACTCTATATATGCTTCCCTTAGGTAACATCATTAGAAATCACTCTTTAATTTGCCATTGTTATGCGGACAATACACAATTGTATTTATCGATAAAGCCAGAAGAAACTGATCAATTAACTAAACTTCAAAAATGCTTTAAAGACATAAAAACCTGGATGAGCACCACTTTCCTTTATGTTAAATTCAGACGAAAGTGAAGGTATTGTTCTTGGCCCCAAACAACTCAGAGACTCGCTATCTGATGATATAGCTTCTCTGGATGGCATTGCTCTGGCCTCTAGCACTACCATAAGAAACCTCGGAGTAATATTTGACCAATATTTGTCTTTTAATTTCCATTTAAAACAAACCTCACGGACTGTGTTTTTTCATCTGTGTAATATTGTGAAAATTAGGCCTATCCTGACCCGAAAAGATGCAGAAAAATTGGTCCGTGCTTTTGTTACCTCTAGGCTGGATTACTGTAACTCCCCATTATCAGGTAGCTCTAATAAGTCTTTAAAAACTCTCCAGCTAATTCAGAATGCAGTGGCACATGTACTAACAGGAACTAAGAAACAAGGTCATATTTCTCCTGTTTTAGCTTCTCTGCACTGGCTCCCTGTAAAATCCAGAATTGAATCTAAAATCCTACTCTTACTCAATATCAACCATCCCTAGATGTCTCTCTCACCTGACAACACTGCTGTTCTCATTCACGCTCTGGTCACATCCCATCTTGATTATTGCAATTCTATCCTCTCTGGTCTCCCACACAAATGCCTTCATAAACTTCAATTGGTCCAGAATTCAGCTGCCCATATCACTCGAACTCCCTCCATAGAGCACTTCACTCCTGTTCTTCAACAACTTCACTGGCTCCCTGTCAAACTTTGTATTGACTTCAAGATTTTACTGCTCACCGTTAAGGGCCTCATAGCCTAGCCCCATTGTATCTTTCTGAACTCCCTCATAATCACATTGCTTCCCGTACTCTAAGATCCTCTTCCTCAATCCAACTCGCCGCACCTTCTGCTCGCTTGTCCACCATGGGAGCTAGAGCCTTTAGCTGCTCTGCCCCCCTACTTTGGAACTCTCTCCCACAAGAAATCCGCAATATTGACTCTCTCTCCACCTTCAAATCGCATCTTAAAACACATCTTCTTAAACTGGCATATGCCATCTGATTCATTCTTGATATTTATTTTGTCTCCTGATATTTATTTTGTCTTGTCTGTTGTTGTTGCTGTTATTTTTTGCATTGCTTGTTTTTAAACTGTGATTATAAGATGTCCTTGAGTGCCTTGAAAGGTGCCTTTAAATAAAAGGCTTTTTTTGTCGGTGTCCGATGCTGGAAGTCACTGACCAAGTGCCAATATTCGATGACTTCACAGTGAGACAGGGTTGCCTTTTCCACCAAAATTAGCAAGTGTACATGTTTTTTTTTTTTTTCAAACAGATAAAGCCACTAAAAACGTGTGTGTGAGGTTTTGTTTTAGTTTGTCATGTTCAACATCATGGACAGGCCAAAAAACAAATTAGTGAACAGCAGAATGCAGCATGGAGGCCTGTAAAAACTTTATGGTGGTTACTTCTGTTTAGTCTCTCTTTCAAACTTGGTGCAGACTAATTTGGAACAATGTTTGAGCGCTGCTTGGATTGAGACAGCACAACTTCATGTAGACAATCATTAAAGCTCAGGGTGGACTATAAGCTCCTGGCAGAGACAATTGAAAGCCTGGGGAAAAGGTGTATTTTTTCAGGCTTGATCCCGTAACTTAGATGGGAGTCAGAGATGTTTAGCAGGCTCTACAGTTCTGATCAGTGGATAAGCAACTTTTGTACAGCATATGGTTATGTATATATAAACCACTTTGACTCTTTTTGGAACAATTCTGATTTGTACAAGCATGATTACCTCCATCTCAATAACAAGGGAATTACAGTTCTGGCCTCCAACCTCGCCACCCACCTGTCCAGCCTTATTGACTGACACCATTTCTCTAGTTATACAGGTGCAGCTTGTAATTGTAATTTAATTTTCTTTGTGTATTCTTTGTGTTTTCAAATACTTCAGATGTCTAGACCTCTTAACCTCCCACCTAGATACGCAGGGTACGCCAAGTGTGAAATACACCCTAGGGGTTCCGAGCCAATACTTGCGGCAGATGAAAAGAGTGTGAAAACAATGGGTAGGGGTGCCGCTCCCTGCCGCAGACAGAAGGGTGTGAAACACACCTTAAGAGATGGTCCTCAGGTATAAATGTTTAAGCTTCCCCATGCTCGGGGCCTTTCTTCATTCTGACCACTCGTGTGCTGATTGACATTTTCTTTGCAAAGAAAATAAAAACCTTGTCGGCCGGCAGAAGTCTCTATTTCATTTTTCACCAGCAGCAGAGAATTTCCACAACAAGCTCAGGAATATAACAGTACCACCTATTCTGCCCTGTGCTCCATACAAACATGTAACCTCACATTCATCAGCTGCTATCCATGAAGCCTGCCCCTCCCTCATCCCAGTCATAACTCACAGCAGGCCTGTGCGTAATCGATGTTCACTGTCTGCTAAACTTTCTGGTTCTTCTCCTTATCTGGTTAATGTCAGCACTCTCAGAGGTAATCATGTCCCCCTGGCTAATCTTCCTGCCAACCTCAATTGTGCACTACTAAATATGAGGTTTCTCTCTTACAAGACCTTTTTATATTAACAACATTATTACTAAATATGGTTTGCATTTCTTCTTCCTCACTGAGTGCTGACTGTCTTCCACTGCCAATGTTGTTCTGACTGAGACGTCCCTCCTGACTATAGCTTTTTATTTTCTGCTAGGCAAGACTGATCAGGGTGTGGTCTTGCAGTCATCTACTCTAACTCATTTTCATGTACTGTATGCTCGTTTGGTGCTGTCTCATCTTTTGAATACCTGGCCATGGTCATTGGAACCCACCAACATGTTTTGGCAAGTTGCTTTTATAAGTTTGTGTTGAAGGAAGAGAAGGTTTTAAAAAAAGAAGTGCTTTGTTTTATCGTAGGCATAACCTCAATTTCTTATCTGAATTTTCTGAGCTCCTATCAATTGTTTTGACTAAATATGACAACATAGTTCTCCTGGGCGATCTGAACTTCCATATTAATGATAGTTCTGATTCCAAAGCAACTGAATTTCTGGATCTTCTCTCTAGTTTCAGTTTTTCCAACATGTCAAAAATGCCACCCACAATCGTGGTAATACATTGGATCTTGTTTTTACAAAAGGTGTCACTGCTGGCATTTTATCCTTATTGCAGGTCCCTGTCTCTGACCTTTCCTGTACCTTTTTTAATATTGCGTCCTGTGTGCTGAGTGTACGCTCTGAGCCTAACCCCCGCTCCTTTCACCATATGAATGACCATGTTCAGTCCCTTTTAGCTGACTACCTGCCTGAAAAACTTGAATCAGCTTCCTCATGAGCGTGTCTCTCAACTGCCTCACTGATAACATAAATAGTGCAATGCTAGAAACACCTGAGTCTTTCGCCCTCTTAAAACCAGTAAAGGCATGCGAACTGAATCTGTGCCCTGGTTCTCAGATCACACTCGCTTGCTAAAGCGGAGTTGTCGCAGACTTGAACACAGGTGGCGTGCTACTAAATCCGAATCCTCTCACCTTGCCTGGTCCCATGGTTTTAAATGTTATAAACGTGCACTTTATACTGCAAGGGCAGCTTATTTTTCCAAGTTGATTGAGATGAATAAGAATAATCAACGGGTCCTGTTTAATACTATGGTTAAGCTGATCCAGTTGTCCCCTGTTTTAATCTTGTCTTTTACTGCTGATGATTTTCTTAACATAGTTGATCTACGCCCTGAGACCCGCTTCACCAGCTCTCTTTCACAGTTTGAACCAGTCTCCTCTGAGGCCTTAGCCTCACTGGTAGCAGCCTCTAAGCCCACTACGAGCACATCAGACCCTATCCCATCTGCCCTCTTTCACATGAACTCTTTCACATCTTTAAATGGTCCTACATGCACCATCTTCAATATGTCTCTATCCGAGGGATCTGTCCCATTAGCATATAAATCTGCAGTCATTAAAACGCTCCTCAAAAAACTCTGACCCAACTCTGCCAGTCAGCTGACTACTCATCTTGCCACTAATCTTTTTGATAAATTTCCATCTGGCTTCCAATCCTGTCATTCCACCGAAACTGCCCTGACCAGAGTTGTTAATGATCTGCTGATCACAGCAGATACTGGGTCTGCTTCCATACTTTTAATGCTTGATTTAAGTGCGGCATTTGACACCGTAGATCACACTATCCTCTTACATAGGCGAGAGCACTGCGTAGGAGTCCATGGGTTGGCACTTTCATAGTTCCACTCTTATTTATCTCAGAATGTGGCATCAAATATCAATGCTATGTGGACGACCAGCTGTACATGCCACTACAGCCTGATGACCCTCTCAGACCCATAATCTAGAGGCATGTATATGTAAAATTAAACTATGGATGAGCCTTATCATGTTAAACGCTGCCAAGACTGACCTAGTGGTGATCAAGCCCTCTAATTACAAGCAGTTGTCTCAAAAGTTTTGTTGTAATGTTGATGGATGTATGATCACGAAGAGTTTGTGCTTAAGAAACTTAGGAGTCACCTTTGACCATACTTTATCTTTTCAGCCTCATATCAGGGAGATCACCAAATCAACCTTTTTTCATCTCCGTAACATTGCTAAAATCTGCCTGTTTTGTCTCGTTGTAATGCTGAAATCGTCCTCCATGCTCTTGTGTCTTCTAGATTAGACTATTGTAATGTTCTTTTCTCTGGCTTCCCTGCATCTGCTACTCGTAGTCTTCAACTTGTACAGAACACTACCACTAGAATTTTGACCAGAACCAGTAAATACAGTCATATAATTCCTGTCTTAGCATCTCTGCACTGGTTGCCTGTCCAGGCCAGAGCTGATTTTAAGATCCTTCTTTTAACCTACAAGGTATTACATGGTCTGGCCCCATCCTACCTATCCGAATTACTCACACCCCATATTTCGCCTTGTCCCCTGCGCTCTTTGAACTCTCACCTTCTGGTCATTCCCTCTGTAAATAAAAAATCAATTGGTTGCAGGGCCTTCTCCTACCATGCACCTTACTCATGGAATCGCCTCCTGCTACATATTAAAGAATCCAATTCCATTGCAATTTTTAAAACACTTCTTAAAACATACTTTTTTACACAATGTTTTGGAGAAATTTGACTTATCTAATTGTTATATCCTTGTCTGTTTTCATTTGTCTTTTTGTGTGTTTTTGCTTATTTGGCTGTCTACTCTTTTTATTGTAATCGATTCTGTAAAGGGTATTGAGACCATGTTTCTACCATGGTAATTTTACTCTCTAAATAAATTGAAACTGAAACTGAACTGAGACAGACAATATTTTGTGATGGTGTGTTATTGCATCTTGTTGGTAAAGGGACTTAAAATTAGCGTGTTCACCCAGGTGTTGTGTTCCCATCAATGCTGATTGAAGTCGGAGCCAATAAATGCCTGTGACTACTGCACAGTCATTTTATCTGAATGTGAATGCCAGTTATAATCTGTCCAGTACATTAAAGCCAGATGTTGTAATTGGTGGGCGTTTTTGTGCAGTGAAAAGGGGACTTTAATCTACCAAGTGACAATAAATTACTATAGGAGAGGATCATTATTACAGTTAGGATTCCTCTTTGCCTCCATGATCACATATACAAGGATGATGTGCTGTTTAGCAATTTTGAGCTATTTGTTTGTAGGAAACAAACATGGACTCAAAAAACCTTAAGTAAGTAAGTAAGTAATTTGTACTTAGATATCACTCATCATTTTGAAAAACTAAGTCAAAAGTCAAGTTTCCATCCAAATATAGCACAAATTTCACCCACATTTCTAAAAAAGTGGCAAAAAATATTAATGTGTGTTTCCATCCAATACCATTATGTGAATATTAGGAGTTGGTTGATGAAGATAAATGGTTGATGGCACAGTTGGATAACCTAATGAAACAGCAGAGATTTTCTATCAGTTGTCAAAACCAGAACAACTTGTTTGGCATCACTGTTTGGGACGTGGCTACAGAGCCAACATGCTTCAAAGACAAGTACTTGTAGCATCACACTGCATCTTTCTGCACAGTGTGATACTGTGGTTCACTTTATCACCATGACCTTGTGGGCAGCAGAGAAAGTTGATATCAGTTTAAGCAATTATTCTACCACTTTAAAGCAGACCATTTTAACTCCATAACAGAAAATGGATCTACATAACAAAAGTTAAAAAAAAAAAAAAAAGGTACAGAGACTCTCTCTTCTGAGGGTTCAGTTTTCTGCTTTGAATAAAAATATTACTACACAATATGAATATTGTAGTAATATTACACCCTAGTAACCAGGCTGGGGTTAAAGTTTACAGTTTAATCCCACCCTGCTTTTTCTGCTGCAGCACATTGCAGCCTCTCACTAACTTCATCTTAAAAGGTTATGGGATATCACTTTTTTTTTTAACAACACAGCAAGTGCTGACAACAGAGCTCCTACAGACTGAGCCTGTGGTAACTAACAGATATCCTCAGTCAGGTCATCTGTCTTTTTTACAGTCTGTGTGAAGACTAAACCTCCTCTGTAATACTGACCCTAACATTAGCTTATGGGATATTTGACTCACATTAGAAGTGTCCTAAAAGTGTAAGTAGTACCTTTGCAGCACATGAGTGTGTGTATGTACAGCAGCTTTCAAAGGTCAGGGTCATCCCCCCTGAGGGTGTTGAACTCTTCAGGGGCTGAGTACTTGTCAGCACCCTGACCAGCTGACTGGCGGAAGCCTGCTGCAATCTCGTCAAAGGTGCGACCCTTAGTCTCTGGCACCTTGAAGTAGGTGAAGCCGAAGAAGCCGAGTAGCAGGACAGTGAAGATGATGAAGACGTAGGGGCCACAGAGTTGCTGTGGGACATCAAAGCCAAAACATCACTTTTTTTAAAAAATTATAGGCACAACATAGTAGGTGTGCAACAGTCAACAGTTAGGAAGGTGTAAACATGGCGGTTTGTAGAAATTGCACTCATAGTCCCATATTTAATAATTTCAATCGTCTTACAGGAGGTGCCCCCTTTCAGTTCTCACAATAATCTACAAGAGGTATTGATACACTGTCAGATGTATGGGCTGACAAAAGAATAAGATATTTTAAAGATTTGTGTACTATGTACAATGTCCCTAGAAGCTCATTTTTCTTTTACCTTCAGCTCAGGTTAGCTTATGGGGTCCTGTAGGGTGTAGCTTTAACAATTCATCTACTCCATTCTTTCCTAGATGTGAGAAGTTGAACTAGAGGTTTAGTATCTAAGATTTATTCACTCTTAAACTCTGTCTGCAAACCTCTGGCAATCCATCAAATCTGGAGTAGGGATCTTTGCTGTTCTGTGGATGACATTTACTGGTTAACAGTCTGGAACAATTTGGATGGTACTTCCAGAAGTCCTGACCACAGGCTAATCCACTTTAAATTTCTTTCTATTTTCTTCTACAGTTGGTTTACTAAAGCCAAATTGTAGTTTGTTACCTATGTTAACCTATGTTAACCTATGTTAACCTATGTTAACACAATAAAAAACAAAGCAGTTTGGACTGGACTGAGGATAACTGTAACATTCTAATATTATATTAAATTAAATCTGTGTTACCTCAATGTACTGAAAGCACATTCCCACTAAGAAGTTGGCAGACCAATTGGAGAAACCAGCAACTGCGATGGCAGCAGGTCGGGGCCCCTGGCTGAAGAGCTCGGCCACAATGAACCAGGGGATGGGGCCGGGGCCAATTTCAAAAAAGGCTACAAAACTGAAGATGGCCACAATGCTGACATAGGACATCCATTTGAACTGGTCCTGAGGGACGCAGCACAGCACAAAGGCTTTCAGTCACTGTATCTAAAAAGCCAAATAGATTTAGATAATATTAAACACTTACCAACAACGCCATGGCAACAGTAAGAAAAACTGCTGAAACTGCCATTCCCATCAAACCAATGAGTTGCAGAGGTCTCCTGCCCATTCGCTCCACCACAAACAACTGTACAAACAAAAACAATGTATCTTAGTACAACATGAAATGTAATGCTGTAGAGATAAACACCTAAGCCTTTTTGTTTTTGGTTCTTTTGGGACTTACAGAAACCACAGTGAAGACCGTGTTGACCACTCCTGCACCAATAGTTGCATAGACAGGCTGAGACACACCTGCTCGCTCAAAGATCCCAGTTGAGTAGTAAAACACCTAAAGATGATGACATCACACAGCAAACAGTCACTTTATATTTGTTGGAATTTGAGTTAGTATGTTTGCACAGTTGTTCCCACTACGCATGCCCTTCAGCTCTTTCTGGGGGTTCTTGAAATGTTCCCAGGCCTGACTTCATCTATCTGATCCTGAATAGGACACACCAACACCTGTTTGTTGCTTTGACTTACAGCATTGATTCCAGATAGCTGCTGCGAGAGCTGCAGCATGATGGCAACAAAGATAGGCTGGCGGTACATAGGGGAGCGGAACAATTCAGGGATGGTCACTGTTTTCTCCCTCATCATTTGCTGGCTCTCCTCCTTCATCTCTTGCATGTCCTCACTGACATCATCGGTGCCCCGCAGCTTCACCAAGACTGGAAGACAGTAGATCAAGTTAGAGCTGTGCCAGCCTGGAGAGGGATTTATAAAGCTGCCTTACACGGAGGGTGCCAGATGGGTTTGGCAGGATATATGTGGTCAAAAGATGACACATTACCAACCTTTCTGCCAGCTCATTTTACTGCAGTAAACATACAGTAAAGATCACAATTCCTTAAACTCTTGCCAAAGTTATGTTGTTTTATAGATGTGTGTTTTGTGAAATGTATCTGTGTGAAAAAAGTGTTAATTCAAATGTCTGTGTGTGTGTGTGTGTGTGTGTGTGTGTGTGTGTGTGTATCTCACTGCTGTGGGCTTTGCTCTCCTCGTTACAGTTAATGAGGAGGTAGCGGGGGCTCTCAGGGCAGAGGGGCAGCAGGACACACTGCAGCACAGCAGGGAGCAGAGTGAAACCCAACAGGAGGGGCCAAAGGGTAGCGTTCCCCATGATGGATTCAATCCCAAAGATCTACACAGCACACACAACACACTGCTTACACATACTGTATACAACACTGTACACTATATTGAGTGTCAAAGTAACACCATTGTATTTTGTGATTTATACATAACTGACCCTCTCTGCAAAAATATTTTTCAGTGCACACTAAAATGGTTATTGTTATTGTTATTTATAAATGGACGCACATCCAGCAGACACAAAGAAACAGTCAAGCAACAGCACCAATCAAGTTTCTCTTACAGTTTACATCCATGTCTGTGAAAATGTGGACACTCCACACTCCAATGTCCCCCCTGGCAACACAAAAGATCTATACAATCAGCACAGTTTCAAGGTGGACCCCCAAGTTTAGAGTCATCAATTCAGTATGTGACCAAATGTAACTTTCTCTGTTTCTGTGTTATGACGTAGAGTAATGGGCAGAAAAGTGTTTTATGCAGAATATTATGATGTAACAGAGAAATTGACCTTTGACTTTGTCATAATGGTACCATTTTATCCCAGTAGACATTAAGTTTTGGACAAAAACGTGGTTGCAAGGTCACGGTGACCTTGACCCTTGACCACCAAAATCCAATCAGTTCATCATTGAGTCCAAGTGAATGTTTGTGCCAGATTTGAAGAAATAACCCTCAAGGTGCTTGAGATATCACATTCACAATTCACATTCCGCTTAAGGGGACACACAGACAAAGGAACGGACAACCTTAAAAGAAGGTTCACAAATATATTTCTGATGCACAAGCAAATATTTCTTGTTTTGTATAAATGTAACTCCCGTGCTGCACCTCCACTTACAAAAGCATTTTTTTCAAAAGGGAATTATCTGTTGCCAATCAGATGTCTCCTTCCACTTCAGCAAATTACATGAGTAGATTGGAGATTTAATTTAATCACATAATATCACATCTGGGCAGTCTACAATTATAAATTAGAGGATGAAGGAGAGAATGAAGGTCAAACAGCTGCTGCAGGTCAGAGGTCAACCTCAACATGGTGTCTTGTAGCTGCTCTCTGAGTGTAAGTGAGGCATAACAAGTTTAGCTTGTTTGCCCCTTAATGAAATGTTCTTGAACTATGAATGAAGTTGTCTCGTTGGCTCAGTCAGTTAGAGAATGTGTGAATAACCTGTTGATGACTTCAGTGAATGCACTACTTTGCACTGACTGAGTCTGCTGTGTGTTTTCCAACACTGAACAGAAACTGGATTAATGTGTTTATATAACTCAGCATTATAACATTAGCTAATGACAATGTGGTGGCTTTGCCCTACTTAAGTTAAAACCTTAATCATATCAGGAGTGGATTACTGTGTGCATGTTAACAAAGTTGTTGTAAAATGTAGTCAACATGGGGTGTTGGTGGCTTAGTGGATAAAGCAGGCACCCCATATACAAGGCTGTTGCCACAGCGGCGTGGGTTCATCTCCAGCCTGTGGCCCTTTGCTGCATGTCATTCCCTCTCTCTCTCCTCCTTTTACGCTTTCCTGTCGATTAAAGGCAAAAAATGCCGATAAAAAATGTCTTTAAAAAAAAAATGTAGTCAACGCCCCCAAGTCCTCCAAGATACTGATCACTGTTTGTCAGTATGAATTTTCAACACGTTACCTCAATTGCAGAGGAGCAGCTCTTTATGTCTCTAAGAGACTTTGATTAGAATTCACCATGTGAGCTGAGGTAATACAGATAATTCTACTCACCCCTTTAACAGTTTATTGAAAGTTTTAACAAGGGAACAGACAAGGATCGCTTCACTTCGTAGGAGACTGATCATAAATGGGCATGCATGTACAAAATAGGGGAAGGAAGAAAACAAGAAAAGAATAAAATAATGAAATAACTAGAATTACCACTTTGCGTTACTGTGCCGCCATGCACAAGTCAAGCTGCACTTATAGTTTGGATCCATGCATATATAGAATATATATGATATGGCTGATAGTAAATAAGAAGATGCGCCGCACACAAAGCTCACTTGAGCTTGCTATTAGTATGAATACAGACCATGAAAGTGGGGCCTCACGATCCCTCTGACTTTTGGGGTTTTAAGCAAGAGGTGTCAGAAAAATTACCACAAGGATAACTGGCTTGTGGCAGTCAAGCGTTCATAGCGAAGTCGCTTTTTGATCCATCGATGTCAGCTCATCCCATCGTTGTGAAGCAGAATTCATCAAGTGTTGGATTGTTCACCTACTAATAGGGAACATGACCTGGGTTTACACCAGCCTTTTCTGTGAGACAGGTTAGCTTTACCCTATTGATGATGTGTTGTTTCAATAGTAATTCACACTTGTGACTACTACTGCCACTACTCATTTACTATATATGTGATGTTTCCTGCCATTTTTTTTATTTCTGGGACGAACGTGATCCTGACTCCTCACCATACAATTTGTCCCTTTTCCCCAGCTGCAAAGCATGCTGACCCTGACAGGCCGTGGCGAATCTCCATCTCTGTTGCTGCTTTGGTGGGCTGGTAGGCAGTCTATGGGCTAGATGTATTTCCAGCAGTTACAGGAACTAGAGCTCAAGCATGAATGGCATCTCATGTTGCAGAAACTATAGACTATTATATTGTTTCCTTCTGTTACCTGTGGTACACCCAGGATTTAAATAGTGCAACACTGTCTTCTGTTATCTCAATCATCAATGTGATCTCCTAATTTTTGTGTTTCTTCTGGACAGCCTCAATTTGTTGTTTGGATGTTTCAGCAGTGCTCTCAACAACCTGTCCTTCAGCCTTATCCATACAAGAACTCAGTATACCAATTTTCCCTTCTATGTCCTTGACAATAATTCATTTCTCTTGTATCATGCTCAATATTCTGCATGGACACACAGATTGCTCTTATATATGAGGCAAGAAAACATAAGGGTTTGCGTTTGGTGCAGACAGTGAATCTGTGGGTGGCCTTTTAACAAAGGAGTATTGGTTGGTACAGACAGCTGCAACAGTGGTTAACCTTTGGCCCTGTTTATACCTGGTGTTAACATGCATTGATCCGATCAGAAGTGGACAGCGCTAACCACAAGTGTAACTGAACACCAGGAAGCACTTGGATCTGATCACTCACACCAATTGCCGAGGAAGTCTGGGACATATTTTACCACATATCTTTTGAGGTGCAAATGCTAATGTGTCCTGGTGCATCCTGACAAGGACTAGGTCATCAGTGCAGGACATGGTGGTTGTTTTGTTGACAGCACACAAAGGCTCTATAAACTTGCTCATTCTCTGATGAGTTGGATGGAGTGTTGCTGTACAGAAATAACCACTAACATGACTAGCGAGCATGATAGCAGCCAGTGGAGCCAGTAGAGTGTTGACATAATAACTGTGTGACCTTGTAGCGTAAGTGACCTAGGCAACTGCATAACAAATACCAGGTCTGTTTGACATGCTAAGGAATTTTCCAAGTTTTTAGATTAGGCATTGATATTTTTAGTTGTGAAGGGTTAATAAATGATTCTTACTGTTGGGTCGGGTAGCATTACTCGTTTATTGGACATTATTTTTCAGGGTCGTGTTTCAACTTTCTAAGCTTCCATCTTCATTTTGGGTCCATGTACACTGTCAGTGTGAAGCTTGATATTATCAAACTTCAGGGGTATTTCCTCTTATTCTAAAGCAACTGAAAAATGGAAATGAAGAAGTCAATTGTGTTATAAATGTTAAGGGTCTCACCTGTGCCATTAGAATGCCGATCACTACACCAAGTTGATGCAGAGTTCCTAATGCTCCACGGAGAGACGTGGGTGAGATTTCCTCGACATACATGGGCACAAAACCAGTGCAGAGGCCACAGAAGAGACCAACTATGAAACGTCCAATGATGAGCATCTCAAAGGAGGCAGCCAGCTTGGAAAAGCCCATAAACGCAGCAGCAATAAAGGCCAGCACATTGGCCATGAGCATGGAGTTCTTCCTTTAGAGATCAGAGGAGTAGTCATTAATCATCTGTTTGTCTTCTAAGGGAAAGCGTGATAATAATTAATAATGTTATTGGTCATAGGAAGAGCCATACCTGCCAAAGCGGTTAACAAAGAGGCCGACAGAGAAGGAACCGAACATTCCTCCTACAGAGAAGATGGCCACAGAGAGCGACCATAGAGCTGTTAAAGTGGTCTGAGAGATGGGCTCTGAAAACCTGCTGCTCCAAGTCTCATTGTAGAAGCTCTCAATGATCTAAACCACAAAACAACACACAGTAAACTCAATGTGTTGGATGAATGAGGACAACCTGCTTGTCTCAAGGTTTGTTATGTGGCTGTCCACAATGATGATCAGTCACTCAGTTCATACTAATGTCATTTTTGTAACTGTCCAATGTAAAGTTTACACTATCATAGTGCTAATCTGACAATGCCAAACTGATATGGTCAACATTATATCTGTTATACACCAGTAGGTAAACATTGTCACTGTGAGCATGTTAGCATGCTGATGTTAGCATTTATCTCAAAGCTCTGCTGTGCCAAAGTACAGATCCATTTCCCACCTTTAATAGTGATTTTTGCCCAGGACAATAAAGTCTAATCTTAATATTAATCCATGGTTTAGGACAACTGTTATAAGTCAATATGCATGGTAGAATAGATTAGATAACACTATAGCAGCATACACATTATTTATGGTAAAATGTCCCAATAGGGAAACATGACATTTAGCAGAGGATCACCAACACACAATACATATTGCTGTTTGTGATTTTCCCACATTGGGTCATCACATATTAAACTAAAGGGGTCAGTTGAGATTAGGCAGCAGTCCACCTGCAAGCACTACATCTTAACCTGCCTTCTAACCGTGAGCTCCTTACTCCTTAATACCTTCAACAAAGTGCTGCATAATCTCATTAACCTGCTCAGTGTCATTTCAGATATCTGTGACATAACCTTCATTTGACGGCCTTGGTAGCTTGCCAACTGCCTTTGAGATGTAGGTGAATATGAAAAAACAAGGGGACTCCTATATATATATATATATATATATATATATATATATATATATATATATATATATATATATATATATATATATATATATATATGATAATTAGCATTGCATCCTTTTTAATTAAATAATATATTTGTAAGATCTTCTTTGTGCGCGAAATGTGCTTCCCTATGTATCTTTATCTATTGTGTGCAGCCCCAAAATTGTCTTGTGTGCACAAGATTAAAAAAAAATACCTTTTGTGACTTGAGAGGTTCTGTAGATGATAAGTTAAAGATGATACAGTAAAAAACAACGGTCTCAGTAGTGAAGATGTGGCTTTGTTTTTGGGATATACTAACATTATTATGGAAAGCATCATAACCACTTACGAGAAAACTTCAAGCAATAGTCTATTCATGAAGCGCCATGACTAAAATCAACAGGCCTGTAATTGGACAGGCATCTATATGGGACAGGCATTCAATTCCCTTTGCACTGTTGCTCATCAAAGAATAGGAAATCAATCAAATTGTTTATTTAAACCAGTATGAATATTACTTGTTTAAAAATTAGGCTTCAGATAACATATTAGTTACGAGAGAGAGAGAGAGAGAGAGAGAGAGAGAGAGAGAGAGAGAGAGAGAGAAAGGGAGGGAGAGAGTTCTGGCACTCAAGGATTAAAAAAACTACTCACAACTTGGATGAATTTTTATGAAAAACTGTGATTCTTTTGATCTGAGGACCCTTGCAGACTAAAAGAATATGAATAATTTACAGGGTAATTAAGGAATGGACACATAATTTGAGGTAGCCAACAACCTGGTTTTATACAACCAAAGAACTTCTATGAAAAAAACTGACCAGGCATCTAATTGAGATGGTCATTTATTTGTGTAGCCACACCAGGCTAGTAAAAGGGACTGGGCGTTTTGTTAGGACCAGGCTTTTAATTGAAGTTTTACGGTAAATTGTAACTTCTTTATTTCCTAGATTATATAACTCTTAACCTCTCTAACTCCAATAGGACGTCAACATCCTCGCTCCCCCCCTCCTCTGTTCAACGGTATCTCACAGACGCACTACATCATCAAACCATGTGATGTTTGGTATTGCCGGATTCAAGAAGCTCCCAGCTTTTCAAGAATAACATCGTTTTTCTTTTATTTCTTATGGATTTTGCACCAGAGCAGCCTAAAAACACAAAGTCCAAAATTGCCATGAGTGGTGACAAGTCATGTCATGCCGTCTTTCGACGGGAAATGTTAAAGGATTACTTGCGATTCTTATGCGGAGCCGCTAGTGGGGACTCCTACCACTATTTTTGGCTGAGATATACCGTCTAGAATGTGGGATCATAACTTTCACGTTTCATATGGCTTTATTTGGTGATATTTTATGGTGTTTCTGTGTCATAAACAACATCAGCTATCATAATCACACCTGATTTCAATAAGGTACAATTTTAGAAGCTGGCTGAGTATTGTTTGATCACTGATAGTACTGTTTTGAAGCGGAGTTACCGCTCTTGTCATTTGGAGCTCCGCCTGGATCTTTTCATGGAGCAATCTTCTTCAAATTTTAAACAAACGTTCATTGCTAGTGTTCCTACAGCCCAATAGTGTCATTTACCTTCGCAGATGAAACCACAGACAGATATTCATCCTGAAAAACATTTTCTATTTCATTTTAGGTAAAATCTTCAACTTTTTACTGACTTCAGAGGCCCATTACTCTGTCTCTGTATCACCTAGAATGTTTCTGACACTTTTCACAAGAAACTTCAGGGAGTTTTCTTTCTGGCAATACCTCATGCATGCATGTAATTCAGAGACTAAAGTCATTTTAATTTGGGTATGTCATTTTAGGCATTTTTGCTACAAAATGGGGGTGGAGTGCAACTTGATGAATTATGAAAATAGCCTTATTATTACTTGTGTATAGGCTTTGTTTTTGCTTTGTTGTTGTTAATGTTGTTGTTGTTGTCCCCAATTCTGAAACCAAACCTTTGCCCATGTGGTGCACTGTTGTATACTCAGCAGAGGTATGTTGTGGATTAATTTGTTGCCTTTGAACCAAGAAATAGTCTGTAGTGATGATCTATATTCAGTAAAAATTGTTTTTAATAAAACCAAAGAAAGTTTAGAGCACTCTGAAGAAAAACCAGGAGGCTGATCAGAAGTCCAATGCAAGAAGGTTTATTCTTTGTTCAGAGATGACATCCAAATAAACCCATTGGAGTTGGTGGTCCGAACCAAGAACTGCATCCAAAAGGCCTGGGCACTGACATTAATACTCGGTCTCTGTCTTTCTCTTGCTCACTTTAAGTTTTTTTAACCAATCGTATGTGTAGAACTACTGTTATTTTCTCTAATTCATATACGTCACAAAATCACTTCTACATCACTTGACCCTAGAAACCCTCTCAAACCAGTTAAAACTGGTTGTTTTTCTCAAAAGTGTGGACCTCAGCATTTTTCATCTTCCCTATCCAGGTCTGAGTTGGTGTCCATGTCATGTTGCTTGTGCTTGGACTGTCCTTGGGTCGTGTGTATTTCCCAGGTCGTGCAAGTACTATGGTGTCTATTAGCCTGCCAGTGGGCCCTAGTCTCTCTCTGCCCCCTCCTTCTCCTGGCTTGCTTTTACTATATGGGCTTCATTCTATTATTATATTTGGACCCTGCTTGGCTTTTTCTTTTAAATTCACACATGTACATTCACACACACATAATGATCAAATAGCTGTTTAAAACAAAACCTCAACAACTGATTTTTTTAAGCTCTCCAGGAGTCTATGGTTTTGCTTTTTTTTTTTTGTTTCATTTTAACAGTAAGAGCCAATGTTTGAGATGGATCTTTTCAGGTGAACTAAATCACCTCTCCGAATAAATGCTAGGGTGGTGAAGGCATTGAATGTACCACCTGGATTTTACCAGTTAGTTAGTTAGTTAGTTAGTGCATATGTTATTGTGTTATTGTATGGCTCTCCTATTATACCGCATTATTATTCTCACACATTTCTTTGTATGTTTCTTGTCCTTTTCCCTCCTTCTTTCTCATTCTATTCTCACACAATGAAATACTCACATTCTGGGGAGCATTGATGACACCAGTGTTGTAGCCAAACTGGAGAGAGCCAATCACAGCTGTCCCAACAGCCATCATCAGATGGGGTGTCACCTGTTGATATGAGCAGGGAACACAGATAAAGGTGCAACTGACATATGCATGTGGTCTTAACATTTAAATATCTTCTGTTTAAACAAGAGCGTGTCACACTCCTACAGTGTGATCTGTAGATTGAGACATTCCACAGAAATGTAACAAGCTAACTTTGAAAAATGTCTAATATTATAATGTTTTGAAGATGCAGCTGTCCTTTATGAAGACAGCAAGAAGATGAGATAAATACATTTTCATCCATGCCAACATTTAGTTGTGTACTGTATGAACTGGGCCAGACAGGTGAACGCTGAGACAACAGGACAGATCACCTGACTTTTTACTTTTTGCACAAAACTGGGATTTCCTTTAGTATCAGCCACTGACTGCAGAGTGTAAACCCAAGCATCTGTTACACTTGTCATGCTATAGTTTCTCAACAAATAACTATCACTCAGCAGCCTCTGACCCAATTTGAGCCATAGAGCCATTTCCACAAACACATACAAATATAAGTATGTTTACCATATAGCACAACACATCATTATTTAGTGGGGTTGTGGATGAATTAACAAACCAGCCTGCTAGACACAGGGCCAGGGGCCTTAGGAATAAGTGGGCCCTAAGCCAGACGTGTTGTCTAAAGCAGGGGTGGCCAAACTTATTTGATTGTGAGCAATATACAGGAAAATATAAGGAGTCACAGGACAAATACCAGCACAGTTTCCACTAACACAGCAAGAAAATCAGTCAGTTTACAGGCACAGTTAAGAGGAGCTATGGTTATAGCTCAACTAAGCCATTTAATTGAACTGGGGATCAATTAATTGACCAAAGTATGTCTGACTACGATAGGTGCTGATATGCCCCCTTTCAGCTTGTTGGTATTGGACCCTTTTCCGGTTGACCTATTACGTCACAGACCGAACAGTCTGTTCCGCTACTTTTTTAAACAAGACGCCATTCCGTGATTTCCTCCTGTTCATGAAATTTACAATTTTAACTCTTTCAGCTGACACAGCATGAACTGTGTCTCTTTGTCTGTCCAAAAATGTACAGCCCTGAATGTAGATTTGGCCATGTTGTTACTGGTTTCTTTTTTCTGTTACGCATTCAATGCTACTCGACCTCAGAAACTGTGGAGCATATGCAGACGCCTAGGCCAGTTTGGGTCCAATTTACTGTATACATGCAGGAGGAATTCCACTCTCAGTCGCGATATCTGGGTGTGTCAGTCTGACTTTGAAATTAGATTTAGTATGATTTCAGTTAGACTAACATTTTAACATGTATTTCAAAAGCCTGGTTTTAGTTGAACTAACAAAATCAATCAATTTTCTAATGTTGTGTAAACGTATTGAGTTTTTCTGGACCAGAAAAGTCCATTTACCATAGAAAATTTTCTGTCAAAATTATCACAACACTAGACAGTTTAACATTTCACGTAACAGTACTTTATTATTGCACCCACATATTACAAAGAGTATTTAACTATCTTCTGTCTGTGCTTACAGCTCAACATCACAGACGTGTGTGTGTGTGTGTGTGTGTGCGTGCGTGTGTGTGTTCTACAGTGACCATATTACTTTTTAGGATAACTTTATATGGGCTATAATCTGATACTGTTATCCATATTACACTATTGCTTTGCTATTACCCACCACAGAGAACATGAGAAGCTGGAGTTCCACCATTGTTGGCTTCTTTTTTTTCCCCACAACTAGTGGGTTTATAATCTTGTAATGTGTGATGGTGTGATGGCGTAGCAGTTACCTGGTCGCTGCACTCCATTCCAGCTGCTTGGGTCACTCACAAACCCCAGACTTCACTTCCAGTCTATAAAAAAAAATCCAGATGGTAGTAATCCGTTAGGCCAGGATACTCTAGTTTCTACAAAAACATATCTGCAATATCATTTAGTCCAACATTGATGTAAACAAATCTTTCTCAGTTCCTCCCTCCATTCACCTGCTGCAGTAAGCAGCTTAGTGACGTCAGCACTAAGTGGATCTTAATGGGCTGTCATGTCTCCAGAGGAGTAGTAGAATCAATGCGCTGATTCGCTGAGGGAAACACAGCAAGACAAACACATGTATCATCAGAGTGGTAGGCCTGATCTAACTGTCAGATATGGATCAAATATTCATCAAAATTGTAAATATATAAATATTCCCTATGAAGCACCTAGAGCATGGAAGAAGATGACAACCCTTTAAAAAGATATAAATTTTCCAGTATAAATCTGACAAATCTGAACAATTTGTAAAATGATAATTATAATAATATAATAATGATGATAATAATAATAATAATAATAATAATAATAATAATAATAATAATAGGCAAAATTCTTTGTGTGCAAATAGGCACTATTTAAGCAAGTATAAAAAATTAAAATGTAACAATTTTTTCCCTGTAATGATGGCCTCATTTACCTCTTAAGCCCCTTTACAACTGCACAGCAACAAACATAAAAAAGCACAACAACAAAAAAAAACAAAAACCCAAATACAGCTCACAACAGCTAACATCTAGCTTTTTAAGGGCACCTTAGGACTAAAATGGTCCTTATTTCTTAATTTTTTTTCTTAATATATCTGTCAGTTTAAAGGTTAATTGTATGAAAGTGGGCAAGGTTTTGTATTTTTACTATTATTTTTAAAATCCCATGACCCCATCTTTTCCAAATGTATAGACTAGGAGGTAAAAATTTCCATCCATCTGTTATTGGCTCCCATTATAACCACATATTTTTGATATGTTGTAATCCTGACATATTATAATGCTTTTCCCATGAAAACCTAATAAATCTAAGCCTCCCCCTTCAAAATAAAGGGAAAACAGGTTTTAGGTCCCCCTAAACCACCAGGGGCAGCACATCTCATTACAATAAAGTTTCAAGGCGTTGCAATGGTTCTCTTACCATGCAAAATGTATGGCAATATTAAAGCTGACCACCACAAAAATGTTCTTGGTGTGTTGGTATGGATATAAAAGAGTGGTTTGAATGTGGTTGAGACTATATTTTGCCTGTGTGTGTGTGTGTGTGTGTGTGTGTGCGTGTGTTTCTGGTGGTGGAGCACACCCAGTGTGCTGCTCTCCGTGGCACGGTGATTTTTTAACATCTAACGCTCACATATGCCCGTTGTAACTGCCATTGTTAATGCAGTAGCGATTTAAGAAGATGCGCTGGACACTTATCGCTTTCATGTGTCTTATGTCCGTACTGAAACCGAGTTTTAAACAAGCCTTGAACAGCGGCCAAGTCTACAAACAGCGCCTCCATGTCTTTCACCCATGTTTGACATCTACTGGGAATACAACACTATCTACCAGAGATGTTCCAGTGGAATTCGGGCAGTTCGTGCGACAAATGTCAGACCATGAGTGGACAACTTTTGAGGAGCACGAGAGAGGGTACAGAAAAGGACTGGACACCAAGCTGCTCCAAACTAAAACCAACTTCACTGTTATCCCTGGTGGTGTGGAGAAATGGGGCAGACTGATGTCTATCTTGATCAGCGCTTTCTATAAGAACGGAATATTCTGTGCCACGAAGCGGAACGGACGTTTGTATGGATACCTGTTCCTGAAATATGTCACCAGAATTCTGAAAAAGTTTCCTCTCTGTGACGATTATCCTGCGGAGGTGACACCGGACTCAATTACATCTTGGATTGAGAAGCAGCTACGCTTCATCCGTGAGTAGCCTACATACAACCTGCACTCCATGTCACCGGAGCCAAAACACGTCAGCAGCAGAATAAAGTTTCAGGAAATAAACTGACTTATCTCTGGCAACATAGTAAAGCAAAAGCAATTGATATTGTCATAAATAACAGCTGTTTCCCTGAGCCTCAGCCTACTGTGAGTAACACAGCGACTGTGTGTGATTACTACAAAGTGAAGTGTCAAAACACCCCACAGACTGACACTCCACTGGCCACGCCCCCTTGGCACAACAGTGTAGAAAAAATAGAATCAGGCTACTATCCACATACTGGTCTGTTTACAATGAAGGAGGTTGATGCAGTTCTGGGGTCCGTTTCACAAAGGAGGTTCAACAAACTCTGAGTCTAATCCTGAACTCTGAGTTGATCTACTCTGAGATAGGAAACTTTGAGTTTCCGGTTCCAGAACAGCTGATTTGAATCAGTTTAATCAACTCGGAGTAGTTTCACCTGGAGTTAAGCGCGTGCACCACAACTATAAAAAGCCAGCATCAATGGAGCCCCGATTCGACGACTCACCATGGCAACGGGGAAGAGGAAGGTTGCGTTTTTCACCCCACTAGAATTAGAAATCTTAATGCGCTCATACGGAGAGTTTGAACACGTTTTCAAAAAGAAGTGCATAGGCTTTGCAATCACAATAATATAACTGGGGAAAACTGCTGGAATGGTAGCCTATTAATTTATTTCAATTAGGTGCAATCCCGCGGGGGAGAAGCGCATTTGGCAGCAGTTTAGGATGAAATATAAAACATTGTTCAAACAGGTAAGACCTCGGCATAATCTCATGGGGATACCTCATTTTGATCACGTTTTACACTGTAAAGTAAACATGTGGCTGTTTGACTGTGCAGTTGTTTTATCCCCAACATAATGCTGTTTTCACACACATAAATGTCTTCTCATCTATATCATGTTCTGTTAAATAATTAAGCCTATTTAAACTAACACAGACTTCTACTCAGCCAACAGAAAGAAGGCAGATGCCTCTAAAACGAGCACACTTTTCTGACCGCCCTGCCTACAGTTGCCTTACTCAAGTGCTCAGCATCTCCGACATTGTACAAAAAACTTCCATTCGCAAAGAAACGCAGCGCAACACACAATATCTGCTGGGATGAGAGCATGACTACGATTGGTAATGTTGTAAATGTAAGCACGGATTAGGTTGTGTAGCTATGTAGACGATGGACTGTGACGTGAAACGGTACAGCTCAAAAAGATAACTGTGTGGAAATGCTAGAACATCTATGCGCGGTCTGATAACCATCTCCCGACGAATATTTAATTCTCTGCGCAGTAATGCTGCACCTTCATCCACGGGATCGTTATCAAAAGGACACGTTAGTGAACAAAGTTGCCACCTACTGTGCCTAACGGACTTCTAATATACTGACTCTGATTTTCTTAATGATTTTTTAAAATGACAGACAGCAGAACTATGCTACGCCAAAACTCGCCTGCTGACTGAATGAATGAGGAAATCAAATGGAGTGTGTGGCTCTGAAAGAGGGCAGAGACAGAGAGAAACTCGAGGTTCATTGAGAAAAACCCTGCTCCCGACCAGGTTAGGTTCATAGAGTCTGTTACTGCGGTAACTGACCGAGAGCTTAAGTTACCTCTGTCTCTGAAACAGGCTAGAGTTACCCCTCTTTCTCTGGTTTGAGTTACCTCCCTTTTTGAAACGGAAAACTCAGAGTTTCAGTCATTTCAGGGTTAACAGACTCTGAGTTTTCACTAAACCTGCTTTGTGAAACGGACCCCCTGGCCTCCCTTCCTAATAACAAGGCAAGTGGATCTGACGGAGTTATTTATGAGACATTAAAAGCCACCAGGCCTATGTCAACCCAGACTATTACATATATTTTCAATGCATGCCTGATTAATGAAAGGGTGCCCGATTCCTGGAGGGCCCCTTATTCACAGAATACCAAAAAAAGACAATGTTCCGGAAGATCCCTCCACATGGCGTGATATCTCTCTACTTCCCACAATATATAAAGTTTTCATGAAGTGCATGCTTGCTCACATCCTTCCCTGGCTGGTCGACACGGGTATGCTTTCCCCTCACCAGAAAGCATACATCTGCAGAAGAGGAATGGATGAGCATGTTCAGTTCTTTAGTTCATTTCAGTTCTTTATTGTCCCTCAAGGGGAAATTTAGTTTGCAGTGCAATTCAACATACAAGAGACAATCAAGACAATGTCAACAACAATCACAACCACAACAACCATGAATAAAATAGATCAGATCAAACTGTCCATGGAAAAAAATAAATCTATAAGGGAATAAGACCATATGGAGTGCTTATAGACAGTGTAGGTAAATTGAGTCCATCAAGACTCAGTGCAAATTAAGAACATTAACTGCACTTGGAATAAAAGAAAATTTAAACCTATTGCTTCTCACCTTGGGGAGCCTGTAACGCCGGCCAGAAGGAAGAAGAAAAAGTTCTCCTAAAAGTGGCCATAAAAACATATAAAATAATGAAAAATAATTAAAAACTTAATATCTATGTTTAGGTCTGAAGTTATTGAAAAGATCTGATGTGGTGAAAGTGAAATATATATATATATATATATTGCACTTTTATTACACTTTTATGAGAGGAACCAGTTTGGGTCCCTAGGTTAAAAAGAGTATAGTAATTTTTAAGGTGCCCCACTGTAATGGGAAAGGTTATGGTGGACATTCATACCCAGGTCAGATGACTCTGCAGTAGCTACAGGTATTAACCAATCCTCCAACCCTGATCCGCATTAATCATTAAGGTCCGAGCGCTGGCCACAGGCGGTCGTGAAGGCCCTATTGAGATTGCTCTGTTTATTAGGGCCGGAGCGCCTAGTGGTGCTAGCATCCTATTGAAATACAAGGAATTTTTAAGGCCCCAGCACTTAGTGGTGCGAGGACCCTTTTGAAATGTAAGGAATTTTTCTTCTTCTTCTTCCTCCTCCAAATAAATTGCCAATTTGACAGCCTTAACATACCCCAAAACTCATCAAACTTTGTGGATATATCAAAACTGGTAAAAACATTTTTTTTGATATTTTAAGGGTCTTACTCTTGGTTGCCAAAAAATGCTTAAGTATCGCCCCCTATGAAATTTTGAGGAAATAGCCCCTGAAGCTAATTTAACTTACATGTATGAAACTTGGTAGGTACATTAGGCCTTTACTGTGTAATTTTGGTGCATTTTTGCCCATTTCCAGGGGTCCTAAATTGATGAACTCCTCCTAGAGATTTCATCCAATCGACTTCAAACCTTGGTCTGTCCCACCACGAGACCTTGAAGAAGAAAAGTTATTCGAAGCTTGAGTTTTCGTCAAACCCTGTGACTGTGGCAAGGCGTCAAACTTGGGGGTCTCACCATAAAACAGGAAGTAGTTTATAACTCCAGCATACATGGTCCAGTCTTCCCCAAACTTCACAGGATTGATGGCAGTCCAGCCCTAAACACATCTACATGTCAATAATTCTGATAAATATAGCGCCCCTAACTGGTCATGTTTTAGACTTTGATGTACATCTCCTACAAAAATGACTAGATCCACCTCAAACTTGGTCAAAAAAGTCATAAGATGTGAATGACGCTTTATTGCGGAAACTGTGAGTTTTCGTCGAAGGGCGTGGCCATGGCTTGGCAGCAAACTTTGATGTTTCGCTGTGATGATAAACGTTGCTCTAACTTGACTCCATTTGGGAAAATCTTGCCAAAACTTCACACATATGATGACAGTCCAGCCCTGAACACCGCCATAGCACCACCTACTGGCAACAGATAGTTACTTTATATATTCTTTGATGTCCCTCTTCTAGCAGGTTAATCAGACCTACCTCAAACTTGCTGATCTAAGCCCTTAGACGTTGATGATACTTAAAAATGAAGCTCTTGAGTTTTCATCAAATGCTGTCACCGTGGCACGGCCTTGTTCGCCATTAAACAAGATGTTTTGAAGGGACAAGGGATGCTTGAAAACTCACCAAACATGGCGTACACATCACAGGTCACAGGTCACATGTCCCGTTGTCTGATGTGATTTTGATTTTGTGAATGCTCAACAGCGCCCTAGAATATTTCAATTAAGCAGCCCCCAAAGCTGGTTTGACCTGCACATATGAAACTTGGTAGGCACCTGTAACACTCTATCACGTACAAAAAAGCCTCTTGAAGCCATGCTCCAAACCAACAGGAAGTCCGCCATTTTGAATTTATTTGTGCCACTTTTGTGCATTTTTGCCCATTTCCAGGGCTTGTAAATTAATGAACATGTCCTACAGTTTTAATCAGATTTGCTCCAAACTTGGTTTATGTGAGCCTGACTACGTTGCGACCAAAAGCTATTACAGGATCTGCCCAATGTTGAATGGCGTACCCGCTGCAGAGTGTTGAATTTTGAGGTCTCGCCATGAGAAACGAAAGTGCTATAACTTTGGCGTAAATGGTCCGATATCCACCAAACTTCACATGATTCATATTAGTCCTGCCCTGAACACATTTACATAATCATATTTCCTGATACCTATAGTGCCACCTAGTGGTGACAGGAAATAGGTATCATCAAACACTTATCTTTCAATTTATCTGAAAGTTACATGTTGTGGTGTATATTTGATTTATAAAAGCATGATGTATAATTAGTGCGCTCTCCAACTCCCTTTAGTGGAAAGAGGCCTGAGCGACGACGAAGTCGTTGGAGGACCCTATTGAAATCGCACTGTTTATTATTATTACTAAGGTCCTCGAGGACCCTATTGAAATTGAGCTGTTTATTATTATTGAGGCACTGAGCGACGACGAAGTCGTCCGAGGACCCTATTGAAATCGCGCTGTTTGTTGTAAGGGCCCAAGCGACGACGAAGTCGTCCGAGGACCCTATTGAAATCGCGCTGCTTATTATTAGGGCCCGAGCCACGTCAAAGTCGTCCGAGGACCCTATTGAAATTGCGCTGTTTATTATTAGGGCCCGAGCGATGACGAAGTCGTCCGTGCAGTCTTTGTGGTGTCCCTATTATCATAGCACTGTTTATTATTATTAGGGCCCGAGCGACGCCGAACTTGTCTGTGATGACCTTATAATCGTGCTTTTATTATTATTTGGGAATCAACATATATTTACCTCACTCGGCGGAACCAAATATGCTGGGAATCAACATATAATTGATGGCACCAAATATGTTGGGGTCAACACACTAGGCTTCACATGGAGGTACCAAATATGTTGGGGGTTTAATTGGCTATCGGAAATAATTACTAATTAGAGAGAGAGAAAGAGAGAGAGAGAGAGAGAGAGAGAGAGAGAGAGAAGAGAAAGACAAAGGCGGGTGTGGTGATCAAGTAGCCGCTTGGCCTACAAAATAAAATGTCTGACAACAGAGAACTACCAAAATGGCCGAATCAAGGCCAATCAAGGGGGAGGTGTCTGTCTGACCATGTGGTCAGGACAAAGACAAAGGAAAAGAAGCAGGAACTTTTAAATGCCTGTTTGGGTGTAGCTCTGTTGAAAGCCTTTGTTAATGAGTCTATGTGAATGTGATTTGTGTTGCAAACAGTCTGGATTAGTGCAGAGATTGTTTAGTTGTGTGCAAGAATCTGTTTGTCAACAGTATTGGCAAACTAAACACTTAGCTTTGGCAAAGCCAACTAATCAATGACCTAACTGCCAACAATCACAACAATAACTCAGTAAACAGCAATAAATCACATACAAGTTAAACAGTCTTGCTTAGCCTGTAAAGCTGTGATAAGCTATGCCCAGTTGTTACATTTCCGATCCCTGAATGAATGGAAGAAAGAGTCACTTGGTAGTGTTTGTTAGCCGGCAGAAGAAGGCTGGGAAGGTGTGGTTTCAGCTGCAGTCTTTGTGGTGTCCTTTGTTCCAAAGGTTCTGATCCAAGGAAGCTGGTCGCTCGGGGCCTTAAAGAGTTAGACTCTGGGTGCTAACTCACTTAGTTCCTTGTTGCTATAAAGCTGGTTGCAAACCTTGTGTTTGCAAGAGAGTCTGTGATCAGCCCTCCCTTTAGTGGTTTGGGCTATGGAGCAAGGGTCTAGGCCTCTGGACTGTTCCAGGCCCAACCAGAAAGAGGTCTTAGCTGTTCGACAGCTGGAGCAAGAGAGAGAAGAGTTCTGTGGAAGGGAGCACAAATCTACAGATGCGCGTGTCATCAGAGTCACATGTCACTGTAAAGGTCAAATCAAGTTTTGGGACTTGAGTCTCACTGAGGTGTGAGGTGAGGCCTCCTGTGGAGATGGGTGCCACTTAGCTCTCTTTGTTTGAAGACAAAGAGCATGCAGAGGAAAAGCCTTTTAATTGTCCAATGAGGATTTTACCAAATGATAAATCATCTGTGGTCCTGTGAATCCCAACATCCCTCCTTTGGTCAGAGGATTGCACTTGATGTGTGATCCTGAGGGCAAACCACAGTCCACAGTTAAAAAAGTTAATTTGTTAGCCCATTCACATTGTAACATCTGGCCAGTTTGTTAACCAACTTGGCATTTGTTGGTACTATCTATCTCGGCTAAGCAAGAATAGTCTCTAAGTACAAAACAAAACCTTCAGGTTACAGAACAACTCCAGATAAACAACAATGACACTGGCATGGTGTAAAATAACTAACTTGTGTTTCTCAGTAGGTGTTAGTGAGAACAGGAATGTTAGTTATGTAAAGGTGTTAGGTGAGATGGAGAGAGGGTGTCACCTACAATGAGAATGGTGTGTGTATGACTGTGTGAAGTCATAACGCGGTGTCCTAATGTAGTGTTGAAACTAGGGGTGTAACTGACAAGAATTTACAAAAATAATCCAAGTGTACCTGCAAAGTTGGACAGTGGTGTCTCAGTCCAATCAGAATTTAGGCTACTTAAACTAATAGCAGGGTGTCTGGCTATTACTGTTTAGAACTCCTGAGGTTACTGCTGTTGCTGGCAACTCAAGTCTGCCTAACTGCAAGAAACAAGGTACTGGATTAGCATTTGCGTTACTGTCAGTACAGGGGTGGACTAAACAAGGAGCGGGCTCTGGAGTGCCTGTGCTTAGCTGGTGGCTCAGGGCTGTAACGCTCCTGGTAGCTAGAGGCAGAAAGGCATTCAGAGGTGCTCTCACTGTCAGAAAGATTTTGACTGTTGTCTGAACTGCAGTCAGACATGTCAGAGATGCTGTGCTCATCATCTGACTGGTCACTTGGCAGGTCACAGTTCTGGGCCAGAATCTCTGAGTATGGCCTTCTACAGCTTCTGTTCTGTGAATGGCCATCTCGACGCAGTTGGGGGACATAGCGGGTACGCTTCTTGTCTCCCTGCGGTCTTTTAACACCCCCCTTCGAGCTGTTGTGAGGTTAGTGTTTTTGGGCAGAAGATCTGTGTGACACTGCAGGATTTGAACTGACAGGTTCGATTGGTATCCCTGTGGTTCTGGAAGGGACAGCGGTTTCCAAAGCTAACTGTGTCAACTTCCTGAGCTCATGCATAGATGGGATACCTTTGCAGGTCATGAGTACAACGTGAGTGTGTACACAAGGATGCACGTTATGCAAGAACAAGGACTTGAAGCTTGGGTCCTCTTCTAAGCCTGGTGCATTCTTGCCCTGAAAGTATGTGTCTGAAACAGTTGTAATATTCTCTAGGATTCTCAAGACATGAATATTTAATTTGGAGGGCTGCAACCATAGAATCAATCTCGTCAGCAGTGACAGAAAATTCTTCTTTCAGTGCTTGACAGAGCTTTCTGTAGTTACTTCTGACACTGTGATGCTGGCACTGAATAGGTCTTCCACAAAAGTTTAATCTTCTCCCTTTCAGTTGCCTGGGGCAGGTCAACTAGACAGTTGTCAAGCTCTCTAAAATAATCATCCACATGTTGATTACAGTTGTCTGGATCAAACAGTTCAATGTCTGTAGCTAAAAACTCAAGCACTTCAAAGCGAGAGCAGTCAGATGTCCTCTCCAGTGAAGGCAAGACTAAATTAGCATTCCTAAGGAGGTGTGAATCACATGCTGCAGGTCTCTGAGGGTGAAAGGCAGAGGTTAAATGGTTTTCAACCCCCCTTTCCCCCTGTGCATGGGTGGAATTGTCAAAACTCAGTTTCTGTGGAATACCTGGGACAGAATATCCTGAAGATAAACTACCTGTTTCCTCAACATCTGTGTTTGAGGCATGGGAAGTCAGGTCACTGCTACCTCTGTCTGTTGGTGGAGGTTGGGGAGCTGACTTGATTCCCAAAGACTTAGGGTCTGGTGGGAAAGATTTCCACTTGCATTCCTAAGGAGATGTTGACCTCTCATCCAGGGAGGAGTAGGAATCATAAAAGCCGGAATCACACTGGCTGTAAGACTGTGATGGGGCTAGATGTTCTGATCTAAGCCTAAACAGTTCCTCTTTATGTGAGCAGAGGTCTAACTCTGCTGAATGCAAATCATCTAAGTAGTGTATGGCTTTCTTGTTAGCCATCTGTGCTTCATTGAGGAGAGAAGCATTTTGCATTCTTAGACTTTCTACCTCCTTTTCTAAGGCTGCTTTGCTCTTAAAGACAAGGGTGGCTTGCCTGTGAAAAATCAGAAGCAAACATTTTAACAATGTATTACTGGATGCAGTCTGTCATCACAGTTATCAATGAGTAGAGAGTTTATCTCATCCTTGCATTACCCGAGACTCAATCTGCTGATGAGTTCTGGTAGGCCAGAGGTTAGGCTCTGTGCGATGGAAGAGATAAACTGTTCTAAACAGGGGTTCGCCATTGTTAGGTCTTAAGAGGGGCGCAAGTCTAAAACAGGCTGTCCTAGTACAAGTCAAATGTTAAGCTGGCTATGGTGTTGCTTGGCAGTCACCTTTAAGTGTAACTTGTGAGTACACTAGCCTAACAAAAGAATGTGCTGTTCTTCACTGTGGGGGGTAGCGTCCTTTGGAGGAGGGGTGGCTACAACACAAATAGGCATAAAAGGGGTTAGGGACAGGAATTTACGATAATAAATTTGCCTGCAAAGATAACAGCATACTCTAACTAAATGCATTACAGTATCACTTAGAGAGTTGTTTCTTAAACTTAACTCAAGCTGGAACTTGGATCGTAACAGTGAGGTACAAACTTCACGGGGCTGGTAGCACACTGTGGTTCTTGCTCTATCTTTTACTTAGGCTGAAATGCTTGGCAGTAACAGCCAGTTCTCACATAAACTCTCTGTCACAGGGCCGGTGGCACGCTGTGATGAATGTCAAGGAAAACAGGAACAAAAGAATCAACTGCAAAGATTGACAGCTTAACGAGACTGCATTGAATATGTGGTATTCAAATGCTGAACCAAGATCTTACAAGTTTCTACAGGGTAGGTCAACTTGAAAAGCCAGCAGCAATGGCAACTCTATTGTAACACTATGAGGCTTAAGATAGCGGTGATCAGTTACACAATGTCTCTCAAGTTGCTTTGTCTTTGTGAATAAAATAATTCTCACCACAATGTACTTGTTTGTAAGTACAGCTGAATGTCTACTGCTGTAGCAGACTAGTGGTGAATGTAAAGACTTTTGGGTAGTCCAAGAATGGAATCAAAGCTTTTTGGTGAACCAAAAATGTATGCTGATTGCACAAATATAAATGAATGTCAACAGTACTACGCCTCGCAACGGGGCTCCAAATATGTTGGGAATCAACATATATTTACCTCACATGATGGCACCAAATATGTTGGGGTCAACACACTAGGCTTCACATGGCGGTACCAAATATGTTGGGGGTTTAATTGGCTATCGGAAATAATTACTAATTATTATGAATAATTAATAATTATGTTAAATAATGTCACTTAATTAACATTAAATCACCTCGTGGGGCACCATTCCCGTAAAGGGAAAAATGATAGCCAGTTAAAGATATCAGTCTCATAAAATAGGCTAAACTATTAATTTGGAGTTTGAATAATAATTAAATTAATGACAACAACCAAAATTAACAGTAACGCCTGAAGGATTTCGGAATTCTTGACGCAGCAGAGGTTGACTATTCACTCACTCTTGTGCAACATTAAACAGACAGCAGGTATGATTCAAAAGAATTGTATTTATTCACAACTTAGCAAAGCAAACCAAAACACACAAATTCTAACTACTAAAACTAAAACTAAAACTGGAAAACCTACTTTTTGCAATTCCTCCTTGGGGTTTCATTCCATCAGTGTGAAACTTGGCAGCTGGACCTGATCTAAAGTTATTAAAAGAATTTTGTTTGGTCGAAATATGCGCAAATTATTAACAAATAACTTTTTCTTGCTTGCTATTAAAATGCGAACTGTTGCATATCTCGGTCAAAAGAAATGTTAACAACACCAAATCTGAGATCTTTCGTTGGCATGTGACTGTGAGGTTAGGATCAAAATTTTACTAATGCTGGCCACTAGGGGGCGCTGTAAATATGGGAACTTTATATCTCTTAAATGGCAACACCCATTCTTACGAGATTTGGTGAGTATGATGCTTGGTCACTGCTGAGGCCACATCTTGAAGTTAGTCACGACTGGTCAAAGTGGGCGTAGCTTATTACAAGATAAATATTTTTTTTTTTTTTTTTATACTGAGGGCTGTCAAATTAACAGGGTATATATAGAATAGCACACAGACCACCCATACCAAAAATTATGTGTCTACTCCACTAGGGGGCGCTATAACGGAGGCAAACGCATTTTGGCCTGTAACTTCCACATTTTAAATCACATCTTCATAAACTTTATATCCACGTCTTCCGTCTTCCCTAAATACCATCACATCTTCTGACATAGTCCACGCCGACTCCCACTGCATATTTCTCTTTGTAAGTCACTACACATCAAAACCCTACTTTTTCAAACTCCACCTAGCATTTAAGCTCAATCTGTATGAAACTTTGCACATACAATCTCCAGACGAGCCTGATCAAAAGTTATCAAAAGAATTTTGCTACCCCAAAAAATACAGTAGTTATAAATAGTGCTGTCAAGAGATTTAAAAAAATGGAGAGATTAATTAATTATGATCTGTAATTAATTGATCTAATTAATCTCTTTTTTAATCTCATCTCAAAATTGCTGAGAAAAGCCCTCAACTTGAGGTATTTTCATTTAAATTCATTCATTGATATATATTAGAAAAAGTGGTTTTATAAAGTCTTAATTATTGTTTTCAACAATAACACACTTGAACACAGATGCAGTACACCGAGCCATTACATTCTGTTGTTTTTAAGATTAGTCCCAATAAAGAGTGCTGCAACCTTCAGTCTCGACCACCAGGGGGGTGCTTGACTGTCATGACATGTCAGCTTCATTGAAAGCATAGCTGCAGACTAACGCAACAATAGATGTAAAAACACACAGAAACAATACATCTGTGATCAGCTCCCTAATTTTATTTTAACAGTTTTCTAAATTATTTTCCTCTTTTCCAATTTCTCATTTTATTTCATGGAAGTGATCAGTGTAAGTGCACTTGTCCTTTAAACTTAATAAAAAGTAAAAGTTAACAAAATAAAAGACACCTGGTACATTTGTTACAGCTGTATCAGTTTGTTGAACAGTTTTGAACAATTAGAACAAGAGGCTGCACTGCAACGTTCAAATCACTCCTCGTGGCTGCCTGCGCTTTCGCTGTCCTTGCGGCTGCAATTTGCGCTGTCTTCTCTTCTTCAAACTACAACACCTATAATTCATGAAGGAACTGCTGCAGCCAATGTGCAGCCAGTGGGAGCTGCATGACAACTCAACCACCATGATCAGTTTTTAATGTTTTATCGGGCAATAACTACTCCAAACTCTGCTCTAGTGTAATTTTCAGGACAATCAGGGCAGGATTCAGGATTCAAGACAACTGCTCAGATTTCGGGACTGTCCCGAATTTTTCGGCAGACCGCCGCTGCAGGGAACAGTCATCAATGCTGATACTGGGCTCTGCTCTGTAGCGCTGCAGCTTTAACACAACTCAAGCACAAAGAAGCTCAATCGTACACCTACAGACGGATTTTATAAAAGGCAACTCTGTGGCATACAGAAACAGTTAAGTTAGAGATTAAAAATGAGATTAACGCGATCAAAAAAACATACGCGATAATTTGACACCCCTAGTTATAAATAAACTTTTTTTTTTCTGCTAGCTAAACAACACATACCATCACATATTTTTGTCAAAGTAAAAGCTATCGACGTCACATAAAAGTCTCTGGCACCAATGGTCTACTCCAAACAGGAAGTCTGCCATTTTGATTTTGACGTCTCATTTTGACGTGATTTCCACATGTTGTATTTTAATGAACTCCTCCTACAGATTTTGTCCAATGAACTTCAGATTTCTTACAAATCATCCTGACACCATGCTGATCAAAAGTTATTAAAAGCTTTCCTCTATGTCAAGGGGCGTGGCCGCGATGGCGCCTCCCTTTAATCCCCAATTTTTAATCCCCCTTTCCCAAATTAAAAAACTCACCCAATTTGGCACATGCGCTTGGTTTGATGAAAAAATTTATAATGTATTGTCGTCCTGAATTTCCACCACTAGGTGGCGCTATAATCAAGGAAAGTGCGTTTTGGGTCATAACTCCCATACACTTTGTGGCACATTCAAAAACCTATTATCCACGCGTTCAGTGAATTGTGCTGAATCTCATAATATAGGCCACGCCCATTTCCGCCGACCGTTTTCTTTTCGCAAAATGACGCAAACCTACTTTTCGAACTCCTCCTAGGCAATTTCACTGATTTGCACGAAACTTTGCACACAGCATCTGTGGACTCTTCTGACAAAAAGTTATTAAAAGAATTTTGATATTCCAAAGAATCCTGAAGTAATTAAATAGCAGCTTCCTGCAAATTGGGTAAAAAACAGGAAGTGTTGCATATCGTCACACTGGTGTGTCCGAATGACATGAAACTCAGTTTACTACTTCCCCGTGAGCCCCTGAGGCTCTGTGCAAAATGTCAGGTGATGACCACCAGGTGGTGCTCTTTAAATTGAAGTATTTTATATCTCCACATCGGTTGCTCGAATTAACACGAAACTTAGAACAATTATTGTCAATGCCCTCCTGAGGATATCTGACAAACGAGTTACTGATCTGCCACTAACTGGCGCTGTGGTGGCAGTCGGATTTAATATTTGGCACTGTGCCAACACCATAATACTGATAGGGGTGGTAAAGACTGGTCCCTGTAACTCACACACCAAAAATGACCAGCAGGTGGCACTATTTTCAATGCAAAAGCGTTTTTGGCCCACAACTCCCACATAACGTCAATCAATCAATTCAATCAATTTTATTTATAAAGCCCAATATCACAAATACAATTTGCTTCACAGGGCTTTACAGCATACGACATCCCTCTGTCCTTTAGACCCTCACAGCGGATAAGGAAACCCCCCCCCCAAAAAAAACCCTTTACCAGGGAAAAAAAATGATAGAAACCTCAGGAAGAGCAACTAAGGAGGGATCCCTCTTCCAGGACGGACAGATGTGCAATAGAGAGAGAGAGAGAAAGAGAGAAGGTGCCCGGTGCATTATAGGTGGTCCTCCGGCAGACTAGGCCTAAGTCAGCCTAACAAGGGGCTGGTACAGGGTGTAGCAGAGAGAATCTCAGGCCAGAGGCTGCAGACTGCAGCCTCTCCAAAAGTAGGTCAACTCCTCCCCTTTCCTAACCCTCCTAATTGGGCAGGGCCTATGTAACACACCTGTGGCATGAAGGCTGCCTCTCTCCCTTTGTCTGTGCCTGGTGTCTGCCACATGGTCATGTGGTAGTGTGGTCTGGAGGTTATTTTAGCCGGTTTTAACATTAGCAGTGGCTGTGATTTTAACAGAAGCTACATTGTGTCTGTTAGGTTCCTGCCTTTCCTGTACTGACGTCTTGGTGTCCATGAACATTGATTTGAGGTTTATTAAGTCTTCCAACCAACCCTTCACTTCCCCATACCACAAACGTGTTAACATTGTATTTGCCCCTTTTGTAGTGGTGAATTGTGCGGAACGGGTTGAAGGACATCAGGGCAATTGTTGTACCTGCCAAGGTATGAGTTATCACATGTTAGCCAGAAAATGTTGATTACAGTAATTGAACTATGTGATGACTCCTTCTCCTTGTATTACAGACACAATCGGCTGCTGTTTTGTCTTTAGTTTAGTTTTGTCATGCTTTGTTTTGTTTTTGTGCTGTTTTGTTTATTTCTAGTTTACTTGAGTTAGCCACCATCTTTTAATCATAGCATTTTATTGAAATTGTTATTAAAAATTATTCTTTTAGCCAAACCAACTGGTTTAATACAGTTTTAGCTGTTTTCTTTGTTAACATTTCCTTTCTTCTCCCTTATAGTGTAGTGGTTGCTGGCTAGCGGTGGAGGCTAGGCACTCTGGGTGGTTCCCTGCACCTTTGTTTTGTTGTAGTGATAAGGGCACTGGGACACGATTTTCTGCACCTGTTTGCCGTGTGGTTGCTGTGAGTTCACGAGTGGTGGGTAAGTGCACTCATGGGACACATCCTTTGGTAGTTTGCCTCCCCCTTGCCAGCTTCCACTCACTCCCCTCCCCTTTTTTTGGATAATTTTAATCATTTATACTGGAAGTGTGTTTATTAAAGCTATTGTTAACAGAACAAATTGTAATAAATTTCTTTACACTTTTCCATAGCTTGGATTTGCATTCATTACTAATTCTTTTGCTTTCCCTCCACAGACACTTCCAGTTTAATAGCATTTTCTTTTGTTCAAACAATTAATAAATAAATCTTGATTTACGTTGGAACCACGTCTCTGCCTGTAGTGTTTTGAACCTGTGTGTGCCTTATTGCATAGCATTGGGTAAAACTCCTTGGGTGAAAGTCCCTAGGTTGCGTTGTCTGGCTTACAATTGGTGTCATTTTGTTATATTTGATAATATAAAACAAATACCCCCACTATGTTGCCACAAGGGCAAGCCTGAGGCAGCCCTAACTATAAGCTTTATCAAAGAGTAAAGTCTTAAGTCTTAAATGTGGAGAACGTGTCTGCCTCCCGGACTGTAACAGGAAGATTATTCCACAGGAGAGGAGCCTGATAGCTGAAGGCTCTGGCTCCTGATCTACTTTTGGAGACTTTAGGACCACAAGTAACCCTGAGTTCTCAGAGCGCAGAGTTCTGGTGGGATAATATGGCAATATGAGCTCTCTAAGATATGGCGGAGCTTGACCATTTAGAGCTTTATAAGTTAACAGTAGGATTTTAAATTCAATTCTGGATTTTACAGGGAGCCAGTGCAGAGAAGCACTGAAGAAAAAAGGAGAAATATGATCTCGTTTCTTAGTTCCTGTTAGTACTGCTGCATTCTGAATTAGCTGGAGAGTTCTTTATGATTTACTAGAGCTACCTGATAATAGAGAGTTACAGTAATCCAGCCTTGAGGTAACAAAAGCGTGGACCAATTTTTCTGCATCTTTTTGGGTCAGGATAGGCCTAATTTTTGCAATATTACACAGATGAAAAAATGCAGTCCATGAGGTTTGTTTTAAATGAGAATTAAAAGACAAATCTTGGTCAAATGTTACTCCGAGGTTTCTTACGGTAGTGGTAGAGGCCAGAGCAATGCCATCGAGAGAAACAATGTCATCAGACAAAGAGTCTCTGAGTTGTTTGGGGCCAAGAACAATAACTTAAGTTTTGTCTGAATTTAACATCAGGAAATTGGTGCTCATTCAGGTTTTTATGTCTTTAAGACAATTATGAAGTTTAGTTAATTGATTACTTTCTTCTGGCTTCATCGATAAATACAGCTGTGTATCATCTGCATAACAATGGAAATTTATAGAGTGATTTCCAATGATGTTGCCTAAAGGAAGCATATATAGAATAAATAGGATTGGTCCAAGCACAGAACCTTGCGGAACTCCAAAACAAACTTTAGTACGTACGGATGATTCATTATGAACGTCAACAAATTGAAAATGATCAGATAAATAAGATTTAAACCAGCTTAGTGCAGAACCTTTTAGGCCAATTAAGTGTTCCAGTCTCTGTCGCAGAATTTCATGGTCAACAGTGTCAAACGCTGCACTAAGATCTAATAAAACAAGTACAGGGACGTCCTTTGTCTGAAGCAATCAGAGGGTCATTTGTAATTTTAACTAGTGCTGTCTCAGTGCTATGATGCACTCTAAATCCTGACTGTATTTCCTCAAATAAATTATTATCATGGAGAAAATCACACAGCTGGTCTGCGACTACTTTCTCAAGGATCTTTGACATAAAGGGAAGATCACACATTTTGAAACTTTATATCTCAGTGTTCCCTGAATTCCCACTTTTGCATTTAATTTCCATTTGCAAAATCGCAAACAATGAAAAACCTACTATTTCAAACTCTTCTCAGGCGATTTGACTAATTTGCACCAAACCTTCCATGAAGCATCTGTGGACCCTCCTGACAAAAAGTTATTAAAAGAATTTTGATAGTCCAAAAAACGCCCAAAATATAAAACAACAAATTTTTGCACATTGTTTTCAAAACAGACAGTCTTTCATATCTTAACCAAATACAGTTGGATTACCACAACACTTTTGCTAATTGTGTTCCATGGCGTGCTGAGGGTTTGTGCAAAATTCGGTGCAAATCGGCCAGTTGGTGGCGCTCAATTGGAAAATCTTCAAATCCTCTTCCAAACACACACACACATTCACTGTCATCCACGCACATGCGCAGTTGTGCACTCTTAGCTGATTGTAAACAGATAAGATGGCGACAGAGGTATGCAGAGGACGGGAGCAAGACCTTCACAAAGGGAGGGAACCTGAGAACAGCTGACAACCGCAAGATAGTGACTTACAGGCGACAGACAAGTCACACTCCAGGTCCAGTAATTTCCTCTTTCGTTGGTGTCATGACTGCTCAGTATTACCTGGACAACCCAGCCATGGGGTACACAGTTAAGTGGCATGTCAGAGGAGAAACAAGCCGTTAACATTTCTCTTTGTGTTAGGTAACGTTAACGGCGTTAGGCTGACCAAACGTCCTCTTTTGCTCGGACATGTCCACTTTTCACGTCCCGTCCGGGGCATCCGGAGCGTCCAGATATTTTTTATAAACTGATAATGTCCAGTTTTCCGTGTGTTTGTGTGTGTGTGTGTGTGTGTGTGTGTGTGTGTGTGTGTGTGTGTGCTAAAGTGCGGCACGGGCCGCATATTTGTGTTCGAACTCGAACCGAGCCCGACATTATTTAATGACCAAAGCAGTGAGTTTGTGCGACACAGTTGTTACGGGTACATGCTCTTTAACCCTATGGACCCGAACAACGCATAGTGCGTCCAAATTCACACCCGTTCTTCTCTGTGGATTTTCTCCGCGTTATAGTGAGAAGCCACGCATATCACGTGAAACAGCGGAATCATAGCTTTCTGACAAGACAAAGCACTTGTCAGTAGTCAAATCTTTTCACAGTGAAAAAAATGATAAAGTTACACTAAAATTATGTATAACAGAGCTTTCATACAGCTCTGCACACACATTACTTTTGAATGGATTATTCGTGAATGCAGTATCGCACAGAAATGCCACACATATCACATGAAAGCGCAGGAGCAGAGCTTTCCAATGATACCACATATCATTGTGCTGTCATCCCATCATGCTGTAAATACAGATTAATTGTCTACAAAATAAAAACCTGACGAATTTCTTTACAACCCATTATACAGATCTTGTTATCAGTCACCTCATATAGTGAGGAATATCGTATCTTACCACGTCTCAGGCTTGCCTGTGTTTCTCCCTGTCTATCCACATTTGTAGTCCGGCTTTCAAGATGCAAATATCTCCATATTGTCCAGTTGACACTCCATCAAACTTTGTATGACAAGACCAGCCACTTCACCTTTGTGCACCCAGACAACTGAGGCCTAATTATGCATGCCTGACAGGGCCGTAGTCACCATATACATTTAGGGGGACATGTGTCTTTTTCCAACTTGCTATGGTGAGATACATGTAAAAATTGAAGAATTTAGTCATGTATTTTTTTTCATTGATATAAAAATTAATATAAAATACAGGCACATAGTAGGACATAAAATGATGGCAAATGTGGTTAGCCCAGATTGTCCTGAAAAAAACAAAACAAGATAGAGCATGTGTATGTAGCCTTTATAATGACTGTGGTATGAGCTTAAAAGTAAAGGCAGTAAAAATACCCCAAAAACGCTTAGGGCCCATATTAACAGGCCGGGCGTGCGCCATGGGTGCTAATCGGAGAGTGAGACCTCCGTGATTGAGACAGGAGCAGGAGGCTGCAGGTCCAAGACTTCCAGCGTGGGGAGAGGTAGAAACAAACAGCCAGTGTGTGTCAGTGTGTGTTATGTTCAGGTGTTGTCATGTAAATAACAGTGCCCAAGCAATAAACAGGACAGACAATAGGATTTTATTTATTTTTACACTACATTTTTACTGAAAGCTGACCGAATCTGACCCCAGCTTGAATATAGCTATAACAAGTCGGGCCGGGTTTGGTCAAAAATGTACCTCTACATTTTTGACCAAACCCAACCCGACCCGTCGAGTACCGTTGGGCTTGGATTGCCACACTCTAGTGTGTCTATATGTCCCCTATTTCTGTCTTTGAGAGATATTATTTTGTAATATAACTGAATTTTCTATCCATACATATAAATTTTAAATATATTAAAATTTGGGTAAACTGTGAGCATCATTTAAGTAGGCTATGTCGTGGCCGGCTGAGTGTCCTCTTTTTTTGGAAATCAAAATATGGTCACCCTAGGTAATGGCCCACAAACCTCACCGCACTTTAGGGACTGTTCTTTACTTGTCAGGGGAGGAGGGTGGCTGGTTGATTTTTATTTTATTTTTTTATTTTATTTTGATCCCCCCGATGTTAATCACTTATTGATGCTGTTTTGTAAGTATGAGTCAATAAGTAATTTATTCCTTTGAAATATCAGTGATGTATTATAGAAAAGTGATTTATCTTTTTATAAATGACAAAAGGCACATCTGCCTCATTCTTGCCATGGTATCGTGATACTACTCAGAACACCGTGATACTTTCACTGGTATTGTACCGTGGGGGGTGGGGCAGGGGATGCTGAGGGATGGTTCGCCCACGGAAGCCCATTTTTGCCTGTAATGGAAAAAAAGAAATCGCCATTCCTAATCAAAATTGTGAGATAAAAAGTCATAATTATGAATGTAGCCTAGTTTTACAATTAATTTGTAGCATGTTGTCTTGTAAGGTGTGTGGCATCACGGTGGCTGCAGATGGGACAGAGGCTCCTCTCCTGTGGAATCATCTTCCTGTTATGGTCTGGGAGGCAGACACTGTCTCCACATTTAAGGCTAGACTGAAGACTTTCCTCTTTGATAAAACTTATAGTTAGGGCTGGCTCAGGCTTGCCCTGTACCAGCCCCTAGTTAGGCTGTCTTAGGCCTAGTCTGCTGGAGGACCACCTATAATAAACCTTCTCTCTCTCTCTCTCTCTCTCTCTCTCTCTCATATCCTATTACTGCATCTTGTTAACTCGGCCATTCTGGATGTCACTAACTCGGATTCTTCTCCGGAGCCTTTGTGCTCCACTGTCTCTCAGGTTAACTCATATTGCAGCGCTGCCTGGATAGTGTGACGTGTGTGGTTGTGCTGCTGCCGTGGTCCTGCCAGATGCCTCCTGCTGCTGCTGCTGCTGCCATCATTAGTCATTAGTCATACTTCTACTGTTATTATACACATATGATTATTATCATACATGTATACTGCCAGATACTAATATATACTTTCAACATATTGTACCACAGTAGCCAGAACTATAACGACAATATTATTACTTTCATGAATGTTGTTGTAAGCTACTGTCATTACCGAGGATGTCCTGCATCTCTCTCTCTCCGTCTCTCTCTGTCTCTCTCACTCTCTTCTCTCTCTCTCTCTCTCTCTCTCTATCTCATTATGTCATACAGATTAATGTTAATTTCTTATGCTGATCTGTTCTGTACGACATCTATTGCACGTCTGTCCATCCTGGAAGAGTGATCCCTCCTCAGTTGCTCTTCCTGAGGTTTCTACCGTTTTTTTCCCCGGTAAAGGGTTTTTTTGGGGGGGAGTTTTTCCTTATCCGCTGTGAGGGTCTAAAGGACAGAGGGATGTCGTATGCTGTAAAGCCCTGTGAGGAGAATTGTATTTGTGATATTGGGCTTTATAAATAACATTGATTGAATTGATTGATTGATGAGATGATTCACTGTTTCAAGGCTGGACAACTAGTACACTGTTGGGTAGTAAATAGTAAATAGTGGTGATTTACAAAAACACCAAAAACTATTTTTACTGTGAAAGTAAAGTTTGTTACTGTAAATAATACATACGTTATTTGGAATACTATATAGAAAATATACATTTTTACTGTAAAGAAAAGTTTACATCAATATTTCTGCTGTTTAAATTTAAAAACAAAATTCAGTATTTATATTTTCTGTACTGTGATTTTTTTTCTTTTATTAAAAGCCTCCTTCAAATAGTAACCTGCCCCTATTTGTAGCCTGGTCCCAAACTATTCTTTTGTTAATAGCAGCCCTGGCTACTATTTGAGAAAATACAGTAAATATGTAACATACAACAGTGTTTACACTACATTAATTCATTTGCTAAATGAATAAAGGGGTGGGAATCGAGAACCGGTTCCTGTTAAGAACCGGTTCCAACTGGTTCAATTCATCGTCATCATTAGCCTTTATGCTTAACAATTCCCTTACTGATTCTTTTCATTACGCCGAATGCTCGTCAGTCAGCAGCATGTTCAACAACAAAGAAGACGTAATGGCGGAGAGACAGAAGTGGTCAAAGCCGTGGCTTCACTTCATGCTGTTAATAGCCTCCCTGTAGTTGCTAGCAACTGTGGAGCCTTGCGCATCCCCGCTCCAGGTAGACGGCGGCAGGACGCTGTTGTTGTTGGCCTTCCCTGGAGCTGTTAGCCCGCTGTGGAACTTCGGCAGATCCCCGCTCCAGGTACACGGCGGCAGGACACTGTTGTTGTAGCCTCACTGGAGCTGTTAGCCCACTGTGGAGCCTCGGCGCGTCCTTGCTCCTGTTGTTGGATATCATGGCAACATCAAGGATGGTAAGATGAGGGCAGTTGAGTTGATTTGTACGCCATTTGTTGTTATAATATGCTAGGCTAGCTGCGTTAGCTGCCTCACCTGAGTTAGCTGCACTAGCTGTGTGGTGTTGACACACTCAGGCTGTGGGCCGGGATTAATCTCTAGATCACCAGCTAGCAGTAACATTAACCCTCTGAGTCTCTGTTTCATTTTGTGCGGAAAGTGCAAACTTCAAACTTTGTACCACTTTTTAAATCATCTTGATAGGCCATATAAAACCGGACTTATGATAAATAATAAACGCCATGATTTTCCTGAATATTGTTGTCACGTTGTACACTGTGCTGTAGTAAATAGTAAATCGTGGTGATTTACAAAAACACCAAAAACTAATTTTACTGTTAAAGTTTGCTACTGTAAATAATACAGTACTTTGTTTGTAATACTATATAGAAAAGATACATTTTTACTGTGAAGAAAAGTTTACATAAATATTTCTGCTATTTAAATTTATTTGGCTGAGATTTTCTTTTTTCCTTTTATCAAAAGCTTCCTTCAAATAATAGCCTGCCCCTATTGGTACCTGGTCTCAGGGTTTAAAATTGGCACCCGCCACTCGCCAAATGCGGGTAAAAATATGTTTTGGTGAGTAAAATAAATAGGTCACACACCATTGGCAGGCTGCTGAAATATGCCTACTTTGCTATATAATAGGGGTGGCCAACCCACGGCTCGTGAGCCGCATGCGGCTCTTATCAGTGTGCGGCTCTTCGATCCATTAATTAAAACCATCGGCATGCGGCTCTTCCATCATAAAAAAATCAATTTCACTAGTAAGGACCACACCATCAAAGTAATGCATAGAATGATTTAGTGAATAACAAATGAAACTAAACTAAACCGAACAACACAAAACTGTGAAATATTGTTCTTCAGCCGGTGAAGTGTTGTGGGGAGGCTTAGGGAATCTGCCGCAGCGCCCAGGCAATGACAGACCCCCTCAGGACCCTAGGAAGGAGAGAAAGGAGAGGGAGGAGAGGAGAGGAGAGGAGAACAGGGAGAAAGAAAGGGGTGGGTGGGAGGGAGCGCAGAAGACGGGAGCGAAAGGGAAGAGCAGGTTAAGATGGCATTTATAGGGAACAGAAGAGGTGTATTTGAGGTGTGGTCCTGCTCCTGAAACTCGCAAGGAAAGCTCCAATTCACTAGTAAGGACCACACCATCAAAGTAATGCATAGAATGATTTATTGAATAACAAATGAAACTAAACTAAACCGAACAACACAAAACTGTGAAATATTGTTCTTCGGCCGGTGAAGCATTGTGGGGAGGCTTAGGGAATCCGCCACAGCGCCCGGGCAACGACGGACCCCCACAAACCTCCAGTTACTTATTTAGAAGGGTTTGAGCAGATCTGAGATCTTTGAGGTCTGAACGGATGTAACGATGATACGTTTGCGAAGACCAACGACCCATGATTTTAAAGAGGTGTTCTGGGACGCCATTGCGGGAGGCTGAAGTGGCAGCTCCGATCCTGAATGAATGACCTGAGTACTGCAAAGGGGAAACACCGGATAAGGAGAGTACGTGGCGGAGGTGATGTTGGAACCAGAATCGAGTGATGACTTATCCGACTTCTGAGACGAAAAGTGGATCTGTGGATGAAGTGCTTTGAGACTTTCGGAATGACAAATAACTAGTCAGGGTCTTGAATGGATTCAGCGGCGATGGTACGTTAAAGTAGAAGACTGGTGTAGGATGACCGGATTGGTTGGTTTTACTTTGCTTGATGTAGAAGACCATGGCGTCGTTGGAGAATTGGGACAAATCTGAAATGCAGGTGTGGCGGCGTGGGTCAAAGCGGATGGTCGAGGAGGTGAATTCTGAGCATCGGAGGAAACCGAAGAAGGCAAGCAGAAACATGGCTTCTAAGGTTCGTGCGATGTCGTAAGTGCAGTATCATGAGCAGATGGTATGGATGCAAGCTAACAGCAAGTCAGATGTAAGGGGGAGACGGCGAGGGATCTTAGCTGGTTCTTGGTGTATGAGTACTTTGAGGAGAGCAGTAATTTGCGGGTGGTTGGAGGCTAGGCTTGGACTGCCTGTTATGAGCTTGCAGAAGAAGCTGATGCCGCTAAGATACACCTTGATGGTGTGAGTAGTAATGGCCATGACGGAATGAGCATGGGTGATGAAGCTAGTCAAGGTGACAAGGCCGAACGATGGGAAGGCAATGTGATACAGGTTGTGGAAGTGACGGAATTGGTTCCAAGCTGTCAAGTATGTTGATAAGGTTGCGGGTGATAGGCTGTTGATTTTGGAGTTCTGTGCTTCGACTATCAGAGGTATAAGGCCAGGATTTACAGATTGAATGTCAGTGCTGAATATGGAGGAACTGGTGTTGGATGGGCATCTGCATGAGGAGCCAAGCTTCTGAACTTCTGAAACGAGAAACGAGAGAGAGAGTCAGCGATGGCATTGGAGTGACCGGGAACATGGGCTGCACGGAGAATGTATTGATGGGTAACGGAGTGCCAGACTAGGCGGCGCATGAACGGCATGATGGATGGAGAGTTGGAACGACCTTTGTTTATGATGTCGATGACGGCTGAATGTATGAGGATGGACTTGCGAGACCATTCATGGCCCCACAGAACGGCAGCAGCTATGATGGGGTACATTTCGAATAGCACTGAGGAAGCGTTCTGGCATTCATTGGAGACCTCCAGGGGCCATTTTGCTGCAAACCACTTTCCATTGTAGAGGCCCCCAAAACCGGTTGAGGGAGCAGCATCCGTAAAGAGATGGATGTCCTGCGGATGGGTCAGGTGATCATCATAAAAGAAGGTGATCCCATTCCAGTTTGCAAGCAGGTGAAGCCAAAGGCGGAGCTCAGCACGGCTTGAATCGTCCAGGGAAATGAAGGCCAGAAGAGATGGGACGGAAGAAGCAATCGACAACAGGTGAGAGATGAACGCCCGCCCCTGGGGAATGATGCGCATTGCGAAGTTGAGGTGGCCCAAAAGGGAGACTAATGCGGTTTAGCTTCTCAACGGAAAGAGAGGCCTGAAACAAATTGGTGTCCAGCGTGATTCCGAGGAACTCGAGGGAAGTAGAGGGGCCTTCAGTTTTCTCCACTGACAGTGGAACCCCTAGGTCGGAAAAGACTGAGGTCAGGGTGACCAGGCCAGAAGCTGGTGGTGATGAAGAGGGGGTAATGATGAGGAAATTGTCTAAGAGATGGACGAGGAATGGAATTCCGTGGTTGTTGGACAGGATCCAGCAGAGGGCTTCTGACAAGATGTCAAAGATTTTGAGGCTGCTTTTGCAACCAAAGGTGAGTCTGACTGCGAAGTAGTACGCACAGCGTCATCTGACGCCGAAGAATCGCCAGAACTCTGGGTGAATGGGAAGAACTTTGAAGGCACTTGTGATGTCTGCCTTTGAAAGCCATTATCTCCTGCCAGTGATTTTGATGAGGGCAATGGCATGGTTGATGGTGGTGTAGTGGAGGGAGAAGTCTTCGCTCGGAATTAACCCTTCTAACTCCACGGGTGCGCGGGCGCTCTCACGCGACAGCGTCGGTACTTTACAGAATATCTCGGGAACCACACAACAAAACTTAATGGGGAAAATTGCTATCACAAGCTTACTCTTTGGGTGATCTATGGTGAGCTCGGGGCAATTCTAGCCTTTCGAGAAGGTTTTCAATCCAGCCATTAAGTGCGGTGTTTTTTTCCGGGAACTTCGCACGTGAATTCCACCGTGATAACTCCGTGATAAGTTCATTATTCATTACATTTTGTGATAAAAACGTGTAAATTATGTTAGCGGACCTCCATATTGAAGCTTGATGTAAACAATGATGACTTCCGGTCGGTCTCTCGACCAATGAGATGCTCCGATTTCTTCTTTTGTTTTTATGACGGTGACATCCAATCCCAGCAGCCAAAGATCAGAGTGAGGTGAAATAGTTATCTTCCAGTATCGAAAACATTATTTTTTGTTGTGTTTGTGTTAGAACGTTGGGATCTTTTTCTCCTGATAGCCAAGGCCTGAGAGAAACATATTTGAAAATGAAAAAACTTGTACATTGTTGATCTGTGTCTTTTTTGAATTAAATTCTGTGACATTCAATTTCCGTTTTGCTTTTTCTTTTGTTTTTATACTCATATAACTATTGATCCATTCATGTGGCATCATTTTAGCATACATATTATTATTGCCCAGGTTGTCCTGAAAAAAAAAAAGATGTTCATTACTTGACTGTGCATGAAAGGGTTGAGATTATACATGCATTAATAGACAGAGAGGCCAGGCGGACAAAAAATAGCAATAAATGGCTTGGTTTAAGCTACTGATGCTGGGAATGGTGCTGCCATGGGGGAGCCGAAAGGTCAACGATTATGCATTTCTTTCCTGAATACTTTCTGGTTGCGATGCCGAGGGGGCTGATACTGAAATCCGGAAAAGGAGGATGCGCGAATGGACCTATCAGGGAACCGTCACTGACTTCCTTGGCGAGCAAGCGGTCGACTGTCTCTGGTTCGTTTGTGGCAGACTGCAGGTTCTTGCATTCGAATGACGAGGATGGTAGTATGGAGAGACCGGGGTGAAAACCCTTCCTGAAACCATTTATAGGGAAGTTCACAAAGGCTGGATCTGAGTGATTGCGAAGTGCCATGGCTAAGGTGTCGATAGGTGCACACCTGGTTTAAGTGAAGTTGGGTTGTGAGGGCATGCTGGACGGGCGTGTCCGCCTCCGCAGTAGGAGCAAACATGGAGGTAGCAGCACTGCGACATGTTGCAACCTGCGTTGTTGAAGTTGTTGCAGATGGAACGACCCTTTTGATGCATGATGGGTCTGCCCTTAGTGTCAATGTCCTTGGTGACTGGGAGGGTGGCAGAAAGGGTGGATGATGCAGGCGTCGGAAGAAGGGGTGGCGGCGGGGCTGCAGATGACAAGCAGGAGAGAGCAGACACTCTTGGCTGGCTGAGACGAGGTTCTGCACGGGTTGGAAGGGAGCAGGAGGAAGCTGGATGAGACGGGGCACCACACAGGGAGCAAGTCACGGCCGCACGGGCAGCGAAGATGCAGCAATACAGTTCTGTGTCAAGAGTGCCTCAGTAAGTAGCTTCATTGAATTGATGGAGACGAGCCGCGGCTTCGGAAGCGAAGTGAATGTAGTATTGGGATGAGTTGAGGGAGAAGGCTGTGATGAAGTGCAGCTTGTTGGTAGTACTCCGTGGGGGGTGCTGGCATCCCGGTGCCAGAAACCCCAGAGAAACCCGGCTGATGGGTGTACTGTGATGCACGGCGGGGATGCCGACATCCCGGTGCCAGAAACCCCAGAGAAAACTAGCTGCTGGGTGTACCATGATGCAGTGGTGGGGGGTGCTGGCATCCCGGTGCCAGAAACCCCAGAGAAACCCGGCTGATGGGTGTACTGTGATGCAGCTGGGGGGGGGGGGGGGGGGGGCATCTCGGTGCTAGAATTCCCAGCTAAGGCTGGTTGCTGTAGAAGCTGTAGGTGGGCTGCGGAGGGCTAGAGGCCAGAAACCCCGGCCATGGCCAGCTGCTGTTGTTGCTGGTGCTGGAGGGTGGGGTTAAAGGGGCCATCGGCCCATGTGGGAATGGACAGCTGGTGCTGGGGCAAACCCAGACATGATGTGAGAGGTCCAGGAATTTCAACACCACGTGCTTCGTCCAATGTAGGAGATGTGCCAGGAGCTGTGGTGATTCTTGGTCTCGAAGGTTGACAATCCCTGCCGTTGTTGCTGGGATTTTGGCTGCATGACCTGAGGATGCAGGCGGACTGTCCCTTTAGCTGGAGTGAGGCCGTGTGCGTGGTGACGTCATGCGGAAGCGGGCTGGAGCCGGCGGAGCGGTGGCCAAGACAGGCGGCCATGAGGATGTTGAAAAGTTTTGCTTTATTGTCGGTGCGATGGAAGGGGATGCTTTTGTCACGGAGTGTTTTCTGGAGAGTTGCCACGGTCCAGTCAGTAATTTTGGAAGGGGGCTGGCCTTCGGGAGACCTCGCCGGAGCGTGGTGACGCTGGGACTGCCGTCGGGAAGAGCGACCAGTGTTTTCACCGTGATGGCGGGGGGGCTGAAGTTCTCTGGCAGGTGAGGGCGTCTGGGAATTGCGGCGACGGCGGTGGGTTGTTCTGAAGTCACCGCGTCCTCTTCTCTCTGACCGTAGAGGTGAGCTGGGAGAGGCGGTGGAAACCGCAGGTGAACTGTACTCGTTGCGTAAATTGTGGAGACGAGCCGGGTGGGATGTGGACGGCGGAGGAGATGCAGCTGGTCGGACTCACGTGCTTCTTGGACGGGCGAAGGACCCGGCGAGGCAGCGTGTCGGGCACGGCATCTGCGGGGAAGTCCTCAGCCTCCGAAGCTGGATCCGCCGGTGGGAGCGTAAGGAAACTTGCTGCTTGATCCTCCGGATCGTGAACGAAAAAGTCGTCGTCAGATGGAGACAAGGACACGACATCCATGGCAGTATCGGTGAGTAGGAATACTACTCAGTGAATGAGCGATTATTGTTTGGCTAATAGTAGGAGGCTCTCGGGCCGTATTGTGCTCTCGGTTCCAGTAGCACAGAAGACGGGAGCGAAAGGGAAGAGCAGGTTAAGTTGGCATTTATAGGGAACGGAAGAGGTGTGTTTGAGGTGTCCTGCTCCTGAAACTCGCTAGGAAAGCTCCAATTATTGTTATGAGTGCGTATGGCCCTTTAAGAAATGTAACAGGCTTAAGTGGAGCGAGTGAGAGAGAGAGGAGTGCGCACAGGCAGGTGAGATGGTGTGGAGTTCGGGAGGAATACAGGACCGCAGCGCGGCGGTGATATCGCACAACAAAAAATGTCAGGGAGGAAATGTGTCTTTGTGTGTGTGTGTGTGTGTGTGTGTGTGTGTGTGTGTGTGTGTGTGTGTGCATGTGTGGAGAAAGTATGAGAGAGACTGTGTGGATGTGTGTGGAGTAGTGTTGCACGGTATACCAGTACCAACAGTAGACCGAAGTAGGCTGCTACTTAAACAACACGGTACATGACATGGTGCCACTACTGTGGGATAAGTTCAAAGTCCAATCAAAGGAGGGTGAATGTCCACGCGCTGACCAATAACAGGCATAGTGAGAAACGAGCCGTTCACATTTCTCTCTTTTGTGCCAGGTATCAGGTCCACAAACCTCATCGCACTTTAGGGACTGTTCTTTACTTGCCAGGGGAGGAGGGTGGCTGGTTGATTTTTATTTTATTTATTTATTTTAATTTGATTGCCCCTATGTCAATCACTTATTGATGCTGTTTTTGAAGTATGAATAAATCAATAAGTAATTTGTTCCATTGAAATATCAGGGATGTATTATAGAAAAGAGATTTATCTTTTTATAAATGACAAAAGGCACATCTGCCTCACTTTTGCTGTGGTATCCTGATACTACTCAGAACCGTGATACTTTCACTGGTATCGTACCGTGGGTCCCAATTTTGGTACCGTGACAACACTAATCTGGAGAGAGTATGAGAGTGGGAGAGACTGTGTGGATGTGTGTGTGGAGAGAGTATGAGAGGGAGAGACTGTGGGTATGGAGGGGGGATGGAGAAAGACAGTATGAGAGGGAGAGACTGTGTTTGTGTGTATCTCTATTCATGGTTATTCATTTGTGTGTGAGATAAATAAATCTGGCTTTGAAAATTGGAAATGCATGGATTTTGATTTTATGTCATTTCGTGTTTGTGTGAGAGAGGGAGTGCGTTTGTAAGCACACGTGTATGATGTGGCTCTTTGTACTACCACGGTGATTTTTGTGGCTCTTGTTCTGACTGGTTGGCCATCCTTGCTATATAACTTTCAACATAAATGCCAAACAGTAAGACAGACACAATTTACAGCTACAGCAGATCTACTGATTGCGTTTCAAATTTCAATTTTGTCCCTCGCTGTCCACCGTCATTCAACATTTAAAAATGTATCATGTTGTCTTGGATACCTATGCTCAGTCAAGAGAAGAAGAAAAAAGGAGATGAAGAAGAAGAAGTTAAAAAAAACGAAGAAATTAAAGATGTGGCGACACATTGCGGGTGTGAAACCACAAAAACAGGGACAATTAACAATTATCTTCATGCTTTATTCTGTTCAGTGGAAATCTGTTATAGTTAAGGTCGTGATTGGGAACAGCTCAGTGGCCAGTAAAAACACATTTTGGCCGGAAAAATTTCAAACCCTACCTGGCAGGTAGGTCAAAAATCTAATTTTAGTCTAATTTTCAGTTACTGATGACATCGTCTAGAAAGTGATGATTCTACTTTGTTTATTATTGAGGTCATAGTGAATGGTGGTGGTGTACTGGGGTGGCCTCATAATTTTCTCTAATTGAGGGGGAGAAAATATTAGGAACGCTTTTAAATATATTGTACTCCAGTACACCAATACCACCCGCTACGACCTCAAATAATAAAGTAGAATAATCACCTTTGTGACAAAAGCTGAAAATGTAAAAGCTTTGTAAGCGTAGAATGTGTGGCAGAGCTGCCACCCTCGCCACCAAATACGTTTGACATTTTGATGGCTTCAGCAACCTCATATCCTCATGAAATTGATACACAGGTCAAGAATAGCAACCTCTTACATCTGATAGGGGCGTCGCCCATGGGGGGGGGGGACAAAATGGCTCTATAGCGCCCCCTTGAAATTTTCAAAAAACCGTTCCCATAGGGGTTTTTTTGGAGTATAGGCTGAAGTATGTTGAGAGACCCATGGATGAGGCAGGAGTCCAAGTTCAAAAAGCAGAGCAGTTTTATTTTCTTTCCATTTCTTTGCAGATCTCTTATAAGGTTTCTTATATGTGTGGTTTAAGCTCTGCAAATAGAGAACAAAATGATTAACATAGGTTCAAACATGTCAACAGAAATTGTGTGCAATAATAAAGTAAATCAAATATTACACAAGGAATTCAACTTACAGGACGCACACATGGCTGGGGTCAAAAAGAAAGAACAAAGAGAGGCAGGCAGTATATATAAGCTCTCAGCAGGTGACATGATTGCACCTGAGGTGGGTGTGTCCTTCTCAGGTAGGAGCGCTTGTATTTCCCTCCTGGCCTTCAGTGAGATCATGTGACCTCTAGATTGGTACTTTTAACAGAGTAGGAAGATGAAAAGTCATACCACACAAAAAATCCTCTTGGACCCATACCGTAAACCCAACAGGAAGTTGGCCATTTTGATTTGAATTTTTTGACATGTTTGAACAAACTCCTCCTAGGGATTTCGTCCAATCAACTTCACATTTGATACAGATCATCCTGAGAACATGCTGATCAAAAGTTATTAAAAGATTCTCTCTATGTCAAGGGGCATGGCCACTAGGGCATGACAAAGTTTGGCAACTTTTCGTTTTCTTGCCATCAAATTTCAAACAGATCTCACGCCCACATACTTGATCTCATTAACTTCAAACTTGCTGGACATGATGATGGCTCCGCCCAAAACGCTAATATCCCATCTTTCTCATAGCATAGTATTTTAACAAACTAGTCCACTAGATTTCATCCAATCAACTTCAAATTTTTACAAATCATCCAGAGACCATGCTGATTAAAAGTTGTGCTCTGGCATGTCTGTAAGCCAAAGAGAGTGGCTGCTATGGTGCTGCCATTTTTGATCTGTCGCCATGGATATTTAAGCAGCGCTCTCTCTCCCACATAATTCATCGAAACTGCTTCAAAATTTCTGTACATGATAAGAGCCCCGCCCTCAATGCCTCCATATGCTCGTAGGCAAGCTTGCTCATGGCGCCCCCTTGTGGAAACAAGAAATGCCATCTTTTACACTGACAAACACCAACCTCAAGCTCCTGGCCTGATCAACTACATTTTGTGGCCACATGACGATCAAGTTGTATAGACTTTGTATAGACTTGAGTGATATAACAGGCGTAAATTAGAATGGTTTGGAAAGTTTCAGTTGAGTTATGGACTCTTTAAATGATAACCTTACACCCCAGGCCTGTCAGTAAAATGTTGGACACTGCAAGTCAAAGATGTTTTGATATCTTTGCTTTTCTGTTAGAATTATTGATAGAAAGAAAATGTGTGTTATTTTAATTTTGGGGAAAATTTTGGAAAAAGCTGCAAGATAAAAGCTATGGATGCTACACTGTGAAGTAAAAATGGTTACAGTAAATGTTAAGAAAATCATCTTAGAGGGGGAGATGTAATAAATGAAAGTTGTCATTATTAGAAGGTCCTGTCAGTTTATTATCTTGACCTCTAAGTGCGCATGTGCAAGCATGACGTATGTTTCTCTCTTAAAAATATATTGTTTAATCAGTCAGTGACACTTTTGCACAACAGACAAAACAAACAAAAGAATTGTATTTTTGTGTTCTTTAAGATGTGGAAAATTTGTTTGGTAACTTTTGCACTACTTTGGATTAGAGGAAAAAAACCTTATTGTTGGCAACCAAAGTTCAGTGTTTGTGTTTGCAGCTTGGTTTTAATTTGAACTATGAAACCAAGTGTTCTTAGGGAGTGTTATTAGAATATCTATTTATTTTTGTGTTCTTTAAGATGTGGAAAATTTAATGTTTGGTACCTTTTGCACTATTTTGGATTACAGAACCTTTTCACTGTTTTTGCCATTTGCCTTATAGAAAACCTCTCTTACTTGAAGTACTGTTTACAATATCCACTTTATTTTTGTAAGAATTTTTGTACTTCTGAGGCACTATCCTTACTTCTGTTGTTCTTCTTTTTTTGTTGTTGTTTTTTAGATCAATTTAGCTTTGCTAAGGGACTACAAAACCCATTCAGAAACACTTCCATTATAAGTTTCACACCGCGACATTTATACCGGGATATATACCGTTATTGTGAAGGGATTCAATTTATACCGTGATATGAATTTTGGGTCATACCGCCCAGCCCTATATATATATATATATATATATATATATATATATATATATATATATATGTATATATATATATATAGTCACATATATGTATATGTGTGTGTGTGTGTGTGTGTGTATAGTGTGTGTATATATACACGTGTGTATATATGACACTTAATGTCATTAGGTCCAACTCAGTGGATAAATCAAATAAAGTTACATTTCAACATAAAGCAGGCAAGAACAGAAAATTGGGGCTGGCAAATCTGTGATATAAGAACTGGTGAACTAGATGAAGGGCCTCTAATGGTCCCACAGTGACACTTGGTGGAGAAAAGTAGGTACAGCAGTCACAGCATTACATTTAGTATCAACTCATCATTTAGACCTTTTTGGGGCAAAGTGTTTGTAATGTAAGAATCCAATAAGCTTCACGTTGCTTTAACAGAAGCTCATGATCACTCTTTGGAAAATGGACCCGTTCTATACCAATGAAACGAAAGGAAGAAATGCCGTGATTGAAATCATCATCACACGGGTTTCACCGCTGGGTGGTGCTATTGCATTATACGAGTAAAGCCCCAGTTATCCCAACCAACGCACCGTTATAATAGAACGGAGCACGTAGGCTACTGACCTGTTGCCAAACCCGGTCTCACACCATTTCTTGTCATATTCACAGTTGTTACTGGCCAGCCCTTCACTTTAAGATGGTGGCTGTGTGGGTGTGACATAGTAGATGTGGGAAATAAAGCGGCGTATAGACTGTACGGACGGGAATGCATCGTGAAAATAGTTCTGTTCATGCTACGGGTGGTTGCAGTCTGTTTACAGTGTTTAGGCTCCAGTTACAGCATAGTCTCTGTGAGAAGACGCTGAGTTATGTTATGTCTTCCTGCTATAGAGGAGAAATAAATGTGCCTCTGCATGGACGTCAGTTCTGCATCATCATTCTTCAAGCAGAGTTGGTCCGGACTCCTAGAGCTAGTTACCAGCAACGAGCCAAGTTGTAAAGATAATCTACAGAAAACCAGTGTCTCCCAACTACAGTTCAGAACGCCAGACATAGGATCCTTTGAAAGTATTTTCACTTTTCAGTATAGTGTCTAAGGGTATATTGTCACCAATGTTGGGAATGTTACTTTAAAAAAAAAAAAAAAAGTTATAGTTACTTTCCCCAAAAAGTAACTGAGTTAGTAACTGAGTCACTGCACTATAAAAGTAACGAAATACCTGGAAAAGTAACTATAGTGTTACTTTTTTATAAAATGCTCAAAAACTGTATGTAATGAAACTCAACACTGAATATGTTAAATAAATGAAATTGACACTTGATAGAATAAATCATTATTATAAAACACTGTACACTTATCTACACTACACTGCATTGTTGTGTGGGACAACAGACAGACAAATTTAGTATTATACAGTGGATCTGACTCTGCACACTGCCTTTGAATCGTTCCCCTTTTGAAGTCAAATCTTTTAATCCTTTCTTTCTACAAGTCTTTATAAAGAACCTCCATAAACGCGCAATTTAAATGTGAAAAGTCTCACTGACTGACCGCCACCTGTGTGTATGGAGAGGAGAGGGGCGGAGGGAGCGGAGCTGTGGAAGCATCCTGCAGTCCAACATACTATCATGCGTTAAAATTACTTATTTAGACGGATGAGAGAAAGGCGACGTTAAGAGAGCAAGCCCAAATAAGCAATTCCACTTTAGAAACAAACCCAAAGTTGCAGCTAATAAGCGGACCTGACAACCCTGCTTGTGTGCTCATTAATACCTGCCCTACTCTGCCTCTGATTGGTAAAATTTTACTCTCCCTAAGCCAATCATCTGCTGATTATTTAATTGAAATGCTTCAAATGTCACTGCTAGCAATATTGTATTATGAAGCATTTTTAATAACAAATGGCTTATGTTGTGAGAACAGTCATTATTCTATCAGGAATATGTATACCTGGATGGCCTAGTAGATAGTGACACTGCCTTTGGAAGAGAAGATTAAAATCTGGATCTACATGAACCCCCTGCTGTAACTATTACCACTGTGTTGCCCTCTTACTAAAGCAGTGTTTGGAAAAATCTAAACATAATATTGACATCAGCAACCCAGAGATAGATGAATATGTTTATAATATTTTTGATCAAATGTTGGTCTGGTAATTGTACAGGGTGGAGCAGGGGACCTCTGGCAGAAGGCCCAGACAGGAGTGGAGCGGAGAACCTTGGGTGGACAGACTTCAGTTTTTGACCAAATGTCTCCCCTTCTGATCTTGAGATATGAAACGTCGTTTGGATATGAAATGTCATCACTTAAACATTATATACTATTAGATATTTGTGTGAAATGTCATGATTGTCACAACTAGGATATGAATTGTGGACTCATGGCAAAAAACATGTTTTGTGGGGTCACAATGACTTTGACCTTTGACCACCAAATTCCAATCAGTTCATTCTTGAATCTGAGTGGACGTTCATACTAGGAATGGGCAGCACAAGCAAAAACAACTATTTGAAAATCACAGCAACAACTCAACAATTTCTTCAAATAATCACCCCGGAGCTATGCACACAGAGATCCATTCATCATTACTTTCACAGCTCGGGTCTTTTTATTTTGAAACCTCAAACCTGTATGTTAAAGCAACGTGGTAAGGGAAAATTAAAGTTATTTCTGTATTTTCTGCATCAGTTACAGCTTAAAAGGTGCCTGTGCAAGTTAACAACTTTAAGTATTACAACAAAGCTGCTTAATAAATCAGGATAATTCAGTATCACAACAAAACTGCTTACTTTCACAGCTCTGGTCTTTACCTTTTGAAACTTCAAAAGACACCAATTAACAGAGTGTAATGGTCGGCAGCACATCCTTACTCTTAAAACACACTCTGTACGTTAAAACAACGTGGTAAGGGAAAATTAAACTTATTTGTTTCTCATAGCGACGCATCAGTCAGCCTACAGCTCAAAACACCAAGTATCACAACAAAACTGCTGAATAAATCAGTAAAATTCAGTATCACAACAAAACTGCTTAATAAATCAGGATAATGAGCTACTGACCTGAAAATGATAGCCTACTCGTACTGATTTTGAACGTCTAAATTATGAACATACCTGAGTGACGGCAGTCATGACATCATGAACATTAATTTTAACACGTCCGTCTTCATTAAGTCCAAATCCGAGGGACTGTTCAGGCCTATTCCATATTTTTGTTCAGAAAATTGAGCATGTCCACATGGTCGGGATGAAGACGGGAGCGAAGTCTGTTTACAATGAGTGGAAAAAACTCTTTCCGATGGTACGCGCTTGCTAATTTTGCCAGTCGGGGATATTTGTTTTCGTTGGTTTTCCACCAGTCCAAGGGATTGATGTGGAGAGGGCGACACTTGTCCTGGCAGTACTATTTTAGTTCAGCAGCAGATGTGTCCGCTGTTTCCACGTTGTAATCCTCACCAAACAGGGTTGCGATGGCAGACACAGCATTACTGTGCGGCATTTTGGCCAACATCTCAGTTTTGCCTGATTCAGCTAGAGCAACCATCTCCTCCGGGCCCTCGGAGCTGGCTCGAGAGGAGATCCCTCACCTTTGCCAGCAAGTTTAACTTCCTCAGTTGTGAACCGCAGGTGTTTGTGTCTCGGGTCCAGGATGGATGCGATGTTTGCAACCTTGCCCTGTCGGGATCTGCAGCACCGCTCCAGTGACGCGGCCATGGTGCGCTAGAATTGAGACACTTTGGGTGACTCTCCTTGGGTTTGTTTGCGGTGTTTTGACAGAAGAGTTGCTGTAACCGGGTAAATCATGGAGATGGATACTCCGGATTCTCCACACAACGCAGTAGTGGCACAGTGAGTGAAGCACAGGTATGAGCTCCTCCACAATACTCCATGTATCATCAGTCATTTCGAGGGTCCGTGCATATTGGGAAGGTTATGAAAAGGACTGTATAGGGTTGAATCACTATTAGTTTTGCTTCATTCGCCCCTGGGTGTCGGTCAGGACACAATGATGAGAGTTTGGATGCAGTTTATGGTATCGTTACTGCTGGTAAGACACAGTACAGGTATGCATGGGTCACAGATGGGTTGTACAGTACTGTTGTTTACCAATCGGTGTGTGTGGTTTTCTGCAACAGATACAAACAGGATTAATAAGAATGAATGAAAACATTATGAGCACTATTACTTATAATCAACAGCACCACTACGGTTTTCTACAGTACAATCCATGTGTCTTAGCTTAACCCCACACATTAGACCATATAATTTCCTCCAAACTGCACAGTAACTAGTGTAAATGATTGTTCTGGAGGCTTCATACTCTTTTAGCCGGAGCTATGTTTTAATGAACATTTCAGGTAGCTCAGAGCATAGCATACAAACATGTACCGCGAGAACGTGTGTCATCTTCCCTGTCTCTCAGGTTTCACTCTCTACCGTGTTACCGTAAAACTCCTAGTAATGCGCAGACACATTACACATCCACTTTATGACAACTAGTACAACACAAATAATAATCCCTATAGTCATATACGACGCTCAACGAGTTTAATTGAACATCAGAGGCAGAACGCATTAACCTCGCGAACGGTAAAATGGCTACTAACACAACACATGACCAAACTGATCGCAGTTCTGCTATTGTGAATGAGATCTGCACATAGACATATTCACATAAACACCCCAAGACATATATGAAAGAAATGTGACACATATGTTTGCGTAGAGTACATTATGTATAACGCTGAAGTTACAGAGCTCAGAACTACTATTGCAATTGGTCTCAATCACAACCTTAAACTTAGCTAAGCAGCTAACACAGTAAAGCAGTCATATCAAACAACAATGCAAATGACCAAACAGAATGAATAATCTACTTACTCTTGTCAAAGACACACATGAGAACAACAATGCTGCACAGTGGAAAGTTGTAACTTTGGCAAGTAAACGTGGAGAATAAACATGACTGGCATCTACTCCGTGACTTTTATAAAAACACTGTAGAAGAAGAAAGACGCATCGGGTAGCATGAACAGTGGTACAACACTGCCCCAAGTGGTCATAAACACAGAAACCAATATGGCAAGCAATAAAGAAAATATATATTTGGAGCCAACCAGAATGTACAGAGTACATCCGCTCAAAGAAAGGTGACAAAGTCTTTAGGTCCTACTGTGGGGTGGCAGTAATGGTGGTGCTGTCCTCCTCATCAGTCGGGACAGTTGGCAGGACGACCAGCCTGGCTACTGGTCTGGTGTAGTCTCGATCTCCGATCTTCACGTCTGCTGATCGGACGTGGCCATGAGCACTGGGGTGGACCCGGATGACATGTCCAATGGGCCACAGAGCTTGTGGATGATGAGGTTCCACCAACATCACAACGGAGCCCTTTGCAAGATCAGCTGGGGTAGAGTGCCATTTCTGGCGGGTCTGCAAGCCAGGCAGATAGTTGAGTATCCCTTCCACTTCAAGGAGCACTGTCCTAAGTACTTCCTCTGGGACTGACTGGGCTCCCACTGTGGTTTACAGGGCCGTTTTCACAGAACGGATTTCTCTTTCCCAGACTCCTCCAAAGTGGGGCGCAGCAGGAGGGTTAAGGTGGAAACTGATCTTCTGTTTGGCGAGCTGCTGTTGCAGATCTGGTGCCAGTGCAGTGAAGGCCTTACGCAGTTCCCTTTTGTTCCCTGGTCAGAGTATAGCTCGGCAGGAGTCCCTCTGCGGGTGATGAATCATCTAAGGGCCATCAAAAAGGAGTCAGCGTCGATGGTGTTCAGGAGATCTAAGTGGACCGCTCTTGTAGTGAGACAAGATGATGAAGATGATCCCCCACCTCCTCTCTGTGCACCGTCCAACTCTGACTTGAAAGGGCCCAAAGCAGTCCATCCCCGTCGAGAAGAAGGCCAGCTTGAACAGCCCAGGCGAGCGGGAGGTAGGTCTGCCATTTTTGGTATGGATGGTTTAGCCTTCCACCGCTGGCATTCTGTGCAGGTGTGTTGATAGTGGCGTATTGCTTCACGGCCCCACAGGATCCAGAAGGAGCGATGTATCTCTGCGAACACACTTTCTGGCCTGGAATGGTGCAGACGGCTGTCGAAGTCTTGGATTAGGAGTCGGGTTGAAGGGTGACCAGGACAGAACCCAAATTTAAATTTATTATCTATTGATCCAACCAAACATGAAATCGGTGAGATGTGTTTCTCCTCAAGACGCAATAATAATCATCATTTACGTGCATTGTTTCAGAAAGATGTTGTATCGATTCCAAATGTGGTTTCTTACTGGAACAACTTTGTTAACAATCTTGACTGGAAAAAGATTTGGACTTTACCTGCAACATACTTGATTAATAATAAAATGAAAGAAGTATCATTTAAAGTAATTCACAGATTCTACCCATGTAAAGTATTTCTCCAACGTTTCAAAAAAGATATAGATACTAATTGTTATTTTTGTTAAGGATTCCCTGAAATTTTTTTTTTCATTTATTTTGTAATTGCCCATTCTCTACCAAAGTATGGAAGGATATTTGTAACTTAATTTGTATTTGTATAGAACCACATTTCTCCTTTTGCTTTGAACATATATTGGATGGCTTCACTGACTATCCATCTGTGGGGGAAAAAATCTATTTTATATTATTAATCTTATCATACTATTGGCTAAATAGTTTATTCATAAATGTCGATATACTAATCAAAAACCACTCTTGCATTTTTGAAAATGGAGTCAAGCAATATATTAGGACCATTAGACACTCACACACACTCACACACAAATGCGAAAGCCATTAAAACCTTGGATTTATGTGCTCTTTTTAATGTATTTCTGTAATATGATATATATATATGGCAGAGATGTTTTGGACACACTTTTGAATAGAACTTTAAGGTCCTTAGAACCTTGCAATTTTGGTGAAAAATCTTGCAACAACTGAGAATTAGAACAGTAATAAATCAATCTTTGATCACTACTAGCACCTTTCAAGAGTTCCCCTTGAAAATGGAAGAGACATTTATTTAAACACTATCCCATTTCCTCCTGGATGTTACTACTTAAGTATCAACCAGTACAAGGCTGAACATTAGTGAATCCCTGCTGTGACATCCACAGGCCTTGGGGTCAGTGTTTTCCTGTATTCCTGCCCCTGCTTTCCTCTTCCAGAGCCTCCTTGATTGCCTGCCCCTCCCACCTCTTTTCGGGATTGGCTCCACCTGCTTGGGGCTTTTAAAAGCTGGGTGAATCCAAGATGGCGCCCTCTTCTCTCTCCCTCCTGGAAGGTTGGTGCCTTACAGGCACCCTCCTTGGTTTGTTTGGTTTGGGTTGATTATATTGAGTTTAACCTGGGTTTCCTTTTACACATAGCTTGTGTTAGCTTCCACAGACTCATAACACCCAACTGACTTAACCATTTGTTGTCCTTTGAGTATTTCAATAAATTATTTGTTTATTTAAAAGCTAATTCCTGTGTCGACCTCCATTCTTTGTTATGCTCTCCAACAAGCTGGGCATAACACTGCACACTAGCAGAACAATCTCCATCTTACCTTCCAGTACATAAAACTGTCTGGGTCCACTACAGTAGGCTGAACAATCTCCCTGCCAGGAAAGATCCCCCATGTCACAGCGTTTGGCTGCATGTCAGGGGCATTGGTCAGGTTACGGCCCTGCACACAAAATATTTATTTGTACATTTTAACAATACACATTCACACACAAACATGGGGCGACAGGTGTTCTCTGTTCAAACTTACATGCACATTGACAATGTGGTAGTTGACCCGAGGTTCATACTTCTTCAGTACTTTGAGGAGAGCGTTGACATTTTCACTGGAGGTGAAGAACTCCAGATAGGCCTGTTGGATTTAAAACAGCATTACGGCAGGATATCAACATATCAGACAAAATACCAATTCAAATCAATTTTATATTTATAAAGCCCAATATAACCTAACAGTCTTTCCACAGAATCCCTCGCTATCGGATCATTACACGCCACTCAGCAACAGTTACTATTCTAGAAGTTTATCAGATACTGCTGTCGCAAAATTTAAGGAAATGATTCCTCCGTCGTTAAATTTAATACCATGTCCTTCAGTAACAGAGGTTTCCCGTACCGACTTTGACCTCTCCCGCATTGATCATCTTGTCGATAGCACCTTAGACTCGCTGCAAACAACACACGACTCCGTAGCACCTCTTAAAAAGAAGTTAACAAAGCAAAGAAAGTTTGCTCCTTGGTATAACTCGCAAAAATTAACCAAACTGGAAGAATCTCGTTTAATCTGGGCAGACACTCTCAAAACATATAAGAGGGGCCTCTGCGATGCCAGAGCAAAACTATTACTCAACTTTAATAGAAGAAAATAAGAACAACCCCAGGTTTCTTTTCAGCACTGTAGCCAGGCTGACTGAGAGTCACAGCTCTATTGAGCCTTGTATCCCTTTAGCTCTTAGCAGCAATGATTTTATGAGCTTTTTTAAAATCACAAATTATACCTATTAGAGGCAAAATTTATGACCTCCTGTCCTCAGATAGATGTTGTGGTTAGCTAGCCTCCGCTCCACACCGCTGTGGAGCGGAGGCTAGCTAACCACAACATCTAACGATAGTTGTCTATCATGCTGAGCTGATGTAAATGAACTGCATTTCTAAAAGAGGCATAGGAAGGAGTAAATGCTAAACATAAGACGCACTGAGCAAGAGAGAGCAGCAGAGAGGGAGAAGCCATCACTAACTGTAAAGCTAAGTAACTAGCAGATTGCTAACCGCTAAGCTAAAGTAAGTAGCATTTCTGAATAGAGTGTAAATAAGGTTAGCGTAGGTCAGGTTAGCGAGACAGTCGTTAAAAAAGAGAGCTATGACTTTTTCCAGCAGAACTAATGTCAGTTCAAACGATGAATCCAGCACAATTGACGTAGTGTTGATGCAAAGAGATGTTTGTGATGTAAAAATCAGACAAACAATTGAATGAGATCCACCTGGATAACCATGATAGGGACAATGTGTCATGAGAGCAGCAGATAAACCAATACACAGACTAGAAACAACAAATAGGAGAAATAGGTGTGTCGATAAGAGTCAAAAGGTTTTTACACTTGAATGTACTTTTCAATAAGACAATGCTCTTCTAAATGAGTATGACATAACTCTATAACATTTAGCTGAAAATCCTTCTGCACTCAGTTTTTACATATTTTGAGTGACTTATATTGTCAAGTAGCACACAGTTATGTGTATATGTTGCTGCTCACAACAAGTGTCAAACTACACACTTCACAACTACAAAACTCTGTAGGGTTTCTTATGTGGCTTCTGTAATTTGTACTAACTACAGTCAACACTTAGTTATGTTTTATACATATTATTCACAGATCTACAAAGGAATGTACAGGGTATGTTACTCTCTTCTCATGTCATTTTAGGTTGTGAGAACACACTTACATCTGCTACATTGGCTTTACAAAATGTGAAAAAAATGTCTGATTTTGTAAAGATGAGGATATTGTTTTAATAAACTTTGATTCTCAGATGAAGAATTATTTGGACGCCAAAATAAATAAACCCCCCATAATGCTACATGATATCAATGTATTATCAATTTGTGACACATGCAAATTTTTTTCCCAATATCAACAGTTACCAAAAAGGAGGACCTTCTGTTTCAACTCCCAGCAAGAGACATGGACTGCTTTTCCAAACCCTCTCTGAGATAGCACCATCCACTGCCTCTCCATCAGAAAGGTTTGAAATACAGAAATATTAGAATGTCACAAGTTGCTGCATATAATAAGCACATAGATCAAATGACAGAAATTTATTTTACAGAGATGAATGCTACCAAGAGCCTGGAGTTGAAGACCTAGAAAAAAATGTCCTTGATGAAAGGTGACTTTTGTGGTAATTTTTAAAGGAAATGTGGTATTGGTTGTTTATACATATACTCAAGGCTATATTATAAATTCCTTCAGCATACTATAATTACTTACAATACAGCCTATAAACAATATATGTGGGCATCACAAGTCAGAAAGGGCCGATGTGATGCATGTTTGTTTCCCACCCCTGTCCATAAAACGGACCCCAGTTTTAAACTATGGTACTTTGGTGTTTTGTTTCTTAGTTTGTCTAAGCTGAGTGTTCATGATGAGTCCACTATTAGCGTGGATGAAGACGCAAATGACCTTGAAAACACAGTGTAAGTACATTTCTGATGCATTCTGTCAAACTCAGTCTGTAAACTTTTTCCCCTTTATGGAATTTGTTGTGTACTCCAGTGAGTTGTGATTTATTTATTTATGTATTTATTTTCAGGATTGACTGGAGAGACCAAGATGATGACACATGGGAAACAGCTAGTGAAGACAGTAGTTCAGATGAGGACTACATCCCACCTATTTGTCTGAGGTTTGTCAAAATCAATTTTATTTGCCAAGTTTATTTGCAGATGCAGTGAAAACGGATTGTTAGCTTGATAAGTAATGTTACAAGATAGTTAAAGATTAATGTGTATTGTCTATGATAATTTTCCCTCTTATTGTATTCATTTTATAAAAAGAGTAGAAAAACATACATTTTGCTGTAGGAAGAACATAGTACAGGTACATTTTTAAAATAATGTTTTTCTATATTTTGACAGAGCTGGTGGAGGAATTCAAACCATGCAGACAATAGAGGATCTTCCGGTCATCGGTCTAGACGACACTGTGCATCTTGCTACAGAGGATGAAGTACCACCCCACTTGGAAGAAAATGTTCCAACATCATCTGATAGCCACCAGGTCATGTGCGAGGATGATATAATAGGACAACGGGCATCGATTACATATGAAGACAACTTGAAACAGCTTGTTTCGTTTCTACGGCTACCTGTGTTGAAGTGCAATTTCACAAACAGTGTGACAAATGAGACCTGCCAGGCTTCAGCACCTTTTGAAGTAAATCTGACGTCAAGGGGCACAGGAACAATCGTCGAATGGGTGAGTTCAAAAAACATTCTTAATGCCACAACATGTATACTATTGCATAATAAGAAAAAAGAAACATCCACATTGTGGTCAGACTACTACGCCCCATGCAAAGCAACTTAAATCTTTGTTTTGCATGCTGTCTATCAATCAACTTATTGTGTCTTGATCTAACAGGTATGTTCCAACGGCCACCAAATATGGAGGTGGAACTCTCACCCCCAATTTCCACCAGATGCGTATTGGTTGCGTCTCCGCTCCGGCACGGCAGCGGAGCCGATTAGATTCAATTCTAGTCAATGTGTGTGTTTCCACCGGCTCCGGCAGTGCTGCGTTCCGGCTCCGTCTCAGCTCCGGCAGTCCGGAGGCCTCCGCAACAGATACGCAGCACTTCTATTTTTGCCGGACGCCGGAGCACAACGCAGCAATTCAGCACAGAGCAGATCCTGCGGGGCAGGAAGTCGTGCAGAGAAACACAATAAAACATCCGGTTAATACTCAAAATAAGATACACAGTGTTCACGGCGGATCATATTTCCCTGCACTACACCTTGAAAACTACATAATGGGCAGAGGCAGGCCTGAAGTCAACAGGTCAGAGGTTTTTAGACGTCATTTCACCCCGTTGACACCGTGGACGAGGAGATATTCATCATGGCAGTGCACCGAGATGTCTTCCAGCGGAGCTGCACCGCTCCGCACAGCAAACGCAGCCGGTGGGTATTGATGGACGGCGGAGCACGCCGCGGATAACCAGCGCTGCCGTTCCGCAACGGACACGCATCCAGTGGAAATCCGGGGTCAGCCCATACTCAAGTACGGCGTGCAGGCAGGGGACTTCATGGTGGCTACTAACATACTCCTGTCTGGGAACAACTATTACAAAGTGACACACCTGTTCAATTATATGAACATGGGCTTTGTTGGGACACTTTTTTCAACATTCAAGACACATACTGCCTGGGAGCAATAAAGGAATTCTGGGAGGAGAAGAGGTCTACAGCAATCAAACGTCTGCAGAATAAAGATGGTGTTGTTGTTCTGGGTATATCCTATGTTTTTTCCAAATACAAAATCAACACCTTAATGATGTTCAATGTACAAAACCCTTATGTCACCACCATGGATAATGATTCTAAGGAAATCATATTTCTTGTGACCATTGACAAAAGGCAGACCCAGCGCAACTCTGTGGTCATGGAAAGAGAGGCTTTTGTGACCACCATGGACCAGCTCCTTACAGAAATTAAGCTGACAGAAATATGTACAGATGCTCACACACAGATAACATCTCTTATGAGTAAGTTGTTAAATTTCTTTGGGAAGTTTAGCAGATGTGTATGGTTTGTCTGTAGTCTCTATTAGGTCTGACATGAATTGACTTGTTTTTATTTCAAAGACCCAAAGACTGGTCGATACAAGGACTCTGGAGTAGTGCACTCATGGGATATGTGGCACAGAGCAAAGAATCTTTCCAAGAAGATTGCTGCGGTAAGTATGTTTATTACAGATTGCTTTGAACTTGCATGTGGATATATAAACAGAATCTTCATCTAAAACATTTAATGAAATATACATGTTTTATGCATACTTAGGCAGGTCAGCTGTCAGGACAAAAGATCCTGCTGCAGTGGATCAAAGACATAGTGAACCACTTTTGGTTTTCTTGTAAGACGGCGGAGACAGTACAGCATTTCCTAGTAAGTAATACATGTCTCACTTGGTATTATCTGTTATTATAAGTGACTAGATAAAGTAACATTCATATGTACTCAGAAATTAACTCAGAATTGATGTTAATGTTTATCAATGCTATTACTTATGTATGGTAAGCTTTCATTTTTGCCATTGTTCATGTTCTTAAGTTTTGACACATCACCTGTCTTTAGGCACAGTGCACTCAATACAACACCATTAACAGCACCTACACAACCCATACATGTTTGCTGTTCCACACTCTGGCCTTATCACCACCTATGTCTTTCAGAAACTCTGCGTACATGATAGCCTGCCTGAGAACCATGACAAAGAATGGCTGGAAAGTGTAGCAAGCTTCACAAGCTCACAAGGCACTGGAAGCTATAGTGCTCAACAAGAGGTGGCTCAGAGATGTCCACCGCTATCTACCTTTCAGGTAACTTCAGAAATCAACTACATGCCTGTTTCAAGTCAGTCATGTTCTAATTACATGAAGCCAAGTAATGGGCATAGTAATATATTTTTAGGCCAACTACAAGCTGTGTATGTCAACAATGATAGCAGTTTTTGTGAACAAATGAAATAGTGAAGTAAGCTGTTAAGACTAAAGTATATTATTTCTTGTTGTCTGGAGTATCGTTTTATGAATGAACATATAAAGAATGTTTTCCTCAGATCTACCTGTCAGCTTGAATCCTTTCATAACCACTTGCTGATGTACGCAAGCAAGCGGTTCAGCTTCTCACCACCAGTCTACGAGGCAAGGACTCTCCTGGCAGCCCTGGATTACAACCACCATAAAGACCGACCACCAATGCTGAACAAAGATGGCCAAAAGATGTAAGATTAAAAAAAAAATTCTCACACCACCATCCTACAATGGGCCGTGGGCAGACAATGCAGCTCATCCACACAGAAATGTATGTTTGCAAACTGATACCACTGTATGGGTATGTTTTTCACAACTGCTCATTTGAAATTTTAAACTGTTGGAATAAAAGATAAAGTCCGCACACCAGAAGCTGCTCCTTGAACAATTTATTCATGTGTTACGTTTCGGGGCAGGGGCCCAAAACGTAACACACACTCCTTCCGAATGTCCCACCTCCTTCAATTGACTCCATACTTGAGTCCCACGTCAGTAGAGGCCTAGGTATGGAAAGCTAAATGTGTTCCAAGTATTCATGCTGTATACAGTACATTTCCTGCAAAGTAATCTATCATCAGTCCATAATAGCAGACGTTTAGTATGATACTAATATGATTCTGTCAGATTGACTAGTGGTATTTCCCTTGTCAATATTCTTCTGAGATGGTAAATTATTTTTATTCCTGCTCATCTGAATGCAATGTCTTTCGCCTCACAGGGGCCAGCTCTACACCTCAAGAGACGAGAGGAGACCTGAACCTGCACAACATCCTCATTCATTCGAACCACACATCACTCTTTATTTGTAAAATATGTAATTATATGTAAATGTAAATAATATCTTTCACACATTCAAATGAAAATAAAAAAATGTACAAATCAATATTCATTTTTTGAAATAGAAATAAATATTTTGATCTGTATATAAAAAACATAGATTCCGTCTTCTATTACTCTTACAATGACCGTAACTGAACAATGAGTGAACTAATTATGGAACAATTAAAAATATAATATAACAATTCCAAACTGTACAGATAATATCCTAAACAACAAAAAGTAACACTGAGATATAGAAGTTATCACAGTACAGCTGGTATGAAACCAGTGTACTGGCCATTAGGGTCGGGGTATTTGTCCCGGATTCTCCACACACTACAGCTCGGGATGACAACCCGGTTTCCTGTTCCAGGTGCACCACACCACCACAAAACAAAATTCCTGTAGGCGGCGTGGCGGTATTCCCGGTTGTCATCCCCAGGCTCCTGTGTGTCGTGAAGTGCGTATATGTCATTTCTAAATCGCTGTGAGAGGCGCAACACATGTTCATCTAAAATGAACAATGCCATGTGGGGCAACCAACAGTTGGCCCTATCCATGCAACAGCATTTATTTTCAATGTCAGTGGGCATTAACCTGCACCTTGTGCATCAGCACTATTGAGGCCCACCCTCAACTGGTGCTTCTGGTCTCTGATGAGCAGGTTGCAGGACATCGAAAATGAGACCAGGTTCCCTGTCCATAACCCTTTGTAAAAGTCCCCTGACCTCATCCTGTGGCATGTTCTCTATCAGCTCCTGAAAAATGACAAATCACAGATAAAATAAGAATAACTTCATTGATCCTCAAAGGGAAAATCACTTGTCTGGCAGCTCATCACCACTTACTGAAGAATTATAAAACCTGATGGCTGATATTATCTAACTCAAATCATCAAACTTTACCTGTCTCGGACACTTGCAGTATTTCCTTACACACCTGTGTCTGTGACCTCCTCTCCTCCTGCAGCCTTTCAACCCTCACTCTGTCCTCCTCCGACACTGAGGCCCGTTTCCACTGAAGAAGTTCCTGGTACTATTTGGGGGACAGGAACTACTACAGGAACGTCCTCTCATTCGGCCCTCTCAACCGCCGTGTCTCCACTGAGAGAGCGAGGTACGAGGAAGGTTCCTGTAAAGTTACGGGCTCTGGATGTGACGTAATCGTTGCTCGACTATTTTGACCGGGGCGACGTAGGTTAGATAGCGGTGTCTGTAATAATTCATAAATGGCCCGTGAAAAAAATATGTCTTAGTTACAACATGATTGAGCTAACTGGAGTAGTTTCATGTCGTATCCGACAACGGGAGGCTTTTAACAGATGACGTCCTGATGTTAGCTTGCTGCTGCTGTTTGCCGTCCCTGTCAGCTGATGCTTTCTAGACATCGTGATTTCCCAAAACTGAATAAATACCACACATATCAACACAAAACTGCTTTGCTAGCTCAATCATGTTTTAACTAAGATATCCGCTGGAAAGAATATTTTTTTCACGGGCCATTTAGTGAGTTTTTTTTTACATGGCGGCGAAAGCTATATGAACATGCTAACCTTGGTCTGCTGAGTTTTAATAATGCCAGCTATTTTGCTTTCTGTTGTCGTCACATACCGTCTTTAGTATATCCAATCAGCACCAAGTAAACCCCAAGCCCCAGCCAGGAGTCTTTCGGGGCCGTTCTGAGTACCTATCCCGAAGCAGGGACTTCTTTAGCCCCTGTAAAAGTTCCGGAACTCTGTCCTTCGGGGGTGGTTCCTGCGGTGGAGACACGCACCAACGGCCCCGGCCCCGTAAATCTACCCCGAAGTTCCTGCGGTGGAAACGGGCCTACTCCAAATGCTGTACCGGTCCCTCTCCCTCCAGCTGACACTCTTCCCCTCGTCCCTCTTCCTCTTCCTCTCCCTCTCCCTCTAGCTGCTGGTCTTCCTCTTGACTCTCCGCTGTCTCCTGCTGCTCTGCTTGTCCCTGCTGTAACATTCATCTCTCTCTCCCCTCTCACTCTTGCTCTATCCTGTGATGGACCTCCGCTATGGAGCGAGGGACTCCAGGTCTCATCGGACACGGACATAGTTTCCTCCACTGAGGAGCTTGCTATCTCCCTGCAACATATTCACGTCAAGAGACACACAAAGCAGAGTAAAAAGATCTTGAGATACAGAGAGGACATGATCGGCTTACAATAGATAGGTTGCTACATTAGAAGACTTTTGTGTTTTAGCTATTATTTTTACTTATTTGTGTAGAGTGAATCATTTATTTTGCTATATATTCAGTTCAGTAGTCTAAATTTTCTTAATACTAAGTGGTGCATCATGTCTGGGTAACATTGGTGTGACTACGTACAATGGTTTGTTGCAATGGTTTTGTGCTTATGGAATTGCCACACTGGTTATGACTGTCATTAACAGTTACACAGCATTTTGTAACACAGTAATCTAGTTGATTACTGCGCTCCCGCGGAAAACCGGACATTATAATCTGTTTATAAACACACCCCGGACGGGACGTGAAAAGTGGACATATCCGGGCAAAAGAGGACGTCTGGTCAGCCGTTACTACTGATAGTTAGATCAGAGTGTGACGATCCGGTGTAACGTTAGGTACCAGATCGGCTCGGGCTGCTACACCGGCCGACGGACCCCATTTGCATAAAGTGAAACATAAAGTGAATATAACTTCAGTAATATACCTCGTCCATGAGCATTTCTCTGCTGCTGAAGGTCACTCTGCCGAAAAAACTGCCACGGTCGGTTTCAGTTACACGGAGTGAGGAACGTTCGATCTGTTATATAACTACAACTCCCATGATCCCACGTTACTTCGTGACGTCATCAACCGCCGTCTTCTGTTACTGTTTTGGTTTGAGACCCCTAGCGGCAGAAAATTACATATTGCACGTTTACCTTTATTTTGATGAAGTGCCGTTTATATTCTGTGTGAATAATTCTGATTATTTAGTGTACATTGTTCTTGTTAAATTGTTTTGAAATATTTATGGCAGCTAAATTACTTTGTTAATTTGGTTAAGTTGTAAACTTGGTTGCTGCCCCTTTGTTAAAAGCTTTGTATTTATTTTTGTTTATTGGTGATTTGATTATTTGAGTTCACCCCAATAATCGTTTCCCCTCTCCTTTCAGGTGCTGGAAGCTAACGGTGGTGGTCTTGGTGCCCTGGTGGTGGTGTCCCCTTTTGTGTGCTGTGCAACCCCCGGTTCTCTTTCATAGCATTCGTTTCGTGTCTCACATTGGGAACGCCCTCGGCGTGACCACGTCAAAAGCTCCTTTTACATTATGCCAGCCAGGATTGGCTGGAACTAAGCACGTCAGTGTCAGGATGAGTGGGGAGCCTCTCCCTATAAAGGGGCCTGACACTGTGCTTCCCGTCATTCAAAAACCTCTTCTCGCTACGAGCAGAAGTTCCAACCTCTCTCGAGCTGACTGTTTCTCCGTGACCTAGTTTAACTGTCCACAGACACGAGCGAAAACTCGGTCGCCGGGCGCTTTGTTCACGAGGCAGTTATCTGAGAACTATCGCTATTTGTGGAAGTAGCAATACTTTGACAGCTAGCATAACCGAGTGGCAACACTTGGTAGCCTATGGTAGCAATACCACACAAGTAGCAATACTTAATCGCACTAGCGCCAGCCTCACCCGGCTAACGCTCAACGGAGTCGCAACACTCCAGCTGTATTTCATCCGGTGCCCGCTTCTCCTAACCACACCAGGCTAGCAGTTGCATACCATACAGCATAGCTTCACAGCTAAAAAATCCAGCTAGCTTCACAGCTAACAAATCCTGCTAGCTCCACAGTTGATAACTCCTGCTAGTGACCATGGCTAACGCTAATGCTTCCACTAAAGCAGGAGAGAGAACACAGGTGCGAGCCTGCCCTTGCGGGAATAAGATTTCGAGTGGAGATACTCACCCAATGTGTGTGATGTGCCTCGGCCTGAAACATGCCCATGCCGCCTTTGAGTCCACGGAAGAATGCACACACTGTGAACGCTTCTCCCTCAAAGTGCTCCGTCGCCGCCTGGCTCGTCAGACAAATCTGTCCGGCAGCGACCCGGTCTTGGCTTCCACATCCGAGGCTTCAGAGCTAATGGATATGGCTGTGACAACGGCTCCAGAGCCCGAAGCTGGTCCGAGCTGGGGCAGCCAGCTCAGCCTCACCGGCCCGTTTCCCCAGGAATTAGACGGACTCGGCCTCGCGGCTGGCCCGCTCGATTTCCTGGTGGAGAGGGCGGAGGATGACTCGGATGGTGGGTCGGAACTCCTCATGACCGACGAGGATGACGACGATGATTCTTCACTGGGACTGCCGGGCCGGGTTGCAAAACCCCAGCCCTCAACGACGGCTGTGGCGGGAGACGGCTCGTCTTCCCCCGCTGTGGATTTGGACTTGCAGGACATGTGCAAACGCGCCGCTGCCAAGCTCAACATCCAGTGGCCCGAGGTCCAAGCTGAGGTGACACGGTCCCGCTACGACGGTAAAAAGTTGCCAAAAGTGAAGAGAACAGGGAAACAACTCCTGCCTATCTTCCCAGAGTTGCTGGAAGAACTTGCTGTCTCCTGGCGTGACAAGCCATACAGAGAGAAGCATCCTGTGGCGGGCAGTTCCGTGCTTGACTGCGAGGGGATGGAGAGCCACGGTCTCCGCAACATCCCTCCGGTGGAGCCCGTGGTGGCGGCTCACCTCCACCCGAAAGCATCCCTGTCATCACTAGGGCCCGCACTCTCATCCAGAGCGGATCGTTTCCAGTCCAGCCTTACAGACAAGGCATACAAGGCGGCTGCACTGTCGGCGCGAGCCCTGAATGCCACCTCCCTTCTGATGGCGTATCAAGCCAAGCTGGAGGAAGAGATGACGGCTTCACCTGACCCCGTGTTGTGGGAAGAAGTATGTGTGATCACTGACCACTGCCTTCACCTCCACAAGCTGGCCATCCAGTCACAGGGCAGGGCCATGGGGTTGATGGTGCTACAGGAGAGAGCCCGCTGGCTTAATCTCACCACGCTGTCGGCCAAGGAGAAGGAAGATCTCCTCGACACCCCCATATCACCCAAGGGCCTCTTCGGCGCGGCGGTCACGTCGATGTAAAAGAGGTGCGAGGAGAGAAAGAGGGAAGACGAAGCCCTGAAGCTGTGTCTGCCGAGAAGAGCCAAACATGTCTCACAAGCACTTCTCATTGTTGCGAAACATTAAAATTGTCCCAACTGTCGCATCCAGGCCGAGTGCCGAGGGCGCAGTTAAAAACAATGAAAAACAAGATAAAACCATTGTTGAAAAATAGTTTGGTCACACATTTTACGGAGGGAGTGATCCCTCTCTCAATAAAAGACCGTGCGGTGAACGGCACGGCGGGCACATGCGCAGTACCAACAGAGCGGTACTGCGCTCCAGGGCCACGAGGGGGAGCTCTTACTCTGTGTGTGACAGACGAGCCTGTCAGCCCGCTGTCACTGACAGCAGAGAGCTGGTCAAAATGCACAGACTCAGAGTGGGTTTTGAGAACATTAAACAGGGGATACAGGCTGCAATTTGCCGTAACACCTCCACAGTTCAGGGGAATAACCCAGTCTCAAGCCCTAGGCGAAGTTGCTCTCTTTCTAAGAGAGGAGATTTCCTCCCTGCTAGAGAAAAGAGCAATAAGAGTAATTCCTCCCGAACACACTCAAAGCGGGTTTTACTCAATATATTTCCTGGTCGCCAAGAAGGGGGGGTGCGGCATGCGTGCGATTTTAGATCTCAGAGATCTAAACAAGCACCTCAGGAAATACAAGTTCAGGATGTTAACGCACGCGTCCCTGCTGCGTTTTCTGCGTCCGGGCAATTGGTTCACTTCAATCAATCTCAAGGATGCATATTTTCACATCCCAATTTACCCACCTCACAGGAAATATCTCAGAATTTCCTTTCAGAGGACATGCTACGAGTATCTAGTTCTCCCCTTCGGTCTCTCACTAAGCCCGAGAGTATTCGTGAAATGCACAGAGGCAGCTGTGGGACCGCTCAGGAGGCGGGGGATCCGAGTAGCCACGTACAAACGACTGGCTTATTGCAGCATCTTCCCGCCAGGAGGCAGCAGACCACACAAGGTTACTCACAGAACACTTGGTGGATCTGGGTTTCAAAATAAATCTGGAAAAGAGTGTTCTTCTGCCTTCTCAGAACATCTCCTTTATAGGCCTGTTTATAGACTCAGCTCAGGCCAGAGTCAGGCTGACTGGAGAAAGAGTGCAGGCACTCAGAGACTGTTTAGCCCTTTTTCACAGGGGGAAGTTTGTGTCTCTCAGGCTTTGTCAAAGGTTGTTATGGCATCATCCCTGGTGGCAGTTCCTATGGGACGCTTGCACATGAAAGGAGTGCAGCGCTGGGTGGCCTCACACAGGTTAGACCCACACCGTCATGGCTCTCACAGGCTGAGAGTCTCTGTGAACTGTACAGCAGCACTGGCCCCTTGGAAAAGTGCAGGCTTCTTGACCCAGGGAGTGCCTATGGGGGTTGTTCAGTGCAGAAAAGTGGTCACAACAGATGCCTCTCTATCAGGCTGGGGAGGCGTGTTCAAAGGGAGAGCAATAAACGGGACCTAGGATCCTCACATGTGCTCATCCCACATAAATTATTTGGAACTGCTGGCTGTTCACCTGTCACTGAAACACTTCCTCCCTCTTCTGAGGGGACATCATGTGTTAGTCCGGACGGACAACACCACGGTGGTGGCATATATCAACAGGCAGGGGGGCCTGAGATCCCTTCAGTTACACACACTGGCACACAGACTGATAGTCTGGTGCAGCAGACATTTTCTGTCCCTGAAAGCCACCCATGTGCCGGGAACACTGAACAGTGGGGCAGATCTGCTGTCCAGGGGGAACCCTCTTTACGCAGAATGGAGACTTCACCCAGACGTAGTGAGTCTGGTTTGGGAGCGTTACGGCCGGCCAGCCGTGGACCTCTTTGCAACACAGGAGCACACCCACTGTCCTCTGTTTTTCTCACTGCGCGATCAGAGTGCACCACTGGGGGTGGACGCGCTGGCTCATCAGTGGCCTCGGGCTCTGTTGTATGCTTTCCCCCCCGATAGCACTGATTTCCCCGACCCTAGCCAGGGTGAGGGAGGAGGGTCTGTCGATGATTCTCATTGCTCCCTACTGGCCAACGAAGCACTGGTTAGCGGAAATAACACAGCTCCTCCAGGGGGAGCTGTGGCCCTTGCCAATATGCAGGGATCTGCTGTCGCAGGGGCGTGGGGAAATATTTCATCCCCACCCAGAGAGGCTGGCCCTGTGAATGGCTCAATCTACAGTCTGGGGGCCTTCCCCCAGGCGTGATTGAGACTATTCAGAGTGCTAGGGCTCCCTCAACAAGGTCCCTTTATGAGAGCAATTGGTCGATCTTTGAGAAATGGTGCTCAAAATCGCAAGAAATTCCCTTTCAATGTTCTGTAGTGGTGATCTTGGCTTTCCTACAGGACATGGTGGACAAAAGGATGGCCTTTTCCACCATTAAGGTGTATTTGGCGGCCATTTCGGCCTGCCATATCGGCTTTGGGGGGAAAACTGTGGGACAGCATCCCCTGCTCTGCCGCTTTATGAAGGGTGCACGTCGCAAGCTTCCTGTTTCTAAACCATTAGTACCGTCCTGGGACCTCCCCATGGTGCTGGATGCCCTTTCAGCCCCACCTTTTGAACCACTAGATCAGGTGGACTTGAAAATGGTGGCTTTAAAAACAGTGTTATTACTGTCTCTGGCCTCAGCTAAACGCATGGGTGAGATTCATGCTCTTTCAGTACATCAAGAATGTACAAAGTTCTCTGCAGGAAATACAAGGATCACCTTACTGTCTAACCCAGCATTTATGCCTAAGGTGTTGGGGTCATGTTCCCCTGTTGACCTTGTATCCTTCTATCCCCCGCCTTTCTCCTCAGATGAGCATCGGCGGCTACACATGCTGTGCCCGGTGCGGGCCTTACGCATCTACATGGACAGAACTGAAGGCTGTAGAAAAAGTTACCAGCTTTTTGTGTCTTGGGCAAAGAATCAGATGGGGAAGCCAGTCTCTAAGCAGTGGCTTTCTCACTGGATTGTGGGGGCTATTGCTTTAGCTTATAGCGCCAAAGGGGTGCAAGCACCAGAGGGTCTGCGTGCTCACTCTACCAGGGGTCTCTCCACGTCGTGGGGGCTTGACGTAACAGCCCCTTCTCTGGCTCATTCAGTGCTTGGCTTGGCCAAGCCCTAGTGTGGCTTATTTCAGTTGGCTAGTCTTGACACTCTGACAACATCTGCCCAGCAATCCGGGAGTCAGTATTTTCCCAATGTGAGACACGAAACGAATGCTATGAAAGAGAACTTTAGGTTACTTGCGTAACCCCGGTTCTCTGAGTAGCATGAGTGAGTGTCTCACCAGACCACCCTCCTTGCTCATTCCTAGCGAGGAAGAGGTGATGGTTTTTTGAATGACGGGAAGCACAGTGTCAGGCCCCTTTATAGGGGGAGGGTCCCCACTCATCCTGACACTGACGTGCTTAGTTCCAGCCGATCCTGGCTGGCGTAATGTAAAAAGAGCTTCTGACAAGGTCACGCCGAGGGCGTTCCCAATGTGAGACACTCACTCACGCTACTCAGAGTACCGGGGTTACGCAAGTAACCTAAAGTTTTCATTTGGTTTCCCCATGTGTGTTTACGTGCGTGAGTGACACGAGTGACTGGGGTGCTCCATTTCCTGGGATCCTTCTCGCCTCCTCATTGCCTCATTCCCCTCCACTGTTAAGCTCCAACCCTGTTAGTGTCCTCCCTTCCCTTCACATCCCTGTATGCATGGTATTTTTATTAGGTATTTTTAATAACTTTTTGTAATAAAGCATATTGTATTTTAACCAGAACCACGTTTCCCGCCTCAGGTAAAACTAACCTGTGTGCCTTGTATTGGCGCTATAACTATTTCCTGGGTGAAATTCCCAGGGTGGCGTTGTGTGGCTTCCATTGGGTTGTTTATAAATCTAACCATTGTACCAACCCCACTCGTACGTGTGTGCTGCCACACATATGACACAATAAGACAGAAAGAGAGAGAGACAGAGAGAGAGACAGAGAGAGATGCAGGACAGATGGTAATGTCAGTAGCTTACAACAACATTAATGCAAGTAATAATATTATAATCAGTAATAATATATTAATATCTGTTAGTATACATGTGTGGACAAACAGTGGAGCACCAAGGCTCTGGAGAAGAAGCCGAGTTCTGTAAATGGAAATTTACAGAGTGATTTCTAATGATGTTACCTAAAGGAAGCATATATAGAGTAAATAGGATTGGTCCGAGCACAGAAACTTGCGGAACTCCAAAACAAACTTTAGTACGTACGGATGATTCATTATTAACGTGAACAAACTGAAAACGATCAGATAAATAAGATTTAAACCAGCTTAGTGCAGAACCTTTTAGGCCAATTAAGTGTTCCAGGCTCTGTATCAGAATTTGATGGTCAATTGTGTCAAACGCCGCACTAAGTTCTAATAAAACAAGTACAGAGACGAGTCCTTTGTCTGAAGCAATCAGAAGGTCATTTGTAATTTTAACTAGTGCTGTCTCTGTAAAGCAAGAGTGGCACCCATCAACGTCGTGACCATACCGCGTCTCAAACTCACCGCAGCTACAGTCTCTACTGCAGTAAATATTCTTCTGAGAGAAGAGCTTGATCTGAAGATCAACCAGGAATTCTTCTGGACCGACTCACAGGTGTTTCCATGTGTTTGTCGCGAACAGAGTCCAGAGAATAAGAGACACCACAGACCCAAACCAATGGTTCTACATCGAAACAAGTCAAAATCCAGCTGACCATGCATCTAGGGGTCTCAAGGTGGCAGACCTGTGTGAATCAAACTGGCTGACAGGTCCCAAGTTCCTATGGGAACGAGAGATAGAAACGAACCAAGGATTCCCAGAGCTTCTTTTTGGTGACCCCAAGGTCAAAGTCCTCAAAACCGATGCCTTCAAAAGTGAAAACTTTCTTGAAAGGTCGCTCGGATTCAAAGGCTAGCTAACAGAGACCAGTCAGGGCCTGTTAGTGTAGAGGAGAGAAGAAAGGCCGCTACTAGCACAAAGAGAAGCCTTTGAAGAAGAACAGAAATGGCTAAGCCAGAAAACAGACAAACTACCAAAAACAAGCAAACTGTACCAGCTTGATCCTACCTTTGAAGATGGACTGCTCAGGGTCGGAGGGTGGCTGAGAAGATCTTCTGCATCCCTTGAGCTAAAGCATCCAGTGATTCTACCTAGGGAAGGTGTCGTTACACAACTGATACTGGATGACTGTCACAAGAGAACTCAACACCAGGGCCGTGGCCATACGCTGAATGAGCTCAGGGCCAACGGATACTGCATCATTGGCACCAGCAAGATGGTAGCCAAGCATATCAAGAACTGTGTCACCTGCAGAAAGGTGCGCGGATGTATCGAAGAGCAACGTATGGCGGACCTGCCTGTTGACCAAGTAGATCCCTCGCTTCTAGGGCCGTAACGGTAAATGTATTTGTGTGGAACCGTTCGGTACGCATCTTTCGGTTCAGCACGACCCTGTACCGAATTATTGGGTGCAGGATATTATTTTATTTTATTTTGTTTTATTGTAATTCCATTTTTGCGAGCCGAACCATTTAAAATATCTAGTTCCCCGAGGGACATAATTGAGTGACGGACCGAGTCCCCTAAGTCTCCACTTTCACTTTGTGCAGCACATTCTCTCATTTTGACAACATGGCAAGTGAGCCTGACGAACCTGAAGACCCACCCGCAAACCTTAAGTCCTCCGTTTGGGAACACTTTGGTTTCAGGGTAAAATACGAAGATGGAAATAAACAAGTTGACAAGACAGCCGTGTGCCGACACTGCAGAACAGCGGTCGGGTACGTACTTGGAAACACGTCTAAGGTGCTAACGCATCTAAAGCGACACCAGTTTGAACGTTAACCGGCATGACTAGAAAAAGCAATCTGGTGCAAACTACAATATCGTCGTCGTTTAAAAAAAGAGCGTTTCCCTGACCATCGCGCTAAAGAAATAACAAACACCATTGGAGCTGAGTAAAATTGTTTAAGCTGCACTTTAGGTATAAGCACGTTTTATTTACTGCACTTTAACAAAGTGGGAAAGCTAAGTAAGTTCCTAGTAAAACTGAATCTGAGCAGGCTTTAAAGCCGACTAGCTGCACTATACTTTTTTATTTTAATTGAGTAAAACTGTTAAAGCAGAAATGTATATTTATATTTTTCATTCAAAAAATGTGTTAAAAAAACAGCAGGATTTTATTTTTCACTTTTATATTTCTATTTTCATTCAAACAATGTGAAAAAGCAGGATTATATATATATATTTGTTTCATTCAAAAATTGTGTAAAAACAGTTAACTGATGTGGTGGTATGTTGTAATAAGGTTACCAATAAGTAAAAGATATTTAATAGTTGTCTATTTTTTTTCATTACTGTACCAAAAAAAAAAACCGAACCGTGACTTGTGTACCGAGGTATGTACCAAACCGAGATTTTTGTGTACCGTTACACCCCTACTCGCTTTCTTTCTCATATACCAGTATTGACTGTTTTGGCCCCTTCTACACGAAAACAGGTCGGAAGGAAAACAAAAGATATGGTCTGTTGTTCACCTGTTTAAGCTCCAGAGCGATCCAAATTGAGATGCTGGAGGATCTCACAACCGATGCATTCTTAAACGCTTTAAGATGTTTTACAGCAATCAGAGGAGCAGTGAGACAGATCAGATGTGACTGAGGAACAAACTTCGTCGGGGCCAGGAACGAGCTACAAAAGAGTGTAATGGAACTGGACAAGGATAGGATTCCAACCTACCTTGGAAGGAAACAGTGTGACTTCCTGATGAATGTTCCCAAAGCAAGCCACATGGGAGGCGTGTGGGAACGCCAGATACGGACAGTTAGGAGCGTGATGAGCTCTGTCCTGACACAAGCTACAGGAAGACTGGATGACACCTCACTGAGGACATTCTTCTATTAGGCCATGTCGATTGTGAACAATTGCCCCCTCACAACAGATAATATCAATGACCCCAAAAGCGTGGAACCGCTAACACCGAATCACTTCCTCACTATGAAGACCTCTGTACCCTTCCCGCCTCCTGGCAACTTTGTCAAAGAAGATCTGTATGAAAGGAAGAGATGGCGGAGGGTGCAATACCTGTTGGAACAATTCTGGAGCAGATGGCGCAAAGAGTACCTGGCTAATATAAGCCTCAGACAGCGATAGCTTGCACCCAGAAGGAACGTACAAGTAGGAGATGTAGTGACTGTCAAGGAGGACAATGTTCCCAGAAACGAGTGGAAACTAGCCAGAATAGTTGAGACAAGCAAAGGTGATGATGGTCTAGTGAGGAAGGTTAAACTTGAAATGGGTCAGAGTAATCTAGACAGGAAAGGTGAACGCTTGACTCAGCCATCTATTCTCGAGCGTCCAGTACAGAAACTAGTGGTACTAATTGAAAGCAAGTCTTAACTATTAGTAAAGAGTACTGAAATAGAGAAGTCGAAAGGAGTTGATTATAGAAGGGTTAGTCGACAGTTTATAGGAAAATTATATGATTTAAGTTCTTACTTTCAATAATATGGTCACATAACTCATTATAATTTTGGTGGCAGTGTAACTGTCGTGATTTTGAGTTCATAATTTTAACATGATTGTTTATAAATAACTTCCCTTTTGCATACATGATAGTGATAATATTGCTATTTACAGTATATAATATGCTGAGAAATTTATTTACATTTATTTGGTTTAATTGCACCCCCTGCTGTTATGTTTGAGTATTGCAATGAGTATGGTGCGTAGAGGTCAGGTGATCAAAAGCATCAAGATAGTGGGAGAGGAAGGAGACGAGACCAGGAGTGCTACAAAATGTCCAGAGGGTTTAAAATGAATCAAGACAGATTCACATTCTCCTAACTACTTCCAAATTCTGGTTCAGAAGGCGAAACGGTATGTGTGACCATGTATATTTTATTGTGTATTTGTGTTATTGATCTGTAATATATGTTTCATATTTGGGATTAACGTTCAGATCTAGCGAGTGTGGGTTAGCTAATGTGAAAGAGACAATGGTAGGTTAATGGCGGCTTTGTGTTGCATGTAATTATTATAAATGTGATTGTGTATATTTTGTTACAGTTTTTCACCGCAAAATGGTGTTCACACTGTGGATTGGAGGAGAATAAAGTTGTGGAACACTGGCTGGTTGACTTGTCAAGTTTGTCTCAACTAGAACAAAACATTTGGATGCAGTTACATGTGTCAAGATCGATGACAGACACTGAGCAACGCTATGTGCAAACCTTTACAGGAGAGACTGATCACAAACCACTCACAAATCAATCAGAAAAAAAGAACCTCAACCCAGAGTTCAGCGTATGATGATGGCATTACCGCGTAATGACTTTGAACTAATTTACACGCCAGGAAAATACATCATGCAGGATCTTATAATTATGAGATACGGATCTCATAATTATGAGATCAGGAAAGGTGCCACATTAGCCACTGCTTCGCTCAGAACCAAATAGTGCACATCCACAAAGTGGGATCGGAACTACTGTAATCAATTGCCACTCGGGTGGTGCCATCTTGACTACATCCCATATCTTTATTATAATGTGTATATATTGCAAATTATGACAGAGTATTACACTAAGCAAGGACAACAGTGCGCACCGTATATATTTTGATCTATTTTATACTTCAGATTTATATTGTTTATATTGGTGACAGAAAAGAACGAATTTCATTCTGCAGGGAAACGCGTGTCCTTACTTTGCATATTGGATCTTGAATCTATGTTTTATGAAGACCCTGTGTGCGCTCAGAGCTGTGGCACAAGTTACGCACTGAAATCTTGCGGAAGAAAAATAATAATAATAATAAGACGAAAAATAAGTAGGCTGTGTGTGACTAAGGTAATTACAGAACTTGTCTTGAGAAATAGCTTTCATTGTGTTTATATCTTAACAGGAGCTGGCCACGTGGTGCTTAAACTAAATCAATCTACAGTGATGGAAAAAAGTTTTCGGACACCCCATGCATTTGTGAAATATTGCATTAACAATCACTCTTAGGTCTTCAAGTGCAATTTCTTTTAGTACAGTCACAGCCAAAATACTAAATAAATCCTAAAAAAGCCATCAAAAACTTAAAATTGATTGGTTCCATAAAAATACATAAGAAATTTTGAGTATTGGGTCATTTTGGTGCCGGTGATGAAGGTCGTTCTTTTTATTAAAAGACACATTTTTTGTTGCCAAGCTTCGTGTCTACATAAAGCCAGCACATTTGAAAGTTCTTCAGACACAAAAATGGCTAAAACAAGGAACCTAACGCAGGAAACACGCCTGAAGATAAAGATTCTCAGCCAGGAAGGGTACAGCTGCCGTCAGATAGCCAGGAAGTGCAGATGCAGTCCTTCAGCAGTTGGATACACTCTGCAGAAATACAGACGAACCAACAGCTTGGAAGACAAACCAAGATCTGGGCGTCCAAGAGTTTCTTCAGCAAGAAATGACCGCATCCTGATCCGCATGTGCAGGCAAAACCGCCGAATGACATCACAGGAGCTTCAGCAGCAGTGGTCAAACCAAACTGGTGTCCAGTGTTCCACCCGCACTGTACGTGGCCGACTTTTAGATCATGGCTTAAGGTCCTACAAGGCTATCAAGAAGCTCCTGATCAATGAGAGACAGAGGTTAGCCCGGCGTCGTTGGGCCCAGGCACACAAGAACTGGACAGTCAGGAATTAGAAGAAGATTTTGTGGTCAGATGAGTCCAGTTTCCAGCTTTATCTTCCTCCTACTAATGTGATGGTACGCAGAAGGCCAGACGAAGCATTATCTCCAGCATGTACAGTACCTACTGTCAAGCATGGTGGAGGCAGTATCATGGTTTGGGGATGCATGAGTGCTGCTGGTGTTGGTCATCTCACCGTCTGTGATGGCACATTGAACTCTACCAAGTATTGTACCATTCTCGAAACCCACATGCTCCCTTCTGCACGTGCACTTTTCCGTCTAGGTAAAAACTGGATGTTTCAACAAGATAATGCCCCTTGCCACACATCCAAGGCCAGTAGAACCTGGCTGCAGGAGCACAGTATCCAGGTCTTAGAGTGGCCAGCTCAATCCCCGGACATGAGCCCCATTGAAAATCTGTGGTGGATTATCAAAAGGTCTGTTTCAAAGCATAAACCAAAGAATTTAGCAGAATTAAAAGCAGTAAATCAAGAAGAATGGGACAAGATTACCCCTCAACAATGTGAAAGGCTCGTAGGGAACATGCCAGCCAGGATTAGAGCTCTACTATGTGCCAATGGCAGGACTACTAAATATTAGTTTGATGATGTGATGGTTTAATTATTTTTTGTTCAGTTTTGAACACATTCTCTGTTATTTGTTGACTTTGATGCCGACAACGTTGAGAACTGACATATTGAAACTGTCAAGAATTCAGTTTTGTTAGTTTTTCTTGTAAACAATAAACACAAAAATATAATTTGTATTTGTTTGTATCTGTCTAATGCAGCCACACCTTTTGAAACACAAAAAAGATTTTTCCACAAATATTTCATGATAATATTTGAGATTGTGTAAAATTTTAAGGGTGTCCGAAAACTTTTTTCCACCACTGTATGTCAGGCACATCACTCACCACTTCATCAGTGCATAGGCTAAGTCACACACAGCCTACTTATTTTTCGACTTATTATTTTTCTTCAGCCAGATTTCAGTGCGTAACTTGTGCCACAGATATTTTCACACGATTAAGTCACATCCCATTATTTCCTCTGTAAACCTAACGTTACAGCAGCCCAGAAGCATACTGTGTCAATAAATCAGCTCAGACACTGTTAGAAATGTAATATTTAGCCTAATAACATCATGCTACAGCAGTAATAACGTCAGCTTTAGTCAAATGGCTCTAGCTCTCCTGGTAAATGTCATAAACTCTCGACACATTTTCTCTGTATGTTGACATGATAATGGCCGCGTTTCCCAGATCGCTGTTAGCTTAAGAAGATCTTTCACTAAGAGGGAGTTGTAAGATCGAGCTGACCCACTCTTAACAGCCTTCTTAGTGACCAAACGCTCACAGATCCAGCCGCAGCAGGCACATTAATATCACACTGAGCAAGGAGATATTAAAACAGTGCACAACGTATATATTTTTATCTATTTTATACTTAAGATTTATATTGTTTGGCATTAATTGGTGACAGAAAAGAACGAATTTCATTCTGCAGGGAAACGCGTGGCCTTACTGTGCATATTGAATCTTGAATCTATGTTTTATGAAGACCCTGTGTGTGCTCAGAGCTGTGGCACAAGTTACACACAAAATCTGGCAGAAGAAAAATAATAATAAGACGAAAGATAATTAGGCTGCGTGTGACATGCGCTGATGAAGTGGTGGGTGATCGATGTGCCTGAGATCGATTGATTTCAGCACCATGGTAGTGGCCAGCTCCTGTTAAAATATAAACACAATGAAAGCGGACAAGGTAATTACAGAACTACTTGAGAAACAGCTTTCAAATTATTTGAAAGCTATTTCTCAAGACAAGTTCTGTGTGCTCTGAACGCACACAGGGTCTTCATAAAATATAGATTCAAGATTCAATATGCACAGTAAGGACGCGTTTCCCTGCAGAATGAAATTCGTTCTTTTCTGTCACCAATTAATGCCAAACAATATAAATCTGAAATATAAAATAGATCAAAATACATACGCTGTGCACTGTTGTCCTTGCTTAGTGTAATACTCCGTCGTAATTTACAATATATACACATTATAATAAAGATATGGGATATAGTCAAGATGGCACCACCCGAGTGGCAGCTGATTACAGTAGTTCCGACCCCACTTTGTGGATGTGCAGTATGTGGTTCTGAATGAAGCAGTGCCTAATGTGGCACCTTTTATGATCTCATAATTACGAGATCCTTATCTTGTAATTACAAGATCCTGATCTTGAAATTATGAGAAAAGATCTCGTAATTATGAGATCCTTATCTCATAATTACGAGATAAGGAGTCTAATTTTTTTTTATCCAGTGAATGCAATGTGCTTCCGTAGTATAGTCATAGGAACTGTGGCTTTGCATTATAAAACAGGGCTACAAATGAGTACCCATTGAGAGTATGCAACAAAATTTAAGATTAACTTTACAAATTTAGCTAACTCATTGAGTTTTTGAGTGTTTCAGTACAAAATCAGATGACATTAGAGGATCTGTCTCAGTTTTGGAGTGCTTGATTGGTAGTAGTTGGTCATATTTGTAATAATCCTTGATTTTCCCCCAACTCTTAAAAAATGTCTGGGCTAAGCCCCGGATGTCCTCAAATGCTGGCAACGCCCCTTGTGAGCAGCATGGCTTTTTTTCTCTCATCTGCCTGTTGATCCACTCCGACAGCCACAATATAGGTACAGCAGGAATTGCTTTTTGAAAGCCCCTCTACTTGCATCCACGTTTCCAGTCAGTTTCAACAAACCTGGCAGTTTTACCGCATCCATTTTGTTGTGTTGCTTGTTTTTCTTTACCACACTCTTGGTACCATGTAATGTTCTTATTCTTCTAAGAATAAAACATCAAGTAGAACTTCATGCTAGCTGCAGCTAGCTGTTTATTATATGAACTACTTGTTCTGTAACTTCCTGTGTCAACATCCACTCTGTAGGTGGTCTGCTGAGGTTATATTGCCACCTATGGGTAATACCTTTGTTAGCACTTATCATTACAATGGGGACATGAGAAATTTAGGTAATTACTATGAATGTAAAATGACCCATAAAAGTTTTGTGAAAGAGTTTAAAATACCTAAGTCCTGTAAAAGAGTTTAAAATGCTTAAGTCCTGTGAAAGAGCTTAAAATGTTTAAAAGCATCAAAAGGGTTAAAAACTCTAAAAACAAACAAACAAAAAAAAAATGTATGAACTATTTTTATATAGTCTATGGAATGAACACACTTATCTGCCAGATGAGCTAATCTGTGATGTACTTGTTTAGTATTTTGAGATGATGCCGTGATTGTTCTTGGTCCCAAACAACTATAACCAACTATACACAGTTGTATTTATCTATGAAGCCAGAAGAAAGTAATCAATTAACTAAACTTCATAATTGTCTTAAAGACATAAAAACTTCCTGATGTTAAATTCAGATAAAACTGAAGTTATTGTTTTTTTTCCCCAAACAACTCAGAGACTCTTTATCTGATGACATAGTTTCTCTAGATGGCATTGCTCTGGCCTCTACCACTACCGTAAGAAATCTTGGAGTAACATTTGATCAAGATTTGTCTTTTAAGTCTTGTTTAAAACAAACCTTATGGACTGCATTTTTTCATCTGCGTAATATTGCGAAAATAATGTTGTTGTAGGCTACTGTCATTACCGTCTGTCCTGCATATCTCTCTCTCTCTCTCTCTCTCTCTCTCTCTCTCTCTTTCTGTCTCATTGTGTCATAGAGATTACTGTTAATTTATTATGCTGATTTGTTCTGTACGACATCTATTGCACGTCTGTCTGTCCTGGAAGAGGGATCCCTCCTCAGTTGCTCTTCCTGAGGTTTCTACCGTTTTTTTTCCCCCGGTAAAGGGGTTTTTTGAGGGGAGTTTTTCCTTATCCGCTGTGAGGGTCCAAAGGACAGAGGAATGTTGTATGCTGTAAAGCCCTGTGAAGCAAATTGTGATTTGTGATATTGGGCTTTGTAAATAAAATTGATTGATTGATTGATTAGTCATGCCTATAGGGCTCAAAAAGGCACGTGACTTCACAATGCACTGTGGATAACCAGTGCCATTTTTACGGGCAAATTGTTTTGTTTACATTGCATTGCGCCAGGAGAGAGATGTGAAGCAAGAGATTTAAATGGACTGGGCAAAGGAAAATTGTGTCGGACGGTACCGAGACAAGCTGGACCCTGTTCCAAAGGCTCGGTATCCTTGACAAAATCCAGAAAATAGGTGGAGTGGATCCGTATGAGCACGGAGGCTGGACTCGGGATTTAAAAGCCCTGCCGCTGCTGACTGAAGCTGAGCTTGTCCTCTATCTCGTCAACGGTATAAATTATTATACCAGCAACAAATTTAGGAACGCCAAATCTTAAAGGGAACATGGGCAAGCAGGTGCAGGACCTTCGAATTTTACGCCTTAAAGAGAAGACTGTCGTCATTTCAGAGGTATGTAAACTTTACTAGCCTCACTGTGTCCCACCTCCATGTGGTGCTGCCTGTTTGCTTGCTCAGGTTTTGACTAACATATCTTGGTGTCTGCTGGACCAGTTTATTTCAAACAAAAAAATTTTTGAAGCCTGAAATCCACTCTGCATTAAGGTGGTAGATACATTTATGCTTCTCGGTTATTTATTTCAGAATCAGGGCATTTTCACACCATAAATCTCTAACTCTCCATCGTCATACATGATGGACACAACATGGAGTTTATCTATATTTTTAAAGCAGCTGTGCAGAACTTTTCGTTTTCGGTGATTATAGCACCCCTTTGGTTGAAGCGGTATGACACCCACAGCCTGGTGTCATAAAGCCGGCAATTACCTCATGCATTTGTTTTGGAGAGCGAGAGGATTAACAAACGCCAGGTCAGTCCAAGTAAATAGTGGAAACAGCAAAATTACTCAGTAAATTCTCCTGTCGTGTTTCTGTTCTAATCTAATCTGTTGTGTATTTTGAGCTACTAAGGCTACCGCAGTAGTGTGAGCCTCAAGTTATTCTGGGTAATGTAGTAACCGTTGTTGGAGGAATAAACAGTTAACAAGTCATCTGCTGAGTCCGCATTATTATGTGAAAAGAATAGTCCGACGATTTGGGAGTTATGCCCTTTCTCTATCATTTTCATCTTGAGACGGCGGTTAGCATGGCACTGTCAGTACATCTTAGGCGGAGGGATACACCGGTGAGCAACAGCTGCAGCTGGCTCTGGGACAGGTACGCCAGGTCACTCGGTAAATGGCAAACAAAGAGACGACACGGACGATATTACTCACCCGACTGAAAGCTGTCCATCAGCTCCTGCAGGCCTGGAGCGTTTTTTCCAGTTCATCTTAGGAACATGAAAAAAAAGTTTCAGTCATGCCAGGATTAGTTGTGCAAACTTCCCTGCTCTGCCGCGTTCGGGAGGGGCCAAATGTCACCGGAAGGACCCAAGGGAACACGAAGATAACAGAACGGTCCCAAAGGCAGCTGGACTGGTGAAACACCTGTGGAGTGCCTTACATTTGCTCTACGGTTATGACAGCGTAAGCGGGGTACTGTCATAACTACCCCGCCGTCACCTTGTGTCCGTTGTGCTTGAGTGCAAAGTAAGTTTACAGTAGGTGTTTATTGTTATGCTGTTTTCTGATGTACGTGGCGTGGAGCCGGAACGGCCACCATGTTATGATCAGTACTCTCACACGGAGTTGTTTACATAAGAGATAATGCTACAGACTGGTTAATATGTCTGCCTTTGTTTATATTTATGTTCTAAACATAACAACGTACATATCCTGTACACTGTTCCAAGCTGTGTAACATCATTAAAGAAGGGTTAAAGAAACCTCTGGAGTAGCTGCAGTTTTTCTGACAGAAGACTAAGGCCAGACTGTGTACGCCAGCATTCAAAATATAATTCACAAGTGGTCCTTTGAGCCGGATGTACACAAGCTGCGCTATGGCTACAAGTAGAGGATATTATGATGGAAAGCCGCCACGGAGTCCCCGTCCCAGCAGGGTGCGATGCATTCCCGGACATCTGGAGGACTACGAACTCAGCTACCCATTCCAACCCCTTCATCCCACCATAACAAGGACAGTGTTGCCGACAACATCTCCATACGCAGTACCACCCAATATGGGAGGACCCCTTTCCTATCCAGTGCCCACATATCAGCCCTATGAGAGCCCTGACGATAGACTTCAGCGCCTAGAGGCACACTGGCAGACTATGGGACACCTAATGAGAGAGCTGGAGGCTGAAATGGACAACGTAAGCCTAACTCCTCACCCCCAGGATGGCTATACTTACCCCACATATCGCTCACATCAATATGGTGCAGATATGTCTCAGTACGGTAGTCTTCCCCATCTAGAGAGAATCCACATGTGTCCTAGTCCCACTAGGATGGCACAGGATCCACCTGCACCACACATTCCAGCTTCGACGGTGCCCCTCTCTCAAGATCAGGACACAGCTGCTGCCTCATCAATACACGCTGCACCCTCCGCTATACTGACAGAGGCTGTGGATCAAGCTTCTTCTGCACAGCTGGCGGATGATCCCATTTCACAGGTGAGACATGTGGATTCTGTAGCCTCTGTTTCATCAGCAGCTACTGACGATGTAGCCCCTGTAGCATTGGCCCCGCCTGCACAACCTGTGCCTCCAGTCAACATGATACGACCAACTCCCACTACCTCACCGGTGCCACCTGCAGTCTCTGCAATCCCTGCTCGACCGATACAGACTGTACCTGCCCCATCATGCCCAGCATACAGTGCACCCAGGTAGTGGCAGCCTCCTCCTCAACCATATCCCTATCCTTCTGTACAACATCCCGCTCCTCCTGTCCAGCACTACTATCCTCAGCAGCCCTTTGCACCTGTGCGGCCACCAGATAACACCAATGCACCAGGTGTTTTAGAGATGGCTATTGCTTCATCATTTGGCATCCCCAAGCCTAAACTAACTGTTTTTAGCTCAGGGAGGGAAAGCAACTTCCTGCTGCTTAAAAAAGGCCTGGACAGTGTTCTTGGGCCCCACAAACACTTAAGTGAAGACTACAAGTACCTAGTCCTCCTTGACCACCTCAGATTCCCTGCTGCACTTCAAATAGCCAAGCAGTTCATCAACAGTGCAACGCCATATACTACTGCCATGCAAGCCCTCATGCAAAGATATGGTCAGCCCAGACAGCTTGTGCAGGGAGAACTCAAGGCCATCCTGAACGCTCCACCAGTGAAGGCCGGAGACTACCAAGGTATTGAGGATTTTGCAGCATCAGTTGGAACACTAGTGGGCATGTTAAGCACAATGCAAGGTCCCTCATCTCCAGAGCTGCTGTGTGGTTCTCATGTTGACACACTGCTCACTAAGCTGCCTGCTAACTTCAGAGATTCCTTCGCTGAATACTGCTTCACTAGGGGAATTATTCAGAGTGGCAGTGACAGGACATATACTCTTCCAGACCTGGCAGAATGGCTTGAGAAGAAAGTCCAGATACTGCAGGTATCCCGTCGACTAAGTGCATGTCCACCAGAACCCACACATGCCGACAGCCAGGAGCACAAATCAGCAAAGCAGCCAAAGGTGAAGTCTGCAACTATTCTACTAGGTAACAAATTAGCCATTCAGGTCGAGTGATGCTGAAGGTTGTCCCAGTACGCCTGCACAACGGGAAGAAAACACTCAGTACTTACGCTGTTCTGGATGACGGATCTGAAAAAACAATCATATTACCTGCTGCTGCGCATCACCTCGGTCTCAAGGGAAAGGAAGAAATCTTGTCCCTGAGGACAATTAGACAGGACAAGGTGCAGTTAAAGGGAGCTACGGTCTCACTCAAAGTGTCACCCCTGATGAAGAAAGGGATGAAACATGACATGATACATGAAACATGACATTCCATTGCACTCCTACAGTAGAGTCAAGCCTATGTTACTCATCGGTTCTGACAACCCTCACCTGATAACACCAGTATTCCCAGTTCGGTCTGGCCAAATCGGTGGACCTGTAGCCGTGTGCACGGCTCTGGGATGGGCTGCGCAGGGACCTGCCACCTTCCTGCAGCATCCATCAGGTGAGAACAGCTGTCTTCATTCTTCATTCCTCCTCCCTTCTGAAGAGCTACATCAAAATGTTAAAAGACTTTGGAAGCTAGACACATTGCCATTCAGAATTAGGGCTGTGAAAGCCATGTGTAAGTATGGAGGAAGAGGAAGGTTATTTAAGTGTGGGAGTGGCCTAGTTGAATCCATTTTGTTTGAGGCCATGCAGCAGGGTGAGTGTGTTTGCTGATCCTGTGAGTTTATTTATCTCCTTTAACTTTAGCTTATGTTAAGTAGTGTGTGAATTAGAGTGTGAATTAGGGCTGTGAAAGCCATGTGTTAGTAAGGAGGAAGAGGAAGGTTATTTAAGTGTGGGTGTGGCCTAGTTGAATCCATTTGGTGGCCATTTTGAGGCCATGCGGCAGGGTGAGTGTGTTTGCTGATCCTGTGAGTTCATTTATCTCCTTTAACTTTAGCTTACACTGTAGTTATGTTATGTAGTGTGTGAATTAGAGTATGGTGAATGTGTTAGGAAAGGTAGTATCAGCGCAGCCTCTACCTGGAGCTTGCTTGTACAGAGCCTGGGTTTGATTGAAGGTGGCAGTGCTGTTTGGGCTGAGAAAGCCATGTGTAAGTAAGGTTAAGGAGGGTGTTGTGTTGGGGTGGAGAGCAGTGAGACCTGGCATTAGGGGAGTGTCTCTGGGACGCCAGAGATCACTGTCTAGCCTCCTGGAGGTGTCGTGGGACCAACTAGACGAAACACTGGTGAAAGGAGGTTCCCACCCGATGACCCCAAAGACATGTTAGTTATCACTGCTCATTGGTCTGTATAGTTAAGCCTTGCCATAATAGCGTATCATAGGGTTTAGGAGAGTATTCACTGAGTGTTGATCCTTTTCTAGAGCACAAACTTCTTGTGTTTATTTGAATTCAGAAACAGTAAGGAGGTGACCCGCTCTCGTGAGGATAAAGCAGCTATGGAACAACTGGAGCAGAAGACCATCAGAGTCACAGTTGACTGTGTGTCCCGCTATGCTACGCCATTGTTGTGTAAACCAAAAGCACCCACTCTCCATGCTCCATCCACAGCCGTGATGGCTCTCCTCAGAGCAACAGAGCGTCGCCTTGCTACCAACCCTGAACAAGCCGCAGTGTACAACGAGGAGATACACAAATTGGAGAAAGCTGGATATGTTGTCAAGATCAACGCTGATGAGGTGAACAAGTCAAAGGAGTCATGGTTCCTCCCTCACCATCTTGTTTATCACAATGGTAAAGCCAGAGTTGTCTTCAACTGCTCATTCAACTATCAACAAGCCTGCCTTAATGACAACCTGCTTCCTGGTCCTACCTTGAGTGCACCACTGCTCGGTGTGCTACTGAGGTTCAGGGAACACACTGTAGCCATCAGTGGAGATATCCGCAGCGTGTTTCATCAGGTGCATATCCTCCCTGAAGATCAGCCACTCCTCCGCTTCCTGTGGCGTGATGGTGAGAAAGAGCGCAGCCCAGATGTTTATGAGTGGCGTGTTTTGCCATTTGGGACTTCCTGCAGCCCATGCTGTGCAACCTATGCTATGCAGCATCATGTGCAAGAATACAGTGAGGGCAACAAAGACGTGGTTCAATCTGTGCTGCAAGCATTTTATGTAGACAATTGTCTCCAGTCTCTGCAGTCTCAGGATCAAGCCAGACAGCTCATTGACAAGATGAGAGCTCTCCTTGCCAGTGGAGGCTTCGATATGAGACAGTGGTCCAGCAACATGCCCGAGGTTATCGCTCATTTACCTCCCGAAGCCAGGTCAGCAGGATGTGAGTTATGGCTGACTGCAAATAAGTCCGACCCACAGGAGTCAACACTCAGCCTCCTGTGGCGCTGCAGACCTGACACTGGATACAAACTCAGAACCATCCCAGTGACTGAACCGACCATGAGATATGTATATCGGGTTTTAGCCAGTCAATATGACCCTCTTGGCTACATCATACCATATACCACACATGCCAAGGTCCTGGTCCAAGCCCTGTGGAGGAAAGAGAGAGGATGGGATGAGGCTATTGTGGACAGTCTCCTCCCTGTATGGCAAGAGTGGGAGAGCGAGCTTCCACAGCTTCAACACATCACAATGCCACGTCGTTACACCACTAACATTCCTACCGACATTCCTGTTGAACTACACATCTTCTGTGACCTCTCAGAGAAAGCCTACGGTGCTGTAGTATACATGAGGGTTGAAGACAGTGAAGGAAAAGTACAGGTGGAATTTGTGATGGCAAGGTCTCGTGTAGCACCCAAGAAACAGCTTTCAATACCTCGCCTGGAGCTGTGTGTGGCCCTGTCAGGTGCACAAATAGCCAAGGTCCTGCACACGGAGCTGACTCTGTTGGTAAAGAAAACAACACTGTGAACAGATGCCACGACTGTCCTGCACTGGATCCAATCTGAATCTCAGCAGTACAAGGTGTTTGTGAGGACACAGATAGCAGAGATCCAAGAGCTAGTTGGAGCAGATAACTGGAGATATGTTCCCTCAGAAGAGAATCCCGCTGACGATATCACCCGGGGGAAATCTCTGGTGGATCTAATGAAGCCCAACCGCTGGCCATGTGGTCCGACTTTCCTCTACCAGCCTCCATCCGAGTGGCCAACTAATCTTGCTGGTTCCACACTTTCGCCAGCCGAAGAAACCCGTGATACCATCTGCTGTGGAAACATCACAGTAAGCAGCCTTCCAGTCCCAGATGTAACTCAGATTAAATCATGGTCAGAACTGATAGATGCCACATTCCAGTCCCTACACGGGGCGGCTGCTCCTACCATGACTGCAGCTGACAGAGTCAAGATAGAAGTTGTCATCTTGAAGAGAGCACAACAGGAGAGTTTCCTGGCGGAGTTTACTGCACTGCAAGCAGGTAAACCCCTCAGCTCTAATAGTAGCTTGCTGTCTCTATCCCCTGTCTACGACAAAGATGTGGAGCTGATAAGGGTTGGAGGTCACCTTCGAAAGGCAGAGAACCTAGAAGAGGACACTATCCATCCTATCATCCTGGCACCAAACCACTATGTCACGCAGTTGCTCATACAGGACTATGACAACCAGTTGCTTCATGCAGGTCCTGACTGTGTATTCGCAGAAATAAGGAGGACGTACTGGATCATTCGTGGACGTCAAGCTGTCAAGAAACATCAGCACAGCTGCACAGAGTGCCGTAAATGGCGCAGCAAGCCTGTCATACCTCAGATGGCCGACTTTCCAGCTGCACGGTTGCGCATCAACCAACCACCGTACTGGTCTACTGGGGTAGATTGTTTTGGCCCATACGCCATTTAAATAGGCCACAGACGTGAGAAGAGGTGGGGTATTGTCTTTAAGTGCCTCACCACTCGGTGTGTGCATTTGGACCTTTTGTGCAGCATGGACACTGACTCCTTCTTGCTCGCTTTACGACGCTTCGTGGCAAGAAGAGGGAAGCCGTTTGAGATTCTCTGTGACCGAGGCACTAATTTCCGGGGAGCAGACAGAGAGCTGCAAGAAGCCTTCGCCGCACTTGAGCCAGCACTGAAGGACCAGCCTGCTGAGCAGAGCATCAGCTTCAGATTTAACCCACCACTTGCACCTCATTTCGGCGGTGTTTGGGAGAGAGAGATCAAATCTGTGAAAACTTCTCTGCAAGTGGTCCTGAAAGACCAAGTACTCCCCGTCCTCATGACGGTCCTGATAGAAGTTGAGGGGATTCTAAACTCAAAGCCCCTTGGCTAAGCTACATCAGACATTGCAGATCCCGACCCCATAACACCAAATCTCCTACTCATGGGGTGGCGGGATGCATCACTACCACAAGCTGTGTATCACAACAGTGACCTGGTTGGACGTCGCCGCTGGAGACACAGCCAGGTGCTGGCAGATCACTTTTGGCTCCAGTTCACCAAGAACTATCTCCCTAACCTTCAACATCGTCGGAAGTGGCATAGTTCTACTGTGGACCTCACTCCAGATCAGGTGGTCATGATCATTGACCCACAGCCCCCAAGAGCACTGTGGCCGGTTGGATGAGTCACCAAAGTGATCCCCAGCGATGACGGCCAGATACGCACAGCTGAGGTAAACATTAAGGGGTCTACATACACACGGCCAGTGGCTAAACTCATCCCCCTGCCAGAAATGCCAGAGGACTGAGACTGATCTTACAGCACAGCAGGGACCTCTGTGGTACTGCAAATTCACCAGGTGAATTTGGGGGCGGCTGTGCAAACTTCCCTGCTCTGCCGTGTTCTGGAGGAGCCGAACATCACCGGAAGGACCCGAGTAATCCCGAGGGAACATGAAGATAACAGAACGGCCCCAAAGACAGTTGGACTGGTGAAACACCTGTGGAGTGCCTTACATTTGCTCTACGGTTATGACAGCGTAAGCGGAGTACCGTCATAACTACCCCCGCAATGTGGTCTGAGGCGCCCCCGTGTGGCCAGTTTTCTTTGTGTAGTATCACATGTCTGTTGAGTTCACAGTAATATGACTTTATTTCTGTACCATACTAATATAATCATTGTTTATCTATTTGTATGCTTCAGGAAACCACAACGTACATATCCTGTACACTGTTCCAAGTTGTGTACCATCATTAAAGAAGGGTTAAAGAAACCTCTGGAGTAGCTGCAGTTTTTCTGACAGAAGACTAAGGCCAGACTGCGCATTCAAAGTCGTCCATTGCAGCTACTAAAATCCGGAGATATCGCTAGGCTAAATAAACAGCTGAGTTTTGTTATCAAGCTACGTTTGTGCCTGCTCACCGGTGTATCCCTCCAGATACACCTGTGGATCACAGCGCAGGACGTACTGACCCTCTATCAGCGCAATGCTAACCACTGAGACCCAGCCACTGGACGTACAGACACAAAAAAGATATTGATCATGTTGTCTCAATATGAAAATGATAGAGAAAGGGCATAACTCCCAAATTGTCGGAGTATTCTTTTATGTGAAGATACACAGTGAAGACATAACATAATCCTAACACAGCAGCCTTCGCTTGCAAAGCTAACGCTACTAACGTCAGGTCAGTCCAATTAGTGGAAACATGCTAACATGCTAACGCTACACACAAATTAGTAGTAAAGTAAGACTTGTTCATAAATGTTCTAGTGTAGCTCTGAATTTCTTATAAACTGAGGACAACTGCCTGCTGTACATTTGTGGTCATGGTCACAGTCACAGATAATTTTAGATGATGGTCCTTCGTTATCCACCATGACATCAAAAGTACAACCAAGTCCTCATAGATACATCTCTGGTAAAACTGTTAGGTGTTATGTGTTCAGAAATGCCCGTTGCATACTGCTTCCTCGAAGAGCACTGTAAACACGGCTCCTTCTTCTTCTGTGGTTCAATCGCTGCGGGCAGCTGCAGTCGAGCAGAATCACTACCGCCTCGGGTGCCGTATTCTGGTTTTCTGACTGCCGCTGTGTGTCCGATCCGAGCTAGGCTACGCTAAATAGCCATATAGAGAAAGGCTTTTTCGTTGCTGTTGGGGGGGGGGGGTGATATGAACTAGGGACAGTTTCATAAATGGTAAAAAGTTCCGCACAGCTGCTTTAACTTTCACTTCTTAACCACAATTTAGGACAAGTTTACTCCTGTGGAGACAACTGAAAAACAATGTTTTTAGTGACAAGTAAAGTTACTTTCTCCCCCCTTTTTTTAAAAACGGGATTAAAAGTCCTGACTGCACAGCTGTGTTAGATTTGTCCCTGGTCCTATTTCAGCCCTTCAATCGATGATTGTGGCAGTTAATGACACAGCAAGTCTGCACCATTTTCAAACGATACAGTTACTAAACAACTTTCAAATTGCCCGCAAAGCCCACAATGCATCGTGGTTTTTCCACCTCCGCTACGTAACTCTTTTGAGTGAGAGGGAATCACCTTGTTGTTTACAAATACTTCTGGGTAGAAACCCAGAAGAGTTCATATATATACATATATACACATACATGTATATATATATATATATATATATATATATATATATATATATACATATATATGTAAAGTCTATAAACACAACGATTGAACAAACATTACTATTTCTGTGTGCACGTTTTGTAATGGTTATCGTAGATTAGCTGGACTAACCGTTAGCTGTTAGCCGTTAGCGGCATCTGCAGTGTTGGGCACGTTATTTTTAAAAAGTAATTAGTTATAGTTACTAGTTACTTCTCCCAAAAAGTAAGTGAGTTAGTAACTGAATTACTCCACTATAAAAGTAACTAGTTACCAGGTAAAGTAACTATTACGTTACTCTTTCTTTCTTTTTCTTTTTTTTTAGTTTAAATATGTCTTTGGATTTTTTTCAAAGTAGGTTTCACAAGCCAGTTGCATAGAGTAGAACTGCGTAGACAGGTACTTACACAGAACCTTTAATATTTATTGCACCTCAACAGACCACATGTAGTGTAAGATTTAATTACCAATCAGAAGAATATTCATTAATCAAGTAACTATGTTCATTGATAAATGTGTTCATTAATCAAGTAAATGCTTTATCTTGCTTAAGTTGATTAAGACTGAAAACTCAGCTCATATAGAAATGTGTTATGTATTCCTGCATGATAGAAACACTTCACTCAAGTCTAGGTACTGAGAGCACACAAATGTATTACTGAGAACACACACACACACACACACAGATGTACTGACTAAAACACACCCACACATACATACACACACACACACACACACACACACACACACGCACACACAGATGTACTGGCTAAAACACACCCACACATACATACACACACACACACACACACACACACACACACACACACACACACACGCACACACACACACACACACACGTACTGACTAGAACACACACACACACAAGGTTAAACCTTTATCAAGGAAACGTCCAAAGTCCTTGGGTCTCACGGGTCTCACATACTTTTAAAAACACGTGTGCCCGAAACAAAAAAAACATTGTGACGAATAGAGACAAGGAGTTCCATTGGGCGATTGTACACCCTATGTTTTGAGGATATTGTGACAAATAGATGCAAGGAGTTCCACTGAATGATTGTACCTGAATGTCAAGGCCAAACACCTGTTGTTGATGCCTGCTACCCCTCCAGCTTAAAAAACAGAGCGCAAGGACTGAACGTCAGTCACGTTCCGGAGCGTGCCTCAAGAGTTTGTATGTGTTTGTTGCCTGCGAGCACATTAAAACTCAGTTGCATCTGATTCTGCGTGTCTCCAGTGATTTTTTGACTTCTGAGTATTTGAGTTTTTGATATCTAATGGAAGACAAAGAAAGTTTGTTCGGGAGGAAAGGAGCGAGGTTGCGAGCCTTCTGGCACGGCTCTGGACCTCGAGTTTTTGCCCCCACACACAACTGGTAGACATACTGTATTTCAAGTATTTTCTGCATCACAAAAATACACAGTTTAACAACATGAAGTGCTTTTAACTCTCTGTACATACTGTACTGTTCAAGTATTTTCTTAAAAATTAAAGTAAACAGTTTAACTATGAAGTGCTTTAACTCTCTGTAGTGTAAATTAGATAAATTAAACCTACACACAACTGGTAGACATACTGTACTTCAAGTATTTTCTTAGTACTTTTAAAATAGTACTGAAAAAGTATATGAATTACTTGACAAATCCAACTTTAGCTCCTAAACATTCATTCATTCATCTGTCCATCCATACGCTTCTTCCTAACACTCATCCATCCATGCATGCATGCATTCATTCATCCACCCAGCCAACCCAGTCATCTACTGTGACCTTCTTAGCACTTAAACCAGTGATTGTATCTCAAAAGTAGAAGCTTTTCAAACTTCTGGTCAGAGAGCCTGTTCCTCTTTGGAGTGAAGACGAGCTTCCCCAGGCTAAACAGTCTCTCCATGGGGGCACTGGATGGAGTGGCTGCATTGTATTTGAGTGAAATTTTCTTTACTAGTGGAAATCCATTTAGACTGTCCATTCGTTGTGCTCCTGATTTGAAATAATCCGCGACTTGACTTTCGGCAGTAGCAGAGGTGTCATCCTCATCCTCAAAGGAAAAGATGTCATCCTCTCTAGCTGAGTCAGTGCATATTGATGTGCTGATAGCACCTGTTTGCTGGTCTTCATCTCGAGCACTTTTCCGGCACTCTGTCAGCAGACTTGCCTTGGCCTTGTCCTTCCTGTCCTGTGAGTAGTTTAAACCTGGGCAGAGTCACAGCAGCCAAGACGGCATTCTTGCTTTCCAGCACCTCTGCAAATCTTGTTTTGATTGCCTGCAATGATATACATTGCAAAGGACATATTATACTGACTATCCACACACACACACACACACACACACACACACACAGAGCATTAAGCCTGATTTATGGTTGTGCGTTGAATCGACGCCATCGCTACGTGGCTGCCGTGACGCCGTCGTGAACCCTTCGAACTTCTCCGTCACTCCGTTTCGTCGCGGTGCAATTCACCGCCAGAGCGGTAGGAGGCTGCGTTTCTTTCCTGGGTGGTTAACGTCGTCTCTAGTTGATTCTTTCTTTAGCTTCTGGCTTTTCCGGTCACAGAGAAATGAACACAGAGCACGGACAGACGGCTCCGGCCGTATCCGTATTGAACGTTGAGCATAATGGCATATATATAATGAGCCTTAAAACACTGCAACATCTACATCGCCACAGAAGATGTTTAAAGACGGCGGGGATGCCGGAATCTGGAAATACGAAACCGGAAATGCGTTGCTACCAGGCAAACCAATCACATCCGTGCCGGTCTGCGCTGGGTCTGCGTCGCCGCGACGCGTAGTTACATTTTTGGGGAGGTGCACGTCAGGCTACGCCGGGGGCTACGGCGAGCCTTATGCGTAGCCCCGTACCCTACGACGTCGATTCAACGCACGACCATAAATCAGGCTTTACACATTATGAGTATGTTTATAAATATATTTCATTTTACATTATATTTTTTTCATTATGTATGGATGTATTTAATGTATTGAAAGATAAATACTAGTTCTTACCGTAACAATTGCCTCTGGAAGGTTGACAAGGATTTGCAGACCACTCTTCAGATCCAGGGTCTTGAACATCAATGTCTCCAGTAGGAGTGTGCCGTGGAAACAGTTGTCTTCTCCCTGAAGAATGTCTAAGGCTGCTGTTAGTGGCTTCATTACCATTGTAGAAGTACACTCTGGAGAGCCTGTGGGCCAGTTTAGCTCTCCTCTGCGTGTTCCACTGCTTCTTGTATATATGCACACCAATTGACTATAATGTTGTAGATACTGCAGACAGGAACTCAGAGATACTCAAAAATACACTGGAGTCACGAAGAATCAGGTGCAACGTGAGTTTAATGTGTCCCAGCAACAATAACACATCAACTCGTGAGTCAACCCCGGGATTGGACTGAAGACTCACGACCGAACATTCTCTTTTTATGCTTGTGGAGATTCAGCAGAGTCTCCACCTTTTTTCTTAAACCACCTTTTCGTTGCCGAAAGCTATTGGAAGATAGCCTTTCCTTTTTGTCTAAATCTGCCTTCGCCATGAGTTAATGGTAGCAACCAATCTGGCCTTTGTCCAAATCTGACCTCAGGGCCTCTGGAAAGTACCAAGCCTTCTTCCAGTAGCTTTGAACTGGTGTACACTCTATTTTTTAAAAGACATGTGAGCTCCGGGATTTTTCTTTAATTTGATCCCCTGAGCTCGCACATTACACAGACCTTACAGACCTTTGAATGTGTGTGTGTCTTTCATCTTTCAGGTGATGCATAGTGTCGTATGTGTGTGCTCTTAACTCATACAAACGTGCTGTGTTTCAATCAACTGTGTGGCTACAACAATGATCATTTTCATGGTTATATACTTTCACACTACTTAACTATTGAACTGATTCAGCCTATGCACGATATAGTGCATATCTGATCGTTCCATATGATCACATTCAACCTTAATCAATCTATTCATAATAAAGCCCTTTACCTGATCAGTCACGAGAATATTACACTACATTCCCCCCTTTGGGGCTGGCCGCCCCATGAGATATTCAAAATAAATGCCTTGAAATCAGGGAGAGAGAAAAATATATATATCCCTCCTCTGGGACTCATGAGTCCCATACTACATGATTAGCATCGCTGACTATCTTCACACAACACAAGTCTAGCATTGTACTTTAGCTAAGTTTCATCACGCTTTGGTACTACACACTTGTTAATAAGTTTCACACAAATCAATGGAGAGAAAATATATATATCCCTCCTCTGAGACTAAAAGTCTCATTCTACCATTACCATAAGTCAGTAGACATCACACATATATAATTCCAGTGTTAGTTCGTCAAATCACACTTTTAGGTTACATACCCTGTATATCGATAGCACAGTATTGGTTCAGAGATACTTAGTGCATATAGCATATAGCTTAACTTTTTGGAATACCGGCACCGCCGTGTGCCCTGGAGGGCCACATTCACTTAGTCACTGTCATTGTCCTGAAAGTATCCTCTTGCTGCCACATCAGCGGCCATGCCTATCCCCCGCAGGCGCCTGTAGGATGCCACCTGCCTATCCTGTGACTCTTTTTCCTGGTGGAGCGTCACGATCTGATTTTGCGCATCCTGCAGCTGGCTTGAGCACATTGTCAGCTGCAGCTGGAGCGCAGTTATCTCCCTCCTTAAGCCGTCCTCACGGAGGGACGCTTCTACTGCCTGTCTGCGTAGGTGGCACATTTCTCGCTCCATCCGGAGCCTGTGATCCCGAGTCAGCATCTTATTCTCCCCTTTTCTGATCTGATAGGTTTTCTGCCGTACCTTACGGAGCTTCCGTCTTTGCTCTGGGGGAAGGTGGTTTACAATGCACCGAAACAGTCCTTGAGGGACCACATGAAGCAGGTCTCGTAGACATGCGGCAGCCTCCAGCTGCAGCACTGTTATTGGATCACCATCCGGCGGCAGGATACTGAGGAGGCGGTCAACCTCCCACATCTGCACTCCATATCCGTAGTGCAGTGTTCCCAATGTGCCTGGGGATACGGGCCGTGTTCGCTGGGGGGTTGGTTCATACCACTCCGGCGGAGTGGCCGGCGGATCAGGAGGGTTGGCAGGGCCCGGCACCGGAGGGGGGCTGGGCGAGTCAGGGGGATTGATGGGGCGTGGGTCAGGAGGGGTGGTAGGGGAATAGGGGTGATTGATGAGATGATCGTCGGTGCCGCCTGATGAGGTGGAGCCCTCGGGGGAGGACGCCGGTGGCAGTCCAGCGCCTCTAACATTGACTTCTGACCCCTGGCATTGTTGCCAAAGCTGCATGCCCTGGGTACTACTTGGTTCTTCTTGCTGTGAGGCTGCCAGCGCAGTCCCCGCCCTTCCAGAGGAATATCCCCAACCGCTGTGGCCCGGCCGGGCGAAGTTACCGGGGGGCGCACTAAACGCTGGGGCTGCCGATGGACCTGCCGTAGCATTGGAAGGTGCTGGTGCATTCATCATTTCCTGAAAGATGGTTCGTGCCACCTCCTCAGCAGGATGTTCTGCCATCCATCGGACTCTGCTTGTAGGGGACATATCTCGGAGCGGAAGGCGACCAGTTAATGGGGCTGGCGCTTGTGGTGGGTCATGGGGTGGCATCGGTTGGTTCGGGGCCTGCTCTGGCCACGGAGGCTGGGCAAATGGTGGGGCTGGTTGGGGTAGGCCTGGGACCATCATCTGAAACTGGTATTCTGGAGGCTCGCCGGCTGGTGGCCGTAAAAGGGCTGGCCCGGGACGATACGATGGGGGTGGTGGACACGGCACATGGAAGGGTGCAGGTGGTTGGTGCTGTGTAGCTGGATACTGCATCTGCAACTGGAACTCAGGCTGAACCCCCGGAGTCGACTGCTGACCCGGGTCCGGGGCTCTCCAGTTGTCAGCCATTTTCAGCACCTATCTTTAGGTTATAAGGGACATTTTTACTACAGCTCATTTTCTTGCAGTGATCCCCTTCTTTCCTATTTCTCCCTTCCCCTTTAAATTTTCCTACAACATACAACTAGATTAGTAAGCAGGTTAATCGTTAGTATTTGGGTTGGGGTGACAGCAGAGGCTCGAGGCAACTTTATCTGAGCCCCTCACATCATGTCCTCGTATATCCCCTCAGCCTGCTCACACATCTGCTCACACGAGGTGGGTTTTTCCATTGCCTCTTTGTATGGTGTCTCATACTGATTGCCGTCGTTTTGACACACAAATTGGTTTTGATATTCAAGTATTTTCTCCTGGGCAGTGTTCTCGTAAGTTGGTGACACTGAATTTTCAATGGCTGTCAGACTTTGATCCATCACCACAAATTGTCCTGTAATGCTGGCCATAGTTCTCTTGACTGCAAGCCGTACTAGGGGAATAATACAACACGAAACTATTATAAGGATCAGCATGACAAGGCCCAACATCACTCCTACCACGCGCAAGAGCTTTATAGGGGATAAGGATGCCAACCAGTCCCAAATTGAATAACCCTTGGTGTTCCAGCTGGAATGCTGTACATGTTGATCTCTTAGGGCACGTATGTTCTGCAGAGCTTGAGTTAGATTACCCTCCTCCCCGGTGTGCATTGGAATGACGGTGCAGCAGTCTTCCCCTATTACATCACAAACTCCCTGGTCTTGTGCCAGCATTGTCTCGATGATAAACCTATTTTGTATTGACATGATGGACGTTGCATGTAATTGCTCGCCAATACTTTGGAGGGCTTCTACTGTCCAATTCACGAATCGCTGCTGGTTGTACCATAGGTAATTAACCCAACGAGCGTTGCGCTCTATGTATCTAGCATTTATAAAATACCCAGCCAGGGGCAAAGAACCCCATCCTCTAGCCCATTCTATGTTTTCCTCTGATATAGCCTGCTGTCCCTCGGGCGTCCCGTACGGTATCTGCTCATAGGCAATGTAGATGTTAGCATCTTGTTGCCAAAAGGATGTCTGGGCTTCAACTGATCTCCGCTGACGCCCTGTAGTGTTGTTGGTTTGATTTTGGTTTAGTCTTATTATCATGACTTGTCCCGTCAACATCACTGGCGCACAAATTCCCGTCCAATTGGCTGGCAGCACAGTTTTGACTTGGAGCTCATTTTCACATATCCAAAATATATCTGCCAATGGAGCTGTACCATTAGTCATATTTAGTACCAAAATGGAGGTGACATTATTATAATCATTTCCCATACCCATGATTTGTTCCCACCGTTGACTGGTTACATTGAATGTTAGCTTCTTGAGTTGTATTACATATTTTCTGGACCCCTGAAAGTTGAACACCCCTGCTGTGGAGGACATATTCCCAATGATCTTTCGTATCGACATCGGAGCAGGCTCTCTGCCTCCTGGGACATGTTGCTCACAGTAGCGTTGCTCAACCATTGCTCTATCTCACCGCCTCGCGCCACACAGAATGGGAACACCAGATCTGGGTCCAGATGCACTACTGGGGGTACATGAAATTCCTGTTGGAATTGAGCAGAGACATTTTTTAAACTTTCTGGACAGATTGTGGTGACATTAGTCCATTTTTCTTGTCCTGCCGTCATCCACATTGTGCATGCAGCGAAACATTTAGTTTGATTTTGGCAACCGTCTATGTCTGGGAGAGGCCTGATCCTAGGCAGACCTTCCTTTTATGACAGGCTAGACATGTGCTGTTAGTTACCTGTCTGGCTGAGTATTCCAGCCATTGATAGAATGAGTTGGATTTCCATGTGGTTGTTCTCACTACCTCTGTTTTGTACATTAACACTTCACGTGGTATTCTTTTAACCGAGAGCGTAATTGGAGCCATTGGCGGGCTACTTTAGCAGATATAGTGTGTCCTGTGGTTGTATGAGTACACCCTCTGACATTGCACTCAACCATTGCTGTCACCCTTCCCTCTGCATCACAGCGTTGACCAATGGACCAGCCATGCACTCTAAGGTTTCCTGTACCCTCCACCAAGATGTCATTGTAAGCACGTGATTTGTAGTAGGTTAGTTGGATGGTTTCCCTATAAGGTATCATGCCCTGTTTGGCAGCTATGGTCCTAGTGCCACTGCACACTCACCTAGCCGCACCTGATCTAGTTCTGTCCCCTCACTCTGTTTCACTCCCGCCAAGATTAGCAATGTGGTTAGTAGCATTATTATCATCAATTTGACTCCTCCCCCCTTAGTGCCTGTGTTTTCTCCCTGTCTTGGCCTATGGTTAAGCCGTTCCCTGGGATGTCCCTGCTCTGGGGTCTGGCTCTCCTGACTCTGTGCCGCTTCTGTCTGAGTCCCCTGATCCTGCCTCTGGTGGCCTCCCTGGGCTGCTCTCTGGCCTGCTAGCTTCGCCTGTCTCTGAGCGGCTGCTCTCTGTTCTCTGTACTCTTTCTGTCTCTGCTCTCTCCGCTGCCTCTGCTCCCTGTCTGCCTGAGCCCTCATCATCCGTCCTGCTGCTACCAGGTGACGACTCATGAGGTTCATCGTCAGCCACTGAGCCTGGGGTGCTTCCCCCTGGGGTGCTCTCTGTCGCCGCCCTCTCTGGCAACGACCCGCTGCTGTCGCTCTGGCTGCTGCCCTGGTCTCTCCTGCGCGCCAAGCGCGCCGACCTCCTGGCCCCCTGTTCCTGCGGGGAGGCATCGCCTTCCCTTCTGCTTCTCCCGGGGCGGCTTCGCCTTCCCCTTGTGGTGCAGCTCTCTGCCTGGCTCTCGGCCGAGGTACCGGCCTGTCTGGATTGCTAGCTCTGCAGCAGTGGTTTAGGTGGAAAAACGTCCTTACCTTCGACTTTCAAGGCAGTTGGTGTAGCTACCAAGACTTTGTAGGGACCTTCCCTGCGTGGCTGGTCCCACTTTCTTTTGAACACCTTGACGTACACCCACTCCAGGCAGTATGCGTTGGAGTTCTTCAGGAATCTCCACCCGTCTGTCCTCAGTGGCACCTTTCACTTGCTGGAACACAGCCCTGGATGCGAGTCAGACTTCGTAAATAGTCAAACATTTCACCTTGCAGTTGTTCCATGAGGGTCCCTCATGAGGCCCTCAGATATGGCAATGGCAGGCCGGCCTAAGCATTTCATGCGGTGTTAGATGCGTGTCTGCTGGCTTGTGAGCGCATGGACATCAATGCAAGCGGCAATGCATCCACCCAGTTAAGCTTGTCTCCACTGTCTGCCACTATCTTGGCTATTTTAGCCTTCAAGATACCATTTGCTCTTTCTACCGCTCCCTGTGACTGAGGATGGTAGACGCAGCCAAACTTTTGCTTGATTCCCAATTGCTTTAGTGTCTCTTGTATGACGTTGGACACAAAGTGGCTGCCATTGTCTGATGATATGGTATCTGGCATCCCAAATCTTGGGAAGACTTCTTGACACAAAAATTTTGCGACTGTTCTGTGGTCTGATTTGGCGGTGGCTTTTGCTTCCACCCATCTGCTGTACCTGCATATGACCACCAGAATGTATCTCATCCTCTTGCTCTTGATTGTGGTCCCATGTCTATGTAGTCTAACATAATGTGTCTGAAAGGACCATCTGGAGGTGGTATATGCGCTATCGGGGCCGTGAACACTTTTCTGATGTTGTATCTTGCGCAAGTTTCGCATTCACTTAGTACTCTATCTACTGTGGCCGCCATGAATGGGGACCACCAGACTGCTTGTAGTTTTTTTTATCTCCCCCTTGCGCAATGGTCATTACCATGCGCCAAAAGGATTGCATGTCTGAGCAGTAGAGTTGGCAATACAAGTGGCCATGAGCGTCGCGCCAAAGGCCCTCTGTTGGGCCTGGTGCTGTTGTTCTAATGGCGCCGCGCTTTACCCATAGGCGTTTTTCTGCGTCATCTACTCTATTTTGGGCTAAAATGAGAGATGGCATGGTGGTAAGAGTTTCACAGTCTTGGGTGGTGAGTATGGGTGCCATAACCTCACCTATGGCAGCCTGCTTGGCGGCGTCATCAGCAAAATTGTTTCCTCTGGCAATTAATGAGTCAGTCTTTTGGTGCGCTGGACATTTTATAACTGGCAAAGCTGTGGGAAGAAGCATTGCTTCCAGAAGGTCACGAATGGCATCTCCATGAGTGACAGGAGTGCCATCAGCTCTGCAAAAACCCCTTTGTTTCCAGATATTAGCATGAACATGACATACACCGTAGGCATGCTGAATCTGTGTACACATTTAGTGACTTTCCCTGTGCTATCTGGCACGCAGCTGTTAACGCCTTTATTTCGGCGAGTTGAGCCGAGCAGGGCTGAGCGAGTGGGTTAGAATGCAGTGTCACAAAGGTTTGGTCGTCGTTGTTGAGTTGAACGACCCCGTACCCAGCGTGGGTGCCGGTGGCATCACGGAAACACGAGCCATCAACAAACAGTGTGAGATCTGCCGCGATTGGTTGGTTATGTAGGTCTTCTCTGGCGCGCATAAACTTGTCGGTGTCGTGAACGCAATCGTGTGGTGTACCGTCTGTTGGTAAGATCAGTTTTGTGGCGGGATTGATAGTGGTGCAGCGTTGGATGGTAAGCTCAGGGGCTGACAGAATTACCTCATACCCCGTGCGTCTGGCTTGTGTCAAAACGAATCGTGGGCTCGTTAGCAGCGCATGCAGTTGGTGGGAAGTGTACAGTGTCACCGGGTGTCCCATGGTCAGCGATGATGCTTTCTGAAATGCAAACACAGCTGCAGCTAGCCCCTGATAGCAGGGTGGTAGCCCAGTTTCGATGTTATCAAGTTTGGTGCTGTAATAGGCTAGTGGTTGTTTACCCGTTGGTGTGTCCTGCATCAGTACAGCACATGCGAAGCCTGATTTCTCTGCAACATACAAATGAAACGGTTTAGCATAGTTAGGGGTTCCCAACGCTGGAGCAGACTTCATGTCTGCTTTTAGGGCTTGAAATGCTCCCTCTGCCTCCTCCGTCCATTCCAACTGAGCTGCGCTGTTAGTTTGCCCTGCTGCCCTTATCAAGGCTCTGAGAGGAGCAGTTTTGATAGCATAGTCACAGATCCACGGTCTGCTGTAGCCTGTCATGCCCAGAAAAGACAGCATTTGGCCCACCGTTTGCGGTTGAGGAGCCTTGATTACAGTTTCTAACTGAGATGGTGCAATCTGTCTTTTGTCACCACACAGCTGTCTGCCCAAATACTCTACCGTTTGTTGGCAGAATTGCAGTTTATTTTTGTTGACTTTGTGGCCTCCTTTTGCTAGTGCTGTGAGCACTGCAATGGAGTCGGTTACACACTGCTCTTTTGTAGGACTACAGACGAGCAAATCATCGACGTACTGCAAGACCGTGCTCGGTACGTTCAGACTGGCGAGATCTTGTGTCAACACGCGGTTAAATATGGAGGGACTGTCCGAAAATCCTTGTGGGAGGCGCCCATATGTCCATTGTTTGTTGTCATATGTAAAGGCAAACAGATATTGAGAGTCTGGATGTAGAGGTACACTAAAGAACGCGGAACAAATCAATGACTGTGTACCATTGTGTGTCTGGTGGGATGTTCGAGAGCAACGTGTGTGGATCTGGCACAAGCGGCACTTCCCCGTCTACTACCGCGTTAACTGCTCTTAAATCGTGGACCAAACGGTAGTCTGGTGAGTTTGGTTTCCTGATGGGAAAAATGGGTGTGTTGCAGGGACTGTTAGTTTCAACCAACACTCCTGCTTCTACTAACCCCTTTATCGTTGGTCTGATACCATCAATCGCATGCTGTTTGAGAGGATACTGGTTTTGATAAGGTAAGTTAACATGTGGTTTGAGCTTAACGTGAACTGGTTGGGCTGATTTTATCAGTCCTACGTCTGTCTTGTGGGCTGTCCATAATTGAGGTGGAACTTGTTGTAACATGTTGTCGTGTTCTGCACTAAGCACCATTTGTGTAGGTGTGTGTTCTTCCACTAAAATCTTGTGTGTTACAGCATCCTCACGTGTGTTGCATGAGATCTTGATAAATTGTCTATCTTGCGAGACAAATGTGTTTTTGTCCTCTGTAGGCAGCCACTCTTGCACCTGCAGGGCACGCTTAACCATGGGACCGAGATGGTGGGACTCATAACCCTCAGCTATTAGCAACGTTATGTGTGGTGCGGAATTGGGTACCTGAAACCACCCTTCTAAGTTTTTGGGAAGGCAAACTGCTGCTGCTACGCCTTCTGGCCCCAAATACATGTTCTCACATCTGATCTCACACAATCTTTGACCCAGTGTCGTGTCCCAACATTCCTGATAGTCTACATGAGTCTGGTCTCGGTCATACATGAGCGTGCAGTGCAGTGGCAGAGTGGGGGTGCGTGCCGAGTGGTAGTGTTGTCTAATCCACTGCTCTGCATATAACCACTCCAGGCCGATGTAGGTTAGCCCTGGCAGTAGTTGGAGCCAATAGACAAGTGCCTGCTTTAGGGTGGGCGTGTCTTCCGGCAGCAGTGACATCATTCTGTGGGGAGGATCATCAGGAAAATCCAAATACAATCCATCTTGAGTGCACATGATTTTTGCTTTCAGGGAGCATAGAACATCTCTTCCCAACAAGTTGACTGGGGTTTGTGCTGAGTACAACAGGGGTGCACATATAAATTTGCCTGCAATAAGCATTGGAACTGGTTCCGTTAGTGGTATGACTTGTGATTTCCCAGAGAAGCCTATTGTCTTTATAGATGACGTGGAGAGGGGGAACTTGGAACCTTCCTTTCCAATGCATGAGTATGTAGCCCCTGTGTCTACCATGAAAGGATACTCACACTCGTGGATGACAACAGGTATGACTGGTTCATCCTGTGACTGCAGTGATATAGCTGGTGACATTAGTTCCCCCTCAGGCTCCTCCGGGCACCCCTACCAGGACTGTGCTGGTGCAGGGTTGGGCCAGTCCTGTGCCGGACCCTCCCATGGGTTTACAGGACACTGACTTCGTACATGGCCTGGCTGACCACACCCCCAACACAAATTGCCAGGTGGAGCTGAATTGGCTCCTGGATATCCTGAGCCCATGTCTGGTGGGCCCGGTTGCTGATTGGGTGCACTTTGGGAGTATGGTTGTTGACTTCCTGGTGCATAGCCTCTGCCTCGGAGTCCACCTCTGCCCCGGCCCCTTAGAGGCCTGTTGCCGCCTCCTCTTGGTGCTGGTTGCTGATAATAATAGTAATGGTGAGTGGCATTAGTGGAGCTACCATTACCGCTGCATTGGGGTCTGCAGGGCTTGGTTGGGGAGGCGGCGGTGGTTGATTGACTGGGGAGGTGGCTGGGTTGGGGTTATCATAGGGGCTTGTACTTTATTCTTATCCTTCTCTTTCTTCACCATTTTACTTAGTTCTCCCAGTTGCAGCTGCGTTAGCTTATTAGCTATCAATTTGCTTTCTTCTTCTGCCTTCCCTTTCTCTTTCCTGTACAGTTCCACATGATGGACTACGTGTTCTGAGAATAACGGCCACTCCATTTTCATTAACCCCACCACGCCCTCTAGGCGTGTCTGGACCCCTTCTGGTAGGGCCTTCTTTACCATCAGTTTGAACAGGCTTTGTGTTGTTCTGCTGGCATTCCATGCTTCACCTGTTTCCTCCTTCCACTTTTTCTGGAAGTTGTGCAGGAACTTGGAAGGACACTCACTGTCAGACAGAGTCTCTCCCTCCAGTTTGGTGGGGTCTCTTTTGGCTGGATAATGCACCCTCAATTGCTTCCATACATTAGTGCGGAACCTTCCAAAATTCGCATGGTCATGCGCATTACTGTCAATTGCAGCATCTATGTGACACTCTGTGAAAATCTCTGCAGTGGTTTGCTTTCCGGCCACATAGGTAAGTAGAGCCTTAATATCTCCTAAGGCTAACTGTATGCCAGCTGTGACTTCTTCCAGGGACATTATCCACTTGTCGGCCCCATCTGTAAGTGCTGGTAGGCGCTCCGCCAGACCTATCATATCCATAAAGGGCCACGGCACATACTGTGTCCTACCACTTGGCTTTGTAATAATGGGACATATGTACGTGGTATCGTCACTATCTTCATCTGACAGTTCTGTTGACAGGGGCTTGAGTGTCTTTCCACCTCTCAACCTCATGCCTCGCTGGTGCTGTTTTTCATTGTGTCTTTCAGCCTGCGCTCCTTTTTCCATGATTCCCTGTAACTGCAGGGTGATACGCTCTGCTGTAGAGCCGGATTGGGGTTCATTCTCCTGCTGCTGGAGGGCGCCATCCTGTCCCCGCTGGCCCTCCAATTTTCCTATTTCATCAGTCATACGTTTGACTCTTTCGGCAGTTTGGATTACATCTTCCATTCTCCGAAGCATGTCATCATTTAGGGTGTGGTCTGGTGTTGTTGTCTGTGGGGCACCTGCTTCAGGTTCGTGGCCGTTTCTCTCAGGTGTATCATTTCTCATTTGCTGGTATGGCCCAGGTGGAGGATCGATAGTAGTTGTCCTCCTGTTTTCTTCTTGACATCTTCTTTCTGCCTCTTGGCGTCTGCACCTGTCCTGCCATTCTCTTTCTAGCCATTCAGACCCGCTTGGTTCCTCTTCCTCACTCAGAGGCCGATGTCTGGGCCCCCGCCTCTCCATGTCATATGACTCAGTGGTGTAGGATCGAGGCTTGTCTCGGGGGAAATCTGAAAGGCCATCAAGCTGGGGGGATCTGTGCGTAAGGAGGTCTGAGCAGCTTGCATGATGGGATTTGTATGCTTTGTCTTTGACTAGTCTGTCCCTGCTCCTCCCCCTTTTTTTAAGGATTGGGGCTCGCCTCGTGGGAGGGGCTTCCTCTGCGTCAAAGTACTCAGCATCCTGTGTGTCAGCTGCCTGTTTGGTGACTGTCCTCCTCTCACCTTGTAGGTCTGCGGGGTGCAGTGTATCAGTCCCCTCCTCTTCCTCAGCATCCGATGACCCGTCAGTACTCTCTGCCTCTGAAGGTGACTCTTCCACTATCTGCACCTTCTTTCTCGACCCCTGTTGTTTCTTTTTGACATTGGAATTATTAGGCTCGGTTAAAGTTACAGTGAATTTTCCCTTCACTTGACCCTCCATTTCCATTGATTTGGATGGGAGCACTGGGTACTGACCTGTCAGTGGTTGTGCAGGCTCTTGTGGATATGGGGGAGGTGGTGGTCTGGGGAGGGGTGGTGCAGTGGGAGTCACTTCTTGGGGCAAGCTGGGCAGAGGCGGTGCATTGGGTCTCACTTCTTCAGGTTTTTGGCTTTCCTTTTCCTTCTCTTTCTGCTCCATCTGCACCATCTGCCTTCTGACCCCCGCCTGTCTGAACCAGTCCAGCACCTCTCTCTCCTTAGCACGTTTATTCTTCTTCTTGTAACTGGCTTTGGTGTCTCTGGCTTCGATGTGCCTCAGTTCTGACTCTACTTCATCACAGCATGCAAGATTAAAGGTACCCTCCATAGGCCAACGGTATTTTCCCGATGTTCTTTTGTGCCACTTATTCACACAGCGTTGAATGCGTTTTTCTCGTTTTGGATGTTGTCTCTTTATCGCCTCCACTGGGGTCAACCCCCCTTTTCCCATTTTTCCCTGTTCGGCCCCCATATAGCCTTGTTTGGCTTCACCAGCTCTTGGGATCTCGGTTGCTCGTCTGTTTCAGTGGTGCGTATTAACACGATAATTTGTCCTACTGTAATTGCAGTTTTGTACTTTTCCTCTGTGAGGGTTGTATTCCAATTTATTTGATCCGTCTCCTTGAGGAATTTGGGTCAAACAGCCAAATTTTCCTGTCTCCCACTCAACTTTTCTGGGTGAAATGACAATCTGCAGCCGCGGATGATATATCACTCCGTCTTGCCCTCTTATGTTTATTTGTTGTAACGGGAGTCTGGCTACCGGAGCGTTTTTATAGCTATCACACAACACCTGCAATAGAGGATTTAATGAATATGGAACCCACAGTCTACGCAAGATCGCTTCCCACGGGGCACCAGGATATGTTTCCTTTACTTTTTTCAAATTGGTAAATTTAGTAATTTGCCAGAGTTTTTGGTTAATTTCTTGCTCGTCTTGCCAATGCTCAGCCCCCTCGTCGTCCAGATATGATCTTTCCAACCAGAAATGTGTGCGTATGCCTTTGTATTCTACATGACCTTCTGTAAGACAATGCTCCTCGTCTATAATTTCATCTTCACGACCATCATCCAATTCCATCTAATTTTAGATTTACTGTGTTTTACTGTACGTGCTCACCCTATTGATCTTGTTGTTGGGTCAAATTTATGTCGTTTGATTTTGTTGGTCGGGTCTCTCTCTTATCGCTGTTCCTCGTCTCCCTTCTCTTGTGTTTGTGCAGCCGACCGTGTCGGCACCCACCTGTCTCTCCTTACTTTCGGCTCTGTGTCTGTGCAGTCACACGTGTCGAAGTACGTCAGTCGGGTCTTCTCCTCTCCCCTGTGTCTGTAAGAGTCAGCAGTCTAGCGTATTATTTTACACTCTATACACCCTTCTCCTTCTCACTTCTTCTGCTATATATATATACAACAGCTGTTTATACTCTATTCAATACTTATCTCTACAATCACAAGGACATCACGCACCACATTAACTTATATTACAATTTTTACACTTATGATCGATCGGTTTTTGGCATTTGCTCTTTTGACTTATTTTTGTTTATTTTTTTTCACTTTTCTCTCTGTGGATCCACTTTAAGCACTACTTTTGGGGTTCTGTCCAAGCAGTCCCACTCATCCAATAACACAACTTCTGTCTTTCTTAAAGAAATTATGATTGGGCGATGTGGCGGTATCACAGAAACACTCCAGTACTCTGTCCAAGCAAACCTATTTCCCTATCTGAGGGTCCTGTCCCCATGCGTGACAAAAAGGACCATTAGGAGAATGAAATAGTGGTATCACAGAAATACTTTGTAGCTGCTCTTTGGCATTCCGCCCGCGCAAACCCGTCGCTCAGCCTTGCATTCCTCGTTCTTTTTCAGACGTTGAGGAATGCTTGGCCGAAACAGACGGTGGTAACCACGGATATGCTCTCTTTTACTCTTACCGGTTTATTTCTCTTGTGCACATTTCTCTTTAAATACTTTAAATACCTTACTTTACTTATTAGCAGACGAACAACACACACATTCACTCTTTCCGCTCCAAAATCACACCCATTGCACCAATTCACCTGTCTCCAGTGATGTTAGTTATGCATTAAACATTGCTTTAATTTACTGAATCATCACACTATAACTAGGTTTTTTAAGGGAGGGAAAATCAAATACCTTTGACCTGGGCGGCCCCCAGCACTGCACTCCAGACACACACAAAGAAAAGAAAAACTCTTTACCTTGTTTTTGGTGGCCACCTCGTGTCTGACTGGATGCAGTGCGGCGTCCCCCGGCCTCAGGCTTCGATCCCCTTTGCCCCTCCTGGCTGGCGACGCCACGTGTAGAAGTACACTCTGGAGAGCCTGTGGGCCAGTTTAGCTCTCCTCTGCGTGTTCCACTGCTTCTTGTATATATGCACACCAATTGACTATAATGTTGTAGATACTGCAGACAGGAACTCAGAGATACTCAAAAATACACTGGAGTCACGAAGAATCAGGTGCAACGTGAGTTTAATGTGTCCCAGCAACAATAACACATCAACTCGTGAGTCAACCCCGGGATTGGACTGAAGACTCACGACCGAACATTCTCTTTTTATGCTTGTGGAGATTCAGCAGAGTCTCCACCTTTTTTCTTAAACCACCCCTTTCGTTGCCGAAAGCTATTGGAAGATAGCCTTTCCTTTTTGTCTAAATCTGCCTTCGCCATGAGTTAATGGTAGCAACCAATCTGGCCTTTGTCCAAATCTGACCTCAGGGCCTCTGGAAAGTACCAAGCCTTCTTCCAGTAGCTTTGAACTGGTGTACACTCTATTTTTTAAAAGACATGTGAGCTCCGGGGATTTTTCTTTAATTTGATCCCCTGAGCTCGCACATTACACAGACCTTACAGACCTTTGAATGTGTGTGTGTCTTTCATCTTTCAGGTGATGCATAGTGTCGTATGTGTGTGCTCTTAACTCATACAAACGTGCTGTGTTTCAATCAACTGTGTGGCTACAACAATGATCATTTTCATGGTTATATACTTTCACACTACTTAACTATTGAACTGATTCAGCCTATGCACGATATAGTGCATATCTGATCGTTCCATATGATCACATTCAACCTTAATCAATCTATTCATAATAAAGCCCTTTACCTGATCAGTCACGAGAATATTACACTACACCATACAGTAATCCCTGAGGAACTGATGCTCCCGTTCTGTGATGGCTTTCAACCTGAACATGGAGGAGATGGTGTTCAGCTCGACTATAGGGATCTCACAGATGCGAGCCAGGGCTGCTCTCCTTCGTTCCATGCTATGTGGATGTGTCCAATGGGCAGTTACGCCAAGATAGCTTTTATTATGTGCAGTCCAAACGTCTGCAGTAGTAGAGACATATTCTTATTCTTCAAATCCCCTTTTGAGCTCTGCATTCATTTTAGCGAACTCGGCATCTATGTATTCAGAAAATGTCTTTCTGCATGGCAGACTGACACCTGCTTTCCTCTGTATTTTGCCAATGAGGGCTCTGAAGGAGTCTGAGTCAACTGTTGATAATGGGAGCATGTTCTCAACAACATACCTGCCTATCATTCAGGTTTTTGTGAAGCTGGAGCAGAAAAATCCAGCTTTAGCTGCTTGGACGGCATGGCTCCGTGTCCTTCTTTGTTAGCAGAGCTCACGTTAGCCACACCTGGCCTGCTATCATCATCAACAGTGTCAACAATGGTGTTTTTGGTTACATGCTGGCATTCCGACATACCACCATTCTGACAAGGCTTTCCATATAAGGAAATGTGCGTTACTCAACAGGTGACTCCCTTCTTTCTGTTCATGCATTTTTCATGTTTTAAGACATGTGTACAGATGTGATACAATCAGTGAAAGCTTAATTAAAAAACACAAAGTCTCGGCATCCGAAGGAGGAGATGCCTTGAATGGGAAGCAGGACGTGGTGGTTTTCAATCACACACTCCGACGCTGCTTGTTGCAACTTTAATAAATTTTATCCAGGAAAAAAAGGCTTACAAACATGGACCAAAACGGCTCTATGCACAAAAATCCAAAAGAAACTAAAGTTAACTAAAAAAGCAACTAAACAGCATAAGTGGTCAAAATTGGTGTTTTACGCATGCCTCTGTGCGTCTGGCACACGTGTCTTGGGGCTCTCCCACGTTGGTTTGTGGATGAAAGCTGTATGTTCAGCTCCCCTTACATGTAAAAAAAACTCTACATGACATTTTGGTCAGCGAAATCCACAGACAAAACGTCTGTTGTCCATGCTCGAAATCATCTTCATGACGCAGTTTTTGACTAATGCAAATAGGCTACTTGTAGTCCGGAAAATACGGGTGTTCTTTATATTAGAGATTATATACAAAGCAGTTAAAACAGAGATGAATAAATGATCAAAAACAGTGCTGGTGTTAAGTAATTATTATTTTATTTTTTTTAGTTTAAAGTTTTGACCATTACATTTCCTCCTGTCAGCACCACGGACAGCGCCGAGTCACAGCCTCTACGAGCCTCTCCCCCCTCTCTCTTTGCCTGTTATTCTTCAAAGCCTGTGATGTTTGAATGATAATAAATTGATAGGCTACTGAATGATAATTTAAGGTTCAAATCTACAGCCAGAGGGGAGGATTTAGAATAGAAGAAACCAACTTATTCCAACTTTTTGTGCATGGAGCGGACATCTCAGTCTCTGCACGTTAATGATTCTCACCTCTGTACCATGTGACATGTTCTCGCTGGAATTAGTCAGTGATTTCTGGTGTGTAACTGGAGCGCTTTCACTGATAACTGTAATTGCAATTATTATCGTTGCATATGCTGTGAAGTGTAAAAAGGTGGGGGCCTTGAAGGGCCAGATGGCTCCCAACTTCTTTTCCTCTGCCTCACTTCAACTCGTACTCTGGATAGGCTGTAATATCTTTGGTTCAGCAGGCTGGTTTTCAAAGACACACTGGAGACAAGTAGAATTTAGGTGCAACTGAGTTTTAATGTGTTCACAAGCTTTAACACATACAACTCAATGAGTCAGGCTCTGGAGCAAGACTGACAATTCTCTACAGAACACTCTCTTTTATGCCGGTGGAGAGTCTCCACCTTTTTTCCTTATGCCTTCCCATTTCGGCTGAATTCTATTGGTGAAAAACATTTCCTTTTTTGTCCATTTCTGCTCTTACCATGATCTAATCATAGCAACTCTCCTGGCTTTACTCCAGTGCTGACCTGAGGGCCCCGGAAAGTCCGGGACTTTCCTTCCAATAGAATCGAGCCGCGTTACACTTTCTTTTTTTTTTTTTTTTTTAAATATGTGAACTTTGGGGATTTTTTTCATAAAATCCCCTGTGCTACACAGACCTTAGAGTGTGTGTGTGTCTACTGTTACATTTTCAGGTGATGCATAATGTCTTACGTGTGTGTGCTTTAAACCGTACAAGGTATGATGTGTTTTAATCATGTATGTGGTTACAACAGTCATTCACCTTACATGGTTACATAAGATATCACACAACTTAATCATTAAACATAATCAACTTGTATAGAGTAAAGTTTTTATCTGATCATTGTATGATTTTCTTTTAAACTTAATCAGTCTATGCAGAGTAAAGACCTTTACCTGATTATTCATAAAATCTCACACTACAGCTGCCAGCGTGCATAAAGACGCATGGGCTCTGTGGAGAGCTCCGCTCCAGCTGGCTGCTGTGACAGGTCACTGACACTGTATTTCTGCTTACAGTCAGTGATCCCTGTGATTCAGACATGAATCTAACATGTTTCAGATTCGCCCGAGTTACATTAATACCTGTATTTTGATATTTCACATTTCAGGAGATTTTGATAATAGATTATTAAAGTTGGTTTGCGAGGTTGTGGAGTTAGGGGCGTATTTGCGCCAGCATATCATTAGTGCAAAATCTTTTGGGTAAAAAAATAGGCTATTAAAGGAATTGTCGGAAAGGCAGCATGATTAAAAAAAGAAAAAAAAACACCATCATTCTGACCATAGGAGGAAAAAATTGTCGGAATGATGGGACATTTGATGGAAAATTAAGTGTTGCCATGTAGACAATTAGAGGACCATGTTGGAGTTGCTTACAACGGATGTGGACAAACACTTTGCTCTGGGACATAATTTACATTTAACATGTGAGTTCTTGCCTTTCATCTCAAGGAGATTAAAATAGTGTCTGTACTTCCACTTTGAAAAGGCCAGCTTTCCCTCCAGACTCACCATTGCTGCAGCTTACCTCTGCTAGTTCAGGTGTGTGAGGCTGCTGTGTACGTGTGTGGTTTGTGTGTTGCTAATTGCTAATTGTTTGTTGATTGTAGCTGGGATGAAGATGGAGATTCTTTTTGCAAATGAAGATTCAAAAGGAAAATAATACTCTTTTTGTTATTATTAAGTGACTGAGAGGTGGTACATTTTTGGTCTTTTTTGCGTTTTCTTTGTTACTTTCTGCCTCCAAAGTTTTTGAACTGTCTGGCGTACATTATCCATTATTAACATTTCACAGTTAAAATTATTTTTGATTTCCTCTACAATGACCATTAATTGTTGCTGAAGATGCAGCTTTTAGGTCAAAATTGACGCTAAGCAGTTTGTATTTTATGACTGTGGCTGGAAGAAGAAAAGAAAAAAAGTGTTATGTGAATGGGAGGAGGTTCTCTTTTTGCTATAATTTTTCTGTTTCATTATTTTTTCACCTCCAAGTCTTCCTCTGAGAGGACAACTAAGGGTTGCTAAAGATACAACTGAGCTCAGGACATTAGGAGACAGACTGTGGCTTGTGATTGTGTGATGGGGGAAAAGAAGAGTGCAATTTTGCATTTTTTCCTTTTTTTATATAATTGAAAGACACATTGAACTGTTTACTTTTCTCCCCGTTTTTTTATTTTATTCTTATTTTTCAACTTAATAGCCAAGTCTGTGACATAGATAGAGATAGAGATGGTGACTTATATTCTTTAAGCACTTTAAATTTTCTACTGTTTATAGTGTTTATGTGTGTTTGTTCTTAGTACTTCTTTTTACATTGTCTTTTTCTGTTGTTTTTTTTCTCTTAATGCCAGGGGGTTGAGACAGAATATCAAACGAAAAGCTTTGTTTTTGTTTGCAAAACAAAAAAAAAAACTGACTTTTCTTTTTTTCAGGGGTCCATTTCACAAAGCAGGTTCAACAAACTCTGAGTCTAATCCTGAACTCTGAGTTGATCTTCTCTGAGATAGGAAACTCTGAGTTTCCGGTTCCAGAACAGCTGATTTGAATCAGTTTAATCAACTTGGAGTAGTTTCACCTGCCCGCAGCGATTGAACCACAGAGGAATATGTGAGTTCATATACTTAAAGCAATAAAGCACATACTGGTTTATCACACATAGATTTTTGGTTGGTGTCTAATTGTTTTGATTGCAATGTTATTAATGTCAATATCCTCACGACTCCATTAACGGATCATAAAGCAATCTCAATACAAATATTTTTAAATCCTAATACTCAGCGTAGAGGTTCATACTGGAAACTGAACAGCTCTATCCTAAAACAAGATGTAGTGATTAAAACAGTCCAGTCTTTAATTGATCTTTTTTTGGCATAAATACTTACCAGAAAAGAAATTTTGTTGTAATTGGGAACTTTTTAAATTCTAATTATCTAAATTTGTGAGAACATATGGGACTTTGATAGCCAAAGCTAAAAAAGCTGAAGAAGAAAATATAATCACAGAAATAACATCAGTATCACAAAAAAGACCTGGTAATTTATCAGAAAATGAATTACAACATTTAATGACTCTGCAAAATAAATTAGATGACATTTACAAATTGAAGGCTGATGGGTCCTTTGTAAGAAGCAGGAGAAGATGGTTAGAGGAGGGGGAGCAGAACACTGCTTATTTTATTCGACTTGAAAAATTTTATGCTAAACATAACACAATACAAATATTAAATATTGATGGAGACATTACAGATGACCCTAAGAAAACAGCAAAATATTGTTCAGACTTTTATACCAAATTACATGAATCAAAGTGTGATGAGGAATCTACATGTCAATTTTTGAGATCCCTTACAGAAACTAAATCAATTGACCTTGATGTAAAAGACTTGTGTGACAAACCGATAACACTACAAGAAGTTAAATTTGCTATAGAACACCTTAAGCTTAATAAGTCTCCAGGTACTGATGGTATCACTTCAGAATTTTATGAGGCATTCTCTAAACAGCTTGCACCCTTCCTCCTTTGTGTCTTCTTAGAATGTATTAACAATGAATCTCTTCCTCCCACCTTAACCCAAGGCCTCATAACTTTAATTCCAAAAGAAAGATTTACTTCTTATTGACAATTGGCGTCCAATCTGCCTACTAAATAATGATTACAAAATATTCGCATTGATATTTGCTGAAGGGTGGCACAGTGGTGTGGTGGTTAGCACTGTCGCCTCACAGCAAGAGGGTCGCTGGTTCAATCCTGGGTGTGGGAGGCTCCAGCCCCCCCCGCGATCCTCAAGAGGATGAAGCAGCTAGAAGATGAATGGATGAATGAACTCAAAGATCTAAATCATTTTCTATACACACAAAAGACCATTTCCCTCAAATATTGTTCACAAATCTGTCTAAATCTGTTAGTGAGCACTTCTCCTTTGCCGAGATAATCCATCCCACCTCACAGGTGTGGCATATCAAGATGCTGATTAGACAGCATGATTATTGCACAGGTGTGCCTTAGGCTGGCCACAATAAAAGGCCACTCTAAAATGTTCAGTTTTATCACACAGCACAATGCCACAGATGTCGCAAGTTTTGAGGGAGCGTGCAATTGGCATGCTGACTGCAGGGATGTCCACCAGAGCTGTTGCCCATGAATTGAATGTTCATTTCTCTACCTTAAGCCATCTCCAAAGGTGTTTCAGACAATTTGGCAGTACATCCAACCGGCCACACAACTGCAAACCACGTGTAACCACACCAGCCCAGGACCTCCACATCCAGCATGTTCACCTCCAAGATCGTCTGAGACCAGCCACCCGGACAGCTGCTGCAACAATTGGTTTGCATAACCAAAGAATTTCTGCACAAACTGTCAGAAAATGTCTCAGAGAAGCTCATCTGCATGCTCATTGTCCTCATCGGGGTCTCGACCTGACTGCAGTTCGTCGTTGTAACTGACTTGAGCGGGCAAATGCTCACATTCAGTGGCGTCTGGCACGTTGGAGAGGTGTTCTCTTCACGGATGAATACCGATTTTCACTGTTCAGGGCAGATGGGAGACAGCGTGTGTGGCGTCGTGTGGGTGAGCAGTTTGCTGATGTCAATGTTGTGGATCGAGTGAGCCATGGTGGCGGTGGGGGTTATGGTATGGGCAGGCGTATGTTATGGACAGCGAACACAGTTGCATTTTAATGATGGCATTTCACAGAGATACCATGGCGAGATCCTGAGGCCCATTGTTCATTCATCCACGACCATTACCTCATGTTGCAGCGTGATAATGCATGGCCCCATGTTGCAAGGATCTGTGCACAATTCCTGGAAGCTAAAAAAACATCCCAGTTCTTTCATGGCCAGCATACTCACCGGACATGTCACCCATTGAGCATGTTTGGGATGCTCTGGATCGGCGTATATGACAGCGTGTTCCAGTTCCTGCCAATATCCAGCAACTTTGCACAGCCATTGAAGAGGAGTGGACGAACATTCCACAGGCCACAATCAACAACCTGATCAACTCAATGCGAAGGAGATTTGTTGCACTGCGTGAGGCAAATGGTGGTCACACCAGATACTGACTGGCTTTCTGACCCTTTTCCTTTTATTTTGTAATTATAATATTGGAAAACTCCCCACAAAACTATCCAACTTTCATAAACAGATGCTTCTCTCATGGTCATTGATTTATAAACACAATTTCTCCCCACATAAATACTACTTATGGAACAGTGAAGACATTATATACAGAAACAAATCCATATTTTACCCTCACTGGTTTTCTAATAACATCCTTCTGGTTGGTCAGTTGTTTAATTCAAATGGCTCACTTTTGACATATCAAGAATTTATTTTGAAATACAGTATTATCATTCCCATTAAGGAATTTAATATTGTTATAAATGCAATTCCTGTTGGAGTTGTTGCTATTTAAAAGCACGGCAGGACAGAACCCAAATTTAAATTTATTATCTATTGATCCAACCAAACATGAAATCGGTGAGATGTGTTTCTCCTCAAGACGCAATAATAATCATCATTTACGTGCATTGTTTCAGAAAGATGTTTGATCAAATGTGGTTTCTTACTGGAACAACTTTGTTAACAATCTTGACTGGAAAAAGATTTGGACTTTACCTGCAACATACTTGATTAATAATAAAATGAAAGAAGTATCATTTAAAGTAATTCACAGATTCTACCCATGTAAAGTATTTCTCCAATGTTTAAAAAAAGATATAGATACTAATTGTTATTTTTGTTAAGGATTCCCTGAAATTTTTTTTCATTTATTTTGTAATTGCCCATTCTCTACCAAAGTATGGAAGGATATTTGTAACTTGATTTATATTTGTATAGAACCACATATCTCCTTTTGCTTTGAACATATATTGGATGGCTTCACTGACTATCCATCTGTGGGGAAAAAAAACTATTTTATATTATTAATCTTATCATATTATTGGCTAAATAGTTTATTCATAAATGTCGATATACTAATCAAAAACCACTCTTGCATTTTTGAAAATGGACTCAAGCAATATATTAGGACCATTAAACACTCACACACTCACACACAAATGCGAAAGCCATTAAAACCTTGGATTTATGTGCTCTTTTTAATGTATTTCTGTAATATGATATTCTGAATTGTATGTCACCCAAGCCCCAACCTCTGGTGGAGACCATGGTGGAGATGAGTAAGACCAATGCGGAAGTGCCAAAAACTGCAGTTCACTGACTGTCCGCTTGAGGCTGGCTCCAGAAGTGAGCAAATTTTTTTCTAACTCTTCCATTTAAATGTTATTAAGGTTTGAAATTGTGCATAATTAAGGGCGTGGTCACTTTGAGTGACAAGAGGCACCATCACGGGTGGCTAACTAGCATGCTAACTAGCCGCAGGCTCTGCTGTGCGGAGCTGAGCTGAGACTCGGCCGTCTGCTCGGCGTCATCTCAGCCAGTTCGTGTCCATGTTCAAGACTTTGAACCTGTCCTCTCAGCCGTGTCTGTGCCTTCTGGATATTTTTTCAGGCAAATATTGGAGTAATATGGCTTGCTGTTCGATTAATTAATTAATTAATTTCGGTAAGTGAAATTCGGAAATTCTAGTATTATGTATTATGTATTTATGTTTATATGTTAGCACTAATTAGCGGGTATCGGTGTCTGCGGTCACTACGGTCACCACCTAGCTTGTCAGCAGCGTGGAGTAATATGGTGTCTGCAGTCACCATGTAGCTGTCAGCTTATTATTATATTATTAAGCCTTTATTTAATACATGTAAAATCACGTTGATACCGGAGGTCTCATATTCAAGTGCGACCTTTGTCACAGCAGCAACATCCACATCAAGTTACAGAGCCACAGACAATAAGATACAACACAAGCTTAGCTCCTTAGCTAACCAGCCAGCTAACATTTAGCCTGCGAGCAAGACGCCAGTCCGGGAATGCATCTAAGTCAGAGCCTGACAGAGAAGTGTTAGGATTTAACGTTAGGCATTTAGGGAGAGAATATTTTGAACAAAAGGCTGAGGCCGTGGGAGGTTTGAAAATAAAGGTCCACCACGTTAGTTAGCTAACGCGATGCAATGTTAACGTTGTCATATGAGCAGTGTAACGTTAACGTAACATTAAGGCTATACTTGTGTATGTAAATTAAAAAGTGGCGAACTGTGTGAAATTACAATAAGGTGTGTAACGTAATTAAAAAAAGCTAATGTGACATTTGACTGTCACACATAAAATATTAATAAGATCAGTGTATGATATAGGCCTGTAGCTACACAACAATAGATAATGCGCAGAATATGGGAACTGTGATGGTCACCACCTTTTTGTTTTGCTAAAATAAATTGATTATGATTTGTTGAACATTGAAGTAATTTAAATTGTATTGATTGCATGTAAAAGTGTCTGCAAAGTAGGTAGCTAACACATATGTTATTTTGAATATCTATTTGTCTGTGTAAAGTTTTCCTCTATGTGACCCCGACAAACTGGACCAGTGGACACTCAACACCAGGAGACAGAACTGGACTCCAAACAAGACTTCCCGTCTGTGCAGTGAACACTTTGAGTCATCACTTCAGCACTGACTCCAGGATAAAGACACCCTTTTTCATACAGTACCTCACTAAGAGTCAAGAAACTTATTAGTTAAAAATGATGAATTATTGTCCATAATACAATTAAATGCATTACATAAATTACTAATTGTCATACATTACCAAGTACTGGATTAGGGCACAGCTTGCTCTGTACTATTACTGATAAGGTGAAATGACACACTGACACACCAGTGCAGTTTAGTGTTCCCCTGATGCAGAAGGCCAAATGAAGATTTTATCAATCAAGGAACATGACATGTATTTACCGACTTTAACATTTTAGTACATTTTATGCAAAGACCCTTTATCATAGTGAGAATTACTACCTTTTCCCCCACACACAGTCTGTGAAGAACCAATGGAAAAATATATTCTCAAAATGAGACAGCCGAACATAGCATGATTCCACAGTGGCAGTGAGCTTTGAGAACAGTTTAGTTTCCTTTTGGCAGCAACAATTATTATGTTAATGTGGATGAACTGCATACTGTACATTCATACTCCAGTTGTTTTAATAGTACTTTTAAATTTAAAATCAAATTTAAATATAAAGTCGAATATCTACAGAATTTAAAAACAAAGCTATTTTATTAATGACAGCCACTTACTCAGCAATATGATCATTTTGGTGGTGAGTGGGCTTTTAACCAAGACAGGCTGTAGACAATGTTTTCTACCTGTGTTTTTAACCTGTCATCTTTCTCTCTTGTTGGACACTTAAGGAAAGTGACAACACCTCAACCAATGTGATATTTACTCCACAGTAAACAGGTTGTTTAACAAGAAATTAAGATTTTGCAAATTATGACACTGGGTCCTGATTTATATGTTTTATAATTACTGTTACAAATCTTTTCATTTATTTCATGTGTACTTTTTGTAACCTTTTAATAGTGATGATTTCATGAATGCAAGCTTTGACTTAATTTTGTTAAACTGTTTGTGTAATGGTCAGAATTTTTGTGATATAAAGTGGATCAGACAAAATTTACTTTAGAGTAAAAGCAATTTTTTTTTGAAAGCTGTCATTCATCAGTTTCCTGTGATGATTGGAAATGTAGTGGTGATTTAAACCATTCACAAAATATAATCGTTATTAATAGCATCTTAATGTTTTCATTTATGTCTTAACATTTACCCAAGTTTGCATTTATCTTAGCAGAATGTAAAAAAGAAATGAAAAGCTGATGTTATGTGCTGGTTTTGTTTGAACATTTCTTTAAGACAAATGAAGAAAATTCACTAAATAACGATTCTCCTTTTGTGAAAAACCAGGAAATATCTGCACATTGAATAATTTTAAGTCCCGTAGGAGGTATTATTTATTTGTGACGTATGAAGTTCTGTGGGTATTGCTTGGTATTGAGGCTTATATAGTGAGGCTAAAAAAACAACAACACATAATTGGCTGGTTATCTTTCTGTTTGCCTCACTATAAAAACATCACGATACCTTTGCCTGAGGAAGACCCTCTCAGAGTTGGCAACATAGTGAACAAGTGATACCTTCTTGGGGGCTTCAAAACTATTGTGTCCAGCTAATTCTTTGTTTTTCATTTTGAGCCCTTTTATCCAGTAACATTCTTCTGTGTTAAAACTAGACTTCTAATAGAGCAGCAAACAAAGGTTACTCTCCAAAATCTTCTCAGGCTCTGCTGCTGGGTGTAAGGTGCTAGTTATCTTCAAGTACAGAGTTAAAATAATCAGGCCCACACAGCAATGGACTGCCTATTTTTTTTGTCAGTGACAATGTTAAGCATTAATGCTTTATGTTTTATCTGTAGTGTATGATTTGTTTGCCCTTTCAATTGACAGTCAGATTTGACTGTGAAATACAACATTCAGTCAGTAACAAAGACAAAAGGAGTGCAAATATAAAAAGAATTTATTGAAATTTTAAACAAGTTATAGATGAATATAAAAACTCAACATTGGCCATGACAGCCTGGGCTATGTTCAGGCCTAACAAAATGTGTCCTAAAGGCCAAATTCAAAAGCAGTGACACTGCCAACTGTAAGCAGTTCACTGCATTTGGAGGTGGTCTTTAAGACAATTAACTAATTTACTTAAAAACATATAATTTCTCCTAGGGTGTGAGATGAATGTGTCTGATGTGAGGGTGCTCAATTATGGCACCATTTAAACTATGAACAAATGTAGCCATAACACTGTAAACACATCCTGGCCTTATCAATCTTTGCCACCAGCCTCCCACCTGCACCTTTGGGCCAATGAAGAAAATATTATTTTAATGCCAGGATGCTGGAGGTGAAGCTGGTGCAGGTCCTCCTTCATCATGCTGACCAGCTTGACACTGCTGACCTTCCCCATGTCATTGCACATCTGGTGCTGCTCTTCCTTGCAGGGAGTGGGGAAAGAAGGAGAGAAGGCCTCTCTGCAGTCCACCCCAGCCAAACCAGCAGACACGGACATCCGGCATGCTGAGGGTGCTTCCCAAGGTCTCTGCAGCTCTCTGGACACCACGCCGGACATAGCGGTCAGCAGGCTCCACACTGCATATGAAAGTAAAATGAGTGTAATAAATAATTAGCATTATATATTTTTTTAAAAAGTTGAAGCGTTTTTTTTTTTAGATAAGAGCTGAAAAAAAAAAATAAAAAATTAGACACCTTATCTCATAATTACGAGATCCTGATCTCGTAATTATGAGATAAGAAAAAGAAAAAGTTGTTGTTGCTTTTAAATCCTCGCTAATCAGTGGGCAATGATGGCGCTATCGCAGTTAATCTGCTTCTACTACCTTCTCGGTTTGAGGCACTGGGAAATACTGTCGTTTCTTAAAAATGAGGATGGTATTAATATTAGTATGTCAACACTGCGCAGGCATCTCAAGTCGTTGGGATTGTTCAGGCGGAAAGCCCAGTCTGACGTGCTGGATGTCGCTGTCTATCTGCAGGAGCAGTTGAACCAACACGGGGTGCTTCATGGATATAAATTCATGCATTTGAAATGCATCCAAGCTGGTTTGATAGTGACTCAGAAAACTGTGCGGCACCTGCTAAAAATCCTAGATCCTCAAGGAGTTCAGCTGAGGCAACGGAACCGCCTGAGACGACGCCTGTACACAAACCCAGGCCCCAGCTTCTTATGGCATGTCGATTCGTACGACAAACTGAAACCATATGTAATAAGTATTAACGGTGCCATTGATGGATTTTCGCGCATGAGCATGTGGCTGCATGCGTACACCACAAATAGCAACCCCAGAGTTATTTCTGGTTACTTCATTGATGAAGTAGAAGACAAGAGCGGCACTCCCATATGAATCAGGGCAGACCTGGGCACTGAGAACCGCTCAGTGGAGCAGATGCAGATGTTTTTAAGAGGTACCCATGACGAGGAGTTCAGTGAGAGATGCTACATTACCGGCTCAAGTAATCATAACCAAAGAATTGAACAATGGTGGGGATTTTTAAGAAAACACCATGTGCAATACTGGATCAATGTATTTCAAGATTTAAAGGACGATGACCATTTCTCAGGGGACTTAATTGACAAAAATCTCATACAGTTCACATGCTTGGAAATAATCGAGGTAAGTCTTCCTCCCTTTTTGGTTGAATTAAGATAACACTTTGAATGAGTTAAGTAAGTAATTAGGTCTAATTGTTAACTTCACTGGGCTAGACTGTTTTTGTATTCTGTCAATAAATGATAACAGTACTGTTCATGTGCCCAGTTGCACCAGTCGTTTACTGCAGTATTGGATGCTGAGATCATTTGTCGTCTCCATGCTGTTCCAGGGGTGCCTCCAGACATTTTTCATAGGAGTGGCCAGATGGGGCCACTTAAAATCTTAGGGTGGCACACCAAAACTAAAAGCCATAATTTCAGGATTTTATTATATTGTTGTAGTACATAGGCTAGTAAAAAACTATCAGAAAGACTTAAGGAAATGCCTACTGATGTACTTTGGTTTATTGTGTTACAATTAATGTTACTAATGATCTAATGTGCATAGACTGATAACAGTACAGTTAACATTTTGAGTTCAACAATAATTTTGTTTTATTGTGTTATGTACATGTGTTAGCGGCTGCCAACTGAATGAATGAATGAGTGATATCATTGTATTTTTTCCTGCTGTATAGCGCATCACACATCGCCACTCACTAGGCTGCTGACTGGCTGCCATAAGCTACACACAAATAAAACATTAAGAAGTTCTAAGAAATGCTAATTTTATTACATTTTTTTCCATAAGACAGTAGAATTCACCACATGACAAAAGCAGACAAGAACTACCGTAGTTTGAGCGCTGTCCTTGGTGCTGAAGATGCAAAAGCAAACAAATGTCTATACTCCAAAACTCACTACCTCTGGCATGACGAACCAAGACAGTGTACATAGATAAAAAAAACATCAGCAGAGAAAAACAGAAGTCCTGCAAACCAACAGCAAGTGCGATAACCATGGCCAAATAACGCTGCATATCTGTAATAAAGAAATAAACCGTTGTTTCACAATTCCAATGTGAATATGAATCCCAAAGTATTATCTTTCTGAGCTGCTTAAGAAATTTTGTTGCGAAAAGATTCACATTCACAACAGCTTAATTATTTCTCTGTTCAAACCTCATATGAGCTTCAGCTGAGATTTAGAATGAAGTTTACACAGAAAGACTGTATTGTCCCTCATCACATTTATTAGAATCCCTTCACGGCCTCTTTGGGAAGAAGAATGATTGCAGTATCACTTAAGTATGGGATAATTGAAAAGATGTGCAAGTTTAGGCTAAGTGTTTTTTGGCCTTGTTTGCTTTTCTTCTTTTAGAGAGAGCTGCAGGACGTTGCTCACCTGTGGAATTGCCACAGAATTCGCCCCAGTAGGAATGCAGTTTCTCCAAGTGGACGACCGCTACTGATGTACCGCCTTCCCCAACTGTTTGACACCACAGACTACATCAAGGCAGTATCCCATCAGCAGATAAAGGCTTGTAGGGAGGAATGCCTGCCAAAAGGTCCACATCCATGTGATGAGACTGTTTTTGACATTTGTTGCCTTGCAATGTCAGAAAACTATCTGCACCCACCTACTTCTTCTGAGGAGGCAATTGAACTCTACCTTTTCTTATGAGCCTACATCCTCACTCAGCATTAATAGTAAGTATAGTGCTAAAGACCTAGTATAGTGGTTCCAAAAGTTTGATCCATAATAAAAAAGCAAAGTCTATCCAGGACCCCACCCCATATCTGTTTGTTCATAAAATGTCAGAAAATAGTAAAAAATAAATAAATAAATAAATAAATAAATAATAATCTGTTAAAGTTCCCCACAGTCCATGTCTGTTTTTGTCTAACAGTCCAAAACCAAAAGATATACAGTGAATCATCTAGTTCCACAAATAAAAGCTTATTTTCTTTCTCTACATCTTTGCTTAATAAAAACTAAAACAGTTATTCAGTTATCAAAGTAGTGCCTTATTGATCTTCTGTCGATTGACTTTTTTTTTCTTCATTGTTTTTATTGCAGTTTTTGTTTCCATTCAGTAAAACAGTGTCTACAAAAACTAGACACACAACAAAACGTACACAGCAGCTCTTACATGAGAGATGAACATATGGCATAATACAAGAGGTGGTGGTTCAGTCTTACGGTACCCAAATGTCGTTCAAGTGCACAACAGTCCCTTCAACAGAATGGAGGAAAGGTCCAGTCCGATATAGTCCAGAAATGGGCGCCACACTCTGTAGAACTGATCTATACTGTGATGTATGACGTTGGTAAGATATTCTAGAGGGATCAGCCTAAAAATTTTGAGGTTTGAGGCTTGAGGAGGTAAAATACCAAAATCCAAAATAAATAAAGCAGGAATTATAAGAAAGACATTCAGGAACCTCTCGTCTCATGACCTCTCCTATTGTATTTTAGCAATCCTGGTTAAGAAGTTGTTTTATACATAGTATTAAATCCTCTTCGATGTACTGTTTCTTTGTGTTGCTTTTACATGCTTTCTTAAAATCTTTTAATTTTTTTATGTAAAGCACTTTGAGTTGCATTTTGTCTGAAATGTGCCATACAAATAAACTTGCCTTGCCTTGCCTCAGTGTTATTGTGTGTCTCAACTTGCAGGCTCTGTAGATATCTGCCTGGCACTGCTGCTTGTCCTGTTTATGTGTTAGTTGACACACATATGCACACATACATGCACACTACAGGATAAGCACTTGTCGTAACAATTTTCCTGTGATGTGTGAAAGAAATATATAATACATATATAATATATAAATAGAACAAGTCTTTTAAAGAATGCAGCTTTTTTTTTTATTGCTTCATTCAAAACATCCAGACTGCAGCTGGCAGAACTGGCTGCAAAATCCAGGGTGGGGATCGTCTGAATAAATCCCCCGGAGCTCTCCCAACTTTCCACGTCCAACATAACCTGTGGGTATAGCAATAACAAAACAATAGCATATTCATGTGCATGGTGTTAAGATTTCTTAACATAAAGTCATTTTACTTAGTAACATTTGAACATCTGAATTCTGTTAAAAGCACAGTGTGAATTACAGTCAGGATTTAGAGCGCATCATAGCACTGAGACAGCACTAGTTAAAATTACAAATGACCTTCTGATTGCTTCAGACAAAGGACTCGTCTCTGTACTTGTTTTATTAGATCTTAGTGCAGCGTTTGACACTGCTGACCATGAAATTCTGCTACAGAGACTGAAACACTTAATTGGCCTAAAAGGTTCTGCACTAAGCTGGTTTAAATCTTATTTATCTGATCGTTTTCAATTTGTTGACGTTCATAATGAATCATCCGTACGTACTAAAGTTTGTTTTGGAGTTCCGCAAGGTTCTGTGCTTGGACCAATCCTATTTATTCTATATATGCTTCCTTTAGGCAACATCATTAGAAATCACTCTATAAATTTCTATTGTTATGCGGATGATACACAGCTGTATTTATCGATGAAGCCAGAAGAAAGTAATCAATTAACTAAACTTCATAATTGTCTTAAAGACATAAAAACCTGGATGAGCACCAATTTCCTGATGTTAAATTCAGACAAAACTGAAGTTATTGTTCTTGGCCCTCAGAGACTCTTTATCTGATGACATAGTTTCTCTCGATGGCATTGCTCTGGCCTCTACCACTACCGTAAGAGTAACATTTGATCAAGATTTGTCTTTTAATTTTCATTTGAAACAAACCTCACAGACTGCATTTTTTCATCTGCGTAATATTGCAAAAATTAGGCCTATCCTGACCCAAAAAGATGCAGAAAAATTGGTCCACACTTTTGTTACCTCAAGGCTGGATTACTGTAACTCTCTATTATCAGGTAGCTCTAGTAAATCATTAAGAACTCTCCAGCTAATTCAGAATGCAGCAGCACGAGTACTAACAGGAACTAAGAAACCATAAGAGATCATATTTCTCCTGTTTTAGCTTCTCTGCACTGGCTCCCTGTAAAATCCAGAATTGAATTTAAAATCCTACTTTTAACTTATAAAGCTCTAAATGGTCAAGCTCCGCCATATCTTAGAGAGCTCATAGTGCCATATTATCCCACCAGAACTCTGCGCTCTGAGAACTCAGGGTTACTCGTGGTCCCTAAAGTCTCCAAAAGTAGATCAGGAGCCAGAGCCTTCAGCTATCAGGCTCCTCTCCTGTGGAATCATCTTCCTGTTACAGTCCGGGAGGCAGACACCGTCTCCACATTTAAGACTAGACTTAAGACTTTCCTCTTTGATAAAGCTTATAGTTAAGGTTGGCTCAGGCTTGCCCTGTACCAGCCCCTTGTTAGGCTGACTTAGGCCTAGTCTGCCGGAGGACCACCTATAATGCACCGGGCACCTTCTCTCTCTCTCTCTCTCTCTCTCTCTCTCTCTCTCTCATATCCTATTACTGTATCTTGTTAACTCAGCCATTCTGGATGTCACTAACTCGGCTTCTTCTCCGGAGCCTTTGTGCTCCACTGTCTCTCAGGTTAACTCGTATTGCAGCGGTGCCTGGATAGTGTGACGTGTGTGGTTGTGCTGCTGCCGTGGTCCTGCCAGATGCCTCCTGCTGCTGCTGCCATCATTAATCATTAGTCATACTTCTACTGTTATTATACACATATGATTATTATCATACATGTATACTGCCAGATACTAATATATACTTTCGACATATTGTACCACAGTAGCCAGAACTATAACGACAATATTATTACTTTCATGAATGTTGTTGTAAGATACTGTCATTACCGAGGATGTCATACAGATTACTGTATTGTGTCATACAGATTACTGTTAATTTGTTATGCTGATCTGTTCTGTACGACATCTATTGCACGTCTGTCCGTCCTGAAGAGGGATCCCTCCTCAGTTGCTCTTCCTGAGGTTTCTACCATTTTTTTTTCCCCGGTAAAGGGTTTTTTTGGGGAGTTTTTCCTTATCCGCTGTGAGGGTCTAAAGGACAGAGGGATGTTGTATGCTGTAAAGCCCTGTGAGGCAAATTGTATTTGTGATATTGGGCTTTATAAATAAAATTGATTGATTGATTGAATACCTGGCATGCAGCTCTTAAATGTACAGTTGCACTGAATGCAGTTTTGTACAGAGTACATGGTGTAGAACTCCTTCTTGTACATGCTGGAGGACTTGCTCCAAGTAGCAACACCTGTATAACAAATTATGGGATTATCAAATTTCATGTGAGAAATGTGCTGAGACGTTGAAAGTCTGCAACTATCAAAAGCATAATTTTTACTCACTGTCAAGCCACAGAAAGTGTGCTCTCTCCCTGAACCACTTATTAGAGACAATGTCTCTAAAAGAGGAGCACACTAGGGCCAAGGCAAGCAGTGCTGCATCACCATCATGGAGGACCACCTCCAGAAGTATTTCCTCCAGACAAATTCTTGGCATCTGAAAAGGATACAGATGAATGTCAAAATCACTTGAAGTACTTTTTCATTTAATCATGTATTTCAGAACAATTTATTTTATACATCATGCTCAGTTCCATACTGACCTCCAGTATCCCCCTTTGATGTAACAGGTTGACAGTTTCCTGAATGAGCACATTATTTATCATTTCGAGAGTTCATTAGGTAGACTGGTGGTAGTATTTTGACCCAAACATACTATCAGGTTAACTTCAACCACACTCACCGACTCTTCCAGAGAGATTGGCCTGGGCCTCTTTGCCTCCTGCAAATCCACCGTTATCTGTACACAGATGACAATTACTTAATTATCACAGCGTAAAAAATATCAAACAGAGCTGTTTAAAAACACAAGGCCATAAAAAACTGACCAATTACCCACAAACTTATTTTAATATGTCAGTTAAAAATGATATCAATCACAAAATAAAGAACCTTTAAAGCTATAGTGCGTAACTTCTGTCGCCCCCCAGCGGATAAGGTGTTATTACAACAAATAAGCCGGCACTTCCATGTACACAGAGTAACACTCGCTTCACACCGTGTACACGTTACACAGCTTGGCGAACACCAGGCTGCTAACATTATATTATGTTCATGGCACCATTTCCAAGAAAATAATAAAGTACTAGGTCCAGTACATGTAACAGCAACACATACTACTCGTAATTATAAACCAAGTCACTTACTTATCCAACAGCAGCAAGGCAACATCCGTGTCTGCCCTCAGCCCAATTTCTTCCTTCAGGGCTCTCCACCGACGAAAAGCAACGCCAATACAAATCCTTGTTTGCCTTCTCCGTCGGTCACTTTCCTTCTTTGCCGACAGACCTTCAGCCGAACAGCCAGGCTTTTTCTTTGTGGTAGGATCCACTTCTGAACCGTGTCTCGGCCGCTCCTCCGCCATGTTGCTTTCTCTTTCTACCTGTGCTCTACCTCTTGCTATGAGACTCTCCGCTCTTCCTCCCCCTGCCCTTCATTTCCTGTGCGCCAGCGCGGGAATGTCGCCGGTCGACACGCAAACTAAAAATGATATATATTGAAAAATACGGCGAGATGTTAGAGGAGCCAATCGGCTTAATCAGCATTGTGTCATCTCCTCTAGTAGTGGCTTGGGTGAAACGGACATTTACGGACATGTAGAAGTTACGCACTATAGTTTTAACATGCAGATCATATCATTAGATTTGTCAACAACCAGACTATCAAGGTGTGATTCTTACGGTGGGATCTTCAGCTGTCCTCTTCTGTGCTAACCCTTAAAATAAAAAGATTTTTTTAATAACATGCTATAAATTAGGAACAATACTTTTATCTACATGCCTCTTGGCATTATGTTACACATTTTTATGTTACAGTTGTAAATATGATAAAAAAAAACAACAAAAAAAAAAACAACATACCGGACAACTGAATGACCGGACAGGAGCAACAGGCACCGCCATGTCCTGATTGTGGCCATGTCATCCTGGAAATACAATAACACAAACACTGAAGTCATGTTCTACAAAACAATGCACCATAATGTGTCTGGGCATTTTTTGGACACTTACATTTCTGAAGTCAAAATCTCCCCCCAGCACAATGTAAAGATACTGTAATAAAAACAGAAAACTTATCAGTCTATACAAATCTTGTAAAAACATTCGAACCTATGTTCCACCAGTATTTAAATCAAAGAAGAGATCTACAGCCAAGTATTAAACACCTTGCAAGGCACTGGGTGACCACATTACAGATTCTGTTAATACAAACATTTTTTGAAACAAAAGACAATCAGAAGAATGCAACACACACACCACTTGCTCTGTCTCTTTAATGGTGCTGGGCACGAAATCCCCTGGACACAACTTCACCTTTGCAATTATTTATTTGGTGCTGACCAAAACTTCAAACAAATAAATCAGTGCAAAGGTGTGCATAGGAATCCTCTTTACTTTTTCATTTTTGAGACAAAAGACATTACCATTAGCATGAAGATCCCGCAGGCATTGTCATCTTGCTGTCTTGGGAGACCCTGAAAGTAAGAAATACACTAAGAAACCATTCAACACACTTTATTAATGGAAAATTAATCAACAATAAAATAGATAGAAACCTATTTACTTTGATGTCCTTGCTGTGGATCACTGTCCATTCTCCTGGGACAATCATTTGTGCAAGTTTACTGCAATTAAAGTATCAATCAGCATCTTAAGTACTAATCAACATTCAAAAACAGACTATAAAGCATTCCTGAGGATGAGGGCTTAGTAGTGGAACTGATAACATCACTGCTTACTGAACAACTTTAAGTGGTCAAGAACGGACCACAGCACCATGCTTACAGAACAACTTTAAATGGTCAAGAACGGACCACAGCACCATGCTTACTGAACAACTTTATGAGGTCAAGAACGGACCACAGCACCAAGAATAACTATAAATGCTTACTGAACAACTTTATGAGGTCAAGAACGGACCACAGCACCAAGAATAACTATAAAAACTTATGCCATTAAAACCTGCAAATTGGAATGTATCGTTCATCACCAAAGCCAATTGAGGCTTTTGGATGTTTATGGAAGAGGGAGTATAGGAAAAGAATGCGTCTCTCTCTCAGCTTAAAGACCTGTCAAAATATATATTTTAGGTATATAAATGTCAACAAAAGTAATATCCCTTTACAAATTTAAAATAAAAAGGGTTTCTACAAAGAATTATTTTTTCTACTCTCGCACAGGAGTCACTTTAAATTTCTGTGCAAAACTAATGGTCATATAATAAAACAGGAGACGCACACAAGCATGTAGTGTCCAGGTTTCCAAATAGGTATGACAATGAAATCCTTGTTTGCCAAATCGTTCTGAAAGAGAAATCGGGAACAAATAGAAAAGCCCAGTAAAACACATTTGAATCCATTTAAAAAACGTGATTGGGTAAACACATCCACACACAAAAATAAAAAGTCATGTTTACTGGAAAAGATGAGGTATCTGGACAAAGTGATGGCAGCCATGTTGGAACCACATAGCAATCCACTGCATATACAGCCTTTCCCTTATGGCACAAATATCATTTGAAAAGCAATGAGGTTGGAAACACATCCAAATTCGACATTTTATACTGTATTTCTTAAAGTAATTTATTTACTTGTGACCGGGCTATTTGGGTGATGATTTGAAAACAGCAATTTGCTATCTGTATGGAGCAAAAATATATACTAAAACACTAGGCATAACAAGTGTGCTATACACAACTACTTTTGCCAAAATTATCCTTACTGTGGACTCCAAAGGCTGTGCAAAGCCCAGGGTCAAAAAGTCATCCTGTTTCAACGTAACTGGATGTATTTCAGTCATCTGGGTCCGTATAATGGCTTCATCTGGGTTTCTTCTGGGGTCCAAGACATATTTCAGCTAGAGAAGAGTATCACACACACACACACACACACACACACACACACACACACACACTAAATTTCACACACACAACTTTATGTGTGTACAGTATGCAATCAAACCTACCATATTTAGTTGTGCTGAACTAGGTTTCAAACCCCAGCATAATCTCTGTGGCTTTATGTCACACAGGGAAGCTTCCCTTTCAGAAGTTGGTCCTAGAAGTGAAAAATGTAAACAAGAGGTTTTTCAGGCCGGACAAACTATGAAGCTTTTCAGCTTCGCAATGGTTTGTCTTTCTTTTATTTCATTATAGTGGTGAACAGTGTTTCTTACCAGAAATATGTGAGCTGAAGGTGACATATTGTTCAGGAAGTAATTGTTCTTCCGCATCTCTGGGAAGAACTGTTCAACCACTTGGCTGTTGAGCTGACCTGCTAGCTCTGGTACAAGTTCAATCCTCCTGAGCATGTCTTTCGCATCCTTGTTGTTACCTTCATGTAGCTTGTCACACAAGACATAATTAATGTTGAGAGGACTTTGTAACTGGATGGCTGTCTTCATCACTGTCAGTGTTTGGCTCCAAAAGCCATGGAAGATGGATCTTCATTTTTTTGTCTTTGGCAGCCTGTATGTTCTCAGGTGTTGGAGGAGGAAGACGGCCTTCATGCGGCTGGAATGGTAGATGTTCTGGTTGTCTCACATTAGTGTGGTTTACAAGACCTCTTGCAAAGTCATATACTGATATATTGGGCAGATGTTTCCACGACAGCAGCATATCAGCAAAGTCTCTAGGGCCCTCTGCTCTAATGTTGAACTTCAAGCTGTACACAACACCGCAGGGACACATGATGGCAGCCAAACCACCTTGATGGATAGAAAAGAATTAAACAATTAGGAATATGAAGTATAATAAGTAGAGTTAATATTAATTTACAGAAATGACCAGTGATAGTGTAAAAATGACAAACCCAAAAAATGCAAAGCTTTCACCTAAAGCTCCCCAGATCCTCTCAAATACTTTGTCGTAGGCCTGTCTATTTTCCACTTCCGTCCTGAGGCGCAGAATGAGATCTGTCTTTGAACCGTTAGAGTCAACACCACATTCCTTACAAAGCGTACGCACTGCATCCACCTGTGTAGGTTAAGGGAAAGAATAAATAAACTAAACATGTAATATTATCCCCCAATCTAACATTTAGGCCTATTGTTGTGACTTCAATGTATTTAGCTGCCTGAAAAAGCTACTTTGCTTCCATACAGCTGTCCTGCTCTTTACAGGCCTACAGCAGAGAAATAGCCATATGCAAGTCCTTTATGTAAAGAAAAAAATAAAGGGGTCTGCAAACTCTGTTAAAATAATACCTTCAAATTCATCAATTCATTTGTGAGTCTGTCTTCTGTTACATTGATGTCATCTGCCTCTGCTGAGTGTCTTGGACCTTGAGCTTTCAGACATTCTGTGTTCAGCACTATGTGGGACCTTCATGTGCCTCGCCCAATCCAAGGTGCCCAAAACTGATAGCTGGGCTGGACACTGAAAGGATTCTTCCTGTTACCTGTTAGTCAGAATGAAATGTTGAAAAAACAATTTAGCAAGTTCATTAGTTTGGTCTAATGTTGTTTAAGTATTTACATAGTTGTTAAATATGTGATGCATATAATGAATAACATACTTTTGTTGCTGCATTTTTTAGTTTCAAGCACAAATTACAGTTTTTCTAATAAAGATCCTGTTTCTACTGAATCTACACCAACAAAATCTTGAATTACACTTACTTGACGTAAGCCCTCTGGCAATCATGTCCATGGACACAGAATCCCAGAAATCTTCACAGTTCACCTCCTCTGTGAAATCCTCAGGGACTGGCTCAATATCACTGACTTAAAAGGATAGTCAGTCACACAAGACAGTGTCATTAACATCAGTGTTCGTCTCAATAAAATTTTTAAATAACACTTCTTAGATCAAGAAAGTCTTGTTTTGTTTTATGCCATGAAAGACACTTACATGGCATGCTGAACACCTCCTTCTTGTGGAGATCCATCACCACTATAGGTGGGAAGTTTCCACAGTTCACACAAGAATATTTGTATTCATGTGCCGTGAGAGCTTGAAAATGCAAATATGCATGAAGAAGCCGATCCCTGCTCCCTCCAAAACAGTTTTCAAAGTTTCTTCTAGGGCTTCAAAAACTCGCCCAACAGCTGTGTGAGCCTATAAAGATAATAGGTCAAATAGAGCATTTATTGTACAATGGCATAACAGATGTTACGGCTGCAAAAGACATTGATTTATACCTTCATTGTGATGTCAACATACACTAAATATATATGTCACAAAAACTGACAATAAATGGTTCAATTACATATGCCATGCATCCCCACTCTGTGTGTCAATATTCAATTAAACTTAATTGGCATGACCGAGCCAGTATGTGCTAAATATGCAATCTATATACCTGGAGTGAGTTCCGTAGGAAGATGCACAGATTTAATGTCAAAATGACACCGTCATCAAAGTTATGCACACCATCCTGATACTCCTGGTATCTGCAAAGCATCCCACATTTGCTACATTCTTTGCAGTAGGTTTGGACACCTGAAAGGAGAGGAGTAGGGGGTCAGTCTATTTTTGGGGGGGTGGGGAGAGATGTGAGGCTGAAAAACAAGTTACCAAAAGACATAGATTTTAGCTGACCTTTCAGAACACCTGTCAAAGATACAATCTGTGCTTGTTTTGTGATGAGAACTGGTGGGCCAAGAACTATGTTTCCTGGACATGAAGCACACACAGTTTCTAATGGAATAAGCTTTTGTGGACATGCTTCATTTTTGATGGACAGGACATTGTCAGGTAAATCAGGCGGGTATTTTTACGAGGAATGAATGTATGAGACCACCCTGCGTAGCTGTTTATCTTCAGGAGGATATGTTATGCCCACATTTTCAGCTAATGTTTCTGGCTCATTCTCTGATGTCATCTCTGTGCTCCGTACCTTCCTTTTTCTTGGCTTTGAACATGGACAGTGCCACATATTCAGTCTTTTGTCATAAGTGACCATGACTCGTCCAAGTCGGCTGTAATAGCTTACAGTTGGTTCATAGACTGATATGTAGCATTTGTGTTCTGAGTTCATGGTGACATCAACAGTGACTGGTACACTGGCAGCAGCTGCCTGTGACTGCAGCTGGAGACACTCCTGTTTCTTGTTATCTCCAAACCACTTGTTCTTAACCATATCACTTAATGTGTCTTCATGGAGTGCAGTCTGGATGGCATTTGCTGAGCAGTAGTCCAAAGAGCGGACATGTTGGCACTGAAATGTCATTAAACTACTCCTAACAACAAAGTCACAGTCTTTTTGACATTCATTTGACTCACACTTGACCTGATGCACTTTCCCCCAGGTTTTCTTCTGTACATGTAGAGGCACAAGTGGTCCAAGAAACGATTTCTTGACAGCATATATGCCATTCCTATCATCTACACATACGGCATCCAGATGTGAATTAGCATTTATTTCTCTGGAAGCAATGTCCGTATGTTTTCTGTAGATGTGTTTCTTCATGTTTTTTTTAAGAATCTGCACATTGCAGTGGTGACAAACAATACTTGCAGACTTTGCTCGCAGCACTCTGCGGGGTGGGCTGTCCAGGCTCGGGCTGCATGGCAAGGACGATTCAGACTGTTTGCTGCAGTCATCAGTCGCTGTGTCCTCCTGTCCGTCAGGGATGGGATCACTCTGTTTTGTTTTGTCCTGTGGTCTCTCCTCTACCTGAGACAGAGAAACAGTCACAGGTTTATGCCTCTGACAGGGTTTTAATTCAATGCACACCTGAACAGGTAAGGCCAAAAATGAACTTTTCAAATTAAGCTATTAAAAAAATCATAATTAATATGATGTTCTACTTTCAATAATTATTCATTTTAACCAACATCAGTCCTAATCATAAATATCAAATATTCACTAATTTTCATATTTTTAACCTTTTAACTGCCAGGAGTTGGTCATTGGTCATGATGTCCTGATGCTTTTAGGTGAAATATACAAAAACTTAATTATTTTCAATGAATTGCATGCAAAGTAGATCATTTTTAATTTGATTATTACAGTCTGGGATATGTAAATAATTTGCAGCAACATTGATTTTAATGCATTTCTATTTTTGTGTAATGTCAAGGTGCAAAAAATGTGTATGAATATTTTTATATGTATGGTACATTTTTGGTCCTTAAACCTTGTTAATGCAACTTTTGTGTCTGCACAGTGTGTTTTAGACTTACTGCAGGAGCTGAGCTTGAACTTCTAACATAAAAAATACACCATCTTGCCAAAATGTATGCCATAATCATGGACACAGCCAAAATGATCAAAAAATAAAAATAGTGTAGAAAAAGCACCTAACTGTGCCAGATGGTTAATATGCACCTGGGAAAAAACACTCAAAACATTCACAGAAATACACACACCCACATAGATAGTTTTTCACACAACCACACACACACACATCCTCACCAGTACAGACAGTGGCCGGCAGATTTGCAAATGCCTCTCTGCATCCTGCCTTCTGACAGTTGTTCTACTGCAGAAAGGGCAGTGGAAGTGGCCACTGCTTCCAGTCCTGCAGGCCTGACTGCATTTGGTTATGTAAAAATCTATGAAGAGACAAAGGCATCATGTCCAACATTGTGTGCTTTCCCTGTAAAATGAAGCTAACTAGTATGTGATGTTATTATGGGTAAGCTTACTTAGCAGCAGTGGTTACAAGCAAACAAGTGATAATGGCATAGCACAAAGCTGATAGAGGGGAACTAACCTTCATGTTGGAGCGCATTTTTTTTTATGCACCTCCAAGTGCTGTAAAACCACAGCCTTTGACCGAGGCTTGTACATGCCAGTGGGGCAAAGAGGGCAGTGAAAAAGTGCACAGCACACCGTGTATCTCGTCACCTGCGGTGGGTTATTTTTTGGAAAGATGCTGATGTGGAACTGAAGGAACAATATAGGAAAAAGAAACAGCAATCAAAAGTTGCTATTGTTAATTGCTCTAGAACACAGTTTCTCTAATGGGGGTACAATATAAATTTGCCTATTATATTCATTTATATTTTCATTTATTTATTTATTACGCTCATGGAAACACACAGTCTACATTCAAATGTAAAAAATATGTTTCATTACATTCAATGACTGAAAAGGGGTTTGGAGAAAAAGAATCTTATTTTACCAGCCCCTTTATCAAAAAAAAAAAAAATTAACAAATATACATAGATGGTCTGTCTGTCTGTTTTTCCAGCACTGCTGTATTTACAAGAAAATTAAGAGAGACAAAATAATCAAATGCCATACACAGCACCACATCATTCATACTGATACCTTCATATTTTCTAATTATCTTCTCTTTATATATTCTCTTCAACTGAAAGATATTAATATAACCCTTTAAATCATCATCATCCAATTTATTCCAGTTTAACACCACATACTGAGATACACATTTTCATTAAAGTAGTTCTTGCATACTAATGTTAAAATTTACATTTCCTTCTATGATCCTTGTCCTCTGAACTAAAAACAAAGACATTTTGTATATTATCTCTGCACTTTGCCCTGAACATAATAACAAAGTCTGTAAACCAACTAGATATTTACATTTTATAATCGTGACCTAAAGAACAATAATAAATAAAGATATCACTTGTCAATTAAGTTCATGATTTCATCTTGAGAACAAATCTTTATAATGATCTCAAAAGAGGGCAGTTTGAGTTGATAATTATTTATATGTGCAGAAATGTTAATTTAAATTACATTAAGTACGTTAATTCTGTCTTTATTCTATTATTTCTTCTTTTTTTTGCAAGCAGTTTTGGTTATTTCTCTCTATATTTTATATTATTGATGTGGTTTTAAATGGTTTTGTGCCTGTCTGTCACTGTTTTCAAATGTTTTTCAGTTACAAAGTTTAACAAATACGACACTGGTGGTCTTACTTTCAACCAAAATTGCTTTACGCTGATTAAGGGTCACTTGGCTGAAAAACTATTTCTCAGGGGGTCCATCACTGAAAAAGTTTGAAAAACACTGCTCAATGTAGGCTAACGTTAGGGGTAACTTAGCCTATTAGCTAAAACAAACCCGGTAAACGCTAACGTTTCTTCAAATAAAGATGTATGTGTTAACCCAAGGGACACGTAGCATCATCTTATGTTTCAAATGCAACGTTACAAACTATCCAGATGGTTAAAATTGTAAGGTTAAGAGTTTAACCGTTTTATTTTTAAAAAAATAGATGGTAAAGAAATGGGCCTCTTCGGGAATTTACCTGTAATGCCGCTGCCATCTTCTTCTTCTGCTGCTTCTTCTTCTTCTTCTCCTCTTGGTTTGCATTTTTGACCCTGTAGACTTGCTGTTGTACACGCCCATGTCATGACACGAGAGGTCATGAGGCGAGAGCCATGAGACGAGAGGCTCCAGGCTGCAGCCATACCCGCCTCCCCGGCTCAGCACCATGGGGAGCGGAGCTTTTAGTCGCTCTGCTCCCAAACTCTCTCCCCCCGGACCTCAAAAACATGGACTCTCTACCCCATTTCAAATCAAAACTAAAAACCCATCTGTTCCGAACTGCATACTCCCTTTAATTCCCCACATTCATTTTTACTTTGTATCACTCTTGTCTGTTGTTTCTGTTGTTTTTAATTATTTTAACTGTGATTTTAATAGTGTTTTTAATGCTCTGTAAAGTGTCTTTGAGTTTTGAGAAAGGCGCTTTTAAATAAAATGTACTATTATTGTTATTATTATTATTATTATTATTATTATTATTGAGCAGCCAGGCTTCCTTCGGCCCGCCTCTTTGCCTATTTTTGATTGTCCGGGATTTGGGCGGAGTCAGGCACTGCCAAGATGGCGACACCCAGAGCGGAGTATTTTGAGCTTCAAATCCACTCTACACGTGTGACGTCACTGTGACCACGACCATTATTTTATACAGTCTATGATGTCACCCCCTGGTGTCTGTGTTTGTTTGATTTGTGTTTTTCAGTTTTCATCCTGTCAGCTGTGGGGTTTCCTATCTGTGCAGCACCTCCATGGAATATCACATCCAGACCGTCCCGGTGTTTCCTCCGCAGGCCCCACTTCACTCAACTTCACACAACTGCCCAACAAACCTGCTGCTTCTTCCCACGTTAACCTGAAAAACAAACTAGAGCTCGGTGCTCCGGTTGGATCCAAACGGAGAGCCAGGGCTAGCTGGGAAGCTAGCGGAGGCTAACTGGCTGTGCTTCCCTCCAGCCATGCTCAATTCAATCAATTTCAATCAATTTTATTTATAAAGCCCAATATCACAAATACAATTTGCCTCACAGGGTTTTACAGCATACGACATCCCTCTGTCCTTTAGACCCTCAAAGCGGATAAGGAAAAACTCCCCAAAAAAACCCCTTTACCGGGAAAAAAAATGGTAGAAACCTCAGGAAGAGCACCTGAGGAGGGATCCCTCTTCCAGGACGGACAGACGTGCAATAGATGTCGTACAGAACAGATCAGCATAATAAATTAACAGTAATCCAATACAGTAATCTGTATGACATCCTCGGTAATGACAGTAGCTTACAACAACATTCATGAAAGTAATAATATTGTCGTTATAGTTCTGGCTACTGTGGTACAATATGTTGAAAGTATATATTAGTATCTGGCAGTATACATGTATGATAATTATCATATGTGTATAATAACAGTAGAAGTATGACTAATGACTAATGATGGCAGCAGCAGCAGCAGCAGGCATCTGGCAGGACCACCGCTGCAATACGAGTTAACCTGAGAGACAGTGGAGCACAAAGGCTCCGGAGAAGAAGCCGAGTTAATGACATCCAGAATGGCCGAGTAAACAAGATACAGTAATAGAATGAGAGAGAGAGAGAGAGAGAGAGAGAGAAGGTGCCCGGTGCATTATAGGTGGTCCTCCGGCAGACTAGGCCTAAGTCAGCCTAACAAGGGGCTGGTACAGGGCAAGCCTGAGTCAGCCTTAACTATAAGCTTTATCAAAGAGGAAAGTCTTAAGTCTAGTCTTAAATGTGGAGACGGTGTCTGCCTCCCAGACCGTAACAGGAAGATGATTCCACAGGAGAGGAGCCTGATAGCTGAAGGCTCTGGCTCCTGATCTACTTTTGGAGACTTTAGGGACCACGAGTAACCCTGAGTTCTCAGAGCGCAGAGTTCTGGTGGGATAATATGGCACTATGAGCTCTCTAAGATATGACAGAGCTTGACCATTTAGAGCTTTATAAGTTAACAGTAGGATTTTAAATTCAATTCTGGATTTTACAGGGAGCCAGTGCAGAGAAGCTAAAACAGGAGAAATATGATCTCTTATGGTTTCTTAGTTCCTGTTAGTACTCGTGCTGCTGCATTCTGAATTAGCTGGAGAGTTCTTAATGATTTACTAGAGCTACCTGATAATAGAGAGTTACAGTAATCCAGCCTTGAGGTAACAAAAGCGTGGACCAATTTTTCTGCATCTTTTTGGGTCAGGATAGGCCTAATTTTTGCAATATTACGCAGATGAAAAAATGCAGTCCGTGAGGTTTGTTTTAAATGAGAATTAAAAGACAAATCTTGATCAAATGTTACTCCGAGGTTTCTTACGGTAGTGGTAGAGGCCAGAGCAATGCCATCGAGAGAAACTATGTCATCAGATAAAGAGTCTCTGAGTTGTTTGGGGCCAAGAACAATAACTTCAGTTTTGTCTGAATTTAACATCAGGAAATTGGTGCTCATTCAGGTTTTTATGTCTTTAAGACAATTATTAAGTTTAGTTAATTGATCACTTTCTTCTGGCTTCATCGATAAATACAGCTGTGTATCATCCGCATAACAATGGAAATTTATAGAGTGATTTCTAATGATATTGCCTAAAGGAAGCATATATAGAATAAATAGGATTGGTCCAAGTACAGAACCTTGCGGAACTCCAAAACAAACTTTAGTACGTACGGATGATTCATTATGAACGTCAACAAATTGAAAACGATCAGATAAATAAGATTTAAACCAGCTTACTGCAGAACCTTTTAGGCCAATTAAGTGTTCCAGTCTCTGTAGCAGAATTTCATGGTCAACAGTGTCAAACGCTGCACTAAGATCTAATAAAACAAGTACAGAGACGAGTCCTTTGTCTGAAGCAATCAGAAGGTCATTTGTAATTTTAACTAGTGCTGTCTCAGTGCTATGATGCACTCTAAATCCTGACTGTAATTTCTCAAATAAATTATTATCATGGAGAAAATCACACAGCTGGTCTGCGACTACTTTCTCAAGGATCTTTGACATAAAGGGAAGATTAGATTTTGGTCTATAGTTGGCTAACACCTCTGGATCCAGGGTGGGCTTTTGGTTTAATTACAGCTACCTTAAAAGACTGTGGTACAAGGCTCCGCTAGCCGCTCCCAGCTAGCTCCGGTTTGTTATTCAGGTTAAAGAGGGAAGAAGCAGCGGATATGTCGGGCAGCTGAGTGAAGTGGAGCCTGAGGAGGAAGCACTGGTTAGTAGGATGACCATATTTTGATTTCCAAAAAAAGAGGACACTCGGCCCGGCCACGACATAGCCTACTTAAATGATACTCGCAGTTTACTCAAAGATGCCTTATCATTTTAATATATTTCAAATTTATATGTATGGATAGAAAATTCAGTTATATTACAAAATAATATCTCTCAAAGACAGAAATTCAGATAGGACCCAATAGGGGACACATACACACACTAGAGTGTGGCGATCCGAGCCCGACAGTACCCGACGGGTCGGGCCGGGTTTGGTCAAAAATGTAGCTATAAATTGTATTTGGGCTGGGGTCGGATTCGGTCAGCTTTCAGTGAAAATGTAGTGTAAAAATAAATAAAATCCTATTATCTGTCCTGTTTATTGCTGGGGCACTGTTATTTACGTGACAACACCTGAACATAGCACAGACACACATTGGCTGTTTGTTTCTACCTCTCCTCACGCTGGAAGTCTCGGACCTTCTACTGCCTGCCTCCGCCTTGATTAAACGCTGAAAATAAAACAAAAGAGGGAGACAAGTTTTTCCTATTTTATCTTTTTTTGGTTTATGCCCCCCCTCTCCTCTCGCTGGAAGCGTCGGACCTCCCGCCTCCCGCTCCCGTCTCAAACACAGGTTGAGCACCCACGGTGCACGCCCGTCCTGTGAAATAACCTGTAACCGTAACAACTGTGTGGCACAAACTCAGTGCTTTGGTCATTAAATAATGTCGGGTTCGGTTCGGGTTCGGACAGAAATATGCGACCCGTGCCGCACTCTAACACACAAACACACGGAAAACCGGACATTATCATCAGTTTATAAAAAAAAACCCCGGACGGGACGTGAAAAGTGGACAAGTCCGGGAAAAAGAGGACGTTTGGTCAGCCTACCGGTTAGCCCCGGTTTCACTACAGGCAGATTCACCCCCTACAGGGGCGAGGATACGAAACCTGAACAGCCAGTCAGAGGGATCTCTCTCACCGACAAGCTGCGCTGCCGATTCAGCATGCTCAGTCGGCCGAAAAATTAATCATTACTTAATCATTACCTACCTTTTTTGTGTAAAGTAAAGTGAGACATCAAGATTAGTAATAATTCAGTAATCATTACCTACTCATTAGTTACTTTTTTGTGTACATCAAACTGAGTAGTTAATGATTCCCTAGTTATTACCTACTCATTTTGATGTCTCACTTTACTTTGGGGTACACAAAAAAGGTAGGTAATGATTAAGTAATAGTTCCTCATTAGTTACTCAGTAACTACTCCTCTGAAATTTGATCAGGAGTTACTGAAGAACTGACCATTAACTAATAGTTAGTTCCTCATTCATTCCAAATTTGTCTCATGGTAACTACTTTAAATTTTGTGCACCTCAAACAAATGTACTGTGAACAACTAGTGTGATCAGTATACAGTACTACATGCAGCCCCCATGATAAATTCTTTAAGCTTAGCCTACCTAAAATGTGACACACTATCATATTTATTTCTAAGGCATCATTGTACAGAATAACATGGATGGTCATATTAATGTGTGTGTGGTCTGAAAATAATGAATAAAACTCTTCTCAAGAATGCTGCTGTCTGATTTTTTTTTGTTTGTTAAGGAACTAAATGTAAAAATGATGATGAAGTAATGAGAGACTACTCATTACGTGTCACTTTACTTTAGGACATAAAAAGGTTACCTAATGGACAGGTTATTGAGTAATGATTCTGTACTGATGAAGTAACTAGTTCACTAATTATTAAGTCGTGATTAACTCTTCTATGAAATTTGATCATTAGTTAATGAAGAACTGGCCATTAACTAATAGTTAGTTCCTCATTAGTTACTCAGTAACTACTCCTCTGAAAATTGATCATGAGTTACTGAGGAACTGACCATTAACTAATAGTTCATCATTAGTTCCTCATTCGTTTCTCAGTAACTACTCTAATTTTGTGTACCTTAGATCCTCAGTAACTACTCTAATTTTGTGTACCTTATTGTAAAGTGTTACCAAAACACAATCTCTATGAAGCTGCCAGAGAAGAAGTATCGTGTTTGAGGACCTTTATTGAGTTCTCCCGTTTTTGGGTGTTAAATTTTGGAGGCACTGCTGGGATGAATGTGACGAGGGCCAGCTGTCCCTGATAGACGCCCCCAATCATCATTCAACCCTTCCCATTTAAAGGTGAGGTGGAAAGTTGTGTGTGGTGGTCCAACAATTATGCTTGCAAGCAAGCTGAGGCCAACCACTGGTACCAGGAGAGCTGCATTGTCTGTTCTGCAAGGAGAAGGTTCTGCATCACACTAATGTCCACAGGTCAGAGACTGAAATAGAGTCTTGTTATTATTGGAATGTTTAATGTTTAAAAGAACTTCTGTACCTCTGTAAATACTTTTGAAATAAATACATTCTCTGTGAAGCTGCCAGAGAAGAAGCATCATGTCCAAGCACCTTTACTGATTTCTCCCCTTCTCAGAGCGTTACAATAACAAGACAAGAGCAAGCAGCCAGCAGGTGCTGGACTTCAAAGCTGATCCCCGCAGGACTCCACTCAATCTGGACTGGAGAAGGCTTAATGGTTAATGCTGTTTGACAGGCAGGTCGGAGGCTCAGTTATCTGTGGGTGTAGTTGTGCTGTAAGTAAACAGTCTGGACTCAGATTAATTTTCTCTGACGGAGATGAAAGTTTGGTTTTACTCACCAACTCTGTGAGAGGACACAAGTTTCAATCTACAGTGAGGTGGATAACTCAGAGTTTACAATGAACCCAAGTATAAATCCTAGTTGTCCCAGAGTTTTTGAGAGTATAAACCGAGAGATGTTAAACGTAAATGTGTGCCTGGAAATCACCCCTTAAACCTAGCAAAAACTGTCAGAGAAATGCAAGACTAAAACGACTAAAAATTTTCGGTGACTAAAACTATGAGGGATAAAAATGACTAAAAGTTGACTAACCCTAACCCTTTTCATCTTAAGCGGAGGACTAAATCTAAAATGGCTATCAAAATGAACACTGTGGGCTCAGGTGGCCAAACACAGACATGAAAACTGAATGGGGCTTTCATTAAATTAATTACATTCAAGTTATTGAATCAACTCAAAATTTTGAATATTGATTAGGTCAATATTGTGATGGACTTTCCTGCACAACAACTTGCATTTGGCACCCTTTCATCTGGGATATAGGTCTCTGTGGAAAGGGTGACTGCGGTCTGTCTGATGTAGGTGATCTGGTCAACAGGGACAAGGGAAGGCTTCCAGTCTGTCTGTCTGTGTGTGTGTGTGTGTGTGTGTGTGTGTGTGTGTGTGTGTGTGTGTGTGTGTGTGTGTGTATCTTATCTACACCACCTCATGCCATTTATCTGTGAGGTGATGATTTGCACATTCAATTGCTGAGATGTTGAGTTACTCAATGAGAGGAAATCCCTGCCATGTCATCTTGCTGCTGCAGTGTCCTGTGCTCTGGCTTGGCCTTTGTACTTGTAGTTATGTAGTGACACAACTTAGTAAGTCACTCAGTGGGTTGTACAGTACTGAAAAACTATTTAATGCTTTAAAAAGGCGGCAGAGCAAATAAATATGATGTACATTTAAAACATGTTAAGGCGGCAGGTAGATAGTGCTACTGTTGTCAGTGGTACAATATGGTCATAGCAGCTCACACACCTGATGGTTCAACTCAGTGGTACTCAACCAGGGGTTTAGGGACTCTGAGGGGTTCTACAGGGAGATCCAGAGGGCCCCCAGAAAAATGGGGAATAGTTTATTTTCACCATTTAATTCACTACAGAAGAGAGCCCAACGTGAGAGACAGTGAGATGGTTGACTATACTGATAACAGGATTCAATTCCTCCACTCAACTGTAGTTGATAACTTTAAAATTTTGGTCTTAATTATATCTAACAACCAAAATCTTTTCAGATGGAGGTCCATGAAGGGAATCTTACCAAGACCAATGTGGATCAATTAACCGGTCCTTAACACAGCAAAGAGTGAGAACTGCTGACAGAGCATCATCATGGCATCAAATAAGAGTTCCACTCAAACACAACATCTCAAATCTCTATCTTGATTTCACCTGTATACAGTACATGTCATTTATAATAATTTCAAAATCTAATTTGAATGATTGTCTTCCATGAAAATAACATTTACTGACAAGCACTTTAAAAAATACGTTACAAGTTAACAAACCACTGTATGAGTTTTTTTCTTGTTTTTCAGTTAGATCGGTCCTTAAAGAGTCTCTTAAAAGGTGACAGGGTTAAGCCCAAACTGTATGAGCACAAGTGTTGTTAATCAGCTAGGAGTGCTGCAAGGACAAGGCTACTCATCATGGAAATAAAAAATATTCAATCTTTTGTATTTTGCTCAGCTGTGACAGTATGCTTAAAAAACACTAATAAAAACTCTTAAAAACACTGACACATTTTTTACTGTATGATATGCTCTGTAGTGTAGTAGCATTTTTTGACAATGCATAAAAGATCAAATATTAGTTCCATAGTGTTCTTTCTGTCCATAAAAAAGATGGATTTTATTCTGAGACTGTTCCATCATTGAGTGGCTCTGGAGGGGCGTCGAGCAGCTCAAACATATCATTGATGACTTGCCACAGACAATTCTCCAGAGGAAAATCATTGTCCACCAGATTGACCAGGAAGTAGTTGTCATGGATGTACTTGATGATCATCCGCGAAGGAGACTCGTCTTCATATAGCTTGGCCCACTGTTCAATCCACAAGGCAAAGGCCTCATCCTATGGAAAACATTGAGACAGGTTTGATGAAGGGCCGGTCAGACTGACTAGTCCTAAAACCTGCTGGTGTCAAAAACAATGTGCTTCTGATAACAGTTTAAGTATTAACTCATCAAGGCCAATATTTATCAGTATTTATTTATTTAACCTGGGAAATCACTCCCATCTGTGCTGGTATTTCAGGGGTGCCATGACCTGTTAGGAGCTGCAGGAGATGGTGCTGTGGCAGAGATGTTTTGGACACACTTTTGAATAGAACTTTAAGGTCCTTAGAACCTTGCAATTTTGGTGAAAAATCTTGCAACAACTGAGAATTAGAACAGTAATAAATCAATCTTTGATCACTACTAGCACCTTTCAAGAGTTCCCCTTGAAAATGGAAGAGACATTTATTTAAACACTATCCCATTTCCTCCTGGATGTTACTACTTAAGTATCAACCAGTACAAGGCTGAACATTAGTGAATCCCTGCTGTGACATCCACAGGCCTTGGGGTCAGTGTTTTCCTGTATTCCTGCCCCTGCTTTCCTCTTCCAGAGCCTCCTTGATTGCCTGCCACCCTCGGGGGATTGGCTCCACCTGCTTGGGGCTTTTAAAAGCTGGGTGAATCCAAGATGGCGCCCTCTTCTCTCTCCCTCCTGGAAGGTTGGTGCCTTACAGGCACCCTCCTTGGTTTGTTTGGTTTGGGTTGATTATATTGAGTTTAACCTTGGTTTCCTTTTACACATAGCTTGTGTTAGCTTCCACAGACTTATAACACCCAACTGACTTAACCATTTGTTGTCCTTTGAGTATTTCAATAAATTATTTGTTTATTTAAAAGCTGATTCCTGTGTCGACCTCCATTCTTTGTTATGCTCTCCAACAAGCTGGGCATAACACTGCACACTAGCAGAACAATCTCCATCTTACCTTCCAGTACATAAAACTGTCTGGGTCCACTACAGTAGGCTGAACAATCTCCCTGCCAGGAAAGATCCCCCATGTCACAGCGTTTGGCTGCATGTCAGGGGCATTGGTCAGGTTACGGCCCTGCACACAAAATATTTATTTGTACATTTTAACAATACACATTCACACACAAACATGGGGCGACAGGTGCTCTCTGTTCAAACTTACATGCACATTGACAATGTGGTAGTTGACCCGAGGTTCATACTTCTTCAGTACTTTGAGGAGAGCGTTGACATTTTCACTGGAGGTGAAGAACTCCAGATAGGCCTGTTGGATTTAAAACAGCATTAAGGCAGCATATCAACATATCAGACAAAAATACCAATTCAAATCAATTTTATATTTATAAAGCCCAATATAACCTAACAGTCTTTCCACAGAATCCCTCGCTATCGGATCATTACACGCCACTCAGCAACAGTTACTATTCTAGATGTTTATCAGATACTGCTGTCGCAAAATTTAAGGAAATGATTCCTCCGTCGTTAAATTTAATATCATGTCCTTCAGTAACAGAGGTTTCCCGTACCGACTTTGACCTCTCCCACATTGATCATCTTGTCGATAGCACCTTAGGCTCGCTGCAAACAACACTTGACTCCGTAGCACCTCTTAAAAAGAAGTTAACAAAGCAAAGAAAGTTTGCTCCTTGGTATAACTTGCAAAAATATTGCGAAAATTTGAAAGGAAGGCGATTAACCAAACTGGAAGAATCTCGTTTAATCTGGGCAGACACTCTCAAAACATATAAGAGGGGCCTCTGCGATGCCAGAGCAAAACTATTACTCAACTTTAATAGAAGAAAATAAGAACAACCCCAGGTTTCTTTTCAGCACTGTAGCCAGGCTGACTGAGTCACAGCTCTATTGAGCCTTGTATTCCTTTAGCCCTTAGCAGCAATGATTTTATGAGCTTTTTTTAAAATCACAAATTATACCTATTAGAGGCAAAATTTATGACCTCCTGTCCACAGATAGTACCTATCTGCCCTCACACACAGTTGTAAGACCTAATATATAATCAGATTGCTTCTCCCCAATTTCTCTTCAAGAATCGACTGCAGTGATTTCTTCATCTAAATCATCAACGTGTCTCTTAGACCCCATCCCAACTAGGCTACTTTAGGAAGTCTTATCTTCAGTTAACACTCATTTATTAGATATGATCAATCAATATATCCTTATTAACAGGCTATATCTTTTAAGGTAGCTGTAATTAAACCTCTCCTAAAAAAGCCAACCCTGGATCCAGAGGTGTTAGCTAACTATAGACCAATATCTGACCTTCCCTTTCTTTCAAAGATCCTTGAGAAAGTAGTCGCAGACCAGCTGTGTGATTTTCTCCATGATAATTTATTTGAGGAATTTCAGTCAGGAGTCAGAGTGCATCATAGCACTGAGACAGCACTAGTTAAAATTACAAATGACCTTCTGATTGCTTCAGACAAAGGACTCGTCTCTGTACTTGTTTTATTAGATCTTAGTGTGGCGTTTGACACAATTGACCATCAAATTCTGTTACAGAGACTGGAATACTTAATTGGCCTTAAAGGTTCTGCACTAAGCTGGTTTAAATCTTATTTATCTGATCGTTTTCAGTTTGTTCATGTTCATGATGAATCATCCTTACGTACTAAAGTTTGTTTTGGAGTTCTGCAAGGTTCTGTGCTCGGACCAGTCCTATTTACTCTATATATGCTTCCTTTCGGTAACATCATCAGAAATCACTCTATAAATTTGTTATGCGGATGACACACAGTTGTATTTATTGATAAATCCAGAAGAAACTAATCAATTAACTAAACTTCATAACTGCCTTAAAGAAATAAAAACCTGGATAAGCATCAATTTCCTTATGTTAAATTCAGACAAAACTGAAGTTATTGTTCTTGGCCCCAAACAACTTTGAGACTCTATATCTGATGACATCGTTTCTCTAGACGGCATTGCTCTGGCCTCTAGCATAACCGTAAGAAACCTCGGAGTAATATTCTATCAAGATTTGTCTTTTAATTCTCATTTAACACAAACCTCACAGACTGCATTTTTTCATCTGCGTAATATTGCTAAAATTGGGCCTATCCTGACTCAAAAAGATACAGAAAAATTGGTCCATGCTTTTGTTACCTCTAGACTGGATTACTGTAATTCCCTATTATCAGGTAGCTCTAATAAGTCTTTAAAAACTCTCCAGCTAATTCATGCAGCAGCACGTGTACTAACAGGAACTAAGAAACAAGATCATATTTCTCCTGTTATAGCTACTCTGCACTGGCTCCCTGTAAAATCCAGAACTGAATTTAAAATCCTACTGTTAACTTATAAAGCTCTAAATGGTCAGGCTCCGTCATATCTTAGAGAGCTCAAAGTGCCATATTATCCCACCAGAACACTGCGCTCTGAGAATGTAGGGTTTCTTGTGATCCCTAAAGTCCAAAAAGTAGATCAGGAGCCAGAGCCTTAAACCATCAGGCTCCTCTCCAGTGGAATCATCTTCCTGTTGCGGTCCGGGAGGCAGACACTGTCTCCACATTTAAGACTATACTTAAGACGTTCCTCTTTGATAAAGCTTATAGTTAGGGCCGGCTCAGGCTTGCCCTGTACCAGCCCCTAGTTAGGCTGACTTAGGCTTAGTCCTTGCTAACTAGGCCATACTGCTTGTCATCAACTCGGCTTTTTCTCTGGAGCCTTTGTGCTCCACAGTCTTGCAGGTTAACTTATATCACAGTGGTGCCTGGATGGTGTGACGTGTGTGGTTAGGCTGCTGCCGTGATCCTGCCAGATGCCTCCTGCTGCTGCAGTTATCATTCATCATACTTCTACTGTTATTATACACATATGATTATTGTCACATACATATACTATCAGATGTTAATATTTACTTTTAACATATTGTACCACAATAGCCAGAATCATAATTACAATATTTTTACTTTCATTAATCTTGTTGAAAGCTATTAACATTATCGTCTGTCCTGCATCTCTGTCTCTCTTTCTGTCTCATTGTGACATACGGATTACTGTTAATGTATTATGTTGATCTGTTCTGTACGACATCTATCGCATGTTTGTCCATCCTGGAAGACGGACCCCTCCTCAGTTGCTCTTCCTGAGGTTTCTACCACTTTTTTTTATCCCCGTTAAAGGTTTTCTTGGGGGGAGTTTTTCCTTATCCGCTGTGACGGTCCTAAGGACAGAGGGATGTTGTATGCTGTAAAGCCCCGTGAGGCAAATTGTGATTTGTGATGTTGGGCTTTATAAATAAAATTGATTGAAAAAAAACAAAACAAATTGAGATATCTCTCTGTCCTTTGGACCCTCAAAACGAATAAGGAAAAACTTCCCCCCAAAAAAACCTGTTAAAGGGAAAAAAACAGTAGAAACCTCAGGAAGAGCACTGACTACTGTGGAGCAACTGAGGACGGATCCCTCTTCCAGGAAGGACAGATATGCAATAGATGTCATACAGAACAGATCAACATAATAAATTTACAGTGTTCCCTATGACAAAATGAGACAAAGAGAGACAGAGAGAGACCGAGAGAGATGCAGGACAGACAGTAATGACAGTAGCTTACAACAATATTAATTAAAGTAATAATATTATTGTACTAATTACGGCCATTGTGGAACAGTGTGTTGTAAGTATATGCCAATATAAAATAGTATATGTATGTGTCAGTAATCATGTGTATAATAACAGTAGAGGTATGACTAATAACAGCAGCCGCAGGCATTATCAGGCAGGACCACGGCAGAAGCACAACCATTTCACACGATCCAGGCACAGCTGCGATGCGATGGAACCTGCCACACAGTGGAGCACAAAGGCTCCCCAACAACTTCATCTAAAAGGCACAAACAAGACAAAAGTGTCCCTACCTTCTGGAAGACATAGCCCCCTGCAGGTCCCCAGCCCACTACAGGGTCTGTGGAGGATTTGCCATTGATGTTGGGCTGTGAGTTGATGGTGAGGACCCCTCGTCTGTTCACCTTCTCCAATTCATCCTTCAGCAGGTTGGTCTCTGGGGCCAGAGGCTCATCATTCCATGGCAAACAAATCACCTAGCACAAGAAGAAATCTTAGTCTAAGATTAACTTGGTATATTGTCTTCTACTACTACAGTTAACGCTACATAACTATGGAACACCTGTTGAGACATTTCACCATTTTGCAATACAAGCTTATTTGCTGTCATTATGAGAGTGAGATGTTCAAAAGGATATCTGTGTGTGTGTGTGTGTGTGTGTGTGTGTGTGTGTGTGTGTGTTTGTCTTGCTTAGCATTAAGCAGAAAGAAATGGTAAGCCTTTGTCCAGAGTTCAAAAATACAACTGCCAACAAGTTTAAAGCTCCCTGATTAACATGTTATATTTGGTTTGTTTAAACTGCACATATAGTTTTTAAGAGGGAGTTATGTGCTGCATTATAAACAGAGACCAAAACTATACCCTGTGCTCACCAGCCTATCAAAGTTACTGCAATGACTGCTCTATCTGGCAGCCTGGCCTGTAGCCACAGACACTGAACAAAAGTGCATAATGGATGAATAAGTTGTTCACCAAAAACTATTTGCCCCTAAATCACAAATGGTTGTTTTCATGTTTTTGTCTGTGTGTAGATTAAATAAACAGATACATTATATTGAATCAGTGAGCGTTACGCCCAGTTCAGACCAATGATTCATGACAACAACAACAACAACAAAACGTTTCAGAACACTGCAGGAAAAGTTGCAGCTATGTCAGCTTGTCAAGACTTCAGTGGCTGATTCTAGAACGCAAGGAAGGTCACCTGTTTCAACAGCCAATAAGCTTGTAACAAAGTCAGCTGGTCAGGTCAGTTTTACACTATCAGGGGACCCACTAAAATATTATCACAATATTATATTGTATTATACTATTATTGCGATATGCTGAGTATTGCCATAAAATATAGTGAAGATCAGCTTTACCTCATAAGATAACGTTTTCAGTCTATTCATTTTACTTTAATCATTTTTATTGCATCAAAATGTGATGCAAAGCAGACAGACTGACCTATAAATCATAAAACCTGTCAGAAATGCTGCATAAACCTGACAAACTGAACTGCTGGCAGATCTAACACCCTCTGTGATGCCAGATTAAGCACTTGAGCAATGCAGGTATCCTGCTAACTGAATGGCAACACCCAAGTGTTGTCTGTTAAAAACCACAATCCCCCATTGTTGTGCTGCATTTTGTAGGAGGTCTGCAATGTTTGCTCCGGTGCATTCTTGGAACACATCGGCTGTATTCAGCGTCTGACTTCCAGCAGATGGCAATACAGCCTCTGGGGGCAGACCCCCAATTTTTTGGCATTCTGGTTCGATTTGGGCGGAGGAGGCGAATTTTCGTTTCCGACTTCCGTTTATATATCAGTAAATATGCTGAACCATTGCGATGGATTCAGAGTTTGCAGTGATGCCAATTATGTTCCGCCTCGTTAATTCACCGCACGGACCATTTAACCTGGCAACAACTGCAGCCGGCTCAAACGTGATTGGTCAATATCACGCAGACTACAGTTTACAACTGGAATTCTTCACTGATCTTACTTCTCACTCCCAGATGCCACTGAAGTGGGGTGCGTGTGGAGGATTGAAAAAGAAATAGATTTTCTGTGTTGCTAGCTCTGACTGGAGAGTGGGAGCTAGATTGTTAAAGGCATCCTGTAGTTCTTTATTTCCACCTTTAAAGTTGGTTCCTTGATCACAGAGGATCTTGAATGGTGCTCCTCTTCAAGAGATGAATCAGCGAAGGGCCATGAGAAAGGAGTCTGTATCCATATTATTGAGAATGTTGAGATGTATACATTGTGTGATGAGGCATTTGAAGATTATTCCCCACCTCTTTTCAGATCTGCGACCAACCTTGACACTGTATGGTCCAAAACAATCTGTTCCTGTGGAGAAGAAGGGAGGTTTCAGTAACCTGAGACGAGTGGTAGGTTGATCGGCCATCTTTGGGATGATTGGCTTTGCTCTTCACTTCTGACATGACACACAGTTTTGCTAATGTCGGCGTACTGCTTCCCGTCCTCTCAAAATCCAGAATTTCCACCGAATCTCTGCAAAGAATCTTTCTGATCCAGCGTGGTGTAGTTTGTCATCATAATCCTGAATCATTAATTTCGTCACATGGTGACTAGGATCAAGCACAATTGGATGGACTGATTCAGATTCCATTTGATGGCTTTGCTGCAACCGACCTCCAACATGAATGAATCCAGAAGTACCGCACAGCTCTGGGGATAAACAGAGTAAACGACTATGTGGTGGAAGTGGTTTGTGTGATTGAAGGCAAGCTAGGTCCTCACCAAAGCTGTCCATCTGTGCTTGTAGGAGGATTTCCTGTTCTGCTGTCAGGTAGTCAGATGCAGAAGGATTTCCACTGGTCAGATTAGAGAGATTGGGCAGTGACATCCAGGAGATCTTGGTAAGTCTTGAAACTGTTCAGGTTTGGAACATTGGGAATGGCATTGGTGACACCACAAAAGTAAGATTTCTTCAACTCTGATCATCGGCAGGTTCTGCAGACTGAAGTTTGGGCCAGGTATCAGGAGATCCATACAAGAATGGTGGACCATTGTTCCATCTATTTGGACTGAGGATATCTGGCAGGGATTTGCCTCTGGTTACATCATCAGCTGGGTTAGTGGCTGAGTCAACATATCTCCAATCTTGACTGTGAGGTTCTGGATTTCTGATACTCTTGCTCCTACAAATACTTTAAAGTGGCAAGAGTCTGCTTTAGGCCAGTGGAGTACAGTGGTAGAATCAGTCCAAAGTGTAGTGTCTCTGATGGGGAAAGGGAGTTCTTTGCTGATGAGGTCACAGAGACGTGCACCGGTTAGTGCTGCACATAGCTCCAATCTTGGTACTGATAACTGTTGTTTTGGGGAGACGTGTGAACGAGCTAGTATGAAACTCAGTTCTACTTGGCCTTTGTCCTCTGATCTCAGGCATGCAACAGCACCATAGGTATGTTCAGATGCATCACAAAAGATATGGATGTCTCGAGTTGTGGTGGGAGAATTTATCCTCTTGGAAGTATAGCATCAAGGGATGGTGATTTGAGGAAGATAATGGAGTTCTTCTTCCCAGGATTTCCAGGCTGTCAGGATGTGATGTGGAAGGAGAGGACCATCACATTCCCTTTCCTTTCTCCAGAGTTGTTGAACCAGAATTTTTGCACGAGCTGTGAAAGGAAGAAGGTAGCCTAATGGGTCATACAGACGAGTAAGGACTCTGTAGATGTGACGCATTGTGGTGGCATGTGACTCAAGGATTCTGTAGTTGTACCTGAAAAGGCAGTTCCACAGCAATCCCAGTGTGCGCTCTTTGGGATCAGCCCGATCTTCAGAAAGCCAAAGTTCACTGCTTTGGGAGCTTGCTTCAGATGGTAGATGGCTGATCACCGTGGGATCATTGCTTGCCCACTGACAGATATCAAAGCCTCCTGTTGAAAGAGCAGCTCTCAATTTGTCAAGGAGTGTTTGGGCTGCCACTGCCGAGGGGAAGCTTTGCAAGCAATTATCAACATAGAAACACTGGGTGACTGAATACTGCACGTCTTCTTCAAGTTGGTTTTCCTTCACATGGTTTTGTAGAGCATAAGCTGTACAACAGGGACTACAAGTAGTACCAAAGGGAAGGACCTGCCATTCGTACACTGAAGGGGGAACATCTTTGTTCAGCTCATGCCATAGGAATCGAAGAAGGGGCCAATCTTGAGGCAGGAGACAGATTTGGTGAAACATACTTTTAATGTGACCATTTATTGCTACAGCATGTTGCCTAAAGCGAAGCAGCACACCAAGGAGTGATGGCCCGAGGATTGGTCCTGGCAACAGGTACTTGTTGAGGCATTGTCCTTGGAAAGTGAATGAGCAGTCAAAGACTATGCGATCTTTGTTGTTATGTGTTACCATATGATGAGGAATGTACCAAGCTTCTTTGGTGCTGTGAACCTCGTCAGGGGTTAGCTTAGCTACATAACCAGCCTGCTCCAGTTTTGAGATTTGATGACTGTATGAGATGGCTCTGTCTGGGTCCTTGGAAAGTCTAGATTTGGTGTTACGGAGTCGTGACATCACTGCCAACTGAGAGCCACAGAGAAGTTCTGCCTGCCCTTGATCTTCCATGGTGCTAAGCAGACCAACAAGTGCTTGTACATGAATAGCAAAGTTGTCAAGGGTTTGACCATCACTGACTCTGATAGGAGGGAGATCCATGATGTTCCTGAGCTCCTTCAATGTCAGTTGTCTAGGTTGCCCATAACGTTCATCAAGAGCCTTGATGGCTTCTGTGTATGGGTCAGAAGCATAGGAAAAAGCAAGCGCTAACCTCTTGGTTTGTTCCACTTTCAGATGATCAAGGGGAACATGATATTTGAAATGCTCTGTCTCACTGGGGTCAAGAAGATTACTCACTGCCATCCGCAGCATCCTATACTGCATTTCATCTTCTCTGGTAAGGTCTGGAAAAGAGGGGCCGTCAAGCTTGTAGATGTGTTCTGCCAGTAGAAGGTGCCAAAGACCTCTGTGCCTGATGGTCATGAGATGTAGAAGACTGGGAAATTGGGGGTAAACACTCCTCCAACTGGGTAGAAAAGGAAACAAGAGGCTGAGCGGAGTTTACAGCACGAGGATTCAAAGGTTGAATATATGGACTTTCTTGGTGGCCCTCTGGTGGTGCTACCACAGGAAAACTGGAAGGTAAGTCATGCAAAATACTGATTGGATTAGGTAAATCAGCTGAAGGAACTGCAGCATCAAGAATCAATAAATTAGGTAGACATGGCGCAGCAGAAAAAACAGCAACAGGATGACGGCTGACCTCTGGTGGACAAGATGATTGTGGTTGTGGCGTTGTAACACATTGAGGTTGAACAGCTTGGTACTGTGTCTGAGAAGTTACTGGTATGTTACCCACAGAGTTCCTTATAGGTGATCCAGATTTGGGTGTAGATCTGGAAGAGGAGGATGATGATGATCTACTCATGAAACGCTGAATCCCTCTCATTGTCACTAGAATTTCTTTCATGATTTCAGCCTGATCAGTAGGCACAGAATCAGCAAAGTCAGTTATGTCATCCTCCTCCATTTTGCTGGCTGACTCAAGGATTTGGTGCTCTTGTGTGTCATCGTGCAACCCATGTGTGTCTGTATGATGAGTGCATTTTGTGCTCTCTGTTTGACATGCAGCACCTTTAACCCCAGGATATTCGACTTCATAATCTTCTAGAAAAGTAGGGGATCAAGTTTCACGTTCAGAACATCGAATGGTCCCATCTGGTGGCTGTGAATCCATGACAATAGTCTGTTCCGGCTCAAAGAACCATGTAAAGGAGGTGGTTAACTGGCAGGGTGTTGGCTATTGTCACAGAACATTGGTCAAAATGTACAGCAGCAGAAGAGATGTAGTTCATTTAAGGTGGTTAATTCTCAACATCCAGTGAACATGAAAAGGGGGGAAAACAGACACACATGGATCAGGTCTGCTGCCCCATGTGAAGGTGAAAAGAAAGAGTGAAGGGCAGTGCAGCCTTAAATAGGTAAGTGAACGGGTAAACTTAATCAGGAGTGCACAGGTGAACTAAATCAAGGAAATGACATGGCAAGCTAGAAACCAACAGTGAGTAATAAGGAAGTGAGACAGGAAGGAAGAAAAAGGTCAACAAAATATGAGCTTTACAACACGTGTGTGGAAAAACCTTCTGCACAACAACGATAAACCCTTAGAGCAAAACTCAGGCAGTTTCGTCAGGCCAGGGAGGAAACCTGAGAAACAAGTTTTCAGCCAACGGCCAACTGTGGAGAGGCCTGCATGACATTACCTTCCCCTCACACTGCTGCGATGACCCATATTACTTTATACTGCAGGTTTGATAACACCACCCCTTATGCCCTCTCCATACATCCCATTGGACATGCTTCTGGATGTTTTCCTAGTCTTCCAGCTCTCACTAAAACCCAACATTTTTGCAATATTTTTCCACCATACAGAAGTAAAGAAGGATTTTATCAGTAAAATTTTACATTTAAGGAGGCATTACATGATCACTGACTTGATATCGGCCTAATTAAAAAAATCTGTAATAAGTTGTATCATAAATAAGACTTTTGTAAAAGTTCTGAGATGTGAAAAAAGTAGAATTATTATCCAGTGGTTGTATACCTCCATGCATCAGTCAAGTTTCTCTTACAGTTTAAATCCATATCTGTGAAAACATGGAGTCTTCACACCCATTGCCCCCCAAAATCCAATAGGTTCATCACTGAATCGAAGTGAAGGTTTGTGACAAATATCCCTCAAGGTGTCTTCAGATATCATGATCATGAGAATGACACAGATGAGGTCACATAGACCTTGACTTCTGACCTATGACTACCAAAATCTAATTAGCTCATCATTGAGTCCAAGTGGAAATTTATGCCAAATTTGAAGAAATTCCCTGAAGTCATTCTTGAGATGTCGCGTTCACAAGCATGGGACAGACAGATGGACACAGAACCAAAAAACATAATGCCTCCTGTCCTACACAGACAGCAATGACATTGGTGAATACCACACAAGAGACACACAGGCCATCAGCAGTTTCATTTGAGGAGCATAATCAGTCCAAAACATAGAAAAGGTATCCATCATTCCAACTTTGTCTACCTTGTGTCCTTTGTGGTTTGGTTTGCCTGTGATGTAGCAAGTGAAGACCTGATAGACGCTATCTTCATTCATCAGCTCCTCACCCCACATCTGCAGCAGTGCATCTTTGGATGACTTGCTCTTCAAGTAGAACAGGTAGTAGTCGTTTAACTCTCCAAAAGCTGGAGATGAGGAGTGTCCCCTGAAGACATCAATAACAGGATGCCTTTTAGTCCTGAGAGTAGGCTTCTACATTCACCACAACAGTGGTACATTAACACCAATCGGCACAACACTATATTAATACAAAAATAAAGGAAGTATTGATAACAATTCAACATTTATTCAACTGATAAAAATGCATGAATTAAGACATTAATATTAAAATTTTGTCATTCAAAATATTTTGAGTTCATGTGGAACCACACCATCTGCCGTTGGGGAAGTCATCCCAGTCCTGGGTTCTGTAGATGTAGCTCTTGGGCCGGGATGCCCAGAAGATGGGTCGAACATCTTCTACTTTCCGTTTGGGATGGGCACTCACAGCCCAGGGAAGAGGACGCCTAGTAAAGAACACAAGCTCTGAAATTCTGGACTAGTTTGAAGGGAAACTAGAATTATTACCCCATGGTCGTATGCTTCCACCTACCAGTCACATTTCTCTCACAGTTGACATCCATGTCTATGAAAACATTGACACTTCTCACACACCTACAACCCAGCAGCACAGATGATCTATACAATCAACACAGTTTCAAGGTTAACAACCAAGATGAGTGACACCAATTCAGTGTCTGGCCAAATGTCTCCCCTTCTGTTCCTGAGATATGATGTTAAATAATGGCCAGAAAAGTGTTTTATGTTGGACATAAAATATCATTGCTTCATTTTTTTTATCCTATTAGACATGTGTGTTAAGTTTTGTCATAATTAGCATAGGGATTCATGAGTTACTGCCAAAAACCTGACTTTGACCTTTGGCAACCAAAATTTATTCAGTACATTCTTTAGTCCAAGTGCATGTTTGTTTTAATCTTTTTTTGTTTTAATTCCTTTAAGGTGTTCTGGAGCGTCATATTCACAAGAATGGGATGGATGTAAGTTTATAATTGAGTCCAAGTGAACGTTTCTGCAAAATCAGAAAAATTCCTTCAAGGTGTTCTTGAGATATTGCATTCACAAGAAAGTGACAGATGAGGCAACGTGACCCCGAACTTTGACCTATGACCACCAAAATTTGATCAGTTTATTGATGAGTTCAAGGAAACATTAGTGCAGAATTGGAGTAAAATTTCCTCAAGGTGTTGTTGTAACATAATGCCTCCAGCTATGGCTATCGCTGGTGCATTGGTATAACAAGAAAACAAAGAGCAGGAGCCTGTTCCACTAAACAAGGTCCGGTCCCGGTTCTCTGACAAATCTGCCTTCACTAACCTAAATAAATTTACCAGACTATCTATGAGCTTGTGCATGTGAAACAGGTGGGTTTGTAACAAAGTGCAAATCATATGCTACATTCGGGATCCAGACCTGCGTGTTTGATTAATTATGAAAATATTGGATCTTAAGTTAATTTCCTGCAGCAGTAAAAGTTACAATAATTAAAGGCAGTGGTAGAATATAAAATACAGCAATACATACTGAAGAAAATTATAACCAACAATGAAGGCAGTATGCTACAAACCAGGGAATAAATACTCAGTAGCCTTGAATGAAAAAGTAATGCAACACGAGGATTTGTGTTGTTCATTATAATACGTTTTCTGTTAAAAAGGAAAATGTACTATAATGAATAATTGGAACATGCAGTCCTTAACATTATCACTATGCTGTTTGCGTTGTTGATGCACACAGACTGTGAAAATGTGTTGTCAATTATCCAGCTGCTGTACAGGTCATGTTTTATTACGAGTGGGACAATGATTGAACTTCTAACAATTTACTATGTTTCCAGTTGGTACATTTACATGACATTAGAGAAAATCAATTTATTGTGTTAGTCCAACTAAAACTGGACTTTTAAAATACACGTAAACAGTATGTTAGTCTGACTGAAATTATACTAAATCGAATTTCTCAAAGTTGGACTAACACATCCAGATAATGTGATTGGGAGTTGAATTCCTCCTGCATGTATTCAGTCAATCAGACCCAAACTGACCTAAGCACTCTGTGCATGCTCCACAGTTTCAGCCCCCGGCTTTGACCCCGGGCACATCGCCACCTATCATAGAAGAGTCAGACATACTACTTCGGTCAATAAATCAAATCCCTCCTGTGCTTCTATACTGGGACAAGGACAGTAGTCCGATTAAATGGCCTCGTTGAGCTATAAAGAAAGTTACATATGTAACTACAGTTCTATGAATCCCGTTTAAAAAACACGTCGTCAACTGTTTCCACTGAAATATTGCTTTACAGTCGCAAACTCATTTTTCCGATTATTCCGACATCACATGAGGCAGCGCCACTGCGCAGCGGTCACATTCAAGATCAGCATGGCTAACGTTTCCAGCTGATCCAAGAGGCTTTTTAACCATATAGGTTAAAAAGGAACGACACATAGTGCATCCAGATTCACACCTGTTCTTCTCTATGGATTTTCTCCACGACCGTGCGTCATGGCGAGAAGCCACGCATATCACGCGAAGACCAAACACTTGTCGGTAGTCAAATGTTTTCACAGCAAAAAAAAAAAAAAAAAAAAAAAAACACAAAAAAATTACAGTAAAATTATGTATAACAAAGCTTTCGGACAGCTTTGCACACACATACTGTTGGACGGATTACTCGCGAATGCGTGATACCACACACATTGTGCTGTCATTCCATCATGCTATAAATACAGATCAATTGTCTACAAAATAAAAACCTGATGAATTTCTTTACAATCCATTATACAGATCTTGTTATCAGTCACTTCATATAGTGAGCATTATCGTATCTTACCACGTCTTATCCACATTTGTAGTCCAGCTTTCAAGATGCGAATATCTCCATATTGTCCAGCAGTTGACACTCCACCAAACTTTGTATGACAAGACCAGCCACTTCACCTTTGCACACCCAGACAACTGTAGCCTAATTATGCATGCTGACAGGGCAGTAATCACCATATACAATGCCCCAATGCCCAAAATGCCACCCCCCCCCCCAATATATAACTGAAACTGAAACGAGAAAAAAGTTCAGGTCAGGTCAAAGAGCAGTGATACTATGTGATGTGCATTGTATTAAGTTGTAGTGTATGCCTGCATTTATTTCTTTAATCAGAACACAAAATGAATTTACACTTTGCTATAATAAAATGTTTTCTGATTAAGACTGACAATGACTCAGTGAATACCTTACTCAATTCTATTTGATTAATCGTAAAACAGGTCTCTGTTCACATTCAAAGGTATTTGTGTGGGCAAACTGATGAAAATTAGTCTGTTGATGACCACAGTGGATTGTTCAGTCATTGCAGAGCCAAATTAATTTAAATGTACCCATTGAACGGGTCACCTCAGCCATCACCACAACAATTGCCCCCCCCCCGAGAAACGACGACGATCCTGGACGAGAGTAGACATCAACCACCCAAGCTCTCTCATAAGCGCAAAAGCCTGCAGAGACACATCACTAAAATTGTGGATGGAAGCATCCAGCATAGCGTCCTGCAGGGATGCTGAGAGAGCGAGCATGAGGTGTGACAATGAATTACCTATGAGTCCCATGCATGACGCTGCATCATAGGCTTTGGAGAGCAGGTCATCTGTTACCCAACACTGGGAGCGAGGACACCTTGCACCCGGCCTCAGAGCCTCATCAGACGAGACAATGAGAGCAGCTATAGTCGGCTCAATCGCTGGCATGCAGCCCAAGCCAAACATCCTGTATGGCTGCCAGGGTTCAGCCATTGGATGTTGCATGAGAGAGGGCTCTAGTATCCCTCCAGCATGCATGCAACTCCCTCAAGTATTCATCCGACGGAGGCACAGTAAAGGTGGCAGGGGCAGACCACGCCTAAAAAAAGCACTGGCAGGAGCCGGCTGAGCTTGTGGAACATCCAACTGAAGGCGGGCCAGGGCCATACGAATGATGGCTCCCATAGAGTTCAATTAATCAATTTTATTTATAAAGCCCAATATCACAAATCACAGTTTGCCTCACAGGACTTTACAGCATATGACATCCCTCTGTCCTTTGGACCCTCACAGCAGATAAGGAAAAACTCCCCCAAAAAACCCATTTAACGAGGGAAAAAAAAAACGGTAGAAACCTCAGGAAGAGCAACTGAGGAGGGATCCCTCTTCCAGGATGGACAGAAGTGCAATAGATGTCGTACAGAACAGATCTACATGATAAATTATCAGTAATCCGAGTTATCCTCGGAGCCGGCCCCAGAACTGCGGGGCGAAAGAAAGGGAGCTCACATCAGAGGCATAGGAGGCTGGCTCCTGGGAGACCACGTCTGCCCCATATTCAACAAACTCAGTGGCCGAAACCGCTATAGAGAGCACATCATCATCCTCCGGATCCAACACGGCCGCAGGAGGAGCAGTAGCGCCCACATCCCCTGCACCAGTCCCAGACTGGAGGGCTCGGAAGAGGGATTTCATCTGGTTAAGCTCCTCAGTTAACTGGTCCGCTTTGGAGGAAAGTTTGGACTCTTTGGCCTTCTTCCTGCCCTCAGTCTCAACAGCCTGAAGTTTTGACCGGCTAGGTTGAGCTGGAGTCAACTGTTCTGGTGATAGAACATGGCCCAACAGTTATTCCACCTCAGACAGTCTAGCAGCCCTCACTGCCTGAGGCATGAAGCTACAGTTCATGCATGGATCCTCCGAAAGACCCTCCCTCAGATGCGATGAGACCAGGGCACGAGGGACATATCTCATGGCCATCTTCAGGCTGCAGAGAAGCCATACAGGCCGAACAACAGTGGTTGCCCAACATAGTTCCTCAAGGGTCCATTCTTGGGCCTCTTCTGTTCAACATCTATATGCTCCCTCTTGCTCAGATTATGGAATATCATAACATCTCCTACCGTACTTATGCAGATGACACACAACTTTACATAACAGTGTCACCAGATGACTACAGTCCCCTACATCTGCTAAATAAGTGCATTGACGAAATCAATATGTGAATGTGCCAGAATTTTCTACAACTAAACACAGACAAAACTGAAATAGTTGTTTTTGGCCCCAAAGAACAAAGATCAGTAGTCAGTGCTCACCTTGACGCCTTGACACTAAAACCTACAAATCAAGCCAGAAATCTTGGTGTAGTTCTGGACTCTGGATAGTCACATTAAGACAATTACTAAATCAGCCTACTACCACCTTAAAAACATAGCAAGAATAAAAGAATTTCTGTCTAAACCAGATACAGAAAAACTTGTTCATGTTTTCATTTTCAGCAGGCTGGACTATTGTAATGGTGTCTTCACAGGCCTGATTAAAAAATCAATCAGACAACTGCAGCTCGTCAGAACGCTGCTGCCAGAGTCCTCACCAACACCAAGAGAGTGGAGCACATTACACCAGTGCTTAAGTCACTGCACTGGCTTCCTGTATGTCAAAGGATAGACTTTAAAATCTTGTTACTTGCCTATAAAGCACTAAATGGTCTCGGGCCTAAATGCATATCTGATTTACTTGTACGTTATGAAGCAGCCAGACCCCTCAGATCATCTGGAACAGGTTTACTCAGTGTTCCCAGGATCAAAACCAAACACGGTGAAGCAGCCTTTAGTTTCTATGCTCCCCGCCTGTGGAACAAACTTCCAGAATATCTGAGGTCGGCTGAAACTGTCCGCTCATTTAAATCAGGGCTTAAAGCATTACTATTCACTGCAGCTTACCAGTGAACTAGATATGTAACTTATTGTTAGGATAATCTGTAGCTATTGTTTTTATATTTGTCTGCTGTTGCTTTGGCTTTATGTTTGCTCTTTAAATGCATTTTCTGCACTGTTTTTAACTATTTATTGTCTTGCTTTTAGCTTTTGTTTTTAATGATCTATTGTTCCTTTAATGTTTTCTCTTGTAAAGCACATTGAATTGCCTTGTGTATGAATGGTGCTATATAAATAAAATTGCCTTGCCTTGCCTAGTGACAACCAGCAAAATTTAACCCAAAGAATAACAACAAATGCTGGGAGGGGGAGTGAACACACTGCCGTCACCAACAAGGGTTGCAACAAATATAAGTTAGGCTTAAGCGTAAACACCTCAGCTAACTATAAATTCAATAGGCTGACAACATACCTATGCTGGGAGCGGGAGGGAGAGCACTGCCTTCACCAACAAAGGTTAGATTGCTGTGGCTATAAACACAAAAACTGGCACAACCGAGTTGCCACCAAAATGTATAAATTAAAGCAGGTCATGTGAAAACACCAGTGATAACTATGAAAATAAAGCAAGCACAGCTATAAGTTAGCTCAAGCGGGCACAATGCTAACCGCTAAGACAGGTGAATAAAGTACGTTAAATAACAAATTTCGGGAGAGGGAGCGAGTACACTGCCTTCACTAACAATTCGTTAGTGTTATACATAATAAGAAAAAACTTAATAGAGTAAACTTATCACTAAGCTTGGTTAACCAGCTGTAGAGACCAACCGCTTCTAGGATGATGATCCGAAGGAGAGTCCACGGCAAACCGCAACAATCCTCTCATCAGAGCATTATCTCGTTGCAGCTCTTGGAGGGCGAGCAGCTCGCAACTCTGACAAAGTTGTCACAAGGCTACCCGCAACGAGCAGCAGTGAAGCAACGTTGAAATTTAAGCTTTTAGCTACAGCTCAGTGACATGCAGTCCACCTGCGAAAGTGAGAAGATGAACAGGAACAGATCCTATAAAAACAAGGTCACCTGTGACCCCTGATGACCCCGGATAACCTATATCTCCCAGTGACATCAGGGGTCACAGGTGACTTTGTTGGTATAGATACTCGACCTGCGCATGCGCGAGATGGAAACATTCAGTGCTTAAAGCACAGGAAGGTCAGGAAGGATGAAACAGAACTGTAGTTTCACTGGCCCTCATTTATCAAACGAGCGTAGAAACAGGTGCAGATCTGAGCGCAGGATTCATCTTACGATAGGACACACGTGTGATTCATGAAACGTTTGTATCTGACCAGTCCCAGCGTACGAATGATCAGGCCTTGATAAATGCGGCAGCTGAAATCAATCGTCATTAGCATGTTACGCCCTTAAATATTCGTGGTTCAGAAGCCTCGCCCTGTGAGGTCGCAACATGGAGAAGAGAAATATGGCAAAGAGAAATTTTTCAGAGCTGGAAATCGGCACCCTAACGTCTGAGATGGAGGTAAATAAATACGTGCTTTTTGGAAGTTTAAAAACTGGCATTAAGGAGCTCATAAAAACGCTGTCTGGGAGAAGATCACGGAGGCAATCAACAGCGTCGCCTTTGACAAACGGAATCTGGCTAAGGCTTGAATAAAATTCTCAATAAATAGCCTATAATCTAATGATGATAATAAAAAAAAATCTTTTATTCATCCATAGCTTAATAGCCAATGCCTTTACGTTTAGGTGAAGAAAAAGTGGTGAGACTTAAAGCTGCCAACAAAAAGCCAACAGGCAGACTGGAGGAGGCCAACCAGACCAGAATTAACTAGAATCTAAAGAAAAAAAAACTGAATAAAATGTTTAAATGACTAAATGTTGTCCATTGTCTGTATTGAATATCCCTATACCCTAATAGGCTATACTTGCATCACATTACTGATTAAATAGGCCTACTGTAGAGCACTTACACAACGTTCAGGTATACTTTACATTTTAGAAGCAATGAATGAGGTCCTGTCTCCTCCGTATAGCCCCCGTGGAGGCTGTGCTGGCCACGGTTCCCTGGGCATTGGTTAATCTGGCTGCGCCGGCACATCAAACAGCACTCCATTGTCTAAAGCAATATTGTGCAAAACTGCACAGGCCAAAATGATGTCGCACACCTTTTCTGGGTATACAGTGGAGAGTGCAGTGTTCCCCCCGCTGGTCCAAGACAGAGCCACCTGCCCTTGAGTAACCCAAAGCAGCGCTCCACCGTGACCCAAGTGCGTGTGTGCGCACTATTAAGCCTGCGCTCCTGCTCTGTGGCAGGGTTTGCAGCGGGGTTATAAGGTATTGAGGGGATAACCTTTGTCACATAGAATAAGAACCATACCAAAATATTGTCATTTAATAGCCTACTTTGTTTAGATTTACTTAAGGCAGTTTACTTATCGAGGAGATGACTCCGGCTCTGCAGTGCACCGTCACGTAGCTGCGCGCCCACGCTACTGTTAAGGAATATAAATGAGTCGTGCGCCCCCCCCCTTTTTTTTCTTTTTTACTATGTAGCCTACTGAATATGTGGCTGATTATGCTTAGATGCCAAGTTTGAGGTTTGTTTAATAATTATTTTCAGACTCAGCCAGTCTTGGTGTGCTGCACCGCAAATCACACTGACTCAAACTTGCGTACACAAGCTGAGACCTGACGTGAGATTTGATCGTACCCTACGCTCACGTCCAAATTGATAAATGCCAAAGTTGGCGTGGAAATGAGCGTACACCCACTATTCTGGCGTACGTTCGTTTGATAAATGAGGGCCACTGAGCTGTGCATGAAGCGTAACAGTGATGCAGTCTTTCTTCTGGTAATATGACATCATCTGCTTGTTGTACTAGTACTATTTTGTCCAACATTAGGATCCTGCAGGAAGTTACTTTTTTCTGCTTTTTACCTTTCTACAGCCGATAGGAAGCGATTCTTTGCTATTTTGTCCCTAAAACCCCACAACTACTTCAGCCCTAATGTGTTGTTAGCAGGCAGAGTGATGACTGACCTGGGGTCCTCTATCCACAGCCCCAGCTGTCTGAGCACCTCCATGGTGGCGACCTCTCGATTCAGTGTGTAGAAGTGGAGGCCTGGTACCATGCCACTGTCCAGCAGCACACGGCACATCTCCACCGCCTGTTGGATTCCATAGTTACGGATAGCAGCATCATTGTCTTTGATGGGCTCGATGACACTGGTAATCTCCTCTGGTACCTCCAGCTTCGACAGCTTAACAAGCTGACGCAGAGACTGGTAACCCTGGAGAGAAACAGATTAAAATCCAGCTTTACCCAAGTGGATGGTCTATTTGAAATGATTTGATGATAGAGACCAATAGCACATTTCTTTAAGCATATTAATACACAGTTTTGTGATGAGCACTAAATTTGGAACAAGCTTAGCCAACTTTAAAGGGGCAGTTCACTCCAAAATCAAAAATACATATTTTCCTCTCACCTGTGAGTTGCTGAGTGTTGGAGATATCTGGCATAGAGATGTCTGTCTTCTCTCCAAAACAATGAAACTAGATGGCTGTAGAAACTAGCCTATTACTTAGCCATGGAGATGTTTAACCCCAGAGTGACCTGGTTGATGCACCTGACTTTAGTTTGATTTACTGTATGCTGTGTTGCTTCTGAATTGAACCCACAGGTTGTTCTAGGCTGCAGCTAAAACAATTTATTTCATCCACACGAGTGTGAACAATGTCCATTTAGTTCCAAAAGAGACCACACTGCATATGGCGTAACAAACATTTTAGCACCTTTTTTAGCACCGTAGCAGTCAAAAACCCATTGCCCTTCCCGGGTCAAACACCTGACAACGTCAGTAACTCTCCTACCTTTACACCTGAGCATGAGAGCATCACAGTGACACCCCATGTTCAAAGCAGTGAACTATAAATTAAACCCTGGATAATTTCACAAACATATTCGGCTGCTACAATGGCACTCAGCTTGTGGTGCTCTGAATACCAAAACAAAAACTCAGGCAGACATTTCTACAGCAGATACCTCCAACATTCAGCAACTCACACTAAAACAATCTCGACTAATAAATTTCACAGCAGGTAACAGGAAATATATGCATTTTGGATTTGGATTGGGATTAAAAACTGATCCAATAATCCACTTTTTCTGAACTGGGGACACAGCTTTTGTCCTCACGCAGTGTATAAGGGTATGTCCACTAACTGTACCATAGCCCTGTCATTGTTACGTAAAGGAAAACTGCAAACTGATCTTGCTTGATTAACAAGTATTGCGTGGAGGGCGATATAGACGAATTCGGCGAGCAATTTGTGTATGCTGCCATCTTGTGGTGGCGCCATTGTTGCGGTGACATGTGTCAGTCATCAATTCATTATGCTGTCATTGTGAACTGACTCTCTACAATGACAGCATCATGAATAGCTGGATTGATGATGTTAGACAGTGGCCTCCGGTAACTGATGAAGGTATCATCGATAACAACTGGCTGATATTCGTTCTAAATAGTTGGATCAGTGGTCTCTTTAAAAGCCAATCAGATGATGCAAAACAAATGCAATAATTACTCTATACCCAGCTAAAATTGCTTCACTGGTCTGGCAGCTCTGACAAATTGAAGCTCATGCTGAACACTCACTGTTAGATTCACAGTTCACTGCTAACCTGACGTCCAGCTCACCTGCCTGTCCTGAGTGCAGACACACTGGCTCTCCCCTTATTTGCCACTTACACACCACACTAAACTCTAATTTAGGCTAGAGGCTGCTGTTTTCTGACAGTGTTTACATTTAGGTTTGTTTGTCCTGTAAAGTGCCCAGGGGTGTAGTGCTATTTAAGCACCAGCACGCACCTATGAGGCATGTGTATACATGACAGTTGGCTCATTTAGAAGATTATGTAACCACTGTTCCGACAAACATTATTCAACTTAACTGACCCACAAACAAACACAGTAACGAACTTTAATTTCATTAAAGTAAAAGCCCTGTGCTATTTTTATGTTTTTATTGGGGAATACATGTTCTAAATACTTTATTTTATTTCACCTGATGAGTGAAGCTGAGCCACTTACCTTTAGTCAAATAAATATGATCTTTATAGTACACTAATGTCTGTGTATAAGAGAGAGAGAGAGAGAGAGAGAGAGAGAGAGAGAGAGAGAGAGAGAGAGAGAGAGAAAGAACTAAAGGGGAATTTGAGCTATGAGGAATATGTTTAACAATCCTTGATATCATAATGTCATAACAAATGTAGCGTGATATCATAAAGTCAGCTTACTGGTCCTGCTGAGTAAAATGTGTAAAGTGAGTGAGTAAAAGCACAAACAAAGGGAATGATTACGATAACAACAAAAAGAAGACAACACAATGAACACAATTTTCACAGAGTATGACCCCTCAACAATCAAACTGGGACTTCTTCATGATAATGACAGCAGCATACCTGTTCTTGGAAGCATCCAAGGGCGGATCTAGAAAAATATTTATGGGGTGGCAAGAGGGGGGCAGGAATTTTTGAGGGGTGGCAAAATATTGGCAGACATATTTAATCACAGTTATCACAATTTGATGAAAAATAGTATGTTCACACTACATAAGGGCATGGGCTGCCATTTACAAACTCATACAGACAAACTTAATCTCATACAATCAATGTCTTGCATTTGAGGTTTCACGTGAAACAGTTCATATTAGGAATAAGTGTTTTAGGAGGTTCAACAAACCCTGAGTCTAACCCTGAACTCTGAGTTGATTTACCCTGAGATGGGAAACTCTGAGTTAGTGGTTCCAGAACAGCTGATTTGAGTTAACTCTGAGTATGTTCACTCACAAATAAAAGACAGTGGCTCCATTTTAATCCAGTGGATGTAGAGATATTAATGCATGTGTAGCAGACGGTGCTCATTTATCTTTAAAAGTAGAGCCTAAGTCAGAGCGAGGAAAGTGTAAATAAGTTAACCATAAAGTTAATAAAAAAGTTTTATTCAGTGTTGTCCGTTTATTCATCATTTATCAGACTTACATTTCCTTAATGAAGATAAAGTGGTGGAATCTGACTGTGTATCAGGCTGTAGATACATTATTAATATATATTAATAATATATAATAATGTACTTGTTCAGATTTAAAAATAGGAAGATTTAAAACATATAGGCTAGGCTATAGATCAAAGACATAAAGACTGTATACTCACAGTCTGACCCAGTAATAATATGTTTGGTGATTTGCACTCGAAAAGCAATGAGGTTAAAATACAGTAGATTTTAAAATGTTGGACATCTATTTGTATCTTGACTCAACAGCATTCAGTGACTTTATTTCAGCTACAAATGTAGTAAATTTAAAGACACTGGAATGCTGCACCATTGCTCACTCAGAAATATTAACATGTAATCCCTAATATTAGGCTATAGGAATTATGTTCCATCAGTGCGACCAATGACAGTGATGGAGATCATTAGTCACTGATACTACGCGTCTAAAGCTTCATACCGAGTTTTAAAATTTAAATAATTAGACATACACATTATGTGCAATAAACATTTCGGAGCTGCTCTAAAAGACTGACAGACTAACAGTCTGATCCTTGTGCAGTGTTATAAAAAATAATAAATATAAAAAGGACAGAGATTTGATTCTGAGCTGAGGGTGAATTCTCGCTGTGTAATATTTGAATGGGAAGATAAAAACTGATGTCCAAAGAAGTGATTGATGTGCATAAATTCAGTAACTTAAGACAGTCCTGAGTAACAAACTAATATCCAGCAGGATTTAGACTGTGACAGACGGTAAATCTCCGCTAATGAATGCGCTTCGATACAAGCTTTGACACAGACTGAATGAATGAGGAAATGAAACAGCGTGTAAGAGGGAGGAGACAGAGAAAAACAGACTCAGTTGCCATGGTGACTGAGTCAGAGTTTGATTTACCTCTCTTTCTGGAACTGAAACACCAGAGTTTCCCTCATTTCAGGGTTAAAATACTCAGAGTTTTCACTAAACCCGCTTTCTGGAATAGGCTACCCCTCTGGCTCCACTCGGTTTTCCAAACAAAGCAGTGTGTTGCCGCTCTGGCGTTATCTCGTGCTGCATTCAGCGCAGTCGGACATTGGAGATTCATGCTCGTAAAAAGGCAAATTGGCCATAACTTTTCTTTGAATTCATTGCTGCCAACTGGGGTGGCAGGAGGGGTGGCATGGCTTTCTTTTAGGGTGGCAGTTGCCACCCTGTGCCACCCCGGTAGATCCGCCCATGGAAGCATCAGTAAGTTACCTGAATGGGGAAGATTCCAGGTAGGATGGGACATGTGATACCAATCGCCCTGCAGTCATCCAGGAACTTGAGGAACGTGTCCGCCCTGAAGAACAGCTGGGTGATGACAAAGTCTGCTCCAGCATCCACCTTTTCCTTTAGGTGTCTGAGATCCTCCTCATAGCTCTCTGCCTCAGGGTGGCCTGTAGGGTAACCTGAACATACAAGCATATTTAAATTACTGACTGACACTTAAAATGGAGTTTTGCTTAAACTGCCTTCTATTGATCTGGAAGCTGAAAACATACCGGCAACACAGACGTCAAAGTAATCATCAAACTCTGATCGGATATGTTTAACAAGGTCGATGGCGTAGTTGAAGCCTCCCTCCTCTTCCTCCCAGTCTGTTCCCACTGGGTCTATGGAGATATCAGAATATCACACCTTAGTTGGCAGCTATATGTGGGTCAAAGACGTAGCATGTCAATTCTGGTGTCCAAAGCATATTTATGTTAAAAATATATAAATATTTCAAAACACTACATTATGTTACTCAACTCTCCCCTCTTTAGTTACTCATATGAGTATTCACTATAAGAAATGAAAATTTAAGGAGCTATTGAGCTCAAAAGTACCAAACTGTCCTTCCTGAGTAACGTCTCTGCTTAAATCCAAGTACAAAAATGTCAGAAATCTTAATAAAAGCATCAATTATCTACTGGGGCATAATTGTGTTAATGTTTGCAATGACATCTGCAAATATAGCTTATATAAATAGCTTATTTACATTTTAACGCAAGAAATACTTTTGTCTCCATATTTGGATTTCCATAATGTCCCTCCTGGGTAACAGACATACAGTGGCTATATATTACCATATTTTGATTTGGATAGTCATGTGACAGACTGTTGCATCAGCCAGAAGATTCTGAAGGACCCCCAAAACACATTACGAGGTCAGAAAGTCTCTCTTAAAATGTTGATATTTTGACCTTTTTGGTCACTGTTGCGTTATGTCCTCAAATCATGTGTCTTTCTGGATAAATCTAATAAAACATTTATGATGTTTATATATTTAAAAACGACCTATTTCATGTGAAACATGACATTGATGTGTTGAAGTTTAAGTTGTAGTTTTCCACAGTAGGCCTAGTTAAAGCTGATTATAACAAGGGAAAATTGTTTTTTTTTCCTTCCTGGATAACGGTATGTCCTCCCTGGATAACAAAGATCTTCTGTTACCCAGGACATGTCCTCTGTTATCCAGAATGGACATGTTTATCAATACAGATTTGTATTAGTATCTGTAGTTTTTTTAGGCATTGACCTGATATTGTTATATTATATTAATAACAATATTATGTATTTCTTTAACTTTTATGGCATTTTCTGTTATTTATCTTGAATTCATCTGATTCAATGAACACAGGTCATTATCATAGATTTTTATGAAGTTATTGTCCAAAAATGAACCAATAATAATCCTATAATCTAATATTTATGTTTTTAATAAGGTTTTAGTATAGTTTTCAATGTATCAGGGTCAGTTTTGTTCTTCCAGATGCTGCTATCTAATAAAGAGAGGCAGAGACTATACAGGGCCAGGAAGAATGCTGATCCACAAGCTAGGGCTGAATATCTTGAGGAAAAGAGAGCAAGGTATTGTGATTTAGTAGTGAAGGCAGATTAGTAAAAAGGAAAAAAAAAAAATCAAAATAGGTTTAGACTCATTGCAAATGGCTTCGATGTTTTAGTTAAAACCCTCCTGTTATGTTGTGGGTCAAATTGACCTGTTTCAAAGTTTAAGAACACAGAAAACATGTTTTTATTAAGTTTTGGACCATGAAACTGTTTCTGCTGGACTTGATTAGTGTAATGAACATGTAAATGAAAAATCACGGCAGTAATAATGGAGGCAGGGTAAAAATATCACATTTCTTGCAAATCGAGACACAAGAGAAGAGAATGACAGTCCAGGAGGCTCTGGAACATATCCTTGATCAGGATAGTGAAGTTGAGGAGGAACTGTCTGAAAATAAGATGATCTTGAGATCAACTCTGATCATGATGATGAATTTTCAGATGATGAGAGTATTGACCAACAACCATCAACTCCAAGAGAAACATTCATATCAAAAAATGGCCAAATAGAATGTTGAATGCCTCATTTTGCCAGTGTACTAAAAGAAATCAGTTTGAAAGTTATTTTTTAATGAAAAACGAGTGAATTCTCATAAGAAAACCACGATCTGTAAGGGGTGAAACACTTGATTACATTAAATAATGATTACATTAATGTCAACTGAGCTAACGATAATGTTTATAGAGAAAAATATATTTACCTCCGCCAAGGAGGTTATGTTTTCGGCAGCGCTGGTCTATTTGTTCGTTAGTCTGCAAAATAACTCAAAAAGTTATGAACGGATTTTGATGAAATTCAGGAAAGGTGGATAATGGGACAAGGAACAGATGATAAAATTTGGTGGTGATAAGTTGAAGCAAAGTGGATAAAATAATAAATAAAGTCTATGGTCTTCTCTTTTTGGCATGGAACAGTCTGATCAACAGCAACTAATGAACCCATTTCAGTATAAATATCCAACTATATTACATTAATTGTGATGAAAATGTTGTTTTCCATTCCCGTTACCCAGGAAGGACATTTTCCATGGGATTATCCATGATTGACTGAAAATGTTAATTGCATTTCTAAAATGAATTCTTTTTGTTGAGTTGTATACAGAACACTAATAAAGATAGAAAGTGCCTAAATTGGCATTTTTAGCAAATTTGATTAATTTTCAATTTTCAAATCCTTATTCGTCTTTGACCCATGTAATAAGCATCTGCAATACTCTATTGCCCCACTTCCACTTCATGTTTCAGCTAAACTCGACTCACTACTGGAATCAGGTCTGTTTCTCCAATTTGTTTTCCACTGCAGATAGCCCCCCTTAAGTGTAGGCGGGATTATCAGCTGATTGCCCTAGTGACGCTGTGTGAAACTGCCGTGACATCATCTCCAAAGAAGTCAAGGTGAGTAAAGCCATGCTGTGACACAACAGCAGGATCAGAATTTGAAAAGCCTGATACATTTTCTAGTACTTAGTTTGGTTATGTGAGCTGTCATAAATGACCCATTTAACTCTGCTAAAACACCGAAAGCACAAAGCAGTGTGATTACATGAACAGTCAATAAACCTAAAACATGTCTAAAAGAAAAGAAACAGCAGTGTGCCTTTTAACTCGGGATGCTCCAATCTGATCTCAAATATTGGTACTGGTTGATCAAGTCATTTTTTAACTGATCAGGATCAGCTAAACTGAGCCTGATAGAGCTCTGTTGTTTTACATCAGCTGTCACACAGGTGTTTTTTCTCACTAACCTTTCATGCACAGCAACTCTCCAACTCTTCGCAGTCTGCCTCACCTCTACTCTGCTCTCCCTTGGCTCACTACTTACACACTGCACTGAACTCTACTGTAGAGGCTGCAATAAACTCTGACATTTTCTGACAGTGTTTACATTTAGCTTTGTTTGTCCCATAAAGTGCCTAGGGGTGTAGTGCTATTCAAGCACTGGAACGTTTCAAAAGTTATGTAACTGCTGTTCCTACAAAGTTTACATACATTATTCAACTGTAACTGACCCACAAACAAGTTACTCTGCTTGTCTTAACAGGACAACAATGTGCCAGCAGCACTGGTTGTCAAGAGTTTACAAACTATGAGCCACCACTGATGAGCTCTGAGAGACTCCACTGCAAGAGTGTAGTTTTTGTTACTACACAGTGGGGGTGTTAAATTAGGGATGTCAAATTATTGCATTAATTGCGAATAATTAATTACAGCCATATTTAACGCGCTATGTTGATCGGGTTAATCTAATTTTTAATCTCTAACTTTCCTGTTTCTGTATGCCACAGAGTTGCCTTTTATAAAATCCGTCTGTAGTCATACGATTGGGCTTCTTTTTGCTTGAGTTGTGGGAGAGGTGCAGCGCTACAGAGCATGGCCCAGCATCAGCGTTGATGACTGTCCCCTGCTTTGGTGGTCTGCTCACTCAGGAGCCTATGCAAAGCTGTCTGCCCTCGCACACAAGTATCTGACCTCCCCAGCAACCTCTGTGCCTTGTTTGCCGAAAAATTCGGGACAGTCCCGAAATCCAAGCAGTTGTCCTGAATCCTGAATCCTGCCCTGATTGTCCCGAAAATTACACTAGAGCAGAGTCTGGAGTAGTTATTGCCCGATAAAACATTAAAAACTGATCATTGTGGTTGAGTTGTCATGCAGCTCCCACCGGCTGCACATTGGCTGCAGCAGTTCTTACATGAATTATGGGTGTTGTAGTTTGAAGAAGAGGAGAAAACATCGCAAGTTGCAGCTGCAAGGACAGGGAAAGCACAGGCAGCCACAAGAAGGAGTGATTTGCACATTGCAGTGCAGCCTCTTGTTCTAACTGTTCAAAACTGTTCTATAAACTGATAAAGTTATAACAAATATACCAGGTGTCTGTACATATAATGTTGCGTTAATCTGCAGCTATGCTTTTAATGAAGCTGACATGTCATGACAGGCACGGACCCCCCAGGTGGTCGAGACTGTAGGTTGCAGCACTCTTTATTGGGACTAATCTCAAAAACAACAGAATGTAATGGCTAGGTGTACTGCATCTGTGTTCAAGTGTGTTATTGTTGAAAACAATAAATATGACTTTATAAAACCACTTTTTGTAATATATATCAATCTTTTGATCATCTGCCACAATAATGTAATGAATTTAAATGAAAATACCTCAAGTTGAGCTAAATTGGCTTTTCTCAGCAATTTTGAGATGAGATTAAAAACGAGATTAATTAGATCAATTAATTACAGATCATAATTAATTAATCTCTCCATTTTTTTAATCTCTTGACAGCACTATATTATATATATGAGGTTTTATGTACCACTTTACATCTTGTCTGCATCAATTTATAGTAGGAATGCCTTTTAATTTCATTTTTAAGTTCTGAGCTCCATGTGTTTAAGAGCTGAGGCCGAGTGCCACTGGGCTATATGACCACAATATCATATCACGATATGGGTCATTTCATATCCCGAAAACGATACATATCATGATATAGCACATTTTTATCCATTGAATAAAAAAGTTGCCCGCTGGGTCTCTGTGGGGCTGAGCCATCAGAGTGTGCAGCGCAGAAGAGACAGACAGCGGTGGAGTTATATAAACTTGTTATGTTACTGTAAGTGCCGTAAAAGCTTTGCGTATTAAAAAGCTAAGAAGAGTAATTTATCAGTGTGATCCGTGCAAAAGATGGACAGACACCAAATGACGAAAAATATTGCCGTAAAAAGTGTAATTTGCGTCACAATGATATAAATGATAGAGCAAAATATGAAACGATAGACATTTTTCTCTCGTCACACTATATATATCGTCATACTGCACAGCCCTACCCGCAGCCAAACACCACACACCATAAACAACAGCAAAACTCTGATACTGATATCCATACAACTTCCATTAAAAGCCTTGTCCCAATTAAATGCCCAGTCCTTTTTATTAGCTGAGTGTAACTACACATTTTAACAAATAAAGGCCAGTCTGGTTGCCAAGCAGTTCCTTTTTACATAAGTTCCTTGGATTTATAAAGCCTGACTGTTGACTACCCACTTCAGCTACCATTAGCTGTATAGATCACACATACAAATATAAATGTTTAAACTTTAGTCAATGTGGAATGCTACATATTGTTAGCTTGGTTTATGTCATTTTACTAAAACCATGAGCACCTGAGAAGACCATGACTCATTCAGATTTACTGGCATGATGAAAAAAACAAGTGGTTACTCACTGCTTCTGAAGCTGTCATAAAGTCAGAATATGTCAGAATGAGGCCATTCCTCGATACCCGTTAAGTTATTCATATTTCTTAACTCCGTAAGGGTCCACTGATCAAAAGAATCAAAAGTGTTTCTCATAGAAATTAATCCAAAGTGGCGCTGTTTCGGGATGCCGGGTGCCATAATCCTTGGGTGCCGTTAAACAACTGTGATAATATAACACATAATTTATATGTTAACTTGAGGCCTAATTTTTATACTAGTAATATTCATACTGGTTCAAATTAACAATTTGATCGGATTTCCCATCTTTGCTAAGCAATAGCTATGAGTAAAAGGAATTAAAGGCCTGTCCCAAATATACTGTTACACTCCTCTTTACTGAGAACTGCTGGCAGAATGCGGTAAACTGTTATGTTGTGACAGGAGCCTCGAGAAACTATGGAGTGAAGAATTCCCTCTTTATTTACACATTCTCCAACCACTCTGAATCACAAAGGAGTGAACTACATGTTACAACCAGTCCTGTAATTAAGAATGTAACAATGTCATCTCTCCTACCTCCCCTTAGTGCCATGATGTTCTTGAGGCCCAGGTGCTTTGCTTTGGTCAGGTGGCCAGTAATCTTCACTTTGGTCTGGTTGCAGCAGGTCAGGTGGAGAATGCTTTCCAGGCCACAATAGTTAACAGCTGTGCTGGCAATCATCATAGATGAGGTTTCTTTGTCGGAGCCCGGGTCCCCTGCTGGGTGCCAGGTAATGTCGATGAACAGTGGCCCTCCGCTGCCCATACGGTCAAATCTGAAGATACATGAAAAAATGCTTCAAAGAAATTGTTCAGCTGTTTCTTAGACATTTTTTGAGTGTTTATTGATAATGCTATGTTGGTTTGAATTTTTGATATTTATTTCAAACATGTAAAAAAAAAGACATGAACATACAAACAGACAGACAGAAAGTAATATTTGTAAATAATGAAAAGCATAATGTAAAAGCAATTGTCAAAATATAGTTACTTTGATTAACACAGCTGAAGAGGAGCAAGAGGAAGTATAAACTTATTAAATCCCACCCCTTCTCTATAAGTCACTGAATGAACAGAAACAGACAGCTTCCTTACATAGGTAAACCTATACCTTACATTTTTCTATGCAGTTTTTATTACCATTTAACATTGTCACACAAAAATAACCCTAGTGAATATACTGTGTAATATTAATTACCAAATATCTATCTTACAAACTACATACCTGTCTTAGTATATAATATAAATAACCAATTATCCATGGCTCCCAAATATAAACCAGTCTAAATGTATGATATATGTTACCAATTATCTTTGCTTAACAAAAAATATTAATATTACATATCTTAATCAACTTGTCCTTCAATATTTTTATATATTAATAAATGAAAAAATATACAAAATATGAATATACATTTTCCAGCAAATGCTGATCAAGTATGATGCTGATTATTTTATTTTTTATCACCCTCTTTTCAGATTAAAATGGGCCACTGTAACATATAAGGAAACTAAACTCATTCACTCAACATTTTGCTGCAATAATTATGGAAAGCCTCTTGAAGCTACTGGTCTACAATCGTTGGACTAATTAGGCGTCCAGAGGACATGGAGCTGGTGCTGAGACCTAGTTATTCTTAAAACAGCCCTACAACTTTTCAGTAATCCTTTGACCATGTCCTTGTGCGCAGCCTTTGTTGAATCGAGGCAAGTCATTTTCCTGTATAAAATATTGCATTCAAGTCCTGATGAATTGCACATGCCTTGAGATGAGATTGACAGCTCCACTGGCTGTGCGGGGAGGAAAGAATTCCAGCGAGAACCAGCGGTCTCCGGACTCCGTCCTCCTGCGCATCTTGTCCCGCAGCCTGTCTGATCGGTCTGCGTCTAGCACCGGCGTGGAACATCGTGAGCTCTCCTTGGAGCTCTCCCCGCCGCTGTTGCTGGCCCCGCTGGAGTCGCTCTTACATGACTGCCAACTACCGTCCCCTCGCGGAACCTGGTTCACCATGGTAGCAGACTATACTGAGGAGAAAAGAACACACAGAACATGTCTTCCTGACTCTGTTCTGTCAATAACATACAATCTTGAGCTGTAACGTTACATGCACCATGGGCAACAAATGTCACACCAAACCCTGTTCAAAAGTACGGTTTGTATTGTTGACTGGCTTTTTGACAACGTAACGTTACAACCTCATACAGCAAAAGCTGAACATCTCTTTACAAAGAAATCACAATACTCTACAAATAAGGGGCAAGTTAAAATTTCAGTTACACGTGTACGATATGCTTGCAGGTTTCTGTGCAGGATCCATTTGGAGAGCACAATATCCTACCTGGTCCTTTTGCAGTAAGGGTAAACTGATGTATAACAGCTGCTGATGATAACTCTACATCCCAAACACACTAACACGAGCCACTCGTTTTATACCCAGCTACACGTTTACTCATGCGCACAAACGCAGGTAAAAGAATGTAAATAAACATCTATGTAGAGCTTGCTAGCGTTAGCTCTGTTAGCTGAGCACAGCTAACGTTAGCTCCACACCTCGCGAGCGGCGTTAGCTCATTGGTCCCTAAATTATAAGAGAAAAAACTGAAGTAGCTCTGGCAACGTCCTTTCACACCGAGCTCGAAGCTAACACAGGTTACGGTCTGTTTACGCACGTGTTAAAGAGCAAACGCTGCGTCTCTCACCTCTCCCAGCCGGTTGTCTTTGGGCTGGCGTGTCGGAGTCTGTTCCCCCCTCACAACAGCTATGATTACAGCGAGGGACCTACAAATGGGGTACCTCGGTGTATCACATACAGTGAGGCTTCAAAGAGACGGTGTTGCACTCGTCACAACACAATTCATGGAATGAAAGGGTAGTTCACTTACTCCGTACGTGGGTTCAAGACGCTATACAGAACTTTTCTCTATTTTATTTTTTGAACCTAACTTTAGCTCAAAAATGTAAGGCCCGACTCGTGCACTTGACACTTCTGAGTTAGTTTCTCACGTAACATATACATATTCCTGCTTGCTAAATAATTTTGCCCATTGGTATCATGTGCTTGTTAGTTTTGTTAAATTCAGTTGAAATAATTGCACATTCCTCTCAGACACAAAGATCATAACAAAACGTTCATAAAGTTAAAAGTGAACTTTTTTAAGGAAGGCCCTTTTCACCAAATGCAATATGGGATATCCCTGTATTTAGGGGAATGACAATTGCGCGGTATTCGATAGCAAGATAGATAGACACTTTATTATCTCCGAGGGAAATTAAGACACCCAGTGGTTTATTACACAGCACATAAAAAAACACAGATACAGATAGTGATAGAGAGTATAAGCGAAATAATGAAATTATAAGAATAAAAAACATACAGCAGTGAAATGATAGTGTCGTCCCCGAGCTACTACAGAGAGATGTTACTACAGTAGATATGATTGTGGTGCAAATGTAGGTGGTAAACAGTGCAGGTATTGCAATGTAAGGTGATTAAAGTGGAAGAGCAGTGCAGGAGTAATGAATACTTTCCAATTTAAGATACATATATGTACAGATGCCAATGCAAATACAGATTTATTTTGCACAATTATGAAATCAGTTCCTTGCCAAATTAATTGGCTTTCGTTGCATTATCTGAAAAAATACATAGGACATAATTTCCCCATCCATTCGTGCGTGCATTTTAAGAGTTTATGGTGCCTTTATTAAAGAAAATAGGATTGTGCGTAAATTACACGCATTTTTGACTATTTGGAATAACCTTCTCCCTTTGGCGTCACATGACACTGTAGGAAACGGCCAATGTTGCGTTTACTTGCCCTGGGAAATATATATTTTAAACATAACCGCAGTATTATGAACATAATGAGCACATATTTTAAAATCAAGGACACTGCTATAGCTTTTTACAATAAAATTTGTGCGATATACCACCCACTAAATATGTTTTCAGGTTCTTCCAGCGATTTCGATCTTTCCAATCGAAGAAAAAGTTTAACGTTTGTAACCACAGTCCCTGAACGCCACATGACACAACAACGAAGATGGCCTGTTGTGGAAACTGTTTTTGTTGCCAATGTTGCTGCAGAGAAGGAGAGACGCGGACACCCGAGGAACTGGTAAGGAACGATAAACCATCTGGTCAAAGCAGGGATCTCTCTATTTTATGATCAGATATTTTCCCTCTGAATTTCTCCTGAGCTTTGCTCTGTGCCCAGTTGTGTGGCTTGCTTGCTCCACCCTGCTCCACTGTGTTCTGGTGTCTCATAGCTTGCAAACAAGTAACAGTGACCTTTAATCTTTTCGCAATTTCGAAACTGGCAATAATTCTCTTTACACTGTAACTTCGCCTCATGGGGTTACTGTTTGTAGTTTTTACGATGCTTATGGAAAGAACGCCCTTGTACCAAACTCTGCTTTCACTAATCTGGCAGTTTAGGGTTTTCTTATAAACCCACCTATCCATCCTTAACAACATTTAGACGTTTTATGGCTTACCAGAATCATTTTGGCATTCACGCTAAGTATTTTGTGTTTAACGTTACACTAACAACATATATACCAAAGGTCATCTTCCATCCATCTTAGTTTAACTTTTGTTAATTTTAAACGCTTGGGAGATAATTAGCCTAATATGTCGACTTTACCTGTACATGTAATCATGTCTTTAAGCTATGTGATCTTCCTCTCGATTAGGTGTTTACATTTGCAAAATAAGTCAACTTTAAATTTATTCAAATCTGAAAGTGGCCTGTTCCACTAACCATGCAGTAATGGAGATACCCTGATAATTTACTAATTTACCACTTATTTACTTCTTACTTCCTTCTTTGATGGCAAAGTTAAGCAGTAAATGTGCAGTCAAGTAAGTAGCTGCATTCTGGTAAGTCTCCATGTTGTTGGCATTCAGTGAAGGACTTGTAGTCTGTGGCTGGCTTAATTTTGTGTGAATTGTTTCTGCTGTGCTGTATGTGTCCCTTTATTGATTACATTGTACTTAGCTTATTCCTTTTTTTCCACAAGACAATCCTTGGGGAAATCCGAGATGAAGAAGATGAGATTCTACCCAGGAAAGACTATGAGGTGAGAAACATGTGAAAAACCATCATAAGGAGAAAGATTTCTGGCAAACGTCGATGGTTTCAAGCTTCTCCTGGTACAGATGAGAGTCATTGGATGTCTGACCCTGGTCTGACCCAGGTAGTAGTTACACGTTATATGTTTTGGCTTTGACAGAGCTTGGATTATGACTGCTGCATCAGTGAGCCCTATGTGGAGATCCTGGAGGGGATGGACAACAGGGTGAGACAAGTTAAAAATGTCTTTTGTAAAGTCATTGCTCAGATATGGATAACATATCTACAGAGCACTCAGATGAGATTCGATTCGGGTGTCTTCACCCTATGAAATCTTAAAAAGGAGGAATATGATGTAGCCTACTGGAAAAGTGAAACTGTGGAAGATGCTTGTTTATTGTTTTGTGCTATATTTGATTGAGGATCTACACAGGGCTTCTGATAATAATAGTGACAGGCAAACAAAGTCTTATGGAGCTTGGGGCTATCTTTCTGTTTGTGCTGAGGAGATGCAAAGCTTTGGGGCTTTTAACATGGCAAACACAGCGACATCTGGTGGCTTGCAGAACAAGGAGCAGTCCCTCAAGCAAGGTTGAAGCACCATTACACCTTTATGTTGTAAAAGTTTTAGTCTCATATGTTCAATAACAGGCATACCCAGCATGCATTTATGATCAGATGTGCTGCATTAAATAATGTGGGTGGTATTAAATAGTGTTGGTGGTATTGTGATGGTATTGTGCAATGTTACAGTAGAATCATTAATGAATGCCTTGTCCAAAATCCTGCATTTTTGCCGACACAAGCTCTTTTCACTGTGATCTTATGTGTTTTAAATTTATTGTTGATATACAGTAGATGATGTGAAAGAACCACTTTAACACGTTTTCTTGGAGTAGTGCAAACTATCTTAAAAACTACACAGCTTAGAGGTAGAGCAGGTCATCCTCTAATCGAAAGATCAGCTGTTAGATCAGTGTATGTAGTCTGCATGTCAAAGTATCTTTGAGCAAGATACTGAACCCCAAATTACTCCCAATGGCTGTTCCATCGGTGTGTGAGTGAGTTAAAAACTGAGTAGCAGGTGGCACCTTGTATGGTAGCCTCGGCCACCAGTATGTTAGTGTGTGCGTATGGGTAAATGTGACTCGTAGTGTAAAAAGTGCTTTGAGTGGTCAGATGACTAGAAAGGCGCTATACAAGTGCAGGTCCATTTACCATTTACTCAGGTAGTGTGCTTACCTAAGTATGTTTCAAGAAAAATGGAATAATTTATGTATCAAAATTATACAGAAACGCTATGCGCCCTCATCAATCACTGTAGAAGCAATCATATCATACAGATGTTGTTGAGAGCATAGAAACTACATGCTGGTGGACACAAACATAAAATGGGGATATTTGTATTCTGTTGGTATTTACTGTTGGATCAGGGTCATATGACAAAAACAACTGAGAACTAAAAAATTGAGAAAAAGATTCATAGATTTAAATTCATGATAAAAACAAAGTCAGTTTACAAATTTAATTCTCAGTTTAAGATATAATATGCAAAATCTTTGTATTAATATCTTTTTCATCTGCCAATAGAAAGCCAAAAAGTATGAAGCAATGCGGTGGATGATGATGTTTGCTATTGGAGTCACAGTGGGTCTGGTAGGTGCATTTGAGATATCTTGGTTTTCCTTGTTAGATTCCAACATATTGCAGATGACCAGGGAATTTTATCTTCATGTCTCTTTCAGGTGGGCCTGTTTGTGGATTTCTTTGTGCGCTTCTTGAGCAAAATCAAATTCACTCTGGTTGGCGATTGTATCCTTCAGCACACCTCTGCAGATTGAAACATGGAGTAACAAACAGCATAATTCACCGCACAGCAGTGTTCAATGATCGACAGAAGCTTTTATGGAAATTGATACTCAGAGTCCACTCAGTGATGTGCTGTCTATAACAGTGTTAGGGCTATTGTTAGGGTTGCTGTTAGTATAATGTGATTAAAACATCGTAATGTTATGAAAATAAAGTTAGAATTTGGGGAAAATAAGTCACAATATTACAAACATACAATTACAGTAATTCTATTAGGAAAAGTGATAACATTACCTAAGAATCATAATTATTGTAATATTTTAAGGAAGACATTTTTAAATTATTACAACCTCTTCTCATAAAAAAATTACTCTTGTGCTTTAACCTTAAAACCTCAAGTAAATTCCTAGTCCCCTTTACTAGCCAAGTGTGGCTACACATTTTGGCAAATAAATGCCTGTCTCAATTAGATGCCTGGTCTGGTTACCAAGCAGTTCATTTTTTTTTTTTAGAAGAAGTTCTACGGATGTATAAAACCAGGTTGTCGGCTACCTCAAATTATGTGTCCATTCCTCAATTACCCTGTAAGCTATTCTTATTCCTTTAGTCCATAAGCCTCCTCAGATCAATAGAATCACAAGGGTTTTCACAAAAATTAACCTATCCCAGCTGACATCGGGCGAGAGGCAGGGTACACCCTGGACAGGTCGCCAGACTATCGCAGGGCTGACACAGAGGCAGACAACCATTCACGCTACGGACAATTTAGAGTTATCAATTAAACTAGTCCCCAAATTGCATGTCTTTGGACTGTGGGAGGAAGCCGGAGTGCTCGGAGAGAACCCACGCTGACACGGGGAGAACATGCAAACTCTGCACAGAAGGGCTCCGACACCCGGGATCGAACCGGCAACCCTCTTGCTGTGAGGCGACAGTGCTAATCACCACACCACCGTGCCACCAGTGCTAACCGCCATCTGAACTCAAAGATCTAAAACATTTTCTATACACACAAAAGACCAATTCCCTCAAATATTGTTCACAAATCTGTCTAAATCTGTGTTAGTGAGCACTTCTCCTTTGCCGAGATAATCCATCCCACCTCACAGGTGTGGCATATCAAGATGCTGATTTGACAGCATGATTATTGCACAGGTGTGCCTTAGGCTGGCCACAATAAAAGGCCACTCTGAAATGTTCAGTTTTATCACACAGCACAATGCCAGAGATGTCGCAACTTTTGAGGGAGCACAGGAGTGTCCACCAGAGCTGTTGCCTGTGAATTGAATGCTTATTTCTCTACCATAAGCCGTCTCCAAAGGTGTTTCAGGCAGTTTGGCAGTACATCCAACTGGCCTCACAACCGTTGTGACAGCAACCAGACAGCGTGTGTGGCGTCATGTGGGTGAGCCGTTTGGTCGCGGTGGGGTTATGGTATGGGCAGGCGTATGTTATGGACAACGAACACAGGTGTATTTTATTGATGGCATTTTGAATGCACAGAGATACCGTGACGAGATCCTGAGGCCCATTGTTGTGCCATTCATCCACAACCATCACCTCATGTTGCAGCATGATAATGCACAGCCCCATGTTGCAAGGATCTGTACACAATTCCTGGAAGCTGAAAACATCTCAGTTCTTGCATGGCCAGCATACTCACCAGATATGTCACCCACTGAGCATGTTTGGGATGCTCTGGATCGGCGTATACGACAGCGTGTTCCAGTTCCTGCAACTTCGCACAGCCATTGAAGAGGAGTAGACCAACATTTCACAGGCCACAATCAACAACCTGATCAACTCTATGCAAAGGAGATGTGTTGCACTGTGTGAGGCGAATGGTGGTCACACCAGATACTGACTGGTTTTCCTGACCCCCCCAATAAAGCAAAACTGCACATTTCAGAGTGGCCTTTTATTGTGGCCAGCCTAAGGCACACCTGTGCAATAATCATGCTGTCTAATCAGCATCTTGATATACCACACCTGTGGGGCAAAGGAGAAGTGCTCACTAACAAAGATTTAGACAGATTTGTGAACAATATTTGTGGGAAATGGTCTTTTGTTTATATAGAAAATGTTTTAGATCTTTGAGTTCAGCTCAGGAACAAAAACACAAGTGTTGCGTTTGTATTTTTGTTCAGTGTATAAATGTCTCTTAGCTCTAAGGTAACTAAGAGACAACGATTCTTAGTTTTAGGTTCACACCAGGCCCCCAGGAAATGTGCTGGACTTTGAAGACACAGTAGCCAAACATAGATGTATAGTAATATCTAGATACCAACACCAAGAGTTGCTCGCCTGGCGCATATGCCAAAAAAAAAGTTTTTTGGTTACAGGTTTACTTCTGCGCTGTGCGGCTCGCTGAATATATGCAGTAGTGTTTCTCCTGCTGGCCCTGTTCCTGCTTGGCTTATAGACTTTACATGGCAATGACATCACATATTTTTAAATAGTTTTTCTCGGCTCAAGAAAAGTTTTTCAAATATGAAACCTCCATGAATCAAAACTCATAATACAAGCAGTTTGACAGATGTCTCTTTTATAGTGGTGGCCTATGGGGCTACAGGGGATTTTGTTTCACTGCCATACTGCCAGTGGCCACTGGGAAAAACTGGAGGGCTGAGTAGCATTCCTGGGGGCCGTTGGCCAGTCTGTGTAACTAAAACCTCTGGGTCCATCACATGGTTCCGTGGGGCCCAAAATACTTTTTTTCCATAGACTTACATTGCAAAAAAGGTGTCTGTAAATCAGTGGATATATTTTTTGTAGCATCACAAGCCCCACAAAATGACTCATTTCACTATCAGGATTTGATCCATTTAGTTCAACATTTTTATCCCCATTCAAGTTAGCAGAGCGTTACACTGAAGTTAACTGTTCGGCCGGCAAAGCCTCTTGTGCACCTGCCCTATGGGACCAATGATGTGGAAGATCCAGGTAATTTTATGTCTGCAAAGTCAAACTTTTTTGGCTTCATGCACCACTTACCAGCTTTCATAGGAATGAACAAGGCCCTGCCTCCAACACTGTATGCAAGTCTCTTTGTTAGGGGTGGAAATCCCCAAAACGATATTAACAGGATACTGAAGTCATAATACAATATTATTGCAATTTTAAATATGTTGCAATATGCTGAGTATTGCAATAAAATATATTTACTTTAAATTATATCCCCAAAGGAAAATTCCATCAGAAACTGTTTTATCTATCTATCCTATTTATCCCAGCTAGAAACACAGCGACAGGTCGCTAAAAAACACCCAAATTTGTTGGCTGAGGGTCGCACATGAGTGACATCAACCCTTGTAAATCTTTGCCTCCTGTTCACTTTCATTCAGTGTGAGCTGAGCTACAAGTAAAACATTTGCTTCTGATGGCAAAGCAAACTCACATCTTTGCATCATATGGAACTTTGTGGAACTCTGACCAGCGAAGTCACAGCCTCAACCAACGGCACACAAGTATAAGTGGAAGAGATGTTGATGGTTGCCTTGTTCAACCAGCTGATATTGTTATTGATATTGAAAATACTAGGGCTGTAGTCAACCAAAGGAATCCTTGGTCGACTAAGGTCGCACATAATCATCAACTACTCGATTACTCGTGGGGAAAAAAAGTCTGCACGTTATTTTTACTTCTACGGTGGTGTGTCTGTGTCTGTGCAGTTACACCTCCTAAACACTAGGTGGCGGTGGAGGACTCTGTTAAGTGTTGTAAAATTTAATTGATTCAAAACACATTAAATATGGCTTAAAACAATTTCAAACACAAGTACACAAATTGGCTTCACTATAAATCGCAGCATTGACACCCAAACACTTGTCTTTATTGGGACACATTTCCCCCACCAATACAACATGCTAACGTTATTAGCACAAGTCTATGGCTTTTTACATTGTATAAATTAGCCTAGCGTCTTGTGATCTTTTCCTCTTCTCATATAAAACCAGAGACAACAGCAACATTAAACAAAGGTAACGTCACACAATTTGGCTGCCTTACATCTCACAAGATTCACCGACAAAACAACCGTCTTATACTAAACACGTTTTCCAAGCAAATATAACATGCTAACGTTATTAGCGCCAGCCTGTGCCATTTTACATTGTATACATTAGCCTTGCAACCAGCGATCTTTCCCTTGTCTTATATGAAGCCAGGATAAATCCCAAAGTATAAATCCCTGAAGGACAGATCACATACAAGACTTAAAATGCTACTTTACTTTACTGTCTTCACAATTTATTGTTTATTATCTGTGAAATACATTTAAATACAAGCTTCGTTTCCACTGAGGGAAATGGTTTCAGCTTACATAAACTCACAGAAGGTCTGCGTCACCACGACTCTGAGCGTAGGGTGGGCGAGTTCAACTTCCTGTCAACAACAGGGGTGTTTTGAAAACATCCCCATCTTCATAGGTAACGTAATATGTACTTGTAATATAATTTATATAATTAAAAAAAACAATAGTTGGCATTGTGTGACAATAAGATATTGCCACCCAAAATATCGTGATACCATGCTGTATTGATTCCCCCCCACACTCTATACATCCATGGATTATACACGAATGTAAACATAGTTATGAATATTAAATGAAATTCCTGCCAATATATCCTCCTAAACCCTACACACTGAATCTTTAAGACTTGATTCTCATAACAGTATCTTAATTAACACCACAGATTATTTTAACTTCATTCTTGAAATCTCCTGACTTTTTTCCTCTTACAGTAATTCTATGTACTGCTTTACCAGGATAGTACAATATGTAGGCCTGCAGTTTTTCATTTGGTTTTGTGTTCTGCTTTCACTCAGTAAATGTGCAATGTGTGAAGATTATTAGTGGTCCCCTTGCACAGTTAAATGCAGAGTAGAGTAGCACCTGCTGGGATACAGCAAGGTAGCCATCATTCTCCGTTCATTACAATATGTTCTGAAAATAAACCAGCTGTCAAATGTACATTATCATTGTGTTTGAACATTGTTGTAATGCTGCGGTAACATAATTCCCCAAAGAGACAGGTTTATCCTCAGTGTTGGTGTTTTTTTAACTTGAGCTGAACACCTCCAGCTATAGAGAAGTGCAGTGATAAAGGCTGTCTCCCTCTGTCTCTGCTGGAGCTCCTGGCTTTCAACATGACCTTTGTCTTCATTGCCAGTGTGCTAGTCCTCGTCGAGGTAAGGCTACTCAGATACAGTAGGTATTCAAATTTCAATTTTAGTGATTTTCTGCTGGCAATTAGCATCTGTGATCTGGACTTGAACTTTAACTGATCACTGTTTCCTCCTGAAACAAACAAACAAAAAAACAAGTTCAGGTAAAAACCCCTTAAGATTTTAAGAAGAACAATTAAGTTCTAGCATGAGGTCTTAAGCCACTGGTGAGAAAAGTCCCTACATAAACAAAGAACGAGTCAGACATAACTGTCTGCTGGGCAGGGGGGCATTCCATCAAGCAGGGTAAAGGCAAATCCAGGTTTAAATGGCCAAGTCTGGCTAATGTGAGCCAGAGTTCTGTTCCATCAAAGTGGCTAAGATTAGCCTGACATCGGTAACCATGGAAACCATGGTTCTGGCTAAGCCTGATACATCAAGCTAAACTCCGGTTTCCATTCCATCAAACTCAGCCACAACTCCGTTCCATCAAAGTGGTTAACCTGAATCCCAGCCTAGTAACCATGGTAATTTATGCTGCTGGGCAATCCTGGTTTGTAGCAGGATTAAGGTGAGGATTAGCTCCATCTATGATCAAAAAATGTTCAATAGACAAGAACAGACACCTAAAAGACAGTTCTGCCAGTGCTTTTACACACTCACAACTGTCGTGTAATGATAAAATAATATGTAGATCATAAAATATATAACATAATTAATAAAAAAGAATTAACTATTAAAAAACAAATTAAAATTAAAAAAAAATAAGATCATTTTAAAAAAAAACTTACACAGTAAAGCCAAAATCAATTTAATTAACAAAAAACAACTATCATAAAATGAAACAAAAAAAAGATTGTACATGAATATGTGATTGCCCTCCCATCCCCAGTCTGTTTTCAATTGGCTAGCAAATTCACAGCCAATTAAGGTCAACTGACAACGGCCAGAGAAGGAGAGGGACACACCCAGAAAGACAGAGAGAGAGTAAATTAGGAAATAATGGCATGCCCCTTTATCGAGGATCCTGTTGATGACGAGGCCCACATTGTTCAGTGGGCCTTCCAACCACCTCCAGCCCCAAGGGTCTTCCAGGACAGGACTAACCCATTGATACAGACGGACTCCTATCTGTGGGAGAGGTACCAGTTCAGCAGGCAAAGCATAGTGTATCTGTGCAGTTTGCTGGAACCACACATTATGAAGGTCACACGCCGCAGCCAGTCTCTGACCACTGTGCAGTCAGTATGTATTGCACTGATGTTCTTTGCTAGCGGTACATGCCTCTGTAGTGTTGGTGATGCTGAGAGGCTAGGCAAGGCAGCTGTTTGCAGAGAGGTAAAAAGGGTGTATTTTCTATTTATTTTGATTATTTTTAGCATCAGCATACATCATGCATAGGGCTTGATTTGTTCACATCAACATATGGTTATCTTTTATATTTATGAATTAACCATGACACAAAGCAACCACATTAAAATGGGACACACACCATTGTGGTTTGTCTGTTCCTCATCCTATAGCACATTTAAGGGGATTTTCCTAAGTTTGATATAATTAGGGATAGATCTTACAATTGACTCCCAAATGATGAGAAATAGATCATTGATTCACTGTCACCTGCATTCACTTAATAGGTTCCCTCATCTCCACTGAATTTATGGATTTGCTACATTGAATTTTCTACAATCAATAGAAAAATGTAATGTGATTATTTCCTATAAACTCATCATTTCAGAAATGTCATAATCTACAGTCAGTTGTAGAGACATATATAGATGGATGCTAGATCACTACTCTGTCCCCTAACTGACCCCGGTCAAGAGAGAGAGACAGTCTGTCTGTCTCCAAGGACATCATGTGAAGACTATTCAAATCAGGACATTGACGTACTTCCTTCTTTACCCTGAGGCGCTAGTTTTATTACCAACTCTGCTTTGAAAAACAATGCACTCTTTTGATGACCACATTCTGTCACTTACATGTGACCCCGGGGAGAGACAAAGGTTCTATTACGACGGACTGAAACGTATGTGTCAGACCCGTGTGCCTCTGTATTACCGTGTAATGCACTTTGACTTAACATGGCATGGTTGGGTTCTGATATGAATGGTTCTTGGACCAAATGTTTTGGTATGTGGCATAACTAAATATTAATTTCAGCTCCCTAACATGTAGCCATATTGCTAACTCGTGGCGGAGTTAGGAAGAGTTACCGTAAAGAAGTCCACTATATATATATATATATATATATATATATATATATATATATATATATATATATGTATATGTATATATATATATATATATATATATATATATATATATATATGTATAGTGAAGATATAATTAGGTAGTATTAATCAACTTGTTGCATGACTATGTGTTCCTTCATTATGTTTATCATTATACGTTGTCATTGAATTAATCAGAGTGTGTGTATTTGACGTAGGCTAGCTGATATTATGGTATACTAAGTGTATTATGATTTAACATGAATCTGTGTGTTTAATGGGACATTAAGAAATAATGTGGACCATAGTGGGAAGAGTATGAAATAGTAGTGAAATACCCGGGCGCCGCTCCTCTCTGGCTCTCTTGCTTTTTTTAATGCTCTCTGCTCTTCTCTTCTTGCGTTTTTTTTGTTTTTCTCTTGTTTGCTTCTTGTGTTTTTCTTCTTGTTTATTTCTCTTGTTTTACGTGCTCTTAAACTTTTAACCGCTACTGCAATTTTTCCCTCGTTTTTGTCTGCCGTATTGGTTCACATTTTTATTTTTACCTGTCCAGTAGTGCGTTATTGTTTTATTACGTTTTTAACACGTTTATGCTCACGGGCAAAGTTATTTTAAACTTTGAAATTTTATCGATCCAGTTTTTCCATCTTCAGTGTTTTCAACATTTTTACGCGTAGAAGTAAATTTGACATCGATATCGAACAGCCAGCGATATTGTTGTCACATTACGATAAAGAGTAATCAGAAGAAGCAGACCGGCACCTGTCGACAACTCTCCGCTCCAGATTCCTCGGAACCAGCTGTCCACCACTTGCCATAGTGGTTCTCCATCCAGCCAAGACCTCCCGCAGCATGGACCAACTACTGGGTACCCACAGGACATCGCGAACTCATCTGCTCCCTCGGCTGTGAAACTGCTGTTATTCTGCTGGGAAAACCTGGAGCAGCTCGTGACAGTCCGGGACCCAGACTGAGAGATTCACTTGTGATCACCGCTGCTGAAAAGTAGGCCCAAAACTTCCATAATCCTAGCTAACCGCTATGCGGTGAAGAGAGGTTGAACAGGAGGCTTAGTTAAATTATCCCGATGGAAATAGGTCTCATTAGGTCTAATTTAATGGTTTTACGCATTACTGCATTACTTCCCGTTTATCATAGGCCGTCTCAGTGTTACTCTCCCACTATCGCCGAACTAACCAAACCAAAGTGTGTTACTTTCATTTCGTTCATATATATTGTTAATTTGTGTTGTGTTATATAATCATCATTTGCTATTCATTTACTCAGTGTTATTCATAAATCTTCATTTATCGCCAAGTCGTGTCTGTGATGTATGTCTTGTGTACAGGAACAGAGATCACTGTCTAGAGGAATCAACCCAGATATTGAAATTGATTCATTACTGATAGGCGTGCTGACGAATTAATAAGTAATTTACGGAGTTATTAATTTGATTAGTCACTTCCCTTCTACAGGTGGTGCCCCAAATTCATTATTACGAGTGCAATTATTCTAAAAACATGTATTTCCCCTACACAGTTATGTGATAAATGCGACGATTCACGTAAAATATTTTGATTAAATGCATCATCTGAAATGTACATAGGAATCAGTAGATAAATGTGATAAACAGTCTATCACTAATATTAATTTACACAATTGTTGAATTTCATTAGGCAGACTTGAACTGTTAGATTTAATAGGTGTACTTATCTACATATATTTTGTCCCTTTGATGCGGGATTTATAGCATGATATTATGCTGAAATTCTGAATTTTCTTTGTCACTTGCGCATTTAGCCTGTCAGCAATATTCCGCCACGCCACCTGCCTTGCTTAATTAATTGCTGCAGTGTTGCCTTTTTCGTAATTATGTCCTTATAGTCCTCATACACTTCCATAAGGAGTGTTTGCTCCACCGTAGAAAAAGCCTCCGCTTGCTTCTTTCCTTTGCTTTTTGACATTTTGCAACATTTTTTGCATTTGACTAGTTTGGGCTTTTTATTTTCCCTGGGCGCATGCATGAGTTGAGGCTTAACAGGTGAGGCTTGAATTAGCGTCAGTTGGAGCCAGCTGATTTCACTTGATGGAACGGGTTGGAGCTAGATTGGGAGTTGGCGTTTAGTCAGACTTCAAGATTACACCTTAGTCTGGATATTCTTAGCTATGTTGATGGAATACCCCCAGGTGTCCATCCTTGGGTATTAAAGGTCACAGACTGGTCAAGGTGGTAAACGTAGTTGCACTGCAGTATATGTGCTTTATTGTCATCACTTTACAGGAGAACATAAGTTTTATAGCCTTTAAGTGTTTGACCCCATTTCACCTGTTACCAACAAATTTTGACATGTTGTTCAATTTTTAATTCAGATAAACTTTTTGTGACACTAGAGAATACATTAACCTGTGATTTCATGTGATGATGCTTACATGCTATGTTTTGGTGTTCTGTAATCAGCCAGTAGCTGCAGGGTCGGGAATCCCAGAAATCAAAAGTTACTTGAATGGAGTAAAGATTCCAAGAATTGTCCGGCTGCGAACTTTTCTGTGCAAAGCTGCTGGAGTCCTGTTCAGTGTGGCTGGAGGTAAAGTATGAGTACAGCGCTAAATGTGTATGAGTTGTGTTTTGATCAGTGGATGACTGCTGACATTTTGATTCCAGATCGCACTGAATGGTGCCAATTTTCCGGTAAAGACATTAAAAATGTGTCAGTTATTTATTTTGTGTATATGTGTGGGCTTTTTACAACAGTGAGAGCAGAGAGTAAAGGGAAAACGCCCTACAAACAAAGAACAAGAAGATGAATGTACAGTATATTCACATTTTCTTATGCAGTCTGAAGTTTTGAGGGAGTGTGTTACTGGCCTGCTGACTGCCAGAAACCACATTTGAGATGTTCAGGCATGACATTCGCTCACCTTTTGCCGTTTTGAATACAAAATAGGTGACCTATGTGAATCGTGTAGATCCAATGACAAAATATGTGGACACGGCAGCATGTTGGTTTTTTTTTTTTTTTTTTTTTTTTACCTTGAAAGACTTAACATGCACATGTGGCAAACAGAAGAAATGATTGTGCGTCTACATACTCATATCTATAAGCCTAAGCCTCACACACGTCCATAGACGTATATATTTGTTTTACGGCGCAGATCAAGTTCGATTTCATCAATCTATGGTAGTATAGTCACCTGCTTAAAAAATCCAGTAATATGTCCTGTTGTGACAAACAGAAAGATTTCCAGGGGGATTCAGGGGATTCTCCCCCGAGAAAATTTTGAAATTCACACGGTCACAAGTCCTATTTTCATGCAATTTCATACAGAAATAGATAAATTCAAGGACTTTCAATGACCTATGTACAGGGCTGGACTGGGACAAAAAAATGCTGACATTATATGTCTTATTTGTACGGAGTGAATTCGCGCCGCGGCTGGAACGCACACGCGACGGATCCAGTGGACATCCAGTATGCGGACTAGGTGCTACCGAAGACATCAGACTACCAGTGAGCCGACTAACCTTTCTTTAAGTTCAGTCAAGCGTCTCTCAGTTCACATCCTCCCCAGCGCGTGAAACGGCCCGGAGTCGGCTGACTGTGAGACTCGAGCTGTCCAATCAAAGCGCAAATATAGATTGCGCACCAATCAGAGAGTAGTTTTCCACAGAAACATTTGGCTGCACTCCATTTTGCTCAACCGGTACGCCGGTCAGGCAGAGTCTGCCCCTCTCCTCTCCTCTCCCCTCTCTGAAGTCTGGCTGCAAACTTCGACTCCGCCCACTCAGTGTGCCAGCTGTTTAAAATTAATTTAAAATACTCAGCTGCCAGCCTTTTTCCAGCATTTGTCCTTGCCGTGAGAATTAGTTGGGCAGAGTAAGACCGTGAGATGGAAGGTGAATGCGTGTCACATGCCAGATGCGTGAGCGTTGGCAACCCTGACATATGCGCGTGGGCATTTCATGAGAGAAGTTGTCAGTCTCGTCCAATGGGGGATTAGCCATCGGGATGTTCGGGATGAATCCCGATGGGCAGTCACCAACATACAACATATGTGAACATGTAAAGATATTTTATTTGCACTTAATTATACATTCATACTTTTGTTGTTGTGCAATCTTGTAATTCGGCATGTGACCACCACTAGGGTAAATCTAAATAAGCATTTGGAAGCTCATTTTTCAACCAAAAAAAACAATTGAGGATCATAACCCCGGGACCCCCTAGCAGGTGCCGGGTCTCGTATTCTTCTCACCTTTTTCACCCCTGACCCAATTTCATGACTGAACTTAGTGAAATGAACATTAGTTCTCCTTTTACTGCTGATACTTGAACTACATGGAGCTGAGAATACTTCTGTACAGGACTTTTACTTGTAATAAAGATTGTGTGTGTGTGTGTGTGTGTGTGTGTGTGTGTGCTGGTACGTTTACTTAAGAAAATAAAAAAAATATTTATTTCTCCACTAAATTAAACTTTGTGAATGTATAGGAAAGGTTGTGGTCATAGAAGCAGTTTTCTTCTAAATGTCTCACTAAACTTTGTAACTCAACAAAGAAACAAAAAAAAAGATTTTGTGAACAACTCCAGATGCAAAGCTGTAACCTTTCAGGTAAACTCAAGTACATATGAAACAATGAAAAAATACTGTATGTCAGCTGTAACCTCCAGCTAATATAGAAGCAAAGCGGCAGGATGTAATGATGAGGGTTAATAGAGTTACAGTGACTCATCAATCAGAGCTATCATTGATGTACAGGTGATAAGTCAATGATGAGCAGGTGGGCGGACAGTGCCTCTGACTCTGTGTGTGTGTGTGTGTGTGTGTGTGTGTGTGTGTGTGTCTGTGTCTGTGTCTGTGTCTGTGTCTCTGTGTGTCCACTTAGGTCTGTTTGTGGGGAAAGAAGGTCCAATGATACACAGTGGAGCCATTGTGGGAGCTGGTCTTCCTCAGGTACTCTGCCACACAACCTGAATGTTGCATCAACAATCAGTGATATGAACACTGATTGGTACAGTTGAATGTACTGCTTATGCTGAGATTTTTTTTTAATTTTTATTTTATTTTTTATGCTCATGCATGTCTGAAATGACATTGTCAAGATGATTTTATATGTATACAGTATAACCTTTATTTAACCATGGATGATCCCACTGACAATCCAGCTCCCATTTCCACTACACTAAGATAGCAGTTTTACACTTGACATATACACAAAACAAAACACTACGATATATTACAGAGCTACTAAATGAAATATAAACAGAGTGAGGATTTGAAGATATCAGACCTTGGCATCTCTTAAAGTAAAAGCTCACAATTTTTCAAGCATGTTACCTACTGTAGATGTCAGTCAGCACACCTCCAGTTAAAAGAAGCAGGCGGGAGTGCTGCCACAGAAGCTAAGCAAGTCCTGCTGTGAACAAGGACAATAGCAGGATATGTTTTAACCACCTAAAAAAAACAGTATTAGCTTAAGTATACACAGTTTATACACAGTTTTTTTTAGACTATCCAGTCAACAGGTTGCATTCCTTTTTTTTCAATATTTTATATGTTGATATTTTATATATTGATAAGTCACAGTCTTAAAGAAAGGGTGATTTTCTCCATACAGTGAATTTCATAAATAATTGCAATCCAGTCGTTCTTTTAAGGGGGCTTGCCTGTAGCCACATCCGTGTGATGGCTTTCTTGCTTTTGGGGCGGCAGTAGCTCAGTCCATAGGGACTTGGGTTGGGAACCGGAGGGTCACCTATTCGAGTCTCCGGACCAAATATGGAGCGTGGACTGGTGGCTGGAGAGGAGCCAGTTCACCTCCTGGGCAAGGCTGAGGTGACCTTGAGGAAGGCACCGAACCCCCCAACCACTTGGAGCGCCTGACCAAGGCAGCCCCCTCACTCTGACATCTCTCCACTTTGTGCATGTGTAGGTCCTGTTTGTGCGTGTATGTGTCTTTCGGACCTGTGTCTAATTGACAACAAAAATGAAAAAATTGAATTTCCCCTCAGGGGGATTGATAAAGTATATACAATTAAAATTAACTGATTAAAAGTACTTCGTAAAGGTACTCATCCTGGCTCATGAGGTTGTCCATGGTTTTGCCCAAGTACAATATGACAAAAGAATCATCAACTTCTATTCCAAAGATGTTCTTATATCCCGATTTAGGTGATTTCATATCCCGATAATGATACCTATCCCGACATAGCACATTTTAATCCAATGAATAAAAAGTTGTCGTCGATCACGCTAGAGAGTGAGTGAAGAGAGAGAGCGCTGGTAGTGAGAAAGCTGATGAATCAGATCAATGAAAGGTCCAAATGACGAAAAATATTGCAGTAAAAAGTGTAATTTGCGTCACAATGATGTAAACGATAGAGCAAAATATGAAACGATAGACATTTTTCTCTCATCACACGATATCGTCATATCGCACAGCCCTACTAGTAAGCATTCCCAAAAAATATTAAAGATTTACCACACAGCCTCCAGCATTCATCCCGCCCCTGAGATCCCTGTTGTAGAAGTTTCAATTTTGGAGTCACAAAATATCGTTGTATGTTTTTCTTAGAAGAACTCTCTCTCTCCAGGATCTTGAATTAGTGGTCCTAGCTTGACCCCCCAAGTATTATTCCAGTCATCCTCAGATGTCTCCAGGCCCAATTCCCACAGTGGAATCATTTTTGGAGTTTTGTAATCTGTTATATATTCATGATACAAGATGTTTGGAGTCTTTATTCTTATATACAGTACAAGCCAAAAGTTTGGACACACCTTCTCATTCAATGAGTTTTCTTTATTTTCATGACTATTTACATTGTAGATTCTCACTGAAGGCATCAAAACTATGAATGAACACGTGGAGTTATGTACTTAACAAAAAAAGGTGAAATAACTGAAAACATGTTTTATATTCTAGTTTCTTCAAAATAGCCCCCCTTTGCTCTGATTACTGCTTTGCACACTCTTGGCATTCTGTCGATGAGCTTCAAGAGGTAGTCACCTGAAATGGTTTTCACTTCACAGGTGTGCCTTATCAGGGTTAATTAGTGGAATTCCTTGCTTTATCAATGGGGTTGGGACCATCAGTTGTGTTGTGCAGAAGTCAGGTTAATACACAGCCGACAGCCCTATTGGACAACTGTTAAAATTCATATTATGGCAAGAACCAATCAGCTAACTAAAGAAAAATGAGTGGCCATCATTACTTTAAGAAATGAAGGTCAGTCAGTCCGGAAAATTGCAAAAACTTTAAATGTGTCCCCAAGTGGAGTCGACTCAAGCGCTACAAGGAAACTGGCACACATGAGGACCGACCCAGGAAAGGAAGACCAAGAGTCACCTCTGCTTCTGAAGATAAGTTCATCCGAGTCACCAGCCTCAGAAATCGCAAGTTAACAGCAGCTCAGATCAGAGACCAGATGAATGCCACACAGAGTTCTAGCAGCAGACCCATCTCTAGAACAACTGTTAAGAGGAGACTGCGCGAATCAGGCCTTCATGGTCAAATAGCTGCTAGGAAACCACTGCTAAGGAGAGGCAACAAGCAGAAGAGATTTGTTTGGGCCAAGAAACACAAGGAATGAACATTAGACCAGTGCAAATCTGTGCTTTGGTCTGATGAGTCCAAATTTGAGATCTTTGGTTCCAACCGCCGTGTCTTTGTGAGACGCAGAAAAGGTGAATGGATGGATTCCACATGCCTGGTTCCCACTGTGAAGCATGGAGGAGGAGGTGTGATGGTGTGGGGGTGTTTTGCTGGTGACACTGTTGGGGATTTATTCAAAATTGAAGGCACACTGAACCAGCATGGCTACCACAGCATCCTGCAGCGACATGCCATCCCATCCAGTTTGCGTTTAGTTGGACGATCATTTATTTTTCAACAGGACAATGACCCCAAACACACCTCCAGGCTGTGTAAGGGCTATTTGACCAAGAAGGAGAGTGATGGAGTGCTGCGGCAGATGACCTGGCCTCCACAGTCACCGGACCTGAACCCAGTCGAGATGGTTTGGGGTGAGCTGGACTGCAGAGTGAAGGCAAAGGGGCCAACAAGTGCTAAACACCTCTGGGAACTCCTTCAAGACTGTTGGAAAACCATTTCAGGTGACTACCTCTTGAAGCTCATCGAGAGAATGCTAAGAGTGTGCAAAGCAGTAATCAGAGCAAAGGGTGGCTATTTTGAAGAAACTAGAATATAAAACATGTTTTCAGTTATTTCACCTTTTTTTTTTAAGTACATAACTCCACATGTGTTCATTCATAGTTTTGATGCCTTAAGTGAGAATCTACAATGTAAATAATCATGAAAATAAAGAAAACTCATTGAATGAGAAGGTGTGTCCAAACTTTTGGTCTGTACTGTACAGCAGTAAGTATATTGCCACCAGACTCCTTTGACCAAAAACATCTTATTTTACTCACAGAAAACGGGAGCTGCCGGTCTACCGCTGACTGTATCAGTTAGTTAGTGCTTTTGTGTGACTTTGGTTTTATTTTTAAGGGTTAGTTCTGATTCATTGAAGTCACACAATAACACTAACTAACTGATAGAGTCAGCAGTAGACCAGCAGCTTCTGTGTTCTGTAAGGTAAAATGAGGTAAAAAATGTTGTGTCAAACGAGTTGGGGGCTTCAGTTCCCTGTCAGAAAGGGCTGTTTGGCGGCGAGGTAAAGTGGTGAAAATATTCTCAATGTACTGTCCACTTAAAGAAGGCTGACCAGAAATACCTTTTTTTCTGGCAATGGATCCAGTTTTCGCCAGCCTTTCCATGGCTGGAGCTGTCCCCAGAAATGTCCCTGTTTTTGAATGCAAGGCTGCCAACTCTCAAATGACTGTGATACTCAAGCAATTGAGACTTTTTAACGTGTTCTCATGCCACAAGTCCATGGGTGGATCATGAAACAATTTGCAAAAGGCCCAACCACCTCACCTATATAAGAGCAAGGCACACTGCTATGTCTGTTTGTTGATTTGGGTTTTTATTTTGATGATGATGATAGTCATTATCCATCTTTTTGTGTGGTAATTTTGTATGTGATTATTTTGTGTGTCTTTGAGACCATTTTGTGAGAACACATAATACACAATACAAATATTTAAATTAGAATAGAATATAAATAATAAAATAGTCAATAAAATAGAAAAAATATATAAAAATTGCACTCTAGGAAAAACTAAAAAGGATATATATACTACATACATAGTACCCAATTTTATCAGTTGGTCTTTACCATGGTTTATTATAGTGCAACAGTTACCATTTCTAAGGAAACATGTATTGTCCTCATCTTATATTTCATAGATTAATAACATTGAATATTTGAATGATACTGACCGACAAGCTGGAAATGTCCCCAGCTGTCATTTCCAAAATCTTGCCACCTTAACTTAAACTGATACTGATTTCTGTAGATGGCTAAAATACGTTTTTTTGCCGACCCCTCTACAGCAGTACATTGTTTAGCTTCTGTGGTGATGCTCCTGCCAACAGACACCTCCTGTAGGTAATATACTGGCTCTAGATAAGTACCTCATACAGCTCCACTTCAAAAGATCTGAATTATCCCTTTAAAACAATAGTCTGGCGCACACATGTACATTGAAACGGGGTTTGCTTGCTGTAGTCATTCCTCTTGTTTATACTGGCCATTGAAAGATTGCATTTTGATTGTAAAGATTATTGACTATGAAATGGTCCAGCCACTCATGCATTTGACTCGTATCATGGCTTAAGCATGTTCATCAGATGTTTTGTCCCTCTATCAGTTTCAGAGCATCACTTTCAAGAGGATCAAATTCGATTTTCCATTCTTCCGCAGTGACCGGTATGGCTGCGGTACACTCTTATTACCAAAACACTGTACACTGTTCACTGCTTCCCTTCAGCTCAGAATATGTGGCAAATATTGTCAAACATAGCTTATTGTGTTGACTTAACTGTTTTTCAGGGACAAGCGAGACTTTGTGTCAGCGGGTGCTGCGGCTGGAGTAGCTGCTGCCTTTGGTGCTCCTATAGGTGGCATACTCTTCAGTCTGGAGGAGGGGTCCTCGTTCTGGAACCAAGCCCTCACTTGGAAAGTGGTATGTTACCTTATTCAGTAAACACAAAAAGGGTTGGGGTTTTTTCTGCTGACTCATTAGTTTGCAGCCACACTAGCAGTGCAAGTGTCACTAAAACCCTGTTTTCACCAAACACGGAGTAGTACCTTTGGAACCTAAAGTAACCCTTCAGACATGGTACTAGACCCTAGGTCTGTTTAGCATTTCCACTGCAAACAGTACTCTTAAATGTGTGTGTGTGTGTGTGTACTTGAAGACCCACTCATTACTAAAAGTCATTGTCATCTAAGAAAGACAATATAAACTAATTGAATGGTCAAAGTTGTTATATTGAAATTTAGGTGTGCTTATCGATTCAATTCATCAACTCATGCATCAAGTAACATTACAGTAAACATTACACCTTAAAAGTTGACGTTAGTCAGCCCATTGAGCTACAGCTGCTGCAAGTGGCTGCAAACATCCTTTCATTCTATAGTTACAGTTTACTGATGTATGTACGACTACTTCAGTATGAACAGTAGTTACATAAGCTTCAAAACCAGCCACAACTCAGTCTTGAGCAAGAGTGACAGTCCTCTATTGTCCAGTCAATGGATTGCAGTGGGTCTAGTTCCACCTTTTAGTTCCAGATCTGTGTACCCCAGCAGAGGAGTGACCAAAAATGGGGACAGTAAGGAACAGTTCTTCTGGTACCAGCCACAACTTTTCATGGTGGAAACAGAAAAAATGTGTACCGAACTGAACTGACCTGTACCAGACTGCTTGCTGGAAACATGGCTTCAGTAAGTATGCAGAGGTTAAAGGTCAAGAACAGTGGGCAACCATCAGTGGATATCACTAATACTTGAAAAGGCCAAATTAGGGGTTTCCTCTATCAGCCCACTGCCTCAGTCTGTCAGTGAGAAGGCTGAACTATACAGTTACACCATACATAGCATGAAGTACTTTTCTCAGCTCCTCTGTTTCATTTTGTTTTAGCTCTTCTGTTCCATGTCAGCCACTTTCACCCTCAACTTCTTCCGATCTGGGATCAACTTCAACAAGTGGGGCTCCTTCCAACTGCCTGGTCTGCTCAACTTTGGAGAATTCAAGGTAAAGAGTCGCTAAAAGGGGATTTATGGTTTCGCATAGACTCTATGCACATAGCCTACACACGACGCTATGCTGTTGTGAGCATTTTTACTTCTGCGGAGGTGTATCTTCGTCACTCTGCAGTTACACCTCTAAAACACTAGTTGGTGGCAGAGGTTTCTGTGAAGTGCTGTTAAATTTAGTTGATTCAAAACACACTCAAAACACACATTAAACATAGAGACAATTTGAAAAACAATTACACAAATTCACTACCACTCACATTTTCCCCACAAATACAACATGCTAACGTTATTAGTACAAGCCTATGGCATTTTACATTGTATAAATTAGCCTAGCAACTTCTTTTCAGCATATACAGAACAACAACATATAACAAAGGTAACGGCAAACAGTTTGGCCCATTACAACTCACAAGGTTCACTGACAAAACAACTGTCCTGTACTAAACACGTTTACCAAACAAATACAAAATGCTAACGTTATTAGCACAAGCGTATTACAATGTATTGATTAGCCTAGCGGCTGGCGATCTTTCCCTCTTCTCATGTGAAACCTGGATAAATCCCGAAGAATAAATCCCTGAAGGATAAGTCACACACAAGACTTAAAATGCTATTTTAGTAGAGGCCTTACTGTCTTCACAATTTATTGTTTCTTATCTGTGAACTTAAAGTAAACACAAGCTCCGTTTCCACTGAGGGAAATGGTGTAAGTATTATGCTTGAATCATCACGACATCGCGCCCCGCCCCCTTTGGGCCCCCTTCCACATTTGGAAAGCATACTGCCAGAATCGGCTTGTTGTGAACAGAAGTTATTGTGTTCCTGATGCGATCAATGCAGCCTAAACATCTCTTTAGCTTCCATCCCTGCCAGTCATCTACAATCAACAGACCGAGTTAGCAGGAGTTTGCTGAACAATGGCAGAGAAAATGCAGCCAAAAGTACCACTTCCAGCATTATTTAAAATGGCTCGCCCCCCTAAACAGCCTGAGAAAGGAAAGTCAGAGGCAGAAAAGGCTGCGACGAAAAAGGCTTTGGATAAAGCGAGAGGACAAACCAGACATCAACATCCGTGCAGCTTTTGAACGGTGGAGACAACTGAGGGAGCTGAAGGGCCTGAAAAGTGATGCAGAGGTTGCTGTCTTTCTGTTGGACAGGTAATTATTTGTTTGCTTCGGGGGGATTCGTTATTTTACTTGGCTCTCTTCTGCCCTGCTGACTGCAGGATGCGCGTTCAAGCTTGTGTGGGGCCGTGGCTTTGCACGGAGCACTGACGGGAGGAGGAGGAGGGGGCGGAGCTTAGAGGAGGTGCCGCTTTCAAATCTTGCTAGCTCTCCAACATTACCAACTATAGCTTTAACTGCACTTTTAATTTTATTTAATTGTCTTAGAAAGAGAATTTTGTTTCCTTATGTATGAAAATACATAAGTGAAATGACAAAGTTCAATCAATCATGATCACAACAACCTCCTCTGTTCACAACACAAACACAACACTGCTATTCAGACAACATAGAAGGTAGGCTAGCTCAAACCCAGGTCTGTGTGCACTCTGCACATTCTCCGTGTTTCTCATACTGTGTCAAACATTATATTATCTTGAAATGGCTGAATTTGGGACTTCTGGCGGTGCGAGCTACAGAATGGCAGCACAACGCTGAGCTCTCACATCGGCCAAGTAGAATCCCCGTAGTTCAAGTGCTGTAGCTCTCAAAACTAGTCTCAAATTGAAGGAAGAATGGATGGGGACAAACAAAGAAAAATGATGTCATACTTTACAGAAAAATGGTCACCATTTATTCTCTCACTAAACATGTCTGTATAGTGCCACACAGCCTGTGAGCATATGCCATCTGTACATATAAATATTACAAGTCTAGAAAGACTGTTGTGTCATATGTAACGTGTTTCTGTTAATGATTTAACCCCTATTCCCTCTATCTCTCACACCACAATATACCACAGCGGTTCATCAGATTTCAAGGTCTTAAGCATGTGTTAGGTGCACCTTCTCCCCCTTGAATCTGGGCCTGCTCCCTGGCTCTGTGTGGGGTCGCAGGGCCGGGCGGTTTCCCCTGGGGGCGGGTGCGTCTGGACTGCTCGTCCTGTGTGCCTGGAGGGGGTGGGGTCTCCTCGTGCTCCCTGGGCCGGGGTGGCGTGGCCGGGCCCCCTTAGGGGGCTGTTTCCGCCCCGGGTGGTGCGGGGTGGAACCATTGCGGGGGCCTGGCGCTGCAGTTGCTTGGGGGGCGGGGTTGGGTGGGGGCCTGTTGGGTTTCCTTGGGGCCCGCCTGGCCCGCTGTCCATGGGCGCTGGGGGCCTCGCAGCGCTGGGGTCTGGTTGGCACCGCCTTCTAGCCCCTGTCATCCATCCCTCCAGCCTTCGGGCCGGGCCCACACTGGCCTGGAGCTGCAGCGCCAGGCCCCTGCAATGGTTCCACCCCGCACCACCCGGGGCCCACACTGGCCTGGCCTCCTAAACCACATTTAGATCACTCTCCACACACATTCCACAGTTTTTAACGCACCACATACACTCACTCTTTGAGGCGCAGACCACGGATGGATTTGGGGGCTTCATGATGGGGCAGGCTATGGGACAGTAGTGTCCGGTAGCCCTCCATGCTGCCCCCCGGCCTATCCTTTTCTGTCCTCTAATTTTAAAGCACCACATACACCTACATCTTGGGGGACAAATGGGAACAGGTTCCAGGTGCCTTATGGCTGCATGGGCTGCAGGACAGCAGTGTGCTGTAGCCATCAGCCTTGCCCACACCTGTCTCCTATGTCCCTCAATTTTAATGCACCACATCACACTTATGGGCACTCACATGCACATTCACGGTGTAGGGTTAATGTTTCTCCGTCAGGGATCGGAGAATCATAGTAAGAGGGGGGGTGGTGGGTTAACATACACTGTTGATACGTATGGCGTGGCTCGTGGGGCCCGGCCCTCCTGGGCTGGGGTTTGGAGCCAGGGAGCCCATTTACATCATGGTGGTGTTGCTGGGTTCCCGGTGTTGGGGGGTCCCGTGGCCCTGTGGCGGGTGGGCCTGGTGGCGCCTGGGGGCTCTGTGGGTTCCTGCTGGGGTTCTGCTGGGTGGGGGCGGTCCACGTCGGGCGGTGGGTGGGCGGGCCCTCCTGCCCCGCCTGTCTGGGGTGTGTCTCTGGCTCTCTGGGGGTGCCGGCCATTGCCGCCCCAGGTCCTGGGGCCTACGGGGTGTCCTGCGGCCTCTGTGGCTCCCTTGTTGTGGGGTCTGGGCGCTCCTGTGGTCTTGGGGTGACGGGCCGCCCCCCTTCCCCCGCAGGGCCGGCCCTGGACCCTGGTGATGGTTTTCATAAACACATTGGGAGGGTTCAAATACACGCATGCATGTTCGATACTTCAGTCCCGTGACGCATCGCAAAGAACCAATGGGTTCACTTCAAAGGGGCCCACTTGCTTCTCAAACCTTCCACACTGCGCTCTCTCTTCTCAACAGTCGGGCTTTCCCCCTCCACCAAGACTCTCACATTTTTGATGTTCAGTATAGACTTCTCTTTTGTTTTTGTTTTTCAGTACAGTATAGTAGACATGTATATGTTTATTTTTGATAATCTGCATGGAGCACAACCACCTCAAGGCCACAATACATCAGCTACACTGCCTGTTTATCCCCTGTTTTTTTTGTTTGTTTATTTGTTTGTTTGTTTTCCCTCCTTCTTCTCCGCATGCACTGTCACTATATAACTCAGGACTTAGGGCCAATTCCAATTCCTATCTTAACCCTCAATCTTAACCCTCAAGCTCAACCCTCAGTCTTAGTAGCCCTCAAAACCAAGTGTTAAGGGCTATTTTGTGACTTAGAAATGGGACACCCCTCAAAGGCAAATACGTCTTAAGACTGGGGGGGGCCAAAACTCTGTCCAGTCTGTCAGTTCAAAGAAGAAGAAATATACATCATCAGTAGTCGTCAATAAAAAGATGCAACGATTTTTTTTCCCCAACACTTTATTTCAATTCTTGTACAAAATAAGCAGTGACAGACATGAACAGAACAAATATGCCAGGGTTAAGAGAAAAGAAAGAAAGAGAAATAAGATAAACAAATAAATAAATAATTATAAAATTATAAAATTTACTCTTATGAATATAGAATTTTGCTATAGATAATAAATAGATTAATGAAATAGAATTGTTTTTGTTTAGAAATGCTGACATCATAAAATCCAAACAGCACATCTTTGTACAGTAGTGAAAATAGAACATAAATGTTACAATGAATATACTCGATAAAATCTTTCCAAAAAGTGACAGTATAGGGGCAGCAAAACAAATGTGCAGTTACCAAACAATAATCTGCTGCCGTCTTAGCTGTGTTGATTTCATATTGAAACAGAATGCTCGATCACTAGGGAAACAGTTGCCGTTGTGCCCGAGAATTATGTTATGAATATGAACAGTTCACAAGTTACAAATTACTCACTCCCATAGTTTTTTTGGAGCCTGCTTGCTTTTTGTAAACTTGTCTTCATTGGTGGCCCTGAAATGAATCAGGGCTTGTGTTTTGCCTGGTGGCCCTGAAATGGAACAGAGATAACAACATTACTTTCTTTTATTTTTTTGGCTACCTGTCAGATATTCGTTAAGTTATCAGTTTAGTTTCATGCAGTATTGCAAGTATTATCACAATGAATACTGTAGTCAACATCCAGCAGAACTTGTGAGGCTGTTTATACAGTCACACAAGTGTTATCTGGTGACTTTCATCCACGTTAACATTTCACTCTTTGGGTTGTAAGTTGATATTCAACCAAATAATCTGTACCACAACAACCGACGTAACTTATTCAGTGGAGAGTCACCAGATATTACAATCACTAATGTTAACCTGCAGCTGTAACGTTACCAGCTGCAGACTCTACGGCTACAGGAGATGACACCGTCTGGTCATCTTACAAAAATGTCAATGTAAACATTTCACGTATATTAAAACAACTTAACAACTACGTTATCACTGAGAAAAATGACTTTTTGTAACTGAATGACACCATACTCGGTTATCAGAGAACCGGGGTTACGTGCAGGGGCAAGTGCCCGCGCCAGCTTCGTTAGCTAGCCAAAAGATATGTGTGTTACACTACATAGAGGTCTATAGTCCATAAAATGATGTTAAACTAAGATAATGCAATGGTTATCATAATTTTAAAACAACTCACATTGATAACTCCGCTTCTTTACGCTTGTCGCCGCCATCCTGCATTGACTGAATCGTCTGTACTCGGCTGGGCTCGGCGGATGATGCGCAAAGGATTCTGGGATAGCACTCACTACCAAGGGTGGTCCTGGAAAATCTTAAAAGTGAGGGCCATACAGCTCTCAAACTTGCCCCTCAACTTAACGTTCTGAGAATCGGGACAGCACTTGCACTTCAAGGGAGTGCGCATTTTTGAGATTGAGGGTTAAGATTGAGGGTTAAGACAGGAATTGGAATTCACCCTTAAACACCTGCCCCCTCCCCCTTGCTTGTTCCTTACTTTCCCCTTAACACACCTTGGTGTATCTCGGCCCTCTCTGGCTCATATTAGGAAGTTTTTCCAATAAAGGCTGATAGGCTAGTCTCCAGGGAGGGTGGGTGACAGTCACAACCACGCATTATGGGTATAAAATACTTGACTGCAAGATTAACAGTGCATCAATCTTCACAAGAAGCTTGCACCCTTTTGTGGCGCTAAGCTATGAAGACCAATGCAGACAAGTAGGAAGAAAAAAGAAGAAAAAAAAGAAAAAAAAAAAAGAAAGAAAAATGATGTCGACGATTAAGAGTGCCATGGAGAGAGCTAGCGTAGCCTCCTGCCTCGAGAAGCATGGCGACTCCGAAGAAGATGGCGACACACCAGCTACACTCAGCTCTATCCGTAAGGTGATGGGCGAAGTCATGGCCGAGGGGATGCGTGATTTGAAGTCGGATATGAGAAAAGAATTATCCGAATTTTCGAGCTAGCTTTTGTCAGGATATGAAAACACAACTAGACAAACTCACTTCAGAAATTAATAAGAAACTTCAAGACGCCACCGGCCAAACTGAGGAGGCTACTCTGTGCTTGGAGAGAAGCATGGCAAGATCAGAAAAGTGGGATATTGGCGTTAAAGATACTTTATCTCAACTACTCAAAAATCAAGAAATACTGCAGGCGAAAGTGACAGACCTCGAAGGACGTTCTCGGTGCAATAACGTCCGCATATACGGCGTCCCAGAAAACACCGAGGGCACTTCTATGAACTGCTTTATCAAGGATTTAATTATGAGAGAACTTGGAGATAACCTGGGTCTTTCTCTGGAGAAAGAACTAGGAATTGAAGGGGCCCACCGAGCACTAGCCCCCAAGCCACCAACTGGTGTGTCACCACGCTTAATTGTGGTGTGATTCCTGCAGTTTACGACTAATGAAAAAGTACTACAGACTGCCTGGAAGAAAACGATGTACGTGCAGGAAAAGAGGGTGTATTTTGTCCACTATTACGCTGAGCAGGTGCAGCAGAAAAGAAAGGAGTACGCTCCGATCAAGCGAGTGCTTAAGGAAAACAAAATTCTGTTCCAAACCCGCTCACCAAGATGAGAGTACACCTCGACTCTGGTGCAGTCACCTGTAACAACGCCACAGAAGCAGTGGAGGATTTGTCCAAGCGAGGCTTTACGGTGGGACGCATCTGCGGAAGCAAGGCAGAGGGCATCACAGAGGAAATTCTTACTAAGCTTCTTCCATGGAACATAGCTGGAGAGTGCTAGACGGGCAGTAAACCCAACTTTCAAGAAGCTGTACGAGAGAAACTTAAGGGACTTCGGAGGGGGAACCGAGACAATGAGGCAGGGGACGTATAACTGTATTTTAAATAATCCCCCTGGCACCCGGCCAGAGGTTTAATTGTAAGCGGAGTCGTCGTAACAGTGACTTTTGTGTAAAGGAGGCCAGGGATATATTTCACAAACGTGTCTCCGTGTGTGTTGGTGAGTAAAAACTGATGGTGGACATTAAGATACAAAAATGACCTCTGTTAATCCTTGTTGTATAACTCTAAGGCCGATGTAGAACAAGCAAACTACTGCGTAACATTTTTGGGGGTCTGTTTAGCACCTCCTTGCTTTATTTGTTTATTTTCTATTTTTTACCATCTGAGTCTGTTGATGAGGGGCCCCACCTTGTGGCCAATTCCCCTCACTGTAGCTAGAGGAAACAATAAGCCCTCTTGTTTGGAAGCCCTATTCGTTTTGTATTTCAATATTATTTTGTATTATAGTTATTACTGTGTGTTAGTTCTTATTTACCCATGTTGTTATTTGAGGTCTGAACTTTGGTTGTTAAGGGTACAGGAAAAAATGTTTGAGAAGGGGAAATGTCTTTTCAGTGTCATAATATTATATCCCTAAATGCACACGGACTGAACAATCCCATTAAAAGGAGCAAAATGATAGCAAAGTTGAAAAGGGAGAAAATTAATATAGCATTCTGGCAAGAAACTCATCTCAGCTGTACTGAACATGAGAAACTTTGAAAATATGGCTTCCATAACACCTTCTTTTCCTCACATAAATCAGGAAAGAAAAGGGGAGTCGCAATACTTTTTTCAAACTCCACTAGTTTTGGATTAGTTTCTGAAATAAAAGACAAAGATGGAAGATATATTTTAGTCAGGGGTAAACTTGACCATAAAGAAGTTACTTAATTAACATAAATGCTCCCCTTGGAAGTGGTAAATCCTTTTTTAAGAAAATATTTGATTTAATTGGCACCCTTATTTGCGCTAGCGATCTAAATATATTATTGAATCCTAGGTTAGATACAACCAGTACAACAAGAAATAAGAGCTCTGTTGAGAAACAGGTGAACAGTATTCCGCAAAGTCTGGGTTTAATTGATGTATGGCGGGATTTAAATAGATTTGACTCTGATTATACATTCTGTTTGGCCCATCATGACACTCATTCGAAAATCGATTACTTTCTCATGTTCAGCATTGATCAGCACAGGATTAGGGACTGTAGAATAGGTCAGAGAGACCTCTCAGACCATTCTGGATTGTATTTAAAAATTCACCTCGACTGTGCCCCAAGGAAAACTCTATGGAGGCTTAACACAGGTATGCTAAATGGTGCAGCATTTAGAGCTATGATGACAGAGGAATTGAAGGACTTTTTAGAATATAATGATAATGATGAAGTTAGTCCAGCTATACTGTGGGATACAGCCAAAGCTTTCCTCAGAGGGAAAATAATAGCTTATTCAGCCCTCTTAAAAAAGTTAAAAGCGGAAAAACTGTCTGAAGTTGAAGTTAAACTCAGGGACATGACTTGAAACATACTACAAATCACTATACACCCAACCGGAGAGAGCTAGCAAACAAAAAATTGAACAGTTTTTGAATTCATGAGACCTTCCCTCTCTAGGCAAGGAGCACAATGACAAACTCACTTCTCAAGTGAGGAAATTGACAAAGCAATTTCAGCACTTAAGGAGGGTAAATCACCAGGTACTGACGGATATCCACCAGAATGGTACAAACCGATGAGAGAATCACTGCTCCCATTACTTAAAACCTGTTTCAACCATATTATGTTGAAAAGGACCCTCCCCCGTCTTGGAGGGAGGCCTACATATCAGTAATACTAAAGGAGGGCAAAGACAAGCTGGACTGTAAATCATACAGGCCGATTAGTGTTTTGAACACTGACTATAAACTGTCAGTTCAATCAATCAGTTTTATTTATAAAGCCCAATATCACAATTTACCTCACAGGGCTTTACAGCATACAACATCCCTCTGTCCTTTTGACCCTCACAGCGGACAAGGAAAAACTCCCCCCAAAAAAACCTTTACCGGGGAAAAAAAACGGTAGAAACCTCAGGAAGAGCAACTGAGGAGGGATCCCTCTTCCAAGACGGACAGACATGCAATAGATGTCATACAGAACAGATCAGCATAATAAATTAACAGTAATCTGTATGACACAATGAGAGGGAGAGAGAGAGAGAGAGAGAGAGAGAGAGAGAGAGAGAGAGAGAGATGCAGGACAGACAGTAATGACAGTAGCTTACAACAACATTCATGAAAGTAATAATATTGTCGTTATAGTTCTGGCTACTGTGGTACAATATGTTGAAAGTATATATTATTATCTGGCAGTATACATGTGTGACAATAATCACACTGTATGCCTGTATGAGACTGTATGCCTCAATTTTGACTAAGAGGATGGAAAAACTGACCACCACTTTTGATAGACAAGGACCAAACGGGATTCATAAAAAAACAGGCAAACTCATGATAATATACGGAGGGCCTTTCATATTAATGATTACATAAATATAAGAAAAGATGGTGCTATCCCTCTCAGCTTAGATGCTGAGAAGGCCTTTGATTCTGTTGGTTGGGACTTCCTGTACCAAGTAATGGACAGATTTGGGTTTAGTAAAACATTTATAAAATGTATAAAAACATTATATTCATTCCCAACTGCCAGGATTAAAATTAATGGCAGTCTTTTTGATTCCATAGTCTTGCAACGAGGATGCAGACAGGGCTGCCCCATTAGTCCGACCCTGTTTAATCTCTTTATTGAACCTTTGGCTCAAGCCATTAGACTAGGAGGTGGTCTGGATGGTATAGCTATAGGGGGATCAGAATACAAAGCCTGTCTGTACGCAGATGATTTATTGGTGACTGTACGTAATCCAGGTTTAGGGGTACCTTTTGTTGATGAATATTTTAAAGATGTACGGAAGTTACTCTGGTTATACACTCAATATTCACAAAACGCAGGCCCTGACATTCAACTACACCTCTGCTTCCGAATTGGTAAATAAGTACAATTTTAAGTGGCATTTATCATGTATCCAGTACCTTGGGGTTTACCTGCCAAAAGATTTGTCCGCCCTGTACACGATAAAGTATAACCGGATTAATAAAAAGATATATAATGATATGGACAGGTGGGCCTTGCTCCCCCTCGACATAGGTGGCAGAGTAAGATCAATTAAGATGAATGTTCTTCCCAGGCTACTGTACTTATTCACAGCTCTGCCAGTAGAGGTCCCCAGCAAACAATTTAGAGAATGGGATAAACACATCTCCAGGTTTATATGGAACCAAAAGAGACCCCGGGTTAAATACTCTATACTTCAGCTACCGAGAGAGGGGGAGGCTTGGCACTTCCTTGCTTGAAGGGTTATTATTTATCAGCCCAGCTCAGACCTCTGGTGCTCTGGTGTAATTCATCTTATGAGGCCAAGTGGAAAGATATTGAGTTTTCTTCGGGGGACACACCAATACAGTCAGTTCTGGGTTGTCTTGATAGGGTAAAGGAAATATTTGAATTCAAGAACCTCTGTGTGAGTTTTACCATTAAGAAGTGGTTAGAGGTTGTTAAGAAATTCCAGCTCCACAAAGAGGTAAAAATACTTAGTTTGCCAGCTTACAATCCCCACTTTGCATCAGCTACCCTTGATCATGGATACAAACGATGGACCCAGATCGGTATCACTGCTCTCTGTAAAATTATATCAAAAGGGGAACTTGACAGTTTCCAGCACCCGAGTCAGTTATTTAATCTTGAGAGACAGGATTTTGACAGGTATTTACAGGTACACAATTTTTTCATGAAGGAGATCAGAGGTCTTAACCCTGAAATTTTTTCAAAAATTATTCAGATTTTTATTGATGCATGTAAGTGTGAAAATATTAGAGGGGTTACAGGCAAATTGTATAAAGCTATTACTTCTATGAACAAAAATTCTACAGACTATGTACGACAGCGCTGGGAAAGGGACTTGGGGATGGAAATAACTGGAGGAGTGGACACATGCATGGGAAACTCAGTGCTCAACCACAAATTCATTGACATGGAGAGAATTTGGATGGAAGAGGTTGATACTCTTTTTTATAACACCAAAGCAGAAATCCAAGTGGACTGGGACACAGCTCCCCTGTTGGAGGGAGTGTGGATCAACACAAGCGGACCATGGCCATGTATTTTGGTTGTGTCCACGGATCAGACCTTTTTGGGAAAAGACAGGACATTTACTATCTACGCTCCTGGGTCTTAACAGTGTTGAGTCTTTTGCAGTTCTGTACCTAAGTGTTACTCCCAAAGGCCTTTCTAATGCTGTGTTCCCACCAAACGCGATGAGCGCGATTTAATCGCTCGTAACGCTCGTAACGCGCCGCCCGTAACGCCCGAGTTTCGACGCCTGACCATTTTGTTAATTCGCGTCATTCGCGCGAGTACGGAGAAGCCGGCTGTGCTAACTGGAGCAAAGCTAGTGCTAACGTTCATAGTACAACCATTCTGCAAACTAATTAAAGACACATATTTACAGAACTTACCAAGTAGACCAGTCTCCTCGGCGTCTTTCACCCAAGCCTGCTTCTTTTTGTTACGGTCTCTGTAGAGTAGACACGTAGTATCATATAGCTCCGGGTAGCCACTGACGACCATGGCAGAGATAACCACCATCGCCGCTTTGTACCTGGAAGTCCCAGATGCATCGGAGGACCAAATGCCGTCGTTTTGGGGTTCACCCGATCCTGCAGAAGCACATCCAGCTCGGCGAGTTTCACCACTCGGCGTTTTCAGCGGCTATTCTCCAGGAACTCCGTCTGGATGATAGCCGCTTTCAGCGGTACTTCGGGCTGACTGGGGCCCAGTTTGAGGACCTGTTGGCAAGGGCTGGCACCAGGATCTCCCCGCGGGACACCAACTACAGGCGCTCCATTTCAGCTGCGGAGTGTCTGTCCATCTGTCTCCGTGAGTAGTAGTTCATTGCTGTGTCAACAAGTGGACGTTGTTGACACACGCCAGTGTCATCGGGAGAATCTCAAAGCTGATTGGCCATCGCGGCATAGCATCACGCGAATTCGCCTCAAAAGTTCAATATTTTCAACTCGAGCGATGAGGCGTTGGACGCGAATTTCGCGTCTATCGCGCCGCGTCCATTGCGTCTATTGCGTTCATCGCGTCGCGCTAGACGCGTCCATCGCGCCGAATCGCGTCTTTGCATTGACTTTGTATGTAATCTTGACGCGCGAATTTGCGAATTCGCGTTTGGTGGGAACACAGCATTAGGGAGACACTTATCTCTTGAAGATTTTCCTTGTCACATGTAAAAAAGCTGTCACCAAATGTTGGCTTCAGACAAATCCTCCCTCTATGGATCTTTTTATAAATGTAGTTAGTTCTATACACTCCATGGAAAAGATGACTTTGACCCTGTGTCTACAGAAAGATAAGGGGGGAAACTATTGGAGAAAATGGGATTGTTACCTGCAGGAAAATGATATTGATTAGGGATTTTTTCTTTTAATTTTTATTATTCTATTCTTTTATGTGTAGTGGGATTAAACTGTGAAATTTCTCTATAATAACCTGTACCTGTACCTGTCTCTGAGGTGCTATATATTTGCCAAGACCTCATGTTCTGTTCTTTATCTTTTGTTGATGCTTTTTTCCACTGTACTTGAAATCCTGAAAAAAAGAAAGTCTAAAAAAAAAAAAAAAGAAAGAAATGGTTGGATTTACTCAATTCCGGACATTTTCAGCTTACTAACGATAGGCTGTATAACATGTCCATAATTATTGATTGACACACAGAGGGTGGAGGGTGGAGGGTGTAACCTTACCTTTGCAAGCACAACTGTGTTTTCACAGTTTTGGGGCTGGTATATGGACAGGTCTTTCACCCAGCTGCAACAGAACTGCTAGTAGCTTTCCAGCGATTTGTAGCTCTTGAATTCTTGCATGGTGTAGTAACTAACTCCAAAAACGAGGTAATTCACTATGTCCATAAATCTGGAAGACGGTAAACGGTTCGGGTCGCTGCTCCATTCCGCTGCAGGCAGCTCGTAAGGGTCGAGGTTATTTCTTTCTTTTAGTTTTTCTAAATACCTATTTCTGGCGCTGGCAGTCAGTTTTTCTTAATATGGAATATATTCTTTAGCTTTATTTTTCTCAATTTTTCATTATTTCCCTTATTTATTTTCTCGAAATTTATCCATCCGAAAACCTATTTCCCATCTGCTGTCTCTGCGTCGCCCATGGCAACCCATAGCGTTAGCTCTCAAAATGGCGGACGGGCCGAAATAGTCACATGACTCCTCAAGCCTAATACAGCGACAGACAGGAGGTCTGCATCACTGCGACACGTAGTTACAATTCTAGGGAGGTGCACATCAGGCTACGGTGTAGGTTACAACATAGGCTCCAAATCGACGTAGAGTCTACGCCGTAACCTATGTGTTGATTCAACGCAGCTCTATACATTACGTGTAACTGAAGTTGTCTCGTCATTTGATACAGAATACTTGTTTAAATGTATGTTTTGTATTTATGTATTCTTAAACTCATTATACAATTATATGAAGCCCCTTAAAGGTCAAGTCGGGAGATTTTTTTGGACTGACTTTTACGTTACCTCGCAATACTTTTTGCGTTCCCTCGCAATACTTTTGAGTTCCCTTGTAATAAATGTTGTGTTCCCTCGCAATACTTTTGCGTTCCCTCACAATAGTTTGGCATTCCCTTGCAATAACGTTTTGGATTCCCATGAGCCACCATTGTCACTTCCAAGATGCCTGCATTGATCGCTGTCCAACGTAAACTTGTATAAAGCTGGTGAGATCTCCTTTTAAACTGTAGTGTTGTTATTATTGTCTTTCATGCCGTTGTAAGTAGCCTGCTTAATTAGGTTCAGGAACCGGCACCATGCAGGTTCTGTGTCAGTCGAAATGCGCTATTTGTGACTCCGGGCCCAACTCTGCCACTAATTGGCCAGTCTGACATTCTTCATAATACATAAAGAACATTAGGGAAACACATAGGCCTAACAGAAACATGCGTTTGTTTGGGGACAAGTTAGTGGTCACGTTACTTGTTCCACAGGCGAAGGACCCCGTACACATACAGTAAGTAACTTTGAACATACGTGAGTCTTTGTAATTCTTGTCCCCTAACTAATGCTTGTTTCTGTTTCACTAACGATATTTTCACCCGATTAAGTCACATCCCGTTACGTTACAGCAGCCTGACAAGCATGCTGTGTCCATAAATCAGCTCGGACACTGTTAGAAATGTAGTATTTAGCCTAATAAGATAGCTCTTAGCTTAAGAAGGTCTTTCACTAAGAAGGAGTTGTAAGATCGAGCTGACCCACTCTTAACAGTCTTCTTAGCGACCATACGCTCACAGCTCCAGCCGCGGCAGGCACATTAATATTACACTAAGCAAGGAGACGTTAAAACAGTGCGCACCTTATATATTTTTGATCTATTTTATACTTCAGATTTATATTGTTTGGCATTAATTGGTGACGTAAAAGAATGAATTTAATTTTGCAGGGAAACGTGTGTCCTTCCTGTGCATATAACAATGAACACTTTGAATCTTGAATCTATATGTTTTATGAAGATGTTACACCTCTCTCACAACGACACGGTAGTGGTGTAGAAAAATAAATGTTTATTCATTTATTTTACCTCACGGCAACACTGGCAAAACTGATGAGCTGGCGTAATACAACTGCATCGGGCGGGCAGTGCATGCACATGAACTTCCAAGACTAGACTTCTTCTACCAGATATTGCAGTACTCTGTCACCAAACAGCTTGCACCTTCACAGTGCCACCTAGTGGCGAGTGGTATAAAGTAAACCGAAATTAACTTCAGAAAACTTAAGTGTCACACAGTACATTACTTAACAACAACTTTATAACCAACTTATGAAAGGGATTGGTATGTATAGAAAAATGTTTTTTACGACTTCCTTACAGGTGCCACATTCCTCCCCTGCAAAATAAATTTTGTCCTCAACATTACCACTATTTTCAGTACAAAATCACATATAGTATATCAACATCAATCAACTGTATACAATATTAAAGACTTTTCAACAGATAAAACATGTTACTCTTTGGCAATGACTCTCTTCAGAAAGTTAGAAATAAGTAAATGGATAAGGTGCAGTTAACTGGTTTTACCATCATAATACATTACTATTGTATACCATGTGACCTCATCACAGTCCACTCTTAACTAATGCTATAGTGTTGACACTTAGGCATAGTTAATATTAGGGAGTTGTAAAATAGTACAGTATTAACGCACTTCTATAACAAAACATTTCTATCAATCACGTCTTCTCCAGAGACTTTTTACTTCCTGAAAAATATTCCATTTTACTGTTTTAGTGCTACTTCTTTGCGGTTATTTTAACCATATAAGTATAATTTGTGAAAAATATGAACCAAACCATTTTTTCACAACGTCAACCTTTCAACATCAGGTTGGTATGAAGAAATAATCACAGTGGATAACTTCACTTTCAGGTAAGTACATTCTCAGTATCTAAGTATTTTTCTTTTCCAGTTACCCAAGTCTTTCATTTGAAACATCTTTTTCATTTACAATTACAATCTGAATTCTGGAAATTCTTTCTACACTTTAATTTTTTGTTTTGCTGATCTCAGTTCTGACTGTCCCATGACGCACACAATGGACAGTAACCACTCAGTTCGCAAACAGTCCATGTTACTGTGTCCATTCTTCACAAACAGTCCCTGTGTGTTTTTCACAAACAGTCCCTGTATGTCTGTCTTCTAGTGATCTACAGTCCATCAGTAGTATCCCGCAGGAAGATGAGTAGGATACATCAGATGTGTTCCAAACATCTGTGGAGGTGGCCAGGGCACACTGTACTGTCTATAGGCTGATGTCAGTGTATTCACATACAGTGGATTTGTGTGGAGCCCCACTACACGATGCGTTGGGTGACCTAGTGACTCATACATCAGTCTCTCTTGGGATCGTCTCTCTCTCTGTGACCTCCGTGGTTGTGTGTCAAAAAGTTCTGGCTCCTTACTGCTGGGAAGATCTACAGACTGACCTGTTTGTGTCACTTCTTGAGTGTCATTTCCAGGAATGTCATGTCCGGTAGTGTCATTGTCCACAGGCATTTGTGCTGGAAGCTCCGTTCTGAACTCCTCTGCTTCAGAATTAAGTTCAGGCTCATCTTTTTGAGTAGGAGCTGGAGCTGCAAGGTTTTGTTCTCCAGGCTGCTGGTGGTGTCTCAGTCGGTTAGTCCAGTGATATTCCTCCTCATCTGAGCTCTCTGAGCCCTCTGATGTTTCCTTTGTTTTATTTTCCTTGTGTCTCTTTCTTTGAGTGTGAGGATTCTGTCGTTCCCCAGTTGTTTTTGCTGGTTCCTCAAGTGGCAAAGCATTACATGGCATCATCATGTTACAGTCGAGGATTCTACCTCTGCCTGTGCCACGTTCAGGCTTAACCTCATAGACTGGGCTGTCTGTTCCTTTTTGAGAGACCACAATGTTGGGGGGGGGGGTTGGAATTTTGGGTGCCAGTGTATTTCTGCAGCCGCTTAAATAGCTGGTTCTCAAATTCTCTGCCTTTGTCATGATGTATTTTTGCAGGAAAACAAAATTTTCAAGCATAATCATTGAAGATTTTATCTGCTGCTGTTTTACCAGATTTGTTCCAGGTTGGGTAGGCTTGGGCAAACTTAGTGAAGTTGTCAATAATCACTAAAATATCTTTATGCATCCCCACCCAATAAAACCTTTGCCTATCAAGATGTAAAACCCGTTCTACCCGCAGATGACCCATTTCACAGTGAGGGTACTTGTATATCAGTTCTTAGTATTGCACTGGAAGCACAATTTGAGTAGAGCAGACCCTCTGGAGACACATAGAATCTGTTCAACTCATGAGGCAGTTGCTTACTCTTTCTACTGTCTGGTTCTTCTCCAGACAGTTTCAGCCAGAGTACATTGGAAATGTGAGTGTCTTGTAACTGCGCCTACAGTAACTCCTGCTGTGTTACTCTTATGTCCGGTTGGATGTTTGCAGCTATCTCCTGCACATGTGGACTGCAAGTAATGGCTGAGATCAAGTCCACGTTGTGTTCCTTTGTGTTTCAACTGCACTGATTATTGCACCTAGCACACCAGGAAGGCATTGCTCTGTGCACCCCTCTATATTACCCCCTTTCCACCAAAGCAGTTCCACTGCTGGTTCAGGGCCAGTGCTGGCGCTGGTTCTCAGTTGGTTCAACTTGCGAACTAACTGAGAACCAATTTGCTTTTCCATGGCTCGAGGTGGTTAGGGTGCCACGTCATTGCGTCAGTGTATACGTCAGTTACGTTGAATAACAACAACAACAACAACAACGATGGCGGACCATGTAGTTGTGCAGCTGTTACTCCTGGCGCTACAAGGCTTTATCGGCATCCAGAAACGACAGATACGTTATATTTGTGCTGCTCGATAAGATTTGTATGGATGGCAATTACGTTCCAGAAGACAGGTAATAACCTAACACGGTTTGTCTCTTACTAACACTGAATGAGATTGTTATGTCAGCCTTTGTTGTAAGCTAACGTTAGCTGGCAGAGCACAGCTAGTTCACAATGCAAATGTGTAATGTTACGTGTTGTGTCCTTATTTAGACAACTGAGGGCTTATTGTAGTTTCAGCTGGACAAAAGAGGATGCTTAGCTCTGTGAAATTAACTCTACTATTTGAAATGCATGTAAACAAACTGTATGAAAATACAAGTCAGTGATTTAGTTTAACCTCATTTTTTTAACCCAAATGCCTCACTAAGAACATTCTTGGTTTGGCGTTTAATTTTCTTGATAATTTAAAATATGCTGTACATTTCCTCATACATTAAATGTACAGCACATTCACGTGCTATGAATGCAGATCTGCAAGACCCTGTATGTATCTGCACATTCACACATTTATGTACAGACACTCATGCGCATACACATTTATTTTTCAATATAAGCAAAACTTTATGAAATGAGGCATAAGGGTTAAGTAGCATGATGGATATTGATTTTAGTATTGATCACTCTCCACTCAACATGGTTATTTACCTATACATTTTTGTCCTACCCCATGCAGAGCTGGCTCATGAAACCCTTTGCAGACACTGGCAGATTGACCCCTGAACAACACACCTATAAACCTGCCACTCAAATGTGTGTTATATTTAGTTCTGGTTGTGTATGCTGCACATGTTTTGGCTGCTACTCTCCATTTCCTCTGTTTTGTTGCTGCTTACCTGACTACCTGACTTTTACCTGTGTTTGCTGGACTACTTCATGTCACCAATGTTATTTCATCCTTCAGTTCAGTAAATTAATAGCAATGATTATGGCTGTCATGTTCTCCTTTCTTTATAAGGACTTTATAAGTGACTGAAGACATCTATGAAAAGCATCTTCATAAATGGGTAACCTGTCGAGTTCTTGACTTGTTTTTACTAGCTTTACTTGAACTTATTACACAGTTAAATTGTACATCATTAAGAGAAAACATACAGAAGCAGACATGTCTCTTTAGAATTTTTTTTATTTAAATACAAAAAAACAAGCTAATGATAAAAGTTACAAGTGTGCATTGAATGTGCAAAACCAAAACTTCCAATGAAGAAACACACTGGTTTCAGTCTCCAGCTTCTGCAGCAGGGCATCATTCAGGTCCTTGCTGTGTTGCTTTGACCTGAGCTGCTGGATGGTGTTGGCGAGCTGCAGTGGTAGTGACGTTAGCTTGTAGTTGGCATCGTCTTGTTTCGACGGCAGATAACTCTGTAGACCACATGAAAAACAGGGCTTCAAACAGTGACTCGTCCACTGCATATTATACTATGTTTAGCCAACTGAAAGTCGGGCTGGTAGGTGAGCCCAAGTAACTTGCTAATGTTAGCAAGGCTAACCTATTGATCAGTTAACATTAACCCAAGCAGACATCACAAACAACAGCTGTGTCCCAATTTAGCGCCGCATCCCCCGAGGGACGCGGGCCTAAACTAGGACACAGCTGTTATCTGAAGAAACTGGTAACACTAAACAACTATGTGCAAGGCGACAATGTTCGAAAAGAAACTTACCAGGGTCCATTTGCGGCAGCGTTACGCTTTCGTCCACAATCGCCTCCAGTATACATTGCAGCGGCTGAGTGGCTCAATAACCCTGCCCCCTTCCCTGTGACGTATTGGTTCTTTCCTCTAGTCCAGCAAAGAACTGGTGCCACTCTGGAACCAGTTTTCCGGGCCAGAGCCAATTCTTTTGTCGGTCGAAACAGGAAAACTGGTTCCAAATTAAGCACTGGCCCAGAACCAGCACTGGAACTGCTTTGGTGGAAAAGGGGTATATATTCACAGGTGTGCGGAACAGGAAGTCTGCATCGGTTTTTGTTTTTCCTGGGCGATACTTAAGCGTTATGTTGAATTCAGCTAGCCCGGACACCCAGCGATGTCCTGTCGCATTCAGTTTAGCTGTGCTCAGAACGTATGTGACCAGGTTGTTATCACTGTATATGGTTACAGACGGAGCGTAAAACAAATGGTCTGTAACAGCCCATGTGAGCACTAAAAACTCAAGCTTTCCTGAATGTAAGTGATAATGGCCACGTTTCCCAGTTAAGAGCGATCTTAGGATTTAAGAGCGCAGTTAAGAACATTTTTGGTAAGAAGGGTCGCTAAGATAAGAGTGTTTCCCAGATGCCTTCTTAATGCCCTTCTTAGGATCACTCTTAAGATCGCTCTTTAAGACGCTCTTAACAGGAGCTGACCACTGCCACGGTGCTGAAACTAAATCAGTCGATGTCAGGCACATCGATCACCCACCACTTCATCAAAGCATAAGTCACACACAGTGGTGCTATCACACACTAATTCCCTGCTGCTCGTGTGTATGTGTGTTCTAATAATTCTAATGAAAAACTAAGACAATAAATATTTGTTAATGACCTATTTTCAGGACGAAAACAAGACTACATCTAAATAAGAAATAGTCTTGGTAAGAGAATCATGAGGAAATATATTTATACAAAAATATAAAAGATGGACGAAAAGACAAATTAACCTAAGGACCTGCATTGTATCCCGACCATATTGTGTCCTACTTGCATTCATCAACACTGTGTCTCTGCTAATGATCATCTTAACGTGACCAGTTCAAGGAAGGACTAAACTGACAGATTTATGGACTATATAAATCTACACTGAGAATCAGCCAAAATGCCAGGTATAAACTATGAAAACACACAGGCAGCACTCGACAGTTGTAAAAGAGTTAATGTGACATATATGTGCGGATGTGTGAAAACACACAGCTGCTATCCAAAACACTAATTCCCTGCTGCATGTGTGTGTAATTACAGGTAACAGGAGTATCCAAGTAGCAATTACATCCGTTTATGCAGATATAAAATGACCTGTGGGTATAGGTGCACATATTAAGACAGAATGGCAGAAGCAGGGCGCAAGCAGGCCAAGCGGTCACCTGCATTCACCCCAGATGAGATGACCATCCTGGTGGATGAAGTATGGCAGCAGTGGGACACACAAAAGGGAAAAAAAACTTCAGCTCCCGTAGCCTGGATTTTCTCTGTGTGACAGAGACTTGGATCGGTGCTAGTGAATGCAACGCTCTTGTCGAACTTTTACCGGCTGGTTGTTCTTATTTTAACTCCCTGCGGACGTAAGGTTGTGGAAGAGGAACGGCGACTGTTTATAAAAATGACTTTAAATGTAAACAGTGCACTGTATTGTCTTTGTTCTCCAGCTTCGAAGCGACTTAATTTGAGGTGGGTTGCTCTGACCCGGTGATGAGCGCTGTCATCTACCGGCCCTCCAAGTACAATAAGGACTTTGTGAAAGACTTTTCGGATCTTGTGGCTGAAATCATGCCAAACTACGATTGTGTCCTTTTTCTTGGGGATTTTAATATTCATGTGTGCTGTCCTGATAAGCCATTGGTGAAGGACTTTTTAAGCCTTATTGACTCTTTTAATTTGGTGCAGTATGTGTCTGGTCCCACACACGAACATGGTCATACATTAGATCTCGTTCTTTCTCATGGTTTGTCTGTGTTTAACTTGGAGATCTGTGAAAACGTCATTTCTGGTCATATGCCTGTATTGTTTGAAGTTGGTTTCTCTTGTACTGCAGTTAAATCTTGCGCTCCTGCTCAGCGCCGTCGGACTTTTAACCCTTCCACTGCTGGTCAGTTCTCGGCTGCTTTCAACCAGCTCTGTGCCCCCTCTGACTCAATGTCTGCAGACACAGAGGAACTCAGCTCCTGGTTCCACTCCTCCTGCCGAACCATTCTGGACTCTGTGGCTCCATTAAAAACAATGCAGCCTAAAGTGAAACCTGAGCCCTGGTTCAGTGACAGGACTCGTGCAGCTCGACGGGAGTGCCACAGAGCTGAACGCAGGTGGAAGAAGGACAAGCTGCATGTTTCATTCCAAATCTTAAAGTACTGTTGGCATCGTTATCAGAACACTGTTAAAGAAGTCAAAAGAGAATACTTGTCAAACCTCATTGTTGTCAAATAGCCATAACCCTCGTGTGTTATTCAAAACCATTGACTCTCTTTTAAATGCCCCACAGTCTGTCTGCTTGGAAGCATCCCCTGAGCTGTGCAATAACTTCCTGCACTTTTTCATAGACAAGGCTGTTAAAACAAGGGCTCTCATTTCAGCTCCTGCCTCTGACCCCTCTGTCTATGTCCCTTGCTCGACTGTGCTTGATAAATTTGAGCTTATTACTTTGTCACTTTTAGAGGATGTGGTTGGCCATATCAAGTCATCAGGTTCCCCTTATGATGCTGTCCCTCACTTTTTTTAAAGAAATCTTCCCTTGTATAGGGCAGCTGGTCCTTGCCATCATTAACAGCAGTCTGTCTTCAGGTATTGTCCCCATGAGCTTTAAACATGCTTTAGTGCAGCCCCTGCTGAAGAAACCTGGCCTCGACCACACTGTATTGGCTAATTTCAGGCCCATCTCCAAGCTGCCTTTTATTTCGAAAATCTTGGAGAAAGTTGTTCATGCACAGTTAAAATATTTTCTGGATGAGCAGAATATCCTGGAGATCTTTCAGTCTGGTTTTAAAACTCTGCGTAGCACAGAGCTCTAATAAGTGTTTTTAATGACATCCTCCCGGCAAATGATTCTGGTGATTATGTAATTCTTGTCTTGTTGGACCTAACAGCTGTTTTCGACACTGTGGACCACAATATTTTAGTATCCCGGTTGCAGCACCATGTGGGCATCTGTGGTAGTGCTCTGGAGTGGTTTAGGTCCTATCTGGCAGACAGAACTATGTGTGTAAGCCTTGTTGTTTCTGAGTCCCACTCCACTCCTCTGTCATATGGGGTTCCACAGGGCTCAATTTTAGGGCCCCTGCTTATTTCATTGCATTTGCTTCCTCTGGGTTCCATTCTTAGAAAGCATGGCATCTCCTTCCATTGTTATACTGATGATCAGATGTCAAATTTATGTGCCACTGAAGAAGAGAGATGCTTTCTTCAACCGCTTCTGCCATGTCTTGATGACATTATCAATCAATCAATCAACTTTATTTGTAGAGCGCTTTTCCTGCACGGACATGCAACACAAAGTGCTTTGCAGAATTAAAAACAATTAACACAAGAAAGAAAAACAATTACAAAGAAAGCCCCTCCCTCCCACCCTCCATACTAGACACACACACACACACACACACACACACACACACCCACACCCACACACACACCCAGACACACAATCTCACACACAATAGGGAGACATGGCATGGCACTGAGGATCAAGGAAACCTCACCTTTGGGGTCGTCCACACTGGGAGGAGCAGCAGGCCGTGCCATCGGGGGGACCAGCACCCAGGCCCCCCGACTCCGACAGACAGGTGGACCCCCATTTCGAAGGGAGGAACCACCAGCTGGCCAGGCCGAAGGGACCCAAGGACAGCACCCCCACTAGCAGACCTGACACAGCTCCCAGTGTGGAGGACCCCCCGAGGAAACACTGGAGTTAAAAGCTAAAGACTAAAAGCATAAAATAGGACTAAAAGAATAAATAAAATAAAATAAATACAGTACCAAAAATAAAATACATAAGATTATAAATAAAATAGAATAAATAAAGTACCAGTGATAAATAAAAACAGAAAATTATTAAGATTAATATCACCTTAAAAAGCAAGATAAAAGCAGCAACATAAAATACGATAGAACCAGATAAGAACATAAGAAGAGTTTAAAATATTAGTTAAAAGCCTGATTAAAAAGGTGTGTCTTTAATCTTCTTTTAAAAATATCAACAGTCTCTGCAGTCCTGAGGCTCTCCGGCAGGCTGTTCCACAGGTGGGGGCCATAGTGGCTAAATGCTAAAACCAGACTGATGCCTCTCTAAAATGGTATTTCACCATGGGTTTTTGTTCAGGGTTTTGGTATGATTAAAAGGCCAGTGCCGGAGGACCTCAGGGTCCACGAGGGTTGATATGGTAAAAGCAGATCAGATAAATAAGAGGGCGCAAGGCCGTTAAGACATTTAAAAACCAGTAAGAGAATCTTAAAATCGATCCTGAAGCGGACGGGGAGCCAATGCAGCGACTCTAAAACCGGTGTAATGTGCTCCCGCCCTCTGGTCCTCGTCAGCACACGTGCGGCTGAGTTTTGTAATAATTGGAGATTTAAAATACTCTTTTTGGGAAGACCAGAGAGCAGGGCATTACAGTAATCTAAGAGACAGGAGATAAAAGCATGCATCAGCACCTCCGTACTGGCCTGAGAGAGAAACGGGCGGACTCTGGCTATGTTCTTAAGGTGATAAAAACCTATTTTCGTTAGATTTTTGATATGTGGGATAAAATTCAGCTCAGAGTCAAAAGTCACGCCCAAATTTTTTACTGATTGGGTTGGTTTAAGATCCTGTAGTTTTAGTAAAAGTTTCTCTCTCTGGCCTTCAGGACCTATAACTAAAACCTCAGTTTTGTCCTGGTTGAGCTGTAGGAAATTCTCTGCCATCCATGACTTGATGTCTACAATGCAGTTAAAAAGGGCATCAATTGGCCTTGTGTCATCAGGAGACACGGCGATGTATAGCTGTGTATCATCGGCATAACTATGGAAGCTGATGCCGTGTCTCCTGATGACATCCCCAAAGGGAAGCATGTAAAGATTAAAGAGAAGTGGATCTAAAATTGAGCCTTGGGGAACCCCACATCCAATTTCATGAGTTCCTGAGGAACATGTATCCATACTTACATAAAAGCATCGGTCTGTGAGATAAGAACAAAACCAGTTAAGGACAGTACCAGAAAGGCCAACCAGGTGTCTGAGTCTTTTTAATAAAATGTGATGGTCTACCGTATCAAAAGCGCTTAGATCCAGTAGAACCAACACTGTGAGCTTTTTGTTATCTAAATTCCACCTGATGTCGTTTAAAATCTTTAGAAGGGCTGTCTCGGTACTGTGGTTCCTCCTAAAACCAGACTGATGCCTCTCTAAAATGGTATTTCTGTTTAAAAAGTCATTAACTTGGTTAAAAACCAGTTATTCTAAAATTTTACTTAAAAACGGTAAGTTGGATACAGGCCGGTAATTATTAAGAATGTTGGGGTCTAAGTTGCTCTTCTTCAGAAGGGGTTTCACCACCGCCGTTTTAAAGGCGGTGGGGAAGACACCCGTCTGAAGAGAGCAATTCATGATGTTGAAAAACTGCTCCTCAAAGAAACCATAAAACGTCTTTAAAAGTGATGTGGGAATTGGATCTAAAAGGCAGGTTGTTGGGTTTACTTGGGAGAAAACTCTACCAAGTGTCCTTGCATCAACCAGGGCAAAACTCTCCAGTGTTTCCTCAGGCAAGGACAACAGTCCAGGGGCCTCATTTATAAAGCTTGCTGCGCACAAAAAGATTGCGGGAACGGGGCTGAAATGTGCGTATGCATTTTTCACCGCCAACGTTGGGATTTATAAAGAAATACTATGCGGAAAAGGGTGCGCATTCCTACGCACACTGTCGACCTGCCGTAGACCTCCCGCAAAGTTTTCCAGGCACGGGAAATCAGCGACATAAATGATTAATATTGTACTTTGGATATAGGATAAAATACAGTCACTCCCCTTAAAGTTAAATAAATAAATAAATAAATAAATAAATCAATAAATAAAAATAAAAATAAATTAAACAGTAGTTGCAATTAGGATCAGCTTGTACAAATGTCACAATGTGGCACAGCGCAACGGCGTCCCTGCACCAGCTGAACTCGTACAAGAGGACATCGTCCCACACCAGCCTGGAGCAGAGCAACTCCCTCCAGCAATTGCATTGCGTGAACAAGTGATGCACCAGTTATGAAACAGACAACAGGTATACTTCTTAACCAATTCTTTTAATGTGCTGCACATTTCAGACAATACATCGCGTACTCTGTGTAATTCCTGCGTTAAATCCTGAATTGCACCAATAATGTCCCTCTGTGACTGCAGCACAGCATCGGTGAGGACGCGGCCACTTGCACGACCTCCTCCTGAGATGCCACTGGGTCCTGCCTGTGGGGAGACTGGGTCCACCTGCACAGTGGAGACACTGCTGGCGCCTGGGGCAGGCTCTCTGGCGCTGCCATCATCCCCGACACCCACAGCGACACTTTTACCTGAATAAAATGGAAGAAATTATTTAATGCAATGTGTGTAGTTATTATTGACACTCAAAACTTTAAGGTCAGTGTTGGTATCAAACGTTCGCCTTACCTATATCTGTGACGTCCGCAACAGCATCGGTGTCTCCCTCAGCTTCTGGCACAATGCCAGACAGAAGGGTTTCCCCCGAGGATCGCTCCAACCCTCGTGTCAAAGGGAGAGGGTGGCGGTTCTCCCTGACCACCACCAGTTGCCTGGACGCTCTGCCGGTGAGCTGCAAGTCGTTTTTTGGCCTCTACTTTTATGTCGGACCACTTCTTTTTCACCTGATAATAAAAATAAAATTGCACTTTTCATTTAAAATCTTAAATTGCTACAAAATAGCAACTTTTTTTCTGTGCGGATGTCACAGAAAAATAGAAAAAATAGAAAACACAAAAAATCACAATGACTCACCTCGGCACCCACACGGTTCACGGCGTCTGCCACAAGTTGTCACTCTATTTGTTTTTTTTTATTTGAAATGCCACTGCTGAGGCCTCCAAATAAAACTTTTTTACGGTGCTCAATCTCGGTCAAGAGCACTTCAATTTCGCATTCGGTGAACTTAGCCTTCTTTGAGCGTGTTGTCTCCATCTCTTCCTCGCTGAAAGGCCCAGCAAGGGGTCCTTAAAACCGTCCGCATATTCATGAGCTATTTAGCATTGACCATTTATGGATGATTGTGGGCAGACAATAGGTGGAGGAGTGGGATGAGACAGGGAGGAGCACACTCACGCACAATTCACCGCAGGTGGGTATTTATAATGAGAGGATTGCGTACAGGTGTGCGCCGCACGGTTTTACAAATCTGAATATTTTTGTGCGTAAGCACTTTCTGTGTTTCATCCGTACGCCATCTTTTAAGGTGAATCCTACGCACAGTTTTATAAATGAGGCCCCAGGTGTGGTAACAGACAGAACTTTCTTGGATAACAGACTGGATCTGATGTCCTTGAATTTAGTTCTGAAGTGGTCTGCAAAGTCTTCACAAAGATCATCTGTTGGTGTCTTAAGAACTTTATTAAAATCAGTGCCTGTTAAAATATTAAAAGTGGAGAAGAGGAACCGGGGGTTGTTTTTATGGTTGGTGATGAGTTGTGAGAAATGGGAAAAAATGGGACAGAGCAGCTGGTGCGGGTTTGGGGAAAATTGCATGCTGAGCACCGTATGCCAGGTTGGCTGAGAGCATGCGGGCACCTGCCCTGTTAAGATGGAGCCCGTCTGGCCCAAAGAGGTGTCATCTCTCCCAGAAAACATCAAAGTTGTTGATGAAGCTGATGTGGTGGGAGTTGCAGGCAGAGGAAAGCCATGTATTGAGGCTCAACCTACGGCTGAAGGTGCCAATCCCTCTGCTGCAGGTGGGGGTGGGGCCGGAGATAAAAACAGTCACCTGGGACTGTGAGATGGAATTAAAAAAGTGTCTAAAATCCTGCTTTAAAAGAGCGGGTCGGCGCCGGCGGACAGCGTCCTCCTGTTGGGCACCCACCTGCTGGAGGGCAGCTACCTGTGAGTGGAGGGAAGGCTGTGGTGTCCGTCAGTGGGGGCATGGTGTCTGTGGCCGCAGGAACAGGTGCAGTCTCTTGGTGTGGGTCCCGGGTCGCCGGCTTCTCGCTCACGGATAGAGCCGCGTACTTCTTGGAGAGCAGTATCGGGGGAGAAGGAGCCCCGCTCTGAGCCCTCTTCCGCCCGCGGACGACCACTTCGGTCCAGGGGGTCCCCCTGTTTGGAGTGGAGCAGGCGGGCCGCTGACAGGAGGAGGACGGGTCCCAGAGAACTGTTTGCCCGAGCGCGGAGGTGGTGTTCTGCGGAGTGGACTCACCGGTCCGTGAGGTCTCCAGCCAGTTGGTCAGCGTCGGGAAACGGGACCTGAGGGTGATCAGCAGGGAATCCTTCCTCTGGAGCTCATTCGACATCCGCTCGATGTCCTCGAGAAGGTTAGCGATCTTTTTGTATGCTTTGTTCAGCATTTGTTCCAATTTTCCAGGTGAGTCGGAAGTGTCCAGTTTCGACATGGCGGCTCACCAGGCCTTTCTTTAAAAGGTTAAGATTCAAACGTCCGATGACTAAAAAACTTTCACCCAGTAAAAAATAAAACGTTAAAATCAAACATTAGCCAGAGGCATAATGTTTAGAGTGATTTAACACGTTTTAAAACTGGATTAAAACAGGCTTACGGAGCTCTGTTGTGTAGCAGCAGTAGATGTTAGTGCATGCGCATTCACCTGGACAAAAAGAACCAAAACATTAAAGCCTGGATGGCCTGAAACTTTTTAAATTTCAATGAAAAGAAAACAGAGGTGATGGTGTTTGGTCCAAATAGCTCTTGTGAAACCCCCCCTGTTGACTTGGGCAGGAAGCTCAGAGGGGATAGAGCCTTTTCTGTAGCGGCTCCCAGATTGTGGAACAATGTACCTCTCCACATTAGACTGGCCCCCTCACTGTCTGTTTTTAAAACCAGTCTTAAAACCCAGTTTTACTCCTTGGCTTTTAACCCAGCGTGAGACTCTGCTCTTGTTTTACTGTTTTCTTTTTTTTTTATTGTTGTCTTATGTTTTTATTTTTGTACAGCACTTTGTTTCAGTTGTGGTTGTTTTTAAAGTGCTCTATGAATAAAGTTGAGATGAGTTGAGTTGAGACGTCCCCTGTACACTCTCAAGCTCAAGGCCTGTCCCCGTGCACCAACCAGCACCAGCAAGGCCTGACGTCCGCATGTGGGGTGGCCTCACCCGGCGGCCCTCTATTACCAACTGCACCTGAACAACCTCCCTTCATTACAGGTGATGAAGAACCCATGTGACGGGAGGGGTCCCACCGCTTTAGGCTATCTTATGTTTAAATAAACTTTGTTTTCTTTTCAACCATGTGTTGTGTGAATTATTGCACATTATAAAGTAAGGGTGTCAAATCTACACACAGATGGTCCCATGGAATTTATATAATTTCATGATTTATTCCTGAAGACTACTCATGACATATGTATGTAAAGCGAACACTTCTGCACTTGACTAAACAGATTGCAAATGTATTACATTATAAAAAATAAACCTCATTGCCTGTGTGCACTGCCTGTTGGCACCTACATCCTATCGAACTCGAACTTTGCTTTTGGGCACTTAATCATGATGTTTTTATTTAACTTTTGTTGTATTAACACTCAGATGTACGTCAATTTGGATAAATGCATCTGCTAAATGAAACTGTAACACTGTAAAGTGTGCATAATGTGCGCCTCAAGCATGATGCATGTGCCTCTTCCGTCAGTCAATCAATCAATTTTATTTATTAGCTAAGTTGTTGTTTGTTGGTTGTTTTGGCGTGGTTACGGCCAACAGTAACCTTTACTGTTCAGTAATAAATGGTGGTTTTAGCTGTACTGAATCCAATCAGCAGGGTACACAGGAGTCATGTTACTGCTATCCTATTGTCTGTTATTGACATAAGACTAAAATTTTCAGTACGTCCTGCGCTGTGATCTGCGGAGGGATACACCGGTGAGCAGGCACAGACATAGCCTGTAAACAAAACTCAGCTTTATTTATTTATAAAGCCCAGTATCACAAATCACAGTTTGCCTCACAAAAAAATCTAACTCCTCAGCTTCAACCCAGGGCTCACAGCATGTATTACTGTCGTATTACGATTTCCATTTCATCATATTCCTTCCTTAGACCACTTTCAATCTGGTGCTCTAGACTACTAAAGCTCAACGTGTCTCTTGAAGTTGAAGTTGAAGTTCCATCCAGCGCTGTCTCCGTGATGACTGAAGCAGTGTGGTGTCACCTCGTCATCCTCCCGAATCTCTGCCTCTGCATTGAGCTCCATCCACCGCTTTCTCCCGTGCTGACTGAAGCAGTGTGGTGTCACCTTGTTGTCCTCCTGACGCAGGCTGCTCCCTGCGGGCTGTTTCCCTCGTCCCCTCGGCAGGAACACCTGCAAAGGATAATGGCACTGCTCCCAAGTCATCCGTCACCGTTGGGATCTCTCACAGCAGAGCATCAATGGCGTCGCCCAGTTGTAAATGCACAGCCATGCCCTCGTCTTCTTCTCTAGCAAGTCATCATGCTCGCAAAACTTTATTATGTGCTTAACCAGTGTACGTCGACTTTTATCTTTAATTGCCTCATTGTCTTTGCTGGCAATATAACACTGTTCACAAACTCGGTGTAGCTGCTGTATATTCAGTTCAAGCAGCCGTTTTTTAGTGTCCATAAGTAATTCTTCTCATTGTTCCGACATCTTGTTCTAACATTTTGTGCCCGTTACTACTCGAGAAAACAACACAACGGCTCGGTGTCATACTTGCTAGGCTCAACTGTTAGCAATGATAGCCTCGTATAGCTTAGCTCTAGCTGCTAGCTTGCTAACCTGTTGTCATACACTAACACACCTTGTGTTTTCTTCTCCAGTGTTCCTCCGTGAAGTAATGCTTTTATCTCAGTGGGACCTCCAAAATGTTACACCACTCTCACAACGACACAGTCGTGGTGTAGAAAATGTTCATTCTTTTATTTTACCTCATGACACAGGCAAAACTGATGAGCTGGCGTAATACAACTGGGCGGACAGCACATGCACATGAACTTCGACTGGACTTCTACTGGATCTTGCAGTAATGTGTCACCAAACAGCTTGCACTGCCACAGTGCCGCCTAGTGGCAAGTGGTATAAAATAAACAGAAATTAACTTCAGAAAACTTAGTGTCACTTAGTGCATTACTTAACAACAACTTTACAACATGGCATGCTGTCCACTTACGCGGTGCTGAAAATAAATCAATTGATGTCAGACAAATCGATCACCCACCACTTAATCAGCGCATAAGTCACAAACATACTTATTTTTCGTCTCATTATTATTTTTCCTAGGGACTTGACAAAACATAGATTCAAGCTTCAAAGTGTTTATCAGTCAATCAATCAATCAATCAATCAATCAATCAATCAATCAATTGCTTTATTTGTCCCCAGTGGGGCAATTAATTTCGCGGCAGTGGGAGCGACACAAAGTACAAAAACAAACAAACAAAAACACACAGTATAATAAACATATTGTCATATGCACAGTAAGGATGCGTTTCCCTGCAGAATGAAATTTATTCTTTTCTGTCACCAATTAATGCTAAACAACATAAATCTTAAGTATAAAATAAATCAAAATATATACGGTACACACTGTTTTAACGTCTCCTTGCTTAGTGTAATATTAATGTGCCTGTTGCGGCTGGTGCTGTGAGTGTTTGGTCGCTAAGAAGACTGTTAAGAGTGGGTCAGCTCGATCTTACAACATCCTCTTAAGCTAAGAGCTCTGGGAAATGCGGCCATTATCATGTCAACATATAGGGAAAATGTGTCCAGAGTTTATGACATTTACAGAGAGAGCTAGAGCCATTTGACTAAAACTGACATTATTGCTACTGTAGCATGATGTTATTAGGCTAAATTCTATATTTCTAACTGAGCTGATTTATGGACACAGCATGCTTATAGGCTGCTGTAACCTTAGGTTTACAGAGGAAATAATGGGATGTGACTTAATCGGGTGAAAATATTGTTAGTGAAACAGAAACAAGCATTAGTTAGGGGACAAGACCCAAGAGTCACAAATGTTAAAAGTTACTTACAACCGGTGTATTTACTATATGTGTCCGAGGTCCTTCATCTGTGGAACGAGTAACATGACCACTAACTTGTCCCCAAACAAACACATGTTTCTGTTAGGCCTATGTGTATCATTAATGTTCTTTATGTATTATAAAGAATGTCAGAGTTAGACCTAGACTTAGACTTGCTTTATTGTCATTCAACAGGTACACCGTCGGTGCACATATTGAACGAGATTTCGTTACTTTGGCTCATGAGTAGACGCATTTATGTAATATACAGTAAAATAAAATATAAAACACTGGTATGACTTAAAAGAGAGTTGAAATTTCAAATAGTCAGTGGCAGAGTTGGGCCCGGAGTCACAAATAACGCATTTCGACTGACACAGAATCGGCACGGTGCCGGTTCCCGAACCTAATTAAGTAGGCTACTTACAATGGCATGAAAGACAATAATAACAATGCTACAGTTTAAAAGGATCTCGCCAGCTCTATACAAATTTACGTTGGTCACCGATCAATGCGGACATCTAAGAGGAAGTGACAACGGTGGCTCATGGGAATCCAAAATGTGATTGCAGGGGAATGCAAAACTATTGCGAGGGAACGCAAAAGTATTGCAAGGGAATGCAAAAGTATTGTGAGGGAATGCAAAATTTATTGCCAGGGAAAGCAAAAGTATTGCGAGGGAACGCAAAAGTATTGCGAGGAAACGCAAAATTTATTGTGAGGGAATGCAAAAAGTATTGCAAGGTAACGCAATGTATTGCGAGGGGACGCAAAAGTCAGTCCAATAAAATCTCCCGACTTGACCTTTAAGGGGCTCCGTACAATTACTATAATATCACTATTCAATATTTATTGATTACAGAAACTGCAACATGCGTCACCTCTTGTGTCAGAGGCTACCATCTGAGATCGTGTGTCTGAATCGTTCCAATGTGGATTTCATACACAACACAGCACACACTCAAACAGCCCTCCTCAGAGTCACCAACAACCTTCTTCTTTGCTCAGACTCTTCACTGCTGCTAATTACAAAAAAAAAATTGCATTAGTGCAATGTAATGTGGTAAAAAAACGGTGACAAATTAAACAAATGATTATAAGAGATGCAGGTGTAACAAAATATATACAAAGACAGCACAAAACATGAGGACTTAAAAAGCTAAAAACAGCATTGTCCCCATATAAGTAGAAAAATGTATTAAAAGTAAATGAAAAGATATAAAGAAATGGAAAGTTGTAACAGTGAAGAAAAATGAGAATTAAAAGAAATAAACAGTAAAGAATCAGTAGCAGTTCTTAAATTATTTGGGAAAAGACAGAAGAAAGAGAAAAGGATTACATATGTGTGTGGATATGATTTGTGTAAATTCACTGACAACGCATCTCAAGGCAACTACAGATAATGAAAAGCAAGGGTATGGCGGAGTGAGTGATGTAAAAATATTGGTAATATTACATAGTTATTGTAGGTGAGGTCAAGGTTCAGTTGTATAGTACACAGTTGTGTTTACTGTTACCCTTTATCAACACTAATGTGCTGGCTTGGTTTGGTTTGACTCAGCACGTCAGCCCAGTGTGGCAAGGATTACTATTGTCAGTACAGTTGGGCTATCTACTTGAAGGTGGGTCTGCAACTGATGATGGCTCGTTTTGGCTGATGATGTTTTAGAGCGGCGGGCTGATCCACAGCTAAAGTCTCATGTTATTTTTCCATCACACAGCAGGGCAGGTAAAAGAAGTTTACATGTTGGAGGTGAGCTGTTTGCAGAGGTGCAGTAAGAGCCTGCTGTCTGCAGCTCTTCACATCTCACTGTGGCTGTGCCTGCTTGACTTGTTTTTCTTCAAGAAAAGCTGCTAACAAAGTACTGCTAAATTGGCGATTAACACATTTCATTTCCTATAGACTCTTCACAGTAGAAGTCCCCCTATTATGTTGTTTATGTAAAAGCTTTTATTGTGAAGCAGTAAAATAGGAAAAAAAATGTTTTTTTTCCAGCAGCAACATATCAGAATCCTGTACAGCTGAAAGCGAACATGAAACAGGAAAATGAAGCAGACATCTAAAGTAAAAACAGGACGTACAGTCAGGGAATATTATCAGATATTTGGCCAATCTGGGAATAAATTCCTCACCGAGAACTCAGAGGGCTTTACAGCTTATGACATCCCTCTGTCCTTAGGACCCTCCCAACAGATAAGGAAAAACTCCCCCTCAAAAAAAACCCTTTAATGGGGAAAAAAATGGTAGAAACCTCAGGAAGAGCAGCTGAGGAGGGATCCCTCTAGGATGGACAGACGTGCAATAGATGTCATGCAGAACAGATCAACATGATAAATTAACAGTAATCCGTATGACACAATGAGAGAGAAAGAGATGCATGACAGACAGTAATGACAGTAGCTTACAACAACGTTAATTAAAGTAATAATATTATTATTCTAATTACGGCTATTTTGGTACAATATGTTGAAAGTATATATTAATATCTGATAGTATACATATGTGACAAAAATCATGTGAAGTAGAAGTATGACGAATGATAACAGCAGCAGGAGGCATTAGGCAGGGCCACGGCAGCAGCACAACCACACACATCACACCATCCAGGCACCGCTGTGATACTAGTTCACCTGTGAGACAGTGGAGCACAAAGGCTCCAGAGAAGTCGAGTTAGTGACATGCAGTACGGCCAAGTTAGCGAGATGCAGTAATAGGACATGAGTGTTAGCAAAGGAGAGAAGGTGCTCGGTGTATTGACTAGGCCTAAGTCAGTCTAACTAGTACTAGTGCCTTGGTACAAGGCAAGCCTGAGCCAGCCCTAACTATAAGCTTTATCAAAAAAGGAAGTCTTAAGTCTAGTCTTAAATGTGGAGATGGTGTCTGCCTCCCGGACCGCAAAAGGAAGATGATTCCACAGGAGAGGAGCCTGATAGCTGAAGGCTCTGGCTCCTGATCTGCTTTTGGTGACTTTAGGGACCACGAGTAACCCTGCATTCTCAGAGCGCTGTAAAGGTAACACATATAAAAAGATTTCAATTCAAAGAGCTCCTGAAAGTTTGGTTACCTGCAAACTTATTGGTGAAAATTGAAAATGTTTACCTATGCACTAAGCAGATTGTGAGGGGTCAAGTAGGATTTGAATCAATTGCAAGCATTTTCAATTGGAAACAAGCACACACACTTTAACATCATCATCATAACTTCTTTTTTTTTGTGTGAAAATAAACATTGCTAGGTGCATGCAAATTAAAAAGTAGCTTTATCGACTGATTTATGAATCTATTTACAATGGTAAGTACTTATTGTTTACTAGTATAGTTGGTTGGCATTCACAGCGAGGAAGTGAGTTTGGAGTGGCAGGTGCCAGACATGCTCAGTCGTTGTGGGGACCATGGAGAGACACACTACACTCCACACATATCAAATAACAATAGTTTCCACTCAACAAGATACTGCAAGACAATTTTACGTCTGATGTGTAAGTATCATGACGTTTTTTTTTACAACTGGAAATATTTCATGTCACAACATTGATAATAACTAATCTTTAAGGAGTAAAGAGGAGTCACCTAACACTAGGTAAACTGGTTAGTTAGCTAACTCCCTCTTGTTTATTGGACACCCCAAGTTTATCTAAAGACCATTTTACCTTTTTCAACACTAGCTGACTGCCTCATGCTGACGTTAGCTAGCTAGCTAGCTTACAGTATTTTCTTGGTGTTGTTTTGGCTTTTTGATGGTACTGTAAATCTGACCCTCTATTTTTTTTCCAAAATACAACACATTAGAGATAAGATTTTTGTCCACATGACAAAGTATGTCTTTAAAGGGACAGTGCACCCAAAAATGAAAATTCGGCCATTATCTACTCACCCATATGCCGATGGAGGCCCTGGTGAAGATTTAGAGTCCTCACATCCCTTGCGGAGATCAGCTGGGGGAGTGGCTAGTACACCTAATGGCAGACGGCGCCCCAGGCTAACGTCGAAGAATCCACAAAGTATCTCCAACATGCTCATCCGTAGTGATACAAGTGTGCTGCAGCCCCAACATAAAAAGTTGTTTTGAGAATCGTCATATGAACTCTGGTTTTAGCCTTACTGTAGCCTGTAGCTCTGACTGCTTCTCTGTGTCATGGCATCAAGGTGAGCACTGACTATTGATCTTTGTTCTTTGGGGCCAAAAACAACTATCTCAGTTTTGTCTGTGTTTAGTTGTAGAAAATTCTGGCACATCCACGTATTGATTTCGTCAGCGCACTTATTTAGCAGATGTAGGGGACTGTAGTCATCTGGTGACACTGTTATGTAAAGTTGTGTGTCATCTGCATAAGTATGGTAGGGGGTGTTATGATATTCCATAATCTGAGCAAGAGGGAGCATATAGATGTTGAACAGAAGAGGCCCAAGAATGGACCCTTCAGGAACTCCACATGTAATTTTTGTTCGCACAGATTTATAATTGCCAAGTGAAACAAAGAAATCCCTGTCTTGTAAATAAGATTTAAACCAATTTAGCACAGTGCCAGAAAGTCCCACAAACTTTTCTCGTCTGTCGAGCAGTATCTTATGGTCAACTGTGTCGAATGCGGCACTGATGTCCAGTAATACCAGAACTGAAATCTTTGATGCATCACTGCTCAGATGAATGTCATTTAAAACTTTTACAAGTGCAGTCTCAGTGCTGTAATGTGCTCGAAATCCAGACTGAAAGGCATCAGAGGAATTGTTTTGCTCCAAGAAGGTGTTAAGTTGCTGAAAAACAACCTTTTCAATGATCTTTTCTAAAAATGGTAGGTTTGATATGGGCCTGTAGTTAATTATTACTGAGGCATCCAGATTAGGCTTTTTTAAGAGAGGTTTAATGACTGCAGTCTTCAGGGCCGTTGGAAAAAGCCTGACTGAAGAGAACAGTTGACTATCTGTAGTATATCTGATGCTATGCAGTTGAAAACATCTTTAAAAAAGCTTGTAGGCAGAGTGTCAAGGCAGCAGGTAGTGGACCTAAGGTTTCTAACTATGTCTGTCAAAGTAGCATAATTTAATGGGTGAAAAAGTGGAGTAGTCATATGAGGCACAGGTAAAATAGCCACTGTGTTGGAGTTAAAGACTGTCTGTGTTGTCTTTAAAATCTTGTCAAAGCAAAATCATTGCATGCCTTGGTGGATAGTAGTTCAGGAGGGACTGACGCTGATGGGTTTGTCAGTCTGTCAGCAACAGTAAATAAAGTGACAATGAAATACAGAGTGACAATCAGGTGGTCACCATTGAGGTTGGGGATACAAGCTCAATCTGCGCATTGCAGAGGTGCCTGGATAGTGTGACGTGTGTGGCTGTGCTGCTGCCGTGGTCCTGCCAGATGCCTCCTGCTGCTGCTGCTGCTGCCACCATCATTAGTCATTAGTCATACTTCTACTGTTGTTATACACATATGATTATTATCATACATGTATACTACCAGATACTAATATATACTTTCAACATATTGTACCACAGTAGCCAGAACTATAACAATATATACAATATTATTACTTTCATGAATGTTGTTGTAAGCTATTGTCATTACCGAGGATGTCATACAGATTACTGTATTGTGTCATACAGATTACTGTTAATTTGACATGCTGATCTGTTCTGTACGACATCTATTGCACGTCTGTCCGTCCTGGAAGAGGGATCCCTCCTCAGTTGCTCTTCCTGACGTTTCTACCATTTTTTTTTTCCCCGGTAAAGGGTTTTTTTTTGGGGAGTTTTTCCTTATCCGCTGTGAGGGTCTAAAGGACAGAGGGATGTCGTATGCAAATTGTATTTGTGATATTGGGCTTTATAAATAAAATTGAATTGAATTGAATTCATGGAGGGTGTTCTGACAAAGCACTCTGCCCTCGCCTCCTTATAGATGCCTTCATCTATCTAGACGTCATGAAACACACCTTCACTGAGGAGAAGCTTGGTGAAATGAGGACCCTCATGGAGAAGGTAGCTAATGGGAAAATGGGAGCCAGACACAGCTCCAATAGCTCCAATAATAGATAGAAACTTTCAAAAGACAGAAGGGAGAAAGATGGCCTGCTCTCTGGGTGCAGTACCATTACAATGTTGATGTCATCAAGATCTTCATCAAAACTGAACAGCTTGCAGACCACAACTGGCACCTAGCATGCATTGTTACCAGGATGCTGGACATCTTTTCAGCTGCGGGACATCACCAATATGCCAAGAGAGCACGATTGTATTGGCAACTGATGAAGGAACTTAAAACTTCACCTGGTTTCAAGGAGACTTTCGTTTCACTGTCCTCTGGAACCACGCAGTCTGTTACTCTTGCCGCGATTGGTCTGACAGCTGGTGTGACATCTGTATTGAGCAAACACTGATGAAGGCAGCCACGTCAGAAGGTGGGTTGAGCAGAGGGAGGATGAGAAATAGTGATAGAGTAGTGCTGGGTGCAGACCCTCAACCACTTCTTTGATGTCAACCAGCGCATGGAAGAAGGTGTCAAGAAACATGGTCCACCTCACAAAGACCTTGCGAGATGCTAAAGCGGTTCAACTTGCCCTCAAATGGTTTGAGGAGAACAACCCCTTCAACCACAATAAAGACAAGCAGTTACTTATGTCCCTCTTAACAGGACTCACGAGCACTGCAGATGATGCAGTCAATGCTAAGAGAGCAGCTGAAGTAGGCAGGGAGATGCAGATAAAGCAGGATGGACAGTTAGTGACATTGACTATGGAGGTAAAGTTCAAGGTACAGGTCCCATCATCACTCAGAAAACTTCCCAAGGTTGATGATGAGATCATTAACCTAAACTCACTCAAGTTGCCCCTCCGACTGTTATTCTTTGCCCAACAGGATATGACAGTCAAGACAAGCTCTGAGTATGAGCTGACTCTGTTCTCCTTGTCATTGTTCAGCAATAAAGATTAAAAATGAACAAGAAAACAAGGCTTTTCCATGGATTGAAGGACGTGATCAATCCACTTGATCTCACTGACCAACCTTGCTCCAGTGTGGGAGTTGATGCTGGATGACTTCTCTACATGGTGACATGGAAACAAGGTCAGACTTGGCAGGAGGTTGCCAACAGTCACCTGAGCTACATCAATCAATCTATTTTATTTATAAAGCCCAATATCACAAATTACAAATTGCCTCACAGAGCTTTACAGCATAAGACATTCCTCTGTCCTTTGGACCCTTGCAGCAGATAAGGAAAAACTCTCCCAAGAAAACCCTTTACCGGGGGGTAAAAATGGTAGAGACCTCTGGATGAGCAACTGAAGAGGGATCCGTCTTCCAGGACGGACAGACGTGCAATAGATGTCAGACAGTACATGCAATGCCAGTTGCTCTCAGAAGATCACTGTGGTCTTTGATGGCTATAGCAGCTCGCTTAAAGATCACCACCACATCTGCCGTATGAAGAACTCCTGCCATGATCTACAGATTCGACAAGATATGATACATTTGACACTAAGGGCAAAGTTCATGGACTCTCTCATTACAAGAGTGAGGTCATCCGTCTCCTCTCTTCAACTTCAACAAACAACAGATCACTTTGGAGCAGTGTGACTATGATGCTGACACTTGTTCACACATTGTGACACTGACATTGGCTGCTGCTACAAATGACTGTTGAGGTTAGGGCTGTCAACGAATATTCTAAATTCGAATTTAAATTCGAATTTGAAAAAAAAATGGACCTTCGAATGTGAAAATTGATATTCGATTGTGGAGAAAAAAAAAAAAAAACACCACCGGAGCTGTCCTCTTTGCAAGTGGGCGTTGACCTGGGCCAGACGCTGAAACGATCGAGCCAGCCACAGAGCTGCGCAGCGTGGCGCGGCCGGTGTGGATGACACAATCAATTAACATGGGCGCTGAAAGGAAACCGGCTTCGCTTCTCGGCACTTCGAGGCTATTCGCAGCGCTTCCGCGGGTGGTGTGGCTTGACGGAGGGCGAGCGAGAGGTCAGGGGTCGTTATAACGTAATGTTATAGATAATTGTTTTATGTGTTTTAATGTGTAGGTATGTAAATGTTTTCAAAGACGTTAATGTTGGAATAAACATACCTACAAGTAGTTATGTTTCCTTGTATTAATACATATACATGTATGTTTCCTTGTATTAGTTTGCCCTCTTGTGGACATAATGCGAAAAAAAAACCAAAACATTCGAATGGTTCGAACCTATGAGTTATTTTTAGAAGGAATATTCGAACGTCATTTTTGAGCAATTTTGACAACCCTAGTTGAGGTCAGTAAAACATTTTGTAGCATTGTTATATTTCTTACATCGGTTTTTGGATCCCAGTGACTATAGATAGATGGTAGGAGTTTATAGTTATGAGCCAATTCCAACATTAGACCGTATGGCTCCTGAAGAGCTACTCCGGTTCACAAGCTGTAATTGTACTAGAGATTGCAGCAACCGGCTCTGCAGCTGCAAGACAAATGGTGTCAAGGTTACCTCAGCATACGGAAGTTGTAAAGGCATTACATGCAAGAACTGTATCCATGATGATGTAGAGTCTGTAGTAGGGATGCACCGAATATTAGGTAACCGAATATATTCGGCCGAATATTGCAAAAAAACACAATTCGGTATTCGGTGGAATGAGTTAAAAGCAAGGCCGAATAATAGCGGCGTGTTTTGATAACACAATCAAACAGCGTGACGTGACGGGTGGAGTAAAATGTCGGCAGAGGCGATCCGTCCATCACCGCACTCGCATTGAGTTGACTAAAAATTGTTTTGAGCGAGCAAAATAGGCTAAAATCATTTAGCACGCTGTGTGAATACAGATTTCAACCACCAGCAGAAACAATAGGCGAATCCCACCGGTTGTGGGTTGAACGGGGGTCACAGACACAGACAGTAATGTATTCCTGTAAAATACGGCGGCCATCGGCTTACCGGTGGCGACAGAGAAGTCGGCTTCAATAATATCCTCTTCTTGGCGTCATGACTGCCCAGTAGTACCTGAACAGCTAAGCCAACCGAACACAGGTATGTGGCGTGTCAGAGGAGAAACGAGCCGTTCACATTTCTGTCATTGTGGCAGGTAACGGCCCACAAACCTCACCGCACTTTAGGGACTGTTCTTTACTTGTCAGGGGAGGAGGGTGGCTGGTTGATTCTTATTTTAAATGAATAAAGCTACTTTTGAATTTACATGTAAAAGTGGGCATGGCTGTTTTTCCACCAAGCAGTGGTTTTGGTGATGAACAAATGCTTGCAATCAATTCATAATCCAGAAAAAAACCTTGTTTGACCCCTCACAAGCAACATAAGAGCTAAACATTATCAGTTTTTCACCAATAAAGTTGCAGCTTTCACGGATTTTCCTATGGGAGTTAAATTCAAGTCTTTTTATATGTGTTATTAGACAACTTTACCAACAGTGTTAAGAAATTTCTTGGTAAGGAATTTACCCCCAGATTTTTGCAATATTTCTTCACTAGCTAAACTAAACTTCAAACCACAGAGATTCAGTTAGAAGCTACAAAAGTACTGAGAGCTGAACACACTTTTAAAAACACAGAAAAAAACGAAGCCACAGAAGAAAGACGTAGCGAACTTATGCATGCCGGCTTTTCATGAGAGAAGTTGTGTCGTCCAATAGCAGATTGGCCATCGGGACGTTCGGGATGAATCCCGATGGGCGGTCACCAAGTGGGCCAGTGGAGCTGGTCTGGTGAGACTAGTGAATGTTAAGCTAGTTAAGATGGAGCAATTCAAGAATGCTGTCCCTCAGCGTGTTGCTGCTTATGTAAATGAACAGAGGCCATCCACCATGCTGAAGGCTGCTGAGTTGGCTGACGATTTTGTGTTAACACATAAGGGCAGTTTCACAAACGGGCACCCTGTAGGGGTTCGGAAAGGTGCAGAGGACAGTAGTGTTAACTCCCGTGGTGGTGCTAATTTTCCAATGTCTGGTCCCTCACGTAAGTCTGCATCAATGGGTCAACTTGATGGGGTGCCACTACTGCCAGGGGGAGGGTCATTGGAAGGACCAGTGTCCACTGTTGAAGTCAAAGGTAAAGTACCAGGCTCCAGCTTTGCTTTGCTCTACAGTTTCAGTTAACAAGCCAGTGTGTGTGTAACCGAGTGTAGACTCAGCTGCAGTGTCAGATAAAATATCAGTTTGTATGGATTCAGTTACTGGGTCTGGTTTTGAGCCCTTTATTGCTGACGCTGTTGTGTCATTGGTTGGTAGTGATATTTGTGTTCAAATCAAGCTACTGTGTGACACGGGTGCTAGGCACTCATTTATTTTGGAGTCGGTGTTGCCTTTTTCCCCTGAATCAGAGACGGGACTTTGTATTGATGGAGGATGGAGATGGGCTCGATTCCTGTGCCGCGTCTTACATTGGTGCTGGATTGTGAGCTGGTGCAGGGCACTTTTCCTGTTGGTGTGCACCCTGCGTTGCCACTTGATGGTGTGGTTATGATTTTGGGCAATGACCTAGCTGGTGGTGCTGTGTGGGCCAATGTGTCACCACCTGAGGTGGTGTTCAAGCCATTATCGTCTGGGGTGCTGGATGAGAGTGGTCTTGGATTTCCTGAGGTTTTTCCAGCCTGCGCCGCATGCACAGAGTCGGAAACTGTCTGCTCCTGACCTGTCTGTCCCGGAGTTTAGTAAAGTTGTGGTGCCTGATATGGTTTCGCTGCCTGACCTTCCTCTGTCTGCTTCAAAGGAGGATTGGGTGAAGGGTCAGAAGTCTGATTCATCTTTGTCTGCCTTGAGGGATGAGGTATTGCCAGCTGTCAAAATCAGGGATTTAGCCCAGGGTTACTTCATTCAGGAAGACCTGCTGGTGCGTAAGTGGGTGCCCTATGATGGCGACTTGGTTGGTAAGTCAATTTTTCAGGTGGTGGTGCCAAGTGGCTTTTGTGATTTGGTGTTACAAACAGCGCATGATAGTTGTTGGCATCTGGTAATAAAAAGTTATGACCGTGTCCTGCGCTATTTTTTTGGCCTCAATTAAAGCGTGATGTCTCCAAATATGTTAAGTCATGCCACATATGCCAGCTCACTGGTAAACCGAGCCTTGTTAAGCCTGTGCCCCTCAGTCCTATCCCAGCGGTTAGCCAACCCTTTGAGCATTTGATTATAGACTGTGTCAGGCCACTGCCTGGGAGGAGGGACTGCCATGGCTCATGTTAGCGGTCAGGGAAGTTGTGCAGGAGAACACGGGTCTCAGTCCCAACGATTTAGTATTTGAACATACTGTTCGTGGTCCATTAGCCATACTGCAGGATGGGTTGGTGAATAGTGAGCCACCTAAAAACTTGGTCAGTTATGTCAGTGGGTTTGCCGTATATACAGGCGGCAACGAAACCCACTGACATAACTGACCAAGTTTTTAGGTGGCTCACCTAAAAATACGGGTATTACAGGCTAATACATATTAGCCTGAGCACAGGCTGCTGCTCAGGCTAATATGAAGGAGTTGTTTGACTGTCGTGCAGAGCACCGTGAGTTTAACCCAGGGGATCAGGTTTTAGCTCTCATGCCACTTCAGGTCTCACCATTTCAGGTGAAGTTTGCTGGCCCCTATACTGTAGAGACGCGAATGTCAGACCAAAATTACTTGATTGCTACTGCCAGTCGTTTAAAGTCATCCCAACTATGTTATGCCAACTTGCTTAAACCCTTCTATGCTTGTGACCCCTTAGCTCAGAGAGGGAATGTTAGTCCAACATTGATAGATTCTGTGCTTCCAGATCCTGATGTCCTGGAGACAGGGTTGGAAGGTGAAAGGGACGCTAGAGCATCAGATGACCGTGACGTGTGGTAGGCTAAAGAATTCTGAGTCATTGGGTCATTTGGATAGATTGTTATGTCATTTAACTGTTTCACAAAGAGCTGAGTTGATAAGGAGGTTCTTGGTGTTTGATGAACCATTATGGACAAACGTCACTGAAAATGACAATGAGATGGGAGATATTAAGTTCGAGGATAATTTTTTTGTTTTGTTTTGTGTGTACCTGTTTGCATTTGATAACTGTCTTGTAACAACCACTCTGGTTTGGTTTGGTAATGTTTTAGTTTCTTTGCTTTGATGCACTCTCCAACACTTACACATACACACTCTCCCACACCCATCATTTAATACTCACACATAGTACTGATATCACTGACATTCACACCTCATATGTTATTGTCATTTAGTTATTTGCTAATTTGGTCTAATTTGGTTTGATTTGCTTCTAATAAAATACCTTTTGTTAACCGTTCATCATGGTGTGTCTCCCTTTTGTTATGGCCACTTGAGCCGGGTCATAACAAGGAGCATAACCCCGGGATCCCCTAGCAGGTGCCGGGTCTCGTATCCTTCTCACCTTTTTCACCCCTGACTAGAGCTTAGATCGGGCCCAAAAAATTTAGCCCGACCTGGCCCAAGCCCGTGCTCGTTATGTCCGGGACCGGCCCAGCCCATCCAATTAACTGTAATTATGGGCCTGAGCCCGATTTAAACCCGACATTTTTCAATAAGTTGGCTGTTATAATTAACGCTAAGGACACACCGAGCGCGTTAGTGCCGTGGAATTCCTGCAAGTGTACTCGCAACAGGCGCTTGACTGTCCACACAGGCAGCGCATTTCTCCTGTGCTCTCCGTGGCCGTTAAACATCGACTCCACTCGTCTGTTCCCGTCAGTACTTGTTCTTTTCACTTCAACAGATCATTTTAAACATGGGTAGGTCCATAACTTCATCGTTTTTTATAGCGTAATAAGTTAATGACAATTTGTTATTGCATGTCCATGTACTAAATAGGGCATATTTCTCTCTCTCTCTCTCTCTCTCCCTGTCGGGCCCGGCCTGGACCCGTCAGAAGGGTGGGGCCTGTGGGCCCAAGCCGGGTCGGGCCGGGCTGGGGCTTGGGCAGAGAATCTAAGCTCTACCCCTGACCCATTTTCATACCTGCACTTGAAGGCAGTCGGTTGCGCTTTTAGCCCTGCTCTGGAGAAGGTCCATCTCTTGAGTGGCTTGGCGTGGCTCAGCGTGTCTTAATTTGTAATGGAAAGACAAATGGGTGCTGCATGGTTTGACTCTGGGTGGCCAAAAGTGATAATGGAAAAAGGTTTAAGACTCACTGCTTTTAAAACTTTTTCAAACTTCCCTCAACATCACTGATACTGCTCCCTCTCAACTGAAGTCATATCTCATGAACTGGTGTATTCACTTCAACTTAGGGTGACCATATTTTGATTTCCAAAGAAGTAGACAAAGATGCCTTATCATTTTAATATATTTTAAATTTATATGTATGGATAGAAAATTCAATGATATTACAAAATAATATCTCTCAAAGACAGAAATTCAGATAGGACCCAATAGGGGACACATACACACACTAGAGTGTGGCGATCTGAGCCCGACGGTACCCGACGGGTCGGGCCGGGTTTGGTCAAAAATGTAACTATAAATTGTATTCGGGCTCGGGTCGGATTCGGTCAGCTTTCAGTGAAAATGTAGTGTAAAAATAAATGAAATCCTCTTGTATATCCTGTTTATTGCTTGGGCACTGTTATTTACGTGACAACACCTGAACATAACACACACAGGCACACACTGGCTGTTTGTTTCTATCTCTCCCCTCGCTGGAAGTCTCGGGCCTTCCATTGCCCACCTTCGCCTTGATTAAACGCTGAAAATAAAATAAAAGAGGGAGACAAGTTTTTCCTATTTTATCTTATTTTGCTTTATGTCTCCCTCTCCTCTCGCTGGAAGCGTCGGACCTCCTGCCTCCCACTCCCGTCTCAAACACGGGCTGAGCACCCATGCCGTACGCCCGTTCTGTTAAATACCCTGTAACCATAACAACCGTGTGACACAAACTCAGTGCTTTGGTCATTAAATAATGTCAGGCTCGGTTCGGGTTCGGACAGAAATATGCAGCCTGTGCCGCACTCTAACACACACACACACAAACACACGGAAAACCAGACATTATCGTCAGTTTATAAAAACCCCCTGGACGCCCCGGACGCCCCGGACAGGACGTGAAAAGTGGACATGTCCGGGCAAAGAGGACGTTTGGTTAGCCTACTTCAACTACACTTCCTCTACCACTCTTCTGTCCCAAGTGTCCACCAAGAGTTAATGCTTGGGCCTCTCCTGTTCATTCTCTACACCCTTCCACTCTGTAACATCACCTTTTGTCAAAGTCTCAATTTCCACTGCTATGCTGATGACACCCAAGTATACGTTTCCACTAAATCCACTGTCACTTCAGCTTGACCAACTGCCTTATTGCAGTTATATGCAATTATATAATAGATGCAAACCACCTTTCTTAAACTAAACTATAATAAATCTGGTATGATTATCACTGGTCCAAAATCCATCACCAAAACTGCTCACAACTTCCGCCATGCCAGCAACAGCCTCACTCTGTCTTTCAACCCACACAATCTTGGATTCATTTTCGACAGCAAACAGCTATGTCATTATCTAAAGCAACACTTTTGTTTTCAAAAATATAGAGTGTCTCCTTCCATCCCTCTCCTTTTCTGCTGCTGGAACCTTGATTCATGCCTTCGTCATATCCAGACTCCACTGCTGCAATATTATTCTATGTGGTACATTATCCAAAGTCCTTAATAGAACTCCATTACATCAAGAACGTTGCTGCTCAGGTGCTTACTCCTTCTCCCATGACCATAACAGATTCAATTCAAATTCCTCATCACATACATAACCTACCATTACCAAGCCCCCTCCTACCTCACCCCCCTTCTCCACCACTACACTCCTTTCTTCAGACTCCCCTCATACCTCTTGACACCAATGCCCTGATTCCACCATCCAGAACAGGTGACAGACTCAATAGCTGCTTCCCAAAACTCCCCCCTACTCCTCCTCCTCCTCCTCCTCCTCCTCCTCCTCCTCCTATCCCCAAACACATCTGTGACTGCACTGTACTGTTATCTTTTTCAAGAAATAACTCAAAACAACCTATTTAAAACTACTATTAATATTTGATTTAATCCTCTGGGCTACATTTTTCTATCTATCATGTTTTGCTCTCAAGGAATTTGTATTTAACTTGAGGTGTATAGCATCTTTTAGCATCATGAAAAACATTCTACAGATAAAATACAGAATTATTATTATTATTATTGTTGTTGTTGTTGTTGTGAACAGTAATAACAATAATAATGATGATAACAATAATAATAATAATAATAACAATAACAATAATAATCATTGTCAGGCTGATATATCATGTGAGGACAGTAATGTATCAGTTTAACCCTGCTGAAACACTCCTGTTCTTCAGTGTTTAGATGGAGATAAGAACTGCCACCTGTGGACAGCAGTGGACCTGGCTTTCTTTGTCCTGATGGGGGTGGTGGGTGGCCTGCTGGGGGCACTCTTCAACTACATGAACAAGAGCCTGGCCAAGTACCGCATCAGACACATTCATCCAAAGGCCAAGTTTATCAGGTGATGGCTACGTCACCTGTTCACACAGACAACAGTCCAACATCATGCCTATCAATCACAGATAGTAACTGTCTTAAAGCCACAGTGTGTAGGAATTTCTCCCATCTAACGTTGAAATCATACATTGCATTCAAACGGATAGCTCACTCTAGCACCTCACTGTTTCAAACACGTATTGCAACAATGGTAGCTGCTGTGTACAAAAAAGCTATGATAACATTGATGAAACCATGTCCCCCGATACTTCATGGAGTATTCATTCAGGCTCCTACACAGACACACATGACATGAGTTGACAAACCGCCTCCTCACCATGCTGGCTGTGTTTACAACATAGGACTGTTGGGGCGGATGTAAATTGAAACAGCTGATAGTGGCCAGTGGCACTACTGCCGCATAACAAAGTCCCACTCTTTGAGCATAATGCAGGATCATGTATTATGCAGCATCACAGGAGACGGAATCCTTGTCGCCAAGAAAGTGCAAAAGGGAATCAAAAAGGCAGCATGACCGGCGAATTAAAAAAATAAGGGTCAGCACTGGGGTTGCCTTTCCCAGGTGGACAGAGCTGCTGAAGGAGAAAGGTAATACAATCACAGGCCAGCGCTAACGGCGGCTAACGGCGGTGTAATTTGAAACAAACCAATCACGTCTTGTCTTTCGACAACTGACAAGTGGCTCAACCTCACACACCTCATCTCTCTCCTGGCACCACTGCACTGCTGACTGCGGCGCTGGCCTGTGATTGCATTACCTTTTTCCTTCAGCAGCTCTTTCCATCTGGGAAAGGCTACCCCGATTTTGACCCTCATTTTTTGAATTCGCCTGTCACGTTGCCTTTTTGATTCCCTTTTGCACTTTCTTGGTGACAAGGATTACATCTCCCGTGATGCTGCATATGATCCTGCATTATGCTCCAAGAGTGGGACTTTGTTATGCTGCAGTAGTGCTGGGGTAGTAGCGAAGTGCCTCTTGTTCCTCTCTTTCGGCTTCTCAGTCACGCAGCGCTGGCTTGGCTCTCAGTGAAAACGCCGAAGGTGGGGCTATTCCCTGGTAGTGCTATATGTCCCTTGCGGGCAGATGTATTTTCAAGATGGTGAAACGTTATGGAACTTACCCGCCCAATGTACAAACAAATCCGAAATTCTCGTTTTAAGAGAATAAGTCAGATTATTGGTGGAGGTAATAAAAAACCTATGACGACATATTTATGAATGCACACATCAGTTTTTGCCAATAAACAACTGAAAATGCTACACAATGTCCCTTTAAATATCAGTTGAACTTTTGAAAGCTGTGATTTGAAAATGTGAAGCTAATTTCTTTTCAAGTATGTAATTATGAAGCTGATCTGGTGTCTGCACTTTTCCAGAGTTCTAGAGAGTCTGCTGCTTGCCATGGTGACAACAGTGGTGATATTTGCAGCTTCCATACTGTTGGGTGAATGTCGTGACCTGTCCTCCCCTACAACCCATAACACCACGGTAAGTATCAGCTCTGTCCTCCATCATTAATAGTACTGAGAACAAGGCCACTCTGACATGAGCCCTTTTTACACAGATCGTGCTGTAGACCTTTTTAGGGTCGACATCACAAGGACATAATTTTATTAGGGGGAGGCAAAACACCACTCGCCACCACAGGGCTGTAGGCTTCATAGGAGTTTTAAAATGTTGTCTTGTGTGTTATTATAGAAGGAGTCATGGCTCAAAACTTAAATTTTATCTCATAGCTGCCACCACTGCCTGTCAACAAAAAAGAAGAGAACATGCAATAAGACAAATGCACTGGACAGAGGCAATCATCAAAAAGACTTGCAGTGCAGGGCACACTTCATATCAGGTTAGGGAAAGAGTATTTTCTGTTGTAGTGATGAATTTTGTTTATTAAGGGTTATCATGTCCACTTAATCGGAAATTAGGAAGGAGATAAGAGGAACATTGGATTTCACTATGATGCTAACTTTTTAGCATATTAGCTAACATTAGCTTTGATAGCAAAACAAACAGGAGGAAACTGTTCAAGTGTCGTCCTCCTTTCCAAGATTGGTATAGTAATCAACCACAAAGCCTGCCATCCCATCTTCAGCAGTCCTGTCAAATCATCCATCCACTGAATGAGAGCATACTAGTACTAGTATACTAGTAGCATACTTTTTCAAGTAACACTCGCAGTCCCAGAGAGCGAGTGACCTGACATGGTGCGTTCGTAAATTCAGTCTGACGCTCCACACTGAAGTGACAGCCCTGTTGATCGAAGAAACTGAGCATATATTTCTGTATGAATGAACGAATGGTTAAATTAATCACACATTCACTCCGCTCAGTTCTCTGCTGCTCAATCTCCCCTGATAGAGTGCCAGAGCGCACTCTGGCACTCTATCAACTCTATCACCTCTATCATCTACCTGAACGGTACATTACAACAGCATCCCAAACAGTTCAGTTTGTACCTGAGTGAGCTGCGGCACTCAGAATGAGTATTTCTGAATGCACCACTTATATCATTCTGACTATTGTGGTACAATATGATAAGTATGTATTAATATCTGATAGTATACTTATGGTACAATAATCATATTATAATCATATTGAGGTTTGCAAGCCATTGTTGCAAATAAAATAAAATAAATGTTGTTACTGTGTTACTGTTGATATGGATGTCTGGGGGCTGTGGCTATATAACTACTAAAAAAATATTGTGTGTGTGTGTGTCTGTGTGTGTGTGTCTGTGTCTGTGTGTGTGCGTGTGTGTAACTGTGTAGCCAAAAATTGCAAATTATGAGCTGCAGGTTGCTGCAAGGTTACATTACTGTTTTTTCCAATATCTCTCTCTCTCTCTCTCTCTCTCTCACTCTCTCTCTCTCATACATACACCCACAATGAATATTTGGTATGTATAATCTGAGTACGAGTTGGTTGAAAGATTTAAGCAAAAACATTTTTTTAGAAAAAACGTTTAATATTTAAAGCTATAGTGCGTAACTTCTACATGTCCGTAAATGTCCGTTTCACCCAAGCCACTACTAGAGGAGATGACACAATGCTGATTAAGCCAATTGGCTCCTCTAACATCTCGCCGTATTTTTCAATATATATCATTTTTAGTTTGCGTGTCGACCGGCGACATTCCCGCGCTGGCGCACAGGAAATGAAGGGCAGGGGGAGGAAGAGCGGAGAGTCTCATAGCAAGAGGTAGAGCGCAGGTAGAAAGAGAAAGCAACATGGCGGAGGAGCGGCCGAGACACGGTTCAGAAGTGGATCCTACCACAAAGAAAAAGCCTGGCTGTTCGGCTGAAGGTCTGTCGGCAAAGAAGGAAAGTGACCGACGGAGAAGGCAAACAAGGATTTGTATTGGCGTTACTTTTCGTTGGTGGAGAGCCCTGAAGGAAGAAATTGGGCTGAGGGCAGACACGGATGTTGCCTTGCTGCTGTTGGATAAGTAAGTGACTTGGTTTATAATTACGAGTAGTATGTGTTGCTGTTACATGTACTGGACCTAGTACTTTATTATTTTCTTGGAAATGGTGCCATGAACATAATATAATGTTAGCAGCCTGGTGTTCGCCACGCTGTGTAACGTGTACACGGTGTGAAGCGAGTGTTACTCTGTGTACATGGAAGTGCCGGCTTATTTGTTGTAATAACACCTTATCTGCTGGGGGGCGACAGAAGTTACGCACTATAGCTTTAAGATTTTTATGGTAGTTTTTCAACAAGGACAAAAACAAAGTCCTGAACGGGAAAGGTGTCACTTTTGTTGAAATATTGAAACTGCCTCCAAAAATAATAATGCATCAAAATTGGTGTTGTTATTTATCATTCACATATCACAGACTGTGATAAATAGAAAAAAAAAATCCATCCAACTTTTATTATATAGAAGATAAATCATAATTCATTCAAACGGTGTAGCAGGATTTGATTTTTTAAGGATTTTGAACAGAGCATTTTTGAGGCGAAATCTTACTTTGAAAGGGCAAATAGCTCACTTCCTGTTGGGTTTAGGTCAGAGGTGTGAGTGTGTTATTTGTAGGTCTTGATGAGACGAACAAGACAGTTTTGGTTTGATCTTTCTAGGTCATTCCTACAAGCCGCAGCGGCAATTTTAGTGTGTCTAGGTGGCGCTAGACAGCCCATTTTGGAACTTACTTTGAGGATTAATTAATTCATTTTCTAAAGGTTTTCACCAGTCCTGACATGCATGCCAATTTTTGTGACTTTTTGAGCAGGTTTAGGGGGTAAACTGAAGCCAGATTTGGTTTGATATTTCTACAGCATTCTTACAGGGCGCATGAGCAATTTTAGTGTGTCTAGGTGTTGCAAAAATTGTCAAGAGGTTTTGTGACATGTCACCTTCCAGAAGCATTAACTAATTTCTGTTCGATTTAGGTCAGTGGTGTAAATGAGTGATTTGTAGATCTCGAGTAAATGAAGAAGCCAGTTTTGGTTTGATTTTTCTACAGCATTCATACGGGCCGCAGCAGCCATTTTACTGTGTCTGTAATGACAAAGTTGTTCAGTGAAATTGTTTAGCAGGGCTTTGTCTGTCATGTGTGCGACTTTGAAACCGATAGGATAAATGGTGTGGGAGGAAATATTTTTTGATAGAGAGAATTTGTGAAAAACAACATCTTACTTTGAAAGGGCAATAGCGCCGCCTAATGACGCCACAATATGCAAATTAGATGAGTTAATTTATTCCCATCAGATTCCTCTTCCTTTATTTTGAGGATGAGATGACAAAATCAACACAAACAACAAAATCCAACATGGCCGCCTCCTAGTGACCACACAATATGTAAATGAGATGAGTTAATTTACTCCCATCACAAGCTTTGGGTCATGATGAATAGTTTTCTCATTTGCAGTATGCCTTTATCTCTCACCACTTTCAAGCGACAGCCTTTTGAAATGTTGAAATGAAAATGGAATATTTTCCTCAATAAACTGGCACCTGAAGGGTTAAAATGGAGATGCTGCCCCTGTCATGTCTGCATGTAAGATGTAGACACGCACACACATCATGTTTCTGTGAGTTTGTGTGTGGCAGCAGTTGCCATGTGCACCTGGCAGAAGAGTAGAGACAGACAGACAGAACACAGTGAAGAGACCTGTTTTAGTGGAGATTTAACTCCTCGAAAAAGTTCTTCCCATTCCCAAACCGTTGGTCCAATCATCAAAATAATGTGATGGTGACAGAGATCTGTCACCATCTGAGATCTGTTTAGCAGCAGTTCTGGCATGTGTGCGTCTTTGAAGCAGATACAATAAATGGTGTAGGAGGAGATTTTTTTTTAAGAGCATGTTTGAGGCGAAATCTTATTTTGAAAGGGCAAATAGCTCGCTTCCTGTTGGATTTAGGTCATGGGTGTCAGAGCGTGATTTGTAAGTCAGACACACCAGTTTTGGTTAGATCTGTCTAGGACATTCCTATGGGCCACAGTGGCCATTTTAGTGCACCTAGTTGGCGCTAGAGAGCCCATTTGGCACTTTAGGGGTTAATAATGTGTATTTGCTGTTTCAAATGAAGATTCTGCTGCTGTAATCTGTCCTTTAAAGATTGTGAGACACACAGACAGAGAGCCGTGTGGCCAATGTCTGTGTGTGCAGCCGTTGTCATGGCGATTAATGACTTGCCTGCACCTGCGGGGCACACAGAGAGCTCATGAGAGAGCAGATCAGCAAAGGCTGTTTAATATGGGTTTGAACTCCTTGAAAAAGTTCTTCCCATTCCCAAACCGTTTGTCCAATCATCAAAATAAGGTGATGGTGAAAGAGAGCCACTACTCGTGAATGCACGTGTCATGTTTTATATCTCTAGAGTCAAAAATGTGGTCAGACGAGCGAGTTACAAATGTGTTGCACCTTAGCTGTTTCCAGAATTTTCTCCTCTCAGTTTACATGGGAGTGAATGAGAAAAAAATCGGTGCTCCCTTCGCTTTGGAGCCACTCAGCAAAAATGTGTACGTGTGAGAGATTCCATGTCAACACGCCTGTGACCAGGACAAATTTTCCTACGTTTTTTGGTATAAATTATGTATGTACAATTTCTCCACATTTGCTCATAGTACTTTGAGAGGCACAGATTAAAAACTGTAAAAGATATGGAAAAGATAAAAAAACATGAGTGAATAGATGAGACCTGTGGCAACATTTGAGAGTTGGAATGGAGTCTGTAGCACAAAGTATGGAGACGCTGTAAAGGCTAGAATAAGCCCTAAGATTGGTCCCTTTCTCCCCCTGCTGCCATTAATTTCCTATGGGACAGCTTTCGAAGATCGTCAGGACGTTTTGTGCCATGTCACCTTCCAAACTAATCGAGTAATGAAAAAGTTATACAGAAGATCTGATTAGGAGGAGTTGATCTGTCATGTGTGCAAGTTTGAAGCCGATACGATAAACGGTGTAGGAGAAGTTGATTTTTTAGCAAAGGCAGTTTTAAGGCAAAATCTTACTTTGAAAGGGCAAATATCTCACTTCCTGTTGGATTTAGGTCAGGGGTGTCAGTGCGTGATTTGTAGATCTTGATTAGACGAACACGGCAGTTTTGGTTTGATGTTTCTACGATTTTCTAAAATTTTTCGCCAGGTCTGACATGCATGCCAATTTTGGTGCGTTTTTGAGCATGTTTAGGGGGTCAAAATTCCAAGTCAAAGAGGTGGCGGAAGAAAGAATAAACGCAGCAAAAGCAATAGGGTCAGCGAGGATTGCTCTGTGAGCAGTCCTGTGAGCAGTCCTCTGCCTTCGGGCTCGGCCCCTAATTAAAGCTGCGAGCAGCGTTGTTCAGGACCTCAGCTTCACGCTATTTCAGCATCCAGTTCACGTAGACAGTGAGCGTTGCGTTCTATTATGTCAATAGAACAATGAACCCATGACTTGGTAGTAGAACTTTGATGGCTTCTGAAAACCAAAGTACTGACGAGGACATCAATCAATCAGTCAATCAATCAATCAAGCAATCGATATCACAAATCACAATTTACCTCACAGGGCTTTACAGCATACAACATCCCTCTGTTCTTAGGACCCAAAGAGACAGAAGGGTAGACAGAGAGAGATGCAGGACAGATGGTAATGCTTAGCTTACAACAACATTAATAAACGTAATAATATTATAATTATAATTCTGGCTATTGTGTTACAATGTGTTGAAAGTATATATTAATATCTAATGGTTTACGTATGTGACAATAATCAAATGTGTATAATAAGATTATAAGTATGACACACACAGACACACACAGACAGACAAACACACACACACACACACACACACACACACGTATCTGTCAGAGTGAAGCCATTGTTATGCTAATTAATGACCATGTAGTTAGGTGACAGCCCAGGCACTTCAAGATGAGTTGACTAATGACTAATGCACAACCTCACACGTCACACTATCCAGGCACCGCTGTGATAGAAGTTAACCTGGGAGACAGTGGAGCACAAAGGCTAAGGTCAGGCGATATTTATAGGAAATATCAGTTTTTATGCATTTGTACTTTTTTGTAGTGTTGGATTGAAAAAAATTATAACTTTTACCCAGTAAGGACTCACTGTGTCCTCATGATGGCTGAAGGTATAACTTTTTAATGGTTTTATATTTTAAGATTTTTCTTTTTTGGTTATGTTATTTAACTTCTCTCCCACCATGACTGTTACATTACAAAAGTAAAATTACTTAATTAACCCTTTACAGGCCTGTTTCTGCGATGTACCACTCATTGTTATACCAAAAAAAAAAAAAAAAGCCCAAAAAATTGAATATTCTCTAGTTAGAGAGGGATTTTTTAAATGATTACAACTGTCTGAGCTCAGGCAATGTTTCTGGGAAATATTAGTTATTATGCATTTTTACTTTCTTTGTAGTGTTAGATTGAAAACAAAATAAAGCTTTCACCCAATTAAGGACTCATTGTGTCTTCCTGATGGCTGAAGGTATAACTTTTAAATGGTTTTATATTTTCAGATTATTATAGTTTTTGTTATGTTATTCAACTTCTATCCCACCATAACTGTTAAATTAAAAAAATACAGGCCAGTTTTTGTGATGTATCACTCATTTTTATACAAAAAAATACCCCAAAGGTGAAATAATTTCAGTAAACAAGAGGCTGGACTGAAATTTTTCAATTAACTTTTTCAGTAACTGTTTCAGACAAGGGTTCACCCATTGTTCTCAAAAAAATTACATGGAATTGAATAGGGGACTCAATGAGCCTTTTAATTTAATCTTACACTGTACAATAAGCAAAAATGCATATGAACTGATATTCTGCACGAAAATTGACTGACCTCAGGCAGATTTAAGAACTAAAAAATATCCTTTCCTTCTTATAAACACAAATTATTTCACTTTTGTGGTGTGTTTTTTGTATACAAATGAGTGGTAAATCACATAAAGCGGCCTGTAAAGGCTTAATTAAGTATTTTTATTTTTTTAATGTAACACGGTGGGAAAGAAGTGAAATAACATAACCAAAAAAGAAAAATCTTAATCTGTTATGATTGGAGACCTCTCATCCTCCCGTGCCCCCCTCTCTTGTGGCGTCCCACAGGGTTCCATTCTCGGCCCCCTTCTTTTTACCCTTTATCTACTGCCTCTTGGAAAGATCATCTCCACTCATAACCTTCACTTTCACTGTTATGCTGATGACATTCAGGTTTACCTCCCGATTATCCCCAATGCTCCAGCTGCACTGAATTCCCTCTTCAAGTGCCTAGAAGACATCGACCAATGGTTGACACAAAATTTTCTGCACTTGAACCAGTCTAAAATGGAATGTATTGTTTTTGGTACCTCTGATGTAAGTGAAAATGTGATTAGTAACTGCGATTCTTCTTCCTTTGCCTCTCTTTTTAAACCTGCTGTAAGGAACCTGGGAGTTATTTTGGACCCTGGTCTATGTTTTGACCAGCAGATTGACTCTGTAGTGAAGCTGAGTTTCTTCCAACTACGTCTTTTAACTAAAGTTAAGCCCTTCCTCAGCAGGAACGATCTTGAAATGGCTATCCATGCTTTTATCAGTTCTAGGTTAGATTACTGTAATTCCTTGTACTTCGGCATCAAGCAATCTTCTCTCTCTCGCCTTCAACTGGTACAAAATGCTGCAGCACGCCTTCTAACCAACACCCCCCGTTACAGTCACATCACTCCTGTTCTTCTTGCACTACATTGGCTCCCAGTTAAGTTTAGGATCATTTTTAAATTGATAATGTTTGTTTTTAAAACTATCCACGGTCTTGCTCCAGCGTATCTGTCTGATTGTATAAAGCTTAGACGACACTGTAGAGCCCTCCGGTCCTCAGAACAGCCCCTGTTGGAGGTTCCTTTTTCTAATTTTAAACAGTGGGGGGATCGTGCCTTCTCGATAGCGGCCCCGAAATTGTGGAACTTGTTGAATTTCCCTGACCCCTTAATCTTAAAACTCATTTTAATATTAACTTGGCTTTTAATATTGAGTAACTTTTACCCTTTGATATGCATTTTATTGTTGTGTTTCTTGCTTTGTATCTTTTGTAATTTCTCTGTAAAGCACTTTGATCATCTGTCTGATGTTGTAAGGTGCTATATAAATAAACTTTATTATTATTATTATTATTATTATTATTATTATTAAAATATAAAACCATTAAAAAGTTATACCTTCAGCCATCTTGAGGACGCAGTGAGTCCTTAACTGGGTGAAATCTATATTTTGTTTTCAATCTAACATTGCAAAATAAGTTAAAATGCATAAAAACTGATATTCCCCAGAAACATTGCCTGAGTTTAGACACTAAGCACACAATCACACACACACACACATTTGTGTCTGTCAGAGTGAAGCTTTTGTTATGCTAATTAAGGACTGCATGCAGCTGACAGGCAGACAGAGTGAGACCAAAATGGGTTGAAAATCTCTCAAACAAGTCCTTCCTGTTCCCAAACCATGGGTCCGATCTTCAATCTGAAGGCATCACCAGATAGATAAACTTGTTCTGAACGCAGAAATATGAATCTTTTATGTCTATGGACTCAAAAATGTGACCTTAGTCACAAGTTTACCATGTGTTGGCCCTCATCTTTTCTTCAGGAGATCATCATGAGGATTTGTGTTCTGCACCTTAGAATGCTTCTAAAATCCAAACCGTTCCATTAATGACAAAGTCCTTCACAAGTAATGTTCACCAGGGGTAGAGCTGTTATATGTGCAAGTTTGAAACCACTAGCATAAACGTTATAGGAGCAAATAATTTTTGAGAGACAGAATTTGTGAAAAACATCATCTTACATTGAAAGAGCAATCGTGCACTTTCTGTTGGACTTATGTCAGGGGTTGCAGTGTGAGATTTGTAGGTCTTGATGACACGAACAAACTAGTTTTGGTTTGGTCCTTCTCAGTGAGTCCTACCAGTCGCAGCAGGCATTTTAGTGTGTCTAGGTGGCACGAAAATGGTCAGGAGATTTTGTAATTTCTCACCTTTGAGAGCCCAGAAAATTCAAACCGTTCGAGTAATGAAAAAGTTGTGAGTAAGATTTGTTCCCCATGGGTTGATCTGTCAGGGTTGCGAGTTTCAAGCCGATACGATAAACGGTCTAGGACAAGTTGATTTTTTAAGGAATTTTTAAAAAGAGCATTTTTCAGGCGAAATCTTACTTTGTAAGGGAAATAGCTCACTTCCTGTTGGGTTTAGGTCAAAGGTGCGAGCGCGTGATTTGTAGGATGTTTCTACATCATTCCCACAAGCCGCAGCAGTCATTTTAGTTTGCCTAAACGGCTTGGTGGCACTAGAGTGCCCATTTTGGCACTTTTCGGATTAATTTTTTCATTTCCTAAAAATGTTCACCAGTCCTGACATGTGTGCCAATTTTGGTGAGTTTTGGAGCATGTTTAGGGGGTCAAATTCCAGTTTAAATACACGTCGGAAGAGAGAATAATATTAATTAAAGCTGCAAGCAGCTGTGATCGGGCCCTCGCTCGCCCACGCTACTGTCGGGGCCTAAGGCACGTGGGAGCTATCGCACGAAGCGAAAAGGGACAAAAAACCTGGCAGGAGCGAAAAATCGCAATGTTTCGTTCATCCACCAGGTGGCACTACGAGCGTAACCAGATGTGGCCAGGTGCGTTCAGGGGTGGACCCTCATCACACTTGTGAAATTTCTAGCAAATCGGACAATGCATGAAGGATTTATACCAAGTTGATGTTCAGTGGCGAAGGATGAAAAGTCGCCACCGCTGCCACAGCAGCCTGCAACATGACAGGACACGTGTGTCACTGTGGAGATTCATCCACTTGATCGTCATGTGGCCACAAAATGCAGTTGATCAGGTCAGGAGCTTGAGGTTGTTGTTTGTCAGTGTAAAAGATGGCATTTCCTGTTTCCACAAGGGGGCACCATGAGTGAGATTGCCTACGAGCATATGGATGTGTTGAGGGCGGGGCCCTTATCATGTACAGAAATTTTGAAGCATTTATGTGCTGCTTGAATATGCATTGTGATGGATCAAAAATGGCAGCGCCATAGCAGCCACGCCCTTTGACCTACAGACATGCAGAGCACAACTTTTGATCAGCATGGTCTTTGGATGATCTGTAAAAAATTTGAAATCGATTGGATGAAATCCCTAGGACTAGGTTGTTAAAATACAATATGGAAATCACGCCAAAATGACAAGTCAAAATCAAAATGGCCAACTTCCTGTTTGGAGTAGACCATTGGTGGCAGAAACTTTTCTGTGCGTCTGGACAACATACACATGTGTACCTATTTCCATCTTCCTACTCCAAAAAAAACACCCTATGGGGAGGGTTTTTTGAAAATTTCAAGGGGGCGCTATAGAGGCATTTTGTCCCCCCCATGGGCAACGCCCCTATCAGATGTAAGAGCTTGCCATTCTTGACCTGTGCATCAATTTTCATGAGGATATGAGGTCAATGAAGTCATCAAAAAGCCAAACATATTTGGTGGCGAGGGAGGCGCCATCGTGGCCACGCCCCTTGACATAGAGGAAAGCTTTTGATAACCTTTGATCAGCATGGTGTCAGGATGATCTGTAAGAAATCTGAAGTTCATTGGACAAAATCTGTAGGAGGAATCGTTAAAATATAACGTGGAAATCACGCCAAAATGAAACGTCAAAATCAAAATGGCTGACTTCCTGTTTGGAGTAGACCATTGGTGCCAGAGACTTTTATGTGCGTCTGGACAACATACACGTGTACCGATTTTCATGTTCCAACTCAAAAAAAAACCCTATGGGGAGGGGTTTTTGAAAATTTCAAGGGGGCGCTATAGAGGCATTTTGTCCCCCCCATGGTTGACGCCCCTGTCAGATGTAAGAGCTCGCCATTCTTGACCGGTGTATCAATTTTCATGAGGAGATGAGGTCGCTGAAGCAATCAAATTGCCAAATGTATTTAGTAGCGAGGGATTGATAGTCGCCACGCCACCACATGGACACCATTAGACGTAGCTTCCTAATGTTCACAAGGTAGCTTCACCAACTTGTTCTGCATGCATAAGAAGTGAAATGAAGTTGATGTGGTCAAGTTTGTGTCATTAGTACATGTTAAAGTAAACACTGGTCACTTCCTGTCACCACCGGGGGACGCTATGAGTAAGGTGGGATATTAACATATCTGGCCATTCAGGGCAGAGCCATCATCATGTTCAGCAAGTCTGAAGCTGCTGAGATCAAGTATGTGGGCGGGAGAGCCATTCGAAATTCAACGGCAAGAAATTGAAAAGTCACCAAAATTTCTCACGCCCTAGCAGCCACGCCCCTTGACATAGAGAAAAGCTTTTAATAACTTTTGATCAGCATGTTCTCAGGACAATCTGTACCAAATTTGAAGTTGATTGGACGAAATCCCTAGGAGGAGTTCGTTCAAATTTAACTTGTGGAAATCGCTGTAACGAAAAAATTCAAAACAAAATGGCCAACTTCCTGTTGGGATTTTACCATGACTTTAAGAGACTTTTTTGTGCATCTGGGTATGATACATGTGTGTACCAAATTCCATTTGCCTACGACAAACTAACCCCAATGGGGAGGGGTTTTTGAAAATTTGTAGGGGGCACTATTTCAGCATTTTGCGTCAACCATGGGCAATCACCCAAAAATATTGAAATTCGGATGTGGCCGGACGAATGTGGAAAGTTAGAAGCATTTTGGAATTTCGGAAAGGGGCGAAATTGGAGCACAAAGTCGGGTAAAGCACCGCGGGGCCTGTGGAACACGTTTCCCAGGACCAGCGGGCTTGGCCCCCTAATAGTAACTAGAACTGCAAGCAGTTATGAACGGGGGCCGAGCCTCCCTGCGTGACTCGGCCCCCGGGTGTCGCAGAGCCCTTGGAAGTCGGCTCGACCAAACATCACTAAGCTTTATGGCTGGCCTCAGGAGCGACTCTGCATCACGCTCACCAAATGTCGTGCGAATCTGATCAACTTTCATGTCACTTGATATTTTTCTGTTTATAGCGCCCCCTATTGGCCGATTTACGCCAAATTTGGCACAGAGCCTCTGGTTGACCTCTGAAACAATTGATTTGAGTTTGACGTTGATAGCTTTTACTTTGACAAAAATATGCAACGGTATGTGGTCTTTGGCTTGCAGAAAAAATTGTTTATTTATAAGTACCACATTTTTTGGAGTAGCAAAATTCTTTTGATAACTTTTGATCAGGCAACTGTGGAGATTGTATGTGCAAAGTTTCGTGCAGATGGAGCTTAAATGCTGGGAGGAGTTCGAAAAATAGGTTTTTAATGTGTGGTGACATACAAAGATAAATATGCAGTGGGAGTGGGCGTAGCCTATGTCAGAAGATGTGACTCCATTCAGGAAACGTGGATATAAAGTTTATGAAGATGCGATTTAAAATGTGAAAGTTATAGGCCAAAACGCATTTGCATCCATTATAGCGCCACCTAGTGGAGTACACACACAATTTTTGGTATGGGTGGTTTGTGTGCTATTCTATATATAACCTGTAAATTTCACAGCCCTCAGCATAATACTTTGACAGAAATAAATGTTTGTTGTTTATCTGGTAATAAGCCACGCCCACTTTGACCAGTCGTGATTAACTTCAAGTTATGGGCTCAGGAGTGACCCAGCATCATACCCACAAAATTTCTAAAAATTGGTGTAGCCATTTAAGAGATATAAATTTCCCATATTTGCAGTGCTCCCTAATGGCCGACATTAGCCAAATTTGGCTCATACCCTCAAAGTCACATGCCAAGCAAGGATCTTAGATTTGGTGTTGTTAGCACTTATTTTGACCGAGATACGCAACAGTTCGCGTTTTTATAGCTAGCTATAAAAATGTATTCATTAATAATTTGCGCATATTTTGACCGAACAAAATTCTTTTGATAACTTTAGATCAGGTTCGGCTGAAGACTGTACGTGCTAAGTGTCACGCTGATCGGACGAAACCCCAAGGAGGAGTTTGAAAAAGTAGGTTTTCCAGTTTTCGCAATTTTACGAAAAAAAATTATAGGCGGAAATGGGCGTGGCCCCGCCCACGTGATTCAGCGCTATTTAGGGAATCTGTGGATATGAGGTTTTTGAATGTGTGACATACGGTGTGGAAGTTATAGCCCAAAACGTGTTGACCTTGGTTATAGCGCCCCCTGCTGGCGGACATATGCCATTTTTTGCGTCTGAGGTACGTGCAGGGGTCTGGATCAACCCTCCAAATTGCACCGCCCTCCCTTGCATGGTTTAGCCTGCAGCACCACTTTTAGCGGAGAAGAATAAAAATATAGAATAATAATAAAAATCTGAACAAAAACAACAGGGTTCCCCAAGCCCCGCGGGCTTGGCCCCCTAACTAGAACTGCAAGCAGTTATGAACGGGGGCCAAGTCTCCCTGTGCAACACAGCCCCCGGGTGTCGCGGAGCCCTTGGAAGTCGGCCCGACCAAACATCACTAAGCTTTACAGCTGGCCTCAGGAGTGACTCCACATCATGCTCACCAAATTTCGTGCGAATCTGATCAACTTTCATGTCACTTGATGTTTCTCTGTTTATAGCGCCCCCTATTGGCCAATTTGCGCCAAATTTGGCACAGAGCCTCTGGTTGACCTCTGAAACAATTGATTCGAGTTTGACATTGATAGCTTTTACTTTAACAAAAATATGCGATGGTATGTGTTCTTTAGCTTGCAGACAAATTGACACTTCATCCCTCGGCCAAGGTCCCTAATAATCATAAACGTACCAGGAACAAGAGGGACTTCGTCCTTCGGCCGAGGTCCCTAACAATAATAATAATAATGATAATAATAATAATAATAATAATATTTTTATTTGTATAACACTTATGCTAAGTGCTTCACAAAGTGCATGAAATTTAGACAATAAAACAATACTATATTTAAAAAAAAATGTGAAGAGCTAAGGAAAATAGTGTGTACAGAGGCAAAAATGGAACAAAAGGAAATAAAATACAAAAGGCACAGATCACCAAAGTATAAATCAGGCATTAGGGCTATGTTTCCTCCTATTGTTGCTTTGCTGTAATGCTAATCTGTCTGTTGGTGCTTTGTGTTGCTTGCATGTCTGTTTGTTAGGGGTGTGACGAGATCTCGCGAGATTAAACTCGATGATATTTCTCGTCGCATTAAAAATCTGTCTCGCGAGATTTGTGAGCTATCTAGGGCTGTAGTCAACCAAACAAAATTTTGGTCGACTAAAGTTGCGCATAATCTTCAACTAATTGATTAGTCGTGGGGGAAAAAAATCTGCATGTTACTTTTACTTCTGCAGTGATGTCTGTGTCACTCTGCAGTTACACCTCCAAAACAAAAGTCGGCGGTGGAGGATCGTGTTAAGTACTGTAAAGTTTAGTTCAAATCAAACTTTATTTATAAAGTTGATTCAAAACACACATTAAACATGGCTTAATAGAGACAATTTCAAACACAAGTACACAAACCAGCTTCACTATAAATCGCAGAACTGACAGACAAACGCTTGTCTTTATCTGGACACATTTCCCCCACCAATACAACGTGCTAACGTTTTTAGCACAAGTCTATGGCATTTTACATTGTATAAATTAGCCTAGCGTCTAGCGATCTTTTCCTCTTCTAATATAAAGCCAGGGACAACAGCAACATGTAACAAAGGTAACGGTGCATAATTTGGCTCCATTACAACTCACAACAGTCACCGACAAAACAACTGTCTTATACTAAATATGTTTTACAAGCATACACAACACGCTAACGTTATTAGCGCCAGCCTATGGCATTTTACATTGTATAAATTCGCCTAGCGACTAGGGCTGCCACTAACGTGAATGTGGACATGCTAATATTCTTAAAAAAGAACATGCAGCAAGTTGTCAGTGACATACTTGGTCAGGCTCTGTTTGCACTATTTGCACTCTGTATTGACAGAGTAGAACTTTGATTTGGTTTTGCACATAATATTGTTTGCACTTGGAAAAAAAAGCAAGAAATATTTAATTTTATTTATTTTATTTTAACTTTTATTTAGTTTGAATTTGTGGAAGAAGTTTATTAAAAGGTCATGCTTACATCATGCATGTAAAGAGTTATAATAAAACATTTCAAAATGCATGTGCAACTTGATTAAATAAAAGTCTGTTGGTCCAGTCATATATTTTGTCATTGTAGTTTTCTTAAAATCTCGTCTCGTCTCGTTCTCGTGAACCCAATATCGTGTCTCGTCTCGTCTCGTGAGCTGAGTGTATCGTCACACCCCTACTGTTTGTGCTAAAATGCTGTTTGTTGTTCTTGTGTTATGGCATTGCACTGGTGCTCTGATGTTGCTTGTTGCTTTGCATGGCTTCTGCTTGACCTTGACAATTTCTAATTGCTGTAGTTAATGCTGTTGTTATGTGTTTATGCTGTCTTTCTCCTGTGAATTGTCCTGTGACAATTTTGGTCCTTTCACTAGCCCCTTTTCCAATAACATTTCCAGGAACTTTTATTTACCTGGGTGAAATAATTCCTGGTAATCTATGTGGTTTGCGTTTCCACTGCACTTCAAAGTTCCAGAAAATGTATTCAATTCAGGCTGACAGATGATTAGACGTATGACCTATATTTATCTCCGCCAGCTTATTGGCTGATAACATGGTGATGTAAGTGCTGGTAGAGTGAGTAGGGGCTGTTTGTCTCAGCCAGCAGCTAAGTTTAAAAGTATTTTAAGATAAGTGTCAAACTAAGTTAGTCTACATACAGACAGCTGTCATTTGAGTTTATTAGTGACAATTTGCTATCAGCTGAACTAGCGTGCTCGCTGTCTACATGTTTTAAATGTTCATGCTTGCTGAACACATGTATCGATATATTATTGGCTTCTTACTTGCCAAGTTTTAATTGACCTATGGCTAAGCCCTGCCCTCAAATGCGATGAGCCAATCACAGTGCGTATACTCAGACATTCTCTGCCTGGACGTTCATTGAAATGCATTACAGAAAGTCAGTTTTGTTCGGTTTCTGAGATTTGAAGTTTAAAAATGGTCAAACGGTGTGCATGGGGTACATGCAACTCCGACACAAGGTATCCTGAGAGGCAGGGCGACGGGGTGTATTTTTTACCCTTTCCTAAACCACATCTCAACCGAGAAAAGTGTCTCCTTTGGATAAAGTTTTGCGGTAGACCACAACATCAACTCAATGCGAATAAGAATAACAAGGATGTCTAAATCTGTTCTAACGTAAGTCAACATCGTGTTTGAGGCAACATATTGTCACTTTGCTGGAAAGAAATATAGAGTTATCTTTAACATGTCTAGCTAACATTAGCTAAGGTTAGCCTAAAGTTGGCTCTTAGCTGCGTTGTTCATCATGTCACCTTGTTTGCAGGGAGTTCATTAGCCTAGTTTGTTCTAGTTTTTGTACTTTGGTGATCATACATCATTGTTAGCTGTTGTCCAAAGGGCTCTTGTTCAACTAATGTTAACTTCTGGAGCTTAGCTTCATTAACATACATGTAATCACAAAGATAACAAAGGTTGGTGCACATTATGCTGAATGATTGAATGTAAATACTGTAGCACCAAACTAATGGAGAGACACTCTTGGTAAAGATGGTTAAAAGGCAATTATCCTTTTCTCATATTCTGAGCCAAAAACCTTAACTTCATTGGCACTTTGATGCACCAAAATTTTAGCAACAAGATGCGGTTTATCATGTTTACACTAGGACCTGTAAATTTTGGCTTGTAATTTTAGCTTTTCTCCACACTGACTTATTTTATCCCTCTCTGGGAGCCTGAGCTCACCGTGCAGCAGCCCACTGCATCCATCCACCCCTCCCTCCCTCGCACCCCACACATATACCCCGCTTGGCTCTCTGTCACGGCGCAGTGGAATAGTGTAGCGGCCCTCCACATTCCTCCCTCGCCGCCCCGCACATAGCTAGTGTAGCAACCCTGCAGTCAATATTCTGTTGTACTGTTAATATTCTGTGAGTTAATGGCATGTTTTGGACTGAATGAGTATGGGTGGGGGGACAGGGTGCGAGTGGGACGGGAATGAGGGCTGTGTGAGTGCGCATGCTTGTGTGTGTGTGCAAGCTGGAGGAGAGAGCAGGAGTACATGTTTTGTGAGCTAAGGTTACGGCTAAGTTCTTGTGTCGTTGTTTGTTTTTGACATGGTTACGGCCAACAGTAACCTGTACTGCGAAGCAATAAACGGTGGGTTGCCGAATAACCGCGTCATCATTCTACACGTCCAGCAGACGCCACAATATACTCCCAAGCCTTTGCGCCTCTCCTTGAACAACTAACCTAAATACAATAAACACACTACTAACTGTAAACCCACACTAAAATACACTATGCTAACAATACAATTCAACAAATTACTAGCTGTTCTCTCTGCTCTACTACTCTCTCTGCTCTGATCCAACCTACTCACTATCAGTTTGATAACTGCGGACAGAATGGTTTTATAGTAAGGGGAGGAGTAAAGGGAGGAGGGCGGGCTTTAGCGTGAATAGTTAGTGACGTCATTCGCCTCGAAAAAGAATCATTCGCCTCCAGTGTAATGTAATGTAAATTCAAATGTAGTAACCAGGTTTCAAGCTGTAGAGGGCACTCCACACCACATTTTTAAAATAAAATGTAGATTTTCGACAGTTTAGTGCAAACTGTTGAAAATCTACATTTTATTTTTGAGATTTTGAGCAGGATCAGTCAGTAACACCACTTCACTACCAGAAACAATGATTATCAGCTGAAAAAAATTGGTTTTAGGGTTTAGTTACTCTTTAAAGAGCACAAGTTCTGCGCAGAAATTAAGGAAGACTAGGTTTATTCCCTAGCATGAAACTAGCTAGCAACTGATTTAGCATAGCTAACAATAGCATTAGTATTCTTGTTAACTAGCTTAACTTGATATATTGGCATTTATTAATTAGTCATCACTTAGCTAACATTTTCTTCATGCAACAGCATTACTCAACTTACACGGTTTGTTTGGAAGAAACTGTGCAAGGTTTTTTGCTTCTTACTGGCTGGTTTGCTGAACATACAGCAGCACTGCCCAGCAGCACGTCTCGTCTGTGCAATTGATTTAGATCACAACACGACAGCATGTGTATGCTGCCTGGCGCCATCTACTCATGGTGTGTTTAAAGATGGCTCGGAAAAACATATTGACACATGTTAAAAACAAATTGAATGGTTGTAAAAAGTGCTGGTGACAGAGGACACAGATACAGGATGTGCGGGGGACATGTCCCACGCGTACCCCGTGTCCACTACGCCTATGTTTACAGTAATGTGTGTAGCTGCCATCAGCTCGAGTAATTTTTGAGTTTATCTTCACTTTGTTTCTACTGCAGCCGCTTGGCTGTTCACAGGTTACCGTGTCGTGTGTGTGTGTGTGTGTGTGTGTGTGTGTGTGTGTGTGTGTGTGTGTGGAGGAGATCAGTGCCGGCACAGAGTGCAGAGGAGAACTGACACCGTTAGCGCTTGTCAATACTACAGTCTTTGATAATTAAGTATCTAATTTAGTATCGGGTGTGGGTATGGAGGTGCTGAACGCTGCAATTGTGCAGCGTTGTTTCAACTCTGCAGTTGAAAATTAGCCAGCTGGCTAACACTGGCACATTTACAGAAATGTCAATTAATGTGCATTGTCACCTGTCGTTACCAGCCTGGATCGAGGGACAACTAGTGAGGGTAGGCTGGAGGATCTCAGGTCATGACTTGGAGCATAGGTAGTCAGAAGCTCAGCTATGTAACTCGGTGCTAAACCATGTTGAGCTTAAAAGTTATTAAAAAGATCTTAAAATCAATTCTGAAGTTAACTGGCAACCAGTGGACGAATGCAAAAACTGAGGTGATATATGACCTACAATTTGTCCCAGTTAAAATACGAGCAGCAGCATTCTGTACTAGTTGAAGCCAAGCTGCTGAAGATTTACTGAGACATTTAAACAGTGCATTAGAGTAGTTAAATCAGTCAATCAATTTTATTTATAAAGCCCAATATCACAAATCACAATTTGCATCACAGGGCTTTACTGTATACGACATCCCTCTGTCCTGAGGACCCTCGCAGCAAATAAGGAAAAACTCCCCCCCAAAAAATGGTAGAAACCTCAGGAAAAGCAACTGAGGAGGGATCCCTCTTCCAGGACTGACAGATGTACAATAGATGCCGTACAGAACAGATCAACATAATAATTGTAATAATAATAATAAATAATAATATAATTAACTGTAATCCCTATGACAGAATAAGACAGAGAGACAGAGAAAGAGATGCAGGACAGACAGGAATGACAGTAGCTTACAACAACATTAATGAAAGTAATAATATTATAATAATAATTACGGCTATTGTGGTACAATACATTGAAAGTATATATTAATATATGATAGTATACATATGTGCCAATAATGAGAGAGAAGAATTTGATGTATTATAGGAGGTCCCTCCGGCAGACTAGGCCTATGTCAACCTAACTAGGGGCTGGTCCAAGACAAGCCTGAGCCAGCCCTAACTATAAGCTTTATCAAAAAGGAAAGTCTTAAATCTAGTCTTAAATGTGGAGACAGTGTCTGCCTCCCAGAGCAACACAGGAAAATAATTCCACAGAAGTAGGAGCCTGATAGTTGAGGGCTCTGGCTCCTGTTCTACTTTTGAAGACTTTAGGAACCACAAGTAACCCTGCGTTTTCAGGGCACAGTGTTCTGGTGTGATAATAGGGCACTATGAGCGCTCTAAGATATGACCATTTCGAACTGTCTAGGTTAGGGGAAGGATTTTAAATCAATTCTGGATTTTACAGGCAACCAGTGCAGAGAAGCTATAACAGGAGATATATTTTTCTTAGTTCATGTCAGTATACGTGCTGCCATGTTTTGGATCAGTTGGAGAGTCTTTAAAGACTTATCAGAGCTACCTGATTATAGGGAATTACAGTAATCAGGCCTCGAGGTAATGAAAGCGTGGACCAATTTTTCTGCATCTTTTTGGGACAGGATAGGCCTAATTTTGGCAATCTTATGCAGATGGAAGAAGGCAGTCCGTGAAGTTTGTTTTATATGGGAGTTAAAAGACAAATCTCTTACGGTAGTGCTGAGCTCAGTTTTGTCTGAATTTAACATCAGGAAATTGGGGCTCATCCAGATTTGTATGTCTTTAAGGCATTTTTGAAGTTTAGTTAATTGATCTGTTTCCTCTGGCTTAATCGCTAGATATAATTATGTATCATCTGCATAACAATGGAAATTTACAGAGTAATTTCTAATGATGTTACCTAAGGGAAGCATATATGAAGTGAATGGAATTGGTCCGAGCACAGAACCTTGTGGAATTCTGAAACAAACTTATGTATGTAATAGGGCTGCCACTAATGATTATTTTCATAGTTGACTAATCATTTCATCGCAAAATGTGTTAAAATTTTGAAAAATGTCGGTCTGTCTCGCCCAAACCCCAAAATCATGTCATCTAATGTCTTGTTTCATACTCACGCCAAAGGGTTTTAGTTCACTGTCACGAGCGAGTGTGTGAAGCTGCCAATATCTGAACGTAAGAAGCTGCAGTGAGAGTATTTTGGGGTACTTTTGTAGTAATTTTCTATGAAAAATGACTCAAACCAATTAGTCGACCACTAAAATAGTCACCGATTATTTTAATAGTCGATTAGTCATCGATTAGTCAACTAATCGTGGCAGCCATAGTATGTAAAGATGTTTAACCATGAGTGTGAACAAACTAAAATCGATCGGATAAATAAGATTTAAACCAGCTTAGTCCAGAACCTTTAAAGCCGATTAAATGTTCCAGTCTCTGTAGCAGAATTTGATGGTCACTTGTGTCAAATGTGGCACTAAGATCTAATAAAACAAGTACAGGGACGAGTCCATTACATTACAGCTACCTTAAAGGACTGTGGTACACAGCCTGTTAAATAAATATATATTGATCATGTCTAATAAATAACTGTTAACTAAAGGTAAGACTTTCTTAAGTAGATAATGCAGAGATTGTTGATTGATGACTGACTGATTGAGACTGTGAGAGCCAAAATGAACAACAATTCTAGATGTGGTGGTGTGGCTAGGAAATATGTTTGGGAGCACTGAGTTTGTGTGGGATACCTGGGCAGCAGAGGGTTTCAGCCAAGGGGCAGACACATGCCGAACCATGGACAAGCCAACAATGAGGCACTTGTGAGGGGAGGCAGTCGAGGGTGCAATAGCTATGGGACTTTGTTTCTGTGTCCCAGTGGAAACACATTGGTACTGAGAGGGGGCGGCAACTTGTTCCAAGTTGAGCAGAGAACATACAGTGAAGTTAGGTGGAGACCAGAAAAGGTGGGTGGCCAATGGACCCAGCTGAGACTTTGGCCTTTGGTTTCCCCAGTGGAGGAGACATTAAAACCAGCAGTTATAATGGCCCTACTGGTTTTCTAAGACAAGGCATAGTATTCATATTTAAGCCTGTATGATGGTGAAATTACATGCCATGTGGTATAGAATTGGTTTCTAAAAGTTTAAATTGAACTTGGTAAATCTTGCAGAAACCCTCTTAACAGGACATGACAGCCATCTCACCAGACTCTCTACACTTAGCATCATGTGTTTGTTATCTCAGATTAATTTATGAGTTTGTTTTCAGCTGTCTGGCAGCGAGGATATCAACTCAACCATTCGCCAGTTCTTCTGCACCAACAAGACCTACAATGACATGGCCACATTGTTCTTCAACCCACAGGAGGCTGCCATCCACCAGCTCTTCCACCAGGATGGTGAGATGAGCACGTACCAACACATATACACACACACACACACACACCCACACAGATGCACACACATACAAACACGCATTCATAACAGCTCTTTGTTAGTTAAATCGTGTCCTTTGTAGAAGTAAAGTGTAAAAGTATACCCTTGAATTTTCTTGCACTTAAGGTGCATAGTTTATATTTCATTGTGTGCATTTTTTGTTTATAGTTTTATTGGGGGTCCAAGCATGGTGTTTTGCTGGGATTATTAGTATTTTCATGACTACAGGAAGACACTTGAATAAAATCAAATAGCTTTTAGTTCATATCTTGCAATCTGTACATTGCACCTTCATGCTTTGTATTCACATACTTTTTACATAGAGCTCCATTTAGTGACACAGCCAAGTCCATTTCTGCCAGTAACAGTAAGGTACAGTAAAATAAAATGGTTGTAAAAGTGCAGATTTAGCGAAATTGCGAAGCCTGTTAAATATACAAATTTGATGAACATAGTAAAAAAATATGAATTTAATATGCAGCATTACTCATGTATCCATTGTCTCATGCTGCCATCTGTTCTAGTGCTCAGAGTGTAGGCATTCGCTGAGTGGTCGTATTGAATAGTTGCATCTTGTTCTTCCTGTCAGGTACCTTCAGCCCTGTGACTCTGTCAGTGTTCTTCCTGCTGTACTTCCTGTTGGCCTGCTGGACCTACGGTGTGTCTGTACCAAGTGGGCTCTTCGTCCCCTCGCTGCTCTGTGGGGCGGCTTTTGGGCGTCTGGTTGCCAACATCCTCAAAGTGTAAGAACAATGTTATAATGACCAATGTTTGGCTGCTGTCTTCTTTTCCCAATGACTATGAAATATCACAAATATCAAATTGAGTCAGAATCGTATTCAATATGGCAAAATATGTCACAAATGACCAGTGTCATTGGTTAGAGGCAAGCTGGTGAACGTACTGGAGTATTTAGCAGCTACAGAGGCAGATATTTTTTTGCCTCTGTGCCAAGGATAGTCATGGCCTAAGGTATTATGTTTTTGGGTTGGCCCTCCGTTCCGTTCCCCCTATCCATACACTCATTCCATGCTTGTGAACACAATATCTCAAGAATGCCTCAAGGGAATTTCTTTAAATTTGGCACAAATGTGCACTTGGACTCAACACTGAACCGATTTGTTTGTCATGGTCCTAGGTCAAAGTCACTGTGACCCCGTCTGTCTCATTCTTGTGAACATGATATCTCAAGAATGCCTTGAGAGAATTTCTTCAAATTTGGCACAACCACTCACTTGGACTCAACAATGAACTGATGAGATTTTTGGGGACACAGCTCAGGGTGGGGTTGTTTGTGAAGCATCCATGTTTTCACAGACATGGATTGGATGTAAACTGTGAGAGAAACTTGACTGATGCATGGAGGCATACAACTGCAGGGCACTTATTCTAATTTTCCCAGGAATTTGGGGAGACCAAAAACGGAGCTAAAAGAGGGAGAATGATGATCTGAAATTGATCAGGTAGACACAAACACTCCAAAGGGATGATCATGTTGCTTTGTGTTTGCTGGATGTGTGTTACCTGCCAGGTTAGCTTGTAGGTGAGTTCTTCTGCCAAAATGTAATTCTTTGATGAAGAGAAGAATTTTCAATGCAATTTATATGTTAGGTTGCAAACAGTGTGAACTTTGGACAGAGCCATGCTGGCTGTTTCCTCCTGCCAACAGTCTTTAAGCTTTAAGCTTTAAGTTATGCTAGGCTAACCACATCTTGACTCCAGCTCCATACTAAACAAATAGACATGAGAAATACAGACATGAAGAAAATGGATAAGTACATTTCCCAGAGAAACAGCCCCAAATGACTGGAAATTGTTTGGAATTAACAGAATGTTTTGGCAAAGTTTTGAATATGCATTGTTTCAACAATTGTCTAAAATGTGTTTTTAAAAATCCTAAAAACATGTCTGGAGATACGCTAAAATACATTCCTGGTTAAAATATAATGACTTCCGGTATGAGGACTGAGTTAGGCTGACGCACATGGAACAGCTCCCGAGCGACTGTTATCTTATTTTCTTGATTGTTATTGCTCACGCATTTTCTGGACTACAACTCTAATAGTGGTGTGTGAACAACCCAAGACTGTGTTTAGAACTTAAAATGTCTTCAAAAAAGCCGAAAAGCCGGAGAAAGGACAAACTGCAAACAACGCCGCAGGTGCCGTGCAAACGAGATCCAACACACCTGCACCAGGTGCTTGCGCTGACCATCATTGAGCTGGTTGCCGAGCATGAGAAAAATAAAACTGCCATCTCTGCTGATATACAGGCTTCACTGGCTCCAATTAAAAAAACTCTGAATGCAGTCAAGGGCAAGATTGAAGATTTTGGACCACGTTTGATTGCAATGGAAACGGCTCTTTCCAACCACAGCGACAGGTTGAAAATGTCATGCTACGTTATTGTTTGAGATTAATTCATTTGCCTGAGGATTGTGAAGGTCGCTCAACCACAGATTTCATATCAGCACTCCTTGTTGATGTATTACAAGATGAATCATCCATTTGTCCACCGGAGCTGGATGACGCTTATCGTGTGGGGAGAGCCAAACCAGCCGACGGACAATGATCTCAACCCATTGTCATTCGTTTCACACGATGTAAACGGAGGGACCAGGTGCTGGCCTTGGCAAAGAAACGTGGGCAACTGTTTTAAGGTCGCAAGATCTATCTTTTTCTGGACATGAGCCGCAACCTGGCTAATCAGCGCGCAGCCTTCAATGAGGTGAAATCCAAGCTTTACAAAGAAGGCATCACGTTCACACTACGCTTTCTGGCCGTGTTGGCAGTTACAGTGAAAGACGCAGAACATCAATTCAACACTCCAGAAGAAGCTGAGAAGTTCATCAACAGTAATATGGCTAAATAATTATTCTGCAACACGTGAGGTCCATAGACTATTTCCTTTTTCTCTTTCAACTCTTTTTCTCTTTTCCCTCTTTTTGACCACGGACAAATGCTGAAACACCCGTAATTTATTGTTTTTTTTTGTTTGTTTTTGGGGTTTTTTTCTTTGCATTTCCACTCTATTTTTTTCTTTATATATAGGCTATATATTTTTCATTTCTATTTATTGATTTATTGATTTATTTCGATTAACTTGGACATATCATATTGGGACACATATTTGTGATCAGGATGTCCCCTTCCTGTTATGGACTTTTATATTTTGTGTTATCGATTTTTATTTATACAGACTTCAAGCTCTGGGAAAAGATGAACTGAGACCTTATGTTACAGACTAAGGGACTCGTGAACTGTGTACTGATCAGAACTATTAAAAAAAACTATTTTAACAATTATTACTCTAACATCTTTACAATCTGATGGTCTGAACGAGGCAACACGGAGGGACAGACTAGATACGTATGTATTAACCTTCTGTTTTATTGGTCTCCACAAAGAAATTGATTGCTTGACTAATATTAATCTTTTTATTCCACTTCAAACAAATCCACACAACTTGTTATCCAAATTACACACAAGTGTTTTTTTTTTTTCCTCTCTTTTTTTTTTGGACTAATATCCGTCCCTGCTGTGGGAGACCCTTAAAGCATTTCTAAGAGATTATCTTCTATGTCACTCATATTGGTAAATTAAATAAAAAACACCAGCTTAAGTTAATAGAGGCAATAGGTGAGCTAGATTATCAATGCTCTATGTCACCATCTCCTGAGCTGCTGAAAAACAGATTGGCTCTTCAAACTGAGCTGAACCTTTTATCCACTCGAGACACAGAAAAATTGTTATTAAAAGCTCGGGGAACACTGTATGAGTATGGTGATAAGGCAGGACATCTTCTTGCACACCAGCTAAAAAGGAAAATGGCATCAAAACAAGTTACACAAATAATGAATAACTCAGGATCATTAACAGTTAACTCCAATGAAATTAATGAAACATTCAGAGCTTACTACTCTGATTTATACAGTTCGAACGTGTTGGATGATGATCCTAGTATGTCAACTTTTTTTTTCCGATCTTAATTGTCTTAAGATAACTCCAGAGTATCATAACATGTTAGAGATTCCATTAAGTATTAATGAATTAGCAAATGCCATTACTTCCATGCAAAATGGAAAATCCCCTGGCACAGATGGCTTCTCTGTAGAATTTTATTAAAAATTCTCTGCTCAATTATTACCTTTGCTTTTAGAAATGTTTAAAGACACTATCCAAAAATGAAAAAAGCCACCGCTCATCCGTGGGCAAGATTCTTCTTAGAGGTGCTGGAGCTGAACTAAGACACTTGAAAAAACAAAAAACAGCAACCGCACACTCACAGCTCTGTACAATCATCAATTTATTTCTGCAAGCTTTCGGTCTGTGACCTTCTTCAGGCATGCACACCGAGTGAATGTGGCTGTAGATAAAGGGTTCTGGCCATCTCTTCACTTGATTGCATAATGCCAGACACCTGTGTTAACATGGCTGAGGCTACAAGGATATCATGGGGATTGTAGTCCAGCTAAAAGACTTGTAGTCCTACATCAGATACAGCCTTAGACACAGGGTCTACTGAAACCAAGAAACATAAATACATAAATACATCATTTCATCAATACATCAATACATCAGTACCTCAAAATAATTTACAAAGGTAAATTGCAACAACACAATAGAAAGAAGCGACAATTTTTATGCGAACATCAGGTAATGACCATCATAGAGCATAGTGTAGCCTAAAGTCTATTGTGATTGAATTAAAGTTCAACACTCATTTCAAAATCCTCATTGAGACCCAGTGGTTGCAAAGTTTCTAAGGTGTGGATCCAATACAGCTCTCTCTGACATAGTCGCCTGTCAACATCACCCCCTCTCTGAAGAGTAACCTGTTCTATTCCCTGGGACCTGAGGGAGGAGATAGAATGGGAGTGGTTATTAAAATGGCGGGCAACAGGGTAATTAATATCATTTCGTCTTATTGAACTTTTGTGTTCACTAATCCTTTGTTTCAGAGGGCGAATAGTTTTACCAATATAGATTTTATCACAGGGGCATTTCAGCATATATACAACATTTTTGGTATTGGTATAAAGACACTATCCGAAAGGGCTCTTTACCCCCAACACTCACACAAGCCTCCATTTCAGTGATCCTTAAGAAGGATAAAGACTCAACATTATGTGGCTCATATCGACCTATCTCTGTCCTCATCACAAATGAAAAGATAGTGGCTAAAGTACTTGCATGTAGAATGGAAGCTGTTTTGCCTTCTATCATCTCTGATGATCAAGCAGGGTTCATTAAGAATCGCCATTTATTTACAAATATATGTAGGCTTCTTAATATTATTTATTCTCCAACCTCTCTGATCAGCCCCGAGGTGCTTATTTCACTTTATGCCGAGAAGGCTTTTGATCGAGTTGAGTGGCACTGTTTATTTATTGCATTAAAACAGTTTGGTTTTGGTGAGAAATTTATTTCTTGAATGTGACTGTTGTATACCTCTTCACAAGCATGTGTGACAACTAACAATCTGCAATCACAGTTTTTCCCCATCACAGGGCACAAGACAGGGGTGCCCTATGTCCCCTTTACTTTTTGCGATAATTATTGAACCTTTATCCATTGCTTTGAAAGTTTATACTTTTTTTCAGGTATTAAAAAAGGTGGAGTAGAACATCAATCAATCAATCAATCAATTTTATTTATAAAGCCCAATATCACAAATCACAATTTGCATCACAGGGCTTTACAGCATACGACATCCCTCTGTCCTTTGGACCCTCACAGCGGATAAGGAAAAACTCCCCCAAAAAAACCCTTTAAAGGAAAAAAAAACAGTAGAAACCTCAGGAAAATCAACTGAAGAGGGATCCCTCTTCCAGGACGGACAGACGTGCAATAGATGTCGTACAGAACAGATCAACACAACAAATTAACGGTAATCTGTATGAGACAATGAGACAGAAAGAGAAAGACAGAGAGAGAGAGAGAGAGAGAGAGAGAGAGAGAGATATGCAGGACAGATGGTAATGACGGTAGCTTACAACAACATTAATGAAAGTAATAATATTATAATTAGAGAGAAAAAAAACACTTATGTGTAAGTCACTGTGGTGAAAATCAAGCCAGCCAATTCGATTTCCTGCTATAGGTCAAGCAAGTCACAAGTCAAGTCATACTCACAATTTCATAAAGATATTATAACATAAACTGCACCCAGCAGTGGAATGTAACTAAAAACATTTACTCAGGTAATGTAAGTACAAATCTGAGTTTTTCTCATCTCAAACCACATCTAGAATAGACACAGTTCTTAGTGGGTCTAGTCTCCTGCTGAGCACTGAGCCAGCTTTTTTAACCAGCTTGTCCAATCACAACTTTACTTTGGTAATCATCTAATGCTGTGTTCCCACCAAACGCGAATTCGCAAATTCAAATAAACGCGATGGACGCAATAGACGCGATGGACGCGGCGCGATAGACGCGAAATTCGCGTCCAACACCTGAAAATATTGAAAATATTGAACTTTTGAGGCGAATTCGCGTGACGCTATGCCGCGATAGCCAATCAGCGTTGAGATTCTCCCGACGACACTGGTGTGTGTCAACAACGCCCACTTGTTGACACAGCAATGAACTACTACTCACCGGAGACAGATGGACAGACACTCCGAAGCTGAAATTGAGCGCCTGTAGTTGGTGTCCTGCCGGGAGATCCTGGTGCCAGCCCTTGCCAACTGGTCCTCAAACTGGGCCCCAGTCAGCCCAAAGTACCGCTGAAAGCGGCTATCATCCAGACGGAGTTCCTGGAGGAGGTGGTGAAACTCGCCGAGCTGGATGTGCTTCTGCAGGATCGGGTGAACCCAAAAACGACGGCGTTTGGCCCTCCGATGCACCTGGGACTTCTAGAGCAGGTACAAAGCGGCGATGGTGGTTATCTCAGCCATGGTCGTCAGTGGCTACCCGGAGCTATATGATACTACGTGTGTACTCTACAGACCGCAACAAAAAGGAGCAGGCTTGGGTGAAAGACGCCGAGGAGACTGGTCTACTTGGTAAGTTCTGTAAATATGTGTCTTTAATTAGTTTGCAGAATGGTTGTACTATGAACGTTAGCACTAGCTTAGCTCCAGTTAGCACAGCCGGCTTCTCCGTACTCGCGCGAAGTGAGGGATTAGTGAGGGATTCTGTGGAAAGTCTGTTAGGTTATCAATTTCAGTTCCATACGTCAGAACTAGATCGAGGGTATGGTTAAAACAGTGAGTGGGTTCATGTACACCCTGACTGAAGCCAATGGAGTCTAATAATGAGATAAACGCGGTAGCCAGGGAGTCATCAACATCGACATGAATGTTAAAATCGCCTACAATAATAACTTTATCTGATTTAAGAACTAGACTGGATAAAAACTCTGAGAATTCAGATATAAATTCAGAATTCGGGCCAGGAGCACGGTACACTATAACAAATAAAAGTGGCTGCAAGGTTTTCCAGGTTGGATGTAAAAGACTAAGAACGAGGCTTTCAAAAGAATTATAATCTAGTTTAGGTTTAGGGCTGATTAACAGACTAGAGTTAAAAAATGGCTGCAACTCCCCCTCCTCGGCCGCTGCCTCGAGGAATGTGGGTATTATTATGACTGGGAGGAGTGGATTCATTTAGACTAACATATTCATCTTGACAGCCAGCTTTCAGTGAGACTGAGTAAATCAATATGATTATCTGATATTAAAGGGGACATATTATGCAAAACTCACTTTTTCGTTGCTTTAGTATGTATATTTGCACATCAGGAGTGCCTCCCCACCCCTAAAGAATGATTTTCAACCACTAAGTCAATGTTTTGTAAATTGGCGGAGTCAGGAAATGTGCTTCTAGAAGAACCATTTAGATTTCACCCGCACTGTTACGTAACAGTCCGGGTGAAATCTGAGTGATCTGAATACTCCCACCCTCACGCTGGGTATCTCCTCCCATATTACGCCGGCTACCTGAACCAGGATCCGCCATTTTTTCGCTTCACTTGTACGCTACAGCCTGACCGCTATCATGTACAACCCGAAAGCCAAGCACTTCTGCTCTGTCGTCGGATGTACGGATACTCATGTTTCCCTACATCGCCTCCCTACCAACGAGGATAACAAAGCGAAGTGGCTAAATTTTATTTTTCAGGGAAACGTCCTAGCTTCAGCGAGCAAAAGCGTTTTTGTCTGTGCCAATCACTTCACGCCGGACTGTTTCAGCAACCAGGATCAGTACAAGGCTGGACTGGCAACGAGATTGTTCCTAAAAGATGGATCCATACCCACTGTCCGTGGCATCACCACAGATGAAGGAACTGTAAGTATTTAAAAAACAGTGTAACGTTAGTTTGTGTTACTTTGGCCGTTTAGCACATGAGCTAACGCTAACCGTCGATGTAAATATGAGGCTGAACTAACGTTACAGCGTTGGGCTTACTGGCCGTAGGATTCACGGTAATGTTAATGTTGCCAAACGTTAATTTGTCATATCAGCACTCTTAAAACATGGCAGTGAATTGACAAAATGAATTAGGATATTAAGATTTGATTGCTTCTAACCGACCGGTGAACCACTGCTCGGCCGCTAGGTAGCTAGCCGGCATGTTCACGGCCGAGCCGTGAGCCGAGCAGTGGCCGTGAACATGCCGGCTAGCTACCTAGTGGCCGAGCAGTGGTTCACCGGCTAGCGCTAGCTAGCTCACCGCTTACTGCTACTGTTCCGACGTGAACACACGTGGGAGACCGTCTCCTCCATATGCTCACGGCCGAGCAGACGGTATGAAATGGCCTGTTATTCACGGCCAGTGAGCTACGTTAATTAATTAGCATGCTGTGCTAAAGGACAGTGTGCTAGATGCCCAGGAGCACCTTGGCAGTCGAACGACTTCCTTGGTGTTGGTATACATGTAACTACGTGTGTAGTGTTAGCTGCTGGCATGAGAGACCCGATCTGAGAGTACCAAAATGTTATCTGCAGTAAAGCAATCGCTACATTGTTTTGGAGCCGGAGACAAGGGTTACCTGCCACATCTCTGCTGTGCTACGATTAACGTTAGATATATGCAGGCACGGACACAGAAAAGTTGCTTTGCAAATGTGTATTGCTCACTTACTAGATGTAATGTTAAATGAGGGATTTGCATGGATTTGCTCGGATTATGATTTGCCAGATTTTGCCTTATCAAATTGATTTTTTTAATCATTATTTCTGTCTACATAGCTTTGTGTCATGTAACATGAGAAAACAGACACATAACATATTACTTCTTTTTGTGTTTAGCCAAGTACATCTGTACAGCAGCCTGTGGTGCATCATGTTGCCTGCCAGACAGACCAACCAGTGACATGCACAGTTGGCACACAGCTTTCCATGAGAACTCTCCAGCCTCACTTCAGAAGCACAGGTTTGTGGAACAAAAGCATATGATGTAATGTTAGTCACTATGTTACTCTATTATGTAATTTTTGTTTTACTCTGTTATAAATATGGATTGGCTAATGAAAATTCTGTGAAAAATGTGTTGTTTATATATATATATATATATATATATATATATATATATATATATATATATATATGTATATATATGTGTATATATATAATCTAAAAGATGTTTAAACCGTTTGAATTCATTTTTTTTTCCAGGAACACCAGGCAGGCTAGAAAAGGCGTTGACTAATAAGAGAATTCTGAAAGATGTGGAAAAGCTCAGCCCTCACTATCAGACCTCATCACTGGAGGCATTTCACAGCGTCATTCTGCGCTTTGCACCCAAGAATGTTGTCTTCCCCTACCTTGGAATGTTGTGCAGGTGAATAAAACATCACTATCTGTTTAGTTCATTATAGTTTAGGTTGCTTGCTATGATTTTTAAAGTACTATTTTTCCACCCAAGACTACCTGGCTGCCCTGCATTACAATGAAAATACTGGCCGACCACAGGCAACATCTACAAGTGGAGAGCTGCTGTACAGAGTCAACTTCCCCAAATCTAAACATGGAGAATGCACCGCAAAGCCTGTGAAAGCAGAGCCAACATTCCGTAAGTTTTACAATCTTTTATTTGAACCCCACAAATTAAAATAAACATGGACACACAGGCATAACACAAAATGTTGAAAATAAACACAAACAAATAAAATCTGAATTCTTTTTAGATGGTTTTAAAAATAAATAATAAATAAGGAGAATGTATAAATTCGGAGAAATAAGAAGAGACACTTTACAACACTGCAGCACAAGGCTTTTTGGTTCTAGTGCAATTTTCTTGTAAACATTAATTTTTGTTTATTGCACTGCAGACTACGTTGATGCGCTGTTGGACCTGATCTTCGAGAAGGTTTTCCAGGACCCTGCCCCATATGTGAATGAGGTGCTGAAACTTACAATCCCTGAAGACCTCTCGGCTCAATATGACAGACCTGACAAGCTGGACGTTATAGCCAGTTACGTGTCAAGGTTCAACCAAGGACAGGTCTGAACCCAACATACTGTCCTTCTGCGTCAGGGAACTCTGCATGAATCCTCAGCACCACGCAGGCAGGCAGCACAACTCTAACTCCACCCCAGCTTCTGTAGGCTAGGTATCTATATTGGCTGGACACAATTCAATAGAAAGTCAGCACTGAATGTTCACATCCATGGCAACTGGCAAATTCAACTGTTCCACATCAGATATTTGTTTTGTATGTCTACAAATGTTTCTTGCAATAAAACATCTTTACTAACTGTTCTGTGTGTTTTCATTGTTTGATATGTAATTTTCATGTTACCAAGTAAAAAATAGTAAAGATAAATTATAAGCAATGTAAGATAGAGAAAGCAGTTATGTACTTTTCATCATAACACTTTTGCAATAAATTCATAGTATTTATGGGACTAAAAGCTTACTGCACTATTCCCCTCAGACGTAAAGGTCCATAGTCTGCCCGATAAATGTTCAGTGCATTCTGCAGTGAAAATACATTCAGGCAGACAGGTTCTAGGCCAGGATGGTCCACCATGCATGATGGTGGCTCAGGAAGCTGCTGTAGTCTTCGTGTAACCTAGAAATTATGAAAGGTAAGTGAGTAACAATGAATTATAGAAAAGAGACTGTAAAATGACAACCATGTTTGCCCAGTGTTCACACTTATTTGTGGTATTTCCATACAGCAGATATTCTTGGGCTCTGTAGGCATTTGTTCACAATTGCCACAGGAACACCTGTTTTTAAGCAGAATTTGTATTATTCATTGGAAACTACATAGCCAATTAATCATGTTGGTTTTTTTGTAATATTTATTTAAAGTTTATAAACTGTTGGAACCGGTTCAAAAACAATAGTGCTGGTAGAGAGGTCATGGGAGGCAACTGTGGCTTATTGAAAACTACAGTTGTTGAAAATTGTGGCAGTAGCTATTTACAGGTCGTCACTGCAAATAAGAGCAGGTTCTCAATTGACATACCTAGCTACATAAAGGTAAATTAAAATGAATAAATAATATGGGGTTATGCTTTTCTCTAGTATGGGTGAGTGCTCAATTGCATCCGCGTTACTGCAACTGAACAGCAGTAAACGCCAGCCGAGGTTTGGCGAAGCTTTTTGATGTAAACACTGGAGGCAGGACAGGGGGGTTGTGATCTGTAACAACACGGTCACTACGCCCGTAAAACTTTCGTTAGTCTATGCAGTAATATAAAAGTAATGTCGAGGTAACAAACGTAACTACTAACCACTGAGAAACATCCATGTTCATTCTTGGCTGCTGACTTTCTTCTGGAGCCTCTTGCTGTTCTGGGTCGAACTCCGGCTCGAACATGTACGGTTGCACCGCAGTTTGTTGTCCGGCGGCCATGTCTTCCACTAACTCAGCCGTTGCCATGGTCACCCGATGCCGCCCTCCGTCTTTGGGCGGCGCCAGTGCCGTAGAGGGCTCTGGGCGGCGCATGCAGTAGCTCATTAGCATTTAAAGGGAAAGGCACTCAAACCGGCCGTCTGGAGCAGGGCTGTGAAGCTGGTGTTTCAAGAACCCTGCTGTGCTCAATCCTTCAGCTTTTTCAACCAAAGAATGTTACTAACATTCCATTTAGACATCAGGGAACCATGTCAGGAAGCAGAAATGAGCATAATATGTCTCCTTTAATTTGTTGACTAACACTGCTTTAAACGAAGGAGACCTGATATTTAACAGTCCGCATTTAATTCTCCTGTTTTGTCTTTCTGTCACAGAAGAGGTTTTAATTTTTATGAGGTTGTTTTGCACAACTCCTCTTTGTTTAATTTTAGATTTAAATAATTTAGGTGGTCAGGGGACAGACACCGTTGGTATAAAACTATGGAAACTATGGCTGGGTAAGTGAACTAGAAGCTCAGGGAGACTTATAGGACTGCGACTCTCTGTCCTGGTCTCAACTCTGGGTTGTCAGGGATTTAATTTGCTAATAAAATTTTCCAGATTCCTAGAAATTAGAGCAGCTCCATCCAAAGTGGGATGAATGCCGTCTCTCCTAATGAGACCAGGTTTTCCCCAGAAAGTTTGCCAATTATTAACGAAACCCACATTCTTTGCTGGACACCACCTGGACAGCCAGCGATTAAATGATGACATGCGGCTAAACATGTCATCAGAGGTCAGATTAGGGAGGGGTCCAGAGAAAACTATGGAGTCCGACATCGTTTTTGCGTATTCACACACCGAGGCAATATTAATTTTAGTGACCTTCGATTGGCGTAACCGGGTGTCATTAACGCCGACGTGAATAACAATCTTACTGAATTTACGTTTAGCTTTAGCCAGCAGTTTTAAATTTGACTCAATGTTGCCCGCTTTGGCCCCAGGGATACATTTGACTATGGCCGCTGGTGTTGCTAACTTCACGTTCCGCAAAATAGAGCTGCCAATAACCAGAGTTTTATCGTCAGCGGGTGTGTCGCTGAGTGGGGAAAAGCGGTTGGAGACGTGAACAGGCTGGTGGTGAGCCGTGGGCTTCGGCTTGGAGACGAAGACCACCTCATATCATTAGGATAAATGTCAGAGAACATGTAGAAAACAACACGTAAACATGTAGTCTTACCTTACCGGTGTGGTGCAATGTTTGTTTACCATTTAGCTCTGCTTTCCAAAGTGCAGCCGAAATATCGCGAGAACAAGCAGCCATCTCATACTGTGCCTGAAATCTCACGAGCTCTAGATAAAGCCCAGCTGGATACTACTCCAGGTGGAGGTGTTTCGTCCTCGGCCACATCCAGACATTGAAAATAAGGCTGCAACCGGTCCCATTCCTTGCAACAGAGGGATTCCTCTTCTGTGGGCACTGGGGCACAGCATTCACAGGTACACTACCAATCTCAAGAGCTAGGCAGCCTTGCAGCAGCCATTCCTCCGCTCTCGTCCTCTACCTGTTGTGCCTCTCTCTCTCTCTCCTCCTCTGTTCTTCAATTTCACAAAGCTCTTCGTCAGTGTATTCTGGCTCAAATAAATAAGAGCAGCCATCAAACTCTGCAAAATCAAATTCCTCCTCCACAAAGTCAAAGTCTGGCAAAAAGTCAGCCATTATTCTATAAATCTTTCATAAAATAAATTTATTAACTTTTCAGGCTACTATTTCAGGCTACTACTATTTACACGGTATGAGATCGCTGCTTGTTCTCGCAATGTTTTAGCCGCGCTTTGGAAAGCAGAGCTAAATGGTAAACAAACATGGCACCACACCGGTAAGGTAAGACGACACGTTAACATGTCGTTTTCTATATGTTCTCTGATATTTATCCTAACGATATGAGGCTTCCTTTGTGGAAAAAAAAAACTTGGTGCACGTGAAGTATGCCTGTTCACTTATGTTCACAGGTCTGACGCTACTATACACCCCGGCTGTATCTAGGCTAATGGCTAACTATTATTTTTATGTCACTAGTCACTTGAAACAAATTTAGAACAATAGGAGACAGGTTGAAATAAACCGAAATTTCCCTTTAACTGTGGAGCTCTCACTGCAGCACTGTGCTGCTTGAAACTGACGAGGTGTGTGTCCACGTGCGGAAGATGCGCGTGTCTGCGCGCTTACTGGCAGGCACATCATGAAGACCTGTGTGAAATTTCCACAGGCAATATTTTTACTTTTTGTCTATTCAAGAAATTACCCACAAATGCTATACACCAAGAATTATTATTTTATTTATCTATGTTTTTATTTATGTATGCCTTTTTTACTTATTTATTTTAATACTGTACCTGAAGTTATATTTAAGCAAAAAGGAAAATGTTTCTTTACCTGTATCACTGTTTTTGTTTGTTTGTTTGAGGTGATTATTGAAAAGCTGATTGTATCTTGGTTAAAATGTTCTAATAAAGGAAAGATAGAAAATATTGCAATATCTTGTGTGCTGTAAAATGTTTTTTTAAAAAAATGAAATCGGAATCGGCCATCCAAACACTCTGCAAATCGAAAATCGGTATTGGCCCAAAAAAATTGTAATCGGTGCAAGTCTAGTTAGTTCAGACTCCATTACCACCTCCCATTTGACTATGAGAAGCTTCATTTCACTGCCAGAGACTCAAAAGGCAGAGGTACTGTGGGTTCTCCACTGATGAGGCACAGTTCATTTAAATCTAACAAGGACATAAGTGGTGTCTTTGCTGCCATGTTCCCCGTTTCACAGATTGCAAAGGTAAAATAAAACGGCATATGTCACCAAATATGGCATGACTTCATTCATCAAGAAGCTTTCCTGCAGCAGTAGTGAGAAGCCATATGTTATCATGTTTGACGAAAGCATGAATAAATTGTCAAAGAGGAAACAAATGGACCTTCATTTACGGTTTTGGACTACTGATGATGAGACCGGCACACACCATGTCATCTCCCGCTACTATGGGTCAGAGTTCATGGGTCACTCAAGAGCCCAGGACATGTTTGGACATTTCAGTGTAAGTAACGTTAATATTGTGTTTGAAATCGCATACTATTCATACTATGTGTGGTGTAAAATTGAGTATCATTAGTGCGGTCCAAAGCCCCTATGCTAGCACTGTAAACACCAACACTCCCCCGGTTCTCAGTGCTCACTATCTGGGCAGAGTCAGCAGAGAGCCGCTAGATACATGGCTAACTGAGATAACTGGCTAATGGCAGCTACAATTAGTAGCAGTTCTTTGAAAGCATAGCTTTACAAACTACCAATTACCTCACATTGGAAGAAGTTGAACTACAGCAAAGCTACCCTGGGATAAATCTAGTTTGGTTATTTAATTTTATTTTCCAAATTGCACCAAATCACAACAGAGGTCATATAAGGTCACCGTTCCCATAGAACAGGTCTAGACCTTGTCTTTTTATTAAACAAACTAAATAGCCTTATGTTATTTATCTTATTTATGCAAAGGCATTTCATTTCTGTCTCTGCAATGTTTGTCCCCCACCCTCCAAGCAGTAAACCTAGGGTACCAATTATGTAATGATTAATGTTAATTATTGTGTGTGTGTGTGTGTGTGTGTGTGTGTGTGTGCGTGTGTGTGTTTGATTTAGTGTCTGTATGTGTGTATGTATAAGCAAGAAATCATTAGAATAACAAAAAAATAATAGCTATTATCACAGTTAAGTTGTCAGGGGTTTTGATAGATCTTTTTGATCTCTCTCTCTCTCTGTGCTATAACCACAACCATTATTATTATTGTTAGTATTATTATTATTATTAGTATTATTATTATCGTCATCATTACACTAATGGAACCATCCCTTAACCTAATGTGGATTACTTGGCACATTGAATTGGTGATTTTCCTCTTTTTTTTTCCAAATGTGCAGGAAGGTACAAAGGAGATGAATTTGAACAACATGCTCTCACTGTCAGTGGATGGGCCCAGAGTTAATTGGAAGTTGTTGAACTCTTACAAGAGGAACACACAGAGCAGTTTGGTGGAGCCCAACTACAAATAATTGGGAGTTGTGGCCTTCACACAATGCACAACTTGTTCAAGAATGGCTTTGCAGTGTGGCATGTTGAGAAAGTCCTGAAAGCCCTGCACTACCTGTTTCATTGTGCACCTGCTAGGAGGGAAGCGTTTGTGTTAGTGACCGAGTGTGATACATTTCCTCTGACATTTTGTGGACATCGTTGGCTGGAAAACCTTCCAGCAGTGGAGAGAGCCATTGAAATTTGGCCATATATCGTCACCTATGTGGATCAGGTCAAAGCCAAGAAGCTCCCCAATCCAAGGTCATCGTCATATGACAACATCACAGAAGCCCGGATGGATCCCATTATCCTGGCAAAGTTGCACTTCTCAAGAAGTTTTCAACCTTTTCTCACCAAGTACCAAACAGATGCCCCGATGATTCCCTTACCCAGCAGAGATTTGGAGGATCTAATCAGGGTAGGCCTAATGACTACTAAAAATGTATAAATGGTTTAGTCATTCAAGCACCATTATTTACAGAGGATATGAACAATAAAAGAAAGTAATGAGTTTTCAACATGTTGATGTTTGTAGTAAGTATTCTAAATACTGTAATACTTTTTCTAATTTTGATTATAATAATAATCATTATTATTATGCCTGTGCTATTCTGTTTTCAGAGCCTTCTCAGACACTTCATAAAGCGAGAGGTCCAGATTGATGTTTCCCCTGTAAAGCTGGTCAAGCTTGATGTGACAGACCAAAGGCTTTGGGTCAGTCCAAAGCAAGTGGACATTGGCATGGGAGCCACAGCTGCCCTCAAGGTAACATTTATTATCTTCAACACGGTGCTATAGCAGCTGCAACGTCACTTGACTAGTGAAGTAATTATGTTGAAAATTAAGAGATTAGATGAATTGTTTAGACATCAAGCAGTTGACATATTAACTGGATTTGTCAAATGTTGTGTAGTGTAAGTTACACGTAGAGAGAGTTTAATTGATGTTTCAGGTGACACTTGTGACTTTTGTGCTTTTGTCAGGGAATGTCAGGCAGTCAGAGTGGTGGAAGTGAGCGTGATGTGTTACTATTCATCCAAGACAGCCAGAGTGCTCTGTTAAAAATTTCTCAGAACATCCTATTAAAGTGCCCACTGAAGTACCCCTCTGGCTGAAATATGATGTGTCTGGACCCCCAAAAGATGCATACTGAAGCAGACACATGCCTGCAAAAAAATGAAGGCCCTCATCATGAAATTTGTGCAGGGCAAGAAGTTGTCAGGAGAATTCACAGCGGGTAGTATGTGTAGACATAACAAATGTGAACAATATGCCTAGTGTTTAGCAGAGTCTTTGGACTCCTTCTTTAAATCAGTGGTTTTAAAAGTGGATTCCAGGGGTCCTTGAGGGGCAAAAAGGGGAATCATTTATTTTCACTAAAATTCTTCATAGATAACACAGTGACAGAATGTATGTCTATTTTGGTCATGAGATTCATACACTTTATGTAATAAAACATCTAAAAGCAAAAATCTTAAAAGACTAATTCAGTGTGTCAGTTTAGGGTTTATTTTTGATCAGCAAATTGCCATATTTTAGATGTAGAAGTTTAACTAGCCTATTATTTTGCAGTTTATCATTTTAGTTGTATTTTATCATTGGAAATATAGCCTAGTATGAGTTATAACAAATGTCTGTAGGCCTAATATTTAACTGGAAAATAGTACAAATGTGCTTTACTTTATCTAAATGCAGGTGATGAGATTGCACAACAATTTCAGAAGTTGACAGCTTCCTGCGTAAGGAATAAGGCCATGAATGGATATGCAGAACTTTGGAGCTTTGTGGAAAAGCTGCTGCTTCTGTCCCATCGACAAGCTACTGTGGACCATGGATTCTCAATAAACAAGGAGGTGGAGATGTGCAATATGAATAATGACACTATAGTCTCACAGAGACTAATCTGTGACTACATGAGCATGTGTGGTGGAGTGCTCAAAGTGCCACTAACTAAAGAGCTGCTAAATGAGTGTGCAACTGCACGCAACCGGTACAGGATCAACTTGGGAGATGAGAGGAAGAAAAAGGAAAAGACAAAACAGATGGACAAGAGAAAAAGGGCTGAAGATGAGCTTGAAGAGCTATGCAAGAAAAGAAGAACAATCTCAAGTGTGTGCGAAACACAAGAGAAGGATGCAGATAGCCTTGGCAGAGAAGGCTGAGAATATAGCAGGGACCAAGATGGCAGAGCTCATCGCTAAATCCAACTCGATGAGAAAAAGATGCAAGGACAAGAGAGGGGAGTTGGTGGACCTAGACCGTGAAATTGAGAAGAGAGCGTCAGAGCTACACCACATGTCTTGAGGAGAATTTGGGATATTACAAAATAATAAATTTTAAAATGGTGCAAGAACCCTCTTAAACAACCTAAATAAAGGCATGGAAATGGGGTCAAATGTTATGGAAATTTTTTTAATATTCATTGGTACAAATGTGTGGGAACCCGAACATCCCTGCTTGTCATGCAGGTCTACAGTCATGGTGGAATGTGCTAACTAGATGATTTTCTCTGTCTCAGTTTTTTTCACTTCCTCTGCTGTCACAGCAGGCAGCGATCACTGTTAGCATACTAACTGTGTGCACTTCACCTCACACATTCTCACTGTATATTCCTCCCCCTGCTCTTTCTCCCCTCAGCTTCCTCTTATTTAGGGTTGCAGCGATATACCAGCTTCAAGGTATACTGTAATATAAAAGTTGACGGTTATCATACCTTGTGCATTTGCTTATGTACAATATGGAAAAAATGCAACTGGACAAAGAATCTCACCTTTATTTTACTTATTTTTAAGAGGGAGACTTTTTACACATACTTCCATTAACAAATAGCTTGTTTCATTTATAGTTATAAAATGTTTGTTCAACCATATCAAAACCCTTCTGTTTTCATTTCTTTTTAGGGTCACATTGACTGATAATGACAATAATTTTGTAATAATTAATTGTGTAATAATAAATGTGTAATAGCGTTATAAAACAGCCAAATTTTCGGAGATAGCACATGGATGAGTTGTACAGTCTTAAGGCAGTGGGCAAAAAGGAGCATCTCTGCCTCTCTGTGGAACACCGAGGCAGGATAAACCGGTTGGTCAAAGACCTTCTCTGCCTGGTCAGGGTATCATGTAGTGGGTGGAAGGGGTTGTCCATGATGGTCAAAAGCATCTGTAACATCCTCCTTTTAGTCACCATACTCACTGGAATCTAATCTGGTCCCAAGGACAGACCCAGCCTTCTTCAGCAGCTGATTGATCTTGTGTTCCTCTGCAGCCTTCTTGCCGCTGCCTCAGCATGATAGTGCAAAGAACAGCGCACTCCCCACCACTGAATGGTAGAAGGCATTCAGCATTGGAGCAGAGACATCAAATGACCTGAGCCTTCTCAGGAAGTGGAGGCAGCTCTGGCCCGTTTTGTATACTGCCAGCATGTTCTCACTCCAGTCCAGCTTGTTATTAATGTGGACTCCCAGGTGTTTATAAGACAGTACAATCTCTACATCCTCCCCTCCAATAGAGACTGGGGAGACTGGTGTTTTTTTCTTCTTAAAGTCAATTACCATTTCTTTGGTTTTCTTTATGTTGAGGTGCAGATGGTTCTGCCTGCACCACTCTGCAAATTCATTGACTAGACCTCTGTACTCCCCCCCCCTGTCCCTCTCTAACACATCCAACATTCACAGAATCATCTGCATACTTCTGGAAGTAGCATAACTCTGAGCTGTAACTGAAGTCAGTTGTGTAGAGGTTAAACAGGAAGGGAGCTAGGACAGTCCCTTGGGGGGCCCCTGTGCTACTGACCAGTTTGCGAGACACACAGTCTTGCTGCCGCACATACTGCAGTCTGCCGGTCAAGTAGTCAGTAGTCCAGGCCACCAGGGGGCCATCTACCTGCGTGGCCAGCATCTTCTCTCGCAGTAACAGGGGCTGGATGGTGTTAAAAGCGCTTGAAAAATCACAGACCATGAGTCTCAGAGCGCTGCCTGCCGTCTCTAGATGAGAGTGGGCCTGATGGAGCAGGTAGATGATGGCATCTTCCACTCCCACATTTGCCTGGAAGCCAAACTGCAGGGGGTCTTGGTGGTCCTTCAACAGGGGTCGCAGATGAGCCAGTACAAGCCTCTCCAGGACCTTCATGGGGTAGGAAGTTAACGCTACAGGTCTATAGTCATTTAATTCCCTGGGACAGCCTTTCTTAGGCACAGGGATCAAACATGATGTCTTCCACAACACTGGTCTTTCAAGGGGCATACTTAAGTTGTAAATGTACAAGAGGACCCCACATAGCTCATCAGCACACAACTTGATGATTCCTGGTGTCATCAGGGCCGGCCGCCTTGCCTGGTCGGAGCCTCTTCAGCTCCATCTGGACCTCATCCAAGGTGAAGGTAGTGTGAGTTGCAGTGGTGGTAGTCCAGTGGAGAGGGCCGGGGGGGGATGGGAAGGGCTGGGGGATAAAGTGGCCATAGGTGGGTAGGCAGGAAGGTCCATAGGAAGTAGGAGGGGAGATGTGATTGGAGCTATCTGGGCCAGGGTATCTGAGTCAAACCTGTTAAAAAATATGTTGAACTCATCAGCTCTTGCTTGATCCCCCTCAACTGTCTGGTTGGCCACATTATAGCCTGTAATGGTCTTCGTGCCGGACCAAACCTCCTTCGTGTTGTTCCGTTATAGCTTATATTCTAGCTTCCTCCTGTAGGCCCTTTTATTCATTCTAATTTTCCTCCTCAGCTCATTCTGCGCTCATTTCAGCTCCTCTCTGTTTCCTCTCCAAATGCCCATTCAGAAGGGCCTTGAGATCTCTGGTAATCCAGGGTTTGTTATTTGGAAAGCACCGGACTGTCTTGGTAGGAGCTAAAATGTCTTGGCAGAATTTAACATATGTAGTAAAAAAGTCACAGAGTCCAACCATGTCCTCACCAAAGGAGTGACACATCTCGTCCCAAACAGTGGTGTCAAAACAGTCTTTAATGGCCTTCTTCTTCTCCAGTGACCATCTCCTCACATTCTTGGTGGTCACTTTCTGCCGCTGTATAAGTGGCTTATACATGGGCTCAAGGTAGACTAGGTTATGGTCAGATCTGCCAAGGGGGAGGAGAGGGGTGGAACTATAGGCCTCTTTGACATTAGCATACAACAAGTCCAATGTTTTATTCTCCCTAGTCTTACATTTAACAAACTGTTTAAAAGTACGCAGTGTAGAAGAGAGAGAGGGAGAGGCATGATTAAAATCCCTAGACAAAGCTATAAAAGCATCAGGGTAGTTTGTTTGGAGCTTCGCTGTGACAGGATGGATGACGTCACAAGCAGATTTCGCATTGGCAGAGGGGGAATATAAATAAGTACGGCAATTGCCAATCAGCTGTTGGTTTCTGCCAGCCAGGACTCAGTAAAACACGTGATGCTACTCTGTCAATATTCCGCCTGAGTCATTGTGAGAGCCGCAAGTTCATCCATTTTGTTCAGTAGCGATCTCACATTGCCCATGATTATTGCAGGAATATGCGGTTTGTACTTCCTTTTCTTTATCCGCTGCTTCACACCTGCTTTGCACCCACGACTCCTTCTCCGCAGCTCCCTTGGGATCTCCAGTCCCTCTCCCTGGAACACGCCCGGCTTGTTTAAGGCAATCAGCTCATCCCGGGAGTAAACAATGCCAATGCCATGGCTGGCATGACAAGTTGGTAAAAAAGTCTCTAAAACTAATGTGAAAATAAAAATACCACCCGGTTCACGATCATTGTGTCCGTTACAAGATTAAAAAGATCAGTCAAAACACAAAGACACTAGCCTACATAAAATGACATAAAAACGATCAAACAGCTGCTGCAACAGGCTGCCACTCTCACAGCGCCTTGTCTTGTGTCAAAGGATACTGACAGTGTTTGTCTGTGTAGTGTTTGTTTCTGTTTTGATTCCCCACAGTTTGGAGTCATACTGGTCCCTCATGTGCGTCTATCCTCTGTTAGGAAACTGGGAATGGATATCTACTCCGGGACTTTTGCTCTCATCGGAGCTGCCGCCTTCCTTGGAGGCGTGGTCAGAATGACCATCAGTCTGACTGTCATCCTCATTGAATCCACCAATGAAATAACATACGGGCTGCCCATCATGATCACTCTCATGGTACACTGTCATGTTATATATTTCAGCATTTTCTACTATCAACCAGTGTGCTGTGTTTTAATTAATCGGATTATATGAAATTATTTCATATTTGTCTGACAACAATATTATGAAGTAAAGAGATGTGTTGATGAGTTCAGTGGTGTGTATGATCCAGTTGTGTATTTCCTGTCGGGTTTCATGTAGTAAATGGTTTTGTGTTGATTATCAGGTTGCCAAATGGACTGGAGATTTTTTCAACAAGGGCATCTATGACATCCACATCCAGCTGAGAGGAGTGCCACTGCTGGAGTGGGAGACTGAGGTTGAAATGGACAAGTAAGATTTGTTGACTGACTAACCAGGCAATATCTTTACATACAGCGATGACGCTTGGCGTTGGCTGCTAGTGTGGCCTTAAGAGCCGAAGGCCTTTCTTTTACTCTGGTGACTCCTCACAGCCATCTGAATGCAGCAGTTATCTGTTGCATCTGCAGTCTTTTATTGGATTGATGATGTCACTGTTATAGTGTATCGGTGTTGGGCAGTAGTGATGCTACAAGTAGCGGCATTACTACAACAGTTTTCTGTAGCGTGGTGGTAGCACTGCTATTTCCTGAATTAACCCTTTAAAAACTGACCTACAGCAGATGACCGCAGGAGATTGTTGTTTGTATGATTCCATTTAAATAGATCAAAAATAAGAACCATAACAACTAGAACATTCAGTTTTGTAGTAGAAGAAAGCTAGGGCTTTTGGTTTAACCATCAAAGCGTCATATCCTCATGTTACCTTACCTGCTGTGCAGACGTAGTATTTTGCCATATTTACACCGCAATTTCCCCCGGGAATTTTTCCGTAATGGCCCAAGGAGATCATTGTCATAATCCTGTATCTATTGATCTAAATAAAAACCTTAATTGTTAGAACATTCAGTTTTTTTGTAGCACAAAGTTAAGGCTCCTGTCTTCCATGTCATCACGTTGTATGTTCATAATGATGTTGTTGCACACATCACATGTGGTGCAAAAATGCGCTCTGGTGCCAGCCAAATGTATAATGAATCCATTGCAATGCCTTTACAATCCGCTCATAAAGAGAAAAAAAAAAGAGTTCAAATAACTTATGGAGTGTTAAGAAAGATGTTTCAGCTGAGGTTCCACAGATTTCAGAAATATGTATTTCAGTAGCTTAGCTCTTTTATCGATCCAATACACAAACTACATTTCCCAAGGATTTTTGAAGCTCAAGTGCTGTGGAGCGTTCTGCTGCAGTCTGAAATGAAACTGCTAAGCACCAGTAGGTGACAGCACCACCATACACGGACGTGCATGTGTAGCTGACAGAGGCACTTCCATATGACAGTGACATCACGTACCAATCCTTGGGCTGATACCTACAACATTTCTGCTGCAGGGAAACACAGACACACAAGCTTGAGTTTACTTGATGGAAAGAATTAGACAAATGAAATACTGTACATTTAGGGGGGAAGAGGTGGGGGGAAAGAGAACAGAGGAAAAGTGGAAAGGTTTTAAACACTCTGACATAATACTTTTGTAGTTTTAACACTGATCAGCAGAGGGTGATGGATGGATAGATGGATGGATGGATGGATGGATGGATGGAACAAGAAAAAGAGAGAGAACTCTATTAACCCCAAAGTGAAATTGAAGTGTTCCAGCAGCAAAGGTGAGGAGGTAGTGGTGTGTCTGAGGACTGTCTGTATCATATGGAACTCAGGAAAAAACAAGGTGCTCTAGAAAGAAAGGGTCAGCACAAGGGAGGAAAAAATAAACTTCATGCATGAAGCAGAAACAAACGTACCTGAATTAAGTTTTCATTTTTTTAAAAAATTATATTAAAAAAACACAGCTTGCATTAAAACACCAACCTTTTTCAACCCTAAGACTTTCATGTTATGTTTTTCCATCTATGATACAGCTGCCATTTGACATGAATTGGTTTTTGAGCAGTGAGAACAGCTTATGGTTTTAAAAGGAACCCCGACTAGTTAGACATGTAGGGCTCAATAAGCCACAATCTTTCTATTGTACTAAAATATGTTGTTAGAAAGACATGAAATGTTGTCATTACTTTAAAATTCTTCAATGTTTACAACGTATTTTTACCATAGGAGGCTGCCATTATTTTACTCGCGCAATGCATGCCGGGGTGATGACGTAGAAATGTTGCTCTATTTAAGGAAGTGAGTTGTTTACCTGACGGCTGCTGCTACCTGATGCTATCACCAGAGAAAATGCCACATTGCGCTGTATTCGGATGTAATTTCCAGTCAAAAGACAATAAGGAAACTGATGTAAGTTTTCAAATGTTTCCTAGTGATAAGAAGAAGAGAAAACAGTGGGAAAGTGCTTGTGGACGAACAACACGTCTCGGTTAAGACAAACTGCCCCGAAGTTGTCGTGTGCTGTGATGCATGGGATATCTTCAACAATGATCAAACTTGTAAGCATCTTATCAGTGTGTTTTACTGTGTATCACAACATATAAAGCATACGACAGTGGTGGATGCTAATCTCTGAGATCATTGATATTGGATGACGTTTTACGGTACCTTGAACAGCTGCTGACAAAAATTGAAGCTCCTGACAACACACGCTCTCTCGCTCGGTTGTCATGGCGATGCAGTTTCCGCACTGACACCAGCTGTTTTGTCCCACTCACACCTCATGTCTCTGTTCATCTACTATCTCCTGTATATTTTCTGTGTTGTCCTCCTTGCTAGCTTGTCGCTCGGGTTCAAATTGAAACGGCTGAATAGCTGTCATTTTTCGCGCATTTACCAGTTGTCAGAACCAGCGGTTGTCCGACTTCACCCTGCCTTGCTCTGACGTATTACAAAAGTGGATTGCAATACAACCACGACAGCGAGGCAGCCGCAGTTTGATCTAACCTGATCTAACCTGATCTAACAGCTGAGTGGTTTAGATGTTGACTCCACAATATGACGTTTTAGATCAACTTTTAATTTTTGTTGAATTTCAGAGATTAAGATTGTATTTGTCTGATCTGAAGCTTTACTCTGTGAACAGAAAACATGTGTGACTGATGGTGAAGTTTAGTTGTCTAGAGTCTACTGTGTATTATCACCGGACTTTTTAAATTATTGAATTTGCCTAGGCCTATTTAACAACACAGAGACTTGTGGTCAATGGGATGTGAGGATTCTTAAAATAACATCAGATGTGAAGCCCTGAGTGTATCTGACTGAGCCTTAATGAAAGCTGCTGTCTTGTATAGCTTAAATATGAACCTTATAGTCAGACACAGTTTATTCAGCCTGTGTCGTTAAGGGGACAGGTCAAACTGATATGATGCTGATTTACAGTAGAATTCATGTAAAATGGTGGATAAACCATGAACATAAACTACAGATCACCTGTAAAGCATTTTAATAAATTAATCTATCATAATTAAAACAACTGGAGACTGAAAACAAACTGATATATGGGTCTGATCACTTTTTTAATAAATTGACATCATTCCAGACAGGATTTGAGTGTGTCTGTGACTTCCTGTATGGACTGGAGGCTGCTGGAAACAGCTGCCTGCTCTCGTCTACTTTTCAGGCGAGGCGCAGCTCATCTCGAACGAGCCTAATGGCGAACTATGAGTGAAATTTTATTTTCTTTTTTTTTTTAAAAAAAACAAAGACTTCTACAGTGTTATTTATATCAAATTAATATAACAGACAGTAATATTGATGATATAACGCCTACATGTCTAACTAGTTGGGGTTCCTTTTAAAATAAACAATTTAACGTAACACTTGTTGCCTGCCTATCTGTTTGACTGACAGTTTCATTGGTCACTGAGACAGCATTGATTTGGAATGAAGTTGGTTTAATCTAAAGAAAAATAACTTTAAAGTAGTTAAACTACTTCTGCCATGTTGCTGTAGCTTAACTTCCTACATTTGACCAGGTGGGCACTTCAGCGTAGCTTCATTTCATGTAGAGTAACTGACAGCTTTGCACACTACACTTTCTATGCAGCTTAGCCCTGTTAGTTGGTTTAAGTTTGAGCAGCTAGCATCAGAACTGTTGGAGTGTTAGGGACTTACACACTGAACAGAGGTCAAGGTCAATTAAAGCTTCTCTCCTCTCTAAGAACTCCCTCAGGACTGTCTGTTCCTGCCAGTCCTCTCCCAGTGTCTCCATCCAAAAACAGCAGATTACTGGGGGCAATGACTGTGCCCATCATTTATCAAGTCTGACCAACTAGCATATTTTTACTCACAATATAGGAGGACATGAGGCTGCAATGATCAACATGATGTGACAGCAGAATCATGTTTAGACATTTTACAATGTGGGCCCATAAACAAGGAGATTGTAATACAAACTTACTTATTTGCAGGACAAGATGAATGTGGTGTTACTTTCAGGTAATTTAGGATAGGAAGGAAGGAAGGAGGATTAAGGGAATAGTTTTATTTCCAGTCTGTCAGTAGTTTTTCATTACAAAAAAAATACTCATCTTGGGTGAATTCTAACAGTGCACTTCCTGTGTTTCTGTTATCTGTGTGTTATCAAAGATTGACAGCCAGTGACATCATGGAGCCCAATTTGACCTATGTGTACCCCCACACCCGGGTCCAGTCTCTGGTCAGTATCCTGCGCACCACAGTTTACCATGCCTTCCCTGTGGTCACTGAAAACCGGCAAAATGAACGGGACTTCATGAAGGGCAACATCCTGGTCAGCAACAACATTCGCTTCAAGGTATGTCATGTGCCATTTAACTTTTTTAGTGGGTAAAGCCCAGCCTCATATCCAGAGGGAGTTGGATAAAGAGAGGAGGGGCTGAGTGTCCCGCCCCAGGACATTTTAGGAGTCAGGAATGACCTTATGAATTTGAAACATTTCTCTGATGATGCTGCCAGTCTACCAGCAATTTATACTGTATGGCTAAAGCATGAAAATAAAACGTCTGCCTGTGTATGTTCTCAACTCAACTCTTTTCATATAAACTAAGCACAAAAAGTAAGGAAATTTGTGTTTGGTAGATTATTTCTTTGTTGTAACAATGCTTCTTGGCAATAAATCTTATACCATTGGAAAATTGTTTTATTTCCCTTTTAACTGCTGCCTCATTTGTAAAGAACATGCATTTGATTATTATCATGATTATTGTCGCACATGTATACTATCAGATATTAATACATTATTATTAATTCTAATATTATTACTTTCATTAATGTTGTTGTAAGCTAGTGTCATTACTGTCTGTCCTGCATCTCTCTCTGTCTCTGTTTCTCTCTCTTTCGGTTTCATTGTGTCATACAGATTACTGTTAATTTATTATGTTGATCTGCTCTGTACGACATCTATTGCACGTCTGTCCATCCTGGAAGAGGGATCCCTCCTCAGTTGCTCTTCCTGAGGTTTCTACTGTTTTTTTTTCCCTGTTAAAGGGGTTTTTGGGGGGAGTTTTTCCTTATCCACTGTGAGGGTCCTAAGGACAGAGGGATGTCGTACGCTGTAAAGCTCTGTGTTTCTTCAGACTTCAATCATCCAATGCACCAAACAACACTAAACAAGAGTCAACAGCAAAAAAAAAAAAGCTGTTTGGCATAGGCAGAGAAGATATGGCAACCCATGTTTACCAGAACTGCTGCTCGTCCCACAAATGCATGTTCCTTACAAATGTGGCACAGTTTAAAAGGGAATTAAACAGGCTTTCCAACAATATAAAATTTATTGCTAAGAAGCATTGCTACAACAAAGAAATATCCCGTAGGAAAAATGTGTTGCTTACGTGTGGTTCAATCTCATCTCTTGAGATCAATTTGAGCGTCTCATAATCGTATCATTCTGTGACATTTGTTTCTGAGTTACTTCTCCTAAGGGTCCCTTAGGAGCAAGAGATAAGCTAAAAAGAGACAAGACATCACTAAGACAAAGGAAGTTGAGTTGAGATAACCAGTTGAGATAACCATTTGAGCAATACTTGAGAAGTGGGATAAACAGAGGAGATCTCATAATTGTCTGCCCCTGATCTCAATTATATCTTGGTTATTTTGAAGGAGAAATAACCAAGACATAATTGAGATCAGGGATGGTGTTTTTCCACAGCAGGGCAGGTAAAAGAAGTTTACCTGTTGGAGGTCAATCAATCAATCAATCAATCAGTCAGTTTTATTTATAAAGCCCAATATTGGAAATCACAATTTGCCCCACAGGACTTTACAGCATATGACATCCCTCTGTCCTTTGGACCCTCACAGCGGATAAGGAAAAACTCCCCCCAAAAAAACCCTTTACCGGGGAAAAAAAACAGTAGAAACCTCAGGAAGAGCAACTGAGGAGGGATCCCTCTTCCAGGACGGACAGACGTGCTATAGATGTCGTACAGAACAGATCAACACAATAAATTAACAGTAATCCGTATGACACAATGAGACCGAAAGAGAGAGAGAGACAGAGAGAGATGCAGGACAGACGGTAATGACAGTAGCTTACAACATTAATAAAAGTAATAATATTGTAATTAATAATATATTAATATCTGATAGTATACATGTGTGACAATAATCATATGTGGAATAATAACAGTAGAAGTATGACTAATGATGCAGCAGCAGCAGCAGGAGGCATCTGGCAGGACCATGGCAGCAGCACAACCACACACGTCACACTATCCAGGCACCGCTGCAATGCGAGTTAACCTGAGAGACAGTGGAGCAGAAAGGCTCTGGAGAAGAAGCAGAGTTAGTGACATCCAGAATGGCCGAGTTAGCAAGATGCAATAATAGGACGAGAGAGAGAGAGAGAGAGAGAGAGAGAGAGAGCGAGCCCGGGGTGTATTTTAGGGGGTCTTCCGGCAGACTAGGCCTAAGTCAGCCTAACTAGGGTCTGGTACAAGGCAAGCCTGAGCCAGCCATAACTATAAGCTTTATCAAAGAGGAAAGACTTAAGTCTAGTCTTAAATGTGGAGGGATGGGATAATATGGCACTATGAGCTCTCTAAGATATGACAGAGCTGGACCATTTAGAGCTTTATAAGTTAACAGTAGGATTTTAAATTCAATTCTGGATTTTACAGGGAGCCAGTGCAGAGAAGCTAAAACAGGAGAAATCAATCAATCAATCAAACTTTATTTGTATAGCACTTTTCATACATTAAAATGCAGCACAAAGTGCTTCACAGAATAAAAAAACAAACAAACAACAATAATACATACATATTGAAAACCCGCCCCTCCCACCCCCACATATAAACACATGCACACACGCGCGCGCACACACACACACACACACACACACACACACACACACACACAGTCAATATAGTCAATGACATGGCTGGGCACTGAGGAACCAGGTGAGGAAAGGACCACCTATGGGGAGCCATCCACACCGAGAGGCGCCACAGCTGACGGCCACAGGGAATGCCGCCACAGAGACCACCCCGACCCAGACAGACAGTATTGGACTCCACACATGGTGCAGAGCCCCCAAGTCCTCTGGGCCTGAGGGATCTCCAGGGCGACATCCCCGCAGGCAGACCGGACACACCTCTCAGTGTGGAGGCCCCCCATGAGGAAACACTGGAGCTAAAAACTAAAAGACTAAAAGCAATATGATACGATAAAACAAGTAAGAGATAAAATAGTGATAAAATGCATAAAAATGTAAGATTAGGAAAAATTAAAGATTTAACAATTAAAATAGTTACTAATAAATAAATGAAGTTTTAGAGGCTAAAATGCATAAAGATTTAAAAATAAATCATTTAAAAGCATTAGAAAGTAAAAATAACATATTAGAGTTAAAAGAGTAAAAGAATTCAGTTAAAAGCTAACTTAAAAAGGTGAATCTTGAGCCTCCTTTTAAAAACATCAACAGTCTCTGCAGTCCTGATGTTCTCCGGCAGGCTGTTCCATAGGTGAGGGCCATAATGGCTGAATGCAGCCTCCCCGTGGGTTTTTGTTCTAACTCTTGGAACAATTAAAAGGCTGGTGCCGGAGGACCTCAGGCTCCGCAAGGGTTGATATGATAAAAGCAGGTCAGATAAATAAGATGGCCCAAGACCGTTAAGACATTTAAAAACTATGTGATCTCATTTCTTTGTTCCTGTTCGTACACGTGCTGCTGCATTCTGATATTGATGATGATGTTACCTAATGGAAGCATATATAGAGTAAATAGGATTGGTCCGAGCACAGAACCTTGCGGAACTCAAAAACAAACTTTAGTGTGTACGAGTGATTCATTATGAACGTGAACAAACTGAAAATGATCAGATAAATAAGATTAAAATCAGTTTAGTGCAGAACCTTTTAGGCCAATTAAGTGTTCCAATCTCTGTAGCAGAATTTAATGGTCAGTTGTGTCAAACGCCGCACTAAGATCTAATAAAACAAGTACAGAGACGAGTCCTTTGTCTGAACCAATCAGAAGGTCATTTGTAATTTTAACTAGTGCTGTCTCAGTGCTATGATGCACTCTAAATCCTGACTGAAATTCCTCAAATAAATTATTATCACGGAGAAAATCACACAGCTGGTCTGCAACTACTTTCTCAAAGAAAGGGAAGATTAGATATTGGTCTATAGTTGGCTAACACCTCTGGATCCAGGCTGGGCTTTTTTTAGGAGAGGATTAATTACAGCTACCTTAAAAGACTGTGGTACATAGCCTGTTAATAAGGATATTTTCAACATGTCTAATAAATGAGTGTTAACCAAAGGTAAGACCTCCTTGAGTAGCCTAGTTGGGATGGGGTCTAAGAGACACTTTGATGATTTAGATGAAGAAATCACTGCGGTCAATTCTTGAAGAGAAATTGGGGAGAAGCAATCTAAATATATATTGGGTCTTACAGCTGTGTTTGAGGTTAGATAGGTACTATCTGAGGACAGGAGGTCATGAATCTTGCCTCTAATAGTTAGAATTTTGTCATTAAAAAAGCTCATAAAATCATTACTGCTAAGGGCTAAAGGAATACAAGGCTCAATAGAGCTGTGACTCTCAGTCAGCCTGGCTACAGTGCTGAAAAGAAACCTGGGGTTATTCTTGTTTTCTTCTATTAATGCTGAGTAATAGTTTGCTCTGGCAATGCGGAGGCCCCTCTTGTACATTTTGAGACTGTCTGCCCAGATTAGACAAGATTCTTCCAGTTTGGTTAATTGCCAGTTCCTTTCAAATTTTCGCGATATTTGTTTTAACTTATGTGTTTGAGAGTTATACCAAGGAGCCAACTTTCTTTGCTTTGTTAACTTCTTTTTACGAAGAGCTACAGAGTCGAGTGTTGTTCGCAGTGAGCCTACGGCGCTATCGACAAGATGTTCAATTTGAGAGAGGTTAAAGTCGACACGGGAAACCTCTGTTACTGAGGGACTTGGTATTGAATTTAATGACAGAGTAATCATTTCCTTAAATTTTGCGACAGCACTATCTGATAAATATCTAGTATAGTAACTATTGCTGAGTGGCACGTAATCGAGTAAAAAAAAATCAAAAGTAATCAAATAATGATCCGATAGCGAGGGATTCTGTGGAAAGACTGATATCAATTTCAATTCCATAGGTCAGAACTAGATCGAAGGTAAGGTTAAAACAGTGAGTGGATTCATGTACACCCTGACTGAAGCCAATGGAGTCTAATAATGAGAGATAAACACGGTAGCCAGGGAGTCATTACCAACGTCGACATGAATGTTAAAATCGCCTACAATAATAACTTTATCTGATTTAAGAACTAAACTTGATAAAAACTCTGAGAATTCAGGAACAAATTCAGAATACGGGCCAGGAGCATGGTACACAATAACGAATAAAAGTGGCTGTGAGGTTTTCCAGGTCGGATGTAAAAGACTAAGAACAAGGCTTTCAAATGAATTATAGTCTAGTTTAGGTTTAGGGCTGATTAATGGACTAGAGTTAAAAATGGCTGCAACTCCCCCTCCTCGGCTGCTGCCTCAAGGAATGTGGGTGTTATTATGACTGGGAGGAGTGGATTCATTTAGACTGACATATTCATTTTGACACAGCCAGGTTTCGGTGAGACTGAGTAAATCAATATGATTATCTGATATTAATTTGTTGACTAAATGAGAGCAGCTCCATCCAAAGTGGGATGAATGCCGTCTCTCCTAATGAGACCAGGTTTTCAACAGAAAGTTTGCCAATTATTAACGAAACCCACATTCTTTGCTGGACACCACCTGGACAGCCAGCGATTAAATGATGGCATGCAGCTAAACATGTCATCAGAGGTCAGATTTGGGAGGGGTCCAGAGAAAACTACGGAGTCCGACATCATTTTTGCATATTCACACACCGAGGCAATATTAATTTTAGTGACCTCCGATTGGCGTAACCAGGTGTCATTGCCACCGACGTGAATAACAATCTTACTAAATCTACGTTTAGCTTTATCCAGCAGTTTTAAATTTGATTTGATGTTGCCCACTCTGGCCCCAGGGATGCATTTGACTATGGCCGTTGCTAACTTCACATTCCTCAGAATAGAGCTGCTGATGACCAGAGTTTTATCCTCAGCGGGTGTGTCACTCTGTTCCAACTCTGCTGTTAGCGGCTTACATAAAAAATTCCTTGATGTAGGCTGTTTGGTCTAAAGAATTTTTTACAGGAGTGCAGAGATAGGACACAGCAACATAAGCTGGCAGCTCCACTCTGTCTGCTGTCATCTTTTCCTTTGGGGCATACGCGTAAACCAAGTAATCGTGGTTTGATTACTTTCCCCTGTGACCTGCCTGTGACCTCAATGACGTTTTTTCAACACTTTTCTACTGTACCCACAAACTTGAATTCGTGATCACAGTGAGGACTTTGTAGTCGTAGAAATTAGAGTTGTACTCACAAGACTTTTCACTGCAGCTTTTAGATTCATACTCACATAAAAACAATCCTAACCCAAACAATTTCACAGACTCACGTATATGACAGCAGAATTTTGTGTACAACAATTTTATTGACATACAAATTTTTAACATTATGAATACGAATGGTTAAAATTATGCACACATCTTTTTGAAAAAGATTTGTTCGTAATGTTAAACATTTCGAATATGAATGGTTAAAATTATGCACACATCTTTTTGAAAGTTGTCTTACATCATAGTGATCCCAAAAAAGACTGTCAAGATGTTTCCTAACAGCAAGCCCTGGGTGTCGAAATCACTGAAAGATTAGAAGAGCATTTCAAGAGAACAACCTTACAGAGCTGAACCTGCTTAAAAGGGAAATTAAGAGTGAGATAAAAAGGACAAAACTGAATTACAAAGAGATATTGGAAAGACAAGTCCCTTATGATCCTTTTTTATGCCCTCATATATTGAGTCTTTCCTGACTTTCTCTCTTCTCTGCTGTTTGGTAACCTCAATACCAGGTCCAAAAATTCACTCAGCAGAGTTGTTAAAATGAGCAGCAGGATATTGGGAGTACAGCAATGTACATTATCTGACCTGTATCATAGGCAGATATTTGGAAAGGCTAATGTCATTCTTTCTGACAGCTCCCACCCTTTACATGCTGAGTTCCAGTATTTGCCCTCTGGGTCTTGACTCAGATTTCCCCCTGTTAAGAGTAGCAGACATAAGTACTCCTTCATCTCTACAGCCATTTCCATTTTGAATGCGGCTCAGGGGAGGAGTCGTACCTGACTTATATATTCTGTGGCTCACTTGTGGCAGACTATGATTATGCTTTTTTTATGTGATGCTGCCGCTGTTGTTTTGGTTGCTAGTGTCTTCTGCTGTTTCAGCACACTACAGTTTAAATTTCTGTGCCCCCCACACGTATGAAAAAATACAAATATTTATTTTTAACTTTTTGCTATTTTCATTTCAAAATAAAAGCCATCAACAACATTTCTGTGGACAGAATCCCTTCATTTGTTAAGACAAGGCTTTTTATTCTGAAATATTTGCAGGACTCTGTTGTTGACAGTACAGTGTCTGCACAGCTCCATAAATTTGTGGAGTGCCGGCTTTTGATTGTTGAAATACATAAGCTACAGCAGCATGCAGCTCTGCAGCTGCACTGCAGCAACAATGCTGTCTGTGTGAACACCGCACATGTGCAAGTTGCCGCAGTTCATTGAGGCAGCCATTAGGCCACTTTAGACGATATTGCAAATCAATGAACAGCACTCTATGGCTACATTTAATTTACAATATTTTTATCATTGTGTGAATAAAATACTAGATTTTAGTGGATTAGGGGGAAACAGACATTCCCATTTGACTGCTTTATCTCTAAACAGTTTATCAATCAAATTTCCTGAAAATATATGATATCACAATACATTCTGATGTCGCAATATAAAGTCACATATACCATGATAGATAATTATATATTTATTGCATTTTGAGTTAAATGTACATACACGTTAAAACAGTCCATTAACTCTCTGATTTAATCAATCAATCAATGACAAAAATATTTTCTATTTGGCACCCAGTATAACAGCTTTTAGGTGCATAAAAAAACTGACTTTTGCATTTCTCTCCTAATATTTGAATGTGCCTCAGCAGGTGATGAAGCACCAAAGAGATTTTGTCTCAGGAGATGATTATTTAATGTTTATTCAGGAAAAGTGTTGATTATGTTGGTGTTTGTGGGTGTTAGAGTGGACCTGGTCTTGACATCAAGAGAAGTGTGCACAACCACAGCAAACTGATTTATCAGACTTTTACCCTTCACTGTTGCATGAAGAAATCCAGTGTTGTGTCCCGTGCGGGGGAACAGCGGCGGCGCTGCCAGTCCATGAAGTCATACCCATCCAGCGAGCTGAGGAATGTTTGTGACGAACAGAACGCCGTGGTAGAGCCTGCAGAAGAGGGAGAGGACCTGCTGCAGCAGATGTTAGAGAGGAGGTAGGTCACACACACACACACACACACACACATACAGGTACTACAATACAAAGTAATGTAATCATTTAACATGCCTGAATGGAAACCTGTATCAAGAACAATTATTTAGCCCTTCATCTTTAATAACTGCAGTGTTTTTTATATTGACATTATTTTCCATACTACATTCAAATCAAATCAAACCACAGAAACCAAAGTGTTTAATACTGCCCAGCAGAGAGCAGTATAGATTTCTATGAAACAATTCATTCAGTAATTAAACATTTAAAGCTAAACAATTTTTATGTAAGGTGTTTTTCATTTAATAATGACTCAGTAAATGCATTCATTAAAAGTAAATGCATATTAGAATGTACTTCATATTTCACTTTATTTCTTTGATCAGCTTTTATTATTTATGCATTTTTAATTCTTCCATACTACAACAGCAGTCCAATAATCAAAAGTGCAAAATTAATAAAATAAAATGTAATACAGGGGAAACCTCTTATAGTGATCATATCTGCTAAGATTATTGATGGCTTAAAGAAAATATATATATATATTTATATATCATTATTTCTCATGCAGATCAAAAATTTGTACATTTATGAAATGAATATCAAGTAATGAAACTGACAGCTTCTCTATTCACTGAATTTCATAGATTGTTTCAAGAAATGGGCAGCAGTGGGGCAGTTCATGACATTGTTCCCTCACAGCAAGATGATTCCAGGTTTGAGCTGTTCCCTTTGTGTGGAGTTCACATGTTCTACCTGTGTCAGTGTGGGTTTTCTTCAGGTTCTCTGGTTTCCTCCCACAATCCTTCAGGTTAGGTTGATTGGTAACCCTAAAATGGCCCTTAGGTGTGAATTTGAGCATGAATGGTTGTCTGTCTCTCCTACCCTTTTTACATTACCACTTTTGGCCATGCTGAGTCAAACCATGCACCGCCAATTTGTCTTTCCATTATATTCCATAAATTATATAATTGCGATGAGGCAATCGGTTAAGTCGAAGTGAGTTGCAGTGACAGTGGATTTAGTGGAGATGTAGACTTGGATGTCATGGGCATAGCAGTGGAAATGGAAACTGTGACAATGAATGATGTTACAGTTGGGGAGTGTGTAGAGAATGAACACGAGAGGCCCAAACACTGACCCCTGGGGGAAACCTTGGGTCAGAGTAGTTGTGGAGGAGGTGCAGTTGTTGATGCTGGTGAACTGATGTCTGATCGTAAGATATCACAGTCGGGGGAGGGCAGTGTCAGTGGTGTAGAGGGGAGTTTTAAAAGCAGCAGTGAGTCTTATGGCCTGTGCGGCTCAGCTGTGGAACATCTAAGGGTTCATAGTCTTGCCTATTTTTTCCACTAGACGCATGCGGTTTTCAGCAAAAATAGACAGTGACAATGAGCCTTTGATGGTCATATTGGCATTACACCACTTTTCACTAATGTTTCAATTTCTGTATCTGTCACAGGTATGAAAAAAAATTAAATATTTCTTTTTAACTTATTCCTATTTTCATTTCAAAATAAAAGCCCTCAACAATATTTCTGTGAACAGAATCTTTTCATTTTTTAAGACAAGGCTTTTTATTGTTAAATATTTGCAGGACACTGTTGTTGTAGCACAGTGGCTGCACAGCTCCATAAATTTGTGGAATGCCGGCTTTTGATTGTTGAAATACGTTAAGTTACAGCATTACAACTTTGGTAAGTCAAACCATGCCACGCCGATTTGTAATTCCATTACCAGTTAAGATGCACTGAGCCACGCTGAGCCGTGCCAGAGATGGACCTTTTCTGGAGCAGGGCCACTGGACTGCAAGCGCACCTGACTGCCTCTAAGCGGGTAGCAGTGATATCTCGTTGACCGCATCCAACCCCCGGGCAACCCCCCTTCTCCCCCTGAAACAAGCGTGTGTGTTGCAAGACATAACTCATGTCTGCCTGTGCAGGAGACCAGAGAGGAAGGTGTTTTTAAAGTCTGTCCATCTCACAGTACTTTTGTAGCTTCTAACTGAATCTCTCTGGTATGACGTTTGGTTTCTCTTCTGCGTCCCGTTTTTACTTTAGATATCTGCTTTATTTTACTGTTTCATGTTCGCTTTCAGCTGAACAGAAGTCTTATATGGTACTGCTGATGAAAATGCAACATTTTTTTTATTTTGCTGTTTCACAATAAAAGTTTTTACATGAAAAAAATTATTTGGGACTATTATTGTGAAGAATCTGAAAGATCTGAAATGTATTTATCAATGACTTAGCGGAACTTTGTTAGCAGCTTTTCTTCAATAATAATAGATCTAAAAATACCGCAGGGAAAAGAAGTAAAAGCAGAAACAGCTTTTAAATGAAGAGCTGCAGACAACAGACTCTTGTTAACTTACTCAGCGAGTTTGTCACTTTGTGTGCTGCCCACCCAAACTGTCTGTGGTATTTTCTAGCATGATCAATCACTAGAGTGTTAGTGTAGTGCTTATTTTAAAATACTGCTTTTTGTAATGTATAATTAAAATGGTTACTTAAAAATATTATATATGATAAAAAAAAATATTATCCTATAATATTGTACAACAGTGGAATTGAAGAAAATGTAATAAGCAATTATTTAACACAAACATTTCAGCACAAAATGTGCCTAAGGGTGCTCTTGAGTGTGTGTAGATTCTGTTCCTACCTAAGAACAAATCCTAAAAAAAACCCAACAAAACATTGGTGAATGTCAAAATCTTTGTGAAAACTGTGTAAATGGATTTTAAGAGGAAATTTCTCCTTAAGAACAGCTGGCAAATGAGGCCCATCGAGTGACAAAACTTGCAGTAGTATCAATCTGTAAAAGCCCACAATGGAGGAACGAAAACCTTTTTCATTTACAAACAGAACAACTCTTTGAATGACTACTTACTTCTCCGACAGCGTTAACCACCGGTAAGTGTCTCAGGCCCATGGTCCTTAACACGTTAAACAGAGAGGCCCATGGTCCTGAACAAGTTAAACACAGCAAACAGCTCACCTCCAACCACCACCAACCTCTTATACTTGTGCTGAGTGATTTAACTTTAACTGTATTTTAAGTTTGCATTTAAATGTCATCACTTAATACAGTGTGCCATTGGTTAAAGACACACCTTCAAGCAGGTAGCTCTGTTGTAGAGGACATGCAAATCCTGCTGCGCTGGCCTGACATGCGAAGTAAAACCAAGCCAGCAATGAGTGTGAGAGAAGTGTATATGAGTGACTGACTGGCAAGCTGTCCAAGGTGTACCCTGCCTCTGGCTCAACGTAAGCAGTGATCACTATAGGAGGTTTCCGCTATTATAATAAATTATATTATGGAAGTTAATACTTGAATAGCTGAATATGGCCATTGCTTTTAAAGACAACTTTTCAAACTTGACAGTGTGCTGGAAAATCTGGCTTCTGTCAGTGTCATAGTGCTGAAACAGCCCTCCTGTGATTGTTGTGTTGTTGCTGTCCACATGCAGGCATGCTCCCTACCCCAACCTGTATCCAGATCAGTCTCCCAGTGAGGAGTGGACCATGGAGGAGCGCTTCAGACCACTCACCTTCCACGGCCTCATCCTGCGTTCCCAGCTTGTCAACCTGCTCATCAGAGGGGTCTGCTATGCTGAAAACCAGTCGGTTAGTCCCACAACACACACACACACACACACACACACACATACATATATATATATATATATATATATATATATATATACATATGTGTGTGTTTGTGTGTATATATATGTGTATACATATACACACACACACACATACATATATATACATATATATATATATATATATATATATATATATATGTATTTGTGTGTGTGTACACATGTAAGTCATTTTTGTATTTTTGTGATAGATTTCTTATTTACATTCAGAGTGCCACCCAGCCCAGGTTGTCCTATGCAGAGATGACTGAAGATTACCCACGTTACCCTGACATCCATGATTTGGACCTAGCCCTGCTAAACCCCCGCATGATAGTGGTATGACCAGTTCAAACACTCAAAGTCGGAAGAGTGGAATAAAAACAAAAATTTCAAAGATTTCAAGATTTTTGGATATGTAAATAACAATTGTGTTTCAGTGAAAAAATCTGATGTTTCCTGTGTTCCCAGGATGTAACCCCCTACATGAACCCATGTCCCTACACTGTCTCACCGAACACCCACATCTCCCAGGTGTTTAACTTGTTCAGGACCATGGGCCTGAGACACTTACCGGTGGTTAACGCTGTCGGAGAAGTAAGTAGTCATTCAAAGAGTTGTTCTGTTTGTAAATGAAAAAGGTTTTCGTTCCTCCATTGTGGGCTTTTACAGATTGATACTACTGTAAGTTTTGTCACTCGATGGGCCTCATTTACCAGCTGTTCTTAAGGAGAAATTTCCTCTTAAAATCCATTTACACAGTTTTCACAAAGATTTTGACATTCACCAATGTTTTTTAGGATTTGTTCTTAGGTAGGAACAGAATCCACACACACACTCAAGAGCACCCTTAGGCACATTTTGTGCTGAAATGTTTGTGTTAAATAATTGCTTATTACATTTTCTTCAATTCCTCTGTTGTATAATGTTATAGGATAATATTTTATCATATATATTTTTAAGTAACCATTTTAATTATACATTACAAAAAGCAGTATTTTAAAATAAGCACTACACTAACACTGTAGTTCACATCAGTGATGTTAATGGGAACTATTCCATCTAAAAATTAGTGATTGATCATGCTAGAAAATATCACAGGCAGTTTGGGTGGGCGGCACACAAAGTGACAAAGTGGCTGAGTAAGTTATTGATAACTTACAGGAATATTGTGTGAAATAGTCCACCTTCCACCTTCTCTTCCCCACTGGTAATTTCATTAACTAAAACTATGATGACTTTTTTTTTCCATAATGAAAATGAGACAATGCCAAGCCGAAAATAGATCTTGATAATGAAAACTAAGACAAAATCTATCATCATCATCTTTCATCACTGTTTACGAAATTAGACTTGACAAAAATGTTAGTGGTGGACTATCGGACATTGAAAGCCCAGAACAGCTGTGCTTGTAATTAAGTTCAAATGCCGCATGAGCGACAGGCTGGTAAACTCCAGTAAATAGTCTGCGCCAGGATGTTTCGTTTGCCAGCAAAAACACTCACACCAGAGCAGCTTCAGCCGTTAGTGGGAGTTGTGAGTTGTAATTCATCAGTAAATAATAAGCTGTGTGTATCTGACTGTGGATGGTGGAAGGTGGTAGTAAGTAATTGTGGTGATGAGATAAGATGAAGATGGAGCTGAGGATCTAGATCTAAAGAGAAGTGGGCTTTGGATGAGCTTGTCCTGGGCTCTGGATAAGGTGACTGGAGGTGAATGGAGTGGAGGAGGGTGACGATTCTGTCTAAAATGACAGCTGACAGGAGCAGAGAGGGGAACAGATTCAATGATTGGCAGTAGCAACATGAATTCATAGTTTTGATGCCTTCAGTGAGAATCTACAATGTAAATAGTCATGAAAAAAAAAAAAAAAATATATATATATATATATATATATATATGTATGTATGTACAGTGCACAGCAATATTGAGTACACCCCCCCTGAAAGAAGACATTTTTCACAGTATTAAAATGAACACAAACAATATATCCCAAACAGTTCCTTGATGATGTTTATTGCACTATGTTCTTACATAACAACTCAAACAGAAAGGTGAAAAGACAACTGAAATTACTCTTTTTCTGTTTCCGTGAAAGTGGGGTGGAGCAAAAATGAGTACACCCCACAGCAAACACAACTACATCCAATACATTTAGTACTTTGTATGGCCTCCATTACTTGCAATGACAGCCCCAAGTCTCCTTGGCATGGAGCGCACAAGTTGACAACATTTGGCCACATCAATCTTTCTCCATTCTTCAAGGATGACCTCTTTTAGAGCCTGGATGTTGGATGGAGAGTGATGCTCAACCTGCCTCTTCAGTATTCCCCAAAGATGCTCTATAGGGTTCAGATCAGGTGACATACTTGGCCATGGAATCACTCTTACCCTGTTCCTCTTCAGAAAGTCAGCAGTGGCCTTAGATGTGTGTTTTGGGTCATTGTCATGTTGAAAACTGGCACGACGACCAACGGCCCGAAGTGATGGAAGCATCTTAGCCTTCAGTATAGAGCAGTACATTTGAGAATTCATGATGCCATCAATGAAATGCAGTTCTCCAACACCTGCAGCACTCATGCAACCCCACATAAGAACACTACCCCCTCCATGTTTCACAGTGGGCACCATGCACTTTTCCTTGTACTCCTCACCCTTGCGACGCCAGACCGTTGTGAAGCCATCAGTTCCAAAAAGATTGATTTTGGTCTCATCACTCCAGAGTATAGAGTCCCAGTAGCCTTCATCCTTTTCAGCATGGGCCCTGGCAAACTCTAGGCGGGCTTTTTTGGTTTGCTTTAGGTAACAGCCTTTTGTAGCCAACTGCCTAATTAACACAGTGTAATGAGTAATTAGACTCACCTGTAGTTAATTGTTTGTTCAGGTCCACATTGGGAGCCTAAAAGGTTGCTTTACTCAGAGACCTTCAGTGGGGTGTACTCATTTCTGCACCACACTAATTTTACTAAAACGGAAAAAAAAAAACTTAAGTTATATTATTAACCTTAGTTTTAAGTTCAAAAGCTCAACAGATCCTGTGTTTAACTTAGTCTGTGAACATTTTGGAAATATATTTTTGTGTTCCTTGTCATATTGTATGAAATGTTACTTTTCAAAGAGGGTGTACTCATTATTGCTGTGCACTGTATGTATACAGATTCTTCTTTGTATATGTATGTGTGTGTGTGTGTGTGTGTGTGTATATATACACAATACATAAATATATATACATATACAGATTCTTCTTCTTTTTACCCAACATGGGTTCTTTCTGCCATCTCAGGCCTCTGGGAATGACTCCTTGTCTAATGTAATCACTCAGAGTGATCGCATGCAGGTGGGTTTTGACCCGGCGTTTGGAAAGGTTAAGCAGTTAAGCAATGTACTGCTCACTGCAGATGATATCTTCTCTTTGCCGTTGGCTGAATTCAAAAGATCTTTGAATTTTGAATTTTGACGAATTTGGCCCGGATCTGACAGTTTTGTTGACTGTAAGATAGACATCTTGGAGCTCCTTTCTTCTGGGTGCAGTATTCGGAAAATAATATACAAATTTTAAGAGAAAACGCATACCAAATACTCTTGAGGTGCTGATCACTGGAGGAAGATCTGTTGAAGACAAAAGTGTCGCACACTCTGGCTTCATATGCAGTTTATTTAAATCAGTGTTTCGGCCACATGGCCTTCTTCAAGATTTGCACTGATCATAGACAAAGGAAGGCTATGTAGGTCAATTGGACCACGCCCTGATGCTGATTAGCCAATCATATTTCCCCACTTGGGTGGAGTAACTAGGTCCAAAGACAATGGGTGTCTATATGTTAAACATAGTAAAAGGTCAGCAAGGATCAAACTGAAATAAAAGGTCAAAAGACCAAACAAACAGTAAGATCATCAAAGACCAACTTAAATAGAATGTTGAAAAGAAAATAAGGTCTGATAACCAAACAGGAATCAAAGTCAGCAATGATGAACAGAAATGAATGGTCTTGTTACGGAACAGAAAATACCATGAATGGTGAGGTCCTAGTGACCCTGGGAGTCTATGTATAGAACATAATAAAGGTCAGCGAAGACCAAACTGAAATAAAAGGTCAAAAGACCAAACAGAAATTGAAATCATTAAAGACCAATTTTTTAAAAAAAAATGTAGAACAGAAAATAAAGACCTAGAAGTCCTAGGACCAGACTGAAATTAAGTCAGCCATGACAAACAGAAATTATGGTTCGACGACTGAACAAAAATTACTGTAAAAAAGCATGAGGTCCCGCAGACCATGGGGACACAGCGTGAGGTCTTAAGGACCATGTCTTTATGTCTAACATAGTAAATGGTAATCGAGGACTGTGGTGGTAAAACAACTATTTAATTTAACAGTTTAAAGAAAAAGTATTCTCACGTCAGCTGCCTTTCTCGAGTTTTAATAAGCATTCATAAATGGAGTCACACACATACAACCACATGAACAGTCAGTCAGAGAGTGAGTACCTAGCCTCTTCTGGCCCTGCTTATCTTTATAGTTCCCAAAACACATGCACATCAATAGTAAAAATATGTGGTGCCTTGACATTCCTAAGACACAACATCTCTTGAGACTAACAAGAACACTTTGTTGTTGGAGTCTCTCTGGCTTGTAACCTTTAACCTACTTCCATTAGGTCTCTGCTGTATCTAACACTTCTATCACAGTAGGGGTTATATGAGCAACACATATCATTAGGATAGAAGTTCAGTTTCATCAAAACAAGTAACCTTATACAACACATTATAGGTTAAATATGTTTAAATACCAGAATTTTCCATCACAGGACCAACTGAAAAACAACAACAAATGAATATATTCGTGAGTGTTAATCTGCTAATAGTGTAAGCAGGATCTGCTGTGGCAGTTATTGCGACTGTTAAGATTTGTGATGATTGTGAGTCAGGAATGGCCAAATACAGTTTGAATAAGGTCAGATGACCATGCTACTGGCTTTATTAGGTCGGTAATGATCTTGCTATTTGATGAACAATTATTTGATGTCCGATAAAGACTACCAACACTTAAATTTAAACACTACATGCATCTTTTCCAACAATTAGTAGACACAGATTATAATTGCCCTATTAGATATAGTGGGTCTTTCATGATAAATGTTCTGCCACCGTATGGATGAGTGTCATGAAAAGGATAAGAGATTACATGGGCATCTTTGAGAGTATACTGGCAGGCTGCATCTCCCTGTAAGCAGTAAGACAAATGGACACCCTGGATCACTACTATACGGCAAACAGAACATCTGTAGAGCAGAACTGCAAACTGTGTATGAGAGGGCAACCATGCAGCAATTTTTGCTGAGGTCAAAATGAGTAACCAACTCCTATGAATGCCCTTAATGATGCGAGCGATAAGGAAATAGTCAGCTGATTAGAGGCTGCCCCATGGTCTGCTCTACATGACAGACTGAAGTACATTCCAGAAACTGAGTCACGGATGACATCAGAGAATCACATAGAATTAGTCAGTCTGTGGTGGATTTAATATGTAAAACATTGCCCAAAATTACAGATAATTATTCACAACTAGGAGCCATTATTACCAGAACCATCAGGGATGTGATGAACACTGCACTGCAGCCAGTCTGAAAATGTGGAAAACAGCAGCCTGCAATGAAAGAAAAACAGTAAGTAGGCATGAATTGAAGCAATCCATAAATAAAATTTCACTGAAATTGCATCTAAATGATTTCGTGAGATATACATAAGTGTTTGATTGATTGATTGATTGATTGAGTGATCCATTTCTTAATGTACATATTAATTAGCCATTGTGGAGGATGCCCGAGACTTGCCAATGAATGCCGCTGAATTACTGTGTAAATGATTGGTGAAAAAGCAACAAGCAGGTGGAAGTTAGGACAACACTGTGAAAGAAGCGAAAGACTTATCCTTCAAGTAATAAGAAGTTTAGTAAAGAGGACTAATCCATGAAATTCCCTCTCCAATGCCATGTGAGAGATACAGGCCCTGCTAAGAATGTTTTAAATTTTCATCGACTAAAACTATGAAAGAGAAAAATGAATAAAATGTGACTAAAACCAAATAGCATTTTTCGTCTCAAGACTAAGACCAAATCTTAAGTAGCTGTCAACATTAAAACTGCTCTTCCCATCTGTCTGTCTCTCAAACACACACACACACAACTTGGAGGGCACCCCAGTGCCACATCCCATGAATCTTTTTGTGTTAATTTATATCCACTACAAACGCTATTAAATATGGCAGGTTGTTTGGCGTTCCCTCCCTGCAGAAGACCCTTAATTTCAAAACTTTTAGTTTTTTAAATGGTTAGAGTCCAGTGCTCCACCCTCTTTAGACTTTTATTGAGGCATTCTTGATTTAATCCTCTCAACTTTTTTCAGTTCAATTTAATTTTATTCATTACGCCCAATATCACAAAATACAGTTTGTCATGTTGTTCTCTTCTTCTTCTTCTTCTTCTTCTTCTTCCTCCTCATGCCCTTTTATAGGGAATTACAGGGCATTTACCTATGCTAATTAGGATCAACTGGCACATGCTTTCAATGACGACTTTCCTCAGGACCGTTTTTGAGAGCAAACATAAGAAAAAAAAAAAAAACCTTAAGAAGATACTTGAAAATGAGGCCCAGTGTTTTGATAATGACATACAGGGGAAAACCCCTGATGAGGACATTGTGTTCTAGTCTAACATGCCGTGACTTATGTTGTGTCTGGCCTAACTCTTTTTTTTATTATTATCTGCCATCTCTTTCAGATTGTTGGAATAATCACAAGACATAATTTAACCCACGAGTTCCTTGTGGCTAAACTGCGACAGCACTGCATCACTATTTGACCTGACTCTGGACATTCTGCCATCCTTCCAGCCCAGCCTTTGTTTAGCCTGGTCCTGAGCCTTTGTCTCTCCTTTCCTAACAGCATGGACATACTCTCTGTGGTACAGTTCTTCATTAAGTGAAACTGTTCAGTTGTATTTCATTCAAGTCTTACATTTTCAGTTAGTGAATTGTCAGCTCAGCTCCAGCCTAGCCTAGGATCCACGGCTTCAGTGGCAGGACTGGAAGCATAGACTAGATATACTGCAACAGAACCATATTTTAATTTGTAACACGTTGGTCTTGAGGGGGGGGGGGGTGCCAGTCAGAGTTGGATCTGACAAATAATAATACTTTAAACTCAAAATAAACAGACCTTAAATCCGCACAACCACACTTGCTTAAATGAGCAGTCCAAAATACAATTCACAATTAAACATTTAAACACAACACCAGTTTCAGTTTTCTTCCTTGTATTTTACAGTTCATTAAATTGGACGACAGTCCATTCCATATGATCCAGTCCCCGCATTCAATCCATCCAATTCTATCCATTCCAGTATCCCCCAGCTTTGACAGAAAAGATAAATCCACTCCGAGTTTTACCACGGATCCCACCCTACAAGCAACCAGGAAAACACCATTTTGACAATCTAAGCATACAGAGAAATACATTAACAAATATTTATTCAGACACTGAACCTCAGTAGGTCTACCCCGTGTCCACCATGGCTTTGCCACTCCAGTTCCGAACAGCTACCATCACCTTAAACAATCGAGGCAAGGCCGTGCCACAGCTCCCTTCAGGGCCGCTGAACTCCCCCAATCCCCTCATGAAAGAATGAGAGGGAACACATGACACTGGCTGTGCTGCCTGTTGTGTCAAGGTACTAACTGAAGGGCGGGCCTGCTCGTCTGCAAAACAGGAGGACTGTGTATGTGGCTGTTGACTGCGGGGGGGTGGGCAGAACTGCTGAGAGATGGAGGGTGCCTGTTGCTCCTGAGGGTGGGGCTGTCGAGGGCGGAAGAATGGCTGTTGCTGTTGAGGGTGGGGTTGTCAAGGGTGGACGGATGGCTTTTGCTGTTGAGGGTGGAACTAATAGACTGTGGTTGGGCGGGCGGCTGATGCTGCTGAGAGTGTGACTGAGGAGAGGGCTTAACCTTCTTAGAGTGGTTGTAACTGGGACATGAGAATGGAGCATGACTGCCTTTACACCTCCAGCAGTAAGGATGAGCAGGCTCCGGAGTCACAGGAGGGGGGAAAGCCTGTGGGGTGGGGGCAGGGTTTACCCCAGTTGGAGCCCTAGTGGTGGTAGGGTGGTACCACCGAGGTGCCTCTGTCTGTGCTTCCTTCTCTCTGTCCTTTTCCAGCTGTTGTCCAAGCCTCACCAGAGCATCCACTGTATTCACTCTACCCTGCATCTGGCTGGCCATACGAGGGTGGATGTTCCTGAGGATGAGCTTCATAACTGCATCCTCTGTGATGTCTGGCTTCCAGCGGCGACACAAGGAATGGTACATATAAACAAAGTCCCTGATACCTTCGTCCTCACCTTGAACTCGGGTACGCACTCTCTCTGCCAATTCAGCCTCATAATCCTCCGTGAGGAAAGCAGAGAGGAAACTGGATTCAAACTCCGCCCAGGATCGGGTATTCACACGAGTCACATCCCACCAGTCTCTTGCTGTACCATACAGCACATTCCTGAGTGTCACCATTAACTCCTCAGCCGTCAGTGGATTTATTGCCATAAAATCTTTGCATCTCTCCAAATACAACAAGGGATCTGGGTTGTCCTCCATCCTCCCAAATGTAGGAAACTGAAGTTTAATAGTTTAATAGGACACTCAGCCATGAATCTGCTACTCAAATCCGCTGCTATAAGGGAGTCATTTGGTGAAGATAACAGACTATCAGAGATTTGAGCATGCATGGTTGACTGCAAGCGTTCTCGCAGAGGCAGAGCAGCGTTTTGTTGGGGATGACACGGCAGTCACGGAGCTCAGTACTCTGCGGCGTTATTAAATCATATATTTACCGCGGGACAACGGGCAAGAGAACGCTCGGCATGCTAAAGATGCTAAAGTGGCTGGCTCTTACCGTGAAGCGACGATCAATGGGTCCATGTTGATTTGTACAGAAAAAAGTTTTACATGACACAAATATTCCCCAGACTATCCATATTGAGGGTTGATAATTCATTGCTGTGCATTCAGGCTGTGAGCAGTAGGACTGAGGAGTTGCTCCCCTCTGACACAGCAACATTAGAGGATCTGACAGCATTAAACTTCAAACATCAGCCATCCCAGCAATATTTTGGTGACTCCAAGATTATTAGAACTTCACTCTACTCCTCCTGCTGAAGCCAGAAAAAGTTCATGCTCTCCCCATCCATGCACCAAACAATTTAGTTTTTTATCAAATGTTATCATCATGTTCCTTTCTTTTAATAGGGTGAGCAAGATACCTTTGCTAGCAGCAGCTCACACTAGCTTGTTGATTGTCCCATCACGAATCATATTCATTTAACTCCTGCTTTAAGTTCCATTTTTCCTCCCTGGTTGTCCAGCTGAACTGAAAAGAAGTATTAAGTGACTGAAACAGTTTTGTAGGCAGAATTCCTGATGAAGAAGTCATTTTCTTAGTCATTGCTATGGGACTACATCCATCCAAAATGCAACAGAACAATGGCTTAAAAATAGCAGTGAATTTGAATGACAATGATGCAGCTGTACAGCTGTATCACAGCTTCTATGATATTTCAAAGATTTCATATTGTTCAGCATGTTTACACCTAGTATTAAAGCCTCTGGAAACCCATATCCACAATAGCCTTCTAACTATGTAATTTAGGGTCTTATGTACATAATATTAAACATGTAAAAACAATTAGAAACCAGTTTCCATCCAAATTCGAAATATCTGTCTTTTAAGTTTTTGTACATTCTTGAAATTGGGTTTGATTTGGCTGTGGTTATCTCTGAGATTTATTACGCAATAAATTCCAAACCAATATAAATCATCCTTCAGTTGTCTCATCCCGCCCCCCAGTGGCAGCGCAGCCTGGGTTGTCGGCTCGCGGGGAGGGGACGTAATGTGCACTCTTCCTCACCCCTAACCCCAACCTCAAGCAGTTAGCTTTGCTACGCATAAACATATCCCCAATCGCGGAAGTGATGCTGCGGGAAACAACGCAATTTTAGCCAGAGGGGAACATTATTCAAGGCGGGCAAATACTTCTACACAACGGCAGAGAGACGGCCGGCCTGCACCAGTCTCTCCTGCTTTGAGGGTCGGTGTGTGTGTCAGAGTAAAGACATATTTAATCTATTAAGACTGGATGTGTTTGAATGAAAAAGGCTATTATCAGAAAAACGGAGCAGATTTATGTTTTCAATGAAAATGTATCACAATCAAGTAAGGCAAAGCGTTAGCCTCCTGTTGTCATTCATCTCAGTTAACATTGCATGTAAAAGTTATGCTAACTTTTAAGTTAGTAAGCAAGTGGTCTAAACAGCAAAATGAGCTGTTTTTAAACCAGGTTTTCTAATAGTTATGAATTGTTACTCAGACTTTTGTGGATGATTAATGAGACACTCGACTTTGATATAATATATGCATTTTTATTATTTCAAGTTGTGTGTCCAAAGACTTTGACATAAATTTCAGTTATCGGAACACAAGTGAACAGCAGAGGCACATCGCCATCATGCGTCTCCAGCTGACCGCACATACAGATTTTATTAATGTCCATGTCACTTATGCTAGAAGTTTAAGGACCCCACGCAATGTTATTATGACCACACTTTAGCTAGCATGCTTGCTAGTCACTTTAGCAATTGTGATGTTACAGCTAAAGATATTGCTGTGAGCAGAATTCAACACGTCTACTTCCATAGTCCAAAACCATGGATGGTCCCGCAACACTTTGTCCACCTTGTCATAAAATAAGTACATTAAAGAGCATTAGCACGCTGTCACCAAAACAACCGAGACATGTATAGTTGCATCCACATTGCATTTGCAGCCTACATGACAAGCCCCTACAACGCCCACCTCCAGTCCAAGACAACCGTCACCAACATGGAGGTTATTTGAACTGTGATACAACGCGACACTGAAGTGAATAAATATGAGGCCAAATGTAGCAATAATCTGATTTATTATTTATTATGCATGAAGATGTGATCATCTTAAGCCCAATTCAGACCAAAATTTGTGATTGAAAACAGGCAACAGTTTGCAATGCAGCGTTCTGCTGTGTTCTAAAAATCGGTTCACACCAGTGCATCTGGATGAGATGGTGTATCATCTCAATGCAACAACTCTCTGTACTCCGGTTTTGATTTCCAGCTTTGCAGGCTTATGTTGTGGCTGAATATAATTTGTAGCTTCTTAAAATATGAATGAAGATAGCGATCGCAAGATACCTGCTACGGTTACATTTGAAGTAGTGATGAAACGGCAAAAAACAGAAACAAAACGAGCATCAGATGTTTTCATAATCAATACACCACAATAATAACAATAATATTACACAATAATAACCAGCACCAATCAATCATTCAATGAGAATGTGTGTGTTGGCAGGGCATAAGCACAGCAGGCAGCAGCAGCGACCCACCATCCAACACCAGCGCACCTTGAGGATGGAACAGAGGGCTCAGCGGGGACGGAGCACCCTCTGTCTGCAGCTATTTTGACCTGACCAGCGGACCTCACTACAAGCCGATTGGCTGTTGAAACAGATAACATGCTTTGTGTTCTAAAACCAGCTGCTGGCAAGTGACCAGTTGAGTTACAGGTGACACCATAGCCCCGTTTTCACCAAACACTCTTGGTACAGTACCTTTGGAACCAAAAGTAACCCTTCAGACATGTTACCTAGACCTCAGGTCTGTTCAGTGTGTCTATCATGAACAGTTGTCTTTGATGCAGGGGTGGTTGTTGTCACTCACTGCTTTGTCCAGCATTTGCTGTATTTCCTCATCACCGGTGACACAGGGGATCTTGAGGCGCAGCTGGGGGGAGGAAGGGGTCTGGTTTGGGGACCTCAGAATTGCATTTCTGCTTTTCGCAGATGATGTGGTTCTATTAACTCCATCACACCATGACTTCCAGCATGCACTAGGGCGTTTTGCAGCCGAGTGTGAAGCAGCTGGGATGAGAGTCAGCACCTCCAAGTCTGAGGCCATGGTTCTCTGTCGGAAACCGGTGGATTGCCCTCTCCATTTTGGGGGAGAGTTACTGCCTCAAGTGAGGGAGTTCAAGTATCTTGGGGTCTTGTTCACAATTGAGGGTAGAATGGAGCATGAGATGGATCGGCGGGTCGGTGCGGCTTCTGCAGTGATGTGGGAGCTGCGTCGATCTGTTGTGGTGAAGAGGGAGCTGAGCCAGAGAGCAAAACTTTAGATTTACTGGTTCATCTACATCCCAACCCTCACCTATGGTCATGAACTCTAGGTAGTGACCTCTGGAGGTGTCCCGGGCACGTCCTACTGGTAGGAGCCCCCGGGGCAGACCCAGAACACGCAGGAGGGATTACATATCTCGTCTGGCCTGGGAACACCTTGGGGTCCCCCAGGAGGAACTGGAAAGCGTTGCCGGTGATAGGGATGTCTGGGGTGCTTTGCTCGGCCTGATGCCCCCACGACCCGGCCCCGGATAAGCAGATGAAAATGGATGGATGAATGGACGGTGACACAGGGGGATGTCTGCACCTCCTTTATTGTCCACCGAACAAGGTTGCATGCCAATATTTTCAGAACAAAATAGAACAGACTGCATTGAGAGCATCTCTCGATGGGATATTTAAAAATAGTAGGTTTGTGTATTTAGTCCTTCTTAGGCAAGCACAGGGTTTAGTTTTGCCACAGAAACATCGCTCCACGATGTTTTTTTCCTCCAAATGAGGATAAGAATATATGCAGTTCATATATCATCTGGTAAGAATAATATATATCTTTAATCAATTGAAGATACAGACATTACTAAATGTGGATGTCATCCAAGGGAGACAAAAAAAAACTAATGGAATGGTCAAAATTGTCATATTGAAATTTAAGCTTTAAGCATAAGCTGATGGACTCACGTCATCAGCTCATACATTGAGTAACATTACAAGTAAATGTTACACCTTAAAAGTTGTCGGCAGTCAGCCCAGTGAGTTATTATTTTTTCTCAGTCTACAGCTGCTGCAAGAGGCAGCAAAACATACTTTAATTTTATAGCCCTGGGCAAGAGTAACCATCCACTATTAACCAGTCAATGAATTGCAGTGTTTCTAGCTCCGCCTTTTAGTACTAGATCTGTGTGCTAGGTACCCCAACAGAGGGGTTACCAAAAATGGAGATGGTAAGGAAGGTTCTATTGGTACTATCCACAACTTTTCACAGTGGAAACAGAAAAACAGTACCAATCTGAACTGTACCATAGTGGAGTGCTTGGTGGAAACAAGGCTCATCAGCCAGCTTTTGATGAGCTCAGACCAGCCAGCTCACAGCACTGAGCTTTTTTCTGCAACGTTCTAAAACGGTTTGGTCTGAGCTGGGCTTTATAGGTAACAAGATGTAATTCTTACTGTTACCCTTCCCCTACCCTTAACCTTCTCTCTTTTAACCTAAAACTTCATTGCTAGCTAAATGCTAACTTACCATTTTCTTCAGGGTTTTGCATCTAGACCAATGATTTGAGGGGGCTGATCGCATAGGTATGGTGGGCGAGTCATGGAACTGTTACAGCCACAGCGATACCTACTCAAAACAAGCACCAAGTCCTGCACTTATGACATTGTTCTTGTCAGGGACACTTAAGGATGCATTGGCATTTACACTACAAAATATATGTCATCAAATGTATCTGCATGCACAAGTGTTTTTAGTGATCATATTACAATGTGTCTTGGTGAAAGTTTACACTTCTGTTAACCACTGCACTTGTGTTTGGATCACCAAAGACACATGTTAATACCAGTTATAAATAGGTTCAGTCTGCAATTATCTCTTCAAATTCATAATTCTCAGTGCATTTCCTGTTGTCATTGCCTGCTGTGCTTATACACTGTCTATCTTACACATGCCCTGTTCTGTCAGTTTTTCTCTTTAACACAAAATAGAGAAAACTATCAACCTGTGCAGAACAGACACTAATCATGAACCATTTGAAAAGAAATCTAAAGAGGCATTTTAATTTCAACACAATAAATGGAAAAATCTTCGACAAAGGTGTCTTTATCTTAGATTAGTTAGTGTGAAAACGTGAAAGCAAACTACCTGAGTGTAATATTACTTGCAAAGGTTTCCTTGCTACCTTTACGACAGAATGTTTCTTTGAAGTTTTGATCATGCTTTATCATTTTCACTGTAGCACTTTTATTTTTGCCTGTTGTCTGTACATTTTTGTTTACTGTGTAAGTAACTGTAATATATGCACTAAAGCAGGCTGAAATCCCATCACGGCCTGCCACTGAACTAGACCTCTAGGTTCTAAGAAGAGTTTTTTCTCAGTGACCATTTCAGTTCATTCCAAGGTGGACATACAGTAGCATTTGTAACCATTCTAACCACAGTAAATACATTAGCATCGTTCTGCATTCATGATATGGAGTATTATTTTCACTGTCATTCAATTAGTTTAGTGTAGACTGTGTTGGGGCTAACAGGACTGTATGTTTGACCGTTTGGGATTATGTAGACTGTGTGATGTTTTGTTATGTCATAGGGGATTTGTAAACCACAAAAATCCTATTTTAATAAAAGTAATGTGTAAAATATTTTATGTTAGTCCTCTGCTATCAGGTTTTCAGCAATATGGTATGGTTCTGGTCCATTGTCCTAGTATATTGTTTCATTGCCCTAAAAGGGACTAAAAATGTGACATGGCGCAAAGGCAAGTTAGAGGAAGTGGAATTGTACCTGTGGTGATGGACATAAAGTCCATGGGCTTTCAGGTTGATTGATTGTTAGCAACCATGACAGCGCATATATGTACATCAAACATTTCTATTTTGTGTGTTGTTTTCGCTTTGTTTTATTTAAGAGATTATTTTTATACAATTTTATTTGTATGATTTGCTGCCTGTGAATGGTTCACTGTCATTTAATTGCATTTCTAAATGGATAAAATTGTTTATAGTCAAAGCATTGCTCCCTTGTTGTTGTTGAAAATGATTATTTTATGTTATCCAATCCATTCTAAATACTACTCATGGCATGACAGGTGGTGTGCAGAGTATGAGATAAAGTGAAAGCCAGACCTGAGGGACTGTTTGCCGAATACTTTCTGTTTCCTATGACTGACGCAGAGATCTAGGCAGTGCCCCATGCTTGCTCAGGAATTTGTAGTTTCTACAAATGTGGAGAACTGGCACATGGCAAAAAAAAAAGCTCCAGCCATGGAACCAAAAAAAAGCAAAGAGAACTCTGTCTTGTGCCTTTATTATTGTTCAATTAAAGGTCCTGTTTAATCAAACATACAAAGTGTTGTCTGCATTTTTTTTTCATGCTTCCACACCAGTGATAGCCATGGCTGGAAGCATTGTTTTTCGGGTTGTCTGTCCGGACGTAGTCAAGAATAGCCCAAGGGAATTTCTTCAAATTTGGCACGAACATTCACTTGGACTCAAAGATAAACTGATTAGCTTTTGATGGTCATAGGTCAAAGGTCAAGTCTATGTGACCTCATCTGTCTCATGATTGTGAATGTGATGCCTCAAGAATACCTTGAGGGAATTTCTTAGATTTGACACATACGTACACTTGGACTGAAGAATAAACTGATTAGAATTTTGTAGTTGAAGGTCAATAATAATACAAAATGTGTTTTTTGCTATAAGAATTCTTATGTTAATTGTGACAAAATTTCATACAAATGTCTAAGTGGATAAAATAGTAGCAAAGTAGTGACAGATTGCTGTATGCTGTAAAGCCCTGTGAGGCAAGTTGTGATTTGTGATATTGGGCTTTATAAATACAATTGATTGATTGATTGAGATTATATCCAAAAGGTCAAAGGTCAGTTTCACTGTGACATCATAATGTTTTGCATAAAACACTTTTCTGGCCATTATTCAATGTTACATCTCGGGGACAGCAGTGGAGACATTTGGTCAGATACTGAATTCGTGACACCAATCTTGGGTGTCCACCTTTAAACTGTGCTGATTGTATACGCAGATATTTTGTGTTGTTGGGGGCACAATGGGTGTGAAGCATCCATGTTTTCACAGACAGGGATGTAAACTGTAAGAGAAACTGTAGCGTGAAGACATACAACCGTTAGTTATTTAAATAAGACATAGATAAGGCTGTACATAGTAATGCTACACAGGCTTTAAGTATGCACTGTCTACTAGAACAAAAAGATTAGCCAATTGACCTATATTTTGATAGACAAAAAAGTTATCTGCAACTATTCAGTCAATTAACTGATAAAAAAAAATAATCAGCATATTAGTTAATAATGACAGTAGCTGTTAGTTGCTGAACTCAATGCAACTAAGTGTTTACACTGGAAAAGTGACAAACTTAAGTATGCCCATACTACCATACCATTCAGAATGCCGAAAAGATTAAGTATGTCCCAGTACATAGCATACTGCATTTGACATACTGAAAATACCAAGATGTTTTACTACATCTGGTTGCATTGTGCAAGCCAACATGCTTGCTTATTGCACAATTATCTTCTAAATATGCTTTGAATATTCTTACTGATCCCAGAGAACAGACAGATGCACTGGCTGCAGCTCCGCACTCTTCCACTCCTCCTCTTGAGCTCTTTGTGTACAGTATGTTCCTGCAGCACCAAACCACATGTCAGATTTCTTTTAATGAATTAACAGACCCATGGTGGGGGAGACGCAAACATTATTTCAAGTTAGGTTTTGGTTTATAAAGACACATAGAAGTAGGTGACAGTTCTGTCTCTCCTCGCACTGAGCAGTTGGTAAACCCAAATCTGACAGAGAGTTGGAGAGAGACTGACTTTGTTGCCTAAATTAGTGTGGCTGTGGTGAAACGTTTCTGTTAAGCAATAATAATCCAGCCTGTCTTATGGTCCTACCACCTCCCCAGCATGCTGGCCAGCAGCCTTACATGGTCAATTTACAACCTGACAAAACTAAAAACACCCACATCCTCCATCAACATCATCATTGCATGTCATTTATTATTCTTTCCACCTTGTCTCTCTACCTCCTTTCTTTGTCATTTACCATTAGCATTGTTACAAACATACCTCAAGTGAATTCAATTTCAATTTTATTTATAAAGCCTAATACCAAAAAATCACAATTTGCCTCACGGGGCTTTACAACATACAACACCCCTCTGTCCTTTGGACCTTCTCAGCAGATAAGGAAACACTCCCCAAAAAACCCATTTAACAGGAAAAAAAATGGTAGAAACCTCAGGAAGAGCAACTGAGGAGGGATCCTTCTTCCAGGATGGACAGACGTGCTATAGATGTCGTATAGAGCAGATCAACATAATAAATTAACAGTAATCCGTATGACACAATGAGACAGAAAGAGAGACAGAGAGAGATGCAGGACAGACGGTAATGGTAACAGCTTCCAACAACATTAATGAAAGTAATAATATTATAAATATAATTCTGGCTATTGTGGTACAATATGTTGAAAGTACATATTAATATCTGATAGTATACATATGTGATAATAATCATATGTGTAAAATAACAGTAGAAGTATGACTAATCTAAGATTTGTCTTTTAATTCTCATTTAAAACAAACCTCATGGACTGCATTTTTTCATCTGCGTAATATTGCAAAAATTAGGCCTATCCTGACCCAAAAAGATGCAGAAAAATTGGTCCACGCTTTTGTTACCTCAAGGCTGGATTACTGTAACTCTCTATTATCAGGTAGCTCTAGTAAATCATTAAAAACTCTCCAGCTAATTCAGAATGCAGCAGCACAAGTACTAACAGGAACTAAGGAACGAGATCATATTTCTCCTGTTTTAGCTTCTCTGCACTGGCTCCCTGTAAAATCCAGAATTGAATTTAAAATCCTACTGTTAACTTATAAAGCTCTAAATGGTCAAGCTCCGCCATATCTTAGAGAGCTCATAGTGCCATATTATCCCACCACAACTCTGCGCTCTGAGAATGCAGGGTTACTCGTGGTCCCTAAAGTCTCCAAAAGTAGATCAGGAGCCAGAGCCTTCAGCTATCAGGCTCCTCTCCTGTGGAATCATCTTCCTGTTACGGTCCGGGAGGCAGACACCGTCTCCACTTTTAAGGCTAGACTTAAGACTTTCCTCTTTGATAAAGCTTATAGTTAAGGCTGGCTCAGGCTTGCCCTGTACCAGCCCCTTGTTAGGCTGACTTAGGCCTAGTCTGCCGGAGGACCACCTATAATCCCCCGGGCACCTTCTCTCTCTCTCTCTCTCTCTCTCTCGTATCCTATTACTGTATCTTGTTTACCCGGCCATTCTGGATGTCACTAACTCGGCTTCTTCTCCGGAGCCTTTGTGCTCCACTGTCTCTCAGGTTAACTCGTACTGCAGCGGTGCCTGGATAGTGTGACGTGTGTGGTTGTCCTGCTGCCGTGGTCCTGCCAGATGCCTGCTGCTGCTGCCATCATTAGTCATTAGTCATACTTCTACTGTTATTATACACATATGATTATTATCATACATGTATACTGCCAGATACTAATATATTCTTTCAACATATTGTACCACAGTAGCCAGAACTATAATGACAATATTATTACTTTCATGAATGTTGTTGTAAGCTACTGTCATTACCGAGGATGTCATACAGATTACTGTATTGTGTCATACAGATTACTGTTAATTTGTTATGCTGATCTGTTCTGTACGACATCTATTGCACGTCTGTCCGTCCTGGAAGAGGGATCCCTCCTCAGTTGCTCTTCCTGAGGTTTCTACCATTTTTTTTTCCCCGGTAAAGGGTTTTTTTTTGGGAGTTTTTCCTTATCCGCTGTGAGGGTCTTAAGGACAGAGGGATGTTGTATGCTGTAAAGCCCTGTGAGGCAAATTGTATTTGTGATATTGGGCTTCATAAATAAAATTGATTGATTGATTGACTAATGATAACAGCAGCAGCAGGAGGCATCTGGCAGGACCACGGCAGCAGCACAACCACATACATCACACTATCCAGGCACCGCTGCGATATAAGTGGAGCACAAAGGCTCCAGAGAAGAAGCCGGGTTGGCAAGAAGTAACAGGACATGAGAGAGAGAGAGAGAAGGAGAGAAGGTGCCCGGTGTATTATAGGAGGTCCCCACGGCAGACTAGGCCTAAGTCAGCCTAACTAGGGGCTGGTACAAGGCAAGCCTGACCCAGCCTTAACTATAGGAAAGTCTTAAGTCTAGTATTAAATGTGGCGACAGTGTCTGCCTCCCGGACCACAACAGGAGGATGATTCCACAGGAGAGGAGCCTGATAGCTGAAGGCTCTGGCTCCTGATCTACTTTTGGAGACTTTAGGGACCACAAGTAACCCTGCATTCTCAGAGTGCAGTGTTCTGCTGTGCAGCTGTGGCTCAGAGGTAGAGCGGGTCGTCCGTATCAGTGGTTCGATCCGGGCTTCTCCAGCTGCATGTCGAAGTATCCTTGAGCAAGATACTGAACCCCAAATTGCTCCCGATGGCTGTTCCATCGGTGTGTGAGTGTGCTAAAAATGAGTAGCAGGTGGCACCTTGTATGGTAACCTTGGCCACCAGTGTATGATTGTGTGTGTGAATGGGTGAATGTGACTCGTAGCGTAAAATGCGCTTTGGCTGCAAACCACCCCAGTGCATGTTGGAGGTCATGGTGTGATAAAGCCAACAGAACGACATCATCTGTAAAAAGCAAAGATGCAATTCTGAGGTCCCCAAACCGGACCCTTTCCTCCCCCTGTCTATGCTGTCCATGAAAATCACAAACAGGATCAACGAGGGACAGCCTTGATGGAGGCCAACACCCATCGGGAAAGTGTGTGACTTTACACCAAGTATGCGTACACAGAGCTGGTCCACTGTGCCACAGCCGGGACAGAATCCACATTGCTCCTCCTGAATCTCCCCAGATGGTACATCTAAAGATGCTAAAAAATGTGATACAGCTTTTAAGTCTGCTGCCTGGGGTTGGGCATATAACTTTGTGTAACACATTTCAAAGAATTTTTCCAGTTTGAGAAATATCTTGTTGGTCTGGGGCTCTTTAACTTTGTATATAAATCTCTCAGCTTATTGTTTGTGATTTCTCCAGGCCAATCATTTCTTAGATTTACTGTAGGGCCATTCTCATGAAAATGTTGTTTAATGAATTTAGCTCTCTTCTCCATCTGCCTTTCATATAGGTTAATTAAAGTTTGTTTTGTATCCTGGGTCTGATTTAAGACATTGATGTTATTATACTCCATGTGTTCATTTTCCAAAGATTTTAACTTTTCAATCAAGTCCTTAATTTGTGTACTTTTTTCCTTTTTTTCTGGGCTGACCACATTATTAATTTACCCCTAGTAACAGCTTTTCCAGGATCCCATAATATGCTGGGAAATACCATTCCATTATAATTACGAGTCATATAATCTTTAAATTCTCCCTTTGTATATTTTTGACATTGAGGGTCATTCAGAAGGCTAGAAGACTATTGAGTTTCCACAAGGTCGCCTTGGGCTCAAGCCCTAGATACTCTGCAAGAACAGAGAAATATGTTCTTTTTTTCGAGGTGGCAAGAACAAAGTTCTTTCTGGCTAGGACATTTCATACTTCACAAGAAACTCAAGTGCAGAACTCCTGGGAAGTCCTCATAGGCTCCTCCCACTGCATACGTCACACGTGCTTTTCTGCATTAACTGCGCCCACTTTAAATTTCTGACCAATCACACAATAGTTCTCGGACACCACACAAGAAAAAAGTTCTTTTCTCGCACCCCTTGTTGTGTAAAATGTATCCACATACTGTGATTTATATATACCAATGCACTCATCAACATATTTAATCATGTACTAAATATATATGTCACCTCTGTATTGAATATATGTCAATATGTCACCTCTGTATTAAATATATGTCACCCATGATCTGGTAACATTATAAGGTACACTGTGATTGAATATTTTTTTTTTTAAAATAGAGTAGGATTAGGCCCGAACATATTTGAAGTACAAGTTAGACCATGACTGTGCATGTCCAGATGGCCCAAAGCATTTCACCATTATTAAGTCATTCCAGATGACCCAAGGCATTACACAATTATGTTCTGACTCATCCATTATGAGGTCATATCCAGACATGCCTGGGCATTACACCATTATTTTATAACTCATGTGGGAAGGATTAAGGAAATGAGGTGGAGACTCATTAGAATCTCCATGAGCATAAAAGAAAGAGCGCAGAGAGCGAATCTTCAGTGTGGTTCCAGAGCCAGACTCACGAGTTGTATGTGTTGTTGCTTGTGAACATATTAAACTCAATTGCACCTAATCCTGAGTATCTTCAGTGACTCCTTGAGTACTGTTTTATTAATCTTCAGTTACATTTGAGGGAAGAAGAAGAGGTTTGAACAAAAACGTCAAGGTGAGGTCCGGAGGCATCTGGCCTAACTCCAGACATCGTTTTTTTTACCTCTTTACCCTGTTAGAGAGAACAAATTTCTCTGTTTTTGTGGCGTATGTAAAGGCCTTTACTGTGTAAATGTAATGTTAAATATACCCCTGCATGGTCAGAGATGTCCCTTACACCTATGTTACAGTTTATAATTAGGCGTTTATCAGACTTAAACAAAAACAAAAAAAAAAAAATAGATTTATGAATAAACAGAATGAGGATAGGAAAAAAAGGTAAACAACTTTTCAAAATATCGATGTAATTCTGTCCATATATCTATCATACATAAGTTTTTTGAAATGTAATGCTTCAGACTTTATTTTTGATGTTCTGTTTCAGGAGTCAAGGGAGGGCTGTAAATTGATATTCCAGTTGCCAACTTCTCATGTTCAACATGTTCAACACTTGATAGGTGTGTTTCTTGCCAAAAAATTACATCTTGTTTTTCTCTTTTCATTTTTGCAATTGCCTTACTTCTTCTAATAGGGTTATGTAACCCATTCACTTTGAGGGTCACTACTTTGTAGTTCTGATGAAGCATTTCAGTCAATAGAAAAGAAATGTTTGTCTGGATATTTAAACATTCCTAGATACCCTAAACAAAATAACTTCTGCCTGTTAATCAAAATGAAACCTACCATATGAACACACACACTTAACATTAGTGACCTTCATCTCTGAAGTGTGAACTCAACTTCTAAATTAGGAGGGGAATCCCTTAACTCCGAAGGGGCCCCTCCTAGTGCAGACGGATATCTCTGACTAGTTAAACTCAGAGGAGTGCACATAGAACTACAGACACAAATTCCCAGATATGGAAGATTTCAAAGGATTGAATTTACAGTCTCTTACAGTGTGATCTGAGATAGCGATATAATCTTACTGGTCTTTTGAAAGCTACTCAGTCAGTTACATCACAGAATATTTGTTATGCAGTGTCTCCATTGCGTCGTCACCCCTATAGTTTATCCTGGATGTGTTTCAAGCGTGCTTCCCGGTGTCGGCACGATGTTGCTCCCACTATTTCCCAGGGAAACGTCTTGGTCTCAGTCTTGCCGTGGGTGCTCTTCCAGCTTGTTTAAACACTACAGAGCCAACCAGTTGTACTACAGAACCAATTTCCTTTTTTTCGTAACTTCTTTTTACGAGGTAGAGCGTCGGTAACGTATTGGATAATGCTGGCGGTCCATGTATAGAGGCGATGCCTCACTGCAGTGTTTGCAAGTTCAACTCCGGCTTGCAACCCTTTGCTGCATGTCATCCCCCATTCTCTCTCACCACATTTCACTCTGTTCTGTTCATTAAAGGCAAAAAGCCCAAAAAATAATCTTTAAAAAAACAAAAAAACCTTCTTTTTAAGAGGTGAAACAGAGTCGAGTGCTGTCTGCAGTGAGCCTGCAGCACTTTCAACAAGATCATCAATTTGAGAGAGTTTAAAGTCAGTACAGGAAACCTCTATTACAGTGGGACTTGGTATTAAATTGAATACTGATGAAATCGTTTCCTTAAATTTTGCTACAGCAAAATACAGCACTACCAGGGCATCGGTGGCTTAGTGGATAGAGCAGGCGCTCCATGTACAAGGCTGTTGCCGCAGCAGTCCAGGTTCAAATCCAGCCTGTGGCCCTTTGCTGCATGTCACCCCCCCAACCCCCTTTCATGCTTACCTGTCCTATCCAATAAAGGCGAAATGTCCTAAAAAAATCTTAAAAAAACAAAAAAAACAAAACAGCACTACCACAAAAAACCACACCTGGTATACAGTGGTGGCTGGTGTAATTTTCTCCAGGGGGGGCTATTCCAAACTCCAAATATACATATACCAAAAATCAAGGAAACATGTGGCCACACTTTTGTCTGGTCAAGTCCAGCTTTGTCAAACTAATTGTCCTGTTCTTTGGGGCTGGGAATGTCACAGACAAGATGGACTGTAATACTCATGGACTATAGTAAAATCAGGCAGCTGATCCTAGGTAATGGCACAGTCATTTAGAGCTCTATTTTGGACTTGTTTGAGGTTAATTTAACAACACAACAACAAGCAACTGAGGAGGCAGCAATCTAATATTCTGCTGCAAAGGCTCAACTTCCCTGCCTCTATTCCTGTTGCTCCTGTGCCTCACTTTTTCTTAACATAATTAAGAAAAAGTTCTTGACATAGTTAAGAAAATGTAGGGATGTTAAGAAAAAGTAAGGATGTTGTTTAATTTAAGACATTTTAGCTAGTACTCTAGAAATGATGTCTTTGGGATGGTAGTTTGTCCGGTAGCAGATTTGTCAAATAGGGTCATAAAAAAGTAAGCCTACGGAATATATCAAATATCTAGTACAGCCGAACTAGTAATTACACTGTACCAAGATGAACTATGTTAAGAAAAAGTAAGGATGTTGTTTAATTTCAGACATTTTAGCTAGTACTCTAAAAAATAACGTTTTTGGGATGGTAGTTCGTCCGGTTGTAGAGTTGTCAAATAGGGTCCTAAAAAAGTAAATCTACTGAATATATCAAATTTCTAGTACAGCTCTAGTATCATGTTATTATTATTATTATCATTATTGAGGGGAAATTATAAAAGAGGTACATATTTGCTGTTTTAATAACGCAAGGAGAACAATTTATCCTCTAATAACTATAATCTAATTACCTCATTACATCAAAATGACAGTTAAATCACACACAATTCAATGTTTTTAGGGAACAAACAATCATAGCTAATGCACTATAATAAATTCAGTCAAATGACGATAAAAATAGCAATAGAATTAAGATTTCTAAACTAGAAAAACAACATTAACCACTACCCATTGCATGACATTAACAAATACATCAACATTACTCCACCATATGGGCCCCACAATGCATGTTAGCTACATTAGCTGTGCAACATGCTAACCTGAAGAAAGGACAACATAAAAATGGCAAACTTTACAGCTTTCAGGTCTGAAGTTGGGTCATGGATCATCCTTGAGCTGAAGATGCACCAGGATGTAGGGAGTATGAGTACGAGTATTTTCATTTGTTTACTTGCCGATACCGAGTACCGATACGATACTTCTAGCACAAAAATAACTAAGCTAAAAATGCAATGAATTGGAAGACGGTTTTATTTGCTTCTCTGCAAGTTACAACAAATGATAATAAATTCAATACAAATAAATAAAATGAGTATAAAATAACTAGCAGACATATTAAACAAAAAATAAACATTTTCTGTGTAAACAAAAAGCCTCCACACTGGCACTGTCTTCACATTTAAGAAAATATCAGTCCTGCTGGTCCGCTTCTCCAGGAAACCTTTGCAGCTTGTCAGCATCTCTTTGGCATTTTCAGCAGTAGTGGTGCTGGAGAAAAAGCTTTTCTTATACCTATAACAGAGAGGGGAAATGATTAGTTGACAATGGGTATGCTTGCCATTTTGGCTATAAAAGTAAAATGATCAAATTATTGATTAAATGTAAATGTAATAAATAAATTAATAAATGTAATGTATTAAAAATAAAATCCAAAAATGAAATTTTTAGCATGTCATCTGTCTCTCCCTCCCTCATTCTCTCTCTCTCACATACAGTCACACATACTCACACAGTCACACTCAGTCACAGACAGGGTCACACATCCAGTTACAAGCACAGTCACACAATCACACACTGTTACACACTCAATCACACACACTGTTACAAGCACAGTCACACAATCACACACAGTTACACTCAGTCACACACAGGGTCACACACACTGTTACAAGCACAGTCACACAATTGCACACAGTTACACTCAGTCACACACATGCACACACAGGGTCACACACACAGTTACAATCACAGTCACATAATCACACACAGTTACAATCAGTCACACACAGAGGCACAGACACACACTCACCTGGGATCGAGCAGCGTTGCCATGGTGTAGATAGGGTTTTCCTCCACATCAGAGAATCTCTTCTTGGCGGCTGCAGCCAAGGTTGCCTTCATTGTTTTGATCCCATGGTCTTCATCGGTCTCCTTTGTTAGAAATGTGTGCAGCACAGTGACTGCTGGAATGACGTCTGCGGCTGTGGCATCTGAAGAGCTCACTTTTCGAGTTAGCTGCTCGAATGGACCCAGAACAGATAGGTATGAGGGGCCAATACAAGCCATAATTCATTCTGGCCCTCTCACACACATACATTCTCCTTTCACATTCATATATTTTCTCTCTTACACACATACATTCTCCTTAGACATATATTTTCACTCTCACAAACATACATTCTCCTTTCACATTCATATATTTTCACTCTCACGTATACATACATATATATATATATATATATATATATATATATATATATATATATATATATATATATATATATGTATGTATATATACTTTACTTTTCAACACATACACATAGACTGCGGTCGGGAAGTCTTTTTTGCTTTGGAAGGTTCCTAGCTGAGTGAAATGAGAAATGTAATTATTTAATTATTTGAAGGATAGTCCCTTAAGATGAATCATCTTGTTTTCGAGGGAGTCGTTATCTTCCCAAAATGACCCAGAAGTATTTTAGTGTCCGCCATGATAAGAGCTATTCGAATTCTCTAAACACTAAGGAAAGGAGGTTAAATGCTTCCTTTCAGATCTCCTTTAGCATAGGATACATCGGACCTTCCTAAGCGATAGGAAAGAAGATAATTCTATCCCACAAGTCATTGCAGCAGCAATATTTACGCACCATTCACAAACTCAAATGATTAGGAAAGAAAAAGATCAACATGACCGAGAAAGGAAGGAGATCACCATCTAAGTTACCGCTTTATGAAGCATTATACATCTCATGCCAAAACTTGTTCATATATATTTTTTCAACTTTCAATATTATGTCAAACTTAGAGCAAACTATGAACGTTTTGCTACTATTGGTGTACCCTCCATCCACAGCTTTGTTTAACTTGTTTTATAACAGGATAAACAAATATACAAATATACAATGCATCATTTTAAAATTCCGATTTTCGTGTGAATGAGAAAAAAAGGAAATCCACGTGCCTTTCCCATTTTGTCTTCAAATGGCTAATTGATATAAAAAATTAAACCAAAACCAGAAACCTAATTGTTTTTCGCTTTTATTGTTATATCTATATTATCTGCCCCTACTGCATCTCAAAACATTGGCACTGGCTATGCTTATGGCCTAGATAGATAGATAGATAGATAGATCGAAAAAGCATGAGGATTTCCATTATATTATTATACATCTGGCTGATGTCGGCCCGATATATCAAGTTTAGATCGTTCAGACGTAGCAGGGAGAGCGTTTGCTCATTGCCAAGACGTTGCTGAGACGTCGGCCTTTAATCGAAAATGACCACCACGCGACGTTCAAACGATCAATAAAAGAAGCTGCGCTCAGAGGGCGCTCCTTCATTAATATTCATATGCTTCGTTAACTAGGACCTTGATTCATTTAGGTCGACCTTTCAAACTACAAATATTTCACCATTCAATGTGAGAAATCAATGCTAACATTCAAAAATAGCTGACTGTTTATGGTGTAAGACAACTTTCAAAAGATGTGTGCATAATTTTAACCATTCGTATTCGTAATGTTAAACATTTGTATGTCAATAAAATTGTTGTACACAAAATTCTGATGTCATATACATGAGTCTGTGAAATTGGCTTAGGATTGTTTTTATGTGAGTATGAATCTAAAAACTGTGAGTGCAAAGTGTTATGAATACAACTCCAGTTTCTACAACTACGAAGTCCTCACTGTGAACACAAATTCAGGTGCGTGGGTATGAGTAGAAAAGTGTTGAAACGACGTCACTGACGTCACAGGCAGGTCACAGGGGAAAGTAATCGAACCGCGATTCCTCCAAACGCGCATGCCCCAAAGGCAAAGATGACAGCGGACCGAGTGGAGCTGCTAGCTTATGTTGCTGTGTCCTATTTCTGCACTCCTGGGGCCGGTTGCACCAGCTGGTCTTAAGCCTGGTCTTTAACTAAGTTGGTTGTAAGTCCGACCTTATAGTTACGCTGGTTGCACCAACAGGGCTTAAGCCTTCTTCTCACTAAGACCGGGCGTAAATCTTATGCCTAATCAAGAGCAGGCGTAAGGTCATTATCAAGCTGCTCTCATTCGCTCTAGAGCGCAGAGAGCGCAACTTGGTTATGGCACGTCTCATCCACCGTCTGTATAGGCTACGAGTGGGCATTTAGACGGTAGAGGGTAATTAGGGACAAAAGCAACTGGGCATAGCCTATATAATGACGAGGAGCTGATTGAGAGGTTTCACTTTGGTAGGAGAGATCAGTTTGAACTTAGTAAAGAGCTGTCACCGGATTTACAGTTTGTGTTAGGCTGCAACGCAGCACTAACACCGGCCTTCCCACCAGGCAGGGAAATCCTCTCCAAATACGCCAACAATGATGTCACTGTAAATTGAGGTTTTCAGGGAGGACCCCCGCCAGTTGGATGATTTTTTTTGGAGAAGATGTATTTTTTTGCCTTGCTGAGAAGATCTTTCCACTTCTTCCTCATGTCAGCCTCTGTATGAAGGCAGCCAGAGTCTGAACACGTATTGATGTGCCCCGTTATCTCTGCCCATACCGACTGTTTTTTCTTGAATTGTGATACGTCTCTGTGCTGGCTATACAGCTTGATTAATTTTCTAATTTCAGTGTCAGTAAAGGTTTTCGTTGATCCTTAATGTTTTCTTCAAATCTTAAAGTGTAAATAAACTGTCAACACAGATGAGAGGAGCTGTCAACTGTCAATTGTCATCTGTCAAGCACACGGGGTGATTCAGCGGCGCATCATTTAATGTCACCACGCTCCTCTAGGCAGGCCGCGTGGGGCATTCTGGGGGCATTCACATGGACGCACACAGCTAAAACCAGCGTAGCTAAGACCAGGTGTAAGCCCTGTTGGTACAACCGGCATAAGTCCTCTCCTTAAGACTGGTCTTAACAAAGACTGTCTTAGGAGTTACGACCAGGCTTAGTAAAGACCAGTTGGTGCCGGCGCTCCGCAGCTGAAATGGAGCGCCTGTAGTTGGTGTCCTGCCGGGAGATCCTGGCACCAGCCCTCGCCAACAGGCCCTCAAACTGGGCCCCAGTCAGCCCGAAGTACCGCTGAAAGCGGCTATTATCCAGACGGAGTTCCTGAAAGAAGTGGTGAAACTCGTCGAGCTGGATGTGCTTCTGCAGGATAGAGTGAACCCAAAAACGACGGCGTTTGGCCCTGCGATGCATCTGGGACTTCCAGAGCAGGTACAAAGCGGCGATGGTGGTTATCTCAGCCATGGTCGTCAGTGGCTACCTGGAGCTATATGATACTACGTGTCTACTCTACAGAGACCGCAACAAAAAGGAGCAGGCTTGGGTGAAAGACACCGAGGAGACTGGTCTACTTGGTAAGTTCTGTAAATATGTGTCTTTAATTAGTTTGCAGAATGGTTGTACTATGAACGTTAGCACTACCTTAGCTCCAGTTAGCACAGCCGGCTTCTCCGTACTCGCAGAGAAGCCGGGGGAACCACAGTACCGAGACAGCCCTTCTAAAGATTTTAAACGACATCAGGTGGAATTTAGATAACAAAAAGCTCACAGTGTTGGTTCTACTGGATCTAAGTGCCGCTTTTGATACGGTAGACCATCACATTTTATTAAAAAGACTCAGACACCTGGTTGGCCTCTCCGGTACTGTCCTTAACTGGTTTTGTTCTTATCTGACAGACCATGTAAGTATGGATACATGTTCCTCAGGAACCCATGAAATTGGATGTGGGGTTCCCCAAGGCTTAATTTTAGGTCCACTTCTCTTTAATCTTTACATGCTTCCCCTTGGGGATGTCATCAGGAGACACGGCATCAGCTTCCATAGTTATGCTGATGATACACAGCTATACATCGCCGTGTCTCCTGATGACACAGGGCCAATTGATGCCCTTTTTAATTGCATTGTAGACATCAAGTCATGGATGGCAGAGAATTTCCTACAGCTCAACCAGGACAAAACTGAGGTTTTAGTTATAGGTCCTGAAGGCCAGAGAGAGAAACTTTTACCAAAACTACAGGATCTTAAACCAACCCAATCAGTAAAAAATTTGGGCGTGACTTTTGACTCTGAGCTGAATTTTATCCCACATATCAAAAATCTAACGAAAATAGGTTTTTATCACCTTAAGGACATAGCCAGAGTGTGCCCGTTTCTCTCTCAGGCCAGTATGGAGGTGCTAATGCATGCTTTTATCTCCTGTCTCTTAGATTACTGTAATGCCCTGCTCTCTGGTCTTCCCAAAAAGAGTATTTTAAATCTCCAATTATTACAAAACTCAGCCGCACGCTTGCTGACGAGGACCAGAGGGCGGGAGCACATTACATCGGTTTTAGAGTCGCTGCATTGGCTCCCCGTCCGCTTCAGGATCGATTTTAAGATTCTCTTACTGGTTTTTAAATGTCTTAACGGCCTTGCGCCCTCTTATTTATCTGATCTGCTTTTACCATATCAACCCTCACGGACCCTGAGGTCTTCCGGCACTGGCCTTTTAACCATACCAAAACCCAGAACAAAAACCCATGGTGAGGCAGCCCCCACCTGTGGAACAGCCTGCTGGAGAGCCTCAGGACTGCAGAGACTGTTGATATTTTTAAAAGAAGATTAAAGACACACCTTTTTAATCAGGCTTTTAACTAATATTTTTAATTCTTCTTATGTTCTTATCTGGTTCTATCGTATTTTATGTTGCTGCTTTTATCTTGCTTTTTAAGATGATATTAATCTTAATAATTTTCTGTTTTTATTTATCACTGGTACTTTAGTTATTCTATTTTATTTATAATCTTACGTATTTTATTTTTGGTGCTGTATTTATTTTATTTCATTTATTCTTTTAGTCCTATTTTATGCTTTTAGTCGTTAGCTTTTAACTCCAGTGTTTCCTCAGGGGGGTCCTCCACACTGGGAGCTGTGTCGGGTCTGCTGGTGGGGGTGCTGTCCTTGGGTCCCTTCGGCCCGGCCGGCTGGTGGTTCCTCCCTTCGATGTGGGGGTCCACCTGTCTGTCGGAGTCGGTGGGCCTGGGTGCTGGTCCCCCCGATGGCACGGCCTGCTGCTCCTCCCAGTGTGGACGACCCCAAAGGTGGCGTTTCCTTGATCCTCAGTGCCATGCCATGTCTCCCTATTGTGTGTGAGATTGTGTGTGTGTGAGATTGTGTGTGTGTGTGTGTGTGTGCGCGTGTGCGTGTCTAGTATGGAGGGTGGGAGGGAGGGGCTTTCTTTGTAATTGTTTTTCTTCTTGTGTTAATTGTTTTTAATTCTGTAAAGCACTTTGTGTGTGCATGTCCGTGCAGGAAAAGCGCTCTACAAATAAAGTTGATTGATTGATTGATTGATTGATACTTGAAAGCTTTGGGAAACTATTGCATGGCAGTCATTCCTAAAGTGTGGTGCAGCCTATTGGGGAATATGAACTGGCCTGAAAAATATTTCAGTCAAAAATATTTTTTTTGCTTTAATCCCTATGTTTAAGCACTTATAGCTCTCCTCCTTTTTACGACTTCCCTGCTAATCTCGTAGCTGTTGTTTGCACGTTACTAGCCTTGTTAGCTACGTTAGCTTAACAGTCAGCGATGGCTTCTCCCTCTGCTCTCTCTTGCTCGGTGTGCCAAATGTTTAGCTATGCCTCTGCCTCCTTTAGCGACAGTGGTAATTGTAAGAAGTGTAGCTTATTTGCTGTGTTGGAGGCAAGGCTTAGTGAATTAGAGGCACGGCTCCACACCATGGAAAACCATTCAGTAGCTGCGGTAGTTAGCCAGTCCCCTGTAGCCGGTATGGAGCCACATAGCATAGTCTCCGCTAGCCGTAACTCCTGTACAGCCGGGACGTTGGATAAGTGTGCGCCAGAAGGGTAGCTCCAAGCCGAAGCCCACGGCTCACCAACAGCCTGTTCATGTTTCCAACCACTTTTCCCCACTCAGAAACACACCCACTGAGGATAAAACTCTGGTTATTGGCAGCTCTATTCTGAGGAACATGAAGTTAGCAACACCAGCGGCCATAGTCAAATGCATCCCTGGGGCCAGAGCGGGCGACATTGCATCAAATTTAAAACTGCTGGCTAAAGCTAATCGTAGATTTAATAAGATGTTATTCAAGTCGACGACAATGACACCCGGTTACGCCAATCGGAGGTCACTAAAATTAATAGTGCCTCGGTGTGTGAATATGCAAAAACGATGTCGGACTCCATAGTTTTCTCTGGACCCCTCCCAAATCTGACCTCTGATGACATGTTAAGCCGCATGTCGTCATTTAATCGCTGGCTGTCCAGGTGGTGTCCAGCAAAGAATGTGGGTTTCGTTACTAATTGTCAAACTTTCTGGGGAAAACCTGGTCTCATTAGGAGAGACGACATTCATCCCACTTTGGATGGAGCTGCTCTCATTTCTAGGAACCTGGCAAATTTTATTAGTAATTCAAATCCCTGACAACCCAGAGTGGAGATCAGGACTCAGAGTCACAGTCCTATACGCTTCTCTGAGCTTCTAGTGCAATTACCCAGCCATAGTTTTCATAGTTTTATACAAACGTTGTCTGTCCCCCGACCACCTAAATTATCTAAATCCAAAATTAAACAAAGAGGAGTTGTGCATAACAACCTCATAACAATTAAACCTCTTCTGTGACAGAACGACAAAACAGGAGAATCAAATGCGGACTGTTAAATATCAGGTCTCTATTGTCTAAAGCAGTGTTAGTAAATGAATTAATTTCAGATAATCATATTGATTTACTCAGTCTCACCGAAACCTGGCTGTGTCAAGACGGATATGTCAATCTAAATGAATAATCCACTTCTCCCAGTCATAATAATACCCACACTCCTCGAGGCAGTGGCTGGGGGGGGGGGGGGGGGGGGGGGGGGGGGGGTCGCAGCCATTTTTAACTCTAGTCTGTTAATCAGCCCTACACCTAAACTAGACTATAATTCATTTGAAAGCCTTGTTCTTAGTCTTTTACATCCGACCTGGAAAACCTCACAGCCATTTTTATTCGTTATAGTGTACCATGCTCCTGGCCCGTATTCTGAATTTGTTTCTGAATTCTCAGAGTTTTTATCCAGTTTACTTCTTAAATCAGATATAAAGTTATTATTGTAGGTGATTTTAACAATCATGTCGACGTTGATAATGACTCCCTGGCTACTGGGTTTATCTCATTATTAGACTCCATTGGCTTCAGTCAGGGTGTACATGAACCCACTCACTGTTTTAACCATACCCTCGATTTTCTGATGTTTGGAATTGAAATTGATAACCTAACAGTCTTTCCACAGCATCCCTCACTATCGGATCATTATTTGATTACTTTTGATTTCTTTTTACTCGATTACACGTCACTCAGCAACAGTTACTATACTAGATGTTTATCACATAGTACTGTTGCAAAATTTAAGGAAATGATTACTCCGTTGTTAAATTCAATACCAAGTCCTTCAGTAACAGAGGTTTCCTGTGCCAACTTTAAGCTCTCTCAAATTGATCATCTTGTCGATAGCGCCGTAGGCTTGCTGCGAACAGCACTTGACTCTGTAGCTCCTCTTAAAAAGAAGTTAACAAAGCAAAGAAGGTTCACTCCTTGGTATAACTCTCAATCCGGTAAGTTAAAACAAATATCGTGAAAATTGGAATTGGCGATTAACCAAACTGGAAGAATCTCGTTTAATCTGGGCAGACACTCTCAAAACGTAGAAGAGGGGCCTCCGCAATGCCAGAGCAAACTATTACCCAGCATTAATAGAAGAAAACAAGAATAACCCCAGGTTTCCTTTCAGCACTGTAGCCAGGCTGACTGAGAGTCACAGCTCTATTGAGCCTTGTATTCCTTTAGCCCTTAGCAGTAATGATTTTATGAGCTTTTTTAATGACAAAATTCTAACTATTAGAGGCAAAATTCATGACCTCCTGTCCTCAGATAGTACCTATCTAACCTCAAACACAGCTGTAAGACCTAATATATATTTAGATTGCTTCTCCCCAATTTATCTTCAAGAATTGACCGCAGTGATTTCTTCATCTAAATCATCAACGTGTCTCTTAGACCCCATCCCAACTAGGCTACTCAAGGAGGTCTTACCTTTGATTAACACTCATTTATTAGACATGATCAATATATCCTTATTAACAGGCTATGTACCACAGTCTTGTAAGGTAGCTGTAATTAAACCTCTCCTAAAAAAGCACACCCTGGATCCAGAGGTGTTAGCCAACTATAGACCAATGTCTTCTAATCTTCCCTTTCTTTCAAAGATCCTTGAGAAAGTAGTCGCAGACCAGCTGTGTGATTTTCTCCGTGATAATAATTTATTTGAGGAATTTCAGTCAGGATTTAGAGTGCATCATAGCACTGAGACAGCACTAGTTAAAGTTACAAATGACCTTCTGATTGCTTCAGACAAAGGACTCGTCGTCGTTTTATTAGATCTTAGTGCGGCGTTTGACACAATTGACCATCAAATTCTGCGACAGAGACTGGAACACTTAATTGGCCTAAAAGGTTCTGCATTAAACTGGTTTAAATCTTATTTATCTGATCGTTTTCAGTTTGTTCACTTTCATAATGAATCATTCGTATGTACTAAAGTTTGTTTTTGAGTTCTGCAAGTTTCTGTGCTCGGACCAATCCTATGTACTCTATATATGCTTCCTTTAGGTAACATCATTAGAAATCACTCTGTAAATTTCCATTGTTATGCGGATGATACACAGTTGTATTTATCTATGAAGCCAGAAGAAAGTAATCAATTAACTAAACTTCATAATTGCCTTAAAGACATAAAAGCCTGAATGAGCACCAACTTCCTGATGTTAAATTTAGGCAAAGCTGAAGTTATTGTTCTTGGCCCCAAACAACTCAGAGACTCTTTATCTGATGACATAACTTCTCTAGATGGCATTGCTCTGGCCTCTAGCACTACTGTAAGAAACCTTGGAGTAATATTTGATCAAGATCTGTCTTTTAATTTTCATTTAAAACAAACCTCACGGACTGCATTTTTTCATCTGCGTAATGTTGCGAAAATTAGGCCTATCCTGACCCGAAAAGATGCAGAAAAATTGGTCCATGCTTTTGTTACCTCAAGGCTTGATTACTGTAACTCTCTATTATCAGGTAACTCTAGTAAGTCCTTAAAAACCCTCCGGCTAATTCAGAATGCAGCAGCACGTGTACTAACAGGAACTAAGACACGAGATCATATTTCTCCAGTTTTAGCTTCTCTGCACTGGCTCCCTGTAAAATCCAGAATTGAATTTAAAATCCTACTGTTAACTTATAAAGCTCTAAATGGTCAAGCTCTGTCATATCTTAGAGAGCTCATAGTGCCATATTATCCCACCAGAACTCTGCGCTCTGAGAATGCAGGGTTACTTGTGGTCCCTAAAGTCTCCAAAAGTAGATCAGGAGCCAGAGCCTTCAGCTATCAGGCTCCTCTCCTGTGGAGTCATCTTCCTGGTGCGGTCCGGGAGGCAGACACTGTCTCCACATTTAAGACTAGACTTAAGACTTTCCTCTTTGATAAAGCTTATAGTTAGGGCTGGCTCAGGCTTGCCTTGTACCAGCCCCTAGTTAGGCTGATGTAGGCCTAGTCTGCCGGAGCACCCCCTATAATACACCAGGCACCTTCTCTCTCTCTCTCTCTCTCTCTCTCTCTCTCTCTCACACACACTTATTATTACACATATGATTATTATCACACATGTATACTATCAGATATTAATATATTATTACTAATTATAATATTATTACTTTCATTGTTGTTGTAAGCTACTGTCATTACCGTCTGTCCTGCATTTCTCTCTGTCTCTCTGTCTATCTCTGTCTCTGTCTCTCTCTCTTTCTGTCTCATTGTGTCATACGGATTACTGTTAATTTATCATGTTGATCTGTTCTGTACGACATCTATTGCACGTCTGTCCGTCCTGGAAGAGGGATCCCTCCTCAATTGCTCTTCCTGAGGTTTCTACCGTTTTTTTTCCCGGTAAAGGTTTTTTTTGGGGGAGTTGTTCCTTATCCACTGGGAGGGTCCAAAGGACAGAGGGATGTCGTATACTGTAAAGCCCTGTGAGGCAAATTGTGATTTGTGATATTGGGTTTAATAAATAAAATTGCTTACCTGAAACCAACTGTGATGAGATGCTGTGTCCGATGTGTCGTCCACAGGCCAACGTCGGCCAGATGTATGTGTGCTGTCTGGGTATCTTTCACTGTGTTGTCCACGTTTATATATCCTGCAGGAAACAACACGATGAGAACGTTCGCCCCATACGTTCTCATCGTGTGCATTTTGTAGTCCATCTTCAGAACATTGTAGTTTCACCACAGCAGACCCATCAATCTCAGCCAATCACAGCGCCATGAATTCTTCTTCTTCGTTTGGATTTATGGCGCGTTGTATACCGCCACCTACTGTACCGGAGTATGTCGACGATAAATGGACTGCCTTCCGTTTCCACTATACTCTTTCAGTTTCAACTATACTTTCACTCACAGATGCATACATTCTTCTCTTACATACATTTTCCTTATACATACATATATCACTTATAGTATTAAATGTATACGATTGCATGTGCATAGAGCAAAGTGTATGAATGTGTGCATAAAATATATGAATATAAGAGAAAAATGTATCAATGTGTGTGTTCAAATATATAAATGTGTGAGTAAAAATATATGAACGTGTGAGTGAAAATATATAAATGTGTGAGTAAAAATATATGAACGTGTGAGTGAAAATGTATAAATATGAGAGTGAAAATATATGAATGTGTGAGGGAAAATGTATGAATGTGAGAGTGAAAATATATGGATGTGTAAGGAGAATGTATGTGTGTGAGAGGGCCAGAATGAATTATGTCTTGTACGGCCCCTCATATATCAGGGAGTCCATGATCAGAGACAAATATTCCCAGAGCCCATTTCTGTTCAACCAAGCACTGCATCATGTAAAATGTACTGTTCCAGCGGGTCTATATGTCTTGCTGGAGTCGCTTGGCAGGCTGGTTGATCTTAAGTTGAATGTCTACAAGGTGGGAATAGGCCAGAGCAGAGTGTTTGAAATGTCCAACTATTCTGCGCCCGCTTGCCACTACATCAACAACACTCCTCTGTGACAAAAGGCCTTCGTGAACCGCCAGCTGGAGAGTGTGAGCAGTACAAGGTAGGCTGCATTTCTTGAAATGCATCCTGGTAGGAACTGAACCAGGGCCACCCCCCCTGAAAGTCAAAAATTTGAATAATCAGTCAAATACCCTTCAGTTTATTGGGATTTCTTTTTTTTTTTTTTTTTTTACTTTTGTCAGTCAGTGTGCATTGTACTTCCGGGGACATTTTGGTCCCTAGATGTGGCTGCAGCGTAAGCACTCTTCGCTTTCACAGTGCTCTCTGGTACAGGCAGCTATGAACCCAGGGTGAGTCCAACCTAGTCTCACTCCGAAGTCGTTGAAATTTGGCACTTGGTCAGTGACTTCCGGCATCAGACGCTGACAAAGGATGTTGTCCACTCACATTGGCATGTCGCTGTTATAGTTGAATGGTGCCCGGCAGCATCAAGGGGAAATGTGGCAGGACAAGAACGAAGTTGTTGGGAACAACAATATTAGGACTCACCAAGGGGGCACCATTGATGTAGGGAACAATTCTGGGCCTCAAGGAGGGACATTATTATTATTATTATTTGTTGTGATCTAGGCACCAGTGCTATGTTTTACACAGTGGCACCATTTGTTGGGACTTAAGCCTTAACACCGGCCTAACCTTGTAATAAATCTCCAAGCTCCAGTCTGTCCTTCACTACCTGTCAGGTGAGAGATCAGCTGAGGAAGAAAAGACGAGGAAGACGGCATCAGCTCCACGCTCCTGAAGTCCTGCACAGACCAGCTGTGTGGGATAGTTGAAACCATCTTCAACCTTAGCCTGAGGCTGGGGAGAGTACCACAGCTGTAGAAGACATCCTGCGTGGTACCTGTACCCAAGACTCTGCACCCCAAGGACTTCAGCAGCTTCAGACCAGTGGCATTAACATTGCACCTCCTGAAGACTCTGGAGTGGCTGGTCCTGTCTTGTGTCTGCCCCGCAGTAGGCCCTTCAATGGACCTGCAATTTGTCTACCAGCCTGGCATTGGGGTGGACGACGCCATCATCTTCCTCCTACATAGAGCTCTTTCTCACTTAGAGAATCCTGGAAGCTCTGTGAGAATCATGTTCTTTGACTTCTCTAGTGCTTTCAACACCATACAGGCTGCGCTTCTGAAGGACCAGGTGCAGTATGTCAGAACCCAGGACTGTGTATTGGACTTGGTTGTCGGCAGAACGGGGGCCCCACAGGGGACGGTGCTGGCACCGTTCCTCTTCAACCTCTACTTTTCATACGACACCCCCACCTGTCATCTGGAGAAGTTCTCCGACAACTCTGGCATAGTCATAGTCAGGGAATACAGAGAACTGAACCAGGTGTTTGTGGACTTGTCCCTGATCAACGCAGGGAAAACCAAAGAGCTGGTGGTGGATTTCCGCAGGTGCAGACTCCTCCCCCCAACACCCGTGAACATCCAGGGAAAGGACATTGAGATGGTGACATCTTATAAGTACCTGGGTGTTCATCTTAACAATAAATTGCACTGGACTAATCACATAACAACACTATACAGGAAAGGCCAAAGCAGACTCTACCTGCTGAGGTGGCTCAGGTCTTTTGGAGTGCAGGGGGTGCTCCTGAAGACCGACAAGATTGGACAAGCTGATCAAGAAGGCCAGCTCTGTCCTGGGATGCTCTCTAGACTCTGTGCAGGTGGTGGGAGAAAGGAGGATGACAGCCAAGGTGTCATCTCTGAGGACTAACAGCTCCCATCCCCCGCAGGAGGAGATAAAATATGGGCTGAAATATGTGCCACCAGAAACTGAATTTGAATCATTTATATTTGAAGTTGAATTTCTAAACTTGAATAATAATAATAAAGAGATTGCATGTTCTCCCCGTGACAGCATGGGATTTCTCCAGGCACTCCGGCTTCCTCCCACAGTCCAAAGACATGCAGATTGTCCGTGTGAATGGTTGCTTGTCTCTATGTGTCAGCCCTGCAATTGTCAGGTGTACTCTGTCTCTTGCCCAGTGTCAGCTTAGAAGATGAATGAATGAAATTGAATCATTTATATTTGAATTTGAATTTCTAAACTTGAATAATTGCATTGAAAAACTGAATCTAATCCGCGTATCATTTGTTCATTCCTTTTTCAATTTAAAATCAAAAAACGAAAAAAAAAAAAACGGTTTGTTTTTTCATTATTCGTTTAATAATCAAATTCAGAAATACAATAAACGGTTTGTTTTTCTTATTTTTGATTTTATGCTCACATCAAAAATAGTAAATCAAAAAATGGGCCACGATTAAAATTTATATTTTGATTTTTCATTTGATCCAACTTGTGTGACCCGGAAGTGCATTGCATTAACTGGATAAAAAAAAATCAGACACCTTATCTAGTAATTACGAGAAAAGATCTCGTAATTACACAATTAATAGCCTAATTAATTACATATGTGGAAACAGCCTGTGTCATCCTTTGTTAACAATTTCACATACAGATGTTACTCATTTCAATACCGCAGCCACAGTGAAGGAGGTGAAATAATTGAACCAGGAGTAGCTGCAATGCGCAACAACAACCAGCAGGTAGCACGTGTGAGCAGTAGAGATACAGCATCCAACTGAAACTGTTTGAGAATTAGCAGTACTGTTATATTTTCTACCGGACCTGTACAGTAAACTAACTCATTACACAGTCTTAATTTCATAAAGGACATTTATACTATAATATTTAAACCAACCATTGGTATTATGAAACATGAAATTAAACTTATAGCCTCTGAAGTATTTATTTAGACAGCTCTGATAGGGCTCAGGATTTATCAGGAGGACGCTGCTTTACTCCAGACAATTTCACCTATGAACCTGAACTGAGTGTGACCTTTTGAATGTGTAGAAGAACACAGAACATTAATTAACATTAGATCCTCATACATTAGATCCAGATAGGCCAATTAATGAAGTTAGGCTGCTGTGTCTCGTGTGTAAATGCGTACAGCGTCTCTCTCAGTGGGGAGACGCACTTATCGTTTGCATCTCTGCAGGTATTTAATAAACTCAAACATCTTTTAGGTAGGGGGTGTTTAGCACTCCCGCACCTCCAACTGAAATCATGTTCTCGCAGCTATGGGTTCAGCCGCTAATTTATGCGTTGATAGAACAGAGTGTAAGGAAGCAGTTTTCTGTAAAATGTGCAGATTTGGGTTTTCGTGAGCTGATCGGCACTGAACTAACAATGACTGTAGAATATAGGCTATTGAGCCTTCCGCCCCATGTGTGTATATGTGTGTAGCTTTGTATTTTGTATGGTGTGTTCTGTGTGTTTCTTGCTTTGTATTGTTTGTTGTTGTGCTGTTGTATGTGTAACCAGGTGGTAAAATCCAGTATTATTCTCCTTTTAGGGTTGCTATAATTCCCCTAGTTAATTTAGTGTTAGTACATGTGTTCTTTGTTGTTTTCCTTTTGGTGTAGTGTCCTTTAAAAGTAAGTAACAACAGATTGTAAGTGCACTGGCACAGGCTCACTTGTTATTGCCAACTTTGGCCACAAGGCGGCAGTAGGTGGTAATATTATTGTTACCCCGCATGTGCGCCAGAGTTGTTTTTCCTGTTTTACATGCGGACAACCCGGAAATGTGCAGAGTGGACCGTCCCATTGTGTAAAGTAGTAGGCACTACTGGAGTTTGTGTCCTGGCATTTTGAAGGCTGGTCGTCGACCACGGTGTTCTCGAGTACATGGTAGTTGACCGTGTGTGGAGTAGTGCAATCTCCGGGAAGTCCCACGTGTGTTTGGTGAAGCTTGTTGGAATCCAGTCCACTGCCGTATTTTATTTTGGGTTTTTTTTATTATTTCTTTCTTTCTATTCATTTTCATTATAAGTCAGCCACAAACGAGCTGTTTGCTCCCCTGGACTGAGAACTTGAGACACTCTGTTAAAGAATGACCTGTTGCAAATGTGGTCAGAAATAAATGTGGTGCTCAAAGAACCCTTGAAGTAAATGTGTCCTGTGTGGCATCTAATTCCACGGGCTACATATGTTTTGGTTGTGGGGGACTGCGGAGGTAAATTATCTTTGAGCTATTCTGGTGCAGTGCATCTTTTATGTTAAAAATTGTACACTGTCCCAATTCTTATGACTATATTTTATAGAAAACAATAGCCTAACCCAAAGATTACAATAAATTAAATGGTATTACAAATTAAACTCTTTTCTAAAAGTTTACAACCTACTAGAATCCCACATTCTGTGTTAAATAGGCCTACAATGTATCTTAACTATTTACAGTGAAGCTTGACTCTGCACTCCCACATCCCATTAGCCCATACATGAATGTTTACCGTTCCTATGGCAACAAGTGACAGCTGATGTTAGCGTTAGTTATCTTAGCTCAATCGTCCGACAAACAATAACCCATAAAATTACAATTCAACATATTTAAACAAAATCAACAGCAGCTACCAATAGTTACAGTCCTTACAACTTTAGCTAATGTGTTGTCACAGGTTAGATGGTCAAAATGAAAGTAATAACAGCTTGAATCCCTGAGGAATTACACTATTAATGACAGTTGCATCCACTCATATGCAGTCGAGATGTACTGCGCCTCGCCTGGAAAGTAGATGAGAGCAGGCGGCCGCAGCGGGAGGCGGTGACAGTTTCCAGCAGCCTTCAGTCTGTACAGGAAGTCACAGACACACACATATCCTGTCTGGAATGATGTAAGTGACCAGACCCATATAGGCTATCAGTTTTCAGTCTCCAGTTGTTTTAATTCTGATTTAGATTAGATTAGATTAGATTTAGATTTTATTTAGATTAATTTATTAATCTGCATCTTCGGCAGGTTGCTCAGGTTCACAGGTGTTTCGCCCCTTAACCTGTACACCTTGCCTGAGTGGGGCAGCGAAGACTGGTTAGCCTTCACCTGCAGAGGGGTTCCAACTGTGGGCTCTTTTCAACCACAGTCATCTTGAGCTGGTCTCGGCTGCCGAGGCAGTGTCCCTGGTGGCTTCCTTCAGCTGTTTGGGCTCCAGACCAACCCTCTGAAGAAAGTAGTGCACCAATTTTGCCGGGAACCCACAGCAGCCAACTTCGATGGGGAAAATGGTTGCATGCCACCCTTTAATGACCGCCTCGTCGAGCAAGTCCTGATACTTGGCTTTTTTCTACTCGTAGGATGTGGCTAGCCTCTCCTCCCAGGGCACCACGACTGTGAGGGTTTTGGTGCTCCTGGATAGCAGAAACTCCACCAGCAGGCTTCAGCCTCCGCCACTGCTTGCTGGGGCTTCCACTTTCTCCTACATTTGATGGTCTTACTCACATGTCTCACCTTCCCATCTTCAGACAAAAGGAGTGTGCTGACTGCTCTTGCCTTGGAGCAGTGGCTTTGAACTCTTCAACCACCAATGAAACTGGCAGGGAAAGCTTGGAGGTCTTGCTGTAGAGATTGACTGGGCTAAAGGATGGGGGAACTCCCAGCCATTTCCGCAAGAAGTTGCTGCACTGTCTCTCCATTGCTTCCACCTGGGACATGGAAAAGTCATACAGCAGGAAGGGCCATTGCAGCCGGGGTATGATGCCATACTGAAAGCACCAGACCTTAAACCTCCCAAGCAGTTGACTGTTCTCAATTGCCTTGAGCCAGATGTTCAGCTGGGCTTTGGTATTGGTGAGATTTGTGCTGTCCTTAAGGGAGCTGTCATTGTTCTTTCCAAGGCATCAGATCGCTTGATCTTGAATTGGGGGTACTGGGAGTTCACTCTAGATGGTGCCTGCTCCTTGCTCATTTGAGTGAAACGGAGGAGGAGAAACGGCGCATAGGGTTTCATAGGCTACTTTTTATTTTACGTTATCTGTGTGTTTGGAAACGTATTTTGTATTGATTTATTCTTGCACTAGAAACCAGCTGTTAGAGCGGCTGGCAATAATGCGTTAACATTACGGTTATTTTATGTCTATTTCACACCATGTATCACCTGCATCAACACCGCATCCATAGGGTTGCCATTGTTTTTTAGAGGAGTAAGGTAATTGGTTTAGAGGGCTGTGTGACGTCAGAAACCATAACTGGGAGTACATCGATCTGGTGCGAGTTCATGGGTGGGAAGTTACAGGTTTGACTGCTGTTCCAGTGCACTTTCACGGGTTACAGGTTGTGAAAACACGAGTTATAGGTTGCCTGGGACGCATCATTATACGGTAGGTATTTTTAACCACAGGGTAGCTATTGTATTATAACAGGGTATGTGCAACCTATATTGATCAATAATATGGACGTTTGGGGGGAATTTAGAGAGAACTTATATGGTAGGTATTTTTAATTACAGGGTACTTATTCTATTATTACAGGGTACAGGATGACAATAAAACTGAAAAATCGGAGGGAAGATGGAGGGAAGACTTCTGCAGCAAATAATAAATCAGATGTGATTTTATTTCAAAATGACCTAATTACAAACAAACAGTCAATCTACATTGGTCCTTTATATTTTCAGCTGGTAGCCTATACAACTACAGGGTACATCTGTGTGTTTACTTCAGAACAAAGGTCCAGGTGACAGTATGCTGTCATGCATATTACAAATTAAAGCAGATTTACTATGCTACATAAAACTTAAACTAAAGGGGCATTGCAAAACTCTGTAAAAGTACACCAAAGCATACATTTTTATAGCATAGCATATATATTTATTTGAAAACAAAACCATTCATACAGTCAATAAAAAAAACATTTTGTTAATAATAACAAACGAATGTAGCCTAATCTCAACATTGACCGCACCAGCCGGCGGGACTGCGGCTGCATCGCTTCCAATGTTCATTCATTCATTCAATCGCGAGTTCAATATGTGTGTATGTGCGTGCGTGCGTGAGTGCGCGCGCGTGTCTGTGTGTGTTTAGCAAAGCCACTTATAATTGGGGACACGGCGCAGCAGCAGCGCAGCAGCAGCGCAGCAGCAAAAAAACAAAACAAAAAGGCATTATAAAAAGCCAACAAATAGTGTTAATTAATTGACATGAGACATTAGAGAGATTGTCAGTCCTATTCTATAGTCTGTAATTAGGGCCCGAGCACCTAGCGGTGCGAGGACCCTATTGAAATGCAAGGATTTTTTATTATTATTATTAGGGCCAGAGCACCTAGCGGTGCGAGGACCCTATTGAAATGCAAGGATTTTTTATTATTATTATTATTATTCTTCCAAATGAATTGCCTTTTTGGGAGGCTTAACATACCCGAAAACTCATGAAACTTTGCACACATCTCAGAACTCGTGAAAAATTTGATATTTTAAGGGTCTCATCCAAAAAGTGACTCAGTAGCGCCCCCTACAAAAGTTTGAGGAAACAGCCCCTGAAGCTAGTTTAACCTACATGCGTGAAACTTGGCAGACTTACGTAATGCTTAGAGACGTACAAAAAAGCCTCTTGGAAGCATCCTCTAAACGCAACCGGAAGTCAGCCATTTTGAATTTACTGTGCAATTTTAATGCATTTTTGGCCATTTCCAGGGGTCCTAAATGAACGAACTTGTCCTAGAGATTTCATCCGATCGACTTCAAACCTTGGTCTGTCCCATCCCAAGACCTTGAAGATGAAAAGTTATCAAAAGCTTGAGTTTTCGTCAATGCGTGTGACTGTGGGATGGCGTCAAATTTAGGGGTCTTGCCACTAAACAGGAAGTAGTTCATAACTACAGGATACATGGCCCAATCTTGCCCAGACTTCACAGAATTGATAATAGTCCTGCCCTGAGCACATCTACATATCAATAATTAGAGATTAACATAGCGCCCTCTACTGGCAACGGGAAATATCATGTTTTAGACTTTAATGTATATCTCCTACAGACTAGACCAGATTGTAGTGTAATGTTTATGACTAATCAGGTAAAGGTCTCTACCATGCATAAGTTGATTAAGGTTGAATGTAATCATATAATGATCAGATAAATATTCTATCTTGCATAAGCTGACTAAGTTTAATGATTGAATTGTGTGACATATCATATAACCATGACAGTGAATTATTGTTGTAACCACACACCTGACTAAAACACAGCATATTTGTATGGGTTAAAGCACACACACATAAAACATTATGCATCACCTGAAAATGTAACAATAGACACACACACACTCAAAGGTCTGTAAGGTTTGTATAATGTGTGAGCTCAGGGGATCATATTAAAGAAAGATCCCCGGAGCTCACATGTCTTTTTAAAAATAGAGTGGTTCGAATCTATTGGAAGAAAGTTTGGTACTTTCCAGAGGCCCTGAGGTCAACCTTGGACAAAGGCCAGATTGGTTGCCACCATTAGCTCATGGCAAAGGCAGAATTGGACAAAAAAGGAAAGGTTTTCTACCAATAGAATCCGACCACGATGGGAAGGATTAAGGAAAAGAGGTGGAGATTCTGCTGAATCTCCACAAGCTTAAAAGAGAGTGTTCAGTAGCAAGTCTTCAGTCTTTCCCCGGGGTTTGACTCACGAGTTGATGTGTTATTGTTGTTGTGGCACATTAAACTCACGTTGCACCTGATTCTCCATGACTCCAGTGTATCTTTGAGTATCCTTGAGTTCCTGTCTGCTGAACCTAAAATCTTGCAGTTATCCAGTGTACAAGTATAAGTGAGGCAGGCAGAGGGACAAGCAGTTGAGAGCCAACTGGCCCTTCAGGCTCTCGGCAGTTTTTGACACCTCAAGATCCACTTCAAACTTGGTGAAAAAAGTCATAAGACGTTGATGATGCTTTATTGTGGAAACTGTGAGTTTTTGTCAAAAGGCGTGGCCACGGCCTGGCGGCGATCTTTGATGTTTCGCCGTGATGATAAACATTGCTATAACTTGACTCCACATGGGAATATCTTGCCAAAACTTCACACATATGATGACAGTCCAGCCCTGAACACATCTAAAGAGGAATTTTGAATCACCGCCATAGCGCCACCTTCTGGCAACAGAAAGCTACTTTATACATTTTTTGATGGCCCACTTCTAACAGGTTAATCAGACCCATCTCAAACTTGCTGGTCTAAGTCCTTAGACCTTGATGATACTTTGATGAACACTCAAAAGCTTCATTTCTAACGCTGTCACCGTGGCACCGCCTTGTTCGCCATCAAACACGATGTTGTTTTGAAGGGACAAGGGATGCTTGAAAACTCACCAAACGTGGCATACACATCACAGGTCACAAGTCCTGTTGTCTGATGTGATGTTGCTTTGATGCACCAAGATGGCTCAACAGCGCCCCCTACAATGTTTCAATTAAGCAGCCCCCAAAGCTGGTTTGACCTGGATGTATGAAACTTGGTAGGCACCTGTAACACTCTATTACATACAAAAAAGCCTCTTGGAGCCATGCTCCAAACCCACCAGGAAGTGCACCATTTTGAATTTACTTGTGCCACTTTTGTACATTTTTGCCCATTTCCAGGGCTTGTAAATTAACGAACTTGTCCTACAGATTGGCTCCAAATTTGGTGTATGTAAGTGTGACTATGTTGTGACCAAAAGTTATCACAGGATTTGCCCAATGTTGAATGGCGCGCCCACTGCTGAGCTTTGAGTCTTGAGGTCTCGCCATGAAAAACGAAATTGTTGTAGCTCTGGCATAAATGGTCCAATCTCCACCAAACTTCACATGATTCATATTAGTCCCGCCCTGAACACATTTTCATTACCATATTGCCTGATAATCATAGTGCCACCTAGTGTCGAAAGAAAATACTTCTTATCAGACACTTATCTCTGGATTAACTTGAAATTTCAATGCTGTGGTCCATATTTGATGTTCACAAACATGACATATCATTAGTGTCTATGCCCACTGCAGAGGGTTTAATTTTGATGTCTCGCCATGAAACAGGAAATTGTTATAAATTTGGAGTAAATGGTCCGATGTCCACCAAACTTGACTTGATTCATATTAGTCCTACCCTGAACATATTTTCATTACCATATTGCCTGATAATCATAGGTGGTGATAGTCAAAGCGCCACCTAGTAGCGAAAGGAAATACTTCTTATCAGACACTTATCTTCGGATTAACCTGAAATTTCAATGCTGTGGTCTATATTTGATGTTCACAAACATGACATATCATTAGTGTCTACGTGTGCTGCAGAGGGTTTATTTTTGATGTCTCGCCATGAAACAGGAAATTACTATAAATTTGGAGAAAATGGTCCGTTGTCCATCAAACATGACATGATTCATATTTGTCCCACCCGGAACACATTGAAATGACAATATTCCGTGATAGTCATAGCGCCACCTTGTGGTGAAAGGAAGTACTTCTTACCATACACTTATCTTTGGATTAACCTGAAATTTCAGTGCTGTGGTCTGTATTTGATGTACACAAACATGACATATAATTATTGTCTATGCGTGCTGCAGAGGGTTTAATTTTGATGTCTCGCCATGAAACAGGAAATTGCTCTAACTTTGGAGAAAAGGGTCCGATGTCCACCAAACTTCAGATGAATCATGTTAGTCCCACCCTGAACACATTTATATGACAATATACAGTGATAGTCAAAGCGCCACCTAGTAGCGAAAAGAAATACTTCTTATCAGACACTTATCTTTGGATTAACCTGAAATTTCAATGCTGTGGTCTATATTTGATGTACACAAACATGACATATCATTAGTGTCTATGTCCACTGCAGAGGTTTAATTTTGATGTCTCACCATGAAACAGGAAATTGCTATAACATTGGTGTAAATGGTCTGATCTCCATTAAACGTTAGATGAATCATATTAGTCCTGCCCTGAAAACATTTATATAACCATATTCCCTGACTCATAGTGCCACCTAGTGGTGACATAAAGTAGGTCTCATGAAACACTAATGGTGTGGTGTATATTTGATGTATAAAAACCATTTTGTATAATTAGTGCGCTCTCCAACTCCCTGTAGTGGAAAAAGGAAGTGATACAAAATGTGATGTTATTCCAGCACTGAATCAAGGATATTCCAAGTCACTCCTGTATGCGATGTCTAACTTTGACAGAAATGAACTGACGCGTCAGAAGGCGTCATGCCAGCCCCCTCAAGTTGCGTGAAGGTGCAAGGGCCCGTTCATCGCTGCTTGCAGCTTTAATTTTTTTTTTTTTTTTTTTTTTATCATAACTTCTCGGAAGTCTGCTTATGAACACACAGGCATAAACAATGAAGTTACATATGACGGTCTGTCCGTTGCGGCACTTGGAGGAGCGCTGTAATCCTGGTGGTCCTAGTGATATAGCGTTCCTTTGTTAGACAGTCAGGTTTCTTTCCTGTAGCTCATTCAAGTGTTTATTGGCCTCATCTACCAACACCTCTAATTCCATAGGGTCGAATTTCACTTTGCGCTCTCTCTCAAAACTCGCCATGCTGCAAACCATAAAACACGCAAAACCCTCATTTAAATAGGGTGTCTCCAACACCTTTGCACCTGTTGTCATTTGCGCAAGTACTTTTGGTAAATCACCCGCAAACCGCGGTTCAGCCCCACACGCAAAATTCTAGATTGCGCAGGCAAATTAGTACATGCAAATTGGGATCTTAGTAGATCCGGCCCAAAGTGTTTTCTTTTGGGATTTTCACCCCCTTCTTCCTCGTCTAAGGAAGAATGTGGAAGAAGGATGTTTTTCTATTAATTCAGAATTATTACAACATTGTATAATTTAAATCTGTACTGCAAATATTGTCATTATTTATTTGAATTTATTGTTTAATTTATTGTACAATGTATCACTGGGTGACACACCTACACACGTTATTTGTGTATGTCAAAAATGTTTTGTCATCGAACATGGGTTAAATGTATGAAATGCCATGATGACAATAAAATAAAGTATTAAAAAAAATAAATGACAGATTTGGTTAGGAAAAACAATAAAAAGCAATGTCAATAAGGCATAATATATAATAGTAATAAGGCAAAAGTACTCGTGGATGTAGTACTATGTTGTTTTTTAATTAAACTTGTGACCTATAATCTTTCACATCAACGTCATCAAAGTTGAGTGCAATTTGAATGGGTACACTAATTAATATCAAATGACAGCAGGGAGCAACAGTGTTGTCAGTCCATCCATCCATCCATCCATCCATCCATCTACACTGGCTTATCCGAGGCCGGGTTGCGGGGGCAGCAGGCCAAGCAAAGCACCCCAGACAGCCTTCTCCCCGGCAGCTCTTTCCAGCTTCTCCTGGGGGATCCCAAGGCGTTCCCAGGCCAGACGAGGACGAGATGTTTTGTATAAGGAAATAGAAGAAGCTCTCTGCTCGCCCACACTTTGGCCTGCACTGGTGAGATGAGGCAACGTACCTAACCAGTTTCCTGCGAACCAGAGAGATGTAGATGGCACTGCTGTTAACCTACTTTACAGCAAACATATGGTGGGTAATAACTTTAATATATTTACTGGCACAAAACAGTCTGGTTTGTGGCTCATGTCAAATGTAGCGTTAACTGAACAAATGAAAGGCGTTGTTGGAGTGTTAGCTCACTAATCATTTACTCGCTCCCGGACATTCACATCCAAGCTAACGCTGTGCGTCCAGCTTAAGAGCAAAGCGTTAACGTTACCCTGCAGCTTTTACAACCTGACACTTATGATTGCTCTAATAGAATTTAAAGTGTCATTACATTCAATGCAATAGAATATAATGTATGTGGGACTGTGTCTTACAAACGCAAAAACATGTTCAGGTGATTTTATTCACATAGCAACTTTCAGTAAGCTAATCTGCTAATGTTACTGTCCTGTTGTGCACTACAGCGCTGAAGTCAGCTTGCGATTCGTCGCATCTGATTCAGGATGAAAGGAAAAGTTTAGGAGAATATAAATAATGATAATTAGTGGCGGATTCTCCATTTTTGCACCACTTATACTTATTAAAGTATCAGTGTTATACATCGTAGCAAAGGTCTTAACGCTGTTAAACACAGTTTAAGAATTTTGAAACTTTTACTTTGCTTATGAAAAAAGGGTGATTTCACCGATAGCCTATTTATGAATCAAAAACCACTAAGGTTGTTATTAGACTTGTCAAATCTAGACTAAATTACTAAGGACACTTACTAAGACTCACTAAAACACAGTTTAAAATTTGTGAAACCTTTATTCTTTTGGGGAAAACTGAAAAAAGGTGATTTCACTGCTTTTTTCCAACCCAGACCACATTAAATGTATTCTTAAAGGGACATTGTGTAACATTTTCAGTTGTTTATTGGCAAAAATTGATATCTGCATTCATAAATATGTCATCACTGGTGTACTATTACCTCCACCAATAATCTGACTTATTCTCGTAAAAGGAAAATTTAGGATTTGGTTGTACATTGTGCGGGTAAGTCGTCTGTGGGGTTCCATTACGGTTCACCATCTTGAGAATACACCCACCAGCAAGGGACATACAGCACCGCCTTCGGCGTTTTCGTTGAGAGCCAGGCCAGCACTGCGTGACTGAGGAGCCGAAGGAGAGGAGCAAGAGGCGCTTCGCTACTACCCTGGCAAATTTGAAACAAAGTCCCACTTTTTGAGCATAATGCAGGATCAGGCATATGCAGCATCATAGGAGACGGAATCCTTGTCACCAAGAAAGCGCTAAAGGGAATAGAAAAGGCAGCGTGACCGGCGAATTAAAAAACGAAAGCCCACATCCAGGTAGCCTTTCCCAGGTAGAGAGAGCTGCTGAGCGAGGATGGTAATACAATCACAGGCCGGCGCTGCTGTTGACTGTTAGCCCGTGTTAGCGGCCAGTCGCTAACAGCCTCATCCCTCTCCTCGCATCACTGCACCGCCGTTAGCCGGTGTTAGCCGTTAGCCGCGATTAGCCGTTAGCCGCCGTTAGCGCTAGCCTGTGATTGTATTACCTTTCTCCTTCAGCAGCTCTCTCCACCTGGGAAAGGCAACCCCAGTGCTGACCCTTGTTTTTTTAATTCGCCGGTCACGCTGCCTTTTTGATTCCCTTTTGCACTTTCTTGGCAACGAGGATTGCGTCTCCCGTGATGCTGCATAATACATGATCCTGCATTATGCTCACAGAGTGGGACTTTGTTATGCGGCAGTAGCTGGCCACTATCAGCTGTTTCAATTTATACCCGCCCCAACAGTCCTACGTTGTAAACACAGCCAGCATGGTGAGGAGGGGGTTTGTCAACTCGCGTCGCGTGTGTCTGTGTAGGAGCCTGAATTAATACTCCATGTAGTATCAGATGACATGGTTTCATCAGCGTTATCATAGCTTTTTGGTACACAGAGGCTACAGTTGTTGCAATACGTGTTTGAAACAGTGAGGCGCTAGAGTGCGCCATCTGTTTGAATGCAATATGTGATTTCAACGTTAGATGGGAAAATTCCTACACACTGTGGCTTTAAGAGATATTGTGTGATCGTATTTCAAAAGGTAAAAATATGTCTAAGTATAATAAGTATAGTGTTATTTGATCGGGACCTGATCTAATGTGGTTGATGGAGAAATATCAGTGAAATCGCCCTTTTTCTGTTTTCATAAGCAAAATAAAGGTTTCACAATTTCGAAACTGTCTTTTAAGGCTTTTGCTATGATGCGTAACACTCTTTAATAAGTGTAAGTGGTGAAAAACTGGAGAATGAACCATTAATAACATTTCCCAGAACTTTCAACAGCTAACTTTAGTGTTGTTACTGCGCTGGCTAAACTTTCCTCATTTGAACTTATATACACTTATTATTGCTTTGCTGCTGATTAGCAGCATATCAAACATGTCCTATGCTGCATTTAGGTTTTGTCAGTAAAATAAAATAAAAAGGAAAGTCACTCATGCTTCTGGTTTCATGGCTTATTGCTAGATGACTACTGTTGTTGCAAGCTAGTTCCACACGGTAATTGGAAATTAACTGCAACTTTTCCATTATTAATGTGCTACATATTTGTAATGGTCTGTTGACAAACTAGAAATTAGGCGCTGATTTTAGTTAGCTATACAGTATTTCTTGTATAGCCTTATGTAGACCATTAATATTGTATCTATTCACATCTAGAGTGCCAGCGATGATGGGCAGAAATCCAGATATCTCAGACTATATATTATGGTTAAGAGACTGAAACTAACAGTTTTTTCTCTATAGGTTCAACGTATGGACAAGGTGCACGAGCTTCTTTCCCCTCATTTCAATCTCAACTCTGTCATCTTCATCAGGAGTGGAAAGGAAGATGAAAAACAAGGACAAAATGAAGCAATGCAAGAAAAACAAAGAAATAAAGAATTAAATGCTATCAGTTTACTTATTTTGAAATAAGAAGTATGTTAAGTAAAGGCTCTAAGTTAAGGATGTAATATTTTGGGTTTTTTTATATGATATACAATGTACAATTTACATTTAGTATTATAGCCTGCATACCCTGTACTTACCCTGTAACTAAATGTAACTATGGAGAATTATTTTCGTGCTTTAGGATACAGCCCGCATACCCTGTACTTACCCTGTAACTAAATGTAACTATGGGGAACTATTAGTGCTTTAGAATACAGCCCGCATACCCTGTATTTACCCTGTAACTAAATGTAACTATGGAGAACTATTAGCACTTTAAAATACAGCCCACATACCCTGTACTTACCCTGTAACTAAATGTTACTACGGGGGAACTATTAGTGCTTTTATAGCTGTATTTACCCTGTAACTAAGTGTAACAAGAGGAAAACTACCACTGCATACATCACTTGTTCTGTAAATACAGAGAACAATGTAACATGTTTGTTTTGATTTTACTTGCCTCAAAACATGGAAGAACAAACTGTAAATTAACTGCACAGTAAACTGTCAGTAAAGCATATCAAGCATATGTGTTGTGTTTTATCTTGCTATATTTGTATTTATTTCCTTGGATGAAAGGAGAGCGAGCACAGAGCTGGAAAAAGGTGAGCTTGCATGTTGAGGAGCCGTAATGCCGGATGAACACAATTGCCAGAGAGAAGACCTTCAACATTTTAATGACTTCAAAATTGTCAGCGTGTTTACACTAAAACACAAGTGAGTCACATCTAGGGTGGGTGAAATCTGTCTGCCGACGGTAAGCAGAGTCATGAAGAAAAGTAATGTAAAGCTGGTGAGGTGAACGATAGCTGAGACGGTCTTCAGATGCCAACAGTATCCATGACAACATACTGTCACCTGGACCTTTGTTCCGGAGTAAACGCACAGATGTGCCCTGTAGTTGTATAGGCTACCGCTGAAAATATGAAGGAACAATTGACTGTTTGTTTATAATTAGGTCATTTTGAAATAAAATCACATCTGATTTATTACTTGCTGCAGAAGTCTTCAATCTTCCCTCCAATTTTTCATTTTTATTGTCATACTGTTCCCTGTAATAATTGAATAAGTACCCTGTAATTAAAAATATCTATTGTATAAGCGCTGTCTAAATTCCCCCCCGAACTGCTTAAGTTTTTTTGACACTCTCTGAACTGAACTTTCATCATGATGTGCAGCATTCATTTGTCTTTGGCTATGTTCTTATTCTTGTTTTTTGAGTGTGGTCTGTATACATTCTGGATATTAGTTTTTCATGTTCTGGTTGGCAATGACCAGGTTTAGTCCAGTAGGAAGGGGGGGTCCCCATGGTCATGGTGGATTTCTAAATGAAACCTATATTTTTGGAATCGTGACGGTCTGTAGATAATGAATTTTGATGTTCCCATCGCGAAAAAGAGTAGTCCTCGGAATTCCGGCAGAATTTTGAATTCCGTCAATCGGAATATATGGAAAAAATTAAAAATCAATTAAATCAATCAATTAGAAATCAATTAAAATGGTTATTTTAATGATTTAAAATGTATGTCTAAGCATAATTGGCTTTTCTTTGCAAAATTTAGCAGAAAAAATATAAAAAAAAGGTATGACCTATAGGAAATCTTCCCAATTTGTCGGTATTTGGTGAGAAACATCAGCTTTTTAATAGCGATAGAAAACTGCCCAGCACTCTAAGCTTTCATTTGATTGGTTACATGTTGCTGTAACTAAAAAAATAAAGTCTGGGAGACTGTTAGAGCTATGTCTACTCCCAAATTTGTGATAGACAGGTCAAAATGAGGGATAACCATAACTCTTGAATCATACAGCATACATATATAAATGAACCAATTTCTTAACGTAATTTTTTATTTTACAAATTGATTATGGTGTTCTCTTGATGACTGAAGCAGTTTTTATGTATTTAGTCCAAATAGTATTTCACACTTTCCACACCATATTGTAATATAAAACACAATCAGTAGTCCAGGGGTCAATAGGCTAATTTTCACAAATTGGTATCACTTAAAGGGACCACACAATTTTGGTATTTTTGACTTCCTCTGTGTCTCTAGTTTACATTTTGGTATGATAGACCTGCGTATCTAGTAGATTAATAAATTTTTTGGATGATCTTTGGGTCCTCCCCAAAATTGAAAATAGTCAAAATTGAGGCTTCTTCAAAAGGGACAGTGTCTGCCTTATCACACGAATCTCAGGAAATAATTATCAGAATGTCACCAAATTTGGACTGAATGTTCACAGACAGTTGCTGCACACAATGCAGCAAAGATTTTATCAGTACCTTGCTCCTTTTAAAAAATATATACACCTAAACACACATGAATTATAGGCGGACATGGAATAAGGAATAAAAAATCCAAAAGGCATGTATATATGTGTTTGCCATTATTAATGTAAATAAGCCAATCGCCCAAAAACTGCATTTATATGTGCCAAAGAATGTCATCTTATCATAAAAGTAGGTTATTAGAGTATTCACCTCACCATCTGATGTCACCAGCCCCTGACAGGTAGCTAGTGCAGCCAGAACTTCAAACAGACGAATAGAATGGGGCCCTATTAGTCCAGGGGCTAAAGGGATCGTTTTCACAACTTGGTAGGCCCCTATCACCCATGGGGACCAAACAATTTTGGCATTTTTATCTCTCTGCAGGTCTCTAGTTTATATTTTGATTTGATAGCCCTGCCTATCTAGTAGCTTAATTACAGTTATCACTCTGTAAACAAACTTAAACCCGTGTAGGCAAAACACTACAAATAGGGTGAAAAATTAACTAATAGATATCCCCATGAAACTTGCCCAGCTGATCACTCATATTAAGACAAGTATTTTTTGTATTACAAATTTTCAGAAATATTTTATTTAAATATGCACCAATTTTGTTAATGAAGACAATCACAACGAGGGGAAATTGATTACGCAGTTACTGTGCTAACACTCTGCGTTACTGTAGCCTACAGTATGCCTACTAGCACTCAGAGCTGCCCAGTTGCTATTTGACCCATAACTAGGAAGCAAAGGGAGTGCTACAGCTTGCCTAAGGTGGACTCCCAGGCTAGCAGAGGGAAAGAGATGCCTTATTTCTCCAATGTATGCTGTCCTAAAATAGGGGGGGGGGGGGCACCTGCTGCCCTCATCCTAACTAACACTCAGAGCCACTATACTGAAATTGAATGTCAGCGGAGGACATGGAGAGACAGCAATGGCAGACTTCGAATCAGGTGGAGAAGAGACAGGAGCTGTGGCTGGTGAGTCCTTAAAACAGAGGGAGAGATGGCATAAGGCACAGAGATAATGTCAACACTAGGAACACGAATTAGAATTTAGGCCATCTAGAGCCGTTACTAAGTATAGCACTTACTCTGTCACATCATTCATCATCCACATCACTATCATTCAGCTTCGGAAAACAAGCAGGAGCATGATAGTATGGCCAATACAGCCTCTGGTGCAGGCGTACCTCGCATCCACTCAATGGCCAGATCCTCATCATGGATCTTCCATCCATGATCCTTTGGATTTGATACACTTGGATTGTACTCCAGACTCCTCCGCCAGATAGCAGGCTGATATTTTGCTCGCAAGGCATGCATGTAGAGACAATCTTCACAAGGTGGAAGCTGACTGGAGTCTATGTCTCCACGCCTTGCACAAAATAGCTGGTAGTAAAGCGTGTTAACTGTAATTGTGTTTGTGGAAGGCAGGTACATCTGACATCACACATGGCTTTCTCAGCCCAAACAGCACTGCCACCTTCAACCAATCCCAGGCTCTGTACATGCGAGCTCCAGGTAGAGACAGTGCTGATACTACCTTTCCTAGCACATTCACCATACTCTATTTCACACATTGCATAGCATAACTCCAATATAAGCTAAAGCTAAAGGAGATAGAGAAGATAAACTCACAGAATCAGCAAACACACTCACCTTGCAGCATGGTCTCAAACAAAAGGGATTCAAATAGGCCACTCCCACCCTTAAATAACCTTCCTCTTCCTCAAAACTGAGAGGACTGATTGGTGGATCTCTCCACCTGATCTCAAGGAGTCCTGTACCCTGCTTAGTACTTCCCCCTGCTGACCCCCAACTGACATTATCCCTCCTCATCCAAATCCACTGACTAGCTCTGGCTGCTTCATCTGAAATTTCCTTCACTGTCCTCCTCAAACTCTGTCCCCGCACTCCGAGTTCCCCCAGGAGCAAGACAGCTGATCTTGCTCTGAATCCCCTACACCCCAATTCCACTGGACAAATCCTAGTCTTCCATCCTCGCTGTTCAGCTTCTGCTCCTAAGTCTGCATACCTACGCTTTTTTCTTTCATAGGCTTCTTCCACTGAGTCTTCCCAAGGAAATGTCAGCTCAGTGAAATAAACTATCCGACTCACTGACCACAACACCAGGCCTCTGCTTGGTACAAACTATTTTCTGGGGAACAACAAGCTTTCCCCCTAAATCTACTTGCATTTCCCAATCACAACCACCTTCTAGGCGGTCACACCCCTGCCTCCTTACTAACTTATCGCGTCTGTATTTCTCTCCCTCACGGACAAACTGAATTGCTAAACTCCTATCTTTAAAACCCTCTGAATTTCCCTTTTTCGTTTCCCTTTGATTCCTGCAGCTAAACTTTTCAATACCTGGTTATGTCACTATGTTTATCGTACTCATGACAAGCTAACATTACAGCCTGACAAAATATGCTTTAAGCCTGCAGTACCTGAACACATTGGGCATGATGGGTCCCCATTTACCCACAGTTTTGGGGGGTTGGTAACACATCGTATGTAGCCCCTACCAGGAATCTAATATGATTCTCCTCTATACTCCACAGGTCCCTCCAACTAAGCTTTGCCAATTCAGCCACTGTCCCTGTTTAGCCTGGGCCACTACCTTTGCACCCCTTACTATCTCCTCCTGTCTACGTATCTGTTCCACAACCAGCTTTCTTTTATCTTTGAGACCTGCTTTATTCCATCACGGTTTGCCTGGGCCAAGCCCCAGGCCTCCCCGGCCAAACTGAACATTACCTACAATCTCTGCATGCCTAAGAGCTGCCTCTGCCTCCTGAACTGCCGTTCTTGGGTTCCACTTCCTCCCCTTGGTTGGATTTGGAACCACACCTGACTACCATGTCCTTACTCCCAGATAACAAGAGCTCTGTCCTGACCTTGGTACATTTAAATTCCTCTGTTAAACTACATACTGGCAGCTGAAGTGTCCCTTTTCCATACAATGCAACACTACTTAGGCACCTAGGAGCGCCCAACCACTTCCTAATATAGGAGCTAACTGACCTTTCAGTTCTCTCCACAACGGATATTGGAATTTCATAAATTGACAATGGCCACATTAACCTAGGATATAGCCCAAATTGTAAACACCACAACGTCAACTTTCCTGGAAGTTCTGATTTATTTATTCTATCCAATCCTTCAGCCACATCTTTTCTAAATTTCACCACTTGTTCTTCATCATTCAACTCTACATTGTATCACCTACCTAAGCTCTTTACTGACTTTTCCCTAATTGTTGGGATTTCCTCATCATCTATGACAAACTTCCTGTCACTTAACTTTCCTCTACATATCGAGATGCCTCTAGACTTATTAGGCTTGATCTTCATGCTGGCCCACTTGAGGTTCTTATTTACCTTCTCTAGTAGCCTCTTTGTACATGGCATTGTTGTGGTCACCAGTGTCACGTCATCCATGTAAGCCCTAAATGGTGGAAGATGCAACCCGTTCTGCCGTCTCGCTCCACCTACCACCCACTTTGAAGCCCCGATGATTACTTCCATCGCCATAGTAAATGCTAATGGAGAAATTGTACACCCTGCCATGATGCCTATTTCTTGCCTCTGCCAACCTGTTGTGAAACCTGCCGTACTTGGACACAACCTAATATCCTGAAAATAAGCTTTCACTAAGTTAACAACTACCTGTGGCACTTTGAAGTAGTCAAACACGCTCCAAATGAGGCTATGTGGTACTGAACCAAACGCATTTGCAAGATCTAAAAATATTACATGCAGGTCCCTTTTTTTAATCTTCGCTGCCTGAATCTGGTGCCAGATCATGTTAGTATGCTACTGCTGCCTCAGCAGGTGGGCCCCCCCTATTTTAGGACGGCATACAATGGAGAAATAAGGCATCTCTTTCCCTCTGCTAGCCTGGGAGTCCACCTTAGGCAAGCTGTAGCACTCCCTTTGCTTCCTAGTTATGGGTCAAATAGCAACTGGGCAGCTCTGAGTGCTAGTAGGCATACTGTAGGCTACAGTAACGCAGAGTGTTAGCACAGTAACTGCGTAATCAATTTCCCCTCGTTGTGATTGTCTTCATTAACAAAATTGGTGCATATTTAAATAAAATATTTCTGAAAATTTGTAATACAAAAAATACTTGTCTTAATATGAGTGATCAGCTGGGCAAGTTTCATGGGGATATCTATTAGTTAATTTTTCACCCTATTTGTAGTGTTTTGCCTACACGGGTTTAAGTTTGTTTACAGAGTGATAACTGTAATTAAGCTACTAGATAGGCAGGGCTATCAAATCAAAATATAAACTAGAGACCTGCAGAGAGATAAAAATGCCAAAATTGTTTGGTCCCCATGGGTGATAGGGGCCTACCAAGTTGTGAAAACGATCCCTTTAGCTCCTGGACTAATAGGGCCCCATTCTATTCGTCTGTTTGAAGTTCTGGCTGCACTAGCTACCTGTCAGGGGCTGGTGACATCAGATGGTGAGGTGAATAATCTAATAACCTACTTTTATGATAAGATGACATTCTTTGGCACATATAAATGCAGTTTTTGGGCGATTGGCTTATTTACATTAATAATGGCAAACACATATATACATGTCTTTTGGATTTTTTATTCCTTATTCCATGTCCGCCTATAATTCATGTGTGTTTAGGTGTATATATTTTTTTAAAAGGAGCAAGGTACTGATAAAATCTTTGCTGCATTGTGTGCAGCAACTGTCTGTGAACATTCAGTCCAAATTTGGTGACATTCTGATAATTATTTCCTGAGATTCGTGTGATAAGGCAGACACTGTCCCTTTTGAAGAAGCCTCAATTTTGACTATTTTCAATTTTGGGGAGGACCCAAAGATCATCCAAAAAATTTATTAATCTACTAGATACGCAGGTCTATCATACCAAAATGTAAACTAGAGACACAGAGGAAGTCAAAAATACCAAAATTGTGTGGTCCCTTTAAGTGATACCAATTTGTGAAAATTAGCCTATTGACCCCTTGGACTACTGATTGTGTTTTATATTACAATATGGTGTGGAAAGTGTGAAATACTATTTGGACTAAATACATAAAAACTGCTTCAGTCATCAAGAGAACACCATAATCAATTTGTAAAATAAAAAATTACGTTAAGAAATTGGTTCATTTATATATGTATGCTGTATGATTCAAGAGTTATGGTTATCCCTCATTTTGACCTGTCTATCACAAATTTGGGAGTAGACATAGCTCTAACAGTCTCCCAGACTTTATTTTTTTAGTTACAGCAACATGTAACCAATCAAATGAAAGCTTAGAGTGCTGGGCAGTTTTCTATCGCTATTAAAAAGCTGATGTTTCTCACCAAATACCGACAAATTGGGAAGATTTCCTATAGGTCATACCTTTTTTTTATATTTTTTCTGCTAAATTTTGCAAAGAAAAGCCAATTATGCTTAGACATACATTTTAAATCATTAAAATAACCATTTTAATTGATTTCCCATGCTTAATTTATGCAAAAAAGATGGTTTATTTGTCTCTGTACAATATATGGTTCAAAAGTTGTGGATACATTTGATTTTTAATTTTTTCCATATATTCCGATTGACGGAATTCGAAATTCTGCCAGAATTCCGAGGACTACCCTTTTTCGCGATGGGAACATCAAAATTCATTATCTACAGACCGTCACGATTCCAAAAATATAGGTTTCATTTAGAAATCCACCGTGACCATGGGGACCCCCCCTTCCTACTAGACTAGTTACCAGCCTAGAAAGTTGCATGTTTAATCTTTTCAGCCCCAACTCTCTGTAAAACGGTGCAACTGAGAAAGTGTGTTTTTATTTTTACCTTAAAACTTCAGTTAATATCCGGGCTATTTGCTTAAATCACTGAAATCAACAGGCCTATATTTGGGACAGGCCTTTAATTCCTTTCACACAAAACTGTGAAATTATTTATTTAAACCAGCATGAATATTACTTGTTTAAAAATTAGGCGTCAGTCACTTTATCCTGTTAAAACAAAACCTGGATTCATTTTTATAAAAAAATCTTTTGATTCTTTTGGTATGGGGGCCCTTACGGAGTAAAGGAATATGAATAACTTACAGGGTAATCAAGGAATGGACACATAATTCAAGGTAACCAACAACCTGGTTTTATACATCCAAAGAACTACATAAAAAATATAAAATATAAAAAAAAGAAGCTTGGCAAGCAGACCAGGCGTTTAATTGAGACAGGTGTTTATTTGTCAAAATGTGTAACTGGGCTAGTACAAGGCACTGAGTGTTTAACTGGGATTAGGCTTTTTAATGAAAGTTTTATGGTACATATTTTATTAAAAAAGATATTGCTTTCAGCAATATGTATGATGAAGATGTAGGAAGACTTTGGCTTTGTGACCAGGGTTTAAAATCTTTCTCACTAAGTCAGGCACTGCATGTCATCAGTTCAATCAGGAGAGACATGTTTAGGTAAGGAAAGAAAATATTTGATTACAAATGCACATGAGAATGGAATGTGAAAATGTGAAAAGTCTTTGGCGATTAGACCCCTTCGAGATGGTGAGCTATAAGGAGGGAGATGGATCCCTAGCCAATTAGGGAACCCCCCAAAATGGTGTGAGGAGTGAGAAGGACGACACACCGCATGATGTGAGGCAATCCTTACCTTACCAAGAGGCAACAGGCTTCTAACAAAACAAGCAGATAAAGATTAGTAGGGAATGCATTGCAGAAGAAGCATGAACAAACTGAAACGAGGAGGCAGTGAATGTGAAAGGACAGATTTGAAGGCCTACATGACTCCTGAATGGGGTAATTTAACCTTGATGAGAACATTTGGTCAGGATGAGACTGGGAAAACAAATGGGGAGCTGCTATCTAGAAAACAGGGGATGTGAGACGAGCATGGAAAGGAAGTGGCAGAGGGAGGCTTGGATAGATCTAACCACCGAGATGAAGCTAGGGTGAAATGGCAGTGGCAGGGGATGAGGTCATATGGCAGAGGGAGGCTTGGATAGATCTAACCACCAAGATGAAGCTAGGGTGAAATGGCAGTGGCAGGGGATGAGGTCATATGGCAGAGGGAAGGCTGGGATGGCATGACAACAAATGGGGAGCTGCTATCTAGAAAACAGGGGATGTGAGATGAGCATGAAAGGGAAGTGGCAGAGGGAGGCTTTGATAGAGCTAACCACTGAGATGAAGCTAGGGTGAAATGGCAGTGGCAGGGGATGAGGTCATATGGCAGAGGGAAAGCTGGGATGGCATGATTCTGGAGGCCATGGTGTCTGTATGTTGAAAGAAATAAAAGGTCAACTAGGACCAACAGAAATGAAAGATCATAGACCAAACGTAAATTAAGGTCAGAAGACCAAACTTAGGATAATGCAAACAAAAGGCAAAGGTGGGGCAACCACCAGTCCCTCTGACCAAAGAAAATTAAGTGTTGCAGGGGAAGCATTCTGAGGCGGTCCGATGACCTTGGTGTGGTGCAAGAGATCACAGACCATGGGGGCATTGCATGAGGTCCCGAAGACCAGGGGTGTTGGAGCATACAGCATGGGGTCCACAGATCATGATGGGGCATTTGCATGAGGTCCGAAGACCGAGGGTGTTAGGACGTACAGCATAAGGTCTTATGGGCCATGATGGGGCATTTGCATGAGGTCCTGAAGACCGAGGGAGGCAGAGCATAAAGCATGAGATCCCACAGACCATGGTGGGGCATTGGCATGAGGTCCCAAAGACCAGGGGTGTAAGAGCATGCAGCATGAGGTCCCACAGAACATGGTAGAGCATCCATGAGGTCCGAAGACCAAGGTTGTTAGTGCATGCAGTATGAGGTCCCACAAACCGTGATTGTGCATTTGCTTGAGGTCCTGAAGACCACGTAAATGAGACGGACGAGGTAAAGGAAAAGAACCAATAAAATTGCAATAAATCAAGGCCAATTTGAATAAAAGAATACAGCAGAATATGTCCCAGGACCAGCAGATAGAGAATTGGGAGATAGAATTTGTGATTATATAACCAAAATGGAATATTCATGGGTGATGCATTATTGAGGATTATAAAATGATAGATGGGCAGTACCGGATGAGCAGGTGTTCGTACATGCAGCATGTAGTTGGAGGGCCACGATGACTGGCAAATGGCATGAGAACGCGTAGAGCATGGGTATTGAGGGAACGCGGGATAAATGACAGTCATCCTAACCGAACTGAGGCAGATGGAATTGGAAACATGAACGAGTGCAAGGAACATAGGAATGCACAACAAGCGAATTTCAGGTCAGCAATGATGCAATAGCAATAGCAATAAGATAACCAAACAGAAATGGCATATGGCTGATGCATGACTGTCGCTCCATCGAATGTAAAGGTAGGCAATAGGACAAACCATAACTGGGATTTGATTGAAGGTAACCGAAGAGGAAACTACGAAAGACCACCACCAGCTACTTGCATGAGTTAGTGAGAAATTTGATTTATGAATTGGTGCTAGAATGGAGCCATACCTAGTTCCCCCCAAAACCAGTGGGTACTTGCGGGATTGAGGAATGTTCCGGGCCCGATTCATGGATGAAATCGTGAATGGTGAATCTGAGATGACTATTATTGTGAAGGGCAGCTTGAAATAAGTTAGACCATTTACGACTGGGAACTGTGATTACCAGAACTGATCAGTGTGCATAAACTGAACTGCACACAGACTGGAAACATGACAATTAAAAAATGGCACAAGGGCTGAGAAAACACCTGGAGCGCCGCCAGGAAGGAGTTGCTTGCGAGGACCTCTTAATAGAATAGAATAGAGCGAACAAGATGATTGAGCCCCAGCCTTCATAACCGCAGTGTGTGTCAGAATGGTGGTTCAAAACATTGTCTACTAGGTGAAGTAAATCTCACTAAATCAAAGTCCTGCAGAAGCAGACTTACTGACCCTTTCTTAATGTGCATGTTAATCAACCATGGTGGAGGGATGATGATGATAATAACAATAACAACAACCATGATAATGACAATAACAATAACAATAATAATAATGATAATAATAATATGATGCCCAAGGACGCCTACAGAGCATGGAAGAAAAGATCAGTAATACATCATCCACCATACTTATCCTTTGAGTATTTTTTTTTTTTTATTGCCACCTGATGAAACAGCTGTTGTGAGAGCACGTGCATACTGTAGACACGCATGAGAACTACGCTGTGCTCCTGAAAGACAGGCAATGCGAATAAATATGCGTGCTGCAATGAGGCGATTTTAATTGATTGTGCTATAAGTATATTCTAGGTCACCTGAAAAACCTGCACAACCCCACTGGAGAATCGCTTAAAGGCTCATGATTGAGATGATACAGGAGGTGTGGTAAGATGGCGGCATGATGCGCATGCTGAGGTGTCAAAAAGGTGGGAGCCTGAAGGGCAAAGAAATTGCAATGATTTATGTGACATTTTTTCAGTTACTTATCAAGCTATCAGCGATTTTCTTGAGAAACTGCTAATAGAAGAGTGAATCAATACGTGTTTGTCTACCTATACATACAGACCTATTAAAAACTGAAACTGAAAAGCATGTTGAAAAGTGAAGATACTTATTTGATTTATATTTATTATTTTATTTATTTTCCAGTATTGTCATTTTCTCCTTCTTTATTGCCACCTAACAATGGATGTATTTTCTCACATTAAATGCATAAGTGCAATACATTGTTTGTGATATAGTCCTCTGGAGTGACCATTGCTGTTCATTCGCTCCCTCAGCCCTCTGAGGGTTGATCTCACCAAGCTCAGTTTTTCTGACAATTGGAACAACACTGATGATGTCGGTGGGGATTCCATAGGAAGTCAACAAGGGCATGTTAAACAACAACTGAAAACAGCAGATATCATTAGTCATACTTCTACTGTTATTATAGGCTACACATATGATTATTGTCATACATGTATACTATAAGATATTAATATATTATTATTAATTATAATATTATTACTTTCATTAATTTTGTTGTAAGCTATTGTCATTATCATCTGTCCTGCATCTCTCTCTGTCTGTCTCTCTTTCTGTCTCATTGTGTCATAAGGATTACTGTTAATTTATTATGTTGATCTGTTCTGTATGACATCTATTGCACGTCTGTCCGTCCTGGAAGAGGGATCCCTCTCTTGCTCTTCCTGAGGTTTCTACCGTTTTTTTCCCCATTAAAGTTTTTTTTGGGGGGAGTTTTTCCTTTTCCGCTGTGAGGGTCCAAAGGACAGAGGGATGTCGTATGCTGTAAAGCCCTGTGAGGCAAATTGTGATTTGTGATATTGGGCTTTATAAATAAAATTGATTGATTGATTGATTGATTCTGACTTGTCAAAGCAGGAAAAGCACAGGTGTCACTAATAATAATAATGATGGCCACCTTCAGTCCTAGTAAACATGAACAATACCAGGGCCCTGCATTGAAGCAACTAAATGGAATTAAGCCATCAATCATTTGATTCTTTACACCTGTACTTTTTCTACTGTGACCAGTCAAAATGTCTTCTGTAACATTTACCCTTAGTACAGTTTTACCATAATGTGTCAATAAAACACAAGTTCAATGGACTGCACCTTTCCTCAAAGCTTGTTATATTATTTACTGAGCTATGTGGACCCAGACAATGATTTATGACAGCCCTGCGAATCTCATTGTAGCATGGAGAGGAGCCTAAGTGGCCACTGACAGACCTGAGACCAACAGATACCCCTAACAGCTCAGGTGCAGTCCAGCATTAATCAGTCTTGACACGAAACTGTGGACTTTAACTTTTATCAGTATCTTAACTCACTTTTTTGCAGTGAATATCACAGCAGTAGCCTGGCTGTGGACTCTTTGACCTGTAGTTTAATGGTAATGTGAGATGGTGGTGTGTACTGGCAGAAAGACATGGGATATTGAAAAGTAAGGGTAACAAACATGATAACACCCCATCCCCAGTGGGAATTACACCCTTGGGTTACACACACAAACACAAGTGGCTTATCTACCCAGTTTCAGTTCTCTGTGCATAAATGAAAGAGGTAAAGGTGACACTTGTTATTGATTCTGTCTAATACAGTATCTCACAAAGGCAGCAGGAGGTGTGTTCTGCCCTTCATGCAGGACTGCAACTTTGCATTGTCAAAAAAACAAAAAAACAAACAACACAAAGTTTATCTGAATCTTAAAGTCAAAATGTTTGCCTGTCACTCAGTGCCGGTTCTAGCACATTTGGTGCCCTAGGCCCTAGTTTCTCACCAAAATTTACATTTTACAAGATTACATTAAACACATCATGAGACCTTCATAATTTACCTTCGCCCAATATTTTACTGAATAAAGCTTGAATGCTTCATAATGTAAATCAGTGCAACCTCCATGAGCTCTCTGTTGCAGCCAACAGCTGCTTAGAAGTAAAAATAACTAGTTCTCCTCCTGCCAATTTCAACATGTTCTTTCTATCCACATACACCCCTCTCAGTAGTGTATTGGTAGTTGAGTGGGCACCAGAGAGCTTTTGACATGATAACGATACAGCGTGTTTCAGGCTTCATTTGATGTCAGATAACTTGCCTGTCTCCCCCAGAGAGCAGGTAAAGTGTAACGAGCTGGAGAGGGGGGCCGAGAGGGCAGCAGGAACCCAGAAAAAAAGGGCTCTTTGTTACTTGGTAGGCTTTGCAATTTAGTTATGTTGTTGTGGCCTTAAATAGTATTTCAAAATAATAGAAGTAATAGTATTAGTAAATAATAGTAAAAGATAAACATTTTGAATTTTTTTTCTTTCCCCATTTGTGCTGCCCTTTATGGATGACTGCGGCCTTAGCATTTGCCTATACTGCCTATGCCACGGGCTGGCACTGCTGTCACTTTAAATTCAAATGAGTTTTAACCAAAGGATTCATCTCCTCAACAGCAGTGAGCATATCAGAAAGATGCATTCATGGCACTCTACATTCCAGCTGCTGTAACTTACCCTAAACGGTCAAGCATCAGGATGAGAGATGATGATATTTACAAGAGGCTCTTGTGATGCAGCAGGGCTGATTGAATCCCATATTGAAGCCCATAACTGTCATTTACCTCTGTTTAATCCAGCTCAGTATTAAAGTGTCTCCTTTAACGTGTAGGCTAATTTAACAATGACCTGTTCTGCGTAATGGCTGAGTAAATGTGTGTAGAGGGGAAAATCAAGTCTCTATGATTATACTAGACTATCAAGATAAGAGTAGAGGAAACACTTGTATACCCTATGTAGGCTAACTGCACACAATCTGTTAGCAGTGATGACAAATAACTGTAAACAGGCTGCTGCTGTAGAAGAAGAAATCTGATGCCAGAAATATCAATTCCATGTGTTCTAATTACACGCAGAAGTGACCGAATGGCTGGTGGTCAATCAGTCAGATCTAACACAATGAACTGTAGAGGTTAAGGTGGGTCACTGGTATGCCACGTTGAGCCACCCTCTCCTCCCTCACAGTATCTCACCCATTTATTTCATAATCTCTTCTCTAGTTTCAAGTCCTAGCAAACCCACTGCAGCCTGATGAGTCTCTTCATCTTTCACAAGATCAGTCTTCATTTTCAGCTCCCTTCAGTTTTGTCCCCTTCACATTGTCCAATCCAACTCCAAAGTAGAACAGTAGTAAAACACCCTTTAAAAGCCAGGTGCGCCCACAATGAACTTTGAACTTTGTAAATAATCAATGAAATTATACTGCTCCTATTGTATAAAGGTGCACAGCATCTCTCTTAATAGGGACACACTTATAGTTTCTGTAGTGATCACTGCAAGTATTGAACTCTCATTAATAAGCGATAATATGGTAACAAAATACAGTGAAGTACACTGATGAAGGCTAGTTTTAAATAAATTAAATTTACTTAAAGTATTTTGGTGTTTTGGTCAAATGAAAATGGCAACAGATAGGCCTATTTATTTTTTAATCCTCCCACTGTGCGTGTGTGTGCATGTGTGTGGAAGTTTGAAAAATGTATCTTATTTGTACATTCTTTTCACATCATGCAGTACTGCGAATTGAATTAAAAGTAAATATATTCAGTGGACAGAAAACATAAATGCAACAGTGGGCTAAAACAAAACTAGAATTACTGATCATCTGTTGTATGCTCCGCACACTAGTAAAGTTTTTCTTTCTTTGCCAGTTCAGTTTTATTATTAATGCCCCAAAGGGCAAATTAGCTTGCAGCGGCATAGAGGCTCAAAAAACTCATAAAAACATGGTAAGACAGTACATATCTAAAAATATCTAAAAAATAATTATAAATATGATATGAGTTCTGGGCGCAGTGACCAGTAAAATGTAGTGACAGTAAAGCACTATTCGGACGGGATTAGTTTTACATGGGCACATGGGGTAATGTCACTTTACCACAGGACATCAGTACTATTAATGGCCGATTCGCACGGGGTAAGAAATATCAGTAAAACTACCACAAGTGGGAGGGGTAAAGTCATTCACGCACCGCCGTCTCCTCCTGCCGTCATGTGCGTATGATAGGACTGTCAAAAGCACCATGAAATTGAGTTCGAATATTTTCGAATTAATAGAGTTATATAAATATTAAAATTTATTACTTTTATTTTGTTTTGTTTTGTTTTGTTTTTTAAAAAACCCCACAAAAAATAAGATGCTTATTCCTAACGCGATATGGACGGGACACTCGGATGAAAACAGCCGTTCTAACCTCACTGAAGTGCCAGGTATGATCAACTTCTGCCTCGCTATCTGAGCAATGTTTGGATACTTCATTTGGATACAGTGCGTAGTTTTCCACCACAAGAGTGGATCCGGCTTGCAGTGGTGTCTCATTCTGGTAACGTTTCATCTCTTCTTCAAAAAGGGTGGGCAGGGAGGCAGAAGGTGCAACACTCTCCATGTATGTCTCCCTGAACAGGTCACACATCGCAAACAGCGCAGTGGGTGTATGGCGGGTGGATAATGCCAATGCAAAGATTACCAGGAAAAGGAGAAGGAGCAACCTCCCCTTCGTCACCACCTGACCGTGTGGATTTTTGAATGGGAGTGAATGGGACAGCAGATGAGAGACCAGCGGCGACCTCACGGCGAGTGGATTGAAAGAACGTGTATTGACGGCGACGTGACAACGGCGTATGTTAGAATTACTAACAAAATGTACGTCTGAAACACACGTTGTCACTAAGTACGTTGTCACCAAAGTATGTCGTCACCAAAGCACGTCATCACTAAAGTACGTCCCCTTGTCTGAAGTTAATTACAAATAAGCCCTATACACTCAGAAATTTTCAACCAATAATCTGTCACAACAATTATAATTACAATTCTCATGGGATTACGAGGTCTGTCACCAAGAAATCTATTTATTTTTTTATTGTTACTTCGATTGTTCTCTCTTTTGTTTAACTGTTGTTATGCTGTCATGTATGTGTAACTCTATTGTACGGAAACATGAGCTGGAATGACTGAATTGTTTGTTGTTGTTCCAACTTTCAATAAAGTTGGAAGAGAAAAAAAAAAGTACGTAGATGCCCTTGTATGCCATCGTCAGTGTGACTTTCCCCAACTTAATTGAGTGAATTCAAGTCTTTCAATAGCTTACATGTTTTATATGTTAACATGTCTTTATTTTCGTGTATATTGGGAACTACATAGTACAGTGCATGGCCTGTACTATGCTCATCCTTTGGATTCACTTTTTGTTTTTCTTTTGAGCAGTTGCAGCATTGAAATTGCGTTGAATAGACTAGGCCTAAGCTGTATAAAAAGAACAAGAAGCCAGCAACACTCCTTCTGATATCTTTGATGCCTCACTGGTACAGGCTACTCACACAAACCGGTTTCGACGGTCAGTCTTCGACAGTGTGTCTAAGCTGTGCCCTGCTTTCAAAAAAATTGCAAAATTTAAAAGTCCATGTCCAAATTTAACGTTTCCGTGGGAACTTCTATTGCGGATCTTATCCACTAGATGGTGCCATTGTTCAATGATTGTTGTAGTTACAGTGTTGGGTGTTGGAAGAAGTAGGCTACTTGGATCAAAAGTATCAATACCACAATGCAAAAATACTTAATACTTAATATATATATATATATATACATATATATATATATATATATAAGAATTTTTTTTAAGATGACCAAGGGTACTTGCACACCTCCATTTTTAGAAAGAAAACTACTCATTAAGAATATCCCTTATGGACAAATGCAAAGATTAAGACGTATATGTGATTCTGATCAGGATTTTTTAAATCAGTCCATGGGCATGCAGCAGCTTCTTACTCAGGCTCATAATAGAGCTTTATCACTGGAGAGGAGGGATTTGCTCAGCCCTAAACCTAAACAGGAACAAGTTCAGAAACCCTATTTTGTCACTTGCTACAGCAAAGAAGCTGTCCAGATCAAACACATTATAAAAGTGTCGCCTGGTGACATTGCATTAATTGTTGTTATTGTTATTGATTAAGTGTTTACTGTTATTATTGATATTGTTTACTGTTATTATTGTTTACTGTTAAGGTTGTTCTTAATAAATTTGTTTACTGTCATAATTACTAATAGTCTGTTCAACACCAGACCTCATCTCAATTTAGATTGAGATTTGACTTGCACAGCGAATAAATTTGCGCAAGGCAGCATGGGTATACCTAGGCTAAATTATTAAGTGATTTTTTTTTTTTTTAAATATAAAAACATCATATTAACCAGCACATCTCAAAATGAATACGTACTTTAGATTCAACACACATACAATTTGGCCAGAAATATATTTTTTTTGTTGTTACTTTGCATTTCATGTGTTAAGTTCTTTGTGGCAAATCAAATAGCTGGAAAATTGAAAATTCTGTGAGTAGCCTATTTATTGCACTTAAGTAAGCAATCTGCACCCTTGTGGCCTATATGTTATTATATTAAGACATTAACTTACACACAAACTGTCCGCAAAGTTCAATAAACGAGACTCAATTTTTCCTCCTTAACTTTATTGCTGAAATTAAAATACAAACAATGCAACACACTCTGGGTCGGGGGGGAGGTCCTTCCTCAGGTGGAGGAGTTTAAGTATCTCAGGATCTTGTTCACGAGTGAGGGTAGGATGGAGCGGGAGATTGACAGGCGGATTGGGGCGGCGTCAGCAGTGATGCAGGCGCTTAACCGGTCCGTTGTGGTGAACAGGGAGCTTAGCCAAAAAGCGAAGCTCTCGATTTACCGGTCGATCTACGTTCCAGTCCTCACCTATGGTCACGAGCTCTGGGTAGTGACCGAAAGAATGCGATCGCGAGTGCAAGCGGCCGAAATGAGTTTCCTCCGCAGGGTGGCTGGGCTCAGCCTTAGAGATAGGGTGAGGAGCTCGGACATCCAGGAGGGACTCGGAGTAGAGTCGCTGCTCCTCCACATCAAGAGGAGCCAGTTGAGGTGGTTTGGGCATCTAGTAAGGATACCACCCGGACGCCTCCCTTGGGAGGTGTTTCGGGCGTGTCCAACCGGGAGGAGACCTCAGGGCCGCCCCAGGACACGCTGGAGGGACTACATCACCAGTGGCGGTTGCTGGTCTTTCAAACAGGGGAAGCTCACTTTAAGTTTATATCATAAAAGTGTCATATTGTAGCGAGGCAGTAACTTATAAAAGGAGCATTTTTTCAGCTGTTGAAAAGAACTGTTATTTTTCCCCATCTTGCACCAAATCAATCTGAGGTGTTGATCTGCCCTGCTGTTTGGCTTCGCCAAAATCCAGTCGACAACATAATAATTGTCTGCTATTATGTGCAGGTTGCTAGCTCGCTTGCTAGCTGGGGCTGCTGCGCGAGGCTACTGTGACCACCTGTGAGTATTTTGGGACGGTGGAGGGATCATAGCAGCACCCGCTGCTCGTTGGGGACAGTAACTGCAGAGTGACAGAAGTCAGAGTCTCCAAACACGAGTACAGTCTCCAATAACACCAGAAAATGATGCTAGATTTGTCGCTAGTTGTTTTTAACAAAGAAAAAGTCACTAAGAGGATTGAAAAAGTCTCCACACCAACTCGGAACTACGGAATGAAACTTGAAAATCACTCCGGTGGTGTCCGGTGTGTCATTTCGCTGTCAATCAAAAAGGGATTCAGCCTCAGACAGATCATCCAATCATCATGCAGAAGCCCAGAGTCCAGGCCGGCCGAGGCCCGCCCACTGCCCCACAGACCCCCAGAGACGCTGAGCGTCCGATGGGCGTGACAAAGCCGAGCATTTATCCAATGACTGTCTAGTTTCACTGCAGTGGAACAACCCACTCTGTGCTTCCCCATTGAAGTCTTTGGACGCTGAGCTTACACTGTTTAATGCTACGGGAATGAATGAGAAGAAAGTCGCGTTAGTGAACTGTGACAAGTAGCTGATTCTGAACAAAAGTTGAATGCGTTCTAGCGCATATTTAGTCAATGAATGTAAACACAACAGTACATATTTGACCACTTATTTTTTTGACATTTTAAGGGAAGCTGAGCTTCCCTTGCAGTCTTAGAGCAATCGCCACTGTACATCACCCGGCTGGCCTGGGAACGCCTTGGGGTGCCCGCGGAAGAGCTGACGGAAGTGGCTGGGGAGAGGACTGTCTGGGCTTCTTTGCTGAGGCTGCTGCCCCCGCGACCCGGAGTCGCAGGGGCGAGACCGCAGTACATTAGAAATGTTAAAACCATAAATGAAATTTGACACTGTCTTGATCGTGACAGAATCAAAAGCAAACATTTTGGAGGTAGGTGCAAAGTCCTCCATAACATTTAATGTGAAGGTAAAAACAAAAATATTGCTGTTATTGCAACTGTGGAAGATTGTTATGTAAAAAATCATGTTTGAATGCCCATGTAAACAGAACAGATTTATGGACACCAGGGGCCTGTATCACGAAGCAGGATTAATGTCTCAGCGAGGTAACTTCAGGGTTAACCCTGGGTTTTCGGCCTCACAAAGTCGGTTCAGTTCTTATCGGGGTAGATCACCATGGTAACTTACTCTGAACGGCTATCCTGCTCCGGAGCAGGTTAAGTTCAGGGTTGAATCTGATCCTATAAAAATCACCACCCACTGGCCAATCAGCTGTTTGGAAAAAAATTACTCCGCTGACAGAAATGCAGCCCAGTCATGACGGGAAGTTTAATTCATTTGATTGGTTTTGATTTGAACATTTATTTTGAACATTAAAAAAGAAAAGAAAGCAACAACAACAGACAGTGAAAAGACTGTTCAAAAAGGAGTGGAAAGAAGTCGAAATTTCACCCCACCCCTTCATAAGAAAGAAACTGATCATTTGCGGACACTTAATAGCACCATTAATTAGTGCTAACATTTTTTTGTGTTGGAGGAAATGATCCGTGTTAAAGATAATGAGCCTAATTGACAGCTTTGCTGCTGGAAATGTGGAAAGTAGCCTATCATGTCTACACTTCATGGTGTTTGAGGGATTTTCCTTTTTGTTTTTAAAAGGGGGAGACTAGGTGTATTTTTGCGCAGCTGTTAATTTCTAACACAGCTCAATATCAGGATGATTTTATTTAGACTATCAAGTTGGTGTTGATATGATTTAATTGTGGCGTCAGCTTTAAGCTTTATTGTAGCATATAACGTTATGACAAAGAAGACCAATTTATCAGACGCAATGATGTTAGATGATAATTGTAATACACGCAATTCATCTGTGCAGCATTGATTTCATGGGATTCAAGGGTGTGATCAGTGTCAGATGTACAGGTACAGGTACTGTAGCTACTTGAACCAGTGATGAGTAATTTAACCTACACATAATTTTATTTGCTCCCTTGTTTTGTCTTGATTTTTCCCTCTCTCCTCAATTTCTTCTTTCCTGATCCGTTTTTTTTTTCTTCTCTATTATGTGATTTCATTGATGATTTGACAGGGGAATTTATTTGATAGGCTTTTAGTGGCTTCTAACCTCTCCGGCACTTTTCTGTTTTTAGTTTTGTAAATTTTATACTGTCTGTTTTTAACATTATGTGCAAATAGACTAATCTAAACTAAAACTAAACATTATTCATCCCGTTATGCATTGCCATGCATGTTTCCTCCTCCTGCAGCTGCCACGGTGTTGGCCTTTTCTGTAATGTTGCTTTTCTCCTCCTCATATTTTAATAGAATTAATCTCTGATCCTCCCAAGAAATACTTTTTTTCCTCACATACGACGCTCTGTGATGCTGCGCTTCTCTCATGATTGTGATTGGTCTGCTGCGTGCGCGTTCACGGCTCTTGATAAAGCAACCCTGGGTTGAGTTACCGAGTTGATATCCAGTGTCGTGATACCGATTATCCTGATTGCCATTGTTAGGGTTAGTCAACCCAGGATAGGTCTGGGTAACCCAGGAAAGCTTGATCTCGCTTCGTGATACAGGCCCCAGAACTGGGGTCCGTTTCACAAAGCAGGTTCAACAAACTCTGAGTCTAATCCTGAACTCTGAGTTGATCTACTCTGAGATAGGAAACTCTGAGTTTCCGGTTCCAGAACAGCTGGTTTGAATCAGTTTAATCAACTCGGAGTAGTTTCACCTGGAGTTAAGCACGTGCACCTCAACTATAAAAAGCCAGCATCAATGGAGCCCGGATTCGACGAGTCACCATGGCAACGGGGACGAGGAGGCCTGCGTTTTTCACCCCACTAGAATTATAAATCTTAATGCGTTCATACGGCGAGTTTGCACATGTTTTCAAAAAGAAGTGCATAAGTTTAAATGTAGTCCTTTGCAATCACAATAATATTACAGGGGAAAACTGCTTGAATGGTAGCCTATTAATTTATTTCATTTAGGTGCAATCCCATGGGGAAGAAGCGCACTTGGCAGCAGTTTAGGATTAAATATAAAAACATGTAAGACCTCGGCATAATCTCATGGGGGTACCTCATTTTGATCATGTTTTACATTGTAAAGTAAATATTAAGTGGCTGTTTGAATGTGCAGTTGTTTTATCCCCAACATAATGCTGTTTTCACACACATAAATGTCTTCTCATCTATATCATGTTCTGTTAAATAATTAAGCCTATTTAAACTAACACAGACTTCTACTCAGCCAACAGAAAGAAGGCAGATGCCCATAAATCAAGCACACTTTTCTGACTGGCCTGCATACAGTTGCCTTACTCAAGTGCTCAGCATCTCTGACATTGTACAAAAAACTTCCATTTGCAAAGAAACGCACCGCAACACGCACTATCTGCTGGGATGTGAAAGCATGACTACGATTGGTATTGTTGCAAATGTAAGCATGGATTAGGTTGTGTATGTAGATGATGGACTGTGACGTGAAACGGTACAGCTCAAAAAGATAATTGTGTGGAAATGCTAAAACATCTATGCGTGGTCTGATAACCATCTCCTGATGAATATTTAATTCTCTGTGCATTAATGCTGCACCTTCATCCATGGGATCGTTATCAAAAGGACCTGCCATGTTAGTGAAAAAGTCGCCACCTACTGTGCCTAATGGACTTCTAATATACTGACTCTGATTTTTTAAATGATTTTTTTTAAATGACAGATGGCAGAACTACGCTAGGCATGAGGGCGTAGGTGTGGCGACGTACTTATCAACGACGACTTGCACTGGCGACGGCGTAGGTGTGGTGACATACTTATCAAGGACGACTTGCACTGGCGACGGAGTAAGTCAGCCAGTTCAGACGGTGATGTCACACGAGAGTCTCCTGTGGTAGGATTACCATGGCACTATCCACCCGCCATAGTGGGTGGTGTTGGCGCAGCAGGCTCCTCCGTCGGCGCATCTCCCTCTGTCGCTGCGTCCCTCTCTAGCTCGGCTTGTGCGCGAGCCATCTCCGCCCGAACGGGATTTGCCGTGATTTGATATACAACATTATTGATAGTATTAATTGATTATTAATGATAGTGCTGTCAAGAGATTAAAAAAATGGAGAGATTAATTAATTATGATCTGTAATTAATTGATCTAATTAATCTCTTTTTTAATCTTATCTCGACTGCTGAGAAAAACCCTCAACTTGAGGTATTTTCAAATAAATTCATTACATTATTGTGGCAGATGATCAAAATATTGACATATATTACAAAAAGTGGTTTTACAAAGTCATAATTATTGTTTTCAACAGTAACACACTTGAACACAGATGCAGTACACCTAGCCATTACATTCTATTGTTTTTGAGATTAGTCCCAAGAAAGAGTGCTGCAACCTTCAGTCTCGACCACCAGGGGGGTACTTGACTGTCATGACATGTCAGCTTCATTAAAAGCATAGCTGCAGACTAACACAACAATAGATGTAAAAACACACAGAAACAATACATCTGTGATCAGTTCCCTAATTTTATTTTAACAATTTTCAAAATTATTTTCCTCTTTTCCAATTTCTCGTTTTATTTCATGGAAGTGATCAATGTAAGAGCACTTGTCCTTTAAACTTAACAAAAAATAAAAGCTAACAAAATAAAAGACACCTGGTACATTCGTTACAGCTGTATCAATTTATAGAACAGTTTGAACAGTTAGAACAAGAGGCTGCACTGCAACGTGCAAATCACTCCTTCTCGTGGCTGCCTGCGCTTCCCTGTCCTTGCAGCTGCAACTTGCGCTGTCTTCTCTTCTTCAAACTACAATACCCATAATTCATGTAAGAACTGCTGCAGCCAATGTGCAGCTGGTGGGAGCTGCATGACAACTCAACCACCATGATCAGTTTTTAATGTTTTATCGGGCAATACTACTATTTTATCTTGTTTTGTTGTAATTTTTGGGACAATCAGGGCAGGATTTAGGATTCAGGACAACTGCTTGGATTTTTCGGCACAGTCCCGAAATCCAAGCAGTTGTCCTGAATCCTGAATCCTGCCCTGATTGTCCCGAAAATTACACGGAGGTGCCGGGGAGGTCAGATTCTTGCGTGCTAGGGCAGACAGCTTTTCATAGACTCCTGAGTGAGCAGACCGCCACTGCAGGGGACAGTCATCAATGCTGATGCTGGGCTCTGCTCTGTAGCGCTGCAGCTCTCCCACAACTCAAGCACAAAGAATCCTAATCGTACGCCTACAGACAGATTTTATAAAAGGCAGCTCTGTGGCATACAGAAACAGTGAAGTTAGAGATTAAAAATGAGATTAACGCGATCAAAAAACATAGCGCGTTAAATATGGCTGTAATTAATTATTCGCAATTAACGCGATAATTTGACACCCCTAATTAATGATATTCTTATTATCAAATTTAGGTTGGAATTTATAAAAAATAATATATATATAGGCCTATTCGAATATATTTCTAACTTCGATTTTTTTTGACAGCCCTAACACACATATTTACTGCTGGTCTATTCGCACGGGACTAATTACCTGAGGTAATTGTCCGGGACCCTTTTACAGAAGGTAAAAGTCGCGGTAATCTTTACTGACATCATAATGATTACTGACATGGCACATTCGGACGGGACTAAAATCTCTGGTAATGCTGCTCATCCATCTGGTTCATTGCTGAGTCCAAATGAACATTTATTCCACATCTGAAAAAATTCCCATTAGGTGTTCTTGAGATATCACATTTTGGAGAATGCAACAGATGCAAGGTCACATTGAGCTTGATCATTTACCATCAAAATCTAGTCAGTTCACCCTTGAGTCCAAGTCAACCTTTGTGCCAAATTTGAAGAAATTCCCGTAGGGCATTCTTGAGATATCATATTCACAAGGATAGGATGGACGGACAGATGGACAACCCAAAAAAATAATCCATCCGGCCATGGATATCACTAGCGCCAAGGCGTAACAATGGACAGCTGATGCAATTTTGCCCCTCGTCATATTTAATTGACACTGCTTTAAAATGAGCGCTCCAAAGCAACGATGTCTCATCTCGAAGGCAATTGAGGAGGTACAAATTGGGAAATAGAAAAGGTCTTTTGTGTCTGTGGTGGTGGATATATGAAAATCACATCATATGTGAAAGCAAAAATCATCGAAGAATGGTTCCTGAGAAAATTATTTTACACATGCTGGTTTAACTAATTTACTATAGTTTAATTTAGTATAATCTCATTAGTACTGATGTATGATGGATGAGCAGTATCTGCTTCACTACAGTCTGATACATAACTGCTTTTGTCATCTTTGGTTCTTTCCTTCCTATATTCATTATCTTTCTCCCCTATACTACCTTCCTCTCTCCCTATCCTTCCTCCTGTCCACTCATGTCAGGCACACTCACTTGTCCTGAAGTGTGGAAGGCGGCTGAGATCATTAGGGGAAATTACTCTTGTGTTGCATTCCAGCTCTGATAATAAAACTGTCACAAGGGAGGACAGCGTGATGACTGCACCACTGCAGGGAGAACATACTTTCTGTCTGACTCGCTCACTGCCCTTCTCCTTAGTCCTATTGTTCTATTTCTTCTTTGGTTATTATTATTTTTGATGATGCTGAATGAATAAATAATAAATGTTCAACCATGTTTGGGCGCCTGGGTTCCTGAATTATATTCTGTAGCTGTAACTTGGTTTATTTGTTAACAAATATGAGGAACAAAAGCAGACACCTTCAAAAAACAGGCCAGTCAATCATTTCCTTTCTTCTATGAATATGGATTTTATAGGCATAGTGGTGGCAGTATTAGCCTGTTTATGCTAATTTTAATTTCAAGTACAGCACTCATCAGTCTGATAGTGTTCCTCACTGGATGCTGCTGCATATATGTAGGTTCCACTTTTACAGCATGCTTTTGGTTAGGATGCTCTGCATGATCCTTACCTCAGTATATTTAAGACTGCTGCTCCCCCTGAAACACCCTTGGGTCCCTTAGTGTCCTCTGATCAGCATCAGTGAAAGGATAGGTTAATATTTTTGGCAGCTACTCCTAACCATATTTGCCAGGAAGAAATTCCTTTTGAATGAGCTTCCAATCTAAATGACAGGGACAAAATCTACAGTCCTCTTTCTGTGTAAAAATGCATTTTGAAATTTACAAAAAGCTACCTTGGGGTGTTTTGTGATTTAGCTGAATCGAGTGGGCATCTTCCAAAGTTACAGCCTTTCGTATGAATTCCCATTTGTGTTACTGTTCCTTCTCTGTAGGAAAACTCAATCTGAGGAAACAAAAAAAGGAAATTTCAAACTGAGAAGATACTCACTTGTTAAACTTGACTTGACTGTCTTAAGTGCTGAAGCCTCATGTTTTCTTCAGATATATTTTAAATATATTCTTGCATAAAACGAGGACTGTTAATTTTGTGCACCTACACTAAAAATTGTTTTGTAAAAAGACCTCTTAAATGCTGTAGGGATAAAGGAAAGTATTATAGTGACCAAAAGCTGTTTCAGTGTATACATACAGTTATAAAGGTACTGCTTAAGATGGACTTGAAAAATGTGAATCTGTACTATCATAATTAAGACCTGTTTGTGCAGCATGATCACAGTGGAACAAAATGAATGGCTAAAGGTCGTCTGTCTTACTCAGTATTCTGGAAATAGGGGGAAACAGGCTCCTACAGTACCAAGCCACTTGAACCTCAATATTGTGTCTGTGACATCAGAGCTTTGCAAAAATGTTAAGGTTGCTAAGTGTTTGACTGGCACTCCAAAGGTCACTTGATCATGTTTCCTCCACAGTAAGGACATCCTAGAGGACACTTTACCTTGTTTTTTCCACATTTTCTCCACTGAAAGAACACCCTACAGGAACCTTTATCATATGTTCTCCATTTTAAGGACACCATTGAGGATGATTTTTCATATTTTCTGTCCTGAGAAAAACATCCTTGAGGACACTTAATCATATTTTCTCCACTGAAATGAAAAACCTAGAGGACAATTTATTACATTTTCTCCACTGTAAGTGCATTCCAGATGATACTTTATCATGTTTTCTCTGAGGTAAGAACACCCTAAAGGACACTATCATATTTTCTCCACTGAAAGGACACCCTAGAGGACACTATCATGTATTCTCCACTTTCTCCGCTTAAAAACACCCTGGAAGACACACACTGTAATGTACTCACCTCATAGGCACAGATGTTAATAAGGTGTATGGGGGTTGCTGTGTGTCTGTATATCCGTTATTGTTCAATAAACATGCATTTTATCTCAGATGTCTTGAAAATTTCCTTCGCTCCTTCTTTGTCCTGCAATGAATGAGTGCACTGGCTTTCTTCTGCGACACAGCGCCACATATAACAATAACAATAGCGGCTGGGAGGTGTATTGCACATATTCGTCCAGGGCTAGAGCCTCTTACTACCAATGTGCAGTACACCATGCAATAAACGTTTTGGTCCAAGGCTACCTGCAGCAGCAGCTAGCAGTAGTGCATCTGCTAGCTGTGAGGTGGCGTCAGCAACACTGTTGCCATCAACGTCAACAATAACCCCTTTACAGCATCTCTTTGCTCCTAAAGCACACAATTGCCCAAATATTTGTCTAAGTGATATCTAATATTAAATATACTTTCCACAACTGCAGTGGCCTGGGACACATGTAATGTTAAATTCAAGAAAAAGATTTTTGTTATATCCCAGCAGTGCCTGGATGGTGTGACGTGTGTGCTTGTGCTGCTGCCGTGGTCCTGCGGGATGCCTCCTGCTGCGGTTGTTATCATTAGTCATACTTCTACTGTTATTATACACATTATTATTGTCACATATGTGCACCATCAGATTAATACTTTCAATATATTGTACCACAGTAGCCAGAACTATAATGATAATATTATTACTTTCATTAATGTTTTTGTAAGCTACTGTCATTACCATCTGTCCTGCACCTCTCTTTGTCTCTTTCTCTCTCTGTCTGTCTGTCTGTCTGTCTGTCCCTCTCTCTCTCTCTCTCTCTCTCTCTCTCTCTCTGTCCCTCCTCAGTTGCTCTTCCTTCTACCGTTTTTTTCTCCTGTTAGAGTTTTTTTGGGGGGAGTTTTTCCTGATCCGCTGTGAGGGTCCTAAGGGCAGAGGGATGCCGTATGCTATAAAGCCTTGTGAGGCAAATTGTGATTTGTGATATAGGGTTTTATAAATAAAATTGAAATTGAAATTAAATCAGCATCAATAAAAATATATATATTTTTTAAATCAGCATCATGTTCTAGTATTTGAATGTATCACTTAATGATCTGCTGGTACCGACCGCTCACCACCTAATTTACCTGCTAACAGTTGAATAAGGGGAGTACCGGCACTTATTTTTTTCCACTTAAAGCACTGTATTCAACAACACTATCAGACTAATCATAGCGAAGAAAAAACAAGAACTTGCATGGACAACTGAGAACAGAGAAGATAAATGAACTGCTGCCAGGTTTTAGGAAACTGTAGTCTATTTTAAGTCGTAGCCAAGAGATGTGATGCAGCTGTAAAAGCTAGCTTGCTCATTGCTAATGAAATAACATCAGCATCAAAGCCGTACCCTGAATTTGTGAAGACATTCATGCTGAAAGTACGGTGGTTAAGCTGAGGAGCCGTGCAGAGGAGGGCCATGTGTCATTTATATCATTTATAAAGCTTGCTTACGCACAAAACAGGGCTTGAAAGTGGCGTACGCCACTTACCACGCAAAGGTTGTGATTTATAAAAATAAACTTTGTGGGAGAATGTGCGTACATGTAAGCAAACTCTGAGCCATGCCTGCGCACATTTTGGAAGACACTGGGAAGTTGCGACGCAGACGGCGAGGTGGAGAAGTGGAGTCAGATTTTTATTGATGTCTCACACAAATTTAATGTCACACTATATCCACCTTAGATCCATGTTATCATTGAAATTAAATCCAGCAGCCTTATTTTGCGCTTGGAGTGAGTGATAATTGTTTCATAAAAACGTTGTAAAATCCAACTCAAATCCTGAATTGAAATTCTTTCTAAATACGTATTTAATCTGCATTGCCTCTAACGTCTCATTGTCCACTCTGTGAGCGCAGGAGGGGGAGAGGATGGCGTGACTGCATGGAATATATTTATTTATTTAGCTGAATATTTCCAGTGCATTTATCATGTCTCGAAATACAGCCATTAAGCACAACCGTTACACTCACTTCATCAGCCCTACTTAGACATTTGCTGTTCATGACAAAACTGGCATGAAGAAAAGTGTTAGCCTATTACACTTTAATCTTTGAATTGTATTTCAAATTACACGTTGTATTTTGGGACAGGGATACCACTGGTTCATGCTGTAATTCAGGCCAGGTGTCTGATCAGACTAATTGCCATAAACATAAATACTGCGGTGACCCTCGTGCGTAATTGCGCAAGATGGCACTGGCACATAGGCCTACTCCTTTTTGCCTCCACCTTTAATAAATGTGATTCTTTATGTCGCACATCAATGTCAAGCATCCTCAAATTTAAAAGCAACACGGAGCTGATCTGTGATTGAGTGTTCGGCTGATTGGAGGCCGGAATAGCGGGGCCTTTAGAAAAAATGGAAAACCCCGCCATTACGAAGAATGGAGGTCTATTTTCGGAAAGACAGGGTTTCGGAAAGGTGGGGTGTAACCCACTGCCTGATCCCAGATTTGTGGTGTGGTTTTTTTGATAAGACATCTTATGTAGAAATATACAGGTTACAATCTGGAAACACTGGTGGAAAGGAAAGCAATGTGATACCAATGTAACTGTCAAAAGAGATCAATGAATTATAAATGAGGATAGCTCAGCAGCTAATTGCAGTTTTTCAGTAAAATCTTTCACAAGCGTAAAGAAGCACCAAACTTGGCCCAAATACTCCTTGGGGGTTGTTCTTTTGATAAAACCCATTAGCCACGCAAAAATCAAGATGGCCACCATTTTTTCCAAGATGGCCACCAATTCAATCTCAGAAATGCTATTTTGGGGGCAACTTTGTGTAAAATTGTCCAGTAAGTTTAATCTTGATATCTAATCATACATTTTTGACCACAGATAGGCCAGATTTATTGTATTGGAGAGACCAAGAAGCTTCCTTCTACCACATTTCAGCCATTGGAAGAAAATATTATGCTTACTGATCTCTGGGCTGCTACACATGGCATAGGGGAGAGTGGCTTAAGATGAGGCAGTGGGTAAAGTGACCCACACACTGTTTTTAAATTAGTTTATAACCCTAACCCTAAGCCATCCCTCCTATTTGAGCTGCTCTACTCCAGCATGTAAAGCGTGCTGCCTACCAGGCAGGATGCATATGGGGTCAGTCAATAGTTTGTCAACCAGAAGCACAAAGTCCTGCTGACTGGGGATGGACCAAGAAAGGTGATCTGTGGCAGCTCTTGTGGACAGATCTCCCACCTATTGCAGAAAGTTGCCGAGAACTGACCAAGTGTGGTTGCAAATTTGAATGTCGTAGAAGGTGCAAATGCAATCGCTTTGGTCTTGCTTGCACAGCACTGTGTAGGTGCAGATGTGAGGCTCTGTTTCATAGGTTAGTTAGAGCATAGTTTAATTGATTATATACTCTAACACAACTGTTGAGTCTAGAATGTTAAGGTTATTGACGTTAGAGATGAATTTGATGTGAAAAATGTACATTGATTCTAAAATGTTCAGGGCCCATATTCACAAAGAATCCTAAGACTAAAAGTAGCTCTTAAGCCTGGCTCACACCACAGGATTCTCGGGCTGATTTGACCCAGATTCAGCCCTCCCGACAATCGGCGGAGAAATCCCGATGTTCGGCCCGGATTATCTTCTAGTGTGAGCGGGTGAAAGATGAATCTTAAACTCCACGATCAGCTCACAGACATGTCCAGACCGACCCGATAATTTTCAAACATGTTTGATTTTTATCGGGATGACACCGGAAGTGGATGCCAACTGCCGTAAAAGAAGCAGACGAAGAAGAAGAGGCCGGACGTAACGTTACCTCGAGACGGAAATGACGACTGCGAAGGAGCAACAGAGCAGCAGGGTGCGTTGGACAGCGCATAGACATAATAAACTAAATAAAAATAGACTCTTTATTATGTCTATGGGACAGCGGAGATGGCGTTTCTTCCTCTTGCCTTTTTCGCTGCACAGAATGGCATGTACTGTTGACTTCCACTTCCTTGTGAGATGATGCACATTACATGGTGCACCACTCTCTGGTTCGATAATCTTGATGAAATCCTGTAGTGTGTGCTGGTCATTATTTTCAAATCTTGTAGTGAGTGCGCAATGAAGATTTTAGATAAGATAATCTGTGAAGATTCTTGTTATGTGTGTGATACAACCTGATTTAAAAATCTTTTAAGATTTTTAAAATCCTGTAGTGTGAGCCAGGCTTTAGTGACGTCATTCTAAGAAAAATCTTAGAATTCCTCTAATTCTAAGATTTTTCTTAGAATTTTCCCTTGGTAAGATAAAAGTTATTCACAAAGCATCTTAGGCCTTAAGAGAGCTCCTAAGGTGAAAAACTGTTAAGAGGAGGGAGGAGGACTTTTAAGAAGCCTAAGAGTGTCTTAAACAGAGAAAATGGCGGAAAGACAGAGAGGAAGGAGAGATATTTTCCGTATATTGAAGTGATTTAAGTGATTTAATAAGACGCTACTGGCTTGATCGTGCAGGGATAATGTTTGTGGTTGACCTCATCAGGGATGGGCTTACTTTTCCCACCCAGCGTAGTAACGCTGCCACAGAGCCCGCTTTGTATTGCAGCACGTACCAGCACTTCTCACTTGTCAATCAATCAATCAATCAATCAATCAATCAATCAATCAATCAATTTTATTTATAAAGCCCAACATCATAAATCACAATTTGCCTCACAGGGCTTTACAGCATACAACATCCCTCTGTCCTTTGGACCCGCACAGGAAAAATTCCCCAAAAAAAAACCTTTACCGGGGGAAAAAAAATGGTAGAAACCTCAGGAAGAGCAACTGAGGAGGGATCCCTCTTCCAGGACAGACAGACGTGCAATAGATGTCATACAGAACAGATCAGCATAATACATTAACAGTAATCTGTATGACACAATGAGAGAGAGAGAGAGAAAGAGAGAGGGACAGAGAGAGGAAGAGAGAGAGAGAGAGAGACAAAGAGATGCAGGACAGACGGTAATAACAGTAGCCTACAACAACATTCATGAAAGTAATAATATTATCGTTATAGTTCTGGCTACTGTGGTAGAACATGTTGAAAGTATATATTAGTATCTGGCAGTATACATGTGTGATAATAATCATATATGTATAATAACAGTAGAAGTATGACTAATGACTAATGATGGCAGAAGCAGCAGCAGGAGGCATCTGGCAGGACCACGGCAGCGGCACAACCACACACGTCACACTATCCAGTCACCGCTGCAATACGAGTTAACCTGAGAGACAGTGGAGCACAAAGGCTCCGGAGAAGAAGCCGAGTTAGTGACATCCAGAATGGCCGAGTTAGCAAGATGCAGTAAAAGGATACGGGAGAGAGAGAGAGAGAAAGTGCCCGGTGTATTATAGGGGGGTCCTCCGGCAGACTAGGCCTAAGTCAGCCTAACTAGGGGCTGGTACAGGGCAAGCTTGAGCCAGCCCTAACTATAAGCTTTATCAAAGGTACATGTGCGTAAAAGGAGAGGGAATGCATTGATTTGTCGGGCAATGCGCTCTCAAGTCTACCTCTTCCCTTGTGCCGTGATCCCGGGACCGAATTTCCCTCTTAAAACTCCCTTGTTCTCCTCCATGAGCTGTGCCAACAACAAGCACTGCTCTTCTGTCCAGTTCGGCTTTCTCGTTCTTTTTTTCTCCATTTCATTCATTGTTTTAGTCATTCTGCCAAATCAAACTGCTTTTTACAAGGAGGCCAGCAATCACAGTAATTGCTGACAGCTGAGTCTGCGTCCACCATTAATATCAAATAGATTGAGTAGTAAAATTACCAGCATGGCGAGTAAACATAACAATAAGCAAATCAATACAATAATCGGCATGTGAATGAGGTGCGTTCAAATATTTTGAAGCTGTGTAACAATTAATTTAATTTTGCTGAGTTTCATCATCATGACATAAAATTATTTTCACGATTACACATTTCTTAATACATTCTAAGTTCAATGATCGGTTGATTTCACTGTCCATTCATTTCCAGGAGCGCATTTGTTTTTCTTTTTTTTCTTTTTTCCTTTTTGTAACAACCAATCACAGCTTGTAGAGGACTGCGTCATACCTACGGGGTCAACCACACCTCCTCACTAAGATAAAAGTTTCTGTCCCCTCCTTGCTCAGAGTTGCTCTCAGAAACTTCTTGAATCACTCTTAAGCTAAGATTCCATGCTAGGAATTTTAAGGCTAAGTTAGGAGCTCTCTGAGAGGACTCTAAGAATCTTTGTGAATATGGGCCCAGGTTACACATAATTGCATTTTACATTTTGTATGTTTTATGCTATGCTGTACAAATGATATGTACAGTAGTAAGTAAAGGATCATATTCAGCTTCTCATGAGCAAATCAATTGACCATTTTTGTACATTTCTAATAAACATTTTGCTAGAATAATGTAGTGTTTATGCATATTTTGAGTAAATGGCATAAAGAGATATAAAAAGGATGTATAAATTTGAATTTTCCATAGTTAAAAACCTGTAATTTGACACCAGAATCATTGAAATTTGCCCAGAAAAGGAGTTCTGTCGTAAAAGATGGTTGAAATGGCGGCCATCTTTAAAAATGGCGGCCATTTTGAAATTTACGTGCTAATGGGATTTTTAAAAAAGAATGAACCAAGAAGTACACTCAGTAAAATTTGGGTGCTTCTTTCCAGATTTGAAAGATTTTTTTTGCTTATCTGCTCAGCTAGGAGTAGGTGACAGCTGCTAAACTGACACACCACATGGTATGTTACACAGAACTATCTGAGAAGCCATTGTCTGAAACTTTTTTGGGGGCACCTGCTTGTCAGGTGATTGGATTAACCATGTGTCTATCACCATCTATCACAGGCTAACTTCAATTCATCTGATTAATGAATCTACCAGCAGAGTAAATGAAACTCTTCCTGAAGCCAGTAGGGGGAAAAGCAAAAATATGTTCTACATCTAAAAAAAAAAAAAAAAGAAAGAAAACAAACCTTTAGTGCTGTTCTTTGCTCCTCTTTCAGTAAAGAAATACTCTCCAGTTGTGATATAACTGATGCTTTTGCAGCATCTCCACTACCCTCTTTAGGAGCCACCATTGTTGTTTTGAACAAAGAGTTGTCTCTCTGTCATTACACACACCTAAATCATGCCTGTAGCTGCCAAATTTATCTGATATCTGACACTGACATTATAGAAAGCTTCAGGGATAATGTTAGCCTATGGAATCTTTCCACTGGATTTTGGATTGTTGGCGAAAATAAGCTCTGTGGCGAATAAATTACACGTTTTGTTCAGCAAGCACCTTTATGATTTTTGAAGTGTAAATGCAATCACCAGAAGTAAAAAAGCTAACATTAGGCAATAAATGAACTATACCACAGTCGCATATCTTAACAACACAGCTGTAAAGCTGCGGTGGGCGTGATGACACTCAATTTTAAATTTTCAATCAATTTTATTTATAAAGCCCAATATCACAAATCACAATTTGCCGCACAGGGCTTTGCAGCATATGACATCTGTCATGGGCTGGGTTTGCTAGCAGTGTTTTGGGTTTTTTGTGGTTTTGTTTTCTGTTTTCCTCCACCTTTCTCCCCTCCCTTACCTTCCAATTCAGAGTGTGTGTGTGTGGCCGGAGGCGTGGCTGACCCACTTTCCAGCTTCCCGCTCTGCAGCTAAGGCACACCTGAGTCTCATTCATCTGTAATCACCTCTTCATAAAAGGCCGGTCCTCACTCCACCACACTGCCAGATAATTCCGTCCTGTTGGGTAGTGCGACTTGAGTGATTCCTGCGTATTTTTCTAGAAAGCTCGTTATATTATTTCCAGTGTGTTTTTCCTTGTGCCTCAAACTGTTTTTTGCTTCTCCGGTTCCCTAGTGTGTGCCTCGCTGCCTCCTCACCTGCCGTGTGTTCATCTGATTATCAACGTGTGAGTCCTGGAGTTTTTCTGCCTGCCACCAGCTCACCACGGTCAGCCAGCCTCCGGTCACCACCACTGCTCAGCGCTAGCATTTTTTCAGGTTGTATCTGCCTTCCTGATTTTTGAACATTAAAAAAAAGTACTTTTATTCATCCTTTGTGTCTGACTCCGCTACTGTGGTCCAAGCCGAAACCCAGCCCGTGTCAGCATCCCTCCGTCCTTAGGACCCTCGCAGTGGATAAGAAAACTCCTGTTAGAAAAAATGGTAGAAACCTCAGGAAGAGCAACTGAGGAGGAATCCCTCTTCAAGGACGGACAGACGTGCAATAGATGTCGCACAGAACAGATCAACATAATAAATTAACAGTAATCCGCATGACACAATGAGACAGAGAGAGACAGAGATGCAGGACAAACGGTAATGAAAGTAGCTTACTTTTTTTTTTTTTTTTTCTTTTTTTTTTTTTTCCTACTTGTCTGCATTGGTCTTCATAGCTTGGCGCCACAAAAGGGTGCAAGCTTCTTGTGAAGATTGATGCACTGTTGATCTTGCAGTCAAGTATTTTATACCCATAATGCGTGGTTGTGACCGTCACCCACCCTCCCTGGAGACTAGCCTATCAGCCTTTATTGGAAAAGCTTCCTAATATGAGCCAGAGAGGGCCGTGATACACCAAGATGTGTTAAGGGGAAAGTAAGTGTAGCAGTATGGGGCTGTAGCTGTGTGGTGCTTTAATTAGGGCTGCAGCGTCAGCCTGTTTCGGCTGGGGGCGCAGTCTATAAAGGTGGGTGGTTGTGCGCTGGGAGCCCTCTTGCCTTGGAGCTTCCGGCTGCTCCGCCTCCGCTGGTCGCCATACCTGGTCGCCTCACCTGATCGCCTCACGGCCGGATCGCTCAGCTCGCCGATCCTGGGTATGTTGCAGTTGCTGCGTGGTTCCGTGTGCTTTTTCTAAGGTTTTGCAGTCATCATCAAAATTGGCTTTTGTCCCTCATGCAGTTCCTGGGCTTGGGTCTTCCCTCTCCCTTGTCGGAGTCAATCACAGGACGTGAGTGTTTCCCCCCTGCACCTCACCTCGTGCGCTGCAGCGCGTGGGGGATGATCCGTGGTTCTCTGCCATGTTTGTAATTATGCCGCTGTGGCACGGAGTGCTCCTCTCCTCACCTGCATGACGTTCATTCAACACCTGACGGTATGTAGATGTGATGATGCCAAGTTATCGGCATAGTTATTGTTCATATTTTAAAATGTGTTTTTCAATGGCAGGGTTAACGTGTGTGCGATCGGCTCTACCAGCATTAACCTCGCCTCCCTTGTGCGCCGCGTTGGCCGGCTGCTGTTTTGTGTGGCTGTTTCGTGTGGTGGTTTGTGTCCATTCATTCCACTCTACATCTCCAACCGTGCTGTTGCTGGCACTCATTAAGGTGGTTGCTGTCCTTACCCTGGGCGTGCTAAGTGTACATATCTTGAAATTTAAATTACGCATGGACTGATTTTTATTAATAGTTTCTCTTCCTTTGCTATTGGGTTGCATGTGTATTGGGGTTTAGTTACTTTTGATAGTTATTATTATTTTTCTTTGTTTTGATTGCTTTGCATGTTTATTTGGGTTTATCAGTTTTGATAAATTCAAGATTATTTCTGATTATTTTTATTTATTTGCTGTGGGTTGTTTGACCGTTTTCCTTCGTTTGCATTATGTGGGGTTTATTAATTCAATCTTGATTTAAACCCAATTTGGTTATTTGCCTTTCTTTGTGTACTTTGGAGGGGTTTTGTTAATTCATGTGTGGTTTATTAATTTAACCCTGATTCAAACCCAATTTAGTTATTTGCCCCTTCTTTGTGTGTTTTTGAGGTTTGCTTAGAGTGAGTGCGTGAGTGTGTGTGTGTGGGTATAAATGGGTTTATTGAACAACTGTGTTAAATAAAATAATATATTGTTAAATAAAATTAACTTAATTTTTATACTGGACCCAGTCTCAAGCCTTCATTAGTAAATGAACTTGTGTGCTTTACTACTGTAAAAAGGGTTAGCATAATTTTCCAGGTGAAATTCCTGGGGTGGCGTTGTCGGTAACTGGTAGTCAATTTGACAATACTAATTCCTCTATTAGTTGTTTGGGTGTGGTTGGCCTGATCAAAATTTCTTAAAAATAATTACTAAATTCTTTCCATTATTCACCCTAACACACACACCCCTGTTGCCACATAAGGAACAAGCAAGGGGGAGGGGGCAGGTGCTTAAGTCCTGAGTTATATAGTGACAGTGCATGCGGAGGAGAAGGAGGGAAAACAAACAAACAAATAAACAGACAAACAAACAAACAAAAAAAGGGATAAACAGGCGGTGTAGCTGATGTATTGTGGCCTTGAGGTGGTTGTGCTCCATGCAGATTATCAGAAATAAACATATACATGTCTACTATACTGTACTGAGAAACAGAAACAAAAGAGAAGTCTATGCTGAACACCAAAAATGTGAGAGTCTTGGTGGAGGGGGAAAGCCCGACTGTAGAGAAGAGAGAGCGCAGTGTGGAAGGTTAGAGAAGCAAGTGGGCCCCTTTGAAGTGATCCCATCGGTTCTTTGCGATGCGTCACGGGGCTGAAGAATCGAACATGCATGCGTGTATTTGAACCCTCCCAATGTGTTTATGAAAACCAACACCAGGGTCCAGGGCCGGCCCTGCGGGGGAAGGGGGGCGGCCCGTCACCCCAAGACCACAGGAGCGCCCAGACCCCACGACCAGGGAGCCACAGAGGCAGCAGGACACCCCGCAGGCCCCAGGACCCGGGGCGGCAATGGTTGGCCCCCCCAGAGAGCCAGAGATACACCCCAGACAGGCGGGACAGGAGGGCCCACCCACCCACCGCCTGATGCGGAACGCCCCCAACCCCCCCACCAACCACCACCCTAATGTAAATGGGCTCCCTGGCTCCAACCCCCAACCCAGGAGGGTCGGGCCCCACGAGCCACGCCATGCGTATCAACAGTGTATGTTAACCCACCACCCCCCCCTCTTACTATGATTCTCTGATCCCTGACGGAGAAACATTAACCCTACACCGTGAATGTGCATTGTGAGTGCCCATAAGTGTGATGAGATGCATTAAAATTGAGGGACATAGGAGACAGTTGTGGCCAAGGCTGATGGCTACAGCACACTGCTGTCCTGCAGCCCATGCAGCCGTAAGGCACCTGGAACCTGTTCCCATTTGTCCCCCAAAATGTAGGTGTATGTGGTGCTTTAAAATTAGAGGACAGAAAAGGATGGGCCGGGGGGCAGCATGGAGGGCTACCGGACACCACTGTCCCATAGCCTGCCCCATCATGAAGCTCCCCAATCCATCCGTGGTCTGCGCCTCGAAGAGTGAGTGTATGTGGTGCGTTAAAAACTGTGGAATGTGTGTGGAGTGAACAAAATGTGGTTTAGGAGGCCAGGCCAGTGTGGGCCCGGCCCGAAGGCCGGAGGGCCGGATGACAGGGGATGGAAGGCGGCGCCAACCAGACCCCGGCGCCGCGAGGCCCCCAGCGCCCATGGACGGCGGGCCAGGCGGGCCCCAAGGAAACCCAACAGGCCCCCACCCAACCCCGCCCCCCACACAACTGCAGCGCCAGGCCCCCGCAATGGTCCCGATCCGGGCCACACCGCCCGCAGCAAGCCGACCCCCAGCAGAGGGACGAGACGCGCCGCCAAGGAGCACGGAAGACGAGCCCCACCCAGCCCCCCCGAACCCCGACGCGCAGGAGCACAGGCCAACCCGCAACCCCGCCAGTACCCCCCCAGAACGCCACAGAACCAGAGCCGGGCCCCCAGTCCATTCGACCCGCCCCCCCACCACCGGCCGCACACCAACGGGCAGGCCCACACTGCACAGCACCAGAACACCCCCCGCAGGCAGAACCCAGCCCGGGGGAGGACCCCGGGCCTGCCCAAGGGCGGGAGCGGAGCGAAGGGGGGAGGAGCCCACCCACCCCGTGCCCAGGGAGCACGAGGAGACCCCGCCGCCTCCGGGCACACAGGACGAGCAGTCCAGACACATCCGCACCCAGGGGAAACCGCCCGGCCCCGCGAACCCACACAGAGCCAGGGAGCAGGCCCAGATTCAAGGGGGAGAAGGTGCACCTAACACATGCTTAAGACCTTGAAATCTGATGAACCGCTGTGGTATATTGTGGTGTGAGAGATAGAGGGAATAGGGGTTACATCATTAACAGAAACAGAAACAGGTTACATATGACACAATAGTTTTTATAGACTTGTAATATTTATATGTACAGGTGGCATATGCTCACAGGCTGAGTGGCACTATACAGACACGTTTAGTGAGAGAATAAATGGTGACCATTTTTCTGTAAAGTATGTTAATTGATTTCTGTGGCCGGCAGAAATTTTCTCCAGCGAAATATGTTCTACAAGGAGATTCAGCCAATGGTTGATGTTGAGGGTCTGTTTATCTTTCCAATTGACTAGGATTTTTTTCTTGCCGATGGCGAGAGCTACAAGAAGAGAGTTGCAGTGGCTGTTTGGGAGGTCAACTGTCATCAGGTCACCAATTAAGCACAGGTTGGGAGATAATGGGATCCTGCAGTCCAAAATGGAGGAGAGTTTTTGAGTGACTGTTGACCAGAAGTGCTGGACGGGTGAACATAACCAGAGTGCATGAAAGTAGATGTCTGCAGTGTTCTGAGTACACTGAGTGCATGTGTCAGATTGACTAAAGCCCATTCTATTCATCTTTTGTTGGGTGATGTGTGTTCTGTGGAGTACTTTAAATTGGATAAGTTTTATATTAGTGTGTCTTGTCATCTTAAATGTATTTTTGCATATCTGAGTCCAGAAGTCAGGGTCCGGTGAAACACCCAGCTCCTTTTCCCATTTTAAAATTGGTAAATGTATAGAGCTGGTCTTTGACAGTAATTTATAAATCTTGGAAAGGTTCTTCTTATTACTCGGAGAAAGCTTTGTAATATGTTTGGCAAATTCTGGTGGCTGCAAAGTGTCCTGTGGCGCTGGAATTCTCTTCTTGATTGTTTTTATCAGTTGTAAATATTGTAGAAAATTTCCATTTCTCATTTCAAAAGTTTGAAATAAGTTTGTGTATGTCATAAGTATATTGTCTTGGAAAAGGTGATGGAGATGAGTTATTCCCTTCAACTCCCATGTGCTAAAATGGAGAGGTCTTTTGTTGATTTCAAAGTCCGGGTTGTGCCAGATTGGAGAGAGCAAGCAAGGTTCTATCTGAGAGTTTGTGATTTCTAGTGTTTTCCACCAGGCTGACAAGGTGGAAGCAATCATTGGGTTCTTAAAACAGTTATGACGTTTGAGTGTAGTGGTGATAAACGGGAGGTCAGAAAGTTTTATATTGTTGCAGTCCGCCTGTTCTAGTTCGAGCCAGGAGTTGTCGTCTTCGTTGGGGTATAACCATTTCAATAGGTATTGTAGCTGGTTAGCCAAATAGTAATGTTTAAAGTTAGGAGCGTCCAAACCCCCTTCCAGTTTGTTTTTCTGAAGGGTGCTTAGGCTAATTTTTGCTGTTTTGTTCTTTGAGTAAAATTTTATAATCGCAGAATCCAATGACAGGAACCATTTCGATGTGGGAGTGAATGGAATCATGGAAAAAAAATAGTTAATTTGGGGTAGAATTTTCATTTTAACTGTGGCTATTCGACCCAGGAGGGAGATGGTAAGATTATTCCAGCGCTTCAGGTCACCACAGATCTTATCTAGCAGCGGGCTAAAGTTCAGGTGGATCAAGTCTGATAGTTTGGATGAAATATTTATGCCAAGATATCTTATGTTGCCCACAGGAAGAGAAAATTTTTGGTCTGCAGGATTCCAAGAGTTCTCCGTTATTGGCAGTATTGTCGATTTGGACCAGTTGATGGAGTAGTCCGAAAGTTTAGAAAAATTTGTTATGAGATTAAATACTTCATGTAAAGACGATTTCGGTTCTTGTAGGTAAAGTAAAATGTCGTCGGCATATAGATTAATTTTATGCTCTGAATTGGCGGAATGGATACCTATGATCTTGCTGTTCTGACGGATTGCCATAGCCAATGGTTCGATGAATATTGCAAACAGTAGAGGCGAGAGTGGGCACCCCTGTCTGGTACCTCTCTGCAAAGTGAAGCTTTTAGATGTGATCCCATTGGTGGTGACTGTGGCCTTAGGGGAATTATACAAGGCTGATACCCACTGGATAAATGACTCTCCAAAGCCAAATCCACTCAGGGTGGCAAATAGGAAGGACCAGTTGACCTTGTCAAAGGCTTTTTCTGCATCAAGTGACAGAACAATTGCTTTTGTATTAACCCGTTGTGCTTTACTTATCAAATTAAGAACTCTTCTGACGTTATTACTTGAGTGTCTGCCATTAATGAAGCCCGTTTGATCATTATGAATTATTGTTGCAATTATTTTCTCCAGTCTAGAAGCAAGTGCCTTTGAGATAATTTTGATATCACTGTTGATTAGTGATAGAGGACGATAGCTAGAAGGAAGTGTGGGGTCTTTGTCTGGCTTTAGTAATAATTTGATTGCTGCTGTATTCATGTGAGGTCTTATACCTCCGTTCTTTTTGATCTCTGTCACTGTCCTGATGAAAAGTGGTGCTAATATTGTCCAGAAATGCTTTATAAATTCAGCAGGAAAGCCGTCTGGACCTGGGGCCTTACCTGTTGGCATTTTGTCTAATGCGCTCTGCAGGTCATTAATAGTCAGGGGGGCATCTAAAATATTTCTGTGTTCCGTGGATAATTGAGGTAAATTTAGGTTGTCGAGAAAAGCCTGAATATCTTCTGGGTTTGGATTGTTTACTGTTGAATATAGGTTATGGTAGAAAGAATAGAAAATCTGATTGATCTCCTGAGGGGATTGTGTGTAATTTCCCGACGGCTCCTGGATTGTTGTTATCAGAGATTTTTCTTTATTACGTTGGAGCTGATTTGCCAAAAATTTTCCTGATTTGTTACTGTGTTCAAAGTTATTATATCTTAGTTGCTGTATAATAAATTCAGTTTTCTTTGATAGAATATTGTCCAATTGTGATTTTGTACACTGTAATTGGGTCCATACCTGATCACTTGGATTGTTCGCATATTCCTGTGTTAGTTGTTTAAGTTTTTCCTCAATATTTTTCTCCGCTTGCAATTCCTGTTTCTTTTTGTAGGAGGAGTATGGTATAATTTTTCCTCTGATTACTGCCTTTCCAGCCTCCCATATTAAAGATGGAGATAAATTTGGAGAGTCATTATCTTCAAGAAAGTTCAATGAAAGTAGCTTACAACAACAACACAAGGAACCCATTTGCTTCAAGAACCCATACTTTTGGTTATATAGATTTTCCGCCATTTTGAATTTTTGAAAAACACTTAAAATCAATCTCTTCCTAGGAAGTTTGACCGATCTGCATGAAACTCAATGAACATAATCTAGGGACCAATATTTTTAAAGTTCCCTTCTGGCAAAAGTTGGAAAACTTACTAAAACTGAGCTTCTATAAGGCAATGAATATTGTGGAGGGTGTGGCTCATAAGATAAAGGTGTATAACATCTCAAGGGTTTCACCGATCACCACACAACTTTGTAGGTATATGACCACAAATAATCTGAGGGGACCCCTCCATTATTGACCCCATCAAACAAAATGGGGGTGCTAGAGTGCTAATTTCTTAACTAGGCCTAACCGCCATATTGATTTTTACTAAACTTGGTAGATATGTAGAACAGGATGCCTCAAGGTGACTGGAGAAATTCAACTCTAATTGGCAACTGGGTGGCACTATAACAACAGAAAAATGCTTAAAAATGGCTAAAATGCGACCGATTGCTGTGGCTCTCTCTGTGGCTGAATGTTTATTTGTTTTTTCTAATCTTTGGTATGACTAAGTCATGGTATGGTATGCTATACATAATCATGGAAACTGTCAGTGTGTCATTCTGTCAGTCAGTCATTCTGTCTGTCCCACGTTTTTCTACTCACTGACGTGGTCAATCTATGTGAAACTGCACATAGGCATTGAGGATTGGCATAGGTAAAAGGTGACAAAGCTACTTTTCCCCCCCAAAAAAAGAGCTGAGTTACTGCGCACACGCGTTGCTAAATGTATCCACCAACAGACATCATTTAAGCTGCAGCTGATAAAGGTAGGCTTATTAATTACTTAATTACATTTATACTGCTAAATGTGCACATTGATGTCATATTGACAAGCTAACCAATTGCCATGTTGTGTTGGTGTATGTGCATGTGGGAAGTTGCCCCAAACCCCTCAACTTTTGTGTCTGTGTTCCTGAGTGTAGCTTGGGGAGACCAGGGTCAATTGTTAAGCGGGGTCAGTTTTTATTCTTGATTTTCACCCAATCAGAAAGGAGTTTGCTCAATGCAATCCTGAGACCTCTTTTATGTGACATTGAAGGATTTGTACCGTGGTCTGGCACGTGAATGCCTCATTCAGCAGGTCTCAATTCACTAGCAAGGACCACACCACAACGAAATGCAGTTTTAAAGATTTAATGAAGATGTGATTGTCAGAGAAATGGTAATGAATTGGGTGGTGATGAATATGGGAGTGCAGATTTGCAGATGATTGGATGGAATGGAGATGACGTCATTGAAGGGAGAGTGCAGATTTGCAGGTGAGTGAGCGGGATGGAGATGACGTCATCCGAAGGGGGGGTGCAGATTTGCAGGTGAGTAAGCGGGATGGAGATGACGTCATCAGAGGGGGAGTGCAGCTTGCAGGTGAGTGAACAGGTTGGAGATGACGTCATCTGAAGGGAAGTGCAGATTTGCAGATGAGTGAACGGGATGGAGATGACGTCATTGGAGGGTCAGACTGGGTGAGGTGTTGATGTGGGCGGAGAGACTCAGTGTGGGGGTTCCGTCTCCTGTCCTGGTGAGCCCATGCTGTTTAGGAAGCCCCCAAAAGAGTCTGGTTAAGTGAGACTTTGTCGTGTGCTAGATGGAGATCCTTGAGGCTATCGTGGATGTAGGTTTGATATGCTTGTGAAGACTGGCGGCCGAGGACCTGGATGACTTGGTCTGAAATTCCTAATCTGGCAGTTTAGGAGGCAGTGCAGACATGGAACGAATGGCAGGAGTAATGATCTGGTGAGATTTCGGAGAGATGGAGGATATCATGGAAATGTTTCTGGAACCAGAAACGGGTGCCATCCTCCCTGTTTCGGTGAGGAAGAGGGGATCTTGTGGTGAGGCTCGGGCGGAATACCGGGTGTGGATGTATCTGGTCAGTGGCTCGTATGGGCTGAGAAGGGAGTTGAGGCGAAAGGTGTAGATGAGAAAGGACGCTCTTAACTGATCAGTTTTACTCCGACGGAGTGTGAATATGAGTGAGTGGTAGTGTGAGTGGTGATGTCGGGTAGACTGGTATGACGGGAAGGATCGCAGACAGATAATGTTGGAGCGAATCCAGAGCACCTCAGGATCCGAAGAAAGCGAGCAGAAACATTGATTCCAGTGTTAAGTCGACTGTGGGAGAAATGTAACCAGAGCGCAGGGTGCGTATGCAGTGGCGGAGCAGACTGGAGGTGAGAGGAAGGCGTCTGGCGGTTGGTGCTGGTTCGTGCTTTCGTAAGCCTTTGATTAATATGGTGACGTGACCTTGAGAGATTGACTGACGTGGGAGGCCGGTGGATAGTTTATGTAATAAATTGATACCAACCGGATATGTTTGTATACTAAAGGCCCGGATCTTTGTTACAGTATGACAGTGTGTGATGAAGTTGTACGTGGACATGGCATCCAGAGAGGAAATGGTAGATGATAAGTGGCGTGGTAATTCTTGAAAGAATTCCCGCCAGTGAGGTAATCGGGAAGGGGTAAGGACAGACACGTCGGAAAGAGAGTCGAAGGCAGTGAAACACCTGCCGGAGGAGCCCCTTGTGCTGCAGGACGGGGCTCCTAGGCTGCGATGCCAGCCGGAACAGGATAGTTGGAAGGAAGGGTAGAGGAAAGGGATGTGGGGATGGAGGATGTGTGTGCACGGGGTGAGAGTGGAGGCCTGCGAGACAGGGAGGAGAAGAAGGCAGATATTGCACGTGACATATCTGCTTCAGAGGGAGCAGGCACTGGGGGTGATACGACCTGACCCCCGGCTGGGGGGATGAATGAGAGAGGCTGCTCCAGCTGGATTGGTGGAGGCGCCGTGACGTCACTGACGGTGACGCTGGCGGGAGAAGGCCTCGGAGGGCGACCCGGAAGTGCGGCCGGCTTTGGAGAAGGAGCTGTGGCCTCGGGAGCCCGGACGGCGGGTGAGTGGAGCTGGAACAGCCTAGACTTGTTGTCAGGAACCGCTGGAGCCGGGTGATGGTCCAATCCCTGATGTCGGCTCTTGTTGTGAACGTGGAGATGGTGGAGATGGCTGAGTGGAGCGTGACGGAGCGCCGCGGGAGCGGCAAGGTCGGTTAGTCGCTGCACCGCTGCGGGAAGGAGGAGGAGGAGACCGCCGCTGGCTCCCATGGTTGTGGACGCGCCGTCGATTTCCCACCCGCGCGGACGGAGGAGAGGTTGCCTGAGATCCAGTAGGAGTCGGGGCGATCTTGTTGATGGAGCCCAACGGAGAACCACGGCGAGACCGAGGGATGTGGACCACGGAGTGCGGCTGGCTACCCTGGGAGTGTCGGCTACCGGCAGACTGCTGATACGGAGTCAGAGGATCACCTGGCTCAAACAGGGAGTCGTATGAGTCTTTGGAGTCGGACCCGGACGGGTTGACTTGCAGCACATGAGCCATCTTGGTGAGTACACGAAAAACACGCTGCCGAGAAACGTAGGGTCGCCCGTGTTCGAGAGATCTGACAGGCCTGTGGTAGCGCTGAGCTGGCATATATATACGTTAGTCAGGTGATTAGAGGAGTGGTTGAGGCATGGTCCTGCTCCTGAACCTAAGTTAAACAATTAACTCCATTTTTGGGAGGTACCTTTTTTTTTTTTTTGGGCTGCTGCTCATTTTCAGTTATTGTTCGGTGTTTACCTGGAAATGAACCATGAAATATCTTAATTTATTCCTATACATGTGGGCTATCAGTAGACAATCAAATTGCTGCTCATTTTCAGTTGTTGTTCTGTGTTTACCTGAAAATGAATCATGAAATATCTTAGTTAAATCCTCTACATGTTGGCTATCAGTAGACAATCAAATTGACTGTTGAGAGTTATTGTTTTAAGCAAGTAGAAGCCCACAACGTTGCCCAAGAGCTAAGATTAAGTTAACATTTCAATGTCAGTAGGCCTACTCTCTAGGCCTACTAGATAAATGCATATCTAGTCATATGATATGCTGATAAATGTAGCTAACATTAGCCTATTTGTTATTGTCCCATGCAATAAAGATTGGCCTAGATAGCTAGCTAGCTGATCTACCCGCCTTCGGCCAGCTACACTATAATGAAAGGGAAGCCTGAACCATTGTTTTTGTTTTGTATTTCTTTCAGTATGTCACTGACAAAAGTGAGGAAAACAGACAGGGGTGAAGGTTTTTGAGAGTGTAGCAGCAGCTGTGGAAGCAGGGAGGGGATACAGTGGTGTTGCAAGGGAGCATGGAATATGCATCCTACTTAACAATTGACCTCTATACCTTGACCCCGCAGTGGGGGACAGTTGTTAAGTTGACCTCTTTCTGTTTAAAGTCAAACTGTAAAGTTCATGTTTGTGTTTAGCTCAAACCAAATCAGTCATTAGTTAAAACACAAATACATGTGATTCTGCAAAAAATTTCAGCCCCCTTGAGCTAACGGTTGTTTAGTTATTGAGTAAAAGACAAAAGCCTTAACAATTGACCCTGGTCTCCCCTACTGTAGCTAATACATGCACATTGCTGTTTTTTGGTAAGTGAAATTCAGAAATTCTATTATTTTATTTGTTTATATGTTAGCACTAATTAGCGGGTATCAGTGTCTGTGGTCACTACAGTCACCACCTAGCTTGTCAGCAGCGTGTATTGGTGTCTGCGGTCACCACCTAGCTTGTCAGCTTATTATTATATTATTAAGCCTTTATTTAATACATGTAAAATCACGTTGATACCGGAGGTCTCATTTTCAAGTGCGACCTGTATCAAGTGACACACATGTCCTGTCATGTTGCAGGCTGCTGCCGCGGCAGTGGCGACTTTTCATCCTTCGCCACGGAACATCAACTTGGTATAAATCCTTCATGCATTTTCCGATTTGCTCGAAATTTGACATGTGTGATGAGGGTCCACCTCTGAACGCACCTGGCCACATCTGGTTACGCTCATAGCGCCACCTGGTGGATGAATGAAACATTGTGGTTTTTTTTTGCTCTTGCCAGGTGTTTTCTCCCTTCTTGCTTTGCGCCACAGCCCCCGCGTGCCTCAGGCCCTGCAGTTGCATGGGGGAGCGAGGGCCCGATCACAGCTGCTTGCAGCTTTAATTAGGGCCCAAGCGACGACAAAGTCGTCCGTGAGGACCCTATTATAATCGTGCTGTTTATTATTAGGGACCTTGGCCGAAGGACATGTGGAATCAAAAGGTGAAATAACTGAAAACATGTTTTATATTCTAGTTTCTTCAAAATAGCCACCCTTTGCTCTGATTACTGCTTTGCACACTCTTGGCATTCTCTCGATGAGCTTCAAGAGGTAGTCACCTGAAATGGTTTTCCAACAGTCTTGAAGGAGTTCCCAGAGGTGTTTAGCACTTGTTGGCCCCTTTGCCTTCACTCTGCGGTCCAGCTCACCCCAAACCATCTCGATTTGGGTTCAGGTCCGGTGACTGTGGAGGCCAGGTCATCTGCCGCAGCACTACATCACTCTCCTTCTTGGTCAAATAGCCCTTACACAGCCTGGAGGTGTGTTTGGGGTCATTGTCCTGTTGAAAAATAAATGATCGTCCAACTAAACGCAAACTGGATGGGATGGCATGTCGCTGCAGGATGCTGTGGTAGCCATGCTGGTTCAGTGTGCCTTCAATTTTGAATAAATCCCCAACAGTGTCACCAGCAAACCACCCCCACACCATCACACCTCCTCCTCCATACTTCACAGTGGGAACCAGGCATGTGGAATCCATCCGTTCACCTTTTCTGCGTCTCACAAAGACACGGCGGTTGGAACCAAAGATCTCAAATTTGGACTCATCAGACCAAAGCACAGATTTCCACTGGTCTAATGTCCATTACTTGTGTTACTTGGCCCAAACAAATCTCTTCTGCTTGTTGCCTCTCCTTAGCAGTGGTTTCCTAGCAGCTATTTGACCATGAAGGCCTGATTCGTGCAGTCTCCTCTTAACAGTTGTTCTAGCACTGTTAGAACAGAGTTCTAGAACTCCGTGTGGCATTCATCTGGTCTCTGAACAACTTGCGATTTCTGAGGCTGGTGACTCAGATGAACTTATCCTCAGAAGCAGAGGTGACTCTTGGTCTTCCTTTCCTGGGTTGGTCCTCATGTGTGCCAGTTTTGTTGTAGCGCTTGATGGTTTTTGCGACTCCACTTGGGGACACATTTAAAGTTTTTGCAATTTTCCGGACTGACTGACCTTCATTTCTTAATGTAATGATGGCCACTCGTTTTTCTTTAGTTAGCTGATTGGTTCTTGCCATAATATGAATTTTAACAGTTGTCCAATAGGGCTGTCGGCTGTGTATTAACCTGACTTCTGCACAACACAACTGATGGTCCCAACCCCACTGATAAAGCAAGAAATTCCACTAATTAACCCTGATAAGGCACACCTGTGAAGTGAAAACCACTTCAGGTGACTATCTCTTGAAGCTCATCGAGAGAATGCCAAGAGTGTGCAAAGCAGTAATCAGAGCAAAGGGTGGCTATTTTGAAGAAACTAGAATATAAAACATGTTTTCAGTTATTTCACCTTTTTTGTTAAGTACATAACTCCACGTGTTCATTCATAGTTTTGATGCCTTCAGTTAGTATCTACAATGTAAATAGTCATGAAAATAAAGAAAACGCATTGAATGAGAAGGTGTGTCCAAACTTTTGGCCTGTACTGTATATATTAATGTCCTTACATCAAAATGTGTTACACACTATCCAGAGTACTGTCACTACAGACCTTCGTCTTTTACAATACATGGAAACACTTCAATTCCTAACACTATGACATAAACCATGTTGTTGTTGACATTTAATGTACATAGCTGACATATCACAGGTACATTTTATTTAATACATCCTTGAAAATTATATACATATTCTAATGTACTGTCATATGAATTCTCTCTATTGCCAAAAATGACCTTGCGTTCTCATGCGTTGCTTGTATTATCGGCATTTCGACTCTTACAAATAATTTTGGTGTCTACGTGAGCTGGAGGCCGACAGCAAGAGGCCGAGGTCCCGCCCAACGCTGCTTGCAGCTTTAATTATTATTATTATTAGGGACCAAGCCCAAACTTTTTTACAACAAAAAATAGGTAAAGAAGAAAAAAGAAAAAAAACGGCATGCATGGTTTTAAGTGTTCATTAAGGTTTCACACATGCCAGCACCCTAAACATTAACACAAATATTTTACTATACACGTTTTTGACTTTGCTTTTTAAAAATGCATGAGGCAAGGAGAGGTGAAAAATATGAAGCAATGAAGGTTTTGGTAATTGCATCGGCAAGAATTTAAAACTACACTTCATCCCTGCTTTAGATCAGTGTTTCACTTTTATAAACGCAGGGTACTTGTGAACTGAAATGGCCTGACTATTCATTTAGACACTGTGATCCTTTCTGTTCTTTGAATGTTGTTGTCAGGGCATTAGTGACCGTATGGGGTCCTGGCAGCCCGAGGTAATGCCATTGATATCTGTCAGGACTCAGTGGGAGGCCAGCAGTTGGGGGGGGGGGGGGGGGGGGGGGGGGGGGGGGGGGGTTGTTAATGACATTGCTTTTTGCATCTGTGTGAGAACTGTGTCTTGGAGGTATATGTAGAGCTACACACTGCAACATACTGTATTCTGATATTGTATTGTTGCTTTGGAGAAACACTTGAATGGAAATGAATGAAAATATGCATCTAAACTGATTCCAGTCTGTCACTGTTGACAACAGTCAAGTTGACCTTTTTTTCACATTGCGAAGCCTCCACATCGGCTTGAGACATTGGAACCTCCCCTTGATACTGGCTTCTGAATGCTCATACTATGGAGACTAAAAGAGTAAACAATTAAGAAAATACAATAAATAAAAATATTAGTGTCGATAAATAAATCATCTGTTTGTTTTTTCACTCCCATTGCTATTCCTCTTTGTCTTTGATGTATTTTGATGTGTTTTTAACCTATTCTGTAAAGTGACTTTGAGAACTTTGGAAAGCGCTTTATAAATAAAATGTATTATTATTATTATTATTATATTGATAAATTGAGACAAAATCTATGCTGTTTTAAAATAAAATGGTCACCGCGAAAAGTAAATAGTGAAATGATGTCAGGCTATGAATACAGACTTTGAATAACAATTAAAAGGTATACTTTATTAAGTAAATTCATTTTTTTCACTCTGTTGTTGTATAGATTCACACACACACAAGCCTGAAATACACACATGTACACATAGGACCTATACACATGTATTAAAGTATGGAGAGACGTCAGAGTGAGGGGGCTTTTGGGGGATTGGTGCCTTGCTCAACGTCACCTCAATAGTGTCCAGGAGGCAAACTGACACCTTTCCAGCCACCAGTCCAAATAAAAAGCAACTTTGGAAGAAAAGAAAATTAATTAATTTTTTTTTTTTTAATGCTGAAATTGAATAATAAAAAGACTTACAATAAACTCATTGTGAAAAGAAGCAAGCCTAGATAACATTTCATAATAAGATTTTCATAATTCTGTGGTTATGTATTTATTCATATGAATATCTAATTCATTTTGTAAGACTTTGCGTTTCCATTAGTTCTGTTACATACTGTACACTTACTGGCCACTTTATTTGGTACACCTTGTTAGTGTTGGGTTGGACCCCCTTTTGCCCTCAGAACTACTTTAATCCTTGTTGGCATAGGTGCCAAGGTGCTGGGAGGATTCCCAAGAGATTTTGGTCCATATTGACATGATAGCATCATGCAATTGCTGCAGATTTGTTGGATACACATCCATGATGCAAATCTCCTGTTCCACCACATTCCAAAGGTGACTGTGGAGGTTACTGGTGTACAGTGAAGTCATTGACTGTGTTTACAAGGTCTTTAGTATCCCGGTTTTGTGTTTGTGCATGTAAACACCATATCCTGAATTCAGAAACCGGGTTATGCCCTTTTCCCGGTTTCAAGAAACCCGATTTTGCCACCTCGAGTACTCCGATAGAAGCCAGGATACTGGAGCATGTATACACCTTATCCCAGTCTCTGACGGGGATAAGGTGCGTGTGTGAAGGATGCCCTACTCATTCTGAAGTTTTCTCTCCACTCTGAGGGCCCTGTTTAGATGGTCTAAAGCGGACGGCGGAGGGCGCATAATCCATGTTGCAAGTGTCATTGCTATTTAGATGCAGGCGCAGTTGTCATTTTCACGCCCTGCGCCCTCGTCGTCTAACTAGCAAATGAACTTGCGCTCCTCTGGGTGTGTTGGTCTAAAAATGTGGAGTGGTCAGGCGCAGTCATGGCGCGTTGCTAGTTAGATGGCGTAAAAAGCAAATGCTGGTCTAAAGTCAACGGCGCAGTATTTCGCTGTTAAACAAGTTAGTAATATGCGTCTCTAGGCGGGTGCACAACGCGCGTGCACTCTGCTCAGACACACACGGAGCAGCCACACCTACGCAAAAGATAACAAATAAAAATATGATTACAATGTGAAAGGTTATTATTGTGCACATTAAAATATTTATCAGAAAGACGTCTTAATGGTCAGTCATTAATCAGAATGATCTAATCACAGTAATAATGATCATCATAATCCGGGAGGTCTGCTCGCAGTGTCCGAATATACGGAACTGCTCAGGATGCTGGAGAGGGAGCTGGGCTCTCTAACCTCCCGGGTTAAAATAAAATAAATTGAATAATTTACATTCATTTGTTGACAGCGTTTCTCTCGTGCATGCGCGCTATCTCTTTCTCTCTCGCAGTCTCACTCTATTTATTTTCTTTTGACCTTTCTAAGATGACAGATGCTGAATATATACTCCCTATCTGATGCTGTGGCTGTTTGTGGCTGACTGAGAGGGATGTGAACACAGCTGTGTTAATCAAATCAGGCTGGGTTTCCATTACGCCTGCTAAATGTGCCAAACGGTGCCAATCCCCTTTGATCTGACATCAGATGTGACGGGACAGTCGATATAGAGATACATTTATCATCTCCTCAGCTGATATGGCAAACTATAGGCCCATAAGCATTCTCCCTATAATCTCTAAGGTGGCTGAGAAGTGGATTGTCAGCTTAATCACTAAACACCTGGATAAAGGTCACACCCCTCTGCATCCCATGCAGTTTGGTTTTCGAGCCCTGCATTCAACAGAAACAGCCACCTGCATGCTCACTGAAAAAGTGAGGCATTTATTGGACAGCAGTCCCTGTGCCATGGCAGTGTTTCTTGACCTGAAAAGGGCTTTTGATACGGTGGATCACCAGGTCCTCCTGTCTAAACTATCCCACTTTAACTTCTCTATAGAAGCTATTCAGTGGTTCAGATCTTACCTATCAAATAGAAAACAATGTGTCTGTGTCAGTAATGTTAAATCCCCATATCTCAGTTGTTCTGTTGGAGTTCCGCAGGGTTCCACACTTGGGCCATTATTGTTCTCTCTGTATATAAATGATTTGCCAGATGTGTGCAATAATGTCCATTTCCAGATGTATGCAGATGATGCCGTTGTTCTCACTCATGGTAAAAGCTATAGTGATGTGTCTAAGACACTAACATCTGTCATGTCCAATATTCAAGAATGGCTCACTGCCTCATGTCTGTACCTAAATACGCAAAAAAACTGTTTGTATGGCTTTTTCTAAAAGACCTGTTGTTCTGCGAAGCTCCGGGGTATTTCTGAGAGGGGAGGAACTCAGTTTGGTGACAGAGTTTAAGTACCTCGGAGTCATTCTAGACCCGACCCTATCCTACGAAAAGCACGTGAAAAAAGTAAGCAGAACAATTAATTTCAATCTGAGCAACTTCAGGCAAATAAGATGTTCATTAACTGAAGAAGCAGCTAAAATATTCATGCACTCTATGATATTCTCACACATTGAGTATTGTCTCACAAGTTGGTCTTTTACGGGAAAAACCATACTTAAACCAATTGAATCTCTCTATAAAAAAACCCTAAAAACTTTTGACAAAAAATCGTTCTCTTATCATCACTGTGACATCATTACACGCCATAATCTACTGAGCTTTGACAGTCTTATCACGCTTAAACTTGCATGTTGTATGTATAAGATTGTGAACGGATTGGCACCTCCACCCCTGAGTCAGTTGTTTGAACGTAAATCCACCAACGGTACCAACACTAGAGCAACTACAAGAGGAGACTGCGCAATTCCATTTAGGCGCACCTCCTTCTCACAGTCTGCTCTGTCAGTCAGAGGCAGCAAAATCTGGAATGGCCTGCCAACTTCCATAAGAGACTGCTCTTCCTTTTTATATTTAAAAGGCATTTAAAAGACTGGCTCAAGTCTAACCAGACCTGTAATCATTAACTGTATGTACTTAGTTCCCCATGCGCTGCACATGTTCCCTCACTGACATGCGCAGTGACATGGGTAAACCATAAAAAGCACTGCAACACTTTACAAGGTACTACCTCTTCTCAAGTCACTTTAGCACTGCAGCACTTTAGATATGTACTACTACTTCTTAACTCAGTTTGCATAACTCCCAACAATAACCCGTGTTCTGGTCTTTGCATTGTTGCACCTCCATTCCATGTACTCACATCTGACAACTAACCCAACAATCTGACAACAATCTCTATAAGCAGAACACTGCAACACTTTCCATGAGCACTGTAGCACTTTATATCCATGGTTTCGTTGTGTTTCTTAATCCATTTTAGCACAACTCCAACAAGAAACCCTGCTCTGGTCTTTGCATTGCTGCACCTTCATCTCAATTACTCATCCCTGACAGTTCATCTTGTTTTTAATTGCACCACACATAATGGTTTTTGTTATGTATAACTGTCCGTTCTATCTGTCTCGGTAGTATTGTATTGATTGTCCCTTTCTCAGTGTCTTGATATGTTGCATTCTTACTTCAAATTTTATCTCTCCTATGTCCCTGTTTTCTGTTCTGTTTTGTTTTTGTTTTGTCTTGTTTTGTTTTGTTTTGTTTTTATTATGTATTATGACCCTTGTATGTCTCAATGGCTCTTAACACCATGCCGGAGGACTACGGTTGGAAACTAGCCTTTGGCTAACACTGGCACATTTACAGTAATGTATGTTTAATGTGCACTGTCCTCTTTAAATAAATAAATAAATAAAATAAATAAATAAGCTGTAAAACGCTCACTCTTTCCAGTTGGTAGGTCCGCCATCTAACTAGCTCTCCGCCGTGCGCTCCAATCACGCTTCATTTAAAGGGAATGAGAGGTGACACTGATTGGCAGATGTCTCATTTTTGTCTTACTTCTAAATATAATCAATATATCACATTCCCCACTCAATCTGTTGTAAACAAAAGACATAAAAGACGTAACACACGCCTGCGCAGATAGAACGCAGTGATCAGAAAGCAGGTTAATGGTATTTATCATGTATACAGTGTGACGGCCCCTCCCTTTACTCTGGAGGTGTGTGGGTTTGCTGGTCGCTGGTTGGTTTGCTTTGCCTTTCAGGAGGGACCGTCATCAGCTGATGCGCTGCACCTGGGCCCGGTGAAGCTGTTACATTCTGGTACCAGCTGGCTCTCTTCCTCTCATTCGATCCACGCCGTACATGAGGGCCCCGCGGCGCAGCCGTGCCTTTTCTGTTGCTTTTGGTTTTGTCACGCTCACACACACACACACACACACATGCATCCACACACGCTTACACTACTGATTACTGACACTGATTTTCACGTATTTCTTACGTTTATGTTAATAAACGCATTGATTATTTTGAACCTCGTCTTCCCTCCCGTTTTGTGCAGCCTAAGAGCCGGGTTGTAACAACAGGGATATGAATAACCGGGTTTCGCTGTGTTCCATGTAAACATCATATCCCGGATATGCTCAAAGCCGGGATAAGCCTCAAAAACGGGATACTAAAGACCTTGTAAACACAGTCACTGTCATGTTCAAGAAACCAGTTTGAGATGATTTGAGCTTTGTGACATGGTGCATTATCCTGCTGGAAGTAGCCATCAGAAGATGGGTACACTGTGGTCATAAAGGGATGAAAATGGTTGGCAACAATATTCAACTAGGCTGTGGCGTTTAACTAAAGTGGTACTACGGGGCCCATAGTGTGCCAAGAAAATACCCTCCACACCATTACACCACCACCACCACCACCACCGTGAAGTGTTGATACAAGGCAGGATGGATCCATGCTTTCATGTTGCTTATGCCAAATTCTGACCCTACCATTTGAATGTCATCAAGCTAGACAACGTTTTTCCAATCTTCTATTGTCCAATTTTGGTGAACCTGTGCAAACTGTAGCCTCAGTTTCCTGTTCCTAGCTGACAGGAGTGACACCCAGTGTGGTCTTCTGCTGCTGTAGCCCATCTGCTTCAAGTTTCAATATGTTGCTGGTTCAGAGATGGTCTTCTGTATACCTTGGTTGTAATGAGTGTTTTTTTGAGTTACTGTCACCTTTATATCATCTTGAACCAATCTCGCCATTCTCCTCTCACTTCTGGCATGTGTCGTGTTCCTCTTCGTCCTCTTTTCCCTCCTTCCACTGTGTTGTTTGGAGACAGCATCATCAGGAATATTCATTTCATTTCAACGCCACGACTCACTGCTTTCCTGGAGCCACAGTCCCGGTCATCCTTGACAAACTTCCAGAACTGTTTCATTCACTCCCTTCCTCCACAAACCGGCTGATTTTCCATGTGGGCTCAAATGACACGGCCCGCCGGCAATCAGAACTCACAAAAATGGATTTTGTTGCTCTTTTTAACCTTTTAAAAAACTGTGGTAAGTCGTTTTTTATCAGCGGTCCCCTGCCAACACTGTCCCGCAGGGCAGAACGCTTCAGTCGGCTTCTCTCCCTCAATACATGGGTCCAGGCTGCCTGTAGCACTTATGGTTTCACTTTTATCGACAATTGTATCTTATTTTGGAACCGGTCCCGAGCAGGCTGGGCAGCCGCATCTTAGCAGCTAATATTCAGCACGCTGTTCAGTGTGCCCCATGTGAATGACGTACATTGGAAGCACATGCCCTCCTAGTCAGAATTTCAAACAGATTTAACAGACCAACTTCACCATGGATCAATAGCAACCCCAAAAACTTAGTTCCTCTCACACTTGCTCCACACTCACCACACTGTGATGATAAGCACACGTTCAGCACGGACATTAACCTGGCCGTGCTGACCGTGCTGACAATTTTAACAGTAAATTAAAGTCAACACTTGACTCAGTGGCTCCACTTTTAACCAAAACCATAAAAACAAAACCCACACCCCCGTGGAGAAATGATAATATCAAAAGACTGAAAAGAAAATTCAGGAGTGCAGAGAGGAGGTGGAGAAAAACCAAATTGACAGTTAATTTTGAAATTTTACACACACAACTCAAATCCTACAATAAAACAGTCAAACAGGCAAGAATATCCCACTTTTCAAAACTCATTTCTGACCATAAAAACAACCCCAAATTTCTTTTCTCCACCTTCGATCTTTTAACCAGCACCAATTTTAATAAACCATCCAACATATCAACAGATGCCCTCTGCGAGGACTTTGCAGACCACTTCAAAACCTGTATCCAACTTACCGTTTTTAAGTATGATTTTAGAAATACTGGTTTTTAACCAAGTAAATGATTTTTTAAAAAGAAACAGTATTTTAATGAAATATCAGTCTGGTTTTAGGATGAACCACAGTACCAAGACAGCCCTTTTAAAGATTTTAAATGATATCAGGTTGAATGTTGATTCACAAAAACTCACAGTCTTGGTAGTACTGGATCTAAGTGCCGCCTTCGATACAGTAGACCATCACATTTTATTAAACAGACTCAGAAACCTGGTGGGCCTCTCTGGTACTGTTTTTAACTGGTTCAGCTCTTATCTCACAGATCGTTGTTTCTTTGTAAGTATGGATACATGTTCCTCCAGAACACATGAAATTAGGTGTGGGGTGTCCCAAGGGTCAATTTTGGGTCCAGTTCTTTTTAATCCATACATGCTTCCCCTTGGGGACGTCATCAGGAGGCACGGCATCAGCTTCCACAGTTACGCAAATGACACACAGCTGTATATCGCCATGTCTCCTGATGACAGAGGGCCAATTGATACCCTTTTTAACTGCATTTTAGATATCAAGTCATGGATGGCAGTGAATTTCCTACAGCTCAACCAGGAAAACACAGGTTTTAATTATTGGTCCTGAAGGCAAGAGAGAGAAACTTTTACCAAAACTGCAAGATTTTAAACCTTCACAATGTGTGAAGAACCTGGGCGTCATTTTTGACTCAGAGCTTAGTTTTATTTCACACATCAAAAATGTAACAAAGATATTTTTTATCTTAAGAGGTTTTTATCATCTTAAGAACATAGCCAGAGCTAGCCAGAGTCCGCCCGTTTCTCTCTCAGGCTAACACGGAGGTGCTGATGCATGCTTTTATCTCTTGTCGTTTAGATTACTGTAATGCCCTGCTCTCTGGTCTTCCCAAAAAGACCATCTCTAACCTGCAGCTACTCCAAAACTCAGCCACACGAGTGCTGACGAGGACCAGAGGGCGGGAGCACATTACACCAGTTTTAGAATCGCAGCATTGGCTCCCCGTTTGTTTCAGGATCGATTTTAATGTTCTTTTATTAGTTTTTAAATGTCTTAACAGTCTTGGGACATCTTATTTATCTGACCTGCTTTTATCATATCAACCCTCGCGGATCCTGAGGTCCTCCGGCACCGGCCTTTTAATTATTCCAAGAGTTAGAACAAAAACCCACGGGGAGGCTGCATTCAGCCATTATGGCCCTCACTTATGAGGGCCATAATGGCTGTTACGTTGGAACAGCCTGCCGGAGAACATCACGGCTGCAGAGACTGTTGATGTTTTTAAAAGGAGGCTCAAGACTCACCTTTTTAATTTAGCTTTTAACTGATTTCTTTTACTCTTTTAATTCTTATATGTTATTTTTACTTTCTATTGCTTTTAAATGATTTATCTTTAAATCTCTATGTATTTTAGTAATTTATTTTACTAAATCCTCATTTATTATTTTTATTATTAATATTATTTTAATCTTTAAATCTTTAATTTTTCTTAATTTTATCTCATACTTGTTTTATCTTATCATATTGCCTTTTAGTCTTTTAGTCTTTTAGTTTTTAGCTCCAGTGTTTCCCCATGGGGGGCCGCGCACACCACTGCCCGTGGGGATCTCGGCCTGAAGATCCCTCAGGCCCAGAGGACTGGGGGTTCTGCACCATGTGTGGAGTCCACCACCGTCTGTCTGGGTCGGGGTGGTCTCTGTGGTGGCGTTCCCTGTGGCTGTCGGCTGTGAGGCCTCTCAGTGTAGATGGCTCCCCATAGGTGGTTCTTTCCTCACCTGGTTCCTCCCAGCCATGTTATTGACTATATTGACTGTGTGTGTGGTGTGTGTGTGTGTGTGTGTGTGTGTGTGTGTGTGTGTGTGTGTGTTTATATGTGGGGGTGGGAGGGGTGGGTTTTCATTATGTATGTATTATTTTTGTTTGTTTTTTATTCTGTGAAGCACTTTGTGCTGCATTTTTAATGTATGAAAAGTGCTATACAAATAATGATTGATTGATTGATTGATTGATTAACAAGGTATTTTTTTTTGTCAGGAAAACTGCTGCTCACTGAATATTTTCTCTTCTGTAGACCATCCTCTGTAAACCATCCTCTGTTGTGCGTGAAAATCCCAGTGGATCAGCAGTTTCTGAAATTGTCAGACCAGCCAGTCTGTCAGCCATTCCACATTCAAAGCCACTTACATCAACTTTCTTCCCTATTCTGATGCTTGGTTTGAACTTCAGCAGGTCATCTCGACCATGTCGACATGCCTAAATGCATTGAGTTGCTGCCACATGATTAACTGATTGACTATTTTCATTAACAAGCAGCTAAACAGGTGTTCCTAATAAAGTGGTTATTGAGTGTAAAGCTGTAGTCAGTATTAGGGCTGGGCCAGTGTAAAAATGTTCAAACCATTTGGTATTTAGCCAAACACCGGAACAGGCCTGCATACCAAACATTACCACCTGGTGTCACACTTGACTGAAGAGCTGCTCCCGAGCTGAACATAATGACACCGTGTCCCAACAGCAAACAAGGGTTGGACTATCAACACCACAGATTTTTGCATTGCATAACATCAGTTGCTCTATGTCCACACTGAATTTGTTGATGTACACTTCTATGTATGTATGTAAACAAACTCCATGTAAATAAACCTCTTACTTATCAGCTGTGTGTTCAACATCAGAGTAGAGACGTAACCACTTAAAGATGGACGAATACTTCCTACGTTTGTATTGTTTAAACAGAATACACGCTTTATATTGTCATATTTACTGGAAATTACATACAATATAGCTAACTGCAAGTACGTTGTTATTAGCGATAGTCATTTACCAAAAAAATTTGGGCTCACTGGCGATCTCCCTCCAGCCAGTCTCCACATTATTTTGGTTTTAGTTGTGAAATAAGGTATCAGGTAGATAATTCCTCATCTTAACCTCATCAATCAGCTGTTCCTCGTCTGTTGTGGCACTTTGGCTGGCTGTGGCTCAGAGGTAGAGCTGATTGTCCATCAGTCGGAAAATCTGAGGTTCAGTCCCCAGCTCCTCCAGCCTACATGTCAAAGCATCTTTGAGGAAGACACTGAACCAACCAGAAATCTGGGCAATGCACCAAAACGTTTTCACATTGCTTATCATATCATCAAACTTGCAAGTACAAGCACAAGCACAAGCACAGTGACACCGTTAGCACAGGTTGCTGATGTAGGCTACTTTTTAATTTGCCGAAATAAACAGCAAATTAATGACAAATACTGGTTCACACTGCTTGCGTAAAATCAAAGCGGTGTAAGCCTGTACACTGAACCAGACTGGCAGAACCGACAACTGACTCAACTCTAGTCACTTCTATCTATTCTCACTTCCATTACACCTCTGGTTGGTGTGAAATTGAGTTCATGTATTGATTTAATATGTTGTACTAAATTTGCTCTCCTAATATTTAGAGCCTTATTGTTTGAATTGTCATTTGTGTAAGTGTAAGTGACAAAATTAAGAAAAACAGTTTAGCTCAATGTTACGACCTGGCTCAAGTGGCCATAACAAAAAGGGAGACACCGTCAATCAATTCAATAAATTTTATTTATAGAGCCCAATATCACAAATCACTATTTGCCTCACAGGGCTTTAGAGCATACGACATCCCTCTGTCCTTTGGACCCTCACAGCGGATAAGGAAAAACTCCCCCCAAAAAACCCTTTAACGGGGAAAAAAACGGTAGAAACCTCAGGAAGAGCAACTGGGGAGGAATCCCTCTTCCAGGACGGACAGACATGCTATAGATGTCGTATAGAACAGATCAACATAATGAGACAGAAAGAGAGAGACAGAGAGAGATGCAGGACAGATGGTAATGACAGTAGCTTACAACATTAATGAAAGTAATAATATTATAATTAATAATAATATATTATTGTCTGATAGTATACATGTGTGACAATAATCATGTGTATAATAACAGTAGCAGTATGACTAATGATGCAGCAGCCGCAGGCGGCATCTGGCAGGACCACGGCAGCAGCACAACCACACACGTCACACCATCCAGGCACCGCTGCAATACGAGTTAACGAAAGACATTTTATTAGAAGCAAATCAAACCAAATTAGACCAAATTAGCAAATAACTAAATAAGAATAGCATATGGGGTGTGAATGTCAGTGATATCAGTACTATGTGTGAGTATTGAATGTGTGTGGGAGAGTGTGTATGTGTAAGTGTTGCAGAGTGCATCAAAGCAAAGAAACTAAAACATTACCAAACCAGACCAGACTGGTTGCCTGTAGGGAGAAGTAGAGAGTGAGTGAATGAACACAGTGTTGGGAATCAACATATATTTACCTCACTCGGTGGCACCAAATATGTCGGGAATCAACATATATTTATTTCACACGATGGCATCAATTAAGTTGGCAATCAACATATATTTACCTCACACGATGGCACCAAATATGTTGGGGTCAACACACTAGGCTTCACATGGAGGTACCAAATATGTTGGGGTTTAATTGGCTATTGGAAATAATTAATAATTATTATTAATAATTAATAATTAATAATTATGTTAAATAATGTGACTTAATTAACATTAAATCATTAAATCATCAAATCATCAATCAAATCAATTAAAAATGTGTGTGTGTGTGTGTGTGTGTGTGTGTGTGAGAGAGAGAGAGAGAGAGAGAGAGAGAGAGAGAGAGAGAGAGAGAGAAAGGCGGGTGTGGTGATCAAGTAGCCGCTTGGCCTACAAAACAAAATGGCTGACAACAGAGAACTACCAAAATGGCTGAATCAAGGCTGGCTTCAGGGGGAGGTGCCTGTCTGACCCATAGACTGGTGACTACCACCGTGACGTCACACGTCCGTTTCTGAAGAGTGGATTTGAAGCTCAAAATACTCCGTTCTGGATGTCGCCATCTTGGCAGTGCCTGACTGCGCCCAACTCCTGGACAATCAAAAATGGGCAAAGAGGCAGGCTGAAGGAAGCCTGGCTGCTTAAACACGCCCACCTCGCTCGCTTCTGCTAAGTTAGCTGAGGCTAACAAGCTAGGCTAACAAGCTACGAGGCTAAGAAGCTACGCTACTTTGGCTAGCCCTGTGGCAGCTCCCTCACGAAACTTGAGGTAAGTTGAGTTTAGCTTAAATTAACATTATACAACAAACCTTGAAACAATGATTCAGCTGTTATCTAAAAAAAAAAACGCTTCAACTTTTTAAAAAAATATATAATGCTTATTATTTATTGCACTTATTTTACTTTCATATGCAGTGTGGAGCACTGGTGACAGTTGTGTCCAGCGTGGTGCCCAGAGAGCTGCAGAGGGAATCACCCTCAGCATGCCGGGCGTCCGTGTCTGCTGGTTTGGCTGGGGTGGACTGCAGAGAGGCCTTCTCTCCTTCTTTCAACACTCCCTGCGAGGATGAGCAGCACCAGATGTCTTCATCATCCACTGTGGCGGCAATGACATGGGGAAGGTCAGCAGTGTCAAGCTGGTCAGCATGATGAAGGAGGACCTGCACCAGCTTCACCTCCAGCATCATGGCATTAAGATAATATTTTCTTCACTGGCCCAAAGGTGCAGGTGGGAGGCTGGTGGCAATCCAGCAAAGATTGATAAGGCCAGGAAATGTGTTTACAGTGTTATGGCTACATGTGTTCATAGTTTAAATGGCGCCATAATTGAGCACCCTCACATCAGACATTCATCTCACACCTAGGAGAAATTATATGTTTTTAAGTAAATTAGTTAATTGTCTTGAAGACCACCTCCAAACACAGTGAACTGCTTACAGTTTGCAGTGTCACTGCTTTTGAATTTGGCCTTTAGGACACATTTTGTTAGGTGTGAACATAGCCCTGACTGTCATGGCCAATGTTGACTTTTTATATTCATCTATAACTTGTTTAAAATTTCAATAAATTCTATTTATATTTGCACTCCTTTTGTCTTTGTTACTGACTGAATGTTGTATTTCACATCAAATCTGACTGTCAATTGAAAGGGCAAACAAATCATATACTACAGATAAAACATAAAGCATTAATGTTTAACATTGTCACTGACAAAAAATTAGGCAGTCCATTGCTGTGTGGGCCTGATTATTTTAACCCTGTACTTGACTGGATAAAAGGGCTCAAAATGAAAAACAAAAAATTAGCTGGACACAATAGTTTTGAAGCCCCCAAGGACATGTCACTTGTTCACTATGTTGCCAACTCTGAGAGGGTCTTCCTCAGGCAAAGGTATCGTGACGTTTTTATAGTGAGTCAAACAGAAAGATAATCAGCCAATTATGTGTTATTGTTTTTTTACCCTCACTATATAAGCCTCAATACCAAGCAATACCCACAGAACTTTCTCATATGTCACAATGTCACAAATAAATAATACCTCCTATGGGACTTAAAATTATTCAGTGTGCAGATATTTCCATGTTTTTCACAAAAGGAGAATCGTTATTCAGTGAATTTTCTTCATTTGTCTTAAAGAAATGTTCAAACAAAACCAGCACATAACATCAGCTTTTCATTTCTTTTTTACATTCTGCTAAGATAAATGCAAACTTGGGTAAATGTTAAGACATAAATGAAAACATTAAGATGCCATTAATAATGATTACATTTCGTTAATGGTTTAAATCACCACTACATTTCCAATCATCACAGGAAACTGATGAATGACAGCTTTCAAAAAAAATTTGCTTTTACTCTAAAGTAATTTTTGTCTGATCCACTTTATATCACAAAAATTCTAACCATTACACAAACAGTTTAACAAAATTAAGTCAAAGCTTGCATTCATGAAATCATCACTACAAAGGTTACAAAAAGTACACATGAAATAAATGAAAAGATTTGTAACAGTAATTATAAAACATATGAATTAGGACCCAGTGTCATAATTTGCAAAATCTTAATTTCTTGTTAAACAACCTCTTTACTGTGGAGTAAATATCACATTGGTCGAGGTGTTGTAACTTTCCTCAAGTGTCCTACAAGAGAGAAAGATGACAAGTTAAAAACACAGGTAGAAAACACTGACTAGAGCCTGTCTTGGTTAAAAGCCCACTCACCACCACAATGATCTTATTGCTGAGTAAGTGGCTGTCATTCATAAAATAGTTTTGTGTTTAAATTCTGTAGATATTTGACTTTATATTTGAATTTGATTTTAATTTAACTGTACTATCAAAACAACTGGAGTAGAATGTACAGTATGCAGTTCATCCACATTAACATCATTGTTGCTGCCAAAAGGAAACTGAACTGTTCTCAAAGCTCACTGCCACTGTGGAATCATGCTATGTTCGGCTGTCTCATTATGAGAATATATTTTTCCATTGGTTCTTCACAGACTGTGTGTGGGGGAAAAAGGTAGTAATTCTCACTTTGATAAAAGGGTCTTTGCATAAAAAGCACTGAAATGTTAAAGTTGGTAAATACATGTCATGTTCCTTGATTGATAAAATCTTCATTTGGCCTTCTGCATCAGGGGAACACTAAACTGCACTGGTGTGTCAGTGTGTCATTTCACCTTATCAGTAATAATACGGAACAAGCTGTGCCCTAATCGAGTACTTAGTAATGTATGACAATTAGTAATATATGTAATGCATTTAATTGTCATACATTACTAAGTAGGGACATTATGGACAATAATTCATCATTTCAAACTAATAAGTTTAGTGAGGTACTGTATGAAAAAGGTGTCTTTATCCTGGAGTCAGTGCTGAAGTGATGACTCAAAGTGTTCACTGCACAGACAGGAAGTCTTGTTTGGAGTCCAGTTCAGTCTTCTGGTATTGAGTGTCCACTGGTCCAGTCTGTCTGGGTCACCTAGAGGAAAACTTTCCACAGACAAATAGATATTCAAAGTAATATATGTGTTAGCTACCTACTTTGCAGACACTTTTACATGCAAACAATACAATTTAAATTACTTCAATGTTCAACAGATCATAATCAATTTAATTTAGCAAAACAAAAAGGTGGTGACCATCACAGTCCTCATATTCTGTCTGTGCATTATCTATTGTTGTGTAGCTACAGGCCTATATGATACACTGATCTTATTAATATTTTATGTGACAGTCAAATGTCACATTAGCTTTTTTTAATTACGTTACACACCTTATTGTAATTTCACACAGTTTGCCACTTTTTAATTTACATACACAAGTATAGCCTTAACGTTACGTTACCGTTACACTGCTCATATGACAACGTTAACGTTGCATCACGTTACCTAACTAACGTGGTGGACCTTTATTTTCAAACCTCACACAGCCTCAGCCTTTTGTTCAAAATATTCTCTCCCCAAATGCCTAACGTTAAATCCTAACACTTCTCTGTCAGGCTCTGACTTAAATACTGGCGTCTTGCTCGAAGGCTAAATGTTAGCTGGCTGGTTAGCTAGTTAAGGAGCTAAGCTTGTGTTGTATCGTATTGTCTGTGGCTCTGTAACTTGATGTGGATGTTGCTGCTGTGATACAGGTCGCACTTGAAAATGAGACCTCCGGTATCAACGTGATTTTACATGTATTACATAAAGGCTTAATAATATAATAATAAGCTGACAGCTAGGTGGTAACCGCAGACACTGATACACGCTGCTGACAAGCTCGGTGGTGACCGTAGTGATCGCAGACACCGACACCCGCTAATTACTGCTAACATGTAAACATAATTAAAATAATACTAGAATTTCCGAATTTCACTTACCGAAAAACCTGGAGCACGGACTTCTTGGACGGTCTGTTGGTATAATTAATCGAACAGCAAGTCATATTACTCCAATATTTGCCTGAAAAAATATCCAGAAGGCACAGACCCGGCTGAGAGGACAGGTTCAATGCCTTCAACATGGACACGAACTGGCTGAGATGACGCCGAGCAGACGGCGAGTCTGAGCTCAGCTCCGCACAGCAGAGCTAGCGGCTAGTTAGCATGCTAGTTAGCCACCTGTGATGGTGCGACCTGTCACTCAAAGTGACCACATTCTTAATTATGCGCAATTTCAAACCTTAATAACATTTAAACGGAAGAGTTAGAAAAAAATTCACCCCCCTCAGAGTTGTCATGAAAGGGGAAATTAACTATAGAGACCAAAACCATTTTTTTTACCAGGCTGTAAACATGTTTATTTCTGGTCTAAAGGAATTTGCTCACTTCCGGAGCCAGCCTCAAGTGGACAGTCGGTGAACTGCAGGTTTTGGCACTTCCGCATTGGTCTCACTCGTCTCCACCGGAGGTTGGGGCTTGGTCTGACCGTGTGGTCAGGACAAAGACAAAGGAAAAGAAGCGGGAACTTTGAAATGCCTGTTTGGGTGTAGCTCTGTTGAAAGCCTTTGTTAATGAGTCTATGTGAATGGGATTTGTGTTGCAAACGGTCGGATTAGTGCAGAGATTGTTTAGTTGTGTGCAAGAATCTGTTTGTGAACAGTATTGGCAAACTAAACACTTAGCTTTGGCGAAGCCAACTAATCAATGACCTAACTGCAATCTATCACAACAATAACTCAGTAAACAGCATTAAATCACATACAAGTTAAACAGTCCTGCTTAGCCTGTAAAGCTGCGATATGCCCAGTTGTTACATTACCGATCCTTGAATGAATGGAAGAGTCACTTGGTAGTGCTGCTTTGTTAGCCGGCAGAAGAAGGCTGGGAAGGTGTGGTTTCAGCTGCAGTCTTTGTGGTGTCCTTTGTTCCAAAGGTTCTGATCCAAGGAAGCTGGTCGCTCGGGGCCCTTACAGAGGTAGACGCAGGGTGTTAACTCACTTAGTTCCTTGTTGCTGTAAAGCTGGTTGCAAACCGTGTGTTTGCAAGAGAGTCTGTGATCAGTTGCCCTCCCTTTAGTGGTTTGGGCTATGGAGCCAGGGTCTAGGCCTCTGAACTGTTCCAGGCCCAACTGGGAAGAGGTCTTAGCTGTTGAACAGCTGGAGCAAGAGAGAGAGGAGTTCTGTGGAAGGGAGCACAAATCTACAGATGCGTGTGACATCAGAGTCACATGTCACTGTAAGGGTCCAATCAAGTTTTGGGACTTGAGTCTCACTGAGGTGTGAGGTGAGGCCTCCTGTGGAGATGGGTGCCATTTAGCTCTCTTTGTTTGAAGACAAAGGGCATGCAGAGGATAAAGCCTTTAAATTGTCCAGTGAGGATTTTACCAAATGATAAATCATCTGTGGTCCTGTGAATCCCAACAACAGCTTTTATCACCTTCAGTGCACTGGGCCCAGGTGCACTGAGTTGCAATCAAGTCTGCTTGGGAGAGACGGGCCTGACAAACTCACAGCAGACACACCCCTAGATGACACCGGGATAATCACACCCCCCCCCTTAAGACGGGGGGCCCAGAAGGGATCCCCGAAGTTCCACAAGACAGTTACAAATGCTAACAGGTGCTAACTGCTAACAGGTACACACAAAACAAAAAAACACACAACAAGGCTGTACACTGGCAGTCAAGATACGGGTCAAAGACAACACTACCCCACTGGGGCGAGGGAAAGGGCATCTGCCACAACATTATCCTTGAACTTAATATCTCCCACATCATTGTCATTTTCAAGAAGGTTTTTCTGCGATTGTACATCACCAAACAAAACCAAGAACCTCCTTATCAACTCAGACAACTTAGCTCTTTGTGAAACAGTTACATGACCCAACAATCTGTCCAAATGATCCAAGGATTCAATTCTTTAGCCTACCACACATCACGGAGTCATCTGGTGCATTAGCGTCCCTTTCACCTTCCAACCCTGCCTCTGGGACATCAGGATCTGGAAGCACAGAATCAGACATCAATGTGAGACTAACATTTCCTCCCTGAGGTAAGGGGTCACGAGCATAGTTGGGTTTAAGCAAGTTGGCATGACATAGTTGGGATGACTTTCTCTGATTGGGAGTAGCAATCAAGAAATTTTGGTCCGACACTCGCCTCTCTACATGATAGGGGCCAGCAAACTTTGCCTGAAATGGTGAGACCTGAAGTGCCATGAGAGCTAAAACCTGATCCCCTGGGTTAAACTCACAGTGCTCTGCACGACCGTCATACAGTCTCTTCATATTAGCTTGAGCAGTTTTTGGGTGGCTCACTATTCACCAACCCATCCTGCAGTATGGCTAATGGACCACCAACAGTATGTCCAAATACTAAATCATTGGGGCTAAAACCCGTGCTCTCCTGCACGACTTCCCTGGCTGCTAACATGAGCCATGGCAGTTCCTCCACCCAGTCCCTCCCCATCTTCATACCATACGCACGCAACATGGACTTCAACGTCTGATGGAAATGTTCCAGTGCCTCCTGGCTCTGTGCGTGGTATGCTGATGCCAGATTATGCTTCACCCCCAGCTGCTGCAGGATCTGCTTGAACATATGGGAAGTAAAGTTAGCACCCTGGTCACTTTGAATAACACGTGGAATACCAATAGTGAAGATGAACTGGGTAAGAGCCCGGACTACGGACTTCACTGGAATAGATGGCAAGGGAAATGCTGCAGGATATCTTGTAGATTGGCACATAACAGTAAGCATATACACACAACCTTTTCCTAGATGGAGACCTACACAGTCTATAATCAAATGCTTAAAGGGTTGGATAACTGCTGGGATAGGACTGAGGGGCACAGGCTTAACAACCTGGATCGGTTTACCAGTGAGCTGGCATATCTGGCATGACTCAACATATTTGGAGACATCATGCATCACGCTTCATTGAGGCCACAAGAAATAGCTTAGGACACGGTCTTAAGTTCTCTTTATCCCCAGATGTCTGCAACTATCATGCGCTGTTTGTAACACCAAATCATGAAAGCCACTTGGCACCACCACCTGAAAAATTGCCTTACCAACCAAGTTGCCATCACAGGGCACCCACTTACGCACCAGCAGGTCTTCCTGAATGAAGTAACCCTGGGCTACATCCCTAATTTTGCCAGCTGGCAACACCTCATCCCACAAGGCAGACAAAGAAGAATCAGACTTCTGAACCTTCACCCAATCCTCCTTTGAAGCAGACAGAGGAAGGTCAGGCAGCAAAACCATGTCAGGCACCACAACTTTACTACACTCCGGGACAGGCGGGTCTGTAGCAGACAGTTTATGGCTCTGCGGGCATCATGGCGCAGGCTGGAAAAACCTTAAGAAATCCAAGACCATCTCATCCAGCACCCCAGACAATAATGGCCTGGACACCACCACAGGTGGCGGCACATTGGCCCACACGGCACCCCAACTAGGTCGTTGCCCAAAGTCATCACCACACCATCAACTGGCAGTGCGTACACCAACAGGAAGAGTGCCCTGCACTAGCTCACAATCCAGCACCAATGTATGATGCAGCACAGAAATCAAGCCCATCTCCATCCTCTTCATCAATACAAAGTCCCCTGTCTCTGATTCAGGTGAAAAAGGCAACGCCGACTCCAAAATAAATGAGTGCCTAGCACCCGTGTCATGCAGTAGCTTGATTGGAACACGCAGATCACTACCAACCAATGACACAACAGCGTCAGCAATAAAGGGCTCAAAACCAGATCCAGTAACTGAATCCATACCAACTGATACCTTATCTGACACTGCAACTGAGCCTCCACTCGGTTCCACACACACACTGGCTTAACTGAAACTGTAGAGCAAAGCATAGCTGGAGCGTGGTACTTTAACTTAGACTTCAACAGTGGACACTGATACTTCCAATGATCCTCCCCCTGGCAGTAGTGACAGACCCTAGCCCCATCAAGTTGCCCCATTGATGCGGACTTATGTGAGGGACCAAACATTAGAAAATTAGCACCACCATGGGAGTTAATACTGCTGTCATCTGCATCTTTCCGACCCCCTACAGGGTGCCCGTCTGTGAAACTGCCCTAATGTGTTAGCACAAAATCGTCAGCCAACTCAGCAGCCTTCAGTGCGGTGGATGGCCTCTGTTCATTTACATAAGCAGCAACACACTGGGGAATAGCATTCTTGAATTGCTCCATCACCATCAGCTCACACAAACCATCAAAATCATCAACCTTTGCAGCTGAGCACCAACGGTGAAAATGGGATGCCGAATCGCGGACAATCTCGACATTTGTTTGTTTATTGCCTTTTACCCAATTTCAAAACTTCTGGCAATAGGCTTCTGGGACCAGCTCATATGCCTTTAACACAGCAGACTTCACTATTTCATAATCCAAATCATGCTGTGCACAAATGGCTGAATAAGCTTCCTGAGCTCTCCCAGTAAGGACACACTGAAGCATCAGCACCCTATCAAGAAGCATAGCAGTATTAAATTATAGCTGGTCAGGGCTGGGCAATTTTAGGCAAAAATAGGCAATTCTGAGCAACAAGCAGAGTGTAGGAAGGTGAAAAAAGGTGGCATTCTAAGCATAAGAGACTTTGCTCTATCTCACTGAGCTAATTAGCAAGAGACAACTCTGCGGTATATGTGATTAAAACTTCTTTTAGCTCATTATAGGAATTCTGCAGTTGCAGTGATTAGTCAGTAAATCAATAAGTCAAACATATAATTAATCCACAATTATTTCATGATGGATTGATTGTTTCAGGTATCAGTATTGGAGTTACATTTGCAGATTTGAGGATATCCTCCTCAAATCTTGCTTTATCATGGTTTTGGACCTTTAGTCAGACAATGTGAGATGTTTGTGGATGCCAGATTGGAATTGGGGAAAGGTAATATGAATTTTACATAATTTTATAGACAAACATTTAATATAGAAAATAACTGGAATGCTAATCAATAATGAAATGATTCATAGCAGAGATAGGCCTATTTGTAAAATTGTAAATGCACCATTACAGCTTCATTTTAAAAGGAAATCAACATTACCTTTCAGCAGCAAAACTGAACAAATAAAATAAAATTAGGCTAAGCAGAAAAAACAGGGAAAAGAGACAAGGGATAACAGGGAAAAGTGTTGATAAAGAGTATTTGTCTCTCCGCAAAACTACCTGGATCATAATTATTATTGATCTTAGCAGTCTCTAATCCACACAGCATGATGCCTGAACATAGCATTAGAAAGTCCATTCTGCCTTAGCTGAGGCTTGAACTTACAACTTCTGAGACTGAGGTCCATCTTCTATCTCACTGAGCTAATTGGCAAGTGACAGTTCATGTGTGGCTTCACAAATTGACTAAGCCAAGCATCAGGGTGCCAGACAGTAGTCATGCATGCCATGGAAAAGCAAATTTCAAAGTGAAAGTTCCAAAGCTGTAGCACATATGGTTGATTTGTTATGAATTTTCAAAGTTTTGAAATTTAGAGGCTTGCTGTAGCGCCACCATCAGGACTATTGTCTCGTGTTCCCGGTTGAGGACATCTGGCATCGGACTGGAGCTTTATGAAAAGTTTGGTAGATTTCTCATATGGAAATGTTGCACAACCTGAGGCTTGAACTCACAATCTTCAACACCAAGAATCAATCAATCAATCAATCAATTTTATTTATAAAGCCCAATATCACAAATACAATTTGCCTCACAGGGCTTTACAGCATACGACATCCCTCTGTCCTTTAGACCCTCACAGCGGATAAGGAAAAACTCCCCAAAAAAAAACCTTTACCGGGGGGAAAAAAAAATGGTAGAAACCTCAGGAAGAGCAACTGAGGAGGGATCCCTCTTCCAGGACGGACAGACGTGCAGTAGATGTCGTACAGAACAGATCAGCATAACAAATTAACAGTAATCTGTATGACACAATACAGTAATCTGTATGACATCCTCGGTAATGACAGTATCTTACAACAACATTCATGAAAGTAATAATATTATCGTTATAGTTCTGGCTACTGTGGTGCAATATGTTGAAGGTATATTTTAGTATCAGGCATTATACACGTATGATAATATCATACGTGTATAATAACAGTAGAAGTATGACTAATGACTAATGATGGTAGCAGCAGCAGCAGCAGGCATCTGGCAGGACCACGGCAGCAGCACATCCACACACGTCACACTATCCAGGCACCGCTGCAATACGACTTAACCTGAGAGACAGTGGAGCACAAAGGCTCCGGAGAAGAAGCCGAGTTAGTGACATCCAGAATGGCCGAGTAAACAAGATACAGTAATAGGATACGAGAGAGAGAGAGAGAGAGAGAGAGAGAGAGAAGGTGCCCGGTGGGGTTTGGGGCAATAATTACATCAGTTCAATACATCCACTAATCATTCTGCAAAAGGACACACACACACACACACACACACACACACTAGACACACAGACACAGACACACAGACACGCACACACACACACACACACACACACACACACAAAAATCCCTCTGGAGACAAACATCCAGCCCAAAGCCAACACACAGCTGCACCAAATCAGCTAATTAGCTGCATCAACATACCATGTGCCCACCACTGCCTAGGCACAAAAAACAAACTTTTAACAAACTAAACTAAACTCAAAAGCCCTATTCGGACGGGATTAGTTTTACATAGGTACGTGGGGTAAAGTAATAATTACCAGAGATTTTAGTCCCGTCCAAATGTGCCATGTCAGTAATCATTACCGCACAATGTCAGTAAAGATTACCGCGACTTTTACCTTCTGTAAAAGGGTCCCGGACAATTACCTCAGGTAATACTAATCCCGTGTGAATAGACCAGCAGTAAATATGTGTGTTAGGGCTGTCAAAAAAAAAAATCGAAGTTAGAAATATATTCGAATATATATATATTTTTATAAGTTCGAACCTAAATTTGATCGGCTAATTCGAATTTCATTAATAATTAATTCATTAATACCATCAATAATGTTGTATATCATGGCGGATCCCATTCGGGCGGAGATGGCTCGCACACAAGCCGGGCCAGAGAGGTACACAGTGACAGAGGGAGAGGCGCCGACGGAGGAGCCAGCTGCGCCAACACCACCCACTGCGCTGTACGCAATGTGTGACCTGTTCGGGGGTAGACATACAGGGAGAGTTTTGCACCTGCTGCCCCCCTGCCTACAATTTTTGAAGAAGAGATGAAAAGTTACCAGAATGAGACACACTACAAGCCGACCAGGATCCACTCTTGTGGTGGAAAACTACGCACACTGAAGTATCCAAACATTGCTCAGATAGCGAGGCAGAAGTTGGTCATACCTGGCACTTCAGTGAGGTCAGAATGGGTGTTTAATCCGAGTGTCATGTTCATATTGCGTCAGCAATAAGCATCTTATTTTTTGTGTTATTTTTTGTAAAAAATAAATTAATTAATGAATAAATAAAAATAATGATAATAAATTCTAATATTATTCAAACACTACTTAATTAATTCAAAAATATTCAAACTCAATTTCATGGTGCTTTTGACAGTCCTATTATACGCACATAATGGCAGGAGGGGACGGCGGTGCGTGAATGGATTTACCCCTCCCACCAACAAGGAACTACCTAAATGTCTCAAAGGAAAGTGTGAAATGAATAAAGGGCATATTATTTCCTGTGCAGTGGACCATGGGCACAACTAATGAGAATTACAGCATCAAGCCCCCATCAAAATCATCACTTAACAGAAGTCAAGAGTTAATTAGAGGCCATAATATTGATTGTAAGTGACAGTGCTGTATGACTCATTTTAATAACTTGAGAGTGGATATCTACAGCACTAAGCTGTATACACCTAGAAGGTGTGACCCAATGAAATGGCATTTGTCAGGTCTACATGCTGTATTTTGCTACTGTTTAATGCTATTTCTTATAGTAAAAAAATAAATGTCAACACCCAATCCATTGGCCAGTAACAAAGCATGGTAACTGAATAAAGTACTTCCCTGGTTTATTTAGGTGCTTCATGTTAAAAATAGCATGAGCAAATGCTAAATATATGCAACACCACCCTAGCTGTGTGAAAATAGCTTTATCTGCATAAAGGTGGCACTTGAGGGGTCACATTTACAACATATTCATGCTAGTCTTTCCACAGCCGGCGGGAAGGGGAAGGCATGATGTAATGGCGTGGGAGTCTGGGATCAGTCTAGGACAGAAATAGACAGCAGGGCTGATAGACACCATGAAGGTGAAAATGGTGTTTTGCTGCAGCTTCAGCCATGAGCAAGGTGGACTGGAGTAATACTGAAATAACACTGAAAAGCACCACTGGCTATGATTCTCTGAAAAGTGTGTGCTTTACTGTTTAAAGGGACTGGTTACAGACTTGGTGAATAATAGGACTGGACAGGACTGAGACTACAATGACATGCTGAAATGTAGTTTAACAGAAGCACACAGATAAAGGTTTTTGTAATCAAATTTGACCATGTGATCTGTACCTAGATATCTGTATCAGGAAAAACCCACAATATTGTTACAAAATGTGAAAAAGTGAGAAAAAACAACATATACAGAACACAATGAAAATAAGTTACTAACCAGTTTAATTCATAGAAATGAGATGATGATTTCGGTTTTGTTTCAGTTTAAACATTCTGTTTGCACAATTTAGTTTTGAATTGGTAAGGACGTAATCAGCACAAAGGCTAATGCTCAGTTAACAGCAAACCTCACAGCAAGAGGGGGTGGGGGAGGGGAGATAATGAATGTTAATGTTCACCCCATGCGAATGTGCTTTTCTTCCACAAGTGAAGTGAAAATTAAAAACTGCCTGTAGATATGAACGTGTCTCTCCCTTTGTGTGTTAGCGTTGTGGTGGACTGAATGCTGGGCTCCACACTCCTCATCATCCATAGGATAAATGGATAGATCCACTGACTGAACAGAAGTGGAGAGACATAAACAGGGACAGCGGAAGGCCATATGTCAGAGACATCATTTCTACACTGACCCTTCCAAATGTCACTTCAGTATGTACTCTACACAAGCCTCATTGCCTCCACACCTCCCTCTGATCTTCAGATTAAACAACTTATATGGCTACAGGAAAATGATTAGGCTTAGATGGAGAACCCCCAGTAGGTGCAATCTACTGAAATAACCACAGGTTTGTTATGCTGTAACATTTCATCTCTACCGACAAGTTAACGAGTAAATTGCAAACTCCCCTAGTGTTTATAGAGGCAAGTTTTGACTGCTATTTTTGGCAAGATTGTGAATAATTACCAGGAGGTGGCAATGAGTAAGCTGCGGACTGGAGGAAGGTTACAAAGGAAGAGGAAGGTCAGAATGAAAAAGAAAAAATGACGCATCTGTATGTGTGCCAATAAACTATTATTATTATAGAATATAGTACATCACTATGCATACGCATATGCACTGCTTTTTTTGGTCATATTGTATCATACTGTAGTGGATTTGGATACCTGTGTGGAGGTTTTGTCATTAACTGATTATTATGTATCAGATGTGCTCACATAAAGTAAGTTCATGCTGCGTGCTTTCAACTAAGGGTCGGATCTACTAAAGGTTTGCGTGTATAAAAACTATGCAAACTCATTGCACGCACAAAAAAATGTACAAACTGATTTACTAACAGTGCGCACTCAGGGTCTTTCAAAGGTGCAAAATAGCGTGTCTGCATCCAGTTAGTACGTTTGCTGCAATGAATATGCAACATGGGGAGTTTACACGCAATTGTGCATGTGCTGGCAGGAGAGAGTGTAAATATATTAATTTAGCACACCCAAAGTGATTTATCAAACCTAAAAGGAATTTTGCTCATAGAAACTGCGTCTATATTTAACATCTGTCAAAGGGAGGTGCAAACAGTTTGTATGCGTAATTGCACACACATGGCTGCAGTTATTGTTGCAAGAAGGACATATCGAAAAGATGAAAGAAGATGCAGAGAACGCATTTTTCACCCTGGCGTGAACATTTTTTGGAATGAATGAGGAAACTGACGGGCGGTCTGCCAGACCATTTGGGTATTTATAATGCAAATAACTCTGTTTAGATAAAACCTACAAGCTTCTCTTCCCATTTCTTTTCCTAAAAATGTGTCTTGTATGTTTTCTGAAGCCATAAGTTACAAAAATGAAACACACTAGACTTCTGAGCATTTATACCTCCAACCGCGGCACTGGCTGCTGCTGAAAATTATACATTTTGATACATATAGGTAGGCTATACATATTGCAAAACTCTGTAAAAGTACACCAAAGCATACATTTTCGTTTCCAGATATTTATTTGAAAACAAAACCATTCATACGGTCAATCAAAAAAACATTTTGTTAATAATAAAAATCGAATGGGCGGCACGGTGGTGTGGTGGTTAGCACTGTGCCTCACAGCGAGAGGGTTGCCAGTTTGTTTCCGGGTGTGGGAGCCCTTCTGTGCGGAGTTTGCATGTTCTCCCCGTGTCAGCGTGGGTTCTCTACGGGCACTCCGGCTTCCTCCCACAGTCCAAAGACATGCAGTTTGGGGACTAGGTTAATTGATAACTCTAAATTGTCCCTAGGTATGAATATGAGTGTGAATGGTTGTTTGTCTCTATGTGTCAGCCCTGCGATAGTCTGGCGACCTGTCCAGGGTGTACCCTGCCTCTTGCCCGATGTCAGCAGAGATAGGCTCCAGCCTACAGCCTCTTTCAAATCTATATATATATATATATATATAAAATAAATATATATAAATATATATAAATAAAATAAAAATATAAATATATAAAAAATTTGGGGACTTTGAGAGTGACTTTGCAAGCACAGTATGAAACAATACATTGATCACGAAGAATATAATGATGTTGCACATCAAATTAAACAGGAGAACCTGGGCTACAAGGCTGTAAAAACCCTTTACATGCCCCAAACAGCTCAAACAATAACTAAATAAATATATATATTTATAAATATTTCGGGCTCTGACCCGACCACACGTTATGCAAAACACATGCCATTCATCTCAAATGAAAGCTGCGACTCCGCTGTTTCCACACATATGCGCCAAAGCACTCTACCCCAAAGCATCAGAGAGCTAGAGGCCAAAGAACAACAACAACAGAAATCTTTTCGCCAAAATATATTTGTAATATCTCTCTTACTTTGTTGTTTTTGTCGTGAAAAGCTCATTCTGCCGTTAAATCATGCGTCATTCCTGTTTACTGTGATGTTGTCTGTCTTTCAAATGAATCCGGGAAGAAAAACTTGCTGGCCAGATACAGGATACAGGATTGTACATGACAAAAATCGCATGCAAACATGGTGCAATTTTGAAGAGCTCGTCTGCATTTTCTGTACTAAAACCTCTCTAATATTGTTCTGCTTCACTTCATCAGAATCAACCTTTGGAGAGTTAATGTTCACATATTGTATTACGATTTGATAGAGGTTTAGAGCTGCAACTGCATCATTCCAAAGGGATACACATCCTGAAAATGCTTCTTTTTTTTAGGTGAATCTCAAAAATGTTTTATTTGTGCTGTGTGCCATCTTCATTTACTCTTCACATATGACACATATACTGATATTTAACAGCCTATAATATAGGCTTAGCTTTGAAGATCCCAGGAGCATGTCATGAGACAGTTCTGCCATTTTTCAGATCAACAACACTACAAGTCAATGAGTAACACCCTCAGTTGGTAGATGGTAAACTTTTCAGTGAAAGCAGTGTGTGATGATAAGATGATCTGCTAGGGGGAAGAAGTGCTGGAATAATTTTGACAGGACTGCTTACATGAGCATCTACAACTGACTGACTGTCTCTCCATTCCATCATTTATCAGGTGCCACATTACCTGGTTACATCACACAGCAGTGGACACAGGGTTCAAATGGTGTCAGAAAATGTGTCATAACCATGATGCAAGTAGGCCTGTCGCGGCCTTTCTTCATACTTACCCATATTAAACTTAAACACATTGACATAACTAAGCATTCATTATTATGGTGGCATAATGCTGCTAGACCAGACAAAAAAGACAAAAAAACTACTAGGTAATAACCTGAAAAGTTTATGTTTTAACAAAATGTTTTTCACATTTTAACAAAACATTTTCATGTTATTATGACATACAAACTTATCACATTATACTAAGAAAAACATATTGTTATGACAATATACTGTTTCTCTAGCCTGGAAATCCAGACCCAAATCTAGAAAGATTTAGGGTCTGGCTATGAGTAATGCAAATGGCCCAATTCGAGGGGCAGCACCAAGCATGCATTTGAAAATATCACTGCACACAATTGGTTACACTACGACCAATCAGAACAATACACGGGGTGACGTATCCAGAGCGCTACCAGCGGAGCTAACTGGTAGATTAGACTCTTGTCGTATCTGGTCGGCAAAACAGCAAAAACGTCCTTCTTGCAAAGGAAAGATTTGAGCGCCGTCTCCTGTTCCTTTTGTAGAGAAAAAGCCAAGTCTAACTCATTCATTGTAGCGGCCAAAGCCGTTTCAAACAACTGGTGTTCATCCGTAGCCATCTTGCAATGTTTACTGACTGATTCTGGATTTCGTTGTCGCAGTGCTGTCATCATCTGTTTAGCTCGCCTCTGGCCCGCTTATATCAGATACACTGATGTGATTGGTGCAGCTCGGCTACAAGGGCATGGGTAATGAGCATCATTACTGATTGCCAGAGTGACTCGCTGAGCAAATTCAAATTGTGCTCTTGTGAGAACTCTGGTTTTCCAGGGTACTTTTTCTATTGTTATAACGTAATTATTTAAATTATTTTAACGTGACATGTTCCACGATGTATCATGATAATTCATATTGTTTTAACATGAAACATTTCATCCTGTAACTTCATAACAGATTGTTTGGTCTCTACTTCATGTCTACTTCATGCTAATTTTGAGACTTGGCAAGATTTTGCTGTTATTGAGCACAGTCGATAGCATTGTAATAGGTATGTGAACTGTAGGCCTACAATAAAAAGGATTTTAACAATTCTCTGTCAAAATCAGCAGGGGAGGGTGCCTAGAATTAGCTATTTCTAACCATATAACGTAGTCTTCACAGATTCATCAGTTTCATCATTTCATCAGCATGATCAGCCTCAGCAGAGTCACTAGTCACCACCTCTACCAGTGTCTGGACTCCATGGGGGAATTATCTTGCTGCTGCCCAGGGCAAATATCCCTGTAGTGCCAAAGCATTTCTGTTAAATCTTTATCATTGCATCATCTGTTAATCTGCACATTTGTAATGTGTATTATACATTCATCTTTACTTGATTCACCTGTCTCTCCTGATTGGATTGAAATATTAGTAGTCTATGTGCTGTGTATTGATAAATCCATGGCGCTGCCTGTGTTGCTTAAGTAGCAGAGGATTTGTCACTGAGACATTCTCTCTGTTCTGTTTCATCTTGGATCTATAATTTTCTCTAAACTCATATAGCTGGCTGAGCGGGCTTCATTCTTTGTGGTTGAACAAAATGAATGGCTCCTACTGACAGAAGGTGCTGGTGGCTGGTGACTCCTGAAGGTTAATGAAGCTAATGAATCTGTGAAGACTAGGTGCTGATGGCTAGGCGGACAGTGTGTAGAACTATAGCATAAATGTACTAAAAGCAGAAAGAAAAACATATCTAAAAAGAGGACAGTAAGATAATAGGCTGGCAATAAAGGTGTGTTGCTGTGCAATTAGTTAAATGTCATCAGCTGACAGAATAGCTGATATCTTAAATGGCAATCCCAGACAATGATAGCAAGTGATTGTGAGCGAGCATGTGTGTAAGCAGTGAATGGCAGATGGTGTGACAAATTACAGTCCTAAGCATGCATTGAACTGAACTGAACAATTAGAAACAGCTGTTTCTATGCAACTCCCCCTGCTGATTTTAACAGAGAATTATTAAAGTCCTTGTCAGAGCAGGCAAGTTTTCCTTCTCTGCACACTGTTTACTCATTTAAAAGATGTCGAAAACTGGCAGTTGGTCAGTGACTTTGGGCATCAGACACAGATGCACAGAAAGCTGTCCTTTAATGCCTGCATGTGAGCTGGTCATTGTTTAACGACCCGACAGCATCAGGGGGAATGCAGTGGGTAAACAATAGCCCCTTTTACACTGCCAGATTTTCCGCAAATGTTGGGCTGTTTTGCACAGTTTGCAAGCTGTGAGCGTTTAGACACACAGAGTCAGATTGGCGAGTTAATCCGAAGTGCCCAATTTTCCGTCTCATAGAGTAGACATATTGGCAGAACAAGTTAGTTTAAACAGAACAAGGCGGTCTTCCGCAACGGGAGGTGCTGTTGATGACTTGTGGGAGGACCTGTTGATGACGCTGCACGTGCGACCCACTGGCGGTGGATAAGCAGGAAACAGCTGATAGCAGGAATTAGCGAGGAGCTCGTAGCAAGAGGGAAACGCAAACCTGACAGACACTGTAAAGATGAGCAACTGGGGAGACAAGGAATTGCACACTCTCCTTGCCCTTGCAAACAAAGAGGCCATTAATCGTCAGATGACAGGGACAGTGAGGAAGAGGAATCGCCGACGGACTGACGAGCTGACTACTGACTGTTTACGTCACACGCTGAGCTTCATGTTGTGTTACTTGCTCATGCCCCCCATTGCCCCAAAAAAGGCAATTCTGTAAGGCGCATTCTGTATAAACAACCACCAGCTTTCACCCAGGAGGCTGGTGTTCACTTCTCATAAGATTGTAAAGCCAAACCCTTTTTTTCTAAACACAACCAAGAGTGTTTGTTGGCTAAACCTAACCACATGTTTATGGTTGAAGGGAAAAAAAAACGTCAATACACAGTGTTGTACCAACGTAGCACGTTTATTTTGAAAGAGACTGTATGCAAACTGTACCTTTCCTGTGAAAATGTATGTGTATTTTGTAAACAGACAATGCATGTGAGACAAGAGGGTGAGGACTGGGACCATTTCAGAAAGTCATTTTTACAGATCTGACATGAAGGGACAGCAGATACATGGTTTCCAAGTAGTAACAATAATGTTTATTGAATATATTAACTGAAAAAACAAGATGTAAAAAAAAACAAAAAAACAAAAAAAAACAGGCAGATTGTTAGTTCAGGTAAGACATAATGTCAAGCTCATCTCACATCCCAGCTACATCAGCTAATCTCAGGCAGCCCAATCAACAGATGGAGTGGCTAATTGATGGAAGGGAGTCAGTTGATAAATCACATGATCAGACATACTGCGGCAAGCTTGTTGTGTCATTTCCGGTATCACTCTGTGCTGCTCTCTCTCTGTGCTGTAGCTGCTCTGTAGCTGTGGTAGTTAGCCAGCCCCCTGTAGGTGGTGCAGAGCCACATAGCATAGCCTTCACTAGTGGTCCTCAGGTAACCCCCGTGCAGCTGGGAGGCTGGGTAACTGTTCTAAAGAAGCATAGTACCAAGGCGAAGCCACCAGCCTCTTCATATTTTCAACCATTCTTCCCCACTCAGTGACACACCCACTGAGGAGAAAGCTCTGGTCATTGGCAGTTCTATCCTGAGAAATGTGAGGTTAGCAACACCAGCGACCATAGTCAAATGTATCCAGAGTGGGCAACATTGAATCAAATTTAAAGCTGCTGGCTAAGGCTAACGTAGATTTAGTAAGATTGTTATTCACATTGGCGGTCATGACACCCAGTTACGCCAATCAAAGGTCACAAAAATTAATGTTGCCTCGTTGTGTGCATATGCAAAAACCATGTCAGACTCCGTAGTTTTCTCTGGACCCCTTCCAAATCTGACCACTGATGAGATTCAAGGTTTAAGGATCAAGGAGTCTTTATTGCGCCCGTGGGGCAATTTTTTGTACAGCCAGCAGTGGACAACAACAAACAATTAAGCAACAATCACTCAGACAACAATAAATAACAAGAGACAACAGAAAATGAAGAGCAGGCCAGTCACTTATTCAGGAGAGCAATAGCAGCAGTGATAAAGGAATGTTTTAATCTGTTAGTCCTGCATTTTGGCAGGATGTACCTACGCCCCGATGGAAGCAGCAGGAATTCACCAGCCAAGGGGTGGCTCTGGTCCCCAAGGATGGAATGGGCTTTGCTTAAAGTTCTGAGCTGGTAAATTGCAGTGAGGTCAATCAGGTTAATACCTGCAATTTTGCTGCCCACTCTTACAATACCCTGCAGTTTGTTTGTTTTTGTGAGATGTTTAGCCGCATGTCATCATTCAATCGCTGGTTGTCAAGGTGGTGTCCAGCAAAAGATGTGGGCTTCGTAAATAATTGGCAAAATTTCCGGGGAAAACCTGTTCTGATTAGGAGAGACAGCATTCATCCCACTTTGGATGGAGCAGCTCTCATCTCTAGGAACCTGCCCAAGTTTATTACTAATTCAAAATCCTGACAACCCAGAGTTGAGACCAGGAATCAGAGACGCAGGCTTTAATGCTTCTCTGACCTTGTGTAGAGCAGTTGCCCTCTCATAGAGTTATACAAACGGTGTCTGTCCCCTGATCACCTTAATTATTTAAATCGGGAGGTTCCCACCCGATGACCCCAAAGACATGTTAGTTATCACTGCTCATTGGTCTGTATAGTTAAGCCTTGCCATAATAGCATATCATAGGGTTTAGGAGAGTATTCACTGAGTGTTGATCCTTTTCTAGAGCACAAACTTCTTGTGTTTATTTGAATGGTGAGCAAGTACACAGGCGGTGACAGTAATGTCCAGCAACATAAGTGGTTTATTTACTACAAGCAGCTTAACTGAACAGTTGAAAATAGGGATGGTGGGGGGAACACAGTCTTTTAAAAGAGTTCTTAAAAACAGGCAAGTGTCTATGAAGTCCCACTTTTAACATTTTGTCCTTCCTGAAAGTCACTGTGATTTCAGGAGCTTATTCCAAAAGGGAAGCAAGGCAAGGGGCAGTGTTGTTAGAGCGGGCCAGTGACGGCGTGGCTACGGCCCTGCTGCTCCCTGCAGTCAGCTGTTGGCAGTCATGCGCCTATACGCCAGCTCTGGCTTGCCTCAGGAGGGGGAGAAACACAAGGTGAAAGGCCCAGCTCTACCCACACGGCGGCATTAGAATCATGCAAATGTTTCTTTGGCTATTCGCCTCACAAGGACTGATTTGGCGATCTCCGCCTTGAGTGTCGGCGTCAGTCTCTGTCGTGTCAGCCAGCACCTCCACAGCCCTGCTCTCCATCCTTCGTCTGTTCGGCTGATCCCTGTGTGCAGAGGTAATTGTCCCCTTGCCACCGGCGTGCCCAGTTAACACAGGGGGAGGTCCTCCACATGCCCTGTGTGCACAGATAATTGCCACCTCGCCACAGGTATACCCAGTTAACACAGGGGGAGGTCTTTTAGGTGCTCAGGAGAAAAAAAAAAAAACTTCAAACTGGTAAATTCAAAATCACACACAATAAGAAAAGAATTGAATAAACAATACTGTGCAAACCCATCCAAAACAGTCTCTCCTGGTCACTTTGGGACACTCCCCCCAATTTGATTGGTTGTTGTCCCAACAACTACCTTCTACTCACGATATCTGGCAGGCTTAACCCCCAGATTTGTCCGTGTTGACCTGTGGGGTGGACTATTTTCTGCCTGTGGGCTTTGTTGTTCTGGTGGGGCTGTGGCTTCCTGCCTGTGTGCTGCCCCAGGCCCCTGCTCCACGGGGTCTGTCAGTTGTGGCCGCTCCACTAGTTGACCCTCTGTAGGCTCCTCTTGTGCTGGCATTCACTGTGGCCTAATGCTGTGTTCCCACCAAACGCGATGAATGCAATTTAATCGCTCGTAACGCGAGTAACGCGCCGCCCGTAACGTCCGAGTTTCGACGCCTGACCATTTTGTCAATTCGCGTCATCGCGTCATTCGCGCGAATAACGGAGAAGCCGGCTGTGCTAACTGGAGCTAAGTTAGTGCTAACGTTCATAGTACAACCATTCTGCAAACTAATTAAAGACACATATTTACAGAACTTACCAAGTAGACCAGTCTCCTCGGCGTCTTTCACCCAAGCCTGCTCCTTTTTGTTGCGGTCTGCAGAGTAGACACGTAGTATCATATAGCTCCGGGTAGCCACTGACGACCATGGCTGAGATAACCACCATCACTGCTTTGTACCTGCGCTGGAAGTCCCAGATGCATCGGAGGGTCAAACGCCGTCGTTTTTGGGTTCACCCTATCCTGCAGAAGCACATCCAGCTCGGCGAGTTTCACCACTTCTTTCAGGAACTCCGTCTGGATGATAGTCGCTTTCAGCGGTACTTCGGGCTGACTGGGGCCCAGTTTGAGGACCTGTTGGCAAGGGCTGGCACCAGGATCTCCCGGCAGGACACCAACTACAGGCGCTCAATTTCAGCTTCGGAGTGTCTGTCCATCTGTCTCCGGTGAGAAGTAGTTCAATGCTGTGTCAGCAAGTGGACGTTGTTGACACACGCCAGTGTCGTCGGGAGAATCTCAACACTGATTGGCTATCGCGGCACAGCGTCACACGAGTTCAATATTTTCAACTCGAGTGATGAGGCGTTGGACGCGAATTTCGCGTCTATCACGCCGCACTAGACGCCTCTATCTCGTTCATTGCGTCACGCTAGACGCGTCCATCATGCCACCCGGCGCGATTTCGTGTCTAATCGCGTCTTTGCATTGACTTTGTATGTAATCTTGACGCGCGAATTTGCGAATTCGCGTTTGGTGGGAACACAGCATAACAGGAAGCATCAAGGGAAACCCACTCACCACAGGTCTATCCTGTGTCTGTTCTGCTTCCTGGGGAGGTTCTGTTTGGGGGTACAAGCAAGGTCTCAGGTTATTATGATGAACAGTTCTCTCTGGTCCCTCCCGGCCTCCTGGTCAAACTTGATGGGCAGGGCTGTCAGGAGAGAGTACACCCACCATCACAAAGGGTTCCCGAATCCACCGGGGGGCCATCTTCCCTTGAGCCCTCCAGTGGAGGTTTCTGATTAGGACCTAATGCTACCTCTCACCTGGTAGCAGTGGTAGGGTCCTCTGTCTCTGACTGGAACGTTGTTGTTCCCTTGTTTGTCTCTCTTTTGCATGTTTTGCAACAGTCTCATAGGCCCAGAGTAGAGCTTTGTGGTGGGCTTTCACCCATCATTCCGATGTGGTTCCTCCCGTGGTTGAACTGGCCCCCATCACTACATCCACTGGGAGACGGGCATGCACAAGCTCTGGTAGTTTCTGAGGCCACTGTGCTTGTTCCTCCCCCTCTAAGGAACTCAACATCATCAGCAATGTTTGATTGAACCTCTCAACTGAGCCATTTCCTTGAGGATGGTATGGGATTGTTTGACTCTTCCGTGCTCCATACATTTGACACAGCTCTGCCATCACTGAAGACTCAAATGCAGCTCCACAGTCTGAACATATCCTCTCGGGGCAACCAAAAGGCTGGATGACATGTTGCCAGAGCATCTTTGCTGTTATGGCAGTTTGGTCTTTGGTTTGCATTGCCCATGCAAACCTGGAGAAAACATCTGTAGTGACTAGGATGTATTGATACACGTCTTCCTGTCGCCCCAAGGACAAATAGTCTATGGCCACTACCTCCAGAGAGTAAGTAGTGACAACAGCTTTTAATGGGGCTCTTACCTCTGGCTGTGGTCACTGTGACCGGCAGTACCCACATTCTCTTGACCACCGATGAACATCTTCCCCTTGCCTGGGCCAGTAGAACCTCCACTTCAAGAGGGACAGTGTTTTAGCCCCCGCCATGTGGCCGGCCACCTCATGATATTTCTTCCACACCAGCCTCACACTCCTACACAGTGTAGACAGTTCATTAGATCCACCCTCCTCCCCAAGCTTCAAGAGGACGCCATCTTTCACCATTAATTTGGACCAACACCTTGTGTATGGTGCCAACAGGCTTCTGCTATGGCCCTCAATATGCCCCAGTGGTTTATCTTGTTGTAACAGGGCTGAAACCTGTCTCAGCGTGGGGTCTTCCTGCTGGCGACCTGTCCATCCCTGAAGTCCATTTGCTGCACCGTCCACCAATCTCACTCCCATTGTATGGGGTTGTGGTTCCTGGGGTCTCCGTGACAGGGCATCTGCATTGCTGTTCTCCTTCCCTGGACGATATTTAACAATAAAGTCATAGTTGGCCAACTGTGCTGCTCACCTTTGCTCGGTGGCCCCCAGGTTTGCAGTATCCAAATGGACCAAAGGGTTGTTATCAGTATAAACTGTTATCTGTGCTCCCTACAGGCAATCCTTGAATTTTTCGGTTATAGCCCACTTCAATGCAAGGAGTTCCAATTTAAATGAGCTGTAGTTTTTGTCATTCTGCTCATTTGGGCTCAAAGCTCGACTGGCATAGGCTATAACCCTCTCCTTTTCCCCCTGCACCTGAGAGAGTACTGCACCCAGCCCTTCAAAGCTGGCATCAGTGTACAGCCTAAATGGCAGCTTGTAGTCTGCATTTGCAAGAATTGGGGCACTCACCATCATCTTCTTCAAGTTATCAAAGGCCTCCTGGCAGCTGGTTGTCCATTCAATTAGTTGGCTCTTGGACCCCAGTTGTTTGGTGCCATGTGTGAGGACATGCAGAGGGTAAGCAATCTTGGCAAAAGAGGGGATGAACCCTCTATAATAGCCCACAAACCCAATAAAAGAGCACACCTGCATTACAGTGGAGGGGGGCGGCCAGTCCTGCACTGCCTTGACCCTTCCAGGATTTGGAGCTACTCCCTGCCATCCGACCAGATGGCCCAGGTAGCTCACCTCACTCTGAAACAGGGTGCATTTCTTGGGTTGAAACACTCTGTCCAAATGGGTTAGGTGCATATCAAAGGACTTGGAATACACAATAATGTCATCAAGGTAGATAAGCAAGGAGTCATTTACCTGAGACCCGAGGCAACGCTGCATCAGTCTCTGGAAAGTTGCAGGGGCGTTGCAGAGGCCAAAGAGAATTCTTTCAAACTCGTACAAACCTAAAGGGGTAGTGAATGCGGTTTTCTCCTGGTCTGCAGGGTCCATATTCACTTGCTAGTATCTGCTGGCAAAGTCAAGGGCTGAATACCACTTCACTTGTTTCAAGGTGGTGAGGGCCTCTTCAATCTAGGGGAGTGGGTAGGCATCCTTGTGGGTGAGGGCACTGAGGCGACGGTAGTCCACACAGAATCTCCAGGCTCCAGATTTCTTTTTAACCAAGACAACCGGTGCCGCCCATGGACTGCTGCTCTGTCGGATGACCCCTTTTTCCAGCAATGTTCTATAACAGTGACCGCAGTTCTTGATAGACGCTAGGTGGCATAGGTCTGTACCTCTTTCGGGAGGGGGGTACGTTACCAGTGGGAATCTGATGTAGGACAGTGCTTGTTTGCCCCAAATCCTCCTCATTCTGGGCAAACATACACTTCCATTTTGCTGACAGCTGGTTCACTCTGTCTTCTTGTTGTTGGGGGAGATGGGGCCACTTCCCCATCTGCCTGCTCCTACAACACAAGCTCGTTAGCATGGATTTGGTCAGGTCAGTCAATGAATCAATCAGTTTTATTTATAAAGCCCAATATCACAAATCACAATTTGCCTCACAGGGCTTTGGACCCTCACAGCGGATAAGGAAAAACTCCCCAAAAAACCCCTTTAACGGGAAAAAAATGGTAGAAACTTCAGGAAGAGCATCTGAGGAGGGATCCCTCTTCCAGGACGGACAGACGTGCAATAGATGTCGTACAGAACAGATCAACATAATAAATTAACAGTAATCCATATGACACAATGAGACAGAAAGAGAGAGAGAGACAGAGAGAGATGCAGGACAGACGGTAATGACAGTAGCTTACAACAACATTAATGAAAGTAATAATATTATAATTAATAATAATATATTATATTAATTATCTGATAGTATACATGTGTGACAATAATCATATGTGTATAATAACAGTAGAAGTATGACTAATGATAACAGCAGCAGCAGGAGGCATCTGGCAGGACCATGGCAGCAGCACAACCACACACGTCACATTATCCAGGCACCGCTGCAATACTCGTTAACTTGAGAGACAGTGGAGCACAAAGGCTCTGGAGAAGAGGCCGAGTTAATGACATCCAGAATGGCTGAGGTAGCAAGATGCAGTAATAGGACACGAGAGAGAGAGGGAGGGAGAGAAAGAGAGGGGGGGGGGGGAGTCCTCCGGCAGAGTAGGCCTATGTCAGCCTAACTAGGGACTGGTACAAGGCAAGCCTGAGCCAGCCCTAACTATAAGCTTTATCAAAGAGGAAAGTCTTAAGTCTAGTCTTAAATGGACTGCAACAGGAAGATGATTCCACAGGAAAGGAGCCTGATAGCTGAAGGCTCTGGCTCCTGATCTACTTTTGGAGACTTTAGGGACCACTAGTAACCCTGCAGTCTCCGAGCGCAGAGTTTTGGTGGGATGATATGGCACTATGAGCTCTCTAAGATATGATGGAGCTTGACCATTTAGAGCTTTATAAGTTAACAGTAGGATTTTACATTCAATTCTGGATTTTGCAGAGAAGCCGAAACAGGAGAATTAATCAATCAATCAACTTTATTTGTAGAGCATTTTTCCTGCACGGACATGCAACACAAAGTGCTTTACAGAATTAAAAACAATTAACACAAGAAAGAAAAAGAATTACAAAGAAAGCCCCTCGTCCACACTGGGAGGAGCAGCAGGCCGTGCCACTGGGGGGACCAGCACCCAGGCCCCCCGACTCCGACAGACAGGTGCACCCCCACATTGAAGGGAGGAACCACCAGCTGGCTGGGCCGAAGGGACCCAAGGACAGCACCCCCACTAGCAGACCTGACACAGCTCCCAGTGGGGAGAACCCCCCTGAGGAAACACTGGAGTTAAAAGCTAAAGACTAAAAGCATAAAATAGGACTAAAAGAATAAATAAAGTAAAATAAATACAGTACCAAAAATAAAATACGTAAGATTATAAATAAAATAGAATAAATAAAGTACCAGTGATAAATAAAAACAGAAAATTATTAAGATTAATATCTTAAAAAGCAAGATAAAAGCAGCAACATAAAATATGATAGAACCAGATAAGAACTTAAGAAGAGTTTAAAATATTAATTAAAAGCCTGATTAAAAAGGTGTGTCTTTAATCTTCTTTTAAAAATATCAACAGTCTCTGCAGGTAGGCTGGTAGGCTGAGAAATATGATCTCGTTTCTTAGTTCCTCTTAGTATACGTGCTGCTGCATTCTGAATTAGCTGCAGAGTTTTTAAGGACTTACTAGAGCTACTTGATAATAGAGAGTTACAGTAATCCAGCCTTGAGGTATCAAAAGCATGGACCAATTTTTCTGCATCTTTTTGGGACAGGATAGGCCTAATTTTCGCAATATTACACAGATGAAGAAATGGGAATTAAAAGACAGATCTTGATCAAATATTACTCCGAGGTTTCTTACGGTAGTGCTACAGGCCAGAGCAATGAGAAAGTATGTCATCAGATAAAGAGTCTCTGAGTTGTTTGGGGCAAAGAACAATAACTTCAGTTTAGTCTGAATTTAACATCAGGAAATTGGTGCTCATCCAGGTTTTTATGTCTTTAAGACAATTATGAAGTTTAATTAATTGATCACTTTCTTCTGGCTTCATCGATAACTACAGCTGTGTATCATCCGCATAACAATGGAAATTTATAGAGTGATTTCTAATGATGTTGCCTAAAGGAAGCATATATAGAATAAATAGGATTGGTCCAAGCACAGAACCTTGCGGAACTCCAAAACAAACTTTAACAAACCAGCTTAGTGCAGAACCTTTTAGGCCAATTAGGTGTTCCAGTCTCTGTAGCAGAATTTCATGGTCAACAGTGTCAAACGCTGCACTAAGATCTAATAAAACAAGTACAGAGACGAGTCCTTTGTCTGAACCAATAAGAAGGTCATTTGTAATTTTAACTAGTGCTGTCTCAGTGCTATGATGCGCTCTAAATCCTGACTGAAATTCCTCAAATAAATTATTATCATGGAGAAAATCACACTGCTGGTCTGCAACTATTTTCTCAAGGATCTTTGGAAAACAGGGAAGATTAGATATTGGTCTATAGTTGGCTAACATCTCTGGATCCAGGGTGGGCTTTTTTAGGAGAGGTTTAATTACAGCAACCTTAAAAGACTGTGGTACATAGCCTGTTAATAAGGATATATTGATCATGTCTAATAAATGAGTGTTAATTAAAGGTAAGACCTCCTTGAGTAGCCTAGTTGGGATGGGGTCTAAGAGACACGTTGATATATATCCCTTAGGTAACATCATTAGAAATCACTCTGTAAATTTCCATTGTTATGCAGATGTCACACAGTAATATCTATCGATAAAGCCAGAAGAAATAGATCAATTAACTAAACTTCAAAAGTGCCTCATAGACATAAAAACCTGAGCTCCAATTTCCTGATGTTAAATTCAGACAAAACTGAAGTTATTGTTCTCGGCTCAAAACACCTTAGAAACTCTTTATCTGATGATATAATTTCTCTAGATTGCATTGTTCTGGCCTCTAGCACTATTGTAAGAGACCTCGGAGTAATATTTGATCATGATTTGTCTTTTAACTCCCATTTTAAACAAATTTAGAACTGTGTTCTTTCATCTGCATAATATTGCAAAAATTAGGCCTATCCTGTCCCAAAAAGATGCTGAAAAATTGGTCCACACTTTTGTTAGCTCTAGACTGGATTACTGTAATTCCCTATTATCAGGTAGCTCTAATAAGTCTTTAAAAACTCTCCAGCTGATCCAGAATGCAGCAGCTCATGTACTGACAGGAACTAAGAAACAAGGTCACATTTCTCCCGTTGTAGCTTCTCTGCACTGGCTCCCTGTAAAATCCAGAATTGAATTTAAAATCTTTTGCCTAACTTGCAAAGCTGTAAATGGTCAGGCTCCATCATATCTTAGAGAGCTCATAGTGCCCTATTATCCCACCAGAACACTGCACTCTGAGAATGCAGGGTTAAGGGCCGTCCACACCAAGAAAGATAACTGTAACGTTAACTATAACGATAACAATGGCAGCATCCACACCAATGAACGATATCGTCGTGTTGCTAGGTTACGCCAAACACACACTGCTCGGTGCGGTCGGCAGGGGAGCAGAGTGATGGATAAAATGGATATTGATGACCTGTTATTGCTGTATGTTGCGAGACAGAAAAAGAAAACCAATTTGCCGCTTGCTCCACTTGTCTGTCTGTCTGTAAGCTCCATCTGTCATGAGACAAACATGAATGAAGATGTGCAGTTTATTGTGTTTCACCGGCGAAGAGCTGTCATTACGCGCGACAATTACGCATGGCTGCGCGCTCTTTATAACTCACTGTGTGAACCTATGTTGCATATTAAAGATTTGCCCCCCTCAGTAACTTCATCCTGGCTCCTGAATTTTATGAATGGAGGGGAAAAGAGGAGACGCATTCCCCTGCAAAATGTATTTTATTGCAGTTATTTACCCGGTATTTGCAAAACAAAATCACTGAACTTAAGGTTCTGTCACAAAACTATATTGTTACGGATCTTTGCACATATTTAAGTGGGTGTATGGAAATCCTAGAGCTTTCTTAGTGGGTATACATGACGTGATGAATGTCTCGACCTGTCATTTCGGATGGATTTTGATTGGCTGTCAGTGTTTCTATCGTTCATCAAATCGCTCTGAAAGTGATCCAAACAATATCGTCCACCACTATCGTTGTCGTTATAGTTGTAGTATTGTAGTATACATATTGTACCACAGTTACTGTTATTATCATTATAATATTATCTTACTATATAATGACAAAAAACATATATAATCTGAGGGGACCCCTCCATTATTGACCCGATCAAACAAAATGGGGGCGCTAGAGAGCTAATTTCTTATCTAGGCCTAACCACTGAATCGATTTTTACTAAACTTGGTAGTTATGTAGAACAGGATGCCTCAAGGTGACTGGAGAAATTTAACTCTAATTGGCAACTGGGTGGTGCTATAACAACAGAAACATGCTTAAAAAGGGCTAAAATGCGACCTATTGCTGTGGCCCACCCTGTGGCCGAATGTTTGTTTTTCTTCTAATTTTTGATGACTTAGTATGACTAAGTCATGGTATGGTATGCTGTACATAATCATGGAAACTGTCAGTGTGTCATTCTGTCAGTCAGTCACTCTTTCTGTCTTTCCTGCAGCTCTCCCAGCCTTAGAGGCCGTTCACATGTAGCGTCTTTTGCGCGCACAAATCCATTAGTTTCAATGTAGACGCGCGCTAAGCGCGCTCACAATTCAAAGCGACACCGTAGCGGCGCGCATCCGGTGCGACGCGCCTGTTTTTTCGTGCGCGTCCGCGGCACACAGAGATGGAAAAATCTCAACTTTTTCGAATGCAGCAAGCGCACCGCATGTCATGTGATAAGAATTAACCAATCAGCTCCTGGATCTGCTTCTTCCTCTCCGTCCAACGGACAACATTATGTATCTAATAACACACACTATCTCTCTACCAGCATCTCCCTCTCTCCCTCTCCTCCACACACACACACACACACACACACACCTCACCTCCTGATCCTTGCTGGAAATCCATTTAACTTTTTTGAAAACTTTTTTACTCCCCCTGTGAGTGACATCGGTTTTGGTTGCTTAGTAACGGCAGGCGCGACAGTAGCGCAACCTCCGAAGCGCCTTGGATAAAAGGGTAGAAACGGCACAGCTGGCGTTTTCCATGCGCTTTTAGACGCTGCATGTGAACGGCCCCTTAGGCTTTAAATGTAGGTACATGGAAAGGAAAAGAGGTTTGCTGTCTCCACCTTGGGTTTTCCATGTAGGCACGCTGAAAGGCAGAGAGGTGTGCTCCCTCTGCCTTATGCTTTCCATGTAGATATGTGGAAGAGGCTCCCTGTGTAGGCCAACGGAAAGGCAGAGAGGCCTTAGTACAGAGCCATACCACCAAATATAATACTGCAAATGGGAATAAATGAATAAAGTAACATACAAAAAATGTGACTGTATAAGTTAAGAACTATTTGCCAGGGGGTAGGGTTGCTGTCTAGCCGTCTGTTGGGCCCAATTTGGACAGGCCCCAAAACTCCCTTCCTGAGTCAGGGCTCAGCCTAAAAATAAGGAAAAACACATTAGAATGGGCAGGTTGGAGATTGCACTACTTCCTCTACTGTTGATATAACCTTTTACAAACTATCACACAAATAAAATATATATAAAAAAATAACTCATAGGCAAAACAGCAGTCAGCGCTGCAAGAAAACAAAAGGAGAAAACCACAATTAACCAAAAGGCCCTTGATGTACATTACAGGAGAGTGTCAGGGTATTTAAAGAGAGTGTCATGGATCTACTGTCATAGGCACCGAAATGGGTTAAATCGGCTCTCACTTAAGGGATGACCAGGCCAGGGGAGGAAATCCCAGGGGGGGCAGGGTGACATGACCCCTCTCCAGTAAAGCTGTCCCCCCCCTTGAATAATTTGAGACACAATTAATAATTTTTGAACAATGCAGTAGTATTTATTAAAAGCACAATGTAAGTGGTGCTCATTATAATCGTGCAATAATGTTCTATTTAAATCTTAAAAGATTTAATCCAGTCCTCCCATTCCTAGTAGTGGTATATCCCACACTCTTTCCAACGGGCGGGGCTACGCTGGACCCAGCTGCCCACATCGCGCATCGCGGGGTAAGATGTAGCCTACACTCACACAGACACAGTCTAACTTACACAAGTTACAACATATCCCATTTACTGTTACAACAAGCCCCAGGCCCAGGCTGATAATATAAACTGTCTGCAACATTTCTCCTGCATTGTTCAAAAGCCTACTCAATTACAAGTGCTGCTAAGCTAAAAGCTAATGATTAAGCTCAGAGTTTAGCGATAGTCAGAGAGGACAGGAGAGAAAGAAGAGGGAGAGGACAGGACAAGAGCAGTCAGTGGCGGAACGGCTTGTAGCTAATGGGTACCAGTCTGTAGGCTCTCCACCTGTCAGTGAGACAAACATGAAAGACGTGCAGTTTAACCAATGAAGAGCGGTCATTACGCGTGACTATTACGCACGGTTGTGAGGTGCGCAGCGGCAGATCTCACAGCACACTGTTTATAAACCAGTTTACCAGTTTAATTGCAGGAAATGTTTAGTTGTTAAGCCATTTCTCAAGTATAGAAATTCACTGTATATCCACTTTTCTACATGTGGCTGCTGCTCGCTTGAGTCTTGACTCTTTGGATATCAATAACTTGCAATGGTGAGATAAATGTTTTAAGTCAGGACCTGCTTACAACCCTTTGTACAACCACTTCCAACCTGGTCATACTGGGCGACCTCAACATCCATCTCAATAACCCCTCCTGTCCCTCTGCTTCCGATTTCCTGCAACTACTGGACTGCCTTAACCTCACCCAACATGTCCATGTCCCCACTCACCTCAAGGGCAACACTCTGGACCTTGTCATCACCCACTCTGCCCCCATCAATAATCTCCTTGTATATGACCTTGGCATATCCGACCACAGCGTTATTGCCATGGAGCTACCATTTCCATCACCCCTCACCAAGCCCAAACGACAAATCAGATTCAGGAACATCAAAAACATAAAACATGACATCTTAACACAGGACCTCCATCATCTCTCCTCCACAGTCTGCCAAACTGCCAGTGAAGCTGTGGACTTCTACAATAACTCCCTGACCACCCTCCTGGACCACCATGCCCCAATTAAAACCCGGACTGTCACCTTTTCACTCTCAGCCCCCTGGTTCACCTGCGAACTGCGCAAATTAAAAGCAGCTGGCCGTGTACTAGAGCGGCGTTTCAAGGCCACTGGGCTCACTGTGCACAAACTGGCCTTCAAAGACCATCAGAAGGCCTATGCAAAAGCCCTCAAACTTGCACGTTCACATTTCTACTTCCATACTATCAATAACACCCCTGGCAACTCCAAGCAGCTTTTTTCCACTGTAAATCAGCTTATTAAACCACAACCGTCCACCCACACAGAAGTTACTGAAGAACAGTGCAATAACTTCATGACATTTTTCAGTTCTAAAGTAGATTCCATTCGCTACCAGCTCTCCAGCCCCGCCATCCCATCAGTTGATACAGTTCACCATGGCATCCTCCTCACCCGTCTTCACTCCATTGGACTCCGTAACTCAGCCTTAAACTGGTTTCAATCATACCTCTCCAACAGAACCGAGTTCGTTTCCTTGGGAGGAAAAAAATCCCAGTCCCACCTTGTCACCTGTGGTGTCCCCCAAGGATCCGTTCTCGGCCCCACCCTCTTCACCCTCTACATGCTGCCACTTGGACACGTCATCAGCAAGCACGGAATCTCCTTCCATTGCTATGCTATGCATCTCCATCGTCCACTCTGTCCACCTGCCTGGAGGAGATAAAGGCGTGGATGAGCTGCAATTTCCTTCAACTCAATAGCCTAAAAACTGAAGCCATTCTAATAGGCACCCCCCACCAGATCAAAACATGCCCCATAACCAGCATCTCCTTCTCCGGTCATAATCTTCCCCTCTCATCCATAGTCACCAACCTAGGTGTGAAACTGGACCCGCAGCTCAACCTCGAAGCCCATATCAAACATCTTTGCAAGACCTTCTTTTTCCACCTAAGACATATCTCCAAACTCCGCTCCACCCTCACCCGGCCAGATGCTGAGAAGCTCGTCCACGCCTTTGTCTCCTCCAGGCTGGATTACTGTAATGCGCTCCTCATCGGGATCCCTAGCAAAAGCCTCCAAAGGCTTCAATACATCCAAAACAGTGCTGCTAGGATCCTGGTGAGGGCGCGAAAATATGACCACATCACCCCAATCCTCCGCTCACTTCACTGGCCCATAACGTACCGGACTGAATACAAAATCTCCCTCCTCACACACCAGTGCCTGTATGGCGATGCACCCCCCTACCTCAAAGAACTGCTTAAAACCCAGCCACCCGAAACCTCCGTTCATCCAACAAGGACCTTCTCCTCATCCCCAACACCAAACTCCGCACCATGGGCGACCGGGCCTTCTCAGTCGCTGCCCCAAGCCTGTGGAATGCCCTCCCGGATCACCTGAGAGCGCCACAATCTTCGGCATCATTTAAAAATGGGCTTAAGACTTACCTTTTTACTAAAGCTTTTTCGTGATATTTCTTACTGCTTTTTAATGTTTTTATGTTTTTTATGCTTTTATGGTTTGCTTTTAACTCTGTATGCACTTTGAGATTCGTTAGAATGTAAAGCACGTTACAAATAAAATGCATTATTATTATTTATTATTAAAGTCCAAAAAAAGTAATTTATTACGAACAGTTCTCAAAAACAGGTTTCAAAATTCAAAATACCTTGTAACAAAATATTCAGTACTACACATTATCTTTGGTTACTTTTCTTTCAAACATTTTTTAAAGTTATGATCTCACTGCTGGTAAAAAAAAAAAAAAAAAAAAACAGAATAAAAACAGAATAAAAACCAAAACGGTGTGCTCCTGCAGCCAGCCAGAGACGAAGGATCCATTCCACACACCTGAGCAAGAGAAAAAAGAGGGAGAGAAGGAGAGAGATCGAGTTTCTGTCTTTGATGAATGAAGCCTTATTGTTTTGCTGCTATTAAACAATGAGAGACATGTTCTCTCCCTTTACTTAATAGCATAAATATTTACACTACTGCGCACGGGGAGACAGAGACCTGCTCTGCTCCAGACACACTCAGCACCTAGGACAGCATCGCGCACCTGATCGATGTGTACATGTTAATTTGATTTCAATCATTTTGTTTTAAATCTGGACATGTGCAGGTGGACTCAGCCAGTGCTAAGAAAGATCCTATGCCTGCCTGTTGGAGAGATAGAAAGAAGATTAAAGCGCCAAATTGCGGTAAAAGATGCTGTATAAAAGACAGGCTACAACATTTTTCCCTTGTCCCCCCCTGGAATTATTCTCCAAAATTTTACTGTTTATTGTCCCCCCAACTATGAGATGGGATTTTCACCCCTGGTCCAGGCATTCACCTCTTTAAGACAGACATCAAACCCAGAGAGTGTGCTGGCTGTCTGGCCCACAACATTGAAACATTCATAAATTTTACAAGCCACATGCAGGACACCTAAACATAAGAATCAAAGAAACAAAGAAAACAGCTTGAATGTACAGTACAGGCCAAAAGTTTGGACACACCTTCTCATTCAATGCATTTTCTTTATTTTCATGACTATTTACATTGTAGATTCTCACTGAAGGCATCAAAACTATGAATGAACACTTGTGGAGTTGTGGAGTTATGTACTTAACAAAAAAAGGTGAAATAATTGAAAACATGTTTTATATTCTAGTTTCTTCAAAATAGCCACCCTTTGCTCTGATTACTGCTTTGCACACTCTTGGCATTCTCTCGATGAGCTTCAAGAGGTAGTCACCTGAAATGGTTTTCACTTCACAGGTGTGCCTTATCAGGGTTAATTAGTGGAATTCCTTGCTTTATCAATGGGGTTGGGACCATCAGTTGTGTTGTGCAGAAGTCAGTTTAATACACAGCCGACAGCCATATTGGACAAGTTAAATTCATATTATGGCAAGAACCAATCAGCTAACTAAAGAAAAACGAGTGGTCATCATTACTTTAAGAAATGAAGGTCAGTCAGTCCGGAAAATTGCAAAAACTTTAAATGTGTCCCCAAGTGGAGTCGCAAAAAACCATCAAGCGCTACAACGAAAAGGCACACATGAGGACCAACCCAGGAAAGGAAGACCAAGAGTCACCTCTGCTTCTGAGGATAAGTTCATCTGAGTCACCAGCCTCAGAAATCGCAAGTTGTTAGCTTGTTAGCTCAGATCAGAGACCAGATGAATGCCACACAGAGTTCTAGAACTCTGTTCTAACAGTTCTAGAACAACTGTTAAGAGGAGACTGCGCGAATCAGGCCTTCATGGTCAAATAGCTGCTAGGAAACCACTGCTAAGGAGAGGCAACAAGCAGAAGAGATTTGTTTGGGCCAAGAAACACAAGGAATGGACATTAGACCAGTGGAAATCTGTGCTTTGGTCTGATGAGTCCAAATTTGAGATCTTTGGTTCCAACCGCCGTGTCTTTGTGAGATGCAGAAAAGGTGAACGGATGGATTCCACATGCCTGGTTCCCACTGTGAAGCATGGAGGAGGAGGTGTGATGGTGTGGGGGTGTTTTGCTGGTGACACTGTTGGGGATTTATTCAAAATTGAAGGCACACTGAACCAGCATGGCTACCACAGCATCCTGCAGCGACATGCCATCCCATCCGGTTTGCGTTTAGTTGGACGATCATTTATTTTTCAACAGGACAATGACCCCAAACACACCTCCAGGCTGTGTAAGGGCTATTTGACCAAGAAGGAGACTGATGGAGTGCTTTGGCAGATGACCTGGCCTCCACAGTCACCGGACCTGAACCCAATTGAGATGGTTTGGGGTGAGCTGGACCGCAGAGTGAAGGCAAAGGGGCCAACAAGTGCTAAACACCTCTGGAAACTCCTTCAAGACTGTTGGAAAACCATTTCAGGTGACTACCTCTTGAAGCTCGAGAGAATGCCAAGCAAGAGTGTGCAAAGCAGTAATCAGAGCAAAGGGTGGCTATTTTGAAGAAACTAGAATATAAAACATGTTTTCAATTATTTCACCTTTTTTTGTTAAGTACATAACTCCACAACTCCACAAGTGTTCATTCATAGTTTTGATGCCTTCAGTGAGAATCTACAATGTAAATAGTCATGAAAATAAAGAAAATGCATTGAATGAGAAGGTGTGTCCAAACTTTTGGCCTGTACTGTACACGTCAACATAACCTATCATAAGAATGAGGAGCAGTGTCTTTGCAGCCTAAGGATTTACATGGTGTGTATATGCAGTAGCATGAATAGGCCACACCTGGTGCCCATTCAAACCTTATCAGGCTCTCTTACAGTGGACCCTCTTTAAATTTGACTGAAAGCTCCATCTGGTTTGACCACTGATTAATGTTGTGATACCACTGAAAGAGCCATAATAGACATGATACATTCAATCAGAAATCCAGAAACGAAAAGAAATCCAGCAAAAATTGTGTCCATTAGCTCTCCATGACAGGTTCATCCAAATAAAAATGTTGCCACACAGGTAGCAGTAACCTTCTTTGTCAATAAAAAAGGAAAAACAATACATAAAGGTAGTGTGTTACATTTATTCTATGTGGACAGGATATCAGTTTAGATCAATATCTAATCTTCCCTTTGTGTCAAAGATCCTTGAGAAAGTAATCGCAGACCAGCTGTGTGATTTTCTCCATGATAATAATTTATTTGAGGAATTACAGTCAGGATTTAGAGCGCATCATAGCACTGAGACAGCACTAGTTAAAATTACAAATGACCTTCTTATTGGTTCAGACAAAGGACTCGTCTCTGTACTTGTTTTATTAGATCTTAGTGCAGCGTTTGACACTGTTGACCATGAAATTCTGCTACAGAGACTGGAACACCTAATTGGCCTAAAAGGTTCTGCACTAAGCTGGTTTGTTAAAGTTTGTTTTGGAGTTCCGCAAGGTTCTGTGCTTGGACCAATCCTATTTATTCTATATATGCTTCCTTTAGGCAACATCATTAGAAATCACTCTATAAATTTCCATTGTTATGCGGATGATACACAGCTGTATTTATCGATGAAGCCAGAAGAAAGTGATCAATTAATTAAACTTCATAATTGTCTTAAAGACATAAAAACCTGGATGAGCACCAATTTCCTGATGTTAAATTCAGACAAAACTGAAGTTATTGTTCTTGGCCCCAAACAACTCAGAGACTCTTTATCTGATGACATAGTTTCTCTCGATGGCATTACTACCGTAAGAAACCTCGGAGTAATATTTGATCAAGATTTGTCTTTTAATTCTCATTTAAAACAAACCTCACGGACTGCATTTTTTCATCTGCGTAATATTGCGAAAATTAGGCCTATCCTGACCCGAAAAGATGCAGAAAAATTGGTCCACGCTTTTGTTACCTCAAGGCTTGATTACTATAACTCTCTATTATCAGGTAGCTCTAGTAAATCATTAAAAACTCTCCAGCTAATTCAGAATGCAGCAGCATGAGTACTAACAGGAACTAAGAAACGAGATCATATTTCTCCTGTTTTAGCTTCTCTGCACTGGCTCCCTGTAAAATCCAGAATTGAATTTAAAATCCTACTGTTAACTTATAAAGCTCTAAATGGTCAAGCTCCATCATATCTTAGAGAGCTCATAGAGCCATATTATCCCACCCGAACTCTGTGCTCTGAGAATGCAGGGTTACTCGTGGTCCCTAAAGTCTCCAAAAGTAGATCAGGAGCCAGAGCCTTCAGCTATCAGGCTCCTCTCCTGTGGAATCATCTTCCTGTTATGGTCCAGGAGGCAGACACCGTCTCCACATTTAAGACTAGACTTAAGACTTTGATAAAGCTTATAGTTAGGGCTGGCTCAGGCTTGCCCTGTACCAGCCCCTTGTTCGGCTGACTTAGGCCTAGTCTGCCGGAGGACCACCTATAATGCACCGGGCACCTTCTCTCTCTCTCTCTCTCTCTCTCTCTCTCTCTCTCTCTCTCTCTCTCTCTCTCTCTCTCGCGTATCCTATTACTGTATCTTGTTAACTCGGTCATTCTGGATGTCACTAACTCGGCTTCTTCTCCGGAGCCTTTGTGCTCCACTGTCCCTCAGGTTAACTCGTATTGCAGCGGTGCCTGGATAGTGTGACGTGTGTGGTTTTGCTGCTGCCGTGGTCCTGCCAGATGCCTCCTGCTGCTGCTGCTGCCATCATTAGTCATTAGTCATACTTCTACTGTTATTATACACATATGATAATTATCATACATGTATACTGCCAGATACTAATATATACTTTCAACATATTGTACCACAGTAGCCAGAACTATAACGACAATATTATTACTTTCATTAATGTTGTTGTAAGCTACTGTCATTACCGAGGATGTCATACAGATTACTGTATTGTGTCATACGGATTACTGTTAATTTGTTATGCTGATCTGTTCTGTACGACATCTATTGCACATCTGTCCGTCCTGGAAGAGGGATCCCTCCTCAGTTGCTCTTCCTGAGGTTTCTACCATTTATTTTTTCCCCGGTAAAGGGTTTTTTTTGGGGAGTTTTTCCTTATCCGCTGTGAGGGTCTAAAGGACAGAGGGATGTTGTATGCTGTAAAGCCCTGTGAGGCAAATTGTATTTGTGATATTGGGCTTCATAAATAAAATTGATTGATTGATTGATTGATTTACATAACCATCCATTTCACAACCAATTAAGGCAAAAACAATGCATACATGTACTGCACAGCAAAATGTTGAAACGTATTTTAGGGATTTTAGCAGTCCGGTCCAAAAAGACAATTATGAAAAGTCTGCTAACATGTGACTGTCTGAGATGTTGACACTTATGTGTGCATATCTGTGTTCCAAATATGCACACATCAGTTAAATTGCAGTTGTATTGAGTTTTGAAGCTTATGTAACCACTGTTCATACAGTGGAGAGATTTACATACATTGGTAAACCATAACTATGAATTGAAAGGATGTTTTGCTGCCTTACTGGGCATACTGCAGGCAGCTTTTAAGGTGGAGCATTTACTTGTAATGTTGCTAAATGCATGTGCTGATGACATGAGTCCATCAACACACGTTAAATTTCAATATGACAACCTTGACCATTCCATTAGTTTTTATTGTCTCTCTTTAATGACATAACCTTTAAGTAATGAGTGGATCCTTAAAAATAAGAAGGGAAAAGTCAGGAGTCATCCTCTGGAAACCATGAATGTACTTTGAAAATTTCATGGCAATCCATTAGAGGTGGGCCATATCATCTTTTTCATGATTATACCGGTATATTTTTTAGTATCATATGAAAGATTCATATTGTGATATTTCGAAATGTGACATCATACTGTTACCTATGGCAACAACAAGCATGGCTGAAAGCAGAATTATTCGCAACTCTGCAGTGGTTCCAAAAAGGGGAGCAGCCTCAGTAGTGTGGAATAAACTGTGGCGTCATTAGGCCTGGAGTCCCTGCAGAAGGAACTCATTAAGTGGCTCCTCTGGCAGCAGCACAGTTTCTCTCCCTCTCCTCTGTTGCTGTGTGCGCAGAAACACAGCAACAGAACAGAAAGCTTAAGGAGTCAGTGTCATTAAGTGATTAAACCTTTGGTAATGTAAACCTACGCGATGCTCGCAGCTTGACAAAAAACTACATATATGTGAATGTGCAATAGTTATGGCAGTATAACAGCCTGTCACAGGTTACAGTGTGATGATTAGAGGAGAAATGACAGAGCATAAAGGTCCAGGTGGAAAAAAACCCTCAATCATTAAGGCTTTTGCTAAAACAGATGGACATTACCAGCTGATTCATATATAGATGCATTTTTTTATATTTGGGATTGTTTAAATGTGTAATAGTGGTAGATTTTATTTTGTTGAACTATTAACACTATAGATAGAATCTGAATCTCACTCTGAGTTAATGTTGTTCGCAAACTAAAGACATGAGCGATCATTTTGGATTTTTTCTGAATATTTGAAGGCAAACTGTTAGGTTGACATGTAAAGCTATATCACTTATTTTGTTGCTATACTGTTTTCTGAAATTATTATTATTAATAATAACTGACACTGCCTTCACGCCATGCTACTAGCGTGGCAAAAAAAAGTGCAAACATTAAGCATGTTTACTCTGTCGTCTACAGTGTTGGAAGTAAAATAGTACAATTATTTATATTATCTTCTACATACTGTGTAGTCAGTACAGGAATTAATAGCAAAAGCAGTAATACTTTAGTCATGTCAGTGGGAAGCATCTTAAAAACCACTGCTGAGTTGTCTGGCATAAGAGGCTGATGTCAGTATGAGTGCCTCTCATCTTGGAGCTCCTCCTTAGCTCAGCAACTTCCATTGTTGAGATGATGAAACATTAGGTTCTGAGCACTGAGCACTCAGTTCTGCAGCTTCCTCAGAACTGAAGAAGCCTCTTGGATGAAAGGTGAAACATTCTCAAGAAACTCAAGCAAGTCTAGTTACCTACGATATAGCACTTTGGAGTCAGATGGTGTTTGACCACACGAAAGTACAAGTCTGCACCCAATGCACCCAAAATGCACTGAGAACAGTTGTTGTAATGTATTCTAATCCTGTCCATCACTGTCTTTACAATCAGGTAGGCATGTTTCATTGTCATCAACCTTGCTGTTCCTCCTGACTGTGCTAATGCATCTAACAAAAAGAACTTTGGACCATCAAAGACTTTTTTTTTTAATATATTATTTGGGCTTTTGCCTTTAATTGACACGAGAGAGTGAAAATAAAATAGAAAATACTAGAAATAGAATAGAAAGACCTTTATTTACCCCGAAGGGAAATTCAGCTGTCCAGCAGCTCATAAAAGACAAAAAAACAAATTAAAATACATTAAAATAAGTGCATAAATAGAGATTAAATTAAAATAAAATTGTGCATTACACAGTCCAGTCCAGTTGTGAAAATTTGTTAGTGTGTGTGTGACTGGATTCAGGAGGTGTTAAACAGTCTTATTGGGGGGAGGGGGAATCTTCTGAAATGCTCTGTTCTGCAACGCTGTGAGATGAGCCAACATATCCTACACAGCCAACACATCCTAAAAAAATCAAATCTGGATGCCACAACAATTAGTAACTATAGGCCAATATCAAATCTGCCATTTTTGGGGAAAATCATTGAAAGGGTTGTCTATCAGCAAATCCATACTTTTATGATGCAAAACAATCTTTTTAACACATTTCAGTCTGGATTTCGGCCACATCACAGCACTGAGACTGTACTTATCAAAGTCTTAAATGATTTTCATCAGAATAATGATGCATGCAAATCCTCTGTCCTGGTATTACTAGATCTCAGTGCTGCATTTGATACAGTTGATCATAATATACTACTTAGCAGATTGGAAAAGTGGGTGGGACTCACCAGCACTGTGCTACAGTGGTTCAAATCTTACTTACAAGATAGGGACTTTTTTGTGTCAATTGGTAACCATGAATCTGAGCGAACTACAATCACATGTGGGGTTCCTCAAGGGTCCATTCTCGGACCACTTCTATTCAACATCTATATGCTACCCCTCGCCCAGATTATGGAACATCACAACATCTCCTATCACACGTATGCCGACGACACACAACTCTATATCTCAGTGTCATCACACGACTATAGTCCCTTACTCTCACTGAGTAACTGTATTCATCAAATCAATGACTGGATGTGCCAGAATTTTCTCCAGCTAAATCCATAAAAGACAGAGGTATTAATTTTTGGCCCTAGAAATGAAAGGGCAAAGATCAGCGCCCACCTTGGCTCTGTCATTGACAGCTACAAATCAAGCCAGAAATCTTGGTGTTATTATTGACTCAGACCTGAACTTCAACAGCCATTTAAAGTTTATTACTAAATCTGCCTATTACCACCTGAAAAATATAGCTAAAATTAAGGGGTTTCTGTCTAAACAAGACAAGCTGATTCAGAACGCTGCCGCCAGAGTCCTTACAAACACCAGGAAACTGGACCATATTACACCGGTCATTAAATCGCTATACTGGCTTCCTGTGAGTCAAAGAATAGATTTTAAAATCTTACTACTGGTCTACAAAGCCCTCAATGGTCTCGGACCAATGGCTTACTTACAGGCCTTAACAAAAAATCAATTAGACAGTTGCAGCTGACTCAGAACGCTGCCGCCAGAGTCCTTACAAACACCAGGAAACTGGACCATATTACACCGGTCATTAAATCGCTACACTGGCTTCCTGTGAGTCAAAGAATAGATTTTAAAATCTTACTGCTGGTCTACAAAGCCCTCAATGGTCTCGGACCAATGGCTTACTTACAGGCCTTAACAAAAAATCAATTAGACAGTTGCAGCTGATTCAGAACGCTGCCGCCAGAGTCCTTAAAAACACCAGGAAACTGGACCATATTACACCGGTCATTAAATCGCTACACTGGCTTCCTGTGAGTCAAAGAATAGATTTTAAAATCTTACTGCTGGTCTACAAAGCCCTCAATGGTCTCGGACCAAAATACATGCTTGATCTACTGGTTCCCTACGAAGCATCCAGACCCCTTAGGTCATCTGGAACAGGTTTGTTGTGTGTTCCAAGAACAAGAACCAAGCAAGGTGAGGCTGCATTCAGTTATTATGCTCCTCACCTGTGGAACAAACTTCCCGTAGATCTGAGGTCTGCTCAAACTGTCAGCTCCTTTAAATCAGGGCTAAAAACACTATTGTTTACTGAAGCGTACTCTTAGATTAAATACTTACCTGCTGTATTCTACCGCTGGTACTTTTTAACTACACCCTGCTGATTTATGTCTTTTATTATTCTACTTCTTTTCTTATCCTGACTGTTAAATGTATTGAGCCTGTTTTTATTTTATGTTACTGTATTTTATTATTATCACTATCATTCTCAATTTCTATTTCCCTTTTTAATCAAATGTTTTTATTGTTTTAAATTGTGTCTTGTTGCTTTTAATGTATCTGTAAAGCACTTTGAATTACCTTGTGTTGAATTGTGCTATATAAATAAACTTGCCTTGCCTTGCCTTGCCATATGACGATGTCTGTGAAAACACAGACAATATGATAATATTTAATTTAATTTTATATACTTTATTAATCCCCAAGGGGAAATTAATTTTTTTCACTCTGTTGTGAATTACACACAGGTCCAGGCACACACATGCACAAAGAGGACCAATACATGCACTAAGTGACCCGCTCATTTAGGCTGAAACAAAAAAAGGAAAGGCCAAACAGAAAGCTTAAGTTTTAAACAATGATTTTACTTGAAATTATAACAAATAATTACAAGAAGAATAAAAAAGTATGAAATGTGAAGTCAGTAATCAGTATGAGACAGAAATGTTGGATGCAATGAAAGCTGTGTGTGTGTGTGTGTGTGTGTGTGTGTGTGTGTGTGTGTGTGTGTGTGTGTGTGTGTGGTACAAAACAAAATAACACTGGCAGGATCTTGGCTGCCCGTGTAAAAGAGAGCATAAACTGAGGAAGATGTCAGAGTGGGGCTGCCATGACAGGCGCTCCAAGCGGTTGGGGGGGGGGGGGGGGGGGGGGGGGGGGGGTTCAGTGCCTTGCTCAAGGGCACCTCGGTCCACGTTCCATATTTTGGTCTGGATGGGGACTTGAACAGGCAACCCTCCGGTTCCCAACCCTTTCCTCCCCTTTCCTTAGCACTGATTGGTCACTTTCACTTTTTGTTCGCTCCACATGAATCTAATTGAAATCACCTAATAATAATAATAATAGATTTATATAGCGCCTTTCAAAACACCCAAGGACGCTTTACAAAACAGCAGCAAACCAAACGAAAACAACAGACAAAAGGACAAACAGCACAAGCTACAGAGTCACCCCTATTTGAACCATGTACACCCTTTCACTCATTTTTTCTTCATCATCACATGAGGGGGCACTGCTTGTAAGCAGAATTTATTTCTCTTTAGTTTATCCTGTGCATGATTAATTTAACTGAAAGCATTGTTTGTCCTCATTAAAGGATAACTTTGGTATTTTTTAACCTGGACCCTATTTCCCCTTGTGTATGTGTGCGTATGATTCATAGGTGCAACTCGTTCTAAAATTGGTTCAGTATTGAGGGAGGCGGATGCAGCCGGGAGCCGCGAAACAAGCTAAAATGGTAACGGGGGCAAATGTGTCCCGTATAAGTTAAAAGTGCTTTTTTTCGCCACTGACTGGTTCAGATTGCCAGTGTTATCTCTGTAAATAGCATACTAGCCTTTCCCTTACCTCTGGGCTGTGTGATGTCACGAGCTTTGCTCCACTGTGTCTGTAGCTCTCTCTACTTGTGGGACAGCCGTTTTCTTGAGGAAGAGGTGTTTCGGGATTGGATGTCTTCTCTTCTTCGGCTGGCAGTAGTCATTTTGGGAGAAGTGAGCACTGCAGACCCGATGGTCTGCAAGGCGCAGTGTCTGGACTGGAGTGTTAGCATCCATTTGTAACACAACTAGCTACAACTTCAGCATCTCGCTGTCCGACAAAGGCAGCTTATGAAAGCTGCACGGGGTGTTGCACGACATCCTGTTCTTGCGTTCGGGAAAAAGGTCCGTTTATTTGAGCACTCCAAAAACTCCGGTAACACTCCAGGGAGTGCACATAAAAGACTCCGTCCCAAACTCTGACTCTTCTAGCATAACACACACTTCATACACACATACTCAGGCCCCATTTATATGACAATGATTTCAACTGAAAACGATAATCTTTAGTTGCGTTTTGGCCGATCGTTTACACGACAGTGGCATTTTGGGTGCCTGAAAATGCAACGATTTGAAAACAGGTTCCAGAGTGCAACGTCTTGGAAACAGCAGCATCTCTATTGTCATGTAAACTTGCAATATGCAGTTTCTCTGAAAACGAACTTTTCGCACATGTGCATTACGGTTCCAGTCACTAGGCATGCCGACTGTCACAACAACAATGCCGAGCTCTGTTTGTGCTGCTCACCCTGTTGATTTGAATTGAAGTGTAGATCTGTTCCTGTAGCAACTCTACCTCGTCATCCATTCAGACAAAGTTATCTGTGCATGCTTTCGCCATTGTGTCTTTTTTGTTTTGGTTTGTAATCACTGCGTTGTAGAGGAAGGCGCTTCAGCGCAGGCGTATGGCGTCATGCCATGGTGTTGTTTTGCAAATTTATACTGCCACCCATTGGCCTGGCATGCATTCTACAGCGTTTCTAGTAGATTTTATATAAATATAAAATTAAAAAAAATATATAAACACATACGTCTTTTAAAACGCAAAGGACAGACTTTTCCGTTTTTACTGAAATCGTTGTCGTATAAACGGCCCCTCACTTACTGTACCCAGCGGGGCAGCCCTCCCGCTCTCTGCTCCAACACTGACTGACAACTGACTCCACTCATACCACACTCACCACTGCCCCAGGGTCGCTACAATATGCTATTTAGAGAGATAGCACTGGCGATCTGAACCGGTCAGTGGAGAAAACAAGCACTTTTAAAAACTTATATGGGACGCATTTGCCCCCATTACCGTTTTAGCTCATTTCGCAGCTCCCGGCTGCGTCCGCCTCCCTCAATACTGAACCAATTTTAGAACGAGTCGTACCCATGGATCATATGCACACATACACATGGGGAAATAGGGCCCAGGTTGAAAAATACTTAAGTTATCCTTTAAGATGGACATTTGATTAATTCGACTCAGCTTCTAATTTTGTAGTGTCACTTGTTTCTTTCAAATTTACAACCCATGTATGTTTGCTCCCCTTCATGTTTAAGTACAGTTTCTTGAGTTTTGGAAAATAAACCATTGAGACTTTTAAATTACATTCACCTCGACAACCCAGTCTCACTCTAAAGTCATCGAAATCCAGCACTTGGTAAGTGACTTCCGGCATCAAACACTGACAAATACATAAATCACTTTCATGGTGGCGTGATATGCGGTCAGTCACTGTTATAGTTTAAAGGCCCATTTATGCTCCCTTTATGTACGAAAATGTATACGTCAGTTTCAAACGATGTTACCGTCACTGCCCGCATACTTCCATGTGTCCTTTACGTTGGCATGGATGTTAACCAATATATCCACCAGGGGGCAGCCCAGACTCAAAATTTTATGACAACAACAAACTCAAAAATAAACACGGCGACTGTGGAGGAGATATTGATAATGTACCATAAAAGATAAAAACAGAGCCCTCGGGTTGGCCTTGGGAGGGAGCAAAGCGGAGCCGGGAGGGTGGGCAGGCTTTCCGGTGGTACTGCTCCATTTGGCCCGTATCCGTAAGCTTTATGGAAACGTGCTGAAATACGGACGAAATGAACGTGGAGCACGGACAGAAGGCTCAGTCCGTGTCCAGATCCGTATTTAACGTTGAGCATAAATGGGCCTTAATAGCGCCTGGTTGCATCAGGATGTGTAACCCTAACCCAACAATGAAAGTAATAGCAGCAGAAATCCAGGTAGGGTGGGTTGGAGGGGCGGTGGATGGGTCCCGCAACCACCAACTTTCACCTGGGAGGCCAGTGGTTGATTGCCATATGATTGAAAAGCCAAATCCTGTGTTCCGAGATTGAATGTAAACTGCACATTTCCTGTGAAAACAGAAGTGTATTTTGAAAACAGACAATGCATCTAACAGGCTGAAGTTGACACAGCATCCTAGAACGTCAGCAACCAACACACCCAGGGTACATATCTGGACGTGGAAAGTCCATGACCAAAAGTTGATATGCCATGAGGTCAGAGTAAGAATGTGTTGACCTTGACTAACCACATTATTATAATGCTACTATCACATGAATGTAGCAATGATATAAAAGGCCTTTTGTTTTCCCATTGAGCACTTATGATCCTTTATTTTTCTGACAATACTAAAATTTTTCACTTGTAATGGAATATTTTTACAATGTGATGCAGATATATTTACTCAAGTACAGGATCTGAATAGTTTCACTGCTCATTTGATTTACAATCAAAAAGAAAAGAAAATGATTTTAGCACAGCATTGTATGCTCCATCTGTCTGACAGTATCACATGTTTCTGTGTATGACAGGACCAACAGATGGAATTAGGAGAGCTCAGATTCTCTCCATAGAAGCATGTGGAACATTGATTGCTGCCCTGAGGCCTGAATCAATTTGGTGTGATAGCCCTCCAGTTGAGAAGCTGGTGAAATGTCAATTAGCTGACATCCACCTCCACACAGTGTGCTCAGCCTCAAAGGGTCCAGGGCTAATCGCTCATCATTTATCCCTGGTACCTGTCTGGATGTGGCAAGGCAGCAGAGGGGTTGGGACAGAGGATGTGTGGGAGAGGATAGGTGGGGATGGTTGTTGTCATAATGGCAGTTTGTGAGTAAAAAATACAAGATAAGCACATGAGGGGACACACACACAAATTATAATATGAATCTTTCTTCATTTTCTCCTCCTCCTCTGAGTCTCATCTCTGGACTTTGCAGATGCACATGTCAACCCCTTCAGAGAATCTGTGGCTACAAAGCAGAGAAAAATGACAGCAATGGTTGGTTCAAACTGCTTCTGTTTACACTCAGAAAGTGGAGAAAGCATGTTACTTTCATCTGACGGTTCACGACAGAGATAGTGTAGGCACATAACCTGCTTGTGTAGCCCCCACAAATGTGACAAAACTAATAAAAAGGGGTTAACATCAGTTTAAATTCACTACTTAAGGGTTTACATTGAATTTTACAGTTAAAATACCATTTACAGCGGACAGAGAAGACAAACATTAATTTTTTTTTTTTTTTCAAATAGGTCTTAACACATTATACATGTTAGAAACCACTTTCTGAAAATGTAAAAAGACTGGAACCTATATAGTAATGAATTGTGGAGTTATGGGCTGTACATATAACGTGTTTTTGTGCCCTCAGTTTTATAGTTTTTGGTGTAGACGTGTGGCTGGCACTCAAACACCAGAGTGACTCCATTGCAGTACGCACACGTTCCAGAGAACCTTTTTTTTTAGGGAGCTACAACTGCGCCCTGAGATAAACTGAGCTGACAAATATCTTTTCCTTCATCTCTAAATATCAGTCTGTGATTAAATAAGGAGAAGAAGTTGATCATTTTAGTTCAGAGCTGCCAGAGGTTTATATCTGTCCCACGGACAACAGGCCTACACACAAACAAAGCCTGGAAGAGGATCAGCTCCGCACTCAGGATTTCAGTTAACTAGGCTATGACACGGTGTTGAGGTTGCTTAGCAACCTCAGATGCAACCTGCCGCCGTGCAACAAAAAACGCACAAGAGTAGTACCCGGCACCTGACCTTGCATTTTCCAGTAAAGACAAGGCATGTGTGCGGCCCCTTAGACCATTAAACTTTTTTTCAGCAGTTCTGTGTCCAGGATGTTTTGGGAGGGGGCTAAAAGCCTGCTCAATGACGCAATGGACCAACTCTTAGCAGAGCTGAGTTTTGTTGTTTGAAAAGATACATAAAAATGATCATTCTGCTGCAGACTGAGAAGAGTGAGGTTGATTTTCATGGCAGGTCAGTATCCTTTGGCTCCAACTTTGATTCTGGCTCTGGTGGCTCAAACATGTCTGGCTGGTAGTCCATTAAAGCTGCTAGATGGAGTGTCCATTGCAGTGTTTCAGTTAAAAGAGGCAGCAGCTATCCTGCCAATGGGTGTGGCTTCAGTACATTCAGCTGACAAGCCCTCAGCGCCTCAGAGCAGAGAATGATGCCTACATTTCATGATTTTGAAAAGTAAATTTGTACACTTGGCGATTTTCTTTTCCATTCAAATTTTTTTGGTGGTGTGATGACAACAACAAAAAAGTTACTTAATTTAAAAAGAAAAAAATATGAGCACCAAGACACACTCACAGGTCTTTAATAATATTAGAATGCTAAACATTCTAAGTAATACATTTAAGCAATATCATAGGAGAGGGAGTTCTGTTGTACTGTATATCAACACAGCTGTGATTAGGTTGTAGGTACAAGGCCACAGGCTAAGTGCCGAAGATAATCACAGTTGTGCTGATATACAGTACAACAGCAAGACCTCAAGAGTAATATTGCTTTTATACAACAGTTCTACAAGTGCCATTTATCAACAATCTAAAGTGGCAACTGGTTTTGGTTTGTTTATTGGTTTAATGATTTATTTGGCTCCGCCAACACAAATAGTTCAGCAACTGGACTACACAAGGTCTACACTTTACCACACACCAGTTGTTACAAATCAGGTAGGGTATATCTGTGTGTTTGCATTTATTTTTCCATTAGTGAAATCAGTCTGTTGACAGTTATTTTCGTGGAATAAGTGTGATGTTGATGAGTTAACTGCTTAAGCCCTGATCACACAGAAAGCGTTTTAGCAGCTGGAGGCAGCTTTTTGTAATTGTTTTTAATAAGAATGACGTTTTTATTTCTTGCAGTTTTTGCATTGCTACACGCCTCACATTTCTGCACTCTAAGCGCCTGCCGTTTTTGCTGGCTGAACTCTTCAAGTTGAAAAAACTTCAACTCAGAGCCTGTGTGACCGGGGCCTTAGTTCCCTGAAGATTTACAGTGAAGTATTTAGGCTTCTTTTCCATCCCTTTGTCCTTTTCTAACTGCCATTGGTCTACATTATTTAACTCCAATTCTATTTAAAGTGATATATTTTATTTTGTGGTGCAAAATTTGTTACGAAAACCCTTAATGTCGGCTCATTAACGGTTAACATAAATAGCTCAGAACAGCTGTGAAGCGGAGTGATACATGCAAAGTTATCAGCACTCAGGAATGCCTCCTGTCTGATGAAATTGCTTGGTCAGAACTAAATATAATAATGTATAACTTAGATGTAGGTGGGGTTTGCTGACTCCTCTGAACTTGTGTTTATAATGTGTTTGAGCATTTACCAAAAAAATAATAGGTTTTAGCATTGATTAAAAAAAAACACTGGCAGGGGAGGGGTGTAGTGGAATTACTTGACATAATTTCAGAAAAAAATCTGATAGTTTAGTTTCTGATAGTCTGTCATTGCAGTGGTGTTAGGTAAAGTGTAACTCTGATGTAGCCGTTAATGTGAGGTCCTGATCTTGAGCAACTAAGCAATGTCTGTCATTTTCAAAGGAGTTTGGACCTGTGAACACTTCCAGTCCTCATTTTCACCAGTCAGGTTAGCCTGTACCCCCACTTGGAGGAGCATTAGTCACACCTCGTTAATTTTCCCAGGCCTCGTGACGGAATCAGGTCGCCTATAAAGGAGCCACCTGGCCACCGCTAGACAGCGCGAGACAGAGGAGGGACAGACGGAGTCGTGAGCCTGCCAGTCCTCACAGAAAAAGATTTTTTCTTTTTCAACTGCAACAGAAAATGAACCCAAATATCTCCGTTTGCTGTTTATCTCTGCTTTTACTGCTGCACTTGGCAGCAGCCAATCCTGTTTCTGATCTACAAGTAAGTTTACCTGTAACTGGTACACAGATGTCAATGATGAGACACTAAGGTGGCTTATTCCAATGATGAACACATAGTTTTATCAAACAATAAATATTCTTTGTACTTAGAGATGCATGTTAGATAGATAAAATAATCAGTTTGACTTAATATGGCCTACACTATTGTAGCCTCAGTGCATGAGGAGCAAAGAACTCTGAGGTTATCTCCACTACGCTATATATTTAAGTGAAATACAGAATAAAGAAATGTGTTTTATTTTTCCCACAGAGTTTGAAGCAGCTTTTAGAGGAGGAGATCAACACCGCGCCCTATTACTCCTCGGAGGAGATGGAGGTGGCGGGGAAAGAGGCAAACAAGTCGGTATTTGGAACTCCAGAGGAGCACCCGTGGGACTCCTCCGACCTCAGCAACTCGGCTCTGGCGGACAAAGAAAACATCCTATTGCGTCTCTTCAAAGAGCTCACGAGGACCTCCAAGCGTTCGTGGAGCCGGCACAAGAAGGGCGGGCTGAGGAGCTGCTTCGGTGTCCGGCTGGAGAGGATCGGCTCCTTCAGCGGGCTGGGATGTTGAAGGTAGGATCTGCGGAGGGATATGACTTTATTCCTCCACTTCATATTTATTTAAATCAGAGAAAATAGTTAGAGAATGGAATTCTCTTTTCCTAACACGAAGCAGAGGTGCTGTCAATTTAGTGTCAAATATGAGTCAATATTAAATGGAAGACAATTTCTCTTTATACTCACAGGTGTATGTGACATACAGTAAAACATTAAAGTAGTAATAGAGTGAAAGAAACAGAATGCTGGTAAAATATGATGCAAAATAGGTGAGTACCTTAAAATAAAACGCATTTGTTTGATGCTAAAAAAAAAACCTCCTAGCCTACATTAACAACACATTAACACTGCAAATTATTTCCATAAAGTTACAATATGTAACTGTACCATTTCACAATAAATTACATTATTATCACCTTAAAGGCTAAGACTGTGATATTCAAACAGTACTTATGCATGGGCTTTAACTGTGGGGTTACAGTTAAATATAGTAATTTTACAGGAGCATACTGCTAAATCACAATAATATGCACGCATAACTACTGTAAGATCAACTACTGTAAGCTCACAAGCTGTCATTTCACAACAGTTTATTGTATAAATGATACACTTATTCACTTACTGTGAAAGTAATGCAACTAGTAGCTATTAATTTACTGTAAATGTACAGTCAAATATTTTACAGACCTTTTTTGAGTGTTTCATTGTAGACATCAAGTTATTATGTAAATCTTACGCAAACTGATACAAACTAATAATAAAAATAATAATCACTGAGTCACTGAGCACCACATTGGGTGTTACTGAGCTTCTGCATTGGAGCTGCTGGAGCTTTGGTGGCTCATTGCAGGGCACGTGCAGCAGCTGCAGTTCTGAAACTGTAACAAACCGCCTTTAACATACTATCATGTGTTTTTGTTCTGTCAGCAGGCATGGATGAGGTCGCGGTTCTCCCATCTGCACATCAGTGTGACCATCAGCAAAGCGGAGCTCCTCTCATAGTCACATATCTTTGACTGACACTTTAAAGGGCGGTTACTTCACCCTCTCCTGTTCATGGTTCTCATTTAGAACTGTGATTTCCTTTTTCATATGTGAGCTATTAAATAATAAATTATTGTAAATGTATTTATTATTTTTTATTTTTTTGTTGGATAGAGTTGCCTTGTAATAGATTGTATTGTAGTAAAATAATTATTTTGTATAATGGCTGAATCTGTGACTGAGTTTGTTTTTTTCAGCTTACTCATTTTCAGAGGAAATATTGTCATGCTGTACGCACGTTAAATAAATTGGTGTGATAGATGGAAAACCATTCATTTCATATCAATGACATTTTAATATGATCGTCTGCTGTCAGGTGTTCAGTCATAACTATTGCGGGTAAGAAATGACACAACAGTTTAGAAAAGTGAAAATTTCTTCTTGCAGATAATAATTTAATGACATGACATGATCAGTTTAACATTACATATGCTGGAACAATACAAAAATGGATGCGGTGAATAATAGGTGATGAACGTTTAACTGTCTGGTAGATTAAAACCTTCACCTGGTTGAACATTGAGGATTTCAGAGGTCAGTTGTGTAACAGTCAGTGTCATCATAGCCTTTAAAAGTCTGGATGTTTTAGCGGACAACAAAAATACATAACTCATGTTGCAAGGATATCTGGATCCACACCATTAGCTAACTGACTGTGGCTCTTACGAATGAAAAGACACCGTGTCCAACGTGACACATGCAAAAATATGTACGGAAATCTTGCTTTAGTCACAATCTTTTTTAGTTACATCATTCGTACCACCTGGCCTGTTACAGATCACATATGATGATGAATGAAAATCAAAACATTTTACAATGAAATGGAGCTTGCTTGAGAGAAATAAGTTTCTGAAACAACTTCATTCTTACCTTTTTAAAGTCTAATGCACTTGTAACAAAGTAAAAGTACATCTGAAGTACTGTGCTAAAGTATAAATCTGAGCAACTTGTACTTTACTTACTTAGTCATGCTACGTAATATTTTCATCTAGTATTCACTAGCCACTGGTAAGAGGGAAATATTTCTTTGCATACAAAGTTGAGTATACTCAACTACCTTCATCTTCCACTATAGGTTGGATGTCACATACAAAAAACATGATAAGCTTATAAAATTCAATGCACTCTTAAAAATAAACCATTTTGGCCTGTGTCCTCATAAATACATCGAAGGAAAAGAAGAAAAAGAAGAAGAAGACGAAGAAGAAGAAGAAGAAGAAGAAGAAGAAGCAGTGTCTGGGCAGGGTTTCTTGTCATGCTTTATTCATTCATTCATTCATCTTCTAACCGCTTCATCCTCTTGAGGGTTGCGGGGGGGCTGGAGCCTATCCCAGCTGACATCGGGCCAGAGGCAGGGTACACCCTGGACAGGTTGCCAGACTATCGCAGGGCTGACACATAGAGACAAACAACCATTCACGCTCACATTCACACCTACGGACAATTTAGAGTAATCAATTAACCTAGTCCCCAATCTGCATGTCTTTGGACTGTGGGAGGAAGCCAGAGTGCCCGGAGAGAACCCACGCTGACACGGGGAGAACATGCAAACTCCGCACAGAAGGGCTCCCACACCCGGGATCGAACCGGCAACCCTCTTGCTGTGAGGTGACAGTGCTAACCACCACACCACCGTGCTGTCCTTGTCATGCTTTAGATGTCTGTTGTCAGTTTCAGCAAAGAGACACTCCCTCTCTAAACTTGTTTAGGCAGCAGTAGCTCAGTCTGTGGGGATGTGGCTCAGGAAGTAGTGAGAATCAGAGCGTCACTGCTTCAAGTCCCCAACCAAAGCCAGTACGGATTGTGACTGGAGAACTGGAGAATAGCCAGTTCACCTCCTGGGCACTGCCAATGTGCCTTTGAGCAAGGCACCACACCCCTGACTGCCCAGGACACTGCACTGCAGCAACCCATCATTCTGATATCTCTCCACATTGGTAAATGTAATGTAAATGTAAATGTAAAGTAGAAACATACAATGCCAACATTTTCTTTTGTGAGTAGGTTGGCTGGGCAGGTACTAGTAGTGCCTGCTGCTGCTGCTGGAAACCAGGGTGATGAGACTGGAACTTAACCAAACCACCAAAGTTGTGGTTCCAGCCTGGTCTCACTCAGTGAGACCTCAGTGATTTCCAGCATCATACACCAACAAAAAAAGCCATCCTTTCACATCAACATGATACACAACAGCTCCCAGTGGTGTCAGGGGGAAACACAGCAGGGACACAAAAAAAATTAAGGGGACCGAAGTCCATGTAGGGCAGGTGGGAGACGAGGTGGATTGGTCCAGCAATCACTGACTTTCACCCCCAAGGCTGGTGCTCACTTCCTGATTTTTTTTCCTGAACACAACCACGTGCTTGTGATGCCTAAACCCAACCACCTGCATGTGTTGGCAGAACGTTACCACATGCGTTTGATGTTGAAGGACAAAAAATGTCAATTCACTTACACTTGTACCAATGTAGTTTGTTTATTTTGAAAGACACTGTTTACAAACCGAACATTTCCTGAGAAAACAAAGGTGTATTTTGAAAACAGACAATACATGTAACAGGCTGAAGTTGACATGGCATCCCAGAATATCAACAACAAATGCACCCAGGATGCCTTGCACGTCAGATCTCAGTGTGGAAAGTCCATGACCAAATGTCGATATGTGACGAGGTCAGAGTGGGAATTTGTTGGTGACACCCAACCAAAACCAAAACAATGAGCTGAAAGAGGTTAAAATGTTGTGTAGAGCTGAGAGGAAGTGTAAATAGGGAGACAACTGTGTTTGTAACTCCATTCTGACATTATAGTGAATCAATTGCTCATATTAAAGTATTGATAAGTGCAGCCTTCATGTTGAAATAAATATTGGTAAGTTAGACAGACTAGTTTATAAATGTATAGTGAGGTTTCACAGTGTTCTTGCTTCCCGCAACAAAGGTCAGAGGTCACAGTCTGCCATAGCGCAACACCTGAAAGCTGGTAGTACACTTGCATCTTTTTCGAGGGCCCTTCAGTAGAGGGGAGGATTGAATTTTGTTCCTTGAATTAAAGGCAGATATCTAACCAGCAGGCTACCCTACCACACCCCTCAATTTAGTAACATTATCACACTGTCTGATAGTTTACTACTTCCCGTGACTCAGAGACAACAATGTCCCATGTACAGGGAGGTTGGAGTATGTTTCTCAAATAAAGTAGCATATGGAAGCAACTATGTCATACGAATGCCCCATATCTGCGAGACAACACTTTAAAAGGAGCCATTTCCGACAGCTCCTGTTATCAGAATCAGGTGTCAGGAATGCCAGTCCAGTTCCTGGCATACCTATGTGTGTCAAGCCTATGTATAAAAGAGCTGAGGCTGCTTCTGTTGGCTCCCACATCCAAACAGCTACCAGGCAAAGAAGCCAAAGATCCTCCTTCCATCCACTGATACAACCAACAGGAGCTCAAAGAGAAACATGAATCTGTCTTCCATCCCCCTGTGCAGCCTCCTTCTCATCTTAAACGTGCAGCTGCTCAGCACATATCCCATCAGCACGAGTCTGACTGACACTGACATGGACATCCTAAAGGTAAATTCTTGTGAAACTTAGTTTTGGAAAGTTGGAGTTCGAAGTAACATGGATCCTTTAAAATTCAAGGCAGCCTGCAGCAGTGAGACAAGACAGCCTCATCTCATTTACATACTCTAACTTTAGTTATAGATTGTATTGTACAGAGATCATAATTTAACAGCAACCTCCTATATGTACCTCTGGGACCAACTATGATTTTATGGGAATGTGATCTGATATGTTGTTACCGAAGTGAAACTGGTGCCCTAATAAGTTCAATGACTATGTGATAAATAATGAATGCTGCAGTCCTGTCACCAACATTAACTTGAAGGACATTTGGTCTGACCATGTTTATTTAAGAAAATATGAATGCTTTTAATGCTTCTAGAATCAGGCTGTGACGCATAACATGCTTAAAAGTGTTACCAGAAATATCTGAAGGCCCCTCCTGTATGTGCATATGCTCTATGCAAAAAATGTATATATTTATTTGCAAGACTTGGCCTGACTCATGTATATGTGGACATTGCAGGTGCTCCTTCAAAGACTAGAGGAATCAGCGCCTGATGTGGATCAGAGTGTCCCTGCAGGGAGGGACAGTCTAGACAGCCTCAACATAGACGAAAAAGTAGATGAACAGCAGACCCAGACTGGACTGGATGAGGCAGTGATCAGGGAGTTCCTCTCAGCAAAGAACCTGAAAAGCGTCCGTAACGACTCGTCTAGGAAATCCTCAGGCTGCTTCGGTCGACGGATGGACAGAATAGGCTCCATGAGCTCTCTGGGGTGCAACACTGTTGGCAGATACAGTAAGTTGTAGTTATGACATCCGCAGAGAAATTAATCAGGAAACATAAAAGGTCTTATTAACAGAGTTGTTGTTCTCTTGCAGATCCAAAGTAAAGATGAAGTCTTACCATCTAAATTGTGGAACTGCAACGTCTTTACCAAAAGATATATTTATTTGAAAGCTATTTATTTACTAATATTTATTAAATAATGTTGGTGGTGTACAAATATATTTATTTAAAATGGATGTAAGACTGTTCTTTATGTATGTTCTTGAATAAATGTTTACAACTGCAGACCATTTGGCTGAGTGTTGCTTAAGCATCAGCATGCACAGGAAAATAGTCTGTAAACACACACATACACAAACACACAAACAAAGATTATAATGTGAATGAAAACAATAATTCTTATGCAACATTCCTGAAATTCCTGCAGCGATTCCTGAATCACTGCTGAATTATGTTTTGTTTTTGAAAGATGAATCAATGTTGATTTCGCAGTTTTGTTTCAGTGTTGTTTTTGATAACCTTTAAATGTTGAGATAGATCTTTATGAAATTTCAGTGTTGATTTATAAGAATTTTGTCAACTTTTTTTTTTTTTTTTTTTTTTTACAGCCATCAGAATTAAACATTATTTCAATGTTATTTTTTTGACAACAACAACTGACATAATTTCAACCACATTTCAATGTTGAAGTTCAGTCATGTGCCAGCTGGGTACCTCCAATGATACAACAAATGTCCACTTTACATTCATCATAGAATAGTTGTACCTGATGATGATGGAAGACACAGGAACATGCATTACATAACCTTAGAACTGTCTCCACTATGATATGCTGGTTGGCGTCAGTTTGTAACACGGTCGGACAGAACCTTTTTTGTGTAGTATGATACATCGCCAGTCAGACAGCTGGCACATGTCGTAGTAGATGTAGAGCCAAATCTCGATCTCAATGTTCTGGCACAGGTTGACGGGGACAATCGACACCTGTGACATTCTACACTATGACTTTCTTATGACCTCTTCCTGACATGTTTATGACTTACAAAAACTAACAGTGACATAGGCTACATAGCATTTGTGTACATTCTAGTTTTCCACTTGTTAAGCCATTTGAAAGTAATGAAATAGATAAATAGTACAATGTTTGATTGTACACAGCAGTAGAGCAATGGCTGCTGTTGAGGTACAGCAATACCACTTGCACAATACATGCAGAACACCATAATACGAAAAACCAGTGGTAATATTAATTTATCCATTTATTATCCCTAACTGCTTATCCTAGTACAGGTTTGTGGAGCTGCTGGAGCCTATCCCAGCTGACATTTGGGTGAGAGGTGGGGTACACCCTGGACAGGTCGCCAGACCATCACAGGGCTGACACAGAGAGACAGACAACCATTCACGCTCATATCCACACCTACTGGCAATTTAGTGTCATTAATTACCTGCGTATCTTTGGACTGTGGGAGAAAGTCAGAGAACCTGGAGTAAAGCCACACTGAGACGGGGAAAACATGCAAACTCCACACAGAGGGGCCTCAGCTAGCTAGTGGATTCGAACCTAGAACCCTCTTGCTGTGAGGTTCACCATTGTCATGGTCTAGTTACTAGATGTCTTGCAGTGTTTTCTGCTGTATCTTGGGGGCTTCATCAGTGAGTCGGGTAGCTCGGTTGTCATGGAAATGGTTCCACTGTCATCAGTTGAGACAATGAAAACAACACATTCTCACTCTGACCTCATCACATATTGATGTTTGATCCTGAACTTTCCACATCAACATATGCCATGCAAGGTACCCTGGGTGTGTGTATTTCAAAAACAGCATCAGTAGCTCAGTCCATAGGGACTTGGGTTGGAAACCGGAGGGTCGCCTGTTCAAGTCCCCGTCCGGACCAAATATGGAGCATAGACTGTGGCTGGAGAGGTGCCAGTTCACCTCCTGGGCACTGCCGAGGTGCCCTTGAGCAAGGCACCGAACCCCCCAATCGCTCAGGGCCCCTGACCAAGGCAGCCCCCTCACTCTGACATCTCTCCACTTTGTGCATGTATAGGTGTGTGTCTTTCGGACCTGTGTGTTAATGACAAAAAGAGTGAAAAAATTGAATTTCCCCTCAGGGAGATTAATAAAGTATATTAAAAAAAGAATACACAGAGATACTGTGACGAGATCCTGAGGCCCATTGTTGTGCCATTCATCCACGACCGTCACCTCATGTTGCAGCATGATAATGGACGGCCCCATGTTGCAAGGATCTGTACACAATTCCTGGAAGCTGAAAACATCCCAGTTCTTGCATTGCCAGCGTACTCACCGGACATGTTTGGGATGCTCTGGATCGGCATAAACGACAGTGTGTTCCAGTTCCTGCCAATATCCAGCAACTTCGCACAGCCATTGAAGAGAAGTGGACCAACATTCCACAGGCCACAATCAACAACCTGATCAACTCTATGCGAAGGAGATGTGTTGCACTGTGTGAGGCAAATGGTGGTCACACCAGATACTGACTGGTTTTCTGACCCCAAAAAGCGAAACTGCACACAGAGTGGCCTTTTATTGTGGCCAGCCTAAGGCACACCTGTGCAGTATTCATGCTGTCTAATCAGCATCTTGATATGTGTGAGGTAGGATGGATTATCTCGGCAAAGGAGAAGTGCTCACTAACACAGATTTAGACAGATTTGTGAACAATATTTGTGAGAAATGGTCTTTTGTGTACATAGAAAATGTTTTAGATCTTTGAGTTCAGCTCATGAAAAATGGGAGCAAAAACAAAAATGTTACATTTATATTTTTGCTCAGTGTACATTGTTGTACACCCTGATGCAGCCGGGCGCCAATACACAATAACAGTGAGTGGCTGCTTATCATGCTGACATGAAAGGATGGCTTTTTTTGTCAGTGTCTGATGCCAAAAGTCACTGACCAAGCATCGGATTTCGACATCTTCAGAGTGAGACCAATTCGATGAAAACAACCCAGCAAATCTGCTGATGAAGTCCACAACATGTCAATCAATCAATCAATTTTATTTATAAAGCCCAACATCACAAATCACAATTTGCCTCACAGGGTTTTACAGCATACGACACCCCTCTGTCCTTAGAACCCTCACAGCGGATAAGGAAAAACTCCCCCCAAAAAAACCTTTAACGGGGGAAAAAAATGGTAGAAACCTCAGGAAGAGCAACTGAGGAGGGATCCCTCTTCCAGGACGACCAGACGTGCAATAGATGTTGTATAGAACAGATCAGCATAATAAATTAACAGTAATCCATATGACACAATGAGACAGTAAGAGAGAGAGAGAGAGAGAGAGAGAGAGAGAGAGAGAGAGAGAGAGAGAGAGACTGAGAGAGATGCAGGACAGATGGTAAAGACAGTAGCTTACAACAACATTAATGAAATTAATAATATTATAATTATAGTTCTGGCTACTGTGGTACAATATGTTGAAAGTATATATTAATATCTGATAGTATACATATGCAACAATAATCATATGTGTATAATAACAGTAGAAGTATGACTAAAGATAACAGCAGCAGCAGGAGGCATCTGGCAGGACCACGGCAGCAGCACAACCACACACGTCACACTATCCAGGCACCGCTGCAATAAGAGTTAACCTGAGAGACAGTGGAGCACAAAGGCTCCGGAGAAGAAACCGAGTTAGTGACATCCAGAATGGTCAAGTTAGCAAGATGCAGTAATAGGACACGAGAGAGAGAGAGAGAGAGAGAGAGAGAGAGAGAGAGAGAGAGAGAGAGAGAGAGAGAGAGAAGGTGCCCAGTGTATTATAGGGGGTCCCCCGGCAGACTAGCCAGCCCTAACTATAAGCTTTATCAAAGCTTAAGTCTAGTCTTAAATGTGGAGACAGTGTCTGCCTCCTGGACCATAACAGGAAGATGATTCCACAGGAGAGGAGCCTGATAACATGTGTCTCAATACTCCAGGAGAAACTGAATAAGTGGACCTTGAGATAAGAATCGAAACTACCAATAGTGTTGTCTAATAAGTTTAACTTTAAAAGATAACAGGGAAGTACATATTGGTAAGGAATCTTCACTCCGATTCAGTGTGAACTACATGTTTGTCTGAATTAATGATAACATATATTTGCCGATTCCAACTGATTCAGACAGTGTGCATGTGTAAGTGAAAATGACAGCTGACAAAACAATATCCACTCAAGGTTCACTTACGCTCTTGTTCCAGCACTTTTAACTTTAACCCACGATCTTCATCAAGAGGTGGAGTTAACTTAGTTGTCATGGAACGACACGCATTAAAACTTTCCAATGAATATAAAAACATTAGAGACTTCTGACATGTTGACTTCAGAGTTGATATTTGCAGTTTATTCTAGAAATTGGAAAACAATCTCTACTCAGGGTTCATGTAACATCTTGTCATTATTAAAGCTGTAAAATCAGTAATTACATTTAATGGGGAAATACATTGATTACTTTTCTTAAAGAGACTGAGAGTAGAGATCGTTATCAATCTTATGTCTGAGAGCTGTATCAATTTTTCATCTCAGACTTTGCAAGAAATCGATTATGCGCATTTTCCAAAATGTCAAAAAATGGTGTTAATATGTGGCATTGTCTATTACAAATCCATCTTTACTGGGTTTGGTGGAAACAGCCCTGTAATTTGTTGGAGTACTGCTAGTATACATAACTCAAAACCAAACCAAAATGTTATCAACTATCATAATGACTATTATATACTTTAAATGTCTTATATTGATGATTACATTGTTTCCTTCCTCTCCTTATCTAAACCATGTGATCTCCCTGTAACCCAGGCGCAGCAGTTTTAACCTACTATGGTATTTTTTTAGGCTCAGGAGGGGAGACAGTGTTAAGTATTTGCATGGTGAACACTGCATTCCTGTCAATACACACTACATCTGATCTGAGCTCAGAGTTCCACTATGGTTCCAGAGGTCATGCCACTGCTGGCTGGTAAGCGTGATGATACACAGACACACAGACACAGACACACACACACACACACACACACACACACACACACACACACACACACACACACACACACACACACACACACACACTCACCATGCAATAGACAGTCAATGTCAGTGGTGCATCATTTTGTAGATCACCTCAAGTGCATTCTGACACCTCTGCATGATAAGACAGCTGGTCAGATGTTCCTGTAAGTGGTACTTGGTGGAAGGTGATTTTTGTGTGTGTGTGTGTGTGTGTGTGTGTGTGTGTGTGTGTGTGTGTGTGTGTGTGTGTGTGTGTGTGTGTGTTGGCATGTATATAAAATGTTGCAATGTAGGCTGTAGTCTCAGTAGCAGCAGCAGAGGGATAACATGAGGACTGCGGTCCTGTGGGGCCTGCTGGCCCTGCTGTGTCAGCACACACTGGTTAGCAGCCACATACTTGGTAGGCCCTCTTCTACTGGTGACCTGGTTCAGCTCAAGGTAAGAAACTATGTCACATCTTTAGTTATCACACTTGCACTCTGGAAGGTGAGGTGCATTCACAGGTAAAGACAGGGAGATGGCTAACAATGTTGTTGAGATGTTTTCCAGCAACTGTTGCTTTTCTCCACATTGTATCCAAAAAAAACACATTTTCTTATTTAACTTTAGTGGTTTCTCATTATGGTAAAAGGATATAGCGCCTTGCTAGTTTTCCAACCACTCAAAGCACTTTAACACTGCATGTCACATTCCCATATGGTGGCTGAGGCTACCATATAATGTGCCATCTACTACTCAGTTAAACTTTCACACATACAGACAATGAACAGTTTGGGGCTCAGTATCTTGCTTAAGGATACTTTGACATACGGGCCCGAGGAGCCGGGGCTCCCATCCTCCCATTAGCAGTGAACTCTACCTCCTGAGCCACAGGAGGTAGTCTTATATAGTTTTGATTTATTTGTCCAGCTTTTGAGATTTCTGCCACCCACTATTACTACTATATTTGAGTGATATTTCCCTGGAAATCAAGCCACAAATTTCAAATGCACAATTCATAGGGATTCTGGAAGGAAAGGAGCTTTCAGATGCTGTTAGATCAGAGGTGGGCATTCACGGCTCTAGGGCCATATAGGGCTCTTTAGCCCCTCTCCAGTGGCTCCCTGTGGCTTTGACAAAAAAAAAATATAGAAATGGATAATGGTTATTTCTTAACATTTCAATTTTTAAATGTATAGCCTATAAACTAAATAAAATGTCTCAACATATCGTCAGCCTGATGCCTTTTCCTCAAGAGTTTGCTGAACATCAACAGCGGTGGCTAGTCTTGAGTTTTACTAGTTAGCTCACTATGGATTCCAAATCCAAAAAAGAAAAAGTATCAGAGGAAAATAGAGCATTTAACAGTGTGTGCATGGATTTGTATGTTTTCATTGCCAATGCTGCAAAATAGAGTACAAAATAATCATAAATAGCTCACTGCAGAGCAGCCACCTCCTGATAAAACAAATATGGGATACTATTCATGACTTGTTTTTAATTTTAGGCAAATTTAGACTTAATGGGTTGTTTCTTTAATTATAAGGCTCAAACAAAAGAACTGGCATGCTTAACTCAAACGTCTTTAGAGTACAACAAGTGACCACACAAAGATTATGCAATAGCAAATGATGTTGTCAGCACTCACAAATATGTGACACTTTGTAATGTACAACAGCAAAAGGAAACTGACTTATTTCAGGCCTAGGCTTTCAAAGCCTTCAGGTTTTGTGGCCCAAGATTTTTATTTTTTATTTTTGGCCAAAAATGGCTCTGTTGATAGTTAAGGTTGTTGACCCTTGTGTTAGACCATCAGACATGCCCTTCATATGATGCATGCTGAGGCCTTAAACATGCCCATGCCCAGATTTTTTTTCACTTCTAACCGTGAACCTCATCCACATCATCCCCCAACCCTGGAAAACAAGAATATTTCCTAAAATGTTTCACTGTTTTTTTAAAGGGGTGTAAGGTACTAAACAACCTCTGTCAACTACAGAAGCTGTAACTGTTAATGTGCATTTCCACCTGGCATCAGTCACATTACTTATCCTTTCCAAAAAGTCACTTCGGAGCTTGTAACTTTTGTGGATACAACCACGCTACTCGGTCAAGTAATCAACTTCACTAATAAAAAGCTATTTGACTCAGCAAGTAGTGATGTCATGGCCATGCTGCCGAATACTGCTGTCAGTGAGTTAATCGCTGCTTGTGAACTGTGGTCAAACCATCAAACCAGGCAGTGTTGATCGAATATGAATCACGATTCTGTTATTGCGTGGCCTATTGCTCACCTCAAATATTTTCAGAAACATATTTTAGTTACTGTTTAGTTGTGAAATGAGAAAGTTTGTTAGCCAGTCACTATGTTGGACACAGTCAAGCAAAACCAAACACCGCCCACCAGCTGGAGCAAATTGTTACTGAAAACATTAAAGGAAAGAAATAGGCAACGCAGTAACCGAATCTTGATTCATATTTGATCAATGCTGTCTAGTTTCAGTCTGACTGCAGCTCAGGAGCAGTGATTGACATGATTGACAGCTCTGTCAGAGACTCCTCGACTCTGATTGGTTGTATTTTATTCAGCTGCAGTAGATTCTCACAGATTTCATTAGAGACAGTCTGGGGAGGAGGAACATGATGTTTTCCACAGATGACAAGTGACAGTTATAAGACATAAAAAATATCTTTATAAAAGTTACCAACTACAGCTTTAAACCACCACAGAAGAAGAGGATACAACAAGATGTGGGTCCAATAAAGAATGCCAATCAAATCTTGAACTAAATAAGAACAACGTGGAAAACATGAGGGAAATGTAACATTTGGGTTTGTTTCCTGTGTTAGTGTGAGGAACGTTACAGCCTCCTCATCACTCCATACACATCTGATGTTTTGTCTGTTGCAATTTAATGTCTCTTTAGTGACCTGGAAGCTTAATGTACCACATGGTTTATTCATTAAGTCTGTTTCCATTACTTTGTCGCATGTTTTTAACAATACACCAAAAATTCCACCTCAGCCACGCATAAAAACTCATTTGCAACATTTTGACTTTTGCTCAGACTTATGCCGGTTCCTCTCAGGATTTTTTTTTCTGCAAAATTTGAAAATGCACATATAAAAGGTAGATGGAAATGCGCTTTCTGAGTTATAAGTTACAATCTACAACTGTCAACACCACATACAATATTATAAAAAGCCTAAGTACAAGCAGAATATACAGATTTTTCTGTTCCAGAAGTAGGGAAATCTCATTTCAAACATTTAGCTTTGGAACATAACCTCATAACCTCAATGTTATATACCCAAATGGCACGTTTAGATTCACTAAAAATGTCTATGTTCTAAACTCCTAATGTGGTAACTGTAATATAACACCATGAATGTAACCAGTTTGAGTTTTGAGTGTAAAGCCATCTTCACCTTTCCACACTAGTCTCTACTGGAGCGCTTTGAAGAGACTGTGGCTGAAGCAGGACAGGAGGACTCTGAGGGAGATTACCAGGGGACAAACCAACAGCCTGAGAACAGCCAGGCCAGCCGGGGATGGAGCCTGGACCAGGAGGAGGACCAAGAACCTTTGATATCAGAAAGATCTAAATTACCAGCTGAGGGCCACAGCAGGACCATGAGTCAGAGGAGCCATCTACAGGACCTGCTGATGACCGCCAGGAAACGGGCCTCTGGCTGCTTTGGAGCCAGGATGGATCGAATAGGAAATGCCAGTGGCCTGGGATGCAACAATGGAAGAGGTAAGACTGCAGCTGAGAATGGCAGAACAAAATCAAATCAGGAGGGTCAAAAGGATTGTGCTGTTAGGTGGTCATAGTTTAAAAGTCAGCTTTGTGCATGCGGCAAGAACATAAAAACATGTCCACTGTAGCCTGTATTGTTTTTTTTTATCAGAGATATGACTGTATGCAGAGCCAATATGAATATTGATTATACATACAACAGAACTCTTGTCCACAGATGCTGATTTCTTATTTTTGATTATGTCCTCACCTTTCCTCGCCATTTTTCTTGTTTTTTTCATGTAACTCACTCTAAAATGATATGTCATTATGACATTTCTGCTTGTGTCCAGATGAAACAAACAGAAACAACGTGTTAGAAGTGTTGGTAGGTGTTGTTTGAACTTTGGACAGAACCAGGCTAATTGTTTCCCCCTGCTTCCAGTCTATATACGGATATGAATACGAATACGAATACGAATACAAAAACTTTATTGTCCACAAAGTGGAAATTTGTCTTTGGTTTCATCATTAACATGTCTCAAGGCAAGACGACACACAAAACATAATAAAACATTGCAGAGCAGAGAATATAAAATATGCTAAGCTAGGCAAACCATGTTCTGACTCCAGCTTTGTAATGGACACACAGACGTGAGATTAGTATCCATCGGAACATTTCACTCCTGCAGCACTACACACAACACTACATAAACTAGACCTACCACTGAATACATAATCATATATTTGTCGTCTCTTACTATTGGATGTAATGAACACTGCGGCCTCTTAAAGCTACTACCATATAATAAATATGCATTAAAATAATCCAGTGTTATATCACCGGTTATTCATAACTTGTTTATGTTTGTGTCTTCTTTCCTTTCAGGGTAATCTGACAGTTTCCTGTGACACATGCTGGATTGGAGTTTTATCTCCAGCTGAGGACACATCCAGACAGATTGCATTTGTATGGTTTTGCATTAGTCACACTTCAACTATGTGTGTGTCTCATATGTATACTTGTCAGTTATGTAATGAATTCTGTTGAGTCCATTATACACTGCGTAACATTCAAAAGAAGTGAAGTACATAGTTGTGGTTGGGTTTCAAACAAATAAACTCTTTTTTCATATGTAGAATTCTGTTGTTTGTTCAATCAATCAATCAGTCTATAGCCGCTTTTATACTCCCAGATTTTCTACGAATGTTGGGTCGTTTTGCCAGCAAACTGCGAGCGTTTAGACACACAAAGCCGGATTGGCGAGTTGATCCGAGGTGTCCAATTTTCCGCTGATTTTCAGCTAATGCAGAGGTGGAGGAAGTACAGATCTTTCTTTCGGTAAGAACTTTGTGTGGTCATCTGTTGAAGAGCTGCGGCATGACACGTCCAGTGTGTGCTAGGGGTGATAGTGAAGACTGGGTAGTCTTAGTCAGGATCATCATTCAGTATCCTTGTGTCCTGAGGGCAGAAGCTCCTCCTGATAGTGATGGGCAAAGCAGTTCTTTAGGTTACTGAATCACTAGAATCAGTTCATTAAAAAGATTTGTTCAAAAGATTTGTTCACCGAATCGTTCAGTGCTTGGTGGGAGGAGCCCTGACTGTGTACTGCATAGTCCGACTCACTGAAGGATCGGGGTCACGTAATTCACCGAGTGATTTGTTCACCGAGTGATTCGTCATGCGGTAGGCAGTCCCTCCCTGCACCCAGAGATGGGCAAAAATACATCATACAAAATACTGGTGCCAGAAAATGTATCAAAATAAAATACATGTGTTTTGTATTTTCAAATACAGAAAATACTTCTTTTCTTTTACTTTTCAGCAGCGACCCGCAGCTCTATAGGTCACGGTTGGTCAGTTGGTCGGTCGGTCCACAAAGCTTTTCATGAATAGCTCAAAAAGTCCTTGACCAAGAATGCTCAAAATTTGCATACTGCAACTAGAGACCATGAGTAACTATACCAGAAAGAATGGCCACGATTCGTCCATAGGTGGCGCTATACTAACCGATTCAAATCTTTCCGTGAATAACTCAAAAAGTCCTTGACCAAAAATGCTCAAAATTTACATGCTTCAATTGGAGACCACAAGTAACTATGCCAGAAAGAACAACCATGATTCATCCATTAATGGCGTGATAGTAGCAAATTTGGTCGCAGCTATTGCAAATTTGTGCTTGTTTTATCACAATTTGGTATATTCAGGTATTCAGGTTTGGGCTATTGTTAGCTTGATATTATAACTATCATCACCATGTCTGTATACAGTACAATAGGCTATGTTGCCAGACCCAGACATAAATCATACATAAAGCCAGATAAAATATTTACCTTGACAGACAATCTGTTGAACTTGGAAGACGTGAGCAGCAAGGTAGTCTACTGGTAGTGTGGGTCCATCCACGTGAGCAGCATGCCTGGCAAGTCTAGTCTAGCTGTGCTGTGAACTGTCCACCAACGGTCTACCTAAACAGCAGCAAGATGCTGTAGCTACTGTAGCTAGTTCACTTGTTTGCTGTCTAACTTGGAGCCTTTGGAGCCCTGTGTTCAACTTTTTTCAAATGAAGAAGAGAAAAAAAAGTGAGGGACATGTAGGCTACCCTAAAATATTATTTATTGATTCAGATTTAGATTCAGACATCTTTATTGATCCCACGTGAGGCAATTCATTTGTAGCATACTCATCCCAAGCATCAACCACAACAACATACAATTTCCTATGTTATGCACAGTCCAGTAAAACAGACCTCTAGATCATTGAAGGGCACATTGAATGGCCCAAGTTTTAAAAAACATATAGATAAAAATATTTAATAAACAAAACAAACAAAAAAAAACTTTCTTGTGGAGAAACTATTTTGAGTATTTTAAATACAAAATTACTCCACTCAAAAGTTTTTTGTTACAAATTACATTTGTTTTTTATCGGCCTTATCAAATAACAAAATACACAAATGTAATTGAAATACATATCTTAAATACAAGTAATAGAAATACTGCCCATCCCTCCCTTTCTACCTCACGACTCACAAGTGATTCATTGTTCGCACAGACTGAGATGAGAGCAGCATGGTGGAGCAGTCAAGCCAGGTGCTGGCAGGACAGGTGCAGTGCTTTTTATTTTATGGATTAATTTTAAGCGTGCTAAAACCTGCCAATAGTAATCCGTCAGTAAAGCTGGTTGACAAAGCACACCTACGCAGAGACTTTTACACTGAGAGTAATGGGATTGACCAAACAAAGAGCAAACAAACAATCCATACCACACCGAATTTCAGATTTGGCAAGCATACCCTGGCGTCGACTTTCATCCTTCCTCAGCTGCACAGTCATATAAAGAAACACCGGTCTAAGGTCAGCATACAGCAGGGCAATGCTCTGTTTGTTACAATCTGTTTGTTGCTATCTGGAGATGTTCATCCGTGCCCTGGCCCGCGAGGGGAGAGAAACGCTGCATGTGCCGTGGACAAAAGATGCATGGTGGATGAATTTTCCGGCTGTTTTGTGGGCTCCCGAGTTTGAGCTACCTGCCTGGTATCCTGTGGTCCGTCTGGTGGGTGCGCCAAGTGATTCACTGAGGGACTGCCGGAGTGGTGGCGGCCTCGCACCGGCGGATTGGTGCGGCCGTGAGGAGATTCGGGCCCCGGGCACATCCAACATCGGTGTCGGAGGGTCAACAGGTGCAGATTTTTCTCTGTTCTCAAGCGACAGAGGTAATTATCGCTCCACTCAACATGATTGCATGGACAGGGTCCATGAATCACCAAGCGATCCATCTATTCTGTCGGCGCAACAAACTAGGCTACATCTAACTGTGCATTTACACCAAAAGCGTCATGAGCGTCATAAGTGGCCGGCCGCCATTCATTTTCAATGTACATTTGCTACGAAGGGCGTCTGGAGCATCGGCGGCAGCGAGCAGCACGATGCCAGCGACCAGAGCATCACTGTGAAGTTGAGAGAAGCTCAACTTTATGCAAATGAGCAGTTATGCCGCCGAAGCAGCAGCCAATTGCAGACCGTGAATATTCTCAAGGCGGGACAGTGAAAGAAAGAAAGAAAGAGATCTTCTGCAGCGCAGCTTGAAAGCCCCGCACCTTGGCAGCCTTCTGCAAGCCCTGCCAGAGCTGCCAGGTAGCGCGATGCCAGTGACTTGAGCGACTGCTGGCGCTCATGACGCTTTTGGTGTGAATGCACAATAAGAGGGTGATCACACAGAAATGAGATGCTAGAGATGCGGACGCTCCAAAGACGCTTGAAACGCTGGAAGCGCTTATTCAGTGCCCGCTAGACAAAAAAACCCAGCAAGGAGCGCCTGTGGAGCGGGGTTGCGTGCGCAACACACACACACACAAACACCTCCTGTCATCTCCCTATGTCTCCCCTTGAATATAATGTTTCCCTCAAAGACAGTAGAGACAGTACTAGCTTACGAGCTATCAAATCAAATCCAACGTTGTTTATATTGCACTTTTCATACATAAATTTGCATCTAAAAAGACGCCGGAAAGACACTTGAACGCCGGTCAGACGCGTCGTATCATAGGAAAACAATTGTTTTACTGGCGTCGCATGTCTGTGTGATCGCCCCCTTGGCTGTCACCGGATCAAACTGCAAACACTGTAAAAATGAAGTTTGGAAACTTTCTGAACTCCATGCCAGACAACATGCCGCACACTGTAAAAAACAAGGTTCCAAATACAGCAATCTCAAAAAACTGGAAATTGAACTTATTTCAGACTGTCCAACCAGTCAAGAATAATCTGGGACCCAAAATTAAAGCCAAGGGGCATTTTAGGAGGACACTTGAATATAAGAAATTTTTAAATCTAAAAGTGATCAAATTCATCAGCTATTATTGGACTCCAACCTAGATTTCCTGTGGTTATTAGGGCTGTACCCAGATATTCGGATACATGATAAGAGCCCTGCACTCAACGCCTCCATATGCTCGGAGGCAATGTTGCTCATGGCGCCCCCTTGTGGAAACAGGAAAGGCCACCTTTTACACTGACAAACACCAACCTCAAGCTCCTGACCTGATCAACTACATTTTGTGGCCACATGACGATCAAGTGGATGAATCTCCACAGTGACACATGTGTCCTGTCATGTTGCAGGCTGCCGCGGTGGTGGTGGCGACTTTTCATCCTTCGCCACTGAACATCAACTTGGTATAAATCCTTCATGCATTGTCTGATTTGCTCGAAATTTCACGTGTGATGAGGGTCCACCCCTGAACGCACCTGGCCACATCTGGTTACGCTCGTAGCACCACCTGGTGGATGAACAAAACATTGCGTTTTTTCGCTCCTGCCAGGTTTTTTGTCCCTTCTTGTTTTGTGCGACAGCTCTCACATGTCTTAGGCCCCGACCGTTGCATGGGGGAGCGAGGGCCCAATCACAGCTGCTTGCAGCTTTAATTATTAGGGCCTGAGCGATGACGAAGTCGTACAAGGACCATATTGAAATCGTGCTGTTTATTATTATTATTATTATTATCATTATTAGGGCCCGAGCACCTAGCGGTGCGAGGACCCTATTGAAATGCAAAGATTTTTAGGGCCCGAGCCGACGCTGCGTGCAGCGGGCGAGAGCCCTCTTGAAATTGCTCGGATTATTTATTAGGGCCCGAGCCGACGCTGCGTGCAGCGGGCGAGAGCCCTCTTGAAATTGCTCGGATTATTTATTATTAGGGCCCGAGCCGACGCTGCGTGCAGCGGGCGAGAGCCCTCTTGAAATTGCTCGGATTATTTATTATTATTATTATTAGGGCCCGAGCCGTGACAAGCGGGCGAGAGCCCTATTGCATTTGCTCGGATTATTTATTATTAGGGCCCGAGCCGACGCGCTGCAAGCAGCGGGCGAGAGCCCTCTTGAAATTGCTCGGATTATTTATTATTAGGGCCCGAGCCGCGACAAGCGGGCGAGAGCCCTATTGCATTTCCTCGGATTATTTATTATTATTATTAGGGCCCGAGCCGCTGACAAGCGGGCGAGAGCCCTATTGCATTTGCTCGGATTATTTATTATTATTAGGGCCCGAGCCGACGCTGCGAGCAGCGGGCGAGAGCCCTATTGAAATTGCTCGGATTATTTATTATTATTATTATTATTCTGGCAACTTATCCGACTTTTTCAGGTATTTACTGTGCGCGGATTTTGGTGAAATTTGGGACGCGGCTTGGGTCCGGCGAAAATTGACGTATAGTAATGTTTGCGCACATATCCAAAAAAAAATGGCTCGGCGGCGCCCCCTATAGGTTGTCACGCCCGGCGAGTTTTTCGTTGGGCTATGAAATTTTGCAGGTGCGTAGAGCTGCTCAAGACCTTCCATTTTGCACTCTTGGACTTTTCTCTAAAATGCACAGGGAAGGAGTTATGAATTTTTTTATGAGCAAAATATGATAATTTATGCTTTATGGTTCAATTTTTCCTTCAGTCATTATAGGATTGTTTCTTCCAAAATTGGTGTCAGTGTGATCATAGCGACACAGCGGATGATTCTAAAGTAAAAATGGAGACACGCCCAAAAATGGCTCAATAGCGCCATCTAGAAATTTTCTAAAATTAAGCCCCGCCCCTGTGTGCGACCCACAGCTATGAAACTCGGTAGGATTATGAAAGACCCCAAGACCTACAAAAAAGCCTCTTGGACCCATAAGCCACGCCCTACAGGAAGTCGGCCATTTTTTTTTGATAATTCGTGTTTCCATTTTTCCGCGCATTTTTAGGCTATCTTCAAAAATCTTCTCCTCCTCGAGATTTAATGCTAGACAGCTAAATCTGCTTTCCTGCTGTAGCCACACTAATGACCTACAAAAGTTGATCAAAGCTTTGTCCGAATATGCTTAGTTTAGAAATGGCAGCCCCTCAAACTTGGAGTGGTGGTTCAAACAAGCATGTACAAATTTTGCACATGTTGGCTTATAAGTCCTTCTAAATTGTTGCGATCAGACTGAAATTTGGTCACAGCGTGCCTGGTGCACAGCTGACTGTAGAAAAAAATCAGAAAGACGTTTCATGCAACTGCGCCATGGTGGCGCTATTTCACATTTCAAAAAAGTCGCCTTCTGCCACATGGCCTAGGAATGTCACAGCCACATGAAAATAGGTACACAGGTCAGTTGTGGCGTCCTCTTGAGGATTCTAAAGTAAAAATGGAGACACGCCCAAAAATGGCTCAATAGCGCCATCTAGAAATTTTCAAAAATTAAGCCCCGCCCCTGTGTGCGACCCACAGCTATGAAACTCGGTAGGATTATGAAAGACCCCAAGACCTACAAAAAAGCCTCTTGGACCCATGGGCCACGCCCTACAGGAAGTCGGCCATTTTTTTTGGAAAATTCGTGTTTCCATTTTTCCGCGCATTTTTAGGCTATCTTCAAAAATCTTCTCCTCCTCGGGATTTAATGCTAGACAGCTAAATTTGCTTTCCTGCTGTAGCCATACTAATGACCTACAAAAGTTGATCAAAGCTTTGTCCGAATATGCTTAGTTTAGAAATGGCAGCCCCTCAAACTTGGAGTGGTGGTTCAAACAAGCATGTACAAATTTTGCAAATGTTGGCTTATAAGTCCTTCTAAATAGATGCCATCCGACTGAAATATGGTCACAGCGTGCCTGCTGCACAGCTGAATGTAGAAAAAAATCAGAAAGACGTTTCATGCAACTGCGGCATGGTGGCGCTATTTCACATTTCAAAAAAGTCGCCTTCTGCCACACGGCCTAGGAATGTCACAGCCACATGAAAATTGGTACACAGGTCAGTTGTGGCGTCTTCTTGATGATTCTAAAGTGAAAATGGAGACACACCCAAAAATGGCTCAATAGCGCCATCTAGACATTTTCAAAATTAAGCCCCGCCCCTGCGTGCGACCCACAGCTATGAAATTCGGTAGGATTATGGAAGACCCCAAGACCTACAAAAAAGCCTCTTGGACCCATGGGCCACGCCCTACAGGAAGTCGACCATTTAGATTTGCAAATTCGTGTTTCCATTTTTTACCTCATTTTTAGGGTCTTTTCAAAATGCACTCCTCCTCGGGATTTAATGCTACACAGAAAAAACTGCTGTCCTGCTTGCCCACACTAATGACATAGAAAAGTTGATCAAAGCTTTAATTTGCTGCACATATCAGGAGGAGCATTCTCTTCAGAATCCATCTCATTTCCTATCATATGTCTTTGAGGTCCACACCAAAAAATCCAACTGAAGAAAACTACACATGCTTCATCACATCATTACAACAAAAGAGCATTTTTTAAAGGTCATTTTTCTTGCTGATTGCTTCGTAACCTTTACTGCTACTCATTACATTATCAGTACGTGATACGCCCCACACATCGCTCGCGGGAGCGGCCGATGGCAGGTGTCGGCGATTGTCGGAGGCCGCGTTTCGCAACACTGCGCGGTACGGAGGGAAGGCGGTGCGCACAGCTCGGGCCCGTCAGTACCCCGCGGGGTGCTAGTTAGGGCCCGAGCCGACGCTGCGAGCAGCGGGCGAGAGCCCTATTGAAATTGCTTTGATTATTTATTAGGGCCCGAGCCGACGCTGCGAGCAGCGGGCGAGAGCCCTATTGAAATTGCTTTGATTATTAGGGCCCGAGCCGACGCTGCGAGCAGCGGGCGAGAGCCCTATTGAAATTGCTCGGATTATTTATTATTATTATTATTATTCTGGCAACTTATCCGACTTTTTCAGGTATTTACTGTGCGCGGATTTTGGTGAAATTTGGGACGCGGCTTGGGTCCGGCGAAAATTGACGTATATAGTAATGTTTGCGCACATATCCAAAAAAAAATGGCTCGGCGGCGCCCCCTATAGGTTGTCACGCCCGGCGAGTTTTTCGTTGGGCTATGAAATTTTGCAGGTGCGTAGAGCTGCTCAAGACCTTCCATTTTGCACTCTTGGACTTTTCTCTAAAATGCACAGGGAAGGAGTTATGAATTTTTTTATGAGCAAAATATGATAATTTATGCTTTATGGTTCAATTTTTCCTTCAGTCATTATAGGATTGTTTCTTCCAAAATTGGTGTCAGTGTGATCATAGCGACACAGCGGATATTTTAAAAATAGCCTGTCCAAATTGACGCTATGTTCTCTGACCCCTAGGGGGCGCCGAAGTTAGACGTAATTTTGCAAACGATTAAATTGCCAGAACTTAGTCATTGTTGCTTTAAAAAATCTGAAAATTTCTGGAATGATGGGCCTCTTGGTCCTCAACGTATAGACAGTGATTCATTTCTGTGCTCAACAGCGCCATCTAGGAAATCCCAAAAAACGCACTTTTTTCTGTTCATGCACAGCTCCTACGGACTTTGCAGTAGAGATGTCCAAAGTAGCTCAAAAAATCACAAACACTTTGTACTTGATGGCCAATTGCATTTCATAGCTCCTCGCCAAAGGGCGTGGCCATCAGGGCGCCGCAAAGTTGGGCGTGTCTCGGAGACCATAAAAGTGGGCATAACTCTGTCCTACGTGGTCCCACCTCCACTAGATTTTAGTGGTTTATTAACGGCTCCGTCCCGCACGCATTGACACCAAACTTACCTCCATATGTTGTAGCGCCAACTAGTGGTAAAGACGATATTTTCTTGCAAATTTTGGCTTATAAGTCCTTCTAAATAGATGCGATCAGACTGAAATTTGGTCACAGCGTGCTTGGTGCCCAGCTGAATGTATAAAAAAATCCGAAAGACGTTTCGTGCAACTGCGCCTTGGTGGCGCCATTTCAAATTTCAAAAAAGTAGTTTTCTGCCACACGCCTAGGAATGTCACAGCCACATGAAAATTGGTACACAGGTCAGTTGTGGCGTCCTCTTGATGATTTAAAGTAAAAATGGAGACACGCCCAAAAATGGCTCAATAGCGCCATCTACAAATTTTCAAAAATTAAGCCCCGCCCCTGTGTGCGACCCACAGCTATGAAATTTAGTAGAATCATGAAAGACCCCAAGACCTACAAAAAAGCCTCTTGGACCCATGGGCGACGCACTACAGGAAGTCGGCCATTTTTTTTTGAAAGTTCGTGTTTCCATTTTTTCCGCTCATTTTTTGGGTATTTTCAAAAATCTTCTCCTCCTCGGGATTTAATGCTAGACAGCTAAATCTGCTTTCCTGCTGTAGCCACACTGATGACCTACAAAGTTGATCAAAGCTTTGTCCGAATATGCTTAGTTTAGAAATGGCAGCCCCTCAAACTTGGAGTGGTGGTTCAAACAAGCATGTACAACTTTTGCAAATGTTGGCTTATAAGTCCTTCTAAATTGATGCGATCAGACTGAAATTTGGTCAAAGCGTGCCTGCTGCACAGCTGAATGTAGAAAAAAATCAAAAAGACGTTTCATGCAACTGCGCCTTGGTGGCGCTATTTCACATTTAAAAAAATTCGCCTTCTGCCACATGGCCTAGGAATGTCACATCCACATGAAAATTGTTACACAGGTCAGTTGTGGCGTCCTCTTGATGATTCTAAAGTACAAATGGAGACACACCCAAAAATGGCTCAATAGCGCCATCTAGAAATTTTCTGACATTAAGCCCCGCCCCTGCGTGCGACCCACAGCTATGAAATTCGTTAGGATTATGGAAGACCCCAAGACCTACAAAAAAACCTCTTGGACCCATGGGTCACGCCCTACAGGAAGTCGGCCATTTTCATTTGAAAGTTCGTGTTTCCATTTTTCCGCTCATTTTTAGGGTCTTTTCAAAAATGCACTCCTCCTCAGGATTTAATGCTACACAGAAAAAACTGCTGTCCTGCTTGCCCACACTAATGACATAGAAAAGTTGCTCAAAGCTTTAATTTGCTGCACATATCAGGAGGAGCATTCTCTTCAGAACTGCTGTGTGCAAGTGGTGATACAATGAGAGGTGAATCTATAGCACCTGCTGCTGCCACTGTTACTTCATCTAGTCAAATCTCCTGCAATTGCTTAAGGAGTATTCCAACAACTTGTGTGTGCTGCTACTTGTTTATCAGCTCGATGCAAGTCTTTAATTATCAATTACACTGAATGATGCACTACAGTTGCAGCCAATGACCTAATTGCAGCTACTTAATTAAGGCTATGCAATTAATCCATCTCATTTCCTATCATATCTCTTTGAGGTCCACACCAAAAAATCCAACTGAAGAAAACTACACATGCTTCATCACATAAATACAACAAAAGAGAATTTTTTACATGTCACTTTTCTTGCTGCTTGCTTCGTAACCTTTACTGCTACTCATTACATTATCAGTACGTGATACGCCCCACACATCGCTCGCGGGAGCGGCCGATGGCAGGTGTTGGCGATTGTCGGGGGCCGCGTTTCGCAACACTGCGCGGTACGGAGGGAAGGCGGTGCGCACAGCTCGGGCCCGTCAGTACCCGCGGGTGCTAGTTATTATTATTCTTGCAACTTAATCGCATATTTCAGTGCTTTGCCATGGACGAAACATGCTCATATTCGGCGTATGCCTTGATTCTGGCGAAAATTGAGGTATGGTAATGGTTACGGACATGTCCAAAAAAAAATGGCTCGGCGGCGCCCCCTATAGGTTTTCACGCGCGGCGAGTTTTTCGCTGGGCTATGAAATTTTGCAGGTGCGGAGAGCTGCTCAAGACCTTTTTTTTTGCACACTTGGACTTTTGTCTAAAATGCACAGGGAAGGAGTTATGAATTTTTTTATGCGCAAAATATGATAATTTATGGCTTATGGTTCAATTTTTCCTCCAGTCATAGGGTTGTTTCTTCCAAAATTGGTGTCAGTGTGATCGTAGCGACACAGCGCATATTTTAAAAATAACCTGTCCAAATTGACGCAATGTTCTCTGACCCCTAGGGGGGCCGAAGTTAGACGTAATTTTGAAAACGATTAAATTGCCAGAACTCCGTCATTGTTGCTTTAAAAAATCTGAAATTTCTGGGATGATGGGCCTCTTGGTCCCCAACGTACCCACAGCGATTCATTTCTGTGCTCAACAGCGCCACCTAGGAAATCCAAAAAAAACGCACTTTTTCCGTTCATGCACAGCTCCTACGGACGTTGTAGTAGAGATGTCCAAAGTAGCTCAAAAAATCACAAACACCTTGTACTTGATGGCCAATTGCATTTCATAGCTCCTCGCCAAAGGGCGTGGCCATCAGGGCGCGGCAAAGTTGGCCGTGTCTCCGAAACCATAAAAGTGGGCATAACTCTGTCATACGTTATCCCACCTCCACTAGATTTTAGTAGTTTATTAACGGTTCAGCCCCGCACGCATTGACACCAAACTTACCATCATATGTTGTAGCGCCAACTAGTGGTAAAGACGACAAGTTTTTGCAAATTTTGGCTTATAAATCCTTCCAAATTGATGCGATCAGGCTGAAATTTGGTCACAGCGTGCTTTGTGCCCAGCTGAATGTAGAAAAAAATCAAAAGACGTTTCGTGCAACTGCACCTTGGTGCGCCATTTCAAATTTCAAACAAGTAGTTTTCTGCCACACGGCCTAGGAATGTCACAGCCACATGAAAATTGGTACACAGGTCAGTTGTGGCCTCCTCTTGATGATTCTAAAGTAAAAATGGAGACACGCCCAAAAATGGCTCAATAGCGCCATCTAGAAATTTTCAAAAATTAAGCCCCGCCCCTGTGTGCGACCCACAGCTATGAAACTCGGTAGGATTATGAAAGACCCCAAGACCTACAAAAAAGCCTCTTGGACCCATGGGCCCACGCCCTACAGGAAGTCGGCCATTTTTTGGAAAATTCGTGTTTCCATTTTTCCGCGCATTTTTAGGCTATCTTCAAAAATCTTCTCCTCCTCGGGATTTAATGCTAGACAGCTAAATTTGCTTTCCTGCTGTAGCCATACTAATGACCTACAAAAGTTGATCAAAGCTTTGTCCGAATATGCTTAGTTTAGAAATGGCAGCCCCTCAAACTTGGAGTGGTGGTTCAAACAAGCATGTACAAATTTTGCAAATGTTGGCTTATAAGTCCTTCTAAATAGATGCCATCCGACTGAAATATGGTCACAGCGTGCCTGCTGCACAGCTGAATGTAGAAAAAAATCAGAAAGACGTTTCATGCAACTGCGGCATGGTGGCGCTATTTCACATTTCAAAAAAGTCGCCTTCTGCCACACGGCCTAGGAATGTCACAGCCACATGAAAATTGGTACACAGGTCAGTTGTGGCGTCTTCTTGATGATTCTAAAGTGAAAATGGAGACACACCCAAAAATGGCTCAATAGCGCCATCTAGACATTTTCAAAAATTAAGCCCCGCCCCTGCGTGCGACCCACAGCTATGAAATTCGGTAGGATTATGGAAGACCCCAAGACCTACAAAAAAGCCTCTTGGACCCATGGGCCACGCCCTACAGGAAGTCGACCATTTAGATTTGCAAGTTCGTGTTTCCATTTTTTACCTCATTTTTAGGGTCTTTTCAAAAATGCACTCCTCCTCGGGATTTAATGCTACACAGAAAAAACTGCTGTCCTGCTTGCCCACACTAATGACATAGAAAAGTTGATCAAAGCTTTAATTTGCTGCACATATCAGGAGGAGCATTCTCTTCAGAATCCATCTCATTTCCTATCATATGTCTTTGAGGTCCACACCAAAAAATCCAACTGAAGAAAACTACACATGCTTCATCACATCATACAACAAAAGAGCATTTTTTAAGGTCATTTTTCTTGCTGATTGCTTCGTAACCTTTACTGCTACTCATTACATTATCAGTACGTGATACGCCCCACACATCGCTCGCGGGAGCGGCCGATGGCAGGTGTCGGCGATTGTCGGAGGCCGCGTTTCGCAACACTGCGCGGTACGGAGGGAAGGCGGTGCGCACAGCTCGGGCCCGTCAGTACCCCGCGGGGTGCTAGTTAGGGCCCGAGCCGACGCTGCGAGCAGCGGGCGAGAGCCCTATTGAAATTGCTTTGATTATTTATTAGGGCCCGAGCCGACGCTGCGAGCAGCGGGCGAGAGCCCTATTGAAATTGCTTTGATTATTAGGGCCCGAGCCGACGCTGCGAGCAGCGGGCGAGAGCCCTATTGAAATTGCTCGGATTATTTATTATTATTATTATTATTCTGGCAACTTATCCGACTTTTTCAGGTATTTACTGTGCGCGGATTTTGGTGAAATTTGGGACGCGGCTTGGGTCCGGCGAAAATTGACGTATAGTAATGTTTGCGCACATATCCAAAAAAAAATGGCTCGGCGGCGCCCCCTATAGGTTGTCACGCCCGGCGAGTTTTTCGTTGGGCTATGAAATTTGCAGGTGCGTAGAGCTGCTCAAGACCTTCCATTTTGCACTCTTGGACTTTTCTCTAAAATGCACAGGGAAGGAGTTATGAATTTTTTTATGAGCAAAATATGATAATTTATGCTTTATGGTTCAATTTTTCCTTCAGTCATTATAGGATTGTTTCTTCCAAAATTGGTGTCAGTGTGATCATAGCGACACAGCGGATATTTTAAAAATAGCCTGTCCAAATTGACGCTATGTTCTCTGACCCCTAGGGGGCGCCGAAGTTAGACGTAATTTTGCAAACGATTAAATTGCCAGAACTTAGTCATTGTTGCTTTAAAAAATCTGAAAATTTCTGGAATGATGGGCCTCTTGGTCCTCAACGTATAGACAGTGATTCATTTCTGTGCTCAACAGCGCCATCTAGGAAATCCCAAAAAACGCACTTTTTTCTGTTCATGCACAGCTCCTACGGACTTTGCAGTAGAGATGTCCAAAGTAGCTCAAAAAATCACAAACACTTTGTACTTGATGGCCAATTGCATTTCATAGCTCCTCGCCAAAGGGCGTGGCCATCAGGGCGCCGCAAAGTTGGGCGTGTCTCGGAGACCATAAAAGTGGGCATAACTCTGTCCTACGTGGTCCCACCTCCACTAGATTTTAGTGGTTTATTAACGGCTCCGTCCCGCACGCATTGACACCAAACTTACCTCCATATGTTGTAGCGCCAACTAGTGGTAAAGACGATATTTTCTTGCAAATTTTGGCTTATAAGTCCTTCTAAATAGATGCGATCAGACTGAAATTTGGTCACAGCGTGCTTGGTGCCCAGCTGAATGTATAAAAAAATCCGAAAGACGTTTCGTGCAACTGCGCCTTGGTGGCGCCATTTCAAATTTCAAAAAAGTAGTTTTCTGCCACATGGCCTAGGAATGTCACAGCCACATGAAAATTGGTACACAGGTCAGTTGTGGCGTCCTCTTGATGATTCTAAAGTAAAAATGGAGACACGCCCAAAAATGGCTCAATAGCGCCATCTACAAATTTTCAAAAATTAAGCCCCGCCCCTGTGTGCGACCCACAGCTATGAAATTTAGTAGAATCATGAAAGACCCCAAGACCTACAAAAAAGCCTCTTGGACCCATGGGCGACGCACTACAGGAAGTCGGCCATTTTTTTTTGAAAGTTCGTGTTTCCATTTTTCCGCTCATTTTTTGGGTATTTTCAAAAATCTTCTCCTCCTCGGGATTTAATGCTAGACAGCTAAATCTGCTTTCCTGCTGTAGCCACACTGATGACCTACAAAAGTTGATCAAAGCTTTGTCCGAATATGCTTAGTTTAGAAATGGCAGCCCCTCAAACTTGGAGTGGTGGTTCAAACAAGCATGTACAACTTTTGCAAATGTTGGCTTATAAGTCCTTCTAAATTGATGCGATCAGACTGAAATTTGGTCAAAGCGTGCCTGCTGCACAGCTGAATGTAGAAAAAAATCAAAAAGACGTTTCATGCAACTGCGCCTTGGTGGCGCTATTTCACATTTAAAAAAATTCGCCTTCTGCCACATGGCCTAGGAATGTCACATCCACATGAAAATTGTTACACAGGTCAGTTGTGGCGTCCTCTTGATGATTCTAAAGTACAAATGGAGACACACCCAAAAATGGCTCAATAGCGCCATCTAGAAATTTTCTGACATTAAGCCCCGCCCCTGCGTGCGACCCACAGCTATGAAATTCGTTAGGATTATGGAAGACCCCAAGACCTACAAAAAAACCTCTTGGACCCATGGGTCACGCCCTACAGGAAGTCGGCCATTTTCATTTGAAAGTTCGTGTCCATTTTTCCGCTCATTTTTAGGGTCTTTTCAAAAATGCACTCCTCCTCAGGATTTAATGCTACACAGAAAAAACTGCTGTCCTGCTTGCCCACACTAATGACATAGAAAAGTTGCTCAAAGCTTTAATTTGCTGCACATATCAGGAGGAGCATTCTCTTCAGAACTGCTGTGTGCAAGTGGTGATACAATGAGAGGTGAATCTATAGCACCTGCTGCTGCCACTGTTACTTCATCTAGTCAAATCTCCTGCAATTGCTTAAGGAGTATTCCAACAACTTGTGTGTGCTGCTACTTGTTTATCAGCTCGATGCAAGTCTTTAATTATCAATTACACTGAATGATGCACTACAGTTGCAGCCAATGACCTAATTGCAGCTACTTAATTAAGGCTATGCAATTAATCCATCTCATTTCCTATCATATCTCTTTGAGGTCCACACCAAAAAATCCAACTGAAGAAAACTACACATGCTTCATCACATAAATACAACAAAAGATAATTTTTTACATGTCACTTTTCTTGCTGCTTGCTTCGTAACCTTTACTGCTACTCATTACATTATCAGTACGTGATACGCCCCACACATCGCTCGCGGGAGCGGCCGATGGCAGGTGTTGGCGATTGTCGGGGCCGCGTTTCGCAAACTGCGCGGTACGGAGGGAAGGCGGTGCGCACAGCTCGGGCCCGTCAGTACCCCGCGGGGTGCTAGTTATTATTATTCTTGCAACTTAATCGCATATTTCAGTGCTTTGCCATGGACGAAACATGCTCATATTCGGCGTATGCCTTGATTCTGGCGAAAATTGAGGTATGGTAATGGTTACGGACATGTCCAAAAAAAAATGGCTCGGCGGCGCCCCTATAGGTTTTCACGCGCGCGGCGAGTTTTTCGCTGGGCTATGAAATTTTGCAGGTGCGGAGAGCTGCTCAAGACCTTTTTTTTTGCACACTTGGACTTTTGTCTAAAATGCACAGGGAAGGAGTTATGAATTTTTTTATGCGCAAAATATGATAATTTATGGCTTATGGTTCAATTTTTCCTCCAGTCATCATAGGTTGTTTTTCTTCCAAAATTGGTGTCAGTGTGATCGTAGCGACACAGCGCATATTTAAAAATAACCTGTCCAAATTGACGCAATGTTCTCTGACCCTAGGGGGCGCCGAAGTTAGACGTAATTTTGAAAACGATTAAATTGCCAGAACTCCGTCATTGTTGCTTTAAAAAATCTGAAAATTTCTGGGATGATGGGCCTCTTGGTCCCCAACGTACCCACAGCGATTCATTTCTGTGCTCAACAGCGCCACCTAGGAAATCCAAAAAAAACGCACTTTTTTCCGTTCATGCACAGCTCCTACGGACGTTGTAGTAGAGATGTCCAAAGTAGCTCAAAAAATCACAAACACCTTGTACTTGATGGCCAATTGCATTTCATAGCTCCTCGCCAAAGGGCGTGGCCATCAGGGCGCGGCAAAGTTGGCCGTGTCTCCGAAACCATAAAAGTGGGCATAACTCTGTCATACGTTATCCCACCTCCACTAGATTTTAGTAGTTTATTAACGGTTCAGCCCCGCACGCATTGACACCAAACTTACCATCATATGTTGTAGCGCCAACTAGTGGTAAAGACGACAAGTTTTTGCAAATTTTGGCTTATAAATCCTTCCAAATTGATGCGATCAGGCTGAAATTGGTCACAGCGTGCTTTGTGCCCAGCTGAATGTAGAAAAAAATCAGAAAGACGTTTCGTGCAACTGCACCTTGGTGGCGCCATTTCAAATTTCAAACAAGTAGTTTTCTGCCACACGGCCTAGGAATGTCACAGCCACATGAAAATTGGTACACAGGTCAGTTGTGGCCTCCTCTTGATGATTCTAAAGTAAAAATGGAGACACGCCCAAAAATGGCTCAATAGCGCCATCTAGAAATTTTCAAAAATTAAGCCCCGCCCCTGTGTGCGACCCACAGCTATGAAACTCGGTAGGATTATGAAAGACCCCAAGACCTACAAAAAAGCCTCTTGGACCCATGGGCCACGCCCTACAGGAAGTCGGCCATTTTTTTTGGAAAATTCGTGTTTCCATTTTTCCGCGCATTTTTAGGCTATCTTCAAAAATCTTCTCCTCCTCGGGATTTAATGCTAGACAGCTAAATTTGCTTTCCTGCTGTAGCCATACTAATGACCTACAAAAGTTGATCAAAGCTTTGTCCGAATATGCTTAGTTTAGAAATGGCAGCCCCTCAAACTTGGAGTGGTGGTTCAAACAAGCATGTACAAATTTTGCAAATGTTGGCTTATAAAGTCCTTCTAAATAGATGCATCCGACTGAAATATGGTCACAGCGTGCCTGCTGCACAGCTGAATGTAGAAAAAAATCAGAAAGACGTTTCATGCAACTGCGGCATGGTGGCGCTATTTCACATTTCAAAAAAGTCGCCTTCTGCCACACGGCCTAGGAATGTCACAGCCACATGAAAATTGGTACACAGGTCAGTTGTGGCGTCTTCTTGATGATTCTAAAGTGAAAATGGAGACACACCCAAAAATGGCTCAATAGCGCCATCTAGACATTTTCAAAAATTAAGCCCCGCCCCTGCGTGCGACCCACAGCTATGAAATTCGGTAGGATTATGGAAGACCCCAAGACCTACAAAAAAAGCCTCTTGGACCCATGGGCCACGCCCTACAGGAAGTCGACCATTTAGATTTGCAAGTTCGTGTTTCCATTTTTTACCTCATTTTTAGGGTCTTTTCAAAAATGCACTCCTCCTCGGGATTTAATGCTACACAGAAAAAACTGCTGTCCTGCTTGCCCACACTAATGACATAGAAAAGTTGATCAAAGCTTTAATTTGCTGCACATATCAGGAGGAGCATTCTCTTCAGAATCCATCTCATTTCCTATCATATGTCTTTGAGGTCCACACCAAAAAATCCAACTGAAGAAAACTACACATGCTTCATCACATCATTACAACAAAAGAGCATTTTTAAAGGTCATTTTTCTTGCTGATTGCTTCGTAACCTTTACTGCTACTCATTACATTATCAGTACGTGATACGCCCCACACATCGCTCGCGGGAGCGGCCGATGCAGGTGTCGGCGATTGTCGGAGGCCGCGTTTCGCAACACTGCGCGGTACGGGGGAAGGCGGTGCGCACAGCTCGGGCCCGTCAGTACCCGCGGGGTGCTAGTTAGGGCCCGACCGACGCTGCGAGCAGCGGCGAGAGCCCTATTGAAATTGCTTTGATTTTTATTAGGGCCCGAGCCGACGCTGCGAGCAGCGGGCGAGAGCCCTATTGAAATTGCTTTGATTATTAGGGCCCGAGCCGACGCTGCGAGCAGCGGCGAGAGCCCTATTGAAATTGCTCGGATTATTTATTATTATTATTATTATTCTGGCAACTTATCCGACTTTTTCAGGTATTTACTGTGCGCGGATTTTGGTGAAATTTGGGACGCGGCTTGGGTCCGCGAAAATTGACGTATAGTAATGTTTGCGCACATATCCAAAAAAAAATGGCTCGGCGGCGCCCCCTATAGGTTGTCACGCCCGGCGAGTTTTTCGTTGGGCTATGAAATTTTGCAGGTGCGTAGAGCTGCTCAAGACCTTCCATTTTGCACTCTTGGACTTTTCTCTAAAATGCACAGGGAAGGAGTTATGAATTTTTTTATGAGCAAAATATGATAATTTATGCTTTATGGTTCAATTTTTCCTTCAGTCATTATAGGATTGTTTCTTCCAAAATTGGTGTCAGTGTGATCATAGCGACACAGCGGATATTTTAAAAATAGCCTGTCCAAATTGACGCTATGTTCTCTGACCCCTAGGGGCGCCGAAGTTAGACGTAATTTTGCAAACGATTAAATTGCCAGAACTTAGTCATTGTTGCTTTAAAAAATCTGAAAATTTCTGGAATGATGGGCCTCTTGGTCCTCAACGTATAGACAGTGATTCATTTCTGTGCTCAACAGCGCCATCTAGGAAATCCCAAAAAACGCACTTTTTTCTGTTCATGCACAGCTCCTACGGACTTTGCAGTAGAGATGTCCAAAGTAGCTCAAAAAATCACAAACACTTGTACTTGATGGCCAATTGCATTTCATAGCTCCTCGCCAAAGGGCGTGGCCATCAGGGCGCCGCAAAGTTGGGCGTGTCTCGGAGACCATAAAAGTGGGCATAACTCTGTCCTACGTGGTCCCACCTCCACTAGATTTTAGTGGTTTATTAACGGCTCCGTCCCGCACGCATTGACACCAAACTTACCTCCATATGTTGTAGCGCCAACTAGTGGTAAAGACGATATTTTCTTGCAAATTTGGCTTATAAGTCCTTCTAAATAGATGCGATCAGACTGAAATTTGGTCACAGCGTGCTTGGTGCCCAGCTGAATGTATAAAAAAAATCCGAAAGACGTTTCGTGCAACTGCGCCTTGGTGGCGCCATTTCAAATTTCAAAAAAGTAGTTTTCTGCCACATGGCCTAGGAATGTCACAGCCACATGAAAATTGGTACACAGGTCAGTTGTGGCGTCCTCTTGATGATTCTAAAGTAAAAATGGAGACACGCCCAAAAATGGCTCAATAGCGCCATCTACAAATTTTCAAAATTAAGCCCCGCCCCTGTGTGCGACCCACAGCTATGAAATTTAGTAGAATCATGAAAGACCCCAAGACCTACAAAAAAGCCTCTTGGACCCATGGGCGACGCACTACAGGAAGTCGGCCATTTTTTTTTGAAAGTTCGTGTTTCCATTTTTCCGCTCATTTTTTGGGTATTTTCAAAAATCTTCTCCTCCGGGATTTAATGCTAGACAGCTAAATCTGCTTTCCTGCTGTAGCCACACTGATGACCTACAAAAGTTGATCAAGCTTTGTCCGAATATGCTTAGTTTAGAAATGGCAGCCCCTCAAACTTGGAGTGGGGTTCAAACAAGCATGTACAACTTTTGCAAATGTTGGCTTATAAGTCCTTCTAAATTGATGCGATCAGACTGAAATTTGGTCAAAGCGTGCCTGCTGCACAGCTGAATGTAGAAAAAAATCAAAAAGACGTTTCATGCAACTGCGCCTTGGTGGCGCTATTTCACATTTAAAAAAATTCGCCTTCTGCCACATGGCCTAGAATGTCACATCCACATGAAAATTGTTACACAGGTCAGTTGTGGCGTCCTCTTGATGATTCTAAAAGTACAAATGGAGACACACCCAAAAATGGCTCAATAGCGCCATCTAGAAATTTTCTGACATTAAGCCCGCCCCTGCGTGCGACCCACAGCTATGAAATTCGTTAGGATTATGGAAGACCCCAAGACCTACAAAAAACCTCTTGGACCCATGGGTCACGCCCTACAGGAAGTCGGCCATTTTCATTTGAAAGTTCGTGTTTCCATTTTTTCCGCTCATTTTTAGGGTCTTTTTCAAAAATGCACTCCTCCTCAGGATTTAATGCTACACAGAAAAAACTGCTGTCCTGCTTGCCCACACTAATGACATAGAAAAGTTGCTCAAAGCTTTAATTTGCTGCACATATCAGGAGGAGCATTCTCTTCAGAACTGCTGTGTGCAAGTGTGATACAATGAGAGGTGAATCTATAGCACCTGCTGCTGCCACTGTTACTTCATCTAGTCAAATCTCCTGCAATTGCTTAAGGAGTATTCCAACAACTTGTGTGTGCTGCTACTTGTTTATCAGCTCGATGCAAGTCTTTAATTATCAATTACACTGAATGATGCACTACAGTTGCAGCCAATGACCTAATTGCAGCTACTTAATTAAGGCTATGCAATTAATCCATCTCATTTCCTATCATATCTCTTTGAGGTCCACACCAAAAAATCCAACTGAAGAAAACTACACATGCTTCATCACATAAATACAACAAAAGAGAATTTTTTTACATGTCACTTTTCTTGCTGCTTGCTTCGTAACCTTTACTGCTACTCATTACATTATCAGTACGTGATACGCCCCACACATCGCTCGCGGGAGCGGCCGATGGCAGGTGTTGGCGATTGTCGGGGGCCGCGTTTCGCAACACTGCGCGGTACGGAGGAAGGCGGTGCGCACAGCTCGGGCCCGTCAGTACCCCGCGGGGTGCTAGTTTATTATTCTTGCAACTTAATCGCATATTTCAGTGCTTTGCCATGGACGAAACATGCTCATATTCGGCGTATGCCTTGATTCTGGCGAAAATTGAGGTATGGTAATGGTTACGGACATGTCCAAAAAAAATGGCTCGGCGGCGCCCCCCTATAGGTTTTCACGCGCGGCGAGTTTTTCGCTGGGCTATGAAATTTTGCAGGTGCGGAGAGCTGCTCAAGACCTTTTTTTTTGCACACTTGGACTTTTGTCTAAAATGCACAGGGAAGGAGTTATGAATTTTTTTATGCGCAAAATATGATAATTTATGGCTTATGGTTCAATTTTTCCTCCAGTCATCATAGGGTTGTTTCTTCCAAAATTGGTGTCAGTGTGATCGTAGCGACACAGCGCATATTTTAAAAATAACCTGTCCAAATTGACGCAATGTTCTCTGACCCCTAGGGGCGCCGAAGTTAGACGTAATTTTGAAAACGATTAAATTGCCAGAACTCCGTCATTGTTGCTTTAAAAAATCTGAAAATTTCTGGGATGATGGGCCTCTTGGTCCCCAACGTACCCACAGCGATTCATTTCTGTGCTCAACAGCGCCACCTAGGAAATCCAAAAAAACGCACTTTTTTCCGTTCATGCACAGCTCCTACGGACGTTGTAGTAGAGATGTCCAAAGTAGCTCAAAAAATCACAAACACCTTGTACTTGATGGCCAATTGCATTTCATAGCTCCTCGCCAAAGGGCGTGGCCATCAGGGCGCGGCAAAGTTGGCCGTGTCTCCGAAACCATAAAAGTGGGCATAACTCTGTCATACGTTATCCCACCTCCACTAGATTTTAGTAGTTTATTAACGGTTCAGCCCCGCACGCATTGACACCAAACTTACCATCATATGTTGTAGCGCCAACTAGTGGTAAAGACGACAAGTTTTTGCAAATTTTGGCTTATAAATCCTTCCAAATTGATGCGATCAGGCTGAAATTTGGTCACAGCGTGCTTTGTGCCCAGCTGAATGTAGAAAAAATCAGAAAGACGTTTCGTGCAACTGCACCTTGGTGGCGCCATTTCAAATTTCAAACAAGTAGTTTTCTGCCACACGGCCTAGGAATGTCACAGCCACATGAAAATTGGTACACAGGTCAGTTGTGGCCTCCTCTTGATGATTCTAAAGTAAAAATGGAGACACGCCCAAAAATGGCTCAATAGCGCCATCTAGAAATTTTCAAAAATTAAGCCCCGCCCCTGTGTGCGACCCACAGCTATGAAACTCGGTAGGATTATGAAAGACCCCAAGACCTACAAAAAAGCCTCTTGGACCCATGGGCCACGCCCTACAGGAAGTCGGCCATTTTTTTTGGAAAATTCGTGTTTCCATTTTTCCGCGCATTTTTAGGCTATCTTCAAAAATCTTCTCCTCCGGGATTTAATGCTAGACAGCTAAATTTGCTTTCCTGCTGTAGCCATACTAATGACCTACAAAAGTTGATCAAAGCTTTGTCCGAATATGCTTAGTTTAGAAATGGCAGCCCCTCAAACTTGGAGTGGTGGTTCAAACAAGCATGTACAAATTTTGCAAATGTTGGCTTATAAGTCCTTCTAAATAGATGCCATCCGACTGAAATATGGTCACAGCGTGCCTGCTGCACAGCTGAATGTAGAAAAAAATCAGAAAGACGTTTCATGCAACTGCGGCATGGTGGCGCTATTTCACATTTCAAAAAAGTCGCCTTCTGCCACACCTAGGAATGTCACAGCCACATGAAAATTGGTACACAGGTCAGTTGTGGCGTCTTCTTGATGATTCTAAAGTGAAAATGGAGACACACCCAAAAATGGCTCAATAGCGCCATCTAGACATTTTCAAAAATTAAGCCCCGCCCCTGCGTGCGACCCACAGCTATGAAATTCGGTAGGATTATGGAAGACCCCAAGACCTACAAAAAAGCCTCTTGGACCCATGGGCCACGCCCTACAGGTAGTCGACCATTTAGATTTGCAAGTTCGTGTTTCCATTTTTTACCTCATTTTTAGGGTCTTTTCAAAAATGCACTCCTCCTCGGGATTTAATGCTACACAGAAAAAACTGCTGTCCTGCTTGCCCACACTAATGACATAGAAAAGTTGATCAAAGCTTTAATTTGCTGCACATATCAGGAGGAGCATTCTCTTCAGAATCCATCTCATTTCCTATCATATGTCTTTGAGGTCCACACCAAAAAATCCAACTGAAGAAAACTACACATGCTTCATCACATCATTACAACAAAAGAGCATTTTTTAAAGGTCATTGCTGATTGCTTCGTAACCTTTACTGCTACTCATTACATTATATCAGTACGTGATACGCCCCACACATCGCTCGCGGGAGCGGCCGATGGCAGGTGTCGGCGATTGTCGAAGGCCGCGTTTCGCAACACTGCGCGGTACGGAGGGAAGGCGGTGCGCACAGCTCGGGCCCGTCAGTACCCCGCGGGGTGCTAGTTATTATTATTATTAGGGCCCGAGCCGACGCTGCGAGCAGCGGGCGAGAGCCCTATTGAAATTGCTTTGATTATTTATTATTATTATTATTATTCTGTCAACTTATCCGACTTTTTCAGGTATTTACTGTACGCGGATTTTGGTGAAATTTGGGACGCGGCTTGGGTCCGGCAAAAATTGACGTATAGTAATGTTTGCGCACATATCCAAAAAAAAATGGCTCGGCGGCGCCCCCTATAGGTTGTCACGCCCGGCGAGTTTTTTGTTGGGCTATGAAATTTTGCAGGTGCGTAGAGCTGCTCAAGACCTTCCATTTTGCACTCTTGGACTTTTCTCTAAAATGCACAGGAAGGAGTTATGAATTTTTTTATGAGCAAAATATGATAATTTATGCTTTATGGTTCAATTTTCCTTCAGTCATTATAGGATTGTTCTTCCAAAATTGGTGTCAGTGTGATCATAGCGACACAGCGGATATTTTAAAAATAGCCTGTCCAAATTGACGCTATGTTCTCTTACCCCTAGGGGGCGCCGAAGTTAGACGTAATTTTGCAAACGATTAAATTGCCAGAACTTAGTCATTGTTGCTTTAAAAAATCTGAAAATTTCTGGAATGATGGGCCTCTTGGTCCTCAACGTATAGACAGTGCTTCATTTCTGTGCTCAACAGCGCCATCTAGGAAATCCAAAAAAACGCACTTTTTTCTGTTCATGCACAGCTCCTACGGACTTTGCAGTAGAGATGTCCAAAGTAGCTCAAAAAATCACAAACACTTTGTACTTGATGGCCAATTGCATTTCATAGCTCCTCGCCAAAGGGCGTGGCCATCAGGGCGCGGCAAAGTTGGGCGTGTCTCGGAGACCACAAAAGTGGGCATAACTCTGTCCTACGTGGTCCCACCTCCACTACATTTTAGTGGTTTATTAACGGTTCCGCCCCGCACGCATTGACACCAAACTTACCTCCATATGTAGCGCCAACTAGTGTAAAGACGATATTTTCTTGCAAATTTTGGCTTATAAGTCCTTCTAATAGATGCGATCAGACTGAAATTTGGTCACAGCGTGCTTGGTGCCCAGCTGAATGTAGAAAAAAATCCGTTTCGTGCGTGCAACTGCGCCTTGGTGGCCATTTCAAATTTCAAAAAAGTAGTTTTCTGCCACACGGCCTAGGAATGTCACAGCCACATGAAAATTAATACACAGGTCAGTTGTGGCGTCCTCTTGATGATTCTAAAGTAAAAATGGAGACACGCCCAAAAATGGCTCAATAGCGCCATCTAGAAATTTTCTAAAATTAAGCCCCGCCCCTGTGTGCGACCCACAGCTATGAAACTCGGTAGGATTATGAAAGACCCCAAGACCTACAAAAAAGCCTCTTGGACCATAAGCCACGCCCTACAGGAAGTCGGCCATTTTTTTTTGAAAATTCGTGTTTCCATTTTTCCGCGCATTTTTAGGCTATCTTCAAAAATCTCTCCTCCTCGAGATTTAATGCTAGACAGCTAAATCTGCTTTCCTGCTGTAGCCACACTAATGACCTACAAAAGTTGATCAAAGCTTTGTCCGAATATGCTTAGTTTAGAAATGGCAGCCCCTCAAACTTGGAGTGGTGGTTCAAACAAGCATGTACAAATTTTGCACATGTTGGCTTATAAGTCCTTCTAAATTGTTGCGATCAGACTGAAATTTGGTCACTGCGTGCCTGGTGCACAGCTGACTGTAGAAAAAAATCAGAAAGACGTTTCATGCAACTGCGCCATGGTGGCGCTATTTCACATTTCAAAAAAGTCGCCTTCTGCCACATGGCCTAGGAATGTCACAGCCACATGAAAATAGGTACACAGGTCAGTTGTGGCGTCCTCTTGAGGATTCTAAAGTAAAAATGGAGACACGCCCAAAAATGGCTCAATAGCGCCATCTAGAAATTTTCACAAATTAAGCCCCGCCCCTGCGTGCGACCCACAGCTATGAAATTTGGTAGAATTATGAAAGACCCAAGACCTACAAAAAACCTCTTGGACCCATGGGCCACGCCCTACAGGGAGTCCGCCATTTTGATTTGAAAGTTCTTGTTTCCATTTTTCCGCTCATTTTTAGGGTCTTTCAAAATGCACTCCTCCTCGGGATTTTATGCTACACAGAAAAAACTGCTGTCCTGCTTGCCCACACTAATGACATAGAAAAGTTGCTCAAAGCTTTAATTTGCTGCACATATCAGGAGGAGCATTCTCTTCAGAACTGCTGTGTGCAAGTGGTGATACAAGAGAGGTGAATCTATAGCACCTGCTGCTGCCACTGTTACTTCATCTAGTCAAATCTCCTGCAATTGCTTAAGGAGTATTCCAACAACTTGTGTGTGCTGCTACTTGTTTATCAGCTCGATGCAAGTCTTTAATTATCAATTACACTGAATGATGCACTACAGTTGCAGCCAATGACCTAATTGCAGCTACTTAATTAAGGCTATGCAATTAATCCATCTCATTTCCTATCATATCTCTTGAGGTCCACACCAAAAAATCCAACTGAAGAAAACTACACATGCTTCATCACATAAATACAACAAAAGAGCATTTCTTAAATGTCACTTTTCTTGCTGCTTGCTTCGTAACCTTTACTGCTACTCATTACATTATCAGTACGTGATACGCCCCACACATCGCTCGCGGGAGCGGCCGATGGCAGGTGTCGGCGCTTGTCGGGGGCCGCGTTTCGCAACACTGCGCGGTACGGAGGGAAGGCGGTGCGCACAGCTCGGGCCCGTCAGTACCCCGCGGGGTGCTAGTTATTATTATTCTGCCAACTTGATCGCATATTTCAGTGCTTTGCCATGGACGAAAAATGCTTATATTCGGCGTATGCCTTGATTCCGGCGAAAATTGAGGAATGGTAATGGTTACGGACATGTCCAAAAAAAAATGGCTCGGCGGCGCCCCCTATAGGTTTTCACGCGCGGCGAGTTTCTCGCTGGGCTATGAAATTTTGCAGGTGCGTAGAGCTGCTCAAGACCTTCCATTTTGCACTCTTGCACTTTTCTCTAAAATGCACAGGGAAGGAGTTATGAATTTTTTGATGCGCAAAATATGATAATTTATGGGTTATGGTTCAATTTTTCCTCCAGTCATCATAGGGTTGTTTCTGCCAAACTTGGTGTCAGTGTGATCATAGCGACAAAGCGCATATTTTAAAAATAGCCTGTCCAAATTGACGCCATGTTCTCTGACCCCTAGGGGGCGCCGAAGTTAGAGGTAATTTTGCAAACGATTAAATTGCCAGAACTCAGTCATTGTTGCTTTAAAAAATCTGAAATTTTCTGGGATGATGGGCCTCTTGGTCCTCAACGTATCGACAGCGATTCATTTCTGTGCTCAACAGCGCCACCTAGGAAATCCCAAAAAACGCACTTTTTTCCGTTCATGCACAGCTCCTACGGACGTTGTAGTAGAGATGTCCAAAGTAGCTCAAAAAATCACAAACACCTTGTACTTGATGGCCAATTGCATTTCATAGCTCCTCGCCAAAGGGCGTGGCCATCAGGGCGCGGCAAAGTTGGGCGTGTCTCCGAAACCATAAAAGTGGGCATAACTCTGTCATACGTTATCCCACCTCCACTAGATTTTAGTGGTTTATTAACGCTTCAGCCCCGTACGCATTGACACCAAACTTACCATCATATGTTGTAGCGCCAACTAGTGGTAAAGACGACAAGTTTTTGCAAATTTTGGCTTATAAATCCTTCCAAATTGATGCGATCAGACTGAAATTTGGTCACAGCGTGCTTGGTGCCCAGCTGAATGTAGAAAAAAATCAGAAAGACGTTTCGTGCAACTGCACCTTGGTGGCGCCATTTCAAATTTCAAACAAGTTGTTTTCTGCCACACGGCCTAGGAATGTCACAGCCACATGAAAATTGGTACACAGGTCAGTTGTGGCCTCCTCTTGATGATTCTAAAGTAAAAATGGAGACATGCCCAAAAATGGCTCAATAGCGGCATCTAGAAATTTTCAAAAATTAAGCCCCGCCCCTGTGTGCGACCCACAGCTATGAAACTCGGTAGGATTATGAAAGACCCCAAGACCTACAAAAAAGCCTCTTGGACCCATGGGCCACGCCCTACAGGAAGTCGGCCATTTTTTTTGGAAAATTCGTGTTTCCATTTTTCCGCGCATTTTTAGGCTATCTTCAAAAATCTTCTCCTCCTCGGGATTTAATGCTAGACAGCTAAAATTTGCTTTCCTGCTGTAGCCATACTAATGACCTACAAAAGTTGATCAAAGCTTTGTCCGAATATGCTTAGTTTAGAAATGGCAGCCCCTCAAACTTGGAGTGGTGGTTCAAACAAGCATGTACAAATTTTGCAAATGTTGGCTTATAAGTCCTTCTAAATAGATGCCATCCGACTGAAATATGGTCACAGCGTGCCTGCTGCACAGCTGAATGTAGAAAAAAATCAGAAAGACGTTTCATGCAACTGCGGCATGGTGGCGCTATTTCACATTTCAAAAAAGTCGCCTTCTGCCACACGGCCTAGGAATGTCACAGCCACATGAAAATTGGTACACAGGTCAGTTGTGGCGTCTTCTTGATGATTCTAAAGTGAAAATGGAGACACACCCAAAAATGGCTCAATAGCGCCATCTAGACATTTTCAAAAATTAAGCCCCGCCCCTGCGTGCGACCCACAGCTATGAAATTTGGTAGAATTATGAAAGACCCCAAGACCTACAAAAAAGCCTCTTGGACCCATGGGCCACGCCCTACAGGGAGTCCGCCATTTTGATTTGAAAGTTCTTGTTTCCATTTTTCCGCTCATTTTTAGGGTCTTTTCAAAAATGCACTCCTCCTCGGGATTTTATGCTACACAGAAAAAACTGCTGTCCTGCTTGCCCACACTAATGACATAGAAAAGTTGCTCAAAGCTTTAATTTGCTGCACATATCAGGAGAAGCATTCTCTTCAGAACTGCTGTGTGCAAGTGGTGATACAATGAGAGGTGAATCTATAGCACCTGCTGCTGCCACTGTTACTTCATCTAGTCAAATCTCCTGCAATTGCTTAAGGAGTATTCCAACAACTTGTGTGTGCTGCTACTTGTTTATCAGCTCGATGCAAGTCTTTAATTATCAATTACACTGAATGATGCACTACAGTTGCAGCCAATGACCTAATTGCAGCTACTTAATTAAGGCTATGCAATTAATCCATCTCATTTCCTATCATATCTCTTTGAGGTCCACACCAAAAAATCCAACTGAAGAAAACTACACATGCTTCATCACATAAAATACAACAAAAGAGCATTTCTTAAATGTCACTTTTCTTGCTGCTTGCTTCGTAACCTTTACTGCTACTCATTACATTATCAGTACGTGATACGCCCCACACATCGCTCGCGGGAGCGGCCGATGGCAGGTGTCGGCGCTTGTCGGGGGCCGCGTTTCGCAACACTGCGCGGTACGGAGGGAAGGCGGTGCGCACAGCTCGGGCCCGTCAGTACCCCGCGGGGTGCTAGTTATTCTTGCAACTTAATCGCATATTTCAGTGCTTTGCCATGGACGAAAAATGCTTATATTCGGCGTATGCCTTGATTCCGGCGAAAATTGACTTATGGTAATGGTGGCGGACATGTCCAAAAAAAAATGGCTCGGTGGCGCCCCCTATAGGTTTTCACGCGTGGCGAGTTTTTCGCTGGGCTATGAAATTTTGCAGGTGCGTAGATCTGCTCAAGACCTTTTTTTTTGCACACTTGGACTTTTGTCTAAAATGCACAGGAAAGGAGTTATGAATTTTTTTATGCGCAAAATATGATAATTTATGGGTTATGGTTCAATTTTTCCTCCAGTCCTCATAGGCTTGTTTCTTCCAAAATTGGTGTCAGTGTGATTGTAGCGACACAGCGCATATTTTAAAAATAGCCTGTCCAAATTGACGCCATGTTCTCTGACCCCTAGGGGGCGCCGAAGTTAGACGTAATTTTGAAAACAATTAAATTGCCATAACTCTGTCATTGTTGCTTTAAAAAATCTGAAAATTTCTGGGCTGATGGGCCTCTTGGTCCTCAACGTATAGACAGCGATTCATTTGTGTGCTCAACAGCGCCACCTAGGAAATCCCAAAAAACGCACTTTTTTCTGTTCATGCACAGCTCCTACGGACTTTGCAGTAGAGATGTCCAAAGTAGCTCAAAAAATCTCAAACACCTTGTACTTGATGGCCAATTGCATTTCATAGCTCCTCGCCAAAGGGCGTGGCCATCAGGGCGCGGCAAAGTTGGGCGTGTCTCGAAGACCATAAAAGTGGGCATAACTCTGTCCTACGTGCTCCCACCTCCAATAGATTTTAGTGGTTTATTAACGCTTCAGCCCCGCACGCATTGACACCAAACTTACCTCCATATGTTGTAGCGCCAGCTAGTGGTAAAGACGACAATTTCTTGCAAATGTTGGCTTATAAGTCCTTCTAAATAGATGCGATCAGACTGAAATTTTGTGTCAGCGTGCTTGGTGCACAGCTGAATGTAGAAAAAAATTAGAAAGACGTTTCATGCAACTGCGCCTTGGTGGCGCCATTTCACATTTCAAAAAAGTAGTTTTCTGCCACACGGCCTAGGAATGTCACAGCCACATGAAAATTGGTACACAGGTCAGTTGTGGCGTCCTCTTGATGATTATAAAGTAAAAATGAAGACACGCGCAAAAATGGCTCAATAGCGCCATCTACAAATTTTCAAAAATTAAGCCCCGCCCCTGTGTGCGACCCACAGCTATGAAATTCAGTAGGATTATGAAAGACCCCAAGACCTACAAAAAAGCCTCTTGGACCCATAAGCCACGCCCTACAGGAAGTCGGCCATTTTTTTTTGAAAATTCGTGTTTCCATTTTTCCGCTCATTTTTAGGGTATTTTCAAAAATCTTCTCCTCCTCGAGATTTAATGCTAGACACCTAAATCTGCTTTCCTGCTGTAGCTACACTAATGACCTACAAAAGTTGATCAAAGCTTTTTCCGAATATGCTTAGTTTAGAAATGGCAGCCTCTCAAACCCGGAGTGGTGGTTCCAACAAGCATGTACAAATTCTTCCAAATGTTGGCTTATAAGTCCTTCTAAATTGATGCGATCAGACTGAAATTTGGTCACAGCGTGCCTGGTGCACAGCTGAATGTAGAAAAAAATCAGAAAGACGTTTCATGCAACTGCGCCTTGGTGGCGCTATTTCACATTTCAAAAAAGTGGCCTTCTGCCACATGGCCTAGGAATGTCACAGCCACATGAAAATTGGTACACAGGTCAGTTGTGGCGTCCTCTTGAGGATTCTAAAGTAAAAATGGAGACACACCCAAAAATGGCTCAATAGCGCCATCTAGAAATTTTCAAAAATTCAGCCCCGCCCCTGCGTGCGACCCACAGCTATGACATTCGGTAGGATTATGAAAGACCCCAAGACCTACAAAAAAGCCTCTTGGACCCATGGGCCACGCCCTACAGTAAGTCGACCATTTAGATTTGCAAGTTCGTGTTTCCATTTTTCGGCTCATTTTTAGGGTATTTTCAAAAATCTTCTCCTCCTCGAGATTTAATGCTAGACAGCTAAATCTGCTTTCCTGCTGTAGCCACACTAATGACCTACAAAAGTTGATCAAAGCTTTGTCCGAATATGCTTAGTTTAGAAATGGCAGCCCCTCAAACTTGGAGTGGTGGTTCAAACAAGCATGTACAAATTTTGCACATGTTGGCTTATAAGTCCTTCTAAATTGTTGCGATCAGACTGAAATTTGGTCACAGCGTGCCTGGTGCACAGCTGACTGTAGAAAAAAATCAGAAAGACGTTTCATGCAACTGCGCCATGGTGGCGCTATTTCACATTTCAAAAAAGTCGCCTTCTGCCACATGGCCTAGGAATGTCACAGCCACATGAAAATAGGTACACAGGTCAGTTGTGGCGTCCTCTTGAGGATTCTAAAGTAAAAATGGAGACACGCCCAAAAATGGCTCAATAGCGCCATCTAGAAATTTTCACAAATTAAGCCCCGCCCCTGCATGCGACCCACAGCTATGAAATTCAGTAGAATTATGAAAGACCCCAAGACCTACAAAAAAGCCTCTTGGACCCATGGGCCACGCCCTACAGGGAGTCCGCCATTTTGATTTGAAAGTTCTTGTTTCCATTTTTCCGCTCATTTTTAGGGTCTTTTCAAAAATGCACTCCTCCTCAGGATTTTATGCTACACAGAAAAAACTGCTGTCCTGCTTGCCCACACTAATGACATAGAAAAGTTGCTCAAAGCTTTAATTTGCTGCACATATCAGGAGGAGCATTCTCTTCAGAACTGCTGTGTGCAAGTGGTGATACAATGAGAGGTGAATCTATAGCACCTGCAGCTGCCACTGTTACTTCATCTAGTCAAATCTCCTGCAATTGCTTAAGGAGTATTCCAACAACTTGTGTGTGCTGCTACTTGTTTATCAGCTCGATGCAAGTCTTTAATTATCAATTACACTGGTAATTACACTGGTACACTGGTTGGTCATGGCGGCGGCGGCGTAGGTAACTTCGGCGTCCACCCTCCTTTTAAATCTTTGTAAGAAATCCAGACTGCACGTCTACTCTTTGGAATATCGAAAAACCAGACTAACGTACAATCTCAGTCTAAGTAAATGCCGGATACAAGACAAAAAACTGCCGCTAAACAAGACAGGATGGCACATTTATACAGAGAACTCGGCGAGGAGAACTCGGCCCTGGCAAAACTCATGGAGGAACTCCTGACCAAGCATTTCAGGGAGGCCGAGGAGAAATCAGAGGCGCGTGCCAGCAGACTTCAAAAACGCATTGACGACATGAATGCCATCTTGTCGAAGCACACAGAGGAAATCAAAGTCATACGTTCTGAAACAGCTGACCTCCAAAAGCGTGTCACAGACGCCGAAAAACTTGCAGCTCAGTGTCAGAGGAGCCTCCAAGCATATGAAGCCAAGCTCACGGACATGGAGGATAGATCACGCCGAGACAACTTGCTCATCTTTAACTTGAAGGAGGGCATAGAGGGCCCGAACCTACTCGCTTACCTGAATGAGAATATCCTGAAATGGTTTCCAGTCCTCGGGTCTGCTGCACCGGAGCTGATGAGAGCCCATCGTCTTGGGCACTTAACCAAACCGGGCACACTGATCACACAGCGCACACGCCCGTTAATTGTGAAGTGTCTCCATTTCACGGATAGAGACCGGCTACTCAACGAAGCAAGGAAAAATCCTCCGGAGGTGGCTGGCTTCCATCTGAAGTTTGCGGCTGATTACAGCGAGACGACCACCAGACGCCGTAAACCCTGTTATACAGTGATGCACCAGGCTCGTACCAAAGGCTTCCAGGCTTTCCTGTTATACCCGGCTACAATCAAGCTATTTCGGGGGAGCAACACCTACAGTTTTGCTGAGCCGGGTGAGGCGGAACAGTTTTTAACCTCACTGGATACGGAGTGAAAACTTCGACGAGGAGGAAAATACATTCCAGAAATGGTAAGACTGAGCCAAGACGGTACCATCTGTGAAATCTCCATTCTTTTTTTTTTTTTTTTTTTTTTTTTTCTCTCTTTAAAAGCAGAACATTAATACGATCTCACACTTTTTGTACTTACGAACAAGGCTGATTGCTTACAACTCGCTTTAAAGCTGGTATGACGATGCAAGAATTTATGCCAAGTTTTTTTTTTTTTTTTTTTTTTTTGTGTGTGTGTGTGTGTGTGTTGTTTTGTCTGCTTTTTTTTTTTTTTTTTTTTTCTTCTCTGGTGGACGTTTTTGCTTGTTTTATAATTTGATGACTGACGTGACATCATGATGGGGATTCCAGTTGGGCCAGTTAGCTCACTGATGCCTTGCGGTCTGAATGCAATTCGAGGGGAGGGTGGAGGGAGCGATTGATTCTGCTCCTTCATGGACACTGGTGTAATTTTTTGGTTTGGGAGGTATGGGACAGCTCTTCCTCTGGAGGAAGAGTGGGGACAGTGCTTAAGGCAGGATGGAAAAATGTTTCTATTTCGGTACCAATTTCTGATTATTTTTTTTTTAGTATTATTATTATCATTTTCTTTATCCCTTTTTTTTTTTTTTTTTTTTTTTAATTTTTATTCTTGCGCATGGGGACTGCATGTGTGGGATGGATGGGGGGTGGGAGGGGTACAGGCTTCCCTGGTCTCAGCACCGCTTCATATGAATAACATTGACTCTAAATAAGATTACAGCTTTGTCTTGGAACTCACGGGGCCTTAACTCTCCTCAGAAGCGCGTAAGCACCCTTGAGATGCTTTGCAGGAAGAATGTCCATTTTGCCTTTATTCAGGAGACACATTTTTTGGAGGCCGATGTATGTAAATTTCAAAACAAACATTATCATGTGATTGCCTCCTCATGTTACACAACAAAAAGTAAAGGTGTCCTTATTGCTGCAAAACGCAATCTAAATTTCTCTGTGTTAGGAATAGGTGGATGTGGAAATGGTCGTATTACATTTTGCAAAATAGCTTTAGATGGAATTAAAGTGGCTTTAATATGTGTTTATGCCCCTAATTCTTTTGATCAGCTCTTTTTTGATTCTCTGGCCTCCATATTTTTAGACCTCCCAGAATACCAACTCTTAATAGGTGGGGATTTTAATTCAGTATGGCTTCATGAAATCGATCGGACAGGCCTAAGAGGTAGCGCAGAACAGCAGCGAGCATCTATTGCTCTGCAGAAATTAGCCAATGATCATGGAGTAATTGATGTTTGGCGAACAGTGAACCCCTCTACTAGGGAATTCTCTTTCTTTTCCGCCCGACATAAGACTTTCTCAAGAATCGATTATATTTTTGCCTCTAAAACTTTGTTTCATGAAATTTGCAACACTGACATGATCCCAGTTTCATTGTCTGATCACAGAGTTGTTCTGTGCACTTTTACACTGAGAGCTGGTAAATCAAAAGCTCCTCGTTGGCGGTTTAATACCTCCTTACTCCAAAATGATTCTTTTAAGCAAGAACTTGAGGCTGAATTAGATGAATTCATTAACATTAACGACAGCTCAGTTGATGATCCCCGGGTATTGTGGGATGCTGTCAAAGGCTGCATCAGAAATAAAACTATCTCCTTTGCGTCCAAACTTAATAAAATAAGGAAATATCGTATTGAATCTCTGGAGATCGCAATTGCAGCTGTTGAGCAAGTGCTACTTAGCAACAATTCACCCGAAAATTTACTTAAACGACAGAGATTATTGGATGAACTCAATGGCCTACTGAGGCAGAATGTAGAATTTATAATCCATCGTACTAGGCAGAATCACTACATGAACAGTGCACGCCCCAGCCGCCTTCTCGCTTCTAAATTGAGGACAAATGAGGATTTAGCAAATATTGCAGCAATTAGGACTAAAGATGGTACTTTAACCTCTGACCCTACAGAAATTAACACCACTTTTAAACTATTTTATCAAGAACTATACAAATCAGAAGTCAGCTTTGATGAACAAGCCTGCAAAAATTTTTTAGAATCCTTAAATCTACCAAAATTAACTTTGGAGGCGAGAGGCATACTGGAGGCTCCTTTTACTTTGGGGGAGCTGGAAAAAGTGATAAAACAAATGAACAAAGATAGATCTCCTGGGGCTGGATGGTTTACCCCCAGAGCTCTTTGTTCATTTTTGGTCCCGGCTCGGCCCATTGCTGTTGAACATGATAAATTTTGCTTTCTTGAAGGGTTCCTTCTCCACTAGCTCAAATATTGCTGTAATAAACTCTTCTGTTGAAGAAGGATAAACCGCCTACTGACTGTTCTTCTTATAGGCCATTGAGTCTTCTAAACTGTGAAATAAAACTCTTCGCCAAGATTTTGGCAAGCCGTCTGGAGAATTATTTGCCCCAGCTGATCCATCATGACCAAACTGGCTTCATTAAGTCTAGATTTGCCTCTGATAACGTCCGTCGCCTCCTCCACTCATACATTCAGCCTCTAGATCAAACGATTCCGCCATCCTTTCGCTTGATGCAGAGAAGGCATTCGACCGATTAGAGTGGAATTATTTATGGGCAGTGCTTAGACATATGGGCTTTACAGAAGGCTTTATCTCCATGGTCAAATTATTATATAATAATCCATCCGCAGTGATATTAACAGGCAACCTTTGCTCATCTAGATTTTCAGTTTCCAGATCTTCCCGTCGGGCTGCCCTTTATCCCCCCTTTTGTTTGCTCTCTCCCTAGAGCCTATTGCCCAGGCTATTCGAGAGTCAGAGGCATTAGACCCGATAATGGTCTGTGATACACCACATTCCATCTCCCTGTATGCGGATGATATTTTGATTTTTGCAAAAAATTCATCTAAAACACTGCCTGACCTGCTTAAGATTTGAAGACTTTGGCAACTTATCAGGATATAAAATCAATTGGACGAATCTGCATTATTGCCTCTAGGGGATCACAAGGAGAACATACCTTGTAACATTCCGGTTGTCAAACATTTCAAATATCTAGGGGTTTATATATCGTCCTCACTGGAGGCCATAGTTAATAAAAATTATAATAAGGTGTTTAATGATATCCAAAATGACATGAAAAGATGGAGCAAACTCTCCACATCTTTTCAGTCCAGACTTTCCATTGTAAAGATGAATATATTACCCCGTATTAATTTTATTAGTTCAATGTTACCTCTTGACCCTCCAGCTGGCTTCTGGAGGAAGTTAAAATCCTCCACTAGCATTTATTTATGGAATAAAAAGAAGCCCAGAATCAAGACCTCCACTTTGCAACGACATAAATCAGAGGGTGGTGTCAACCTACCTAACTTTGAATGGTACGCTTGGTGCTTTGCTTTGCGTCCACTCACTGTTTGGGTGAATTCAGCATCTCAAGTGTCTTGGCGCCCCATCGAGGAGAGACTAACACATCCATACAACTTAACAAATCTCATTTATTCAAGCATACCACAGAAGATAGTTAAACGTGACTTTGGTCCAGTTATTACATACATATTTACTGCATGGCACAAAGTCCAGAAACTCGTAAAAACGGACAAGTTCTTTTGCCATTCCCCTATTTTTCGCAATTATTCCCTCCTAATAGATGGCAAACCAATAATTTTCCCACAATGGTCTGATAAAGGTGTCCATACCATTCAAGACATTATGGGACAACAAGGTCTCCGTGAGTTTCAGGACTTACAAAAATCTTACAACCTACCGGGCACTTCTTTCTTTTTTTATTTGCAGTTACGTGCGGCCATGCGTGCTCATGGTGTACCATGGGGCGCACTTCTGGAAAAACATCCTCTTCATGAGTTACTGGTCAAGAATATAAATAACAATGGGATTATCTCTGCTCTCTACAAATATATAATCAAGGCTTCTTATAAGCCTCTCTTACTTGATAATATGTGGAGAAAGGACATCAGTTGTTCTCAAGATATTGATTGGCATACTATCTGGTTAAATATAACATTGTCATCCAGAAATTTAAACCATCAGATGATCAACTATAATTTCATTCATAGATCCTATCTCACTCTCAAAGACTGTATCTAATGAAGTTCAGAGATGATCCATATTGTGGCTTTGTTCAGGCAATAAAATTGGTACCTTTATCCACATGGTTTGGCAGTGCCCGGAGGTTGACCGATTCTGGATAAATATCTCAAGCATCCTCTCTAATTTTTTTGATAGAGCTGTACCTCACTCTCAGCACCTGCTTTTGCTTAATGATACTTCATCACTGAAATTCACTGTAAATGAAAAACGACTTTTGTTATCTGGTATTACTGCTGCAAAAAAAATAATAGCCTGTCGCTGGAAAACACCACATGTACTCTCGGTGAGGGAATGGCTCTCGGTCTACAAAGAGATTGTTCAGACAGAGCTGTCTATAGCACGATGTCGCCATGCCAAGGCACAGAATATCTCTTGCTGGTCAAGCCTGTTACAAAAGATATATGCTCTACAGTAGCATCTTGTGATGGGGTGGGGGGGTTGAGTAAGTGAGTGAGTGAGTGAGTGATATGAGTGATTTGTTCTGCAGGTATTCGTTTCCATATTGGTTTTTGGTTGTTGTCCTTTATCTTCTTTTCCTTTTTTTTTTTTTTTTTTTTTTTGTTTTGCTTTCCTTTTCTTTTTCTGTTTGTACTATTATTATTACTGTTGCCGTTGCACTTTTTGTAATCATCCGGGGGACATTTATGGAGGCTTGAAAGTTCTACCCTGTCTGGGGCATACTACGGGGGTTGGGGGGAGGTTTGGAGGCAGATATTGATGCCATTGTAATTTGAATGCGTCTTTTTTGAACATTCAATGATTGTATGATTGCCTCTGTTAATAGAAAAGTGCAATAAACAATTGATCACAAAAAAAAAATTATCAATTACACTGAATGATGCACTACAGTTGCAGCCAATGACCTAATTGCAGCTACTTAATTAAGGCTATGCAATTAATCCATCTCATTTCCTATCATATCTCTTTGAGGTCCACACCAAAAAATCCAACTGAAGAAAACTACACATGCTTCATCACATAAATACAACAAAAGAGAATTTTTTACATGTCACTTTTCTTGCTGCTTGCTTCGTAACCTTTACTGCTACTCATTACATTATCAGTACGTGATACGCCCCACACATCGCTCGCGGGAGCGGCCGATGGCAGGTGTCGGCGATTGTCGGGGGCCGCGTTTCGCAACACTGCGCGGTACGGAGGGAAGGCGGTGCGCACAGCTCGGGCCCGTCAGTACCCCGCGGGGTGCTAGTTATTATTATTCCTCCAAATGAATTGCCTTTTTGGGAGGCTTAACATGCCCGAAAACTCATGAAACTCTCACACACCTCAGAACTCGTGAAAAATTTGATATTTTAAGGGTCTCATGCGCCGCTTCCAAAAAATGATTCAGTAGCGCCCCCTACAAAAGTTTGAGGAAACAGCCCCTCAAGTTAGTTTAACCTACATGTATGAAACTTGGCAGGCTTATGTAATGCTTAGAGAAGTACAAAAAAGCCTCTTGGAGGCATCCTCTAAACTCAACAGGAAGTCAGCCATTTTAAATTTACTGTGCAATTTTGATGCATTTTTGGCCATTTCCAGGGGTCCTAAATGAACGAAGTTGTCCGAGAGATTTCATCCGATCGACTTCAAACCTTGGTCTGTTCCATCCCAAGACCTTGAAGATGAAAAGTTATCAAAAGCTTGAGTTTTTGTCAATGCGTGTGACCGTGGGATGGCGTCAAAGTTAGGGGTCTCGCCACTAAACAGGAAGTAGTTTATAATTCCAGCATACATGGACCAATCTTGCCCAGACTTGACAGAATTGATGAAAGTCCCGCCCTGAACACATCTACAGAGGAATTTTGGATCATCGCCATAGCGCCGCCTTCTGGCAACAGAAAGTTACTTTATACATTCTTTGATGTCCCGCTTCGAGCAGGTTAATCAGACCCACCTCAGACTTGCTGGTCTAAGTCCTTAGAACTTGATGCTACTTAAAAATGAAGCTGTTGAGTTTTCATCAAACGCTGTCACCGTGGCACCGCCTTGTTCGCCATCAAACACGATGTTATTTTGAAGGGACAAGGGATGCTTGAAAACTCACCAAATGTGGCATACACATCACAGGTCACAAGTCCTGTTGTCTGATGTGATTTTTGTGCTTTGATGCACCAAGATGGCTCAACAGCGCCCCCTGCAATATTTCAATTAAGCAGCCCCCAAAGCTGGTTTGATCTGCATGTATGAAACTTGGTAGGCACCTGTAACACTCTATTACGTACAAAAAAGCCTCGTGGAGCCATGCTCCAAACCCAACAGGAAGTCCGCCATTTTGAATTTACTTGTGCCACTTTTGTGCATTTTTGCCCATTTCCAGGGTTTGTAAATTAACAAACTTGTCCTACAGATTTAATCAGATTGGCTCCAAATTTGGTCTATGTAAGCGTGACTATGTTGTGACCAAAAGTTATCACAGGATTTGCCCAATGTTGAATGGCGAGCCCACTGCTGAGCTTTGAGTCTTGAGGTCTCGCCATGAAAAACGAAATTGCTGTAGCTCTTGCATAAATGGTCCAATCTCCACCAAACTTCACATGATTCATATTAGTCCCGCCCTGAACACATTTTCATTACCATATTGCCTGATAATCATAGCGCCACCTAGTGTCGAAAGAAAATACTTCTTATCAGACACTTATCTTTGGATTAACCTGAAATTTCAATGCTGTGGTCTATATTTACAACAACTCAGAGACTCTTTATCTGATGACATAGTTTCTTTCGATGGCATTGTTCTGGCCTCTAGCACTACCGTAAGCAACCTCAGAGTAACATTTGACCAAGATTTGTCTTTTAATTCTCATTTAAAACAAACCTCACGGACTGCATTTTTTCATCTGCGTAATATTGCAAAAATTAGGCCTATCCTGACCCAAAAAGATGCAGAAAAACTGGTCTATGCTTTTGTTACCTCAAGGCTGGATTACTGTAACTCTCTATTATCAGGTAGCTCTAGTAAATCATTAAAAACTCTCCAGCTAATTCAGAATGCAACAGCACGTGTACTAACAGGAACTAAGATACGAGATCATATTTCTCCTGTTTTAGCATCTCTGCACTGGCTCCCTGTAAAATCCAGAATTGAATTTAATATCATACTGTTAACTTATAAAGCTCTAAATGGTCAAGCTCCGTCATATCTTAGAGACCTCATAGTGCTATATTATCCCAGCCGAACTCTACGCTCTGAGAATGCTGGGTTACTTGTGGTCCCTAAAGTCTCCAAAAGTAGATCAGGAGGCAGAGCCTTCAGCTATCAGGCTCCTCTCCTGTGGAATCATCTTCCTGTTGCGGTCCGGGAGGCAGACACCGTCTCCACATTTAAGACTAGACTTAAGACTTTCCTCTTTGATAAAGTTTATAGTTAGGGCTGGCTCAGGCTTGCCTTGTACCAGCCCCTAGTTAGGCTGACGTAGGTCGAGTCTGCCGGAGGACCCCCTATAATACACTGGGCACCTTCTCTCCCTCTCTCTCCCTCTCTCTCCCGCTCTCTCTCTTTCTCTCTCTCTCTCTCTCTCTCTCTCTCGTGTCCTATTACTGCATCTTGCTAACTCGGCCATTCTGGACGTCACTAACTCGGCTTCTTCTCTGGAGCCTTTGTGCTCCACTGTCTCTCAGGTTAACTCATATCGCAGCGGTGCCTGGATAGTGTGACGTGTGTGGTTGTGCTGCTGCCATGGTCCTGCCAGATGCCTCCTGCTGCTGCTGCTGCTGCTGCTGCTGCGCTGCCGTCATTAGTCATTAGTCATACTTCTAATGCTATTACACACATATGATTATTATCACACATGTATACCAGCAGATACTAATATATACTTTCAACATATTGTACCACAGTAGCCAGAACTATAACGATAATATTATCACTTTCGTAAATGTTGTTGTAAGCTACTGTCATTACCGAGGATGTCCTGTCTCTCTGTCTCTCTGTGTCTCTCTGTCTCTCTCTGTCTCTCTCTCTCTCTCTCTCTCTCTCTCCCTCATTGTGTCATACAGATTACTGTTAATTTATTATGCTGATCTGTTCTGTACGACATCTATTGCACGTCTGTCCGTCCTGGAAGAGGGATCCCTCCTCAGTTGCTCTTCCGGAGGTTTCTACCGTTTTTTTTCCCCCGGCAAAGGTTTTTTTTTTTGCTTTTTTCCTTATCCACTGTGAGGGTCTAAAGGACAGAGGGATGTCATACACTGTAAAGCCCTGTGAGGCAAATTGTGATTTGTGATATTGGGCTTTATAAATAAAATTGATTGATTGATTGATTGATTGATTGATATTTGATGTTCACAAACATGACATATCATTAGTGTCTACGTGTGCTGCAGAGGGTTTAATTTTGATGTCTCGCCATGAAACAGGAAATTGCTATAAATTTGGAGTAAATGGTCCGATGTCCACCAAACTTCACATGATTCATATTAGTCCCACCCTGAACATAATTTCATTACCATATTGCCTGATAATCATAGCGCCACCTGGTGTCGAAAGAAAATACTTCTTATCAGAAACTTATCTTTGGATTAATCTGAAATTTCAATGCTGTGGTCTATATTTGATGTTCACAAACATGACATATCATTAGTGTCTACTTGTGCTGCAGAGGGTTTAATTTTGATGTCTCGCCATGAAACGGGAAATTGCTATAAATTTGGATTAAATGGTCCGATATCCACCAAACTTGACATGATTCATATTTGTCCCACCCTGAAAACATTTATATGACAATATTCCGTTATAGTCATAGCACCACCTAGTGGTGAAAGGAAGTACTTCTTACCAGACACTTTTCTTTGGATTAACCTGAAATTTCAGTGCTGTGGACTGTATTTGATGTACACAAACATGACATATAATTATTGTCTACGCATGCTGCAGAGGGTTTAATTTTGATGCCTCGCCATGAAACAGGAAATTGCTCTAACTTTGGAGAAAAGGGTCTGATGTCCACCAAACTTCAGATGATTCATATTAGTCGCACAGACACACATGAAAGTCTCTGGCACCAATGGTCTACTCCAAACAGGAAGTCGGACATTTTGATTTTGACTTCTCATTTTGGCGTGATTTCCACATGCTGTATTTTAACGAACTAGTCCTAGAGATTTCATCCAATCGATTTCAAATTTTTTACAGATCATCCAGAGACCATGCTGATAAAAAGTTGTGCTCTGCATGTCTGTAGGTCAAAGGGCGTGACTGCTATAACGCTGCCATTTTTGATCCATCGCCCGCCATGCATATTCAAGCAGCTCTCTCTCCCACATAATTCATCCAAACTGCTTCAAAATGTCTGTACATGATAAGAGCCCCGCCCTCAACACTTCCATATGCTCATAGGCAATCATGCTCATGGCGTCCCCTTGTGGAAACAGGAAAGGCCATCTTTTACACTGACAAACACCAACCTCAAGCTCCTGACCTGATCAACTACATTTTGTGGCCACATGACGATCAAGTGGATGAATCTCCACAGTGACACACGTGTCCTGTCATGTTGCAGGCTACCGCGGCGGAGGTGGCGACTTTTCATCCTTCGCCACTGAACATCAAATTGGTATAAATCCTTCATGCATTGTCCGATTTGCTCGAAATTTGACGTGTGTGATGAGGGTCCACCCCTGAATGCAACTGGCCACATCTGGTTATGCTCATAGCGCCACCTGGTGGATGAACGAAACATTGCGTTTTTTCGTTCCTGCCAGATTTTTTGTCCCTTCTCGCTCTGTGCGACACCTCCCACATGCCTTTGGCCCCGACGGTTGCATGGGGGAGCGAGGGCCCGATCACAGCTGCTTGCAGCTTTAATTGTTATTGGGGCCCGAGCAACGATAAAGTCGTCCGTGAGGGCCCTATTGTAATCTCGCTGTTAATCATTAGGGACCTCGGCCAAACGGGTGAGGGCCCTCTTGTTCCTGTAAGGTTTATTATTAGGGACCTCGGCCAATCGGGCGAAAAAGTGCCAAAATGGACTCTCTAGCGCCACCTAGGCATTTGTCACACTAAAATGGCCGCTGCAGCCAGTAGGAACGTCATAGGAAGATCAAACCAAAACAGCCATGTTCCTTTCGTCAAGACCTACAAATCACGCCCTCGCACCCATGACCTAAATCCAACAGGAAGTGAGGTATTTCCCTTCAAAGTAAGAGTTTTCCTCAAAAACAAGAAATTCCTTAAAAAATCTATAACTCCTAAACCGTTTATCGTATTGGCTTCAAACTTGCACACATTATCCATCAACCTGTCCTTATCAATTATTGTTCGTTTTTCATCATCCATTTGAAGGGTTTGGATTTTCTGGCCTCTTTCAGGTGATGTGCTCTAGAACCTCCTGACGACTTGTTGTGCCACCTAGGCACACAAAAATGCCCAGTGCGACGGGTAGGAACCACTTAGAAAGACCAAACCAAAACTGTCTCGTTCGTCTCATAAAGACCTACAAATGTCGCAGTGCAACCCCTGACCTAACTCCAACAGGAAGCGCACTGTTGTTGTTTGAATGTAAGATGATGTTTTTCACAAATTCTGTCTGTCAAAAATTATTAGCTCCTACACCGTTTATCAGAACTGCTTCAAACTTGCACAAATTACAGATCTACCCCTGGTGAACATTACTTGCGAAGGATTTTGTCCTAACTTGAACGGTTTGGATTTCAGAAGCGTTAGAAGGTGCAGAGCACAACTCCTCATGATGATCTTTGTAAGAAAAGATGAGTGACAACACATCGTAAACTTGTGACTAAGGCACCTTTTTTTATTCCATAAACATACAAGCTTTATATCACTGCATTCAGAACAAAATTATCTATCTGGTGATGCTTTCGGATTGAAAATGTGACTCACGGTTTGCCATCTAAAAGGACTAGTTTGTGAGATTTTCAATCCATTCTGCTGTCTTCCTGTCAGCCACATGCAGTTCTTAATTAGCATAACAAAAGCTTCACTCTGACATTCTGTGTCTTCGGCGAGGACTCTAATGCCTCTAAAGTCTTCATTAGAGGATGACTAGTCCTGCGGCGAGGAATGCACTATTGTTTTTGTAAGGTTTATTAGGGACCGAGCCTAGAGGCAGAGGACTGCTCAGAGAGCAGTCCTCGCCAAAGGCGAGGACCCTCTTGTATTTTGAACGCCAAATACGAACCATGCCACAGCCAAAACACTACTAAGGGAGGAGTCCTCGCCTTCGGCGAGGACTCTAATGCCTCTAAAGTCTTCATTAGAGGATGACTAGTCCTCGCCGAAGGCGAGGACACTATTGTTTTTGTAATGTTTATTATTATTAGGGACCGAGCCTAGAGGCAGAGGACTGCTCGCCAAAGGCGAGGACCCTCTTGTATTTTGAACGCCCATTACGAACCATGCCACAGCCAAAACACTACTAAGGGAGGAGGACCCTAATGCATCTAAACTGGGCATTGGGGGCAGACCAGTCCTCGCCGAAGGCGAGGACACTATTGTTTTTGCAATGTTTATTATTAGGGACCGAGCCTAGAGGCAGAGGACTGCTCAGAGAGCAGTCCTCGCCGAAGGCGAGGACCCTCTTGTATTTTGAACGCCCATTACAAACCATGCCACAGCCAAAACACTACTAACGGAGGAGTCCTCGCCGAAGGCGAGGACTCTAATGCCTCTAAAATGTTGATTGGAGGAAGTAGTCCTCGCCGAAGGCGAGGACACTATTGTTTTTGGAAGGTTTATTATTATTAGGGACCGAGCCTAGAGGCAGAGGACTGCTCAGGGAGCAGTCCTCGCCGAAGGCGAGGACCCTCTTGTATTTTGAACGCCAAATACGAACCATGCCACAGCCAAAACACTACTAAGGGAGGAGTCCTCGCCAAAGGCGAGGACTCTAATGCCTCTAAAGTCTTCATTAGAGGATGACTAGTCCTCGCCGAAGGCGAGGACACTATTGTTTTTGTAATGTTTATTATTAGGGACCGAGCCTAGAGGCAGAGGACTGCTCAGAGAGCAGTCCTCGCCGAAGGCGAGGACCCTCTTGTATTTTGAACGCCCATTACGAACCATGCCACAGCCATAACACTACTAAGGGAGGAGTCCTCGCCGAAGGCGAGGACCCTAATGCATCTAAAATGTTGATTGGAGCCAGTAGTCCTCGCCGAAGGCGAGGACACTATTGTTTTTGTAAAGTTTATTATTAGGGACCGAGCCTAGAGGCAGAGGACTGCTCAGAGAGCAGTCCTCGCCAAAGGCGAGGACCCTCTTGTATTTTGAACGCCCATTACGAACCATGCCCAGAGCCATAACACTACTAAGGGAGGAGTCCTCGCCGAAGGCGAGGACCCTAGTGCTTCTAAACTGCTGGAGGATGACTAGTCCCGCCGAAGGCGAGGACACTATTGTTTTTGTAAGGTTTATTATTTCTTTCTTTCTCCCGCCGCCTCTTTGAACTGGAATTTGACCCCCTAAACATGCTCAAAAACTCACCAAAATTGGCACGCACATCAGAACCGGTGAAAATTTAATAAAATCATGAAATTAACCCCTAAAGTGCCAAAGTGAGCTCTCTAGCGCCACCTAGGCACACTAAAATGGCCGCTACGGCCTGTAGGAACGTCGTAGAAACATCAAACGAAAACTGTCGTGTTCGTCTCATCAAGACCTAAAAATCACGCGCTGACACCCCTGACCTAAATCCAACAGGAAGTGATGTAATTGCCCTTTCAAAATAAGATTTTGCCTTAAACTGCCTTTCCTTAAAAAAACATCTTCTCATACAGCGTTTGTCCCACCGGCTCCAAACTTGCAGGGATTCCAGATCAACTCCTTCTAATCAAAAGTTATTCGTAACTTTTCCATTCCTGCCTTCGTTTGGATTTCGTGGGCTCCTGAAGGTCAGATGTCAGAAAAATGTCCAGACGGCCGTCGAAAGCTGTCCCATAGGAAATGAATGGCAGCAGGGGGGAAAAAGAGACCAATCTTTGGGCTTTTTCTAGCCTTTACAGCGTCTCCATACGTTCACCTACAACTCCATTCAAACTCTCAAATGTTGCCACAGGTCTCGTCTATTCACTCATGTTTTCATCTTTTCCCAATCTTTTATCGTTTTTCATCGCTGCCTCTCAGAGTACCATGAGCAAAAGTGGAGAAATTGTGCGTTTATAATGGGTGTCTATTGCGCGGAATGTTCCGCGCTAGAGTGGAGAGAGCTCTAAAAATCGTCTAAAACTTTTGTCTTAACTCGCTCATACGGCCACAATTTTCACTTTCCAGACACAATTTATCACAAAACGGAGGAAAATTTGTCCTGGTCACAGAAATGTTGTCATGGAGTCTGACACACGTACACATTTATGCTGAACGGCTCCAAAGTGAAGGGAGCGCCGATTTTTTTCTCATTCACTCCCATGTAAACTCAGAGGAGAAATTTCTGGAAACAGCTGAGGTGCAACACATTTTAAACTCGCTCCCCTGACCACATTTTGGACTCCAGAAATATAAAAAAATGCCACAGACGTCCTCGACAAGTTGCTGGTTCTCACCATCACGTTATTTTTTTGATTTGAACAACGGTTTGGTCGTGAGAGCAATTTGTTCGGGGACTCAAAACCCATGTTAAACAGCCTGAGCTGATCTTCTCTCTCATCATCTGGCTGTGTGGCGCAAGTGCAGGCAAGTCTTAATCGCCATGACAACGACTGCTCACACAGACAGACACAGACACAGAGCAGCAGCTCTCTGTCTCTGTGTCTGTGTCTGTGTCTGTGTCTGTCTCTGTCTGTCTGTCTGTCTGTCTCTGTGTCTGTCTGTGTCTGTGTCTGTGTCTGTCTCTGTGTCTGTGTCTGTCTCTGTCTCTGTGTCTGTCTCTGTCTATTTGTCTCACAATCTTTACAGGACAGATTACAGCAGCACAATCTTCATTTGAAACAGCAAATACACATTATTAACCCCTAAAGTGCCAAAATGGGCTCTCTAGCGCCACCTAGCTACACTAAAATGGCCGCTGTGGCCTGTAGGCATGTGGTAGACAGATCAAACCACTCTCTCACTCTGACCCTAGCTGCACCTACTTAGTGATCATGGCAACCACTGTCACAAACTCACAGAAACATGACGTGTGTGTGATTCTCAAACTGACCTGATGACATGACAGCGACAGAATCTCCATTTTAACCCTTTAGTTGCCAGAGTTATTTGAGGAAAATATTCATTTCTACATTTCAAAAGGCTGTGGCTTGAAAGTGCTGAGAGATAAAGGGAAAGTGTAAATGAGAAAATTTATTAGAGACCGATCCTGGAGACAGAAGACTCCTCCGCGAGGAGTCCTCGCCGAAGGCGAGGATCCTATTGACCCCCTAAACATGCTCAAAAACTCACGAAAATTGGCACGCACATCAGAACCGGTCAACAATTTCAGAAAATCATAAAATTAACCCCTAAAGTGCCAAAATGGGCTCTCTAGCGCCACCTAGGTACACTAAAATGGCCACTGCAGCCTGTAGGTGTGTTGTTTTTGTCATCTCATCCTGAAAATGAAGGAACTGGAATCTGATGGGAGAAAATTCACTCATCTAATTTGCATATTGTGATGTCACTTCTACATAGCTACAGCTACAGAAAGCATTCAAACATCAAAACGTTCAGCTCTGTGAGAATTTTCTGATGTTTGTGGCAATGTGTGCGATATTTGTCAATCGTTCGCTGGAGGCCGAAACGGGCGAGGTCCCGCCAAACGCTGCTTGCAGCTTTAATTATTATTATTTCTTTCTTTCTTCCGCCGCCTCTTTGAACTGGAATTTGACCCCCTAAACATGCTCAAAAACTCACCAAAATTGGCACGCACATCAGAACTGGTGAAAAATTTAATAAAATCATGAAATTAACCCCTAAAGTGCCAAAATGAGCTCTCTAGCGCCCTAGGCACACTAAAATGGCCGCTACGGCCTGTAGGAACGTCGTAGAAACTTCAAACCAAAACTGTCGTGTTCGTCTCATCAAGACCTAAAAATCACGCGCTGACACCCCTGACCTAAACCCAACAGGAAGTGATGTAATTGCCCTTTCAAAGTAAGATTTTGCCTTAAAACTGCATAAAACTGCCTTTCATAAAAAAAACATCTTCTCATACAGCGTTTATCCCACCGGCTTCAAATTTGCAGGGATGCCAGATCAACTCCTTCTAATCAAAAGTTATTCGTAACTTTTCCATTCCTGCCTTCGTTGGATTTCGTGGGCTCCTGAAGGTGAGATGTCAGAAAAACGTCCAGACGGCCGTCGAAAGCTGTCCCATAGGAAATGAATGGCAGCAGGGGGGAAAAAGACACCAATCTTTGGGCTTTTTCTAACCTTTACAGTGTCTCCATACTTTGACCTACAGACTCCATTCAAACTCTCAAATGTTGCCACAGGTCTCGTGTATTCACTCATGTTTTCATCTTTTCCCAATCTTTTATCGTTTTTCATCGCTGCCTCTCTGAGTACCATGAGCAAAAGTGGAGAAATTGTGCGTTTATAATGGGTGTCTATTGCGCGGAATGTTCCGCGCTAGAGTGGAGAGAGCTCTAAAAATCGTCTAAAACTTTTGTCTTTAACTCGCTGCCATGGCCACAATTTTCACTTTACAGACACAATTTTTATCACAAAACGTAGGAAAATTTGTCCTGGTTACAGAAATGTTGTCATGGAGTCTGACACACGTACACATTTTTGCTGAACGGCTCCAAAGCGAAGGGAGTGCTGAATTTTTTCTCATTCACTCCCATGTAAACTCAGAGGAGAAATTTCTGGAAACAGCTGAGGTGCAACACATTTTAAACTCGCTCCCCTGACCACATTTTGGACTCCAGAAATATAAAAAAATGCCACGTACGTTCTCGACAAGTTGCTGGTTCTCACCATCGCGTTATTTTTTTGATTTGAACAACGGTTTGGTCGTGAGAGCAATTTGTTCGGGGACTCAAAACCCATGTTAAACAGCCTGAGCTGATCTTCTCTCTCATCATCTGGCTGTGTGGCGCAAGTGCAGGCAAGTCTTGATCGCCATGACAACGACTGCTCACACAGACACAGACACAGAGCAGCAGCTCTCTGTCTCTGTCTGTGTCTGTCTGTCTCTGTGTCTGTCTCTGTCTGTCTGTCTGTCTGTCTCTGTCTGTGTGTCTGTCTCTGTCTGTGTGTCTGTCTGTCTCTGTCTGTCTCTGTCTGTGTGTCTGTCTGTCTCTGTCTGTCTCACAGTCTTTACAGGACAGATTAAAGCAGCACAATCTTCATTTCAAACAGCAAATACACATTATTAACCCCTAAAGTGCCACAATGGGCTCTCTAGCGCCACCTAGCTGCACTAAAATGGCCGCTGTGGCCTGTAGGCATGTGGTAGACAGATCAAACCACTCTCTCACTCTGACCCTAGCTGCACCTACTTAGTGATCATGACAACCACTGTCACAAACTCACAGAAACATGACGTGTGTGTGATTCTAAAACTGACCTGATGACATGACAGCGACAGAATCTCCATTTTAACCCTTTAGTTGCCAGAGTTATTTGAGGAAAATATTCATTTCTACATTTCAAAAGGCTGTGGCTTGAAAGTGCTGAGAGATAAAGGCAAACTGTAAATGACAAAACTTATTAGGGACCAAACCTGGAGACAGAGAACTCCACTATGAGGATCCTATTGACCCCCTAAACATGCTCAAAAACTCACCAAAATTGCCACACATATCAGAACCAGTCAACAATTTCAGAAAATCATGAAATTAACCCCTAAAGTGCCACAATGGGCTCTCTAGCGCCACCTAGCTGCACTAAAATGGCCGCTGTGGCCTGTAGGCATGTGGTAGACAGATCAAACCACTCTCTCACTCTGACCCTAGCTGCACCTACTTAGTGATCATGGCAACCACTGTCACAAACTCACAGAAACATGACGTGTGTGTGATTCTAAAACTGACCTGATGACATGACAGCGACAGAATCTCCATTTTAACCCTTTAGTTGCCAGAGTTATTTGAGGAAAATATTCATTTCTACATTTCAAAAGGCTGTGGCTTGAAAGTGGTGAGAGATAAAGGCAAACTGTAAATGAGAAAACTTATTAGGGACCGAGCCTGGAGACAGAGGACTCCTCTGCGAGGAGTCCGGCGAGGATCCTATTGACCCCCTAAACATGCTCAAAAACTCACCAAAATTGGCACGCATATCAGAACCGGTCAACAATTTCAGAAAATCATGAAATTAACCCCTAAAGTGCCAAAATGGGCTCTCTAGCGCCACCAAGGTACACTAAAATGGCCGCTGCGGCCTGTAGGTGTGTTGTTTTTGTCATCGCATCCTCAAAATGAAGGAAGAGGAATCTGATGGGAGAAAATTCACTCATCTAATTTGCATAATGTCACTTCTACATAACTACAGCTAAAGAAAACACTCAAACATCAAAACGATCAGCTCTGTGAGAATTTTCTGATGTTTGTGGCAATGTGTGCGATATTTGTAAATCGTTCGCTGGAGGCCGAAACGGGCGAGGTCCCGCCAAACGCTGCTTGCAGCTTTAATTAGGGACCGAGCCTAGAGGCAGAGGACTGCTCAGAGAGCAGTCCTCGCCGAAGGCGAGGACCCTCTTGTATTTTGAACGCCAAATACGAACCATGCCACAGCCAAAACACTACTAAGGGAGGAGTCCTCGCCGAAGGCGAGGACTCTAATGCATCTAAACTGTGCATTAGGGGCTGACTAGTCCTCGCCGGAGGCGAGGACACTATTGTTTTTGTAATGTATTATTATTATTATTCTTTCTTTCTTCCGCCGCCTCTTTGAACTGGAATTTGACCCCCTAAACATGCTCAAAAACTCACCAAAATTGGCACGCACATCAGAACCGGTGAAAAATTTAATAAAATCATGAAATTAACCCCATAAGTGCCAAAATGAGCTCTCTAGCGCCCCCTAGGCACACAAAAATGGCCGCTACGGCCTGTAGGAACGTCGTAGAAACTTCAAACCAAAACTGTCGCGTTCGCCTCATCAAGACCTAAAAATCACGCGCTGACACCCCTGACCTAAACCCAACAGGAAGTGATGTAATTACCCTTTCAAAGTAAGATTTTGCCTTAAAAATGCATAAAACTGCCTTTCCTTAAAAAACATCTTCTCATACAGCGTTTATCCCACCGGCTCCAAATTTGCAGGGATGCCAGATCAACTCCTTCCAATCAAAAGTTATTCGTAACTTTTCCATTCCTGCCTTCGTTTGGATTTCGTGGGCTCCTGAAGGTGAGATGTCAGAAAAACGTCCTGACGGCCGTCGAAAGCTGTCCCATAGGAAATGAATGGCAGCAGGGGGGAAAAAGAGACCAATCTTTGGGCTCTTTCTAGCCTTTACAGCGTCTCCATACTTTAACCTACAGACTCCATTCAAACTCTCAAATGTTGCCACAGGTCTCCCGAATTCATTCATGTTTCATCTTTTCCCAATCTTGTATCGTTTTTCATCGCTGCCTCTCCGAGTACCATGAGCAAAAAAGGAGAAATTGTGCGTTTATAATGGGTGTCTATTGCGCGGAATGTTCCGCACTAGAGTGGAGAGAGCTCTAAAAATCGTCTAAAACTTTTGTCTTAAACTCGCTGCCATGGCCACAATTTTCACTTTCCAGACACAATTTCTATCACAAAACGTAGGAAAATTTGTCCTGGTCACAGAAATGTTGACATGGAGTCTGACACACGTACACATTTTTGCTGAACGGCTCCAAAGCGAAGGGAGTGCCGATTTTTTTCTCATTCACTCCCATGTAAACTCAGAGGAGAAATTTCTGGAAACAGCTGAGGTGCAACACATTTTAAACTCGCTCCCCTGACCACATTTTGGACTCCAGAAATATAAAAAAATGCCACGTACGTTCACGACAAGTTGCTGGTTCTCACCATCGCGTTATTTTTTTGATTTGAACAACGGTTTGGTCGTGACAGCAATTTGTTCGAGGACTCAAAACCCATGTTAAACAGCCTGAGCTGATCTCCTCTCTCATCATGTGTCAGTGTGGCGCAAGTGCAGGCAAGTCTTGATCGCCATGACAACGACTGCTCACACAGACACAGACACAGACACAGAGCAGCAGCTCTCTGTCTCTGTCTCTGTCTGTCTGTCTGTCTGTCTGTCTCTGTGTCTGTGTCTGTCTCTGTGTCTGTGTCTCTGTGTCTGTCTCTGTCTCTGTCTCTGTCTGTCTGTCTGTCTCTGTGTCTGTGTCTGTCTCTGTGTCTGTGTGTCTGTGTCTGTGTCTCTGTCTGTCTGTGTGTCTGTGTGTCTGTGTCTGTGTCTGTCTGTGTCTGTGTCTGTGTCTCTGTGTCTGTCTCTGTCTCTGTCTCTGTCTGTCTGTCTGTCTCTGTGTCTGTCTGTCTCTGTGTCTGTGTGTCTGTGTCTGTGTCTCTGTCTGTCTGTGTGTCTGTGTGTCTGTGTCTGTGTCTGTCTGTGTCTCTGTGTCTGTCTCTGTGTCTGTCTCTGTCTCACAATCTTTACAGGACAGATTACAGCAGCTGAATCTTCATTTGAAGCAGCAAATACACATTATTAACCCCTAAAGTGCCAAAATGGGCTCTCTAGCGCCACCTAGCTGCAATAAAATGGCCACTGTGGCCTGTAGGCATGTGGTAGACAGATCAAACCACTCTCTCACTCTGACCCTAGCTGCACCTACTTAGTGATCATGACAACCACTGTCACAAACTCACAGAAACATGACGTGTGTGTGATTCTAAAACTGACCTGATGACATGACAGCGACAGAATCTCCATTTTAACCCTTTAGTTGCCAGAGTTATTTGAGGAAAATATTCATTTCATTTCAAAAGGCTGTGGCTTGAAAGTGGTGAGAGATAAAGGCAAACTGTAAATGAGAAAACTTATTAGGGACCGAGCCTGGAGACAGAAGAGTCCTCCGCGAGGAGTCCTCGCCGAAGGCGAGGATCCTATTGACCCCCTAAACATGCTCAAAAACTCACCAAAATTGGCACGCATATCAGAATTGGTCAACAATTTCAGAAAATCATGAAATTAACCCCTAAACTGTGAAAATGGGCTCTCTAGCACCACCTAGGTACAATAAAATGGCCGCTGCAGCCTGTAGGTGTGTTGTTTTTGTCATCTCATCCTCAAAATGAAGGAACTGGAATCTGATGGGAGAAAATTCACTCATCTAATTTGCATATTGTGATGTCACTTCTACATAGCTACAGCTACAGAAAACATTCCAACATCAAAACGATCAGCTCTGTGAGAATTTTCTGATGTTTGTGGCAATGTGTGCGATATTTGTAAATCGTTCGCTGGAGGCCGAAACGGGCGAGGTCCCGCCAAACGCTGCTCGCAGCTTTAATTATTATTTCTTTCTTTCTTCCGCCGCCTCTTTGAACTGGAATTTGACCCCCTAAACATGCTCAAAAACTCACCAAAATTGGCACGCACATCAGAACCGGTGAAAAATTTAATAAAATCATGAAATTAACCCCATAAGTGCCAAAATGAGCTCTCTAGCGCCCCCTAGGCACACAAAAATGGCCGCTACGGCCTGTAGGAACGTCGTAGAAACTTCAAACCAAAACTGTCGCGTTCGCCTCATCAAGACCTAAAAATCACGCGCTGACACCCCTGACCTAAACCCAACAGGAAGTGATGTAATTACCCTTTCAAAGTAAGATTTTGCCTTAAAAATGCATAAAACTGCCTTTCCTTAAAAAAACATCTTCTCATACAGCGTTTATCCCACCGGCTCCAAATTTGCAGGGATGCCAGATCAACTCCTTCTAATCAAAAGTTATTCGTAACTTTTCCATTCCTGCCTTCGTTTGGATTTCGTGGGCTCCTGAAGGTGAGATGTCAGAAAAACGTCCTGACGGCCGTCGAAAGCTGTCCCATAGGAAATGAATGGCAGCAGGGGGGAAAAAGAGACCAATCTTTGGGCTCTTTCTAGCCTTTACAGCGTCTCCATACTTTAACCTACAGACTCCATTCAAACTCTCAAATGTTGCCACAGGTCTCCCGAATTCATTCATGTTTTCATCTTTTCCCAATCTTGTATCGTTTTTCATCGCTGCCTCTCCGAGTACCATGAGCAAAAAAGGAGAAATTGTGCGTTTATAATGGGTGTCTATTGCGCGGAATGTTCCGCACTAGAGTGGAGAGAGCTCTAAAAATCGTCTAAAACTTTTGTCTTAAACTCGCTGCCATGGCCACAATTTTCACTTTCCAGACACAATTTCTATCACAAAACGTAGGAAAATTTGTCCTGGTCACAGAAATGTTGACATGGAGTCTGACACACGTACACATTTTTGCTGAACGGCTCCAAAGCGAAGGGAGTGCCGATTTTTTCTCATTCACTCCCATGTAAACTCAGAGGAGAAATTTCTGGAAACAGCTGAGGTGCAACACATTTTAAACTCGCTCCCCTGACCACATTTGGACTCCAGAAATATAAAAAAATGCCACGTACGTTCACGACAAGTTGCTGTTCTCACCATCGCGTTATTTTTTTGATTTGAACAACGGTTTGGTCGTGAGAGCAATTTGTTCGAGGACTCAAAACCCATGTTTAAACAGCCTGAGCTGATCTCCTCTCTCATCATGTGTCAGTGTGGCGCAAGTGCAGGCAAGTCTTGATCGCCATGACAACGACTGCTCACACAGACACAGACACAGAGCAGCAGCTCTCTGTCTCTGTCTCTGTCTGTCTGTCTGTCTCTGTGTCTGTGTCTGTCTCTGTCTGTGTGTCTGTGTCTGTGTCTCTGTCTGTCTGTGTGTCTGTGTGTCTGTGTCTGTGTCTGTCTGTGTCTGTGTCTGTGTCTCTGTGTCTGTCTCTGTCTCTGTCTCTGTCTGTCTGTCTGTCTCTGTGTCTGTGTCTGTCTCTGTGTCTGTGTGTCTGTGTCTGTGTCTCTGTCTGTCTGTGTGTCTGTGTGTCTGTGTCTGTGTCTGTCTGTGTCTCTGTGTCTGTCTCTGTGTCTGTCTCTGTCTCACAATCTTTACAGGACAGATTACAGCAGCTGAATCTTCATTTGAAGCAGCAAATACATATTATTAACCCCTAAAGTGCCAAAATGGGCTCTCTAGCGCCACCTAGCTGCAATAAAATGGCCACTGTGGCCTGTAGGCATGTGGTAGACAGATCAAACCACTCTCTCACTCTGACCCTAGCTGCACCTACTTAGTGATCATGACAACCACTGTCACTAACTCACAGAAACATGACGTGTGTGTGATTCTAAAACTGACCTGATGACATGACAGCGACAGAATCTCCATTTTAACCCTTTAGTTGCCAGAGTTATTTGAGGAAAATATTCATTTCTACATTTCAAAAGGCTGTGGCTTGAAAGTGGTGAGAGATAAAGGCAAACTGTAAATGAGAAAACTTATTAGGGACCGAGCCTGGAGACAGAAGAGTCCTCCGCGAGGAGTCCTCGCCGAAGGCGAGGATCCTATTGACCCCCTAAACATGCTCAAAAACTCACCAAAATTGGCACGCATATCAGAATTGGTCAACAATTTCAGAAAATCATGAAATTAACCCCTAAACTGTGAAAATGGGCTCTCTAGCACCACCTAGGTACAATAAAATGGCCGCTGCAGCCTGTAGGTGTGTTGTTTTTGTCATCTCATCCTCAAAATGAAGGAACTGGAATCTGATGGGAGAAAATTCACTCATCTAATTTGCATATTGTGATGTCACTTCTACATAGCTACAGCTACAGAAAACATTCAAACATCAAAACGATCAGCTCTGTGAGAATTTTCTGATGTTTGTGGCAATGTGTGCGATATTTGTAAATCGTTCGCTGGAGGCCGAAACGGGCGAGGTCCCGCCAAACGCTGCTCGCAGCTTTAATTAGGGACCGAGCCTAGAGGCAGAGGACTGCTCAGAGAGCAGTCCTCGCCGAAGGCGAGGACCCTCTTGTATTTTGAACGCCCATTACGAACCATGCCCAGAGCCATAACACTACTAAGGGAGGAGTCCTCGCCGAGGGCGAGGACCCTAATGCATCTAAACTGTGCATTGGGGGCTGACTAGTCCTCGCCGAAGGCGAGGACACTATTGTTTTGTAATGTTTATTATTTCTTTCTTTCTTTGTTTCTCCCGCCGCCTCTTTCAACTGGAATTTGACCCCCTAAACATGCTCAAAAACTCACCAAAATTGGCACGCACATCAGAACCGGTGAAAAATTTAATAAAATCATGAAATTAACCCCTAAAGTGCCAAAATGAGCTCTCTAGCGCCACCTAGGCACACTAAAATGGCCGCTACGGCCTGTAGGAACGTCGTAGAAACATCAAACCAAAACTGTCATGTTCGTCTCATCAAGACCTAAAAATCACGCGCTGACACCCCTGACCTAAACCCAACAGGAAGTGATGTAATTGCCCTTTCAAAGTAAGATTTTGCCTTAAAACTGCATAAAACTGCCTTTCCTTAAAAAAACATCTTCTCATACAGCGTTTATCCCACCGGCTCCAACTTGCAGGGATGCCAGATCAACTCCTTCTAATCAAAACTTATTCGTAACTTTTCCATTCCTGCCTTCGTTTGGATTTCGTGGGCTCCTGAAGGTGAGATGTCAGAAAAACGTCCTGACGGCCGTCGAAAGCTGTCCCATAGGAAATGAATGGCAGCAGGGGGGAAAAAGACACCAATCTTTGGGCTTTTTCTAGCCTTTACAGCGTCTCCATACTTTAACCTACAGACTCCATTCAAACTCTCAAATGTTGCCACAGGTCTCGTGAATTCACTCATGTTTTCATCTTTTCCCAATCTTTTATCGTTTTTCATCGCTGCCTCTCAGAGTACCATGAGCAAAAGTGGAGAAATTGTGCGTTTATAATGGGTGTCTATTGCGCGGAATGTTCCGCGCTAGAGTGGAGACAGCTCTAAAAATCGTCTAAAACTTTTGTCTTTAACTCGCTGCCATGGCCACAATTTTCACTTTCCAGACACAATTTCTATCACAAAACGTAGGAAAATTTGTCCTGGTCACAGAAATGTTGACATGGAGTCTGACACACGTACACATTTTTGCTGAACGGCTCCAAAGCGAAGGGAGTGCCGATTTTTTCTCATTCACTCCCATGTAAACTCAGAGGAGAAATTTCTGGAAACAGCTGAGGTGCAACACATTTTAAACTCGCTCCCCTGACCACATTTTGGACTCCAGAAATATAAAAAAATGCCACGTACGTTCACGACAAGTTGCTGGTTCTCATCATCGCTTTATTTTTTTGATTTGAACAACGGTTTGGTCGTCAGAGCAATTTGTTCGAGGACTCAAAACCCATGTTAAACAGCCTGAGCTGATCTCCTCTCTCATCATGTGTCAGTGTGGCGCAAGTGCAGGCAAGTCTTAATCACCATGACAACGACTGCTCACACAGACACAGACACAGACACAGAGCAGCAGCTCTCTGTCTCTGTGTCTGTGTCTGTCTGTGTGTCTGTCTCTGTCTGTGTGTCTGTCTCTGTCTCTGTCTCTGTGTCTGTCTCTGTGTCTGTCTGTGTGTCTGTCTGTGTCTCTGTCTCTGTGTCTGTCTGTGTCTGTGTCTCACAATCTTTACAGGACAGATTACAGCAGCACAATCTTCATTTCAAACAGCAAATACACATTATTAACCCCTAAAGTGCCAAAATGGGCTCTCTAGCGCCACCTAGCTGCACTAAAATGGCCACTGTGGCCTGTAGGCATGTAGACAGATCAAACCACTCTCTCACTCTGACCCTAGCTGCACCTACTTAGTGATCATGGCAACCACTGTCACAAACTCACAGAAACATGACGTGTGTGTGATTCTAAAACTGACCTGATGACATGACAGCGACAGAATCTCCATTTTAACCCTTTAGTTGCCAGAGTTATTTGAGGAAAATATTCATTTCTACATTTCAAAAGGCTGTGGCTTGAAAGTGGTGAGAGATAAAGGCAAACTGTAAATGAGAAAAGTTATTGAGGACCAAGCCTGGAGACAGAGGACTCCTCCGTGGCGAGGATCCTATTAACCCCCTAAACATGCTCAAAAACTCACCAAAATTGGCACGCATATCAGAACCGGTCAACAATTTCAGAAAATCATAAAATTAACCCCTAAAGTGCCAAAATGGGCTCTCTAGCGCCACCAAGGTACACTAAAATGGCCTCTGCGGCCTGTAGGTGTGTTGTTTTTGTCATCTCATCCTCAAAATGAAGGAACAGGAATCTGATGGGAGAAAATTCACTCATCTAATTTGCATATTGTGATGTCACTTCTACATAACTACAGCTACAGAAAGCATTCAAACATCAAAATGTTCAGCTGTGTGAGAATTTTCTGATGTTTGTGGCAATGTGTGCGATATTTCTAAATCATTCGCTGGAGGCCGAAACGGACGCGAGGCGAGGTCCCGCCAAACGCTGCTTGCAGCTTTAATTAGGGACCGAGCCTAGAGGCAGAGGACTGCTCAGAGAGCAGTCCTCGCCGAAGGCGAGGACCCTCTTGTATTTTGAACGCCCATTACAAACCATGCCCAGAGCCAAAACACTACTAAGGGAGGAGTCCTCGCCGAAGGCGAGGACCCTAATGCATCTAAATGCTTGAGGATGACTAGTCCTCGCCGAAGGCGAGGACACTATTGTTTTTGTAAGGTTTATTATTTCTTTCTTTCTTTCTTTCTTTCTTCCGCCGCCTCTTTGAACCTCAATTTGACCCCCTAAACATGCTCAAAAACTCACCAAAATTGGCACGCACATCAGAACCGGTGAAAAATTTAATAAAATCATGAAATTAACCCCATAAGTGCCAAAATGAGCTCTCTAGCGCCACCTAGGCACACTAAAATGGCCGCTACGGCCTGTAGGAACGTCGTAGAAACGTCAAACCAAAACTGTCGTGTTCGTCTCATCAAGACCTAAAAATCACGCGCTGACACCCCTGACCTAAATCCAACAGGAAGTGATGTAATTGCCCTTTCAAAATAAGATTTTGCCTGAAACTGCCTTTCCTTAAAAAAACATCTTCTCATACAGCGTTTATCCCACCGGCTTCAAATTTGCAGGGATGCCAGATCAACTCCTTCTAATCAAAAGTTATTCGTAACTTTTCCATTCCTGCCTTCGTTTGGATTTCGTGGCCTCCTGAAGGTGAGATGTCAGAAAAACGTCCAGACGGCCGTCGAAAGCTGTCCCATAGGAAATGAATGGCAGCAGGGGGGAGAAAGACACCAATCTTTGGGCTTTTTCTAACCTTTACAGTGTCTCCATACTTTGACCTACAGACTCCATTCAAACTCTCAAATGTTGCCACAGGTCTCGTGTATTCACTCATGTTTTCATCTTTTCCCAATCTTTTATCGTTTTTCATCGCTGCCTCTCCGAGTACCATGAGCAAAAGTGGAGAAATTGTGCGTTTATAATGGGTGTCTATTGCGCGGAATGTTCCGTGCTAGAGTGGAGAGAGCTCTAAAAATCGTCTAAAAATTTTGTCTTTAACTCGCTGCCATGGCCACAATTTTCACTTTACAGACACAATTTCTATCACAAAACGTAGGAAAATTTGTCCTGGTCACAGAATGTTGTCATGGAGTCTGACACATGTACACATTTTTGCCGAACGGCTCCAAAGCGAAGGGAGTGCGATTTTTTTCTCATTCACTCCATGTAAACTCAGAGGAGAAATTTCTGGAAACAGCTGAGGTGCAACACATTTTAAACTCGCTCCCCTGACCACATTTTGGACTTCAGAAATATAAAAAAATGCCACGGACGTTCACAACAAGTTGCTGGTTCTCACGATCACTTTATTTTTTTGATTTGAACAACGGTTTGGTCAGAGCAATTTGTTCGAGGACTCAAAACCCATGTTAAACAGCCTGAGCTGATCTTCTCTCTCATCATCTGGCTGTGTGGCGCAAGTGCAGGCAAGTCTTAATCGCCATGACAACGACTGCTCACACAGACACAGACACAGACACAGAGCAGACACAGACACAGAGCAGCAGCTCTCTGTCTCTGTCTGTCTCTGTGTCTGTCTCTGTGTCTGTGTCTGTCTATGTCTGTGTCTGTGTCTGTCTGTGTCTGTGTGTCTGTCTCTGTCTGTGTCTGTCTCTCTGTCTGTCTCTGTGTCTGTGTCTGTGTCTCTCTGTCTATGTCTCTTTCTATGTCTCTGTCTGTGTCTGTCTCTGTCTATGTGTCTCACAATCTTTACAGGACAGATTACAGCAGCACAATCTTCATTTCAAACTGCAAATACACATTATTAACCCCTAAAGTGCCAAAACGGGCTCTCTATCGCCACCTAGCTGCACTAAAATGGCCGCTGTGGCCTGTAGGCATGTGGTAGACAGATCAAACCACTCTCTCACTCTGACCCTTGCTGCACCTACTTAGTGATCATGGCAACCACTGTCACAAACTCACAGAAACATGACGTGTGTGTGATTCTAAAACTGACCTGATGACATGACAGCGACAGAATCTCCATTTTAACCCTTTAGTTGCCAGAGTTATTTGAGGAAAATATTCATTCCTACATTTCAAAAGGCTGTGGCTTGAAAGTGGTGAGAGATAAAGGCAAACTGTAAATGAGAAAACTTATTAGGGACCAAGCCTGGAGACAGCCTGAGCTGATCTCAGGCGAGGATCCTATTGACCCCCTAAACATGCTCAAAAACTCACCAAAATTGGCACGCATATCAGAACCAGTCAACAATTTCAGAAAATCATGAAATTAACCCCTAAAGTGCCAAAATGGGCTCTCTAGCGCCACCAAGGTACAATAAAATGGCCGCTGCGGCCTGTAAGTGTGTTGTTTTTGTCATCTCATCCTCAAAATGAAGGAACAGGAATCTGATGGGAGAAAATTCATTAATTTGCATATTGTGATGTCACTTCTACAGCTACAGAAAACGTTCAAACATCAAAACGATCAGCTCTGTGAGAATTTTCTGATGTTTGTGGCAATGTGTGCGATATTTGTAAATCGTTCGCTGGAGGCCAAAACGGGTGAGGTCCCGCCAAACGCTGCTTGCAGCTTTAATGTTTATTATTTCTTTCTTTCTTTGTTTCTCCCGCCGCCTCTTTGAACTGGAATTTGACCCCCTAAACATGCTCAAAAACTCACCAAAATTGGCACGCACATCAGAACCGGTGAAAAATTTAATAAAATCATGAAATTAACCCCTAAAGTGCCAAAATGAGCTCTCTAGCGCCACCTAGGCACACTAAAATGGCCGCTACGGCCTGTAGGAACGTCGTAGAAACATCAAACCAAAACTGTCATGTTCGTCTCATCAAGACCTAAAAATCACGCGCTGACACCCTGACCTAAACCCAACAGGAAGTGATGTAATTGCCCTTTCAAAGTAAGATTTTGCCTTAAAACTGCATAAAACTGCCTTTCCTTAAAAAACATCTTCTCATACAGCGTTTATCCCACCGGCTCCAAACTTGCAGGGATGCCAGATCAACTCCTTCTAATCAAAAGTTATTCGTAACTTTTCCATTCCTGCCTTCGTTTGGATTTCGTGGGCTCCTGAAGGTGAGATGTCAGAAAAACGTCCTGACGGCCGTCGAAAGCTGTCCCATAGGAAATGAATGGCAGCAGGGGGAAAAAGACACCAATCTTTGGGCTTTTTCTAGCCTTTACAGCGTCTCCATACTTTAACCTACAGACTCCATTCAAACTCTCAAATGTTGCCACAGGTCTCGTGAATTCACTCATGTTTCATCTTTTCCCAATCTTTATCGTTTTTTCATCGCTGCCTCTCAGAGTACCATGAGCAAAAGGAGAAATTGTGCGTTTATAATGGGTGTCTATTGCGCGGAATGTTCCGCGCTAGAGTGGAGACAGCTCTAAAAATCGTCTAAAACTTTGTCTTTAACTCGCTGCCATGGCCACAATTTCACTTTCCAGACACAATTTCTATCACAAAACGTAGGAAAATTTGTCCTGGTCACAGAAATGTTGACATGGAGTCTGACACACGTACACATTTTTGCTGAACGGCTCCAAAGCGAAGGGAGTGCCGTTTTTTTCTCATTCACTCCCATGTAAAACTCAGAGGAGAAATTTCTGGAAACAGCTGAGGTGCAACACATTTTAAACTCGCTCCCCTGACCACATTTGGACTCCAGAAATATAAAAAAATGCCACGTACGTTCACGACAATTGCTGGTTCTCATCATCGCTTTATTTTTTGATTTGAACAACGGTTTGGTCGTCAGAGCAATTTGTTCGAGGACTCAAAACCCATGTTAAACAGCCTGAGCTGATCTCCTCTCTCATCATGTGTCAGTGTGGCGCAAGTGCAGGCAAGTCTTAATCACCATGACAACGACTGCTCACACAGACACAGACACAGACACAGAGCAGCAGCAGCTCTCTGTCTCTGTGTCTGTCTCTGTCTGTGTGTCTGTCTCTGTCTCTGTCTCTGTGTCTGTCTCTGTGTCTGTCTGTGTGTCTGTCTGTGTCTCTGTCTCTGTGTCTGTCTGTGTCTGTGTCTCACAATCTTTACAGGACAGATTACAGCAGCACAATCTTCATTTCAAACAGCAAATACACATTATTAACCCCTAAAGTGCCAAAATGGGCTCTCTAGCGCCACCTAGCTGCACTAAAATGGCCGCTGTGGCCTGTAGGCATGTGGTAGACAGATCAAACCACTCTCTCACTCTGACCCTAGCTGCACCTACTTAGTGATCATGGCAACCACTGTCACAAACTCACAGAAACATGACGTGTGTGTGATTCTAAAACTGACCTGATGACATGACAGCGACAGAATCTCCATTTTAACCCTTTAGTTGCCAGAGTTATTTGAGGAAAATATTCATTTCTACATTTCAAAAGGCTGTGGCTTGAAAGTGGTGAGAGATAAAGGCAAACTGTAAATGAGAAAAGTTATTGAGGACCAAGCCTGGAGACAGAGGACTCCTCCGTGGCGAGGATCCTATTAACCCCCTAAACATGCTCAAAAACTCACCAAAATTGGCACGCATATCAGAACCGGTCAACAATTTCAGAAAATCATAAAATTAACCCCTAAAGTGCCAAAATGGGCTCTCTAGCGCCACCAAGGTACACTAAAATGGCCTCTGCGGCCTGTAGGTGTGTTGTTTTTGTCATCTCATCCTTAAAATGAAGGAACAGGAATCTGATGGGAGAAAATTCACTCATCTAATTTGCATATTGTGACGTCACTTCTACATAACTACAGCTACAGAAAGCATTCAAACATCATCAAAATGTTCAGCTGTGAGAAATTTTTCTGATGTTTGTGGCAATGTGTGCGATATTTCTAAATCATTCGCTGGAGGCCGAAACGGACGCGAGGCGAGGTCCCGCCAAACGCTGCTTGCAGCTTTAATTATTATTATTTCTTTCTTCCGCCGCCTCTTTGAACTGGAATTTGACCCCCTAAACATGCTCAAAAACTCACCAAAATTGGCACGCACATCAGAACCGGTGAAAAATTTAATAAAATCATGAAATTAACCCCTAAAGTGCCAAAATGAGCTCTCTAGCGCCCCCTAGGCACACAAAAATGGCCGCTACGGCTGTAGGAACGTCGTAGAAACATCAAACCAAAACTGTCGTGTTCGTCTCATCAAGACCTAAAAATCACGCGCTGACACCCCTGACCTAAACCCAACAGGAAGTGATGTAATTGCCCTTTCAAAGTAAGATTTTGCCTTAAAACTGCATAAAACTGCCTTTCATAAAAAAAATCTTCTCATACAGTGTTTATCCCACCGGCTCCAAATTTGCAGGGATGCCAGATCAACTCCTTCTAATCAAAAGTTATTCGTAACTTTTCATTCCTCCCTTCGTTTGGATTTCGTGGGCTCCTGAAGGTGAGATGTCAGAAAAACGCCAGACGGCCGTCGAAAGCTGTCCCATAGGAAATGAATGGCAGCAGGGGGGAAAAAGACACCAATCTTTGGGCTTTTTCTAGCCTTTACAGTGTCTCCATACGTTGACCTACAGACTCCATTCAAACTCTCAAATGTTGCCACAGGTCTCGTGTATTCACTCATGTTTTCATCTTTTCCCAATCTTTTATCGTTTTTCATCGCTGCCTCTCCGAGTACCATGAGCAAAAGTGGAGAAATTGTGCGTTTATAATGGGTGTCTATTGCGCGGAATGTTTCGCGCTAGAGTGGAGAGAGCTCTAAAAATCGTCTAAAACTTTTGTCTTTAACTCGCTGCCATGGCCACAATTTTCACTTTACAGACACAATTTTTATCACAAAACGTAGGAAAATTTGTCCTGGTCACAGAAATGTTGTCATGGAGTCTGACACACGTACACATTTTGCTGAACGGCTCCAAAGCGAAGGGAGTGCCGATTTTTTTCTCATTCACTCCCATGTAAACTCAGAGGAGAAATTTCTGGAAACAGCGGAGGTGCAACACATTTTAAACTCGCTCCCCTGACCACATTTTGGACTCCAGAAATATAAAAAAATGCCACGTACGTTCACAACAAGTTGCTGGTTCTCAGCATCACTTTAATTTCCTTTTTGGACCAACGGTTTGGTCGCGAGAGCAATTTGTTCGAGGACTCAAAACCCATGTTAAACAGCCTGAGCTGATCTTCTCTCTCATCATCTGGCTGTGTGGCGCAAGTGCAGGCAAGTCTTAATCGCCATGACAACGGCTGCTCACACAGACACAGACACAGAGCAGCAGCTCTCTGTCTCTGTCTGTCTCTGTGTCTGTCTGTCTCTGTGTCTCTGTGTCTGTCTCTGTCTCTGTCTCTGTGTCTGTCTGTCTCTGTGTCTCTGTGTCTGTCTCTGTCTCTGTCTCTGTGTCTGTCTCTGTCTGTGTCTCACAATCTTTACAGGACAGATTACAGCAGCACAATCTTCATTTGAAACAGCAAATACACATTATTAACCCCTAAAGTGCCAAAATGGGCTCTCTAGCGCCACCTAGCTGCACTAAAATGGCCGCTGTGGCCTGTAGGCATGTGGTAGACAGATCAAACCACTCTCTCACCCTGACCCTAGCTGCACCTACTTAGTGATCATGGCAACCACTGTCACAAACTCACAGAAACATGACGTGTGTGTGATTCTAAAACTGACCTGATGACATGACAGCGACAGAATCTCCATTTTAACCCTTTAGTTGCCAGAGTTATTTGAGGAAAATATTCACTTCAACATTTCAAAAGGCTGTGGCTTGAAAGTGGTGAGAGATAAAGGGAAACGTAAATGAGAAAATTTATTAGGGACCAAGCCTGGAGACAGAGGACTCCTCCATGAGGAGTCCTCGCCGAAGGCGAGGATCTATGACCCCTAAACATGCTCAAAAACTCACCAAAATTGGCACGCATATCAGAACCTGTCAACAATTTCAGAAAATCATGAAATTAACCCCTAAAGTGCCAAAATGGGCTCTCTAGCGCCACCAAGGTACAATAAAATGGCCGCTGCGGCCTGTAGGTGTGTTGTTTTTGTCATCTCATCCTCAAAATGAAGGAACAGGAATCTGATGGAAGAAATTCATTAATTTGCATATTTTGATGTCACTTCTACAGCTACAGAAAACATTCAAACATCAAAACGTTCAGCTCTGTGAGAATTTTCTGATGTTGTGGCAATGCGTGCGATATTTGTAAATCGTCGCTGGAGTCCGAAACGGGCGAGGTCCCGCCAAACGCTGCTTGCAGCTTTAATTTTCTTTCTTTCTTTCTTTCTTTCTTTCTCCCGCCGCCTCTTTGAACTGGAATTTGACCCCCTAAACATGCTCAAAAACTCACCAAAATTGGCACGCACATCAGAACCGGTGAAAAATTTAATAAAATCATGAAATTAACCCCTAAAGTGCCAAAATGAGCTCTCTAGCGCCCCTAGGCACACTAAATTGGCCGCTACGGCCTGTAGGAACGTCGTAGAAACATCAAACCAAAACTGTCGTGTTCGTCTCATCAAGACCTAAAAATCACGCGCTGACACCCCTGACTTAAATCCAACAGGAAGTGATGTAATTGCCCTTTCAAAGTAAGATTTTGCCTTAAAACTGCATAAAAACTGCCTTTCCTTAAAAAAACATCTTCTCATACAGCGTTTATCCCACCGGCTTCAAATTGCAGGGATGCCAGATCAACTCCTTCTAATCAAAAGTTATTCGTAACTTTTCCATTCCTCCCTTCGTTTGGATTTCGTGGGCTCCTGAAGGTGAGATGTCAGAAAAACGTCCAGACGGCCGTCGAAAGCTGTCCCATAGGAAATGAATGGCAGCAGGAGGGAAAAAGAGACCAATCTTTGGGCTTTTTTCTAGCCTTTACAGTGTCTCCATACTTTAACCTACAGACTCCATTCAAACTCTCAAATGTTGCCACAGGTCTCGTGAATTCATTTCATGTTTCATCTTTTTCCAATCTTTTATCGTTTTTCATCGCTGCCTCTCCGAGTACCATGAGCAAAAGTGGAGAAATTGTGCGTTTATAATGGGTGTCATTGTGCGGAATGTTCCGCGCTAGAGTGGAGAGAGCTCTAAAAATCGTCTAAAACTTTTGTCTTTAACTCGCTGCCATGGCCACAATTTTCACTTTACAGACACAATTTCTATCATAAAACGTAAGAAAATTTGTCCTGGTCACAGAAATGTTGACATGGAGTCTGACACACGTACACATTTTTGCCGAATGGCTCCAATGCGAAGGGAGTGCGATTTTTTCCTCATTCACTCCCATGTAAACTCAGAGGAGAAATTTCTGGAAACAGCTGAGGTGCAACACATTTTTAAACTCGCTCCCCTGACCACATTTTGGACTTCAGAAATATAAAAAAATGCCACGGACGTTCACAACAAGTTGCTGGTTCTCACGATCACTTTATTTTTTGATTTGAACAACGGTTTGGTCGTCAGAGCAATTTGTTCGAGGACTCAAAACCATGTTAAACAGCCTGAGCTGATCTTCTCTCTCATCATCTGGCTGTGTGGCGCAAGTGCAGGCAAGTCTTAATCGCCATGACAACGGCTGCTCACACAGACACAGACACAGACACAGAGCAGCAGCTCTCTGTCTGTCTGTCTGTCTGTCTCTGGTCTCTGTGTCTGTGTCTGTCTCTGTCTCTGTGTCTGTCTCTGTCTCTGTGTCTGTGTTGTCTATTTGTCTCACAATCTTTACAGGACAGATTACAGCAGCTGAATCTTCATTTGAAACAGCAAATACACATTATTAACCCCTAAAGTGCCAAATGGGCTCTCTAGCGCCACCTTAGCTGCACTAAAATGGCCACTGTGGCCTGTAGGCATGTGGTAGACAGATCAAACCACTCTCACTCTGACCCTAGCTGCACCTACTTAGTGATCATGGCAACCACTGTCACAAACTCACAGAAACATGACGTGTGTGTGATTCTAAAAAACTGACCTGATGACATGACAGCGACAGAATCTCCATTTTAACCCTTTAGTTGCCAGAGTTATTGAGGAAAATATTCATTTCAACATTTCAAAAGGCTGTGACTTGAAAGTGGTGAGAGATAAAGGGAAACTCTAAATGACAAATTTATCAGGGACCAAGCCTGGAGACAGAGGACTCCTCCGTGAGGAGTCCTCGCCGAAGGCGAGGATCCTATTGACCCCCTAAACATGCTCACAAACTCACCAAAATTGGCACGCATATCAGAACCGGTCAACAATTTCAGAAAATCATGAAATTAACCCCTAAAGTGCCAATATGGGCTCTCTAGCGCCACCAAGGTACAATAAAATGGCCGCTGCGGCCTGTAGGTGTGTTGTTTTTGTCATCTCATCCTCAAAATGAAGGAACAGGAATCTGATGGGAGAAAATTCATTAATTTTCATATTGTGATGTCACTTCTACAGCTACAGAAAACATTCAAACATCAAAACGATCAGCTCTGTGAGAATTTTCTGATGTTTGTGGCAATGTGTGCGATATTTGTAAATCGTTCGCTGGAGGCCGAAACGGGCGAGGTCCCGCCAAACGCTGCTTGCAGCTTTAATTATTATTATTTCTTTCTTTCTTCCGCCGCCTCTTTGAACTGGAATTTGACCCCCTAAACATGCTCAAAAACTCACCAAAATTGGCACGCACATCAGAACCGGTGAAAAATTTAATAAAATCATGAAATTAACCCCATAAGTGCCAAAATGAGCTCTCTAGCGCCACCTAGGCACACGAAAATGGCCGCTACGGCCTGTAGGAACGTCGTAGAAACGTCAAACCAAAACTGTCGTGTTCGTCTCATCAAGACCTAAAACTCACGCGCTGACACCCCTGACCTAAACCCAACAGGAAGTGATGTAATTGCCCTTTCAAAGTAAGATTTTGCCTTAAAACTGCATAAAACTGCCTTTCCTTAAAAAAACATCTTCTCATACAGCGTTTATCCCACCGGCTCCAAATTTGCAGGGATGCCAGATCAACTCCTTCTAATCAAAAGTTATTCGAACTTTTCCATTCCTCCCTTCGTTTGGATTTCGTGGGCTCCTGAAGGTGAGATGTCAGAAAAACGTCCAGACGGCCGTCGAAAGCTGTCCCATAGGAAATGAATGGCAGCAGGGGGGAAAAAGAGACCAATCTTTGGGCTTTTTCGAGCCTTTACAGCGTCACCATACTTTAACCTACAGACTCCATTCAAACTCTCAAATGTTGCCACAGGTCTCGTGTATTCACTCATGTTTTCATCTTTTCCCAATCTTGCATCGTTTTTCATCTCTGCCTCTCCGAGTACCATGAGCAAAAGTGGAGAAATTGTGCGTTTATAATGGGTCTATTGCGCGGAATGTTCCTCGCTAGAGTGGAGACAGCTCTAAAAATCATCTAAAACTTTTGTCTTCAACTCGCTCATATGGCCACAATTTTCACTTCACAGACACAATTTTTATCACAAAACGTAGGAAAATTTGTCCTGGTCACAGAAATGCTGTCATGGAGTCTGACACACGTACACATTGTTGCTGAACGGCTCCAAAGCGAAGGGAGCGCCGATTTTTTCTCATTCACTCCCATGTAAACTCAGAGGAGAAATTTCTGGAAACAGCTGAGGTGCAACACATTTAAACTTGCTCCCCTGACCACATTTTGGACTCCAGAAATATAAAAAAATGCCACGGACGTTCACAACAAGTTGCTTGTTCTCACCATCGCGTTATTTTTTTTGATTTGAACAACGGTTTGGTCGTCAGAGCAATTTGTTCGAGGAGTCAAAACCCATGTTAAACAGCCTGAGCTGATCTCCTCTCTCATCATCTGGCTGTGTGGCGCAAGTGCAGGCAAGTCTTAATCGCCATGACAACGGCTGCTCACACAGACACAGACACAGACACAGACACACAGACAGAGACGTGTCGTCTGTCTGTCTGTCTCTGTCTCTGTGTCTGTCTCTGTCTATATGTCTCACAATCTTTACAGGACAGATTACAGCAGCACAATCTTCATTTGAAACAGCAAATACACATTATTAACCCCTAAAGTGCCAAAATGGGCTCTCTAGCGCCACCAAGGCACACTAAAATGGCTGCTGCGGCCTGTAGGTGTGTTGTTTTTGTCATCTCATCCTCAAAATGAAGGAAGAGGAATCTGATGGGAGAAAATTCACTCATCTAATTTGCATAATGTCACTTCTACATAACTACAGCTACAGAAAACATTCAAACATCAAAACGATCAGCTCTGTGAGAATTTTCTGATGTTTGTGGCAATGTGTGCGATATTTGTAAATCATTCGCTGGAGGCCGAAACGGGCGAGGTCCCGCCAAACGCTGCTCGCAGCTTTAATTATTATTATTTCTTTCTTCCGCCGCCTCTTTGAACTGGAATTTGACCCCCTAAACATGCTCAAAAACTCACCAAAATTGGCACGCACATCAGAACCGGTGAAAAATTTAATAAAATCATGAAATTAACCCCTAAAGTGCCAAAATGAGCTCTCTAGCGCCCCCTAGGCACACAAAAATGGCCGCTACGGCCTGTAGGAACGTCGTAGAAACATCAAACCAAAACTGTCGTGTTCGTCTCATCAAGACCTAAAAATCACGCGCTGACACCCCTGACCTAAACCCAACAGGAAGTGATGTAATTGCCCTTTCAAAGTAAGATTTTGCCTTAAAACTGCATAAAACTGCCTTTCATAAAAAAAAACATCTTCTCATACAGTGTTTATCCCACCGGCTCCAAATTTGCAGGGATGCCAGATCAACTCCTTCTAATCAAAAGTTATTCGTAACTTTTCCATTCCTCCCTTCGTTTGGATTTCGTGGGCTCCTGAAGGTGAGATGTCAGAAAAATGTCCAGACGGCCGTCGAAAGCTGTCCCATAGGAAATGAATGGCAGCAGGGGGGAAAAAGAGACCAATCTTTGGGCTTTTTCTAGCCTTTACAGCGTCTCCATACGTTTCACCTACAGACTCCATTCAAACTCTCAAATGTTGCCACAGGTCGTCTATTCACTCATGTTTTCATCTTTTCCCAATCTTTTATCGTTTTTCATCGCTGCCTCTCCGAGTACCATGAGCAAAAGTGGAGAAATTGTGCGTTTATAATGGGTGTCTATTGCGCGGAATGTTTCGCGCTAGAGTGGAGAGAGCTCTAAAAATCGTCTAAAACTTTTGTCTTTAACTCGCTGCCATGGCCACAATTTTCACTTTACAGACACAATTTTTATCACAAAACGTAGGAAAATTTGTCCTGGTCACAGAAATGTTGTCATGGAGTCTGACACACGTACACATTTTTGCTGAACGGCTCCAAAGCGAAGGGAGTGCCGATTTTTTTCTCATTCACTCCCATGTAAACTCAGAGGAGAAATTTCTGGAAACAGCGGAGGTGCAACACATTTAAAAACTCGCTCCCCTGACCACATTTTGGACTCCAGAAATATAAAAAAATGCCACGTACGTTCACAACAAGTTGCTGGTTCTCAGCATCACTTTAATTTCCTTTTTGGACCAACGGTTGGTCGCGAGAGCAATTTGTTCGAGGACTCAAAACCCATGTTAAACAGCCTGAGCTGATCTTCTCTCTCATCATCTGGCTGTGTGGCGCAAGTGCAGGCAAGTCTTAATCGCCATGACAACGGCTGCTCACACAGACACAGACACAGACACAGAGCAGCAGCTCTCTGTCTCTGTCTGTCTCTGTGTCTGTCTGTCTCTGTGTCTCTGTGTCTGTCTCTGTCTCTGTCTCTGTGTCTGTCTGTCTCTGTGTCTCTGTGTCTGTCTCTGTCTCTGTCTCTGTGTCTGTCTCTGTCTGTGTCTCACAATCTTTACAGGACAGATTACAGCAGCACAATCTTCATTTGAAACAGCAAATACACATTATTAACCCCTAAAGTGCCAAAATGGGCTCTCTAGCGCCACCTAGCTGCACTAAAATGGCCGCTGTGGCCTGTAGGCATGTGGTAGACAGATCAAACCACTCTCTCACCCTGACCCTAGCTGCACCTACTTAGTGATCATGGCAACCACTGTCACAAACTCACAGAAACATGACGTGTGTGTGATTCTAAAACTGACCTGATGACATGACAGCGACAGAATCTCCATTTTAACCCTTTAGTTGCCAGAGTCATTTGAGGAAAATATTCACTTCAACATTTCAAAAGGCTGTGGCTTGAAAGTGGTGAGAGATAAAGGGAAACTGTAAATGAGAAAATTTATTAGGGACCAAGCCTGGAGACAGAGGACTCCTCCATGAGGAGTCCTCGCCGAAGGCGAGGATCCTATTGACCCCCTAAACATGCTCAAAAACTCACCAAAATTGGCACGCATATCAGAACCGGTGAACAATTTCAGAAAATCATAAAATTAACCCCTAAAGTGCCAAATTGGGCTCTCTAGCGCCACCAAGGTACACTAAAATGGCCGCTGTGGCCTGTAGGTGTGTTGTTTTTGTCATCTCATCCTCAAAATGAAGGAAGAGGAATGTGATGGGAGAAAATTCACTAATTTGCATATTGTGATGTCACTTCTACAGCTACAGAAAGCATTCAAACATCAAAACGATCAGCTCTGTGAGAATTTTCTGATGTTTGTGGCAATGTGTGCGATATTTGTAAATCGTTCGCTGGAGTCCGAAACGGGCGAGGTCCCGCCAAACGCTGCTTGCAGCTTTAATTAGGGACCGAGCCTAGAGGCAGAGGACTGCTCAGGGAGCAGTCCTCGCCGAAGGCGAGGACCCTCTTGTATTTTGAACGCCAAATACGAACCATGCCCAGAGCCATAACACTACTAAGGGAGGAGTCCTCGCCGAAGGCGAGGACTCTAATGCTTCTAAAATGTTCATTGGAGGAAGAGGAGTCCTCGCCGAAGGCGAGGAATGCACTATTGTTTTTGTAAAGTTTATTATTATTATTCTTTCTTTCTTTCTTTCTCCCGCCGCCTCTTTGAACTGGAATTTGACCCCCTAAACATGCTCAAAAACTCACCAAAATTGGCACGCACATCAGAACTGGTGAAAAATTTAATAAAATCATGAAATTAACCCCATAAGTGCCAAAATGAGCTCTCTAGCGCCACCTAGGCACACTAAAATGGCCGCTACGGCCTGTAGGAACGTCGTAGAAACATCTAACTAAAACTGTCGTGTTCGTCTCATCAAGACCTAAAAATCACGCGCTGACACCCCTGACCTAAATCCAACAGGAAGTGATGTAATTGCCCTTTCAAAGTAAGATTTTGCCTTAAAACTGCATAAAACTGCCTTTCCTAAAAAAAACATCTTCTCATACAGCGTTTATCCCACCGGCTTCAAATTTGCAGGGATGCCAGATCAACTCTTCTAATCAAAAGTTATTCGTAACTTTTCCATTCCTCGCTTCGTTTGGATTTTCTGGGCTCCTGAAGGTGAGATGTCAGAAAAACGTCCACGGCCGCGAAAGCTGTCCCATAGGAAATGAATGGCAGCAGGGGGGAGAAAGAGACCAATCTTTGGGCATTTTCTAGCCTTTACAGCGTCTCCATACGTTGACCTACAGACTCCATTCAAACTCTCAAATGTTGCCACAGGTCTCGTGTATTCACTCATGTTTTCATCTTTTCCCAATCTTTTATCGTTTTTCATCGCTGCCTCTCCGAGTACCATGAGCAAAAGTGGAGAAATTGTGCGTTTATAATGGGTGTCTATTGCGCGGAATGTTCCGCGCTAGAGTGGAGAGAGCTCTAAAAATCGTCTAAAAATTTTGTCTTTAACTCGCTGCCATGCCCACAATTTTCACTTTCCAGACACAATTTTTATCACAAAACGTAGGAAAATTTGTCCTGGTCACAGAAATGTTGTCATAGAGTCTGACACATGTACACATTTTTGCTGAACGGCTCCAAAGCGAAGGGAACGCCAATTTTTTTCTCATTCACTCCCATGTAAACTCAGAGGAGAAATTTCTGGAAACAGCTGAGGTGCAACACATTTTAAACTCGCTCCCCTGACCACATTTTGGACTCCAGAAATATAAAAAAATGCCACGTACGTTCACGACAAGTTGCTGGTTCTCAGCATCACTTTATTTTCCTTTTTGGACCAACGGTTTGGTCGTGAGAGCAATTTGTTCGAGGACTCAAAACCCATGTTAAACAGCCTGAGCTGATCTTCTCTCTCATCATCTGGCTGTGTGGCGCAAGTGCAGGCAAGTCTTAATCGCCATGACAACGGCTGCTCACACAGACACAGACACAGACACAGAGCAGCAGCTCTCTGTCTCTGTCTCTGTCTGTCTGTCTGTCTGTCTGTGTCTGTGTCTGTCTGTGTCTGTGTCTGTCTCTGTGTCTGTGTCTGTCTCTGTCTATTTGTTCACAGTCTTTACAGGACAGATTACAGCAGCACAATCTTCATTTCAAACAGCAAATACACATTAATAACCCCTAAAGTGCCAAAACGGGCTCTCTAGCGCCACCTAGCTGCACTAAAATGGCCGCTGTGGCCTGTAGGCATGTGGTAGACAGATCAAACCACTCTCTCACTCTGACCCTAGCTGCACCTACTTAGTGATCATGGCAACCACTGTCACAAACTCACAGAAACATGACGTGTGTGTGATTCTAAAACTGACCTGATGACATGACAGAGACAGAATCTCCATTTTAACCCTTTAGTTGCCAGAGTTATTTGAGGAAAATATTCATTTCTACATTTCAATATGCTGTTGCTTGAAAGTGGTGAGAGATAAAGGGAAACTGTAAATGAGAAAATTTATTAGGGACCGAGCCTGGAGACAGAAGACTCCTCCGTGAGGAGTCCTCGCCGAAGGCGAGGATCCTATTGACCCCCTAAAACTGCTCAAAAACTCACCAAAATTGGCACGCATATCAGAACCGGTCAACAATTTCAGAAAATCATGAAATTAACCCCTAAAGTGCCAAAATGGGCTCTCTAGCGCCACCAAGGTACACTAAAATGGCCGCTGCGGCCTGTAGGTGTGTTGTTTTTGTCATCGCATCCTCAAAATGAAGGAAGAGGAATCTGATGGGAGAAAATTCACTCATCTAATTTGCATAATGTCACTTCTACATAACTACAGCTAAAGAAAACACTCAAACATCAAAACGATCAGCTCTGTGAGAATTTTCTGATGTTTGTGGCAATGTGTGCGATATTTGTAAATCGTTCGCTGGAGGCCGAAACGGGCGAGGTCCCGCCAAACGCTGCTTGCAGCTTTAATTATTATTATTCTTTCTTCCGCCGCCTCTTTGAACTGGAATTTGACCCCCTAAACATGCTCAAAAACTCACCAAAATTGGCACGCACATCAGAACCGGTGAAAAATTTAATAAAATCATGAAATGAACCCCTAAAGTGCCAAAATGAGCTCTCTAGCGCCACCTAGGCACACTAAAATGGCCGCTACGGCCTGTAGGAACGTAGTAGAAACATCAAACCAAAACTGCCGTGTTCGGCTCATCAAGACCTAAAAATCACGCGCTGACACCCCTGACCTAAACCCAACAGGAAGTGATGTAATTGCCCTTTCAAAGTAAGATTTTGCCTTAAAACTGCATAAAACTGCCTTTCCTTAAAAAAACATCTTCTCATACACCGTTTATCCCACCGGCTCCAAACTTGCAGGGATGCCAGATCAACTCCTTCTAATCAAAAGTTATTCGTAACTTTTCCATTCCTCGATTCGTTTGGATTTTGTGGGCTCCTGAAGGTGAGATGTCAGAAAAACGTCCTGACGGCCGTCGAAAGCTGTCCCATAGGAAATGAATGGCAGCAGGGGGGAAAAAGAGACCAATCTTTGGGCTTTTTCTAGCCTTTACAGTGTCTCCATACTTTAACCTACAGACTCCATTCCAACTCTCAAATGTTGCCACAGGTCTCGTGTATTCACTCATGTTTTCATCTTTTCTCAATCTTTTATCGTTTTTCATCGCTGCCTCTCTGAGTCTCATGAGCAAAAGTGGAGAAATTGTGCGTTTATAATGGGTGTCTATTGCGCGGAATGTTCCGCGCTAGAGTGGAGAGAGCTCTAAAAATCGTCTAAAACTTTTGTCTTCAACTCGCTCATACGGCCACAATTTCCACTGGACAGACACAATTTCTATCACAAAACGTAGGAAAATTTGTCCTGGTCACAGAAATGTTGACATGGAGTCTGTCACGTGTACACATTTTTGCTGAATGGCTCCAAAGCGAAGGGAGTGCCGATTTTTTTCTCATTCACTCCCATGTAAACTCAGAGGAGAAATTTCTGGAAACAGCTAAGGTGCAACACATTTTAAACTCGCTCCCCTGACCACATTTTGGACTCCAGAAATATAAAAAACGCCATGTACGTTCACAACAAGTTGCTGGTTCTCACCATCGCTTTATTTTTTTGATTTGAACAACGGTTTGGTCGTCAGAACAATTTGTTCGAGGACTCAAAACCCATGTTAAACAGCCTGAGCTGATCTTCTCTTTCATCATCTGTCTGTGTGCCGCAAGTGCAGGCAAGTCTTAATCGCCATGACAACAGCTGCTCACAGACACAGACACAGACACAGGGCAGCAGCTCTCTGTCTCTGTCTCTGTCTGTTTGTGTTACAATCTTTACAGAACAGATTACAGCAGCACAATTTTTTTTTTTTAAATTTTATTTAACCTTTATTTAGCCAGGTTAGTCCCGTTGAGATTAATTACAATCTTCATTTGAAACAGCAAATACACATTATTAACCCCTAAAGTGCCAAAACGGTCTCTCTAGCGCCACCTAGCTGCACTAAAATGGCCACTGTGGCCTGTAGGCATGTGGTAGACAGATCAAACCACTCTCTCACTCTGACCCTAGCTGCACCTACTTAGTGATCATGGCAACCACTGTCACAAACTCACAGAAACATGACGTGTGTGTGATTCTAAAACTGACCTGATGACATGACAGCGACAGAATCTCCATTTTAACCCTTTAGTTGCCAGAGTTATTTGACAAAAATATTCATTTCTACATTTCAAAAGGCTGTGGCTTGAAAGTGGTGAGAGATAAAGGGAAACTGTGAATGAGAAAACTTATTAAGGACCAAGCCTGGAGACAGAGGACTCCTCCGTGAGGAGTCCTCGCCGAAGGTGAGGATCCTATTGACCCCCTAAACATGCTCAAAAACTCACCAAAATTGTCACACATATCAGAACCGGTGAGCAATTTTAGAAAATCATGAAATTAACCCCTAAAGTGCCAAAATGGGCTCTAGCGCCACCTAGGTACACTAAAATGGACACTGCAGCTTGTAGCTGTGTTGTTTTTGTCATCTCATCCTCAAAATGAAGGAACAGGAATCTCATGGAAGAAAATTCACTCATCTAATTTGCATATTGTCATATGACTTCTACATAGCTACAGCTACAGAAAGCATTCAAACATCAAAACGATCAGCTCTGTGAGAATTTTCTGATGTTTGTGGCAATGTGTGGGATATTTGTAAATAATTCGCTGGAGGCCGAAACGGGCGAGGTCCCGCCAAACGCTGCTTGCAGCTTTAATTATTTCTTTCTTTCTTTCTTTCTTCCGCCGCCTCTTTGAACTGGAATTTGACCCCCTAAACATGCTCAAAAACTCACCAAAATTGGCACGCACATCAGAACCGGTGAAAAATTTAATAAAATCATGAAATTAACCCCTAAAGTGCCAAAATGAGCTCTCTAGCGCCACCTAGGCACACAAAAATGGCCGCTGCGGCCTGTAGGAACGTCGTAGAAACATCAAACCAAAACTGCAGTGTTCGTCTCGTCAAGACCTAGAAATCACACGCTGACACCCCTGACCTAAACCCAACAGGAAGTGATGTAATTGCCCTTTCAAAGTAAGATTTTGCCTTAAAACTGCATAAAACTGCCTTTCCTAAAAAAAACATCTTCTCATACAGCGTTTATCCCACTGGCCTCAAATTTGCAGGGATGCCAGATCAACTCCTTCTAATCAAAAGTTATTCGTAACTTTTCCATTCCTCGTTTCGTTTGGATTTTCTGGGCTCCTGAAGGTGAGATGTCAGAAAAACGTCCAGACGGCCGTCGAAAGCTGTCCCATAGGAAATGAATGGCAGCAGGGGGGAAAAAGAGACCAATCTTTGGGCTTTTTCTAGCCTTTACAGTGTCTCCATACATTGACCTACAGACTCCATTCCAACTCTCAAATGTTGCCACAGGTCTCGTGTATTCACTCGTGTTTTCATCTTTTCCCAATCTTTTATCGTTTTTCATCGCTGCCTCTCAGAGTACCATGAGCAGAAGTGGAGAAATTCTCCGTTTATAATGGGTGTCTATTGCGCGGAATGTTCCGCGCTAGAGTGGAGAGAGCTCTAAAAATCTTCTAAAACTTTTGTCTTCAACTCGCTCATACGGCCACAATTTTTACTTTACAGACACAATTTCTGTCACAAAACGTAGGAAAATTTGTCCTGGTCACAGAAATGTTGACATGGAGTCTGACACATGTACACATTTTTGCTGAATGGCTCCAAAGCGAAGGGAGTGCCGATTTTTTTCTCATTCACTCCCATGTAAACTCAGAGGAGAAATTTCTGGAAACAGCTGAGGTGCAACACATTTTAAACTTGCTCCCCTGACCACATTTTGGACTCCAGAAATCTAAAAAAGTCCATGTACGTTCACGACAAGTTGCTGGTTCTCACGATCACTTTATTTTTTTTATTTGAACAACGGTTTGGTCGTCAGAGCAATTTGTTCGAGGACTCAAAACCCATGTTAAACAGCCTGAGCTGATCTTCTCTCTCATCATCTGTCTGTGTGCCGCAAGTGCAGGCAAGTCTTAATCGCCATGACAAAGGCTGCTCACACAGACACAGACACAGACACAGACACAGGGCAGCAGCTCTCTGTCTCTGTCTATGTCTGTGTCTGTCTCTGTGTCTGTCTGTGTGTCTCTCTCTGTATCTGTCTCTGTGTCTGTCTGTGTCTGTGTCTCACAATCTTTACAGGACAGATTACAGCAGCACAATCTTCATTTCAAACAGCAAATACACATTATTAACCCCTGTAGTGCCAAAACGGGCTCTCTAGCGCCACCTAGCTGCACTAAAATGGCCACTGTGGCCTGTAGGCATGTGGTAGACAGATCAAACCACTCTCTCACTCTGACCCTAGCTGCACCTACTTAGTGATCATGGCAACCACTGTCACAAACTCACAGAAACATGATGTGTGCGCGATTCTAAAACTTATCTGATGACATGACAGCGACAGAATCTCCATTTTAACCCTTTAGTTGCCAGAGTTATTTGAGGAAAATATTCATTTCTACATTTCAAAAGGCTGTGGCTTGAAAGTGGTGAGAGATAAAGGGAAACTGTAAATGAGAAAATTTATTGGGGACCAAGCCTGGAGACAGGCTTGGTCGAAGGCGAGGATCCTATTGACCCCCTAAACATGCTCAAAAATTCACCAAAATTGGCATGCATATCAGAACCGGTCAACAATTTCAGAAAATCATAAAATTAACCCCTAAAGTGCCAAAATGGGCTCTCTAGCGCCACCAAGGTACACTAAAATGGCCTCTGCGGCCTGTGGGTGTGTTGTTTTTGTCATCTCATCCTCAAAATGAAGGAACAGGAATCTGATGTGAGAAAATTCACTCATCTAATTTGCATATTGTGACGTCACTTCTACATAACTACAGCTACAGAAAGCATTCAAACATCAAAATGTTCAGCTGTGTGAGAATTTTCTGATGTTTGTGGCAATGTGTGCGATATTTCTAAATCATTCGCTGGAGGCCGAAACGGACGCGAGGCGAGGTCCCGCCAAACGCTGCTTGCAGCTTTAATTATTCTTTCTCCCGCCGCCTCTTTGAACTGGAATTTGACCCCCTAAACATGCTCCAAAACTCACCAAAATTGGCACGCATGTCAGGACTGGCGAAAAATTTTAGGAAATGAAAAAAATAATTCAAAAAGTGCCAAAATGGGCTCTCTAGCGCCACCTGGTGTTTAGTCACACTAAAATGGCTGCTGCAGCCAGTAGGAAGGTCATAGGAAGATCAAACCAAAACAGCCGTGTTCGTTTCATCAAGCCCTACAAATCACACACTCGCACCCATGACCTAAATCCAACAGGAAGTGAGCTATTTCCCTTTCAAAGTAAGAGTTTTCCTCAAAAAAAAAATTCCTTTAAAAATCATCTTCTCCTAAACCGTTTATCGTTTCAGCTTCAAACTCTCACACACTATTGTCAATCAATCAATCAACTTTATTTGTAGAGCGCTTTTCCTGCACGGACATGCAACACAAAGTGCTTTACAGAATTAAAAACAATTAACACAAGAAAGAAAAACAATTACAAAGAAAGCCCCTCCACTCCATACTAGACACACACACACACGCACACATGGCTCAAGGATCAAGGAAACGCCACCTTTGGGGTCGTCCACACTGGGGGGACCAGCACCCAGGCCCCCCGACTCCAACAGACAGGTGGACCCCCACATCGAAGGGAGGAACCACCAGCCGGCCGGGCCGGAGGGACCCAAGGACAGCACCCCCACTAGCAGACCTGACACAGCTCCCAGTGTGGAGGACCCCCCTGAGGAAACACTGGAGTTAAAAGCTAAAGACTAAAAGCATAAAATAGGACTAAAAGAATAAATAAAATAAAATAAATACAGTACCAAAAATAAAATACGTAAGATTATAAACAAAATAGAATAAATAAAGTACCAGTGATAAATAAAAACTGAAAATTATTAAGATTAATATCATCTTAAAAAGCAAGAGAAAAGCAGCAACATAAAATACGATAGAACCAGATAAGAACATAAGAAGAGTTTAAAATATTAGCTAGTTAAAAGCCTGATTAAAAAGGTGTGTCTTTAATCTTCTTTTAAAAATATCAACAGTCTCTGCAGTCCTGACGCTCTCCGGCAGGCTGTTCCACAGGTGGGGGCCATAGTGGCTAAATGCTGCCTCACCATGGGTTTTTGTTCTGGGTTTTGGTATGGTCAAAAGGCCAGTGCTGGAGGACCTCAGGGTCCGCGAGGGTTGATATGGTAGAAGCAGATCAGATAAATAAGAGGGCGCAAGGCCGTTAAGACATTTAAAAACCAGTAAGAGAATCTTAAAATCGATCCTGAAGCGGACGGGGAGCCAATGCAGCGACTCTAAAACTGGTGTAATGTGCTCTCGCCCTCTGGTCCTCGTCAGCACGCGTGCAGCTGAGTTTTGTAATAATTGGAGATTTAAAATACTCTTTTTGGGAAGACCAGAGAGCAGGGCATTACAGTAATCTAAGCGACAGGAGATAAAAGCATACATTAGCACCTCTGTACTGGCCTGAGAGAGAAACGGGCGCACTCTGGCTATGTTCTTAAGGTGATAAAAACCTATTTTCGTTAGATTTTTGATATGTGGGATAAAATTCAGCTCAGAGTCAAAAGTCACGCCCAAATTTTTTACTGATTGGGTTGGTTTAAGATCCTGTAGTTTTGGTAAAAGTTTCTCTCTCTGGCCTTCAGGACCTATAACTAAAACCTCAGTTTTGTCCTGGTTGAGCTGTAGGAAATTCTCTGCCATCCATGACTTGATGTCTACAATGCAGTTAAAAAGGGCATCAATTGGCCCTGTGTCATCAGGAGACACAGCGATGTATAGCTGTGTATCATCGGCATAACTATGGAAGCTGATGCCGTGTCTCCTGATGACGTCCCCAAGGGGAAGCATGTAAAGAATAAAGAGAAGTGGACCTAAAATTAAGCCTTGGGGAACCCCACATCCAATTTCATGGGTTTCTGAGGAACATGTATCCATACTTACATAAAAGCATCGGTCTGTGAGATAAGAACAAAACCAGTTAAGAACAGTACCGGAGAGGCCAACCAGCTGTCTGAGTCTTTTTAATAAAATGTGATGGTCTACCGTATCAAAAGCGGCGCTTAGATCCAGTAGAACCAACACTGTGAGCTTTTTGTTATCTAAATTCCACCTGATGTCGTTTAAAATCTTTAGAAGCGCTGTCTCGGTACTGTGGTTCCTCCTAAAACCAGACTGATGCCTCTCTAAAATGGTATTTCTGTTTAAAAAGTCATTAACTTGGTTAAAAACCAGTTTTTCTAAAATTTTACTTAAAAACGTTAAGTTGGATACAGGCCGGTAATTATTAAGAATGTTGGGGTCTAAGTTGCTCTTCTTCAGAAGGGGCTTCACCACCGCCGTTTTAAAGGCGGGGGAAGACACCCGTCTGAAGAGAGCAATTCATGATGTTAAAAACTGCTCCTCAAAGAAACCATAAAACGTCTTTAAAAGTGATGTGGGAATTGGATCTAAAAGGCAGGTTGTTGGGTTTACTTGGGAGAAAACTCTACCAAGTTTCCTTGCATCAACCAGGGCAAAACTCTCCAGTGTTTCCTCAGGCAAGGACAACAGTCCAGGTGTGGTAACAGACAGAACTTTCTTGGATAACAGACTGGATCTGATGTCCTTGAATTTAGTTCTGAAGTGGTCTGCAAAGTCTTCACAAAGATCATCTGTTGGTGTCTTAAGAACTTTATTAAAATCAGTGCCTGTTAAAATATTAAAAGTGGAGAAGAGGAACCGGGGGTTGTTTTTATGGTTGGTGATGAGTTGTGAGAAATGGGAAATTCGGGCCTTTTTGACTGCGTTATTGTAGGTTTTGAGTTGTTGACGTAAAATCTCATAATGAACGGTCAGTTTACTCTTTCTCCACCTTCTCTCAGCACTCCTGCATTGTCTTTTCAGTTTATTAATTTCACCGTTTTTTCTCCACAGGGGTGTAGGTTTTCTTTTTATTGTTTTCGTTACAGGTGGAGCTACTGAGTCGAGAGCTGACATCAGTTTACTGTTAAAATTATCAATGATAAAATGTCAATAAAATTTGCAGCCACTTCAGAAGTAAGATAGCGCCTCCTCACTGTTCTAACCGGGGCCTCCTCCTGGTTAAAACTGGTGATGTTAAAAAATACACAGTAGTAACAAAAGCTTCACTCTGACAGTCTCTGTGCAGAGTGAAGTGTGTGTGTGTGTGTGTGTGTGTGTGTGTCATTCCTAATTTTCCTAAATAAATGCCTGATAGCAAAAACTTGTAAATACAAGATTCCCTGGTGTAACTTTTTCGCCTCATTAAGAATTAGAATCAAATCTGTACCTACATCTGTGCTGTAGCACCATACGATTTCAAATGAATATGAATGTGTTGTTTGATTGTCACACATGTCAAAGTTTCACCATGTCACATGGGTTATGTCTACAACGTTCAAAATATAAGCTCACACCACCTTCATGAGAAACTTTTACATTTTTAAAATTGAGCTTGACAATGACTGCATTCATTCATTCATTCATTCACTCAAGCTTTCAACAGCTCAAGAGGTTTAAAAGTACTTACTCTCTCTCTCTCTCTCTCTTTCTCTCTCTCTCTCTCTCTCTCTCTCTCTCTCTCTCGTGTCCTGTTACTGCGTGTAACTTGGCTGACTGCATGTCAGAAACTCAACCTCTTCTCCAGAGTCTTTGTGCTCCACTACCTCACAGGTTAACTTCTACCATAGCACTGCTTGGATAATGTGACGTGTGAGGTTGTGCTGCTGCTGTGGTGTCAAATGCCACCTGCTGATTATGTTATCATTAGTCATTACTCAACTCATCTTGAAGTGCCTGGGCTGTCACCTAACTACATGGTCATTAATTAGCATAACAATGGCTTTAATCTGACAGATACATGTGTGTGTATGTGTGTCATACTTCTACTCATACAAATAGGCTGATTTGCACCGTCTGCATGAGCTGGAGGACGATGGCGAGGGGCCGAGGTCCCGCCCAACGCTGCTTCGCAGCTTTAATTAGGGGGCCAAGCCCACGGGGCCTGGGAACCGCGTAACCAGCGGTGCTGGGAACCCTATTGTTTTTGTTTGGATTTTTATTAGGGGAACAAGCCCGCGGGGCCTGGGGACTGCGTATGCAAGCAGACGGGTTTCCCAGGACTAGCGGTGCTGGGAACCCTATTGTTTTTGTCCGGATTTTTAGGGGGCCAAGCCCACGGGGCTTGGGAAACGCGTATGCAAGCAGACACATTTCCCAGGACTAGCGGTGCTGGGAACCCTATTGTTTTTGTTTGGATTTTTATTATTCTCTATTTTTATTCTTCTCCGCTAAAAGTGGTGCTGCAGGCTAAACCATGCAAGGGAGGGCGGTGCAATTTGGAGGGTTGATCCAGACCCCTGCACGTACCTCAGACACAAAAACTGACATATGTCCGCCAGCAGGGGGCACTATAATCAAGGTCAACACATTTGGGGCTATAACTCCCACACCGCATGTTGCACATTCAAAAACCTCAAATCCACAGATTCCCTGAGAAGGGATGAATCACCTGGGCTAGGCCACGCCCATTTCCGCCCATAATTTTTTTTTTGCTAAATCGCCAAAACTGGAGAAAACCTACTTTTTGCAACTCCTCCTTGGGGTTGCGTCCCATCAGTGTGAAACTTGGCCGGTACAGTCTTCCACTGGACCTGATGTACAGTTATCAAAAGAATTTTGTTCCGTCAAAATATGTGCAAATTATTAACGACTAACTTTTTCTCTCTAGCTATTAAAACGCAAACTGTTGCATATCTCGGTCAGAATAAATGCTAACAACACCAAATCTGAGATCTTTGGTTGGCATGTGACTGTGAGGATAGGATCAAAATTTTACTAATGTTGGCCACTAAGGGGTGCTGTAAATATGGGAAATTTAGATCTCTTAAATGGCAACACGGATTCTTACGAGATTTGGTGGGTATGATTCTGGGTCACTGCTGAGGCCATATCTTGAAGTTAGTCACGACTGGTCAAAGTGGGCGTGGCTTATTACAAGATAAATTGTAATCACAAACAATGAAAAACCTACTATTTCGAACTCCTCCTAGGCGATTTGACTGATTGAGGTCAAGAATGGCAAGCTCTTACATCTGATAGGGGCGTCGCCCATGGTGGGGACAAAATGCCTCTATAGTGCCCCTTTGAAATTTTCAAAAACCCCTCCCCATAGGGGTTTTCTTGGAGTAGGAAGATGAAACGTCACACCACGCCATTACTCTGAGTTTTCACATAACCGCTTCAGTGATGTGTGCCACTGGCCCCCTGCAATGGCGCAGGAGAGCGAGGGCCCGATCACAGCTGCTTGCAGCTTTCATTATTTATTATTATTATTATTATTATTCTTACAAACCTTTAATCTCCAATTTGGTCCCTTTCCCAAATAGAAAAAACTCACCAAAATTAACACATACGTTCAGTCTGGCGAAAAATCTGATATTTTGGCTGTGTTGTATGTGGATGGGGCCAAATGGTGACATAGCGCCCCTCGAAAATTTCGTGCCTCGAGCCCCGCCTGCGAGTTTCACCTACATGCATGAAAATGGGTGAGCTAATAGAACATGCCAAGACGCACAAAAAATCCTTTGGAGTAATGCTGTAAACCCAACAGGAAGTCGGCCATTTTGATTTGAATTGTTGATATGTTTGACCTCCTCCTCCTAGGGATTTCGTCCGATTGACTTCACATTTGGTACAGATAATCCTGAGAACATGCTGATCAAAAGTTATTAAGAGCTTATCTCTATGTCAAGGGGCGTGGCCGCTAGGGCATGACAAATTTTGGTGACTTTTCGTTTTCTCGCCATCGAATTTCAAATCGACCTCACACCCACGTACTTGATCTCAGCAGCTTCAAACTTGCTGGACATGATGATGGCTTTGCCCTGAACAGCCAGATATATTAATATCCCACCTTACTCATAGCGCCCCCTGGTGGTAACAGGAAGTGACCAGTTTTTAACTTTAACATGTACTAATGACACAAACTTGACTGCATCAATTACATTTCACTTCTAATGCAAGCAGAACTAGTTGGTGAAGCTACCTTATGAACGCTGGGAAGCTACGTCTAATGGTGTCCATGTGGCGGCGTGGCGACTATCAATCCCTCGCTACTAAATACCTTTGGCAATTTGATGGCTTCAGCGTCCTCATCTCCTCAAGAAAATTGATACACAGGTCAAGAATGGCAAGCTATTACATCTGATAGGGGTGTCGCCCATGGTGGGGACAAAATGCCTCTATAGCGCCCCCTTGAAATTTTCAAAAACCCCTCCCCATAGGGTTTTTGTTGGAGTTGGAACATGAAAATTGGTACATATGTGTAAGTTGCCCAGACGCACAAAAAAGTCTCTGGCACCAATGGTCTTCTCCAAACAGGAAGTTGGCCATTTTCGATTTTGACTTGTCATTTTGGCGTGATTTCCACATGTTGTAATTTAAAGAATTCGTCCTAGGGATTCCTTCCAGTCAACAAATTTTTTTACAGATCATCCAGAGACCATGCTAATCAAAAGTTGTGATCTGCATATCTGTAGGTCAAAGGGCGTGGTTGCTATGGCGCTGTCATTTTTGATCCATCGCCATGCATATTCAAGCAGCTCTCTCTCCCACATAATTCATCCAAACTGCTTCAAAATTTCTGTACATGATAAGAGCCCCGCCCTCAACCCCTCCATATACTCGTAGCCAATCTTGCTCATGGCGCCCCTTGTGGAAACCGGAAATGCCATCTTTTCATTTACACTGACAAACACCAACCTCAAGCTCCTGATCTTATCAAATACATTTTGTGGCCACGTGATAATCAAGTTGATGAATCTCCACAGTGACACACGTGTCCTGTCATGTTGCAGGCTGCCGCGACAGCGACTTTTCATCCTTCACCACGGAACATCAACTTGGTATGAATCCTTCATGCATTGTTAGATTTGCTCGAAATTTCACGTGTGATGAGGGTCCACCCCTGAACGCACCTGGCCACATCTGGTTACGCTTGTAGCGCCACCTGGTGGATGAAGGAAACATTGCATTTTTTCGCTCCTGCCAGGTTTTTTCTCTGCATGGGGGAGCGAGGGCCCGGTCACATCTGCTTGCAGCTTTAATTATTTTTTTATTTATTTTTTTTTTACATATTTTTTGGTGCTAAATGTAGTCTTTTTGTTGTTGGTAAATGTAGGTTATCAATAAAAAACAAAACTTTTAAATTGCATTGTTAAAAATGTGAAAATATAGTATCGCCTACCAACGGAGCTTGTGCGCACTGCACGCTTGAGCGCATCCATCTGAGGCTGTGGATCAATGCCAAGTTGTACCACTTTATCACTATTCCTTCTAACTTGTAGGTGTTTTTTCGTTATCTTTTGAATTTAATATGAATTATGGAGCCGTTTTTGTCAACATTTTTTTTCTCCCAGTTTTGTACAATAAATTATTGTTTAAAATTTCAACAAGTGTGTTTTGGAGTTCGTGACACAAGTGTGTTTTGAAAACGGCCGCAGACTGTCACCTACTCAACGCATCAGTAGGCCTACCTTCGGATGCCATGACAGTGATAGATTATAGATTACAGATTAATAGATTATAATAATAATGTCAAAATATCATTTACAGAGCCATTTAACAGACGATCACTGCTGCCCGACCCACAGGTCCATTTGCGGGTCCCGTGTTTTACAGGTCGACCCGCGCATCACTACTCAGCTCAGTCTATAAAGGCTGTACACAACAGTAGACATTATATTCCATTCAGGCCGGCAGAACCAGTAGCGCATCGGCTCTACAGTGCACAACACTGCTGATTAACCATTTTATTAAAGCACAGAGTGTCTGCCAGCAACCAATTACTTGCAGAGGCTTCCTGAAACTTGTTTCAACGGTTCTGATTTAATCAGAAGACAAAGTAAACGGGATGACTAGCCAATGTGAAAATCAAAAGAAAGTATCGAATAATGTACTGACCACCACATTTTTTTGTAGTTTGAGAGAAAAGATCCGGTTTCCAAAACTCCGCAATTCTATTAGGTCCAAAAAAACCCAGAGGAGTGCTTCGCATGAAAGGAGCCGAGCTTGGCATAAAACCGGAGAGAGCCAAAACGAATCAATAAATCCTTAAATATGCTGACTGGACTATGAGACTACAACTTCACTCTGATAGTGAGGAAGCTAAGCAAAAACCATTTTATTCCATTTGTCCAAGAACAGAAATCTTTGATTATTCCCAAAAATATGCAAGATGGATTTCAAAAATGCTGTTCAAAACATTGATTGGGAAGCTGTACTGATGGGAAATTCTTTGGAAGATGACAGTCAAAGATTCATGCAAAAACTACAGAGTGATGACTTTACATGTAGACAAAGAACATAATTCCTTGGATCAATACAAATATCGTAAATTTAATGAAAAAAAAAAACGAGATATGGCTATAAAGATTGTTCTTAAATCCAAATTAAGCACTGACAGATATACTTTTACCATGCTTTGTAAAAAGGTAGTCAAAGAGCTTCGGACATTAAAGGCAAACTTTTTTTTATAACAGAAAAAGCAGGAGATAATACAAAAAATATTTGGAACCAACTAAGAAAACTAATGGGGCAAAATGTTAATAATACCAAATCAACTGAAATTTATGCTAATGGGATACTCTAGAGCAACCCAGCTGAAGTAGCAGTTGCTCTCAATCACCATTTCATTGATTCAGCAGATGACATTATCAAGTGCTTTTTCCCCTGAGCACATTGTTCCCAGCCAAGTCAGACATACTGTACCAGCTTGCAGAGTCAGATGTCATGAGAGTGTTTGGATCTCTTAGGTCCTCCAGAGCCAAAGATGTATTTGGTATGAACACAGTTATGCTCAAAGGGCTCTCTGCATCCCTAGTATGTCCTATTACACAAATTGTAAACCTTGAGATGAAAAAACGAACAGCTTGCACACTGCAGGGCTCCAGTGCTGAGGTTTTAATAAAGTGACCTTTCAAGCATTATGCTCTTCATCAGACTAACAGAACAGAGGGTGCCGCCATCTTAAATATACACATGATGTGGTCACGTGATACACTGATGTGTTCAAGGAAAGGAGAAAAAAAACAGGTAACATAACAACTTTAAAGACAAAATGTACCTTGTTTCATAACATCATAGGGCACCACAATGTATATGTCCTTAATATGGTAAAGGAATAAAGGACAAAGGTTCGTAGGTGTGCGCATGCATACACACAAGCCTCAAAATCAATGTAAAAAGCGTCTACACACAAGTGATAGAGATATGTACAAAAAGACCATCAGTCTAAAGACACACTCAAACAACAAAACACATAGAGTTGGATGAACAACACGGGGTAGAGTGACACAACATCAGGCCAATAAGCCGTCATAAAGGACAGAACAACACTACTGAGGTACCTCAAAGTACAGTGATGTGCAAAAGATAACAACACCACATAGAAAGCAGTAAGTAGCAAAAACATGTAATCAGAGGAGCATAACCGCAGAGTGTCGGTCAGAGGAATTACAGGAAAGGATGTCCATCTCCTCGTTGAGAACCCTAGGTGACATAGTGTCCAGGGTGTAAATCCAGAAAAGTTTGCATTTTAAAAGGAGATCATTAATGTATGTCCCATATAGCTCAGGGAGGCCACAGTGTGATTCAAGAGATTAAAATGATTGGCCACAGGGCTCCTTTGGTCGTGTCTTCAGATATTCTGTTTTTGAGGGGTCCTGAGGTCTTACCTATGTAGGCAAGTCCACAGGGACATTTGAGGATGTAGATAACATTATGAGTCTTACAGGAAATGAAACCTCTGACAGAAAACTTTTTGCCGGAGCGTGAGAGTTGAAAGGTGCTGGTTTTCCTCGTGAAATTGCATTGTTGGCAGTTGCCACACTTATAGTTGCCGGGTGGCACCGGGCCCAGAAAGCTCAAGGTGGGAGGGGGACTGGGACAATCTGCTCTCACTAACATGTTCTTGGGATTAGGAGGTCTTTTATTTGTCAAAGTCAGTATCTGAGCTGCATATGCAGCGTATGCGGTTCAGTTGGGCCACAGAAAGGCTCCTTTTCAGATGGGTGGGGTGCTATGACTGTCCATGTAACAGTGAATTTCTATCAGTAGGTTTTCTATACAGAGTAGTGCTAAGGCCGTCACTGTTGTTAACAATCAATATGTTCAAAAAGTTCATTTTAAAAGGGTCATGAGCCACTGTGAACCTCAAATGTGTATTCTGTGTGTTAATGAAGTTGTAGAAGTCTTTCAATTTGTCTTCTGTAGAAGTCCAGATGAAGAAGATGTCATCAATGTACCTCTTGTATGTGGTGATGTATGGCAGGAACGGATTCTTGGAGGGATTCAACGCCACCTCCTGTTCGAACAGTCCAACATACAGGGACGCAAAACTCAAGGACATCTTAGACCCCATAATGACTCCAGACACCTGCAAAAAGAAATCCTTGTCAAACATAAAATAGTTTGTGGTCAGCACAGTCTCTAACAGCTTTAATATGCATGAGGCACTAGGTGTGAGCTGTTGAGTCGAGTTCATCTCTCGGTGAAGAAGAAAATGTTCAGCTGTCCTCAGTCCGCCTTGTATAGGCGCCATTTGTATTTAAAGATTCAATGTCCATGGTCACCAGCAGCTGTTGACTGTGGCTGTGTTGTACATTTTTTATCATTTTAATAAACTCAATGGAATCTTTTATGTAGGAGGGCAGAGAAGCTACACAGGGTTGAAGAAAAAAGTCCACAAAGGCAGATATGTTTTTCTGTGCGGGAGCCAATCGCAGCCACGATTGGTCTCCCAGGAGGAGTGTCACTGTATGGTTTATGTATCTTCCTAAGTGTAGAAAACCAGTATCACAGGTGAGTGAACCAAAGGAGTGTTCATGTTTAGTGATGTCTCCTTTGGCTAGGAGTTCATTGAGACATCCATGGACTCTGGTTATGAATTCATTAGTTGGGTTTGCAGGAAGCTTCCGATAGAAAGTGTCATTAACAAGTTGCCTCACCACTCCCTGGTTGTACATATCTCTGTCTAATATCACCAGGGCACCCCCTTTGTCCGCACTTTGAATAACAATGTGTGTGTGTCCACTTGAATACGTTGTAGTTCTGACAGGTTATATATAACTTTGTAATGTTTCTTTTGTCCCAGTAACTTAGATATATCTCTCTCCACCAATCTGCAGTATGTGTCTGTCTAAAATGAGTACAAGGTCTAATGGGGGGGTTAGAGGTGGTTTCCTGGTCCTTCACAGTCCCTGTGTCACTGGTGGGGTCTGTCCCATGGGTGTCAGTAGAGCTGTTAACATAGGGAGAGTGGTCCCCCTGATGGTTCTTGAAGAAACTGTTGTTTTTTAAGTAGTGATGATGTGAAGGTGATGAAGGAGACTCCGCTGACACCATCTTGCTTGTATACAGAAAAGGTTTATTACAAGAAGTACAGCATCAAATCAAGCACCTAGGATTGCCTGAGAGAGAGTTCAAAGCCAATATGAACGTTCTGAAAAACAGCCCCAATTTCCCTTACTTATAGAGGGAAGTTGTTTTTGTGAAATGTGAGACAAAGATAAACAGATGACAGAGAGACATCCTAGTTGGACTTCACCAATTCCTGGTCTAGGCCATAAATAACTTCTTGACCCTGGCCATATATATCTTCTTGACCCTGAGCCCCTAATTAGTCATCTGACCCAGGGCGTAGTGCTTTTAGACACCACATATTCCTTAAGGCGTAGGTTACGGAAAAACCTGTGGACATCAACAAATACACCAAAGTCTTTACAGTGGGTAGTGGGACAAAAAGAAAGACCCTTACTCAGGGCAGAAATATAAATGTCTGTGATGGACTTACTTGATAGATTGAGGACATTCACTTCCTCCACCTCTGGCATGTGTTGTAGGGCTCTCTTGGGGCGTTTCTGCTCCCTCCTGCATTTCTTCCCCTGTGATGAGCGTGACTGTTGAAGGAGTGCTCCTGTGTGTGGTGGGTTCTTCCTAAAAAAGGCTCACGTTGTGAAGAGCTGGAACCTTAATCCACATCGAGAGATGAAGTAGAAGCGGCAGGGCTGTAATGTCTGTGACGTGGTTTCCTCCTCAGTGGTCTGTGGGCACCGTCAGTCTGTGGCACCATGAGGTCTAGTTAATGCTCAGAGTTGTCTCAAGCCTCCTACAGACTGCAATTTTAGCAATCTTTTACATAGTGAAACTACACTGTGTGACATGGATCTGATAAACTTGGGTGCAACATCAAGTTTGATTCATGCAGACTGTATGATGACAGTGCCTACTGAATCGCAGGCTACGATGTACTGAGTGTACAAGGATGCTACATGGCATCCAGCTGTGAAGCACAACATAGAGGGTCACATTATCAAATAACCTTAAGTTTTGTGGGCACAACATACTATGGTGTGTCTGTGTTTGCTAGCTGCTAGGTTGCTCATCTGACAGCTGCAACTCTGCCGCTATTTCCTTTCATGTTTTGTCCTTCTTTACATAGGGTGACCATATTTTGATTTCCAAAAAAGAGGACACTCGCCTCGGCCACGAGATAGCCTTATAAATTTAATATATTTAAAAATTCAGTTATATTACAAAATAATATCTCTCAAAAACAGAAATTTAGAAAGCCTTCTCAGAGGTTACTTGCTTCTATTATGCCTAAAATAATAATCTTTTTACAAGTTTCAATTGTACAAAAATAAATATAAATGTAAAATAAATGTAAAATCTCAGGAATGTAATAATGATAGAAATAATACATCTTCTGTATTAGAAAATCCAACTTTGAGGTCCCCAGCGCCTTTATTAGACACGGAATCATATGTGACAGCTTTGCACACACACTCAGCCTCCCATATATCCCGACCGGATCGGGACGGTAAGTTGGGAATTTTTTCTGCAGTTCATCTATGAAGCTGCACTTGCGCTTCGCCATCTTGGAAGCTTAGAATAATGCTGCGCTGTGGGTGTCTGCTGCCTCCTCGTTGTGAGTGTTGGAGATCCGCCGATAAGGCAGCCTCTCGGGGATTACGCACACACACACACACACACACACACACACACACATACACACGGAAAACCGGACATTATCATCAATTTATAAACACCCCCCGGACGCCCCGGACAGGACGTGAAAAGTGGACATGTCCGGGCAAAAGAGGACGTTTGGTCAGCCTATCTTTACACGATCATGGTGAGAGCTAGAGGACACATCAAACAGACAAGGCTTCTGCTGCCACAACTCCACAAGGTTTTCCTCTTAGCTGGAATCCCACACATTTCTTTTAGCGTGTTTTGCCTCCACGGCGAGCTGCTATCCATTTGTTTGTTGGGGTTAAGTGCCAGTGAGTCATTCCATGCTGCTTTTCTATTGGTTGGTTAGTAGACGTAGGTGGTAACAACAGTCACACGATGAGATGGTCATCCCAAATTTCTTGAAAAAAGAGGGAACGCCGCACACTCAGCTCCAAGTAAAAAAGGAATTTTATTAAGGACAACGTTTCGGCACAGGGCCTTTGTCAAGTCTTAACCGTTTTGTGTTAAGACTTGACAAAGGCCCTCTTAACCGTTTTGTGTTAAGACTTGACAAAGGCCCTGTGCCGAAACGTTGTCCTTAATAAAATTCCTTTTTTACTTGGAGCTGAATGTGCAGCAAGCCCTCTTTTTTCAAGTTTTCTACTCCATCGCCAGCACCTCAACAAGGACAATCTGCGGTGTGCGTTGCTCTTCTCCTACCCATCCAAAATTTCTGACACTGTCAGAGTTTTATCCCATGCTGTCTTTGATTGCAAAACTGTGACACTGTTTTGGAGCTACAACCAAAGATATTGCCACGTTTGTTTCACGTCGGTCATTTTTTGACTGGGACAGCCCAAATTGTCAGCGTGTATGCCACGCTTAAAAAGAATCCTCTCATTCTGCACACCAGCATGACATGAGGAAACATAGGCCATTGCAAATCCCGAATTTGGTAACACTTCACAATAAGGTACACAAAATTAGAGTAGTTACTGAGGAACTTAAGGGGTGATCACACAGAAATGAGACGCTAGAGACACGGACGCTTCAAAGACGCTTGAAAAGCTGGAAGCACTTGCACACTAGCTGCTGGCATCTCACGCTCAAAAAAGTTGAAAATATTTAACTTTTCAGCGCCTACGTGCGTTTTTAAAGAGAGGCGTCTACAAAAACGCGCGTCTAAAAAGACGCCAGAAAAACGGCCATCTAAAAAAGACGCTTGAACGCCAGTCAGATGCGCCGTATCATAGGAAAACAATGGTTTTATTGGCGTTGCATTTCTAGCATTTCATCTTGGTAAGATCGCTCCCTAATGAGAAACTAATGAGTAGTTACTGAGGAACTAAGGTACACAAAATTAGAGTAGTTACTGAGGAACTAATGAGGAACTAATGAGTAGTTACTAAGGAACTAAGCTACACAAAATTAGAGTACTTACTGAGGAATTAATGAGGAACGAATGAGGAACTAATGAGAAGTTACTGAGGAACTAAGGTACACAAAATTAGAGTAGTTACTGAGGAACTAATGATGAACTAACTATTAGTTAATGGTCAATTCTTCAGTAACCCCTGATCAAATTTCAGAGGAGTAGTTACCGAGGAACTAATGAGGAACTAACTATTAATTAATGGTCAGTTCTTCTTTAACTCATGATCAAATTTCATAGAGGAGTTAATCATGACTTAATGATTAGTGAACTAGTTGTTTCATCAGTACAGAATCATTACTCAATAACCTCTCCATTAGTTAACCTTTTTATGTCCTAAAGTAAAGTGACACATAATGAGTTGTCTTTCATTACTTCATCATCATCTTTACAATTAGTTCCTTAACCCTATGCGCCCGAACAACGCATAGTGCGTCCAAATTCACACCTGTTCTTCTCTATTGATTTTCTCCGCAACTGTGCATCATAGCAAGAAGCCACGCATATCACGTGAAACAGCAGAATTGTAGCTTTCAGACAAGACCAAGCACTTATCGGTAATCAAATGCTGTTACAGCAAAAAAACAATGATAATTTTACACTAAAATTATGTATAACAGATCTTTAATACAGCTTTGCACACACATTACTCTTGGATGGATTACTTTCAAATGCAGGCTCGCACAGAAATGCCACGCATATCACATATGTGATATGCAAAGTGCAGGAGCAGAGCTTTCCAATGATACCACACACATCATTGTGCTGTCATCCCATCATGCTATACATCCTGATTAATTGTCTACAAAATAAAAACCTGACAAATTTCTTTACAACCCATTATACAGATCTTGTTATCAGTCACTTCATATATAGAGGACATCTGACAAGAAAAATGAAAGAATTTAGTAACACAGATTTGTTTTTTTCATTGATATAAAAATTAATATAAAATACAGGCACATAGAAGCACATGAAATGAAGGCAAATCTGGATAGCCCACATTGTCCTGAAAAAAAACAAGATATAGCATGTGTATGTAGCCTTTATAATGACTGTGATATGATCTTAAAAGTAAAGGCAGTAAAAATACCCAAAAAATGCCTAGGGCCCATAGGGTTAACAAAAAAATCACAGACAGTAGGATTCTTGAGACCACATACACATTAATATGACCATTCATGTTATTCTGTAAGATGATGCCTTAGAAATAAATATTATAGTTAGTTCCTCGTTCATTCCAAATTTGTTTCATAGTCGTCGTCGTCGTCGTCGTCGTCGTCCTCCGCTTATCCGGGTCTGGGTCGCGGGGGCAGCAGCCTCAGCAAAGAAGTCCAGACAGCCCTCTCCCCAGCCACTTCCGTCAGCTCTTCCGAGGGAACCCCGAGGCGTTCCCAGGCCAGCTGGGCGATGTAGTCCCTCCAGCGTGTCCTGGGGCAGCCCCGAGGTCTCCTCCCGGTTGGACATGCCCGAAACACCTCCCAAGGGAGGCATCCTTACTAGATGCCCGAACCACCTCAACTGGCTCCTCTCGATGTGAAGGAGCACTTCACTCAGCTGCCCAACAGACCCGCTGCTTCTTCCCACTTTAACCTGAATAGCCGCAGCATGACTGGAGGGAAGTACAGCCAGTTAGCCTCCGCTAGATTCCCAGCTAGCCCCAGCTCTCCGTTTGGATCCAACCGGAGCACCGAGCCCTGGTTTGTTATTCAGGGTAAAGTAGGAAGAAACAGTGGGTTTGTCAGGCAGCTGAGTGAAGCTGAGTGAATTGGAGCCTGTGGAGGAAACACTGGGACCATCTGGACGTAATGGTCCGTGTAGGTGCTGCGGTGCTCAGCTGTACAGATAGGAAACCCCTTAGCTGACAGGATGTACCACTCTCTCAGTCCGCTACTTTGTTTATCTCATGCATTCCTCAGACTTCTGGTTTCCCTCTTTACATTATTTCCTCTCATGCAGGCGCAGAACGTACGTGCCACTTGGCCATCGGATGTAGTCTTTGCAGTGTGTTCAATTGCAACTGACACAGGGTGACGTGAGGCGACGTTGACGACGCAACAGTTGGCCTTCGTCGCCGCTAATTCTCTGATGTCAGTTTGGTGTGTCAGCACCTTAAGGCATCATCGTACAGATTAACATGGATGGACATTCGTATGTGGTCTGAAAATAATGAATAAAACTCTTCTCAAAAATCCTGCTGTCTGTGATTTTTTTGTTAAGGAACTAATTGTAAAGATGATGATGAAGTAATGACAGACTGCTCATTATGTGTCACTTTACTTTAGGACATAAAAAGGTTAACTGATGGACAGGTTATTGAGAAATTATTCTGATGATACTGATGAAGTAACTAGTTCACTAATCATTAAGTCGTGATTAACTCCTCTATGAAATTTGATCATGAGTTAATGAAGAACTGACCATTAACTAATAGTTAGTTCCTCATTAGTTCCGCAGTAACAACTACTCTGAAATTTGGTCAGGGGTTACTAAAGAATTGACCATTAACTAATAGTTAGTTCCTCATTCGTTCATCAGTAACTACTCTAATTTTGTGTACCTTAGTTCCTCAGTAAGTACTCATTCATTCCTCATTAGTTCCTCATTTCTTTCTCATTAGTTCCTCAGTAAGTACTCTAATTTTGTGTACCTTTAGTTCCTCAGTAACTACTCATTCATTCCTCATTAGTTCCTCATCAGTTCCTCAGTAACTACACTAATTTTGTTTAACTTATTATAAAGTGTTACCCCCAATTTGTCAAGTAGAGTCCAGGAGCAAGTCCATTGAAGAAATTTCAATTCCAGCAGATTGGCTGCATTCTTATAGAAAAAAAGTAATATTAAGTTGTTTCATTTTACTTAATGTATTATGACAACTCAACTTGTTCCACAATTGGAGCCGATCCCCGTTTTATAGTTATAGCATTACAATACCATTAAGTAACACTGATGGGTGTAAATGGTCTTATCCAGAAAGCCCCAGAATCAGCTCACCTTTTAGCCTTGTAAACCAGGGGCCGTATTCACAAAGCTTGCTAGCACAGAGTTACTCCTGGTAACAAAATTCTTAGAATCATGACGTTTTCTTAGAATTTTCCCTAAAGTTAAGACAAAGTCCTGGTAAAGATAAGCATTATTCACCAAGCATCTTAGCCCTGAAGAGAGCTCCTAAGGTGAGAAACTGTTAGGAGCAGGGAGAAGGACTTTTGAGAAGCTGCTTTAAAGAATTTTCTTGAGCAGAGGAGAAAATGGTGGCTACACAAATAGGTGGGAGAATTATTCTCCAATCACTGGATGACAATGAGTTAATGAAATGTTACAGATAAGATGGTGCAGGGATAATATTTGTGGTCGATCTCATTGGGGGTATGTACATATTTCCCACTTAATATAATAATATAGTAATATATTCATCTTAATAATCGAGACCCGAGCTTGAAATGAATTGGAGATAGGTAACCAATGCACAAGATCTGACTCCACCTGCTTAAGGACTGAATTATAATTATTTGTGATGGTGAGATGAAGAGAAGGAAATATATTAAACAAAGATATTTAAAAGTGTGGACCACTGGTATGTTTGTAGGAGGTGCAGCCTTTCTCATGGCGTCATTCAAGGGGAGAAGAGCGGATTTGGCCCAATTGATTTTGTATCCAGATATATTGCCGTCATCAAAAATAGACAAAATATGTGAAGTTGACTATGCTGCATCTCCTAAAAAAAGCAAGATATCATCTGCATAAAGGGAAATATAGTGATCATTGTTATATGCTGTAATGGGAGTATGAATAGACTGACACACTGCCTGGGCCGGGGGTTCTAGAGAAAGTGCAAATAACAAAGGAGACAAAACACAGTCTTGTCTAGAGCTTCTAGAAACTGGGAATAAGGAAGAACATATGTTACCGGTCATCACCATTGCCATGGGAGAACAATATAAAGTTTGAACCATTCTAATAAACTGAGCTTCAAACCCCATGTGTTGTAGGACTGACCATAAGTAATGCCATTCCAGGTGATCAAAAGCTTTCTCCGCATCAAGGGAAAGTACAGCACATGGGGTTTGGCTACCAGACGCAGCGTCAATAATGTGTAAGAGTCTACAAATGTTGTCTGATGATAAGCGGGATTTTATAAAACCAGTCTGATCAGGGTTTATGAGCTTATGCATAAAAAGCTCCAGTCGAAGGGCTAACACTTTAGCAAATAATTTCACATCCACATTCAAAATAGAAAGCGGATGATAATTGATACAATCATTTGGGTCTTTCTTTTTAAGGAGTAATGTGATAGTAGCTGTGTTAACATCTCTTGAAAAAGAACCAGTATTTAATGCATAATTAATCATATTCAAAATTAAATGACCAAGTTGAGGCCAGAAAGTTAATAAAAATTCAGGGGGAATCCCATTAAAACCTGGTGATTTACCTTTGTTCATGCTACATAATGCAGCTTCTAATTCATCCAATGTTATAGGTTTATCAAGGGACAGGACATCACTGGGCAATAATTTAGGTAGATAAAGGTTACTAAAAAATATATCAGATTTTGATAATCATGTGCAACCTCAGAGCTATATAACTTTGAAAAAAACATGCGAAAAGTGGAATTAACTTGTACAGGATCAGACACTAATTCTCCTTGTGGTGTTTTAATAGAAGAAATATTTGCAAAGTTCTCGCAGGCCCGGAGGCTCAAGGCAAGTGATCTACTAGAACGTGCACCTTCAAAGTAGTGATTCTGACGTGAACGATAAATAAGAAACTCTGCACGCTGCCTGAGCAAGAAATTCAGCTCATTTCTTATTGAATTCCGTTGCACCAACAAATCCGGAGTCACATTAGAGTGCATAATTTCTTCAAGATGCAGAACATTTTGTTCTAGTTCATAAATCCTGCTATATCAAGTTTTATTTAAATTGGATGCAAATGCAGTACAGTTACTTCTAATAAAACCTTTCACTGCATCCCATAAAACTCAAGGATCGTCTACAGAATGTTCATTAAATGAAATAAATTCAGCTAAAGCGGATTGAAATTGGTTTATAAAACTGATGTCTTGTAAAAGGTAAGGTGCACGGTATTTGTGGAGTCAAATTGGCCCTACAGATTACAGCTTTATGATCCGAGAGAACAAGAAGGATCATGTCAATACGGGCATTATCAAGACGGTTTTTCGAGGTGAAAATAAAATCTATTCTAGAAAATGAATGATGTCTGGATGAAAAAAAATGAAAAATCTTTGACCGATGGATTAAAATCACATCATAGGTCGATCACTGCAAAATCATCATCCCATTTTCTCAAAGCTGTGGACGCTGACCTCTGGTCACTACTCTCTGGCTGAGGCCGTCCTATCTATTGAATGGTCCCATACAGCAATAAAGTCTGCACCAATAATTACACGATATTCTACCAAATCAAGCAACATTTGGGTTAATTGTGCATAGAAATTATTGTCAAATGTGTTAGGAGCATATATGGATACAAAAGCAATTTTTTTTATTGGCTATTATAGGGTGACCATATTTTGTTTTCCAAAAAAGAGGACACTCGCCCGGCCACGACATAGTCTATTTAAATGATACTCGCAGTTTACTCAAAGATGCCTTATCATTTTAATATATTTTAAATTTATATGTATGGATAGAAAATTCAGTTATATTACAAAATAATATCTCTCAAAGACAGAAATTCAGATAGGACCCAATAGGGGACACATACACACACTAGAGTGTGGCGATCCAAGCCCGACGGTACCCGACGGGTCGGGCCGGGTTTGGTCAAAAATGTAGCTATAAATTGTATTCGGGCTGGGGTCGGATTCGGTCAGCTTTCAGTGAAAATGTAGTGTAAAAATAAATAAAATGCTATTATCTGTCCTGTTTATTGCTTGGGCACTGATATTTACGTGACAACACATGAACATAACACACACATTGGCTGTTTGTTTCTACCTCTCCTCACGCTGCAAGTCTCAGACCTTCTACCGCCCGTCTCTGCCTTGATTAAACGCTGAAATAAAACAAAAGAGGGAGACAAGTTTTTCCTATTTTATCTTATTTTGTTTTATGTCCCCCTCTCCTCTCGCTGGAAGCGTCGGACCTCCCGCCTACCGCTCCCATTTCAAACACGGGCTGAGCACCCCCGGACGCCCCGGACGCCCCGGACGGGACGTGAAAAGTGGACATGTCCGGGCAAAAGAGGACGTTTGGTCAGCCTAGGCTATTATGGTTTTAATAAAAGTTATTCTACCCTCTGAATCTCCCCCTGTACCTACATTTCTAACTAAGTACACCTTTAGTTTAGTTGGACCTTTAGTTAGAAGAGGAAGAGTATGATAACACATGGTAATGATTATTCTGCAATCTATGCACATCCTGCTGTACCAGATGAGATTTGCTGACCATGGCTATATCCACTTTCCACAAAAAACTAGTGCGTTTATGTGATAGATTATAAGGCCTCTGGCATTAAAGGAAAATGAAGTCAACATAGTCATTCAAGATATTACCAAAAAAAAAAAGATGATTTCAACATTCTTGACTGTTCAGGGGGTGAATTTGTATATAACTCAACTGTTAACATTTTTTTTAAAGCCTGAAGTTATGCATAATTAAGGGTGGGCTGCTTTGAGTGTCCTCAGCTTCTCAGTCAGATCCACCCTCTTATCGAAATATGGTCACTTCTGGCTGCAAAAGACCTAGATGGTGACAACTGAAATACCGAACTTGAGGCTTCAAAACAGGAGTCCACAAATCAATGGGTGATGTCACGGTAGCTACGTCAATTATTTTTTATTCTTGAGATAAGGGACAAAACAGGTTTTAAAAATCATTTTTTAAAAATGCACACTATATTTATTGGAATTGGATATGTCTGTAGACTAAAGTCTTAACTATTTAACTATGTAAAGGAACAGGTTCTAAATAAAAATGCTTTTTAAAAAAAAAAATAATAATAAAAATAAATAAACATGTTTCACTTTAGAACTTGACTTGTGTCAACTCCATCAGAACCACTAAAAAGTCTACCATTTTAATTCTTCCAGTCCAAAAACAATCTAAGGTTCTGAAATACATTGGAATAGTGTTTAGTTACACTGACATGCAATAAAATACAATACATAAACCTGTGTTGTGATTTCATACTATTCTGAATACCCAAATTCCTTAATGACTGCATTTTCAATCTTTAATTTTAATATCATAAAAACAATTTCCTTAGATAAATTAGACATACGAATATGTAGATTAGATACTTCTTTATTACATAAGCAACATTTACTAAAAAAAAGAATTCACTTATTTTTAAGAACTGGCAGTGTTGACAAACACTTACAGTGCTGACAATAAACTTATATGTATTACTGATTAATAAACAAATATGATTTTAAATAGATTGAGGTGACAATAGATGAAGAGAAAACAATTTTTCTCTTTCATTGAACATAAATAACACAAGTAACACCAAACATCCTGTAAATTACAACTTTCTTCAAAGTGATATCTAGTGGGGAAAATAAAAGCATAATGGATTAGGTAGAAATTTATTGTAGCATTTTTAGTCATGTTAAATAAGAGAAATTTGAAAATAACAATTTTTTCTGACATCAAAATAAGCCCTTTATATCTATCCTCCACATAGGATGCAATTCATAGGCGTTTCTAGCCCATTTTGGGGGGTGCTGAAGCACCCCTAAATTGAATCCCAGCACACCTAAAATTTGAGAGATTTTTATTTATTTATTTATTTATTTTTTACTGTATGTCCTTTTTTAACAAGCTAGAAAAGTGTCAAAACCATACAGTACTTGGTTGAAACGTAATAATTTAACGAGAAAAAAAAAAACCCGAACCCCCACCCCCTTGCCTCAAAAACGGTTTGATCCACCCCGTCCCTCCCACCTTTCCCCGACTCAGGCTCTGAGCACTCTATCTGCACAGAGCAATGTGCTGCCTTCCAGAGTGGGTGATATGCAGTAATGGTGTAAATACCTGGCTTAAACCAGGATATGTGGCACATTTCTTAACTTCTACTACTCAGTACCAACACATTATTATCATTACCAGTCCTCATACTGTATTTGCTGCATTTAATTGTAGGTCACTGTTTATGTTGTTAGGTAGGAGTTAGCTGACGTTTTTTCTAGCTAGGAAATGTTAAAGGTGGTCAGTACCACTGTCCTCTGTTTGAAATGGAATGAGAGAAGCTAGCTGTTGTGTCATGTGCATGTTTTAATATTAAAGCCAAGGTGCTACTGACTAGCTAACTGACTGGATGCCCATTAACATTATAACTCCTATTGTGTGTGTGTGTGTGTGTGTGTGTGTGTGTGTGTGTGTGTGTGTGTGTGTGTGTGTGTGTGTGTGTGTGTGTGTGTGTGTGTGTATGTGTGTGTGTGTACAGACAGACAGACACCCTCGTCATGGATATAACATTGTTTTTTTCGAGAGAAAAAAAGAGACAGGTTCAGGTAAGAGTGTAAGATCAAATGGTCTATCTATCTAGAATGATGTTGTAAGTTGGATCAATGTATCAGTTTATATCTCTTATTAGATATAAAACGCATTATTTGGTTATTTGCCTTTTGGTTGATAGTACAAAGAGAGAGAGAGGAGCAGAAAGTGGACTTTATTTATTAGTATTCTTATTAGTATTTTTGGAACTCACTATAGGGGGCTGGTTTACTCCAGAAACATACATACTGTTTGTGTGTATGTTGAGAAGCTGCTGTATCAAAATGAGTTCTCTTCCCCCAGAAATTAGGGTTTTGATATGTTTCTTTTATGATTCCAATCCATTCCTCTTTTGCTGTGGCTCAGCATTTAAATAACCTTTATCAGATTTGATGGTTTAGTCACAGACTTTCCCACAAAGTGTTGTGCTTTTCTTTCACAAATGTGGGAATGAAATTTCGTTAAAATGTACAAAACAGTGAAATTTATCTTGCTTGCCCCGGCAGCTCTCTGGGTGCTCAGCACCCCTAACCTCTGATCCTAGAATCGCCCCTGCTGCCAGTCAATGTAAAGTTCAGTTTCGCCACTGTTGTGGAAATTCTCTGCTGCTGGTTAATAATGAAATAGAGACTTCTGCCAGCCGACAAGGTTTTTATTTTCTTTGCAAAGAAAAGGTCAATCAGCACAGGAGCGGTCAGAATGAAGAAAGACCCAGAGCATGGGGTAGCTTAAACTTTTATACCTGAGGACTGCCTCTTACGGCGTGTTTCACACCCTTCTGTCTGCGGCAGGGAGTGGCGCCTCTACCCATTGTTTTCACAGGACTGGCTCCGACCCCCTAGGATGTGTTTCACACTCAGTGTATCCTGCAGGATTTTGTATCTAGGTGTGAGGTTATGGGGTCTAGACATCTGAAGTATTTGAAAACACATAGAATACACAAAGAAAATGAAATTACAATCACAATTCCCCCCTTTTGATTATTGATTAATCACTAAAACAAAAAAAAAAAAGAAAAGAAAGGAATATATATATGGCTGCTTCGGCCTCTTCTGGTCCGGCTGCAGGTGCTGCAGCTGCTGTTACCGAGAGGTTGGTTGTGATCCCAAGAGACTGCAAATGTCCCATGTTTAATGGTAAGACTGGCATAGGTTGAATGGGTGGAGGAAGTCCAGGCATGTGCACGAGCTCACCACCTTTCCGCGGCAGACCAAGCATTGTTTATTTTTGATCATTTGGAGGGAGAGGTGAAGGAAGAGATTAGGTTTCGCTCTTGTGAAGAGCTCAGAGACCCAGTTCTGGTTCTTGGCATCCTAAAGGAGCTGTATGGGTGCAGCCAGTCTTATGTCACCCTACAGCAGGCTTTCTTTTCTTGGCAGCAACAGGAAGGGGAGACACTACAGGAGTTCTCCTTAGCTCTTATGGCTTTGATGGCGCAGGTTGAGCAACATGCACCGGATGGGATGCCCAATGCTGATGCTCTTCTTAGGGATCAGTTTATAGAGCATGTTCTTGATAGCTCCCTCCATTGAGAGCTGAAGCAGTTGGTCCATCGCCAACCCGTCATAATAAGTGTTGGTCTTTTGGCACAGAGGGTCCCTCCCCACCTCCATTGAGAGGCAGTGGCTTTCCAAGCCTGCCATGGCCCTTCTGCGCCAGTGGGACTGCCTAGTAGAGGAAGATGGTGTGCTCTTCCGCCGGGGCTTCTGCTCAGATGGGGGAGAAGAGTTTCTCCAACTTCTCTTGCCTGTGGCACTCAGGCAGGAGACTCTTCACCAGCTCCATCAGGAGCATGGTCACCAAGGCATCGAGAGGACCACAGAGTTGGTCTGGCAGCACTGCTATAGGCCAGGGATGTCGTCAGACATTAAGAACTGGGTCCAGAAGTGTGAGCGCTGCCAAGTCGCTAAGGACTCGGGGCAGATGCCACATAGTTACATGGGCCATCTGCTGGCCTCCCAGCCTAACGAGATCCTGGCCCTTGACTTCACACTGCTTGAGCCCTCTCATAACGGGTTCAAACATGTCTTGGTCTTAACTGACGTGTTCAGTAAGTTTACAGTGGCTGTCCCCACCCAGGACCAGTGGGCCTCAACTGTGGCCCAGGTTTTGGTGTCTGAATGGTTTTATAAGTTTGGTGTTCCAAGCCGCATTCATTCAGACCAAAGCAGGAGTTTTGAGAGTTCCTTGATCCACCAGCTCTGCTCTTTGTACAGTGTTTCAAAGTCCCGTACCACCCCCTACCATCCAGCGGGCAATGGTCAACGCGAGTGGTTCAATCGTACTCTCCATAACCTCCTGCGTACTCTGCCACCCTCCTGGAAACAGGACTGGGCTTCCTGTCTGCTCCAGGTGCTCTTTTGTTATAACACCACGCCACATCAGGGCACGGGTAAGTCACCCTTTTATTTGATGTTCAGACAGGAGCCTCGGCTTCCGGTGGATTTCCCACTGGGCCGAGTCCAAGAACCCGTGCCTGGGGAAGTACGGGACTGGGTTGCTGAACATCAGGTTAGACTTCGAGTGGCATTTGAGGGCGCTCGAGAGCAGCTGTTGGCTGCAGCTGACCGACGAAAGGAGAGGCATGATCAGCGGGTCCGGGATGCACCTCTTCCTGTGTGCCAGCTTGTGTATTTGAGGGACCATGGTGCCAGAGGTCAACACAAGATCCGAGACCTCTGGAGCCCGGTGGTCCACCAGGTTGTGAGGGCCCCTTCTGGTGATGGAGCAGTTTACAATGTGGCCCCGGTGAGTGATCTGCATAAGACCCGAAATGTGCATTGGGACCTGCTGAAGGCTGTAATCCCTTCTGAGGCTGTAGCTTTTCCACCCCCGGCGCCATCCTCTCCTTCCCTGCCTCCCATAGTAGCCCCCGAAGATGACTCCTCTGATAGTGAGCTTTGGTTTCTGGTGTCTGAGACTCCCGCACCACTGCCTGCCATGATTCCTGATGCTCTGCAACCTTCTGCTGCCCAGTTGTGGCACCAGCGCTGGCTAGGCCCAGTGCAGTGATGCCTCTGGATAATGGAAGTTCCTCACCTCCAGCTTCCTCACTGTTTCCCTCTGACTAGCCGAGTACTAGTGAGCAGGCCCTGCGTCACACTGCTCACTCTACCGCTGGTTGTCACCCAAATGTCTACCATCTTCCTCGGCCAGCTGGTCCTCAGGGCCCTGCAGTTAACAGACCCCAAGACCCGGTGTCTAATTGCCAAATAGCAGTCTTCAGACCTTGGTGTTAGCTGGCTGGTTTTCTGTCCATCGTCGGGTCGACGATACAAAAGGTGGGGGTAGAATGTAGCCGGAGCACTGTGTACTCTCTCTCGCAACAGGGCGCTGTATAGCCGCTATATAGTGTGGCCATACCGTGCGCGCCTCCCTCTCTCTCCTTCCCAGATCTGCTGGTCCCACGTGGTGGCTGTGGCCTGGTGTGTCGGGCCTTGTGCAGGTGTGGTGGAGCTGGCGTGGCTGTGTTGTAGTGCTTGTTGGCGCGTCTGCCATTAAGGTGCACACTTCCTCTCGCAGCACACAGTGTGGCAGATTGTCGGTGGTGTGGGGCCAGGTTTGCCCCACTGGAGCCCTCCTGGGTGTGGTTGTGTCTCCAGGTGCCCTAGAGTATCTCTCCTCTGGCCCTCCGTGAGGCTGTGCCGGTGAGGCTCAAAATGGTTGAATTTATCGCCACCGTTTCCTGGACAGCGCTGCTATTTTGGCTCTGCTCTTTCCTTGGTGGCCTGTTTGGATCTCCCGGATCCTGTCTTGGTCCTTGGGTTTGGGTGGTACTGTTTGAGCCGTTTGACTCCCCGTGGCCATTTAGCTCTTCATTGAGCTGCCGTCTGGACTCTTACATTGCCACTAGTTTTTATTGGTTTATTAACTGACTTCCTGTTCATGTGATTTATTTTGTATGTAAATTTGTTGAGTTTGTTATTATATGATTAATGGTATTTTGGTTTCTTTTGTTCATTTTCTTATTTACTTCATTGTTGCTTTTGTGTGTGTGTGTGTGTGTGTGTGTGTGTGTGTGTGTGTGTGTGTGTTTGGGTGGGTGTGTGGTTGAGCATGTATGTGTGTTTTAAGGCAGCTGTTTGTTCACTGTGAGGCCTGTTTTAACTCTCCTTCTCCTTGTGGACAGGTGCTACGGGCCCAAGGTGGCGACCCAATTCCTGGTGGTGGGTTTTGCTCACAGATCCTCAGTTGTGTGTGTGTGTGCAGTGCCATGGGTGTTTTGATTTAGTTTCTCCTTCTCCTTGATTTTGCTTCTGGTCCACCGTGGTAAGTGCAGTTATTGTGTGTAACAGCTACTGTAGATTTCATTGATTGTTGTTGAAATAAAATTTGTGGTATATTTTCTATAAACCGTCTCTTGTCCTGTGGTAATTTCGGACTTCATGTGACCTATTAATTAACTGTTTCCGGGGCCGCAATTCCCCAGGTGGCGTTGTCTGGCAACAAATCTTTTCCACTCGCTACAAAAGGATCAAGGATAGTGGGCTGGAGTGCAGCTCTTTTTGCAGCGGCATCGGCTCTTGCGTTTCCTAGAGAAACAGAATCTGAGTTGTTAGTATGAGCAAGGCATTTACAAACAGCAATTGAATTTGGGAGCAAAATGGAACAAAGGTATGCGCACTGGAGAGTCATCACAGGGAACAATTACCCCTGCTGCTTTAAGAGACTCAAAGACTGGTGTTATGCCATCGATGGCTTCTTGTTTAAGTGGATATTGAGCCTTGCAAGGTCTAAAGTCTGATTTTGGAGTGATGACAACAGGTGCACAGTCTTTGTTGAGGCCAACATCATGCTTACCGACAGCCCACATTGTCTTAGGGACGTCCTGTAGGGCTGTACCTAATAGTTGTAGTTGTAGTTGTTCTTCGGACAAAAAAAGAAAAAGATTTAGAAGTGCTTTTAGGTACCAGCTGGATTTTTCTTTGAGTGTGCACAACAAATGTTAAAGTTTTAGAGTAGCACTGCAGTGTTGGTGAAAATAAAATAGATTCATCAGATGTTTCTTGCCAATCAGCTGCGCGCTGACATGATTTTACAAATGGGCCCAAATCTTTAATAAAAGAAAGAAAAAAATCTATTCATTGATTAAAAAAAAAACCTTATGACTCCTGAAATGCCTCAGAGGTAAAGCAGCCATAGGCCCTCTCACAGGCTTCACACTCACAAATATAATTGAAAAAGTGTGTGTGTGTGTGTGTGTGTGTGTGTCTCTGTGTGTGTGTGTGTGTGTGTGTGTGTGTGTGTGTGTGTATGTGTGTGTGTGGTGCAGTACCTTCTTCTGGCCCCACAAGTTGGTTTGCCTTGTCAGCAGGAGTCCATCTCTCTCCAAAAACCCCCAACCATTTTCAGTCCAACTTGTCTACTGAGGTTGATGACGTATTTCTGTGGCAATCACGTCTCCAATGTCTACACTGGCCACAGAGGAAATAGACATCACTTGGAGGTTTTCTTCCACAGTTCTTGTGTCAGCCACGTTCTTTCCCTCTATGTTCATGACCTGGTTCGTATGTTTGTTTATTTTGGAGCAGATGAGGTGGGGTGAAAGAAACCAGGAGCCTTTGCACAAAAGTAGGATTCAGACATCCAGGATAAATGACTGAGTTGGGTTCAACGAATCCAAAACAAGAGCATCCAGGCTTAATTGGTTGCACAAAGACCAAGCCAGGATGAGCAGACACGGATTCATCAAGCCAGGTGAAACCAATCCTGGATCAGTGCGCACACGCAGCTTCCTCAAATTGACCCTGCCATTGATTACAGATTCACAGATTCACCATGACAACAAGAGCGGCACACTTTTCCCCGTCGGAGGCAGAAATCCTCGTGGAGGCTTACGAGGAGGTAAAGGACCAAATCAAAAAGAAAGGCAACACCAAGTGTGTGTGTGTGTGTGTGTGTGTATGCTGATTGATCATAAGAATATATATATATATATATATATATATATATATAGATATAGATATAGATATATATATTTGACATATAATGGATGAGCTGTTAGATAATTGAATTTCCCCTTGGGGATGAAAAAAGTTATTCTTATTCTTATTCTTAATGAACACTGTGCATTGCTTGTGATGTGCATTGATTGGTTTACTAGTCTTAATCTGATCATTTCAGATGGTCTGCAGTGCTGACTATCTGATCAGCAATGTTGTGGCAAAGTGGCCTGGCTCGGTCCATGACTCCCGAGTCTTTCGGCCCTCTGGAATCTATCAGCGCCTATCACAAGGTGAGCCACACAACCTCTGTTAATAACTACCTTTTATATCATGGCTGTGTCAAGAATGTCACTCTGTTTATGAGGTTGTGATGATGAGATTTTGTATTCACAGGTGAATTCTCTGGTGTGTTGCTGGGGCCTTTTCTCCTAACACCATACACAGACCCTCAGGAAGCACAGCAGGCCTATAATCATGCCCATGCCAGGACAAGGGCCAGGTTCGAAATGACCTTTGGCCTCCTGAAGGCACGCTTTAACTGTCTTCACCACTTAAAGGTCAGCCCTTTGAGAGCATGTAACATCACTGTGGCCTGTGCTGTCCTCCACAATGTGGCCTGCCTGAGGAAGGAGAGGGCCCCCAGAGTGCCATCACACATGGACTGGGACAATCCTGCCATCTTCCCTGATAACGACAGTAGTCGGCTGGTCAGGGACCAATATGTGTTAAATTATTTTACTTGACATGCATGCTTTAAATTGAAGTTAAATATGTCCTGCACTGGCAGAGGAATTTGTGTTTTTTATTCAGTTTAAATTGATTTGGCCTCTTATGTTGTTTGTGCTGTATACTGTGTGTATACAAGCTTGCAGGGAGGCTACTGCATCCATTCATTTGTCTGTTCATTTGTTGCATATGGATTTGTGCGGGGTGTATCATATACAGACCTTTGAATGTGTATTTATTCTTGTGTTGTATAATATGCTTTGATTCCGTGCTTTCTATCTTATAGAGTCACTGTGTGACTTCAGTTTTGAAAGGACTTGATGGTTTACTTGCTTTGATTTATCCTTATTCAATAAAGGAACATCATGTTACTCTTTGATGTGTATTTATATTTATATGGGATGTGTATTTTAGTCTATGGAAAACTGTAAATTATCTAATGATTGAAAAATCATCTAAAATCATCATTTATCTAAAATGATTGCAATTAATGATCACAAATGTTTAAATAATGACAGTGGGTCTGGTTGAATAACTGGGTGGAATAACTATTGGTTTCCGCTGTGGTGACTGCTGACTGAGATAAGGGATGAGATTAAATAGATCCTGGAACTTAGCCTGGTCTGGAGCAGGCTAGCTCCACAGAATAAATCTCCATGGTAACTTATGTCATAACATAGCTTTCCACTATCCCGCTTTTGTGCAACCAGATCACGGATAAGTTGAGCCAGGATAACAAAGATATCCCAGCTTAATCCCTATCCTAGTTTTGTGCAATAGGCCCCAGGATGGTGCAGGAAATACTGTTGGTGAGGAGGTGGAGCAAGTCAACAGCTTTCTCTTAAAGGCAGCTCTGACCACAAAATACATGACCAAGTCAGGTTGGTTAAAAGAAATAAAATGGCATGCTATGACACAGCACCAGATGATAAAATTGATTTGAATTTGCATCTTGAAGAGAGAGAGAGGTGGAGAGTCTCCACAAGACACTGGCAAAGCGATTAAGGAAAGAGGACATTTTGGAGATAAGGAAATTCGCACATGTGACAACCCCAAGTGGGGTGGTGTTGTTTGGATCTGTCGGTGTGCGTATGTGGTATCTTGCTTGCCCTCTCTCCTTTCTGTTTCAGAGCGTGATTGATCATGGGCCTCCAGTGTGTGCCTTAGTGGGCGGGGCTGTGACTATGAATACCTGCGGAATCCGTCCGGTCTCTCTCTTGGTTTCCCATTCCCGGCTTGATACCGGCAGCTCACCTGTTGTCCCTTTTCATTTTAGTTTGCATCCAACACACACACACACACACAGCCATGCACCCGCAATCACTGCTGACATTCCACATTACAGATATAGATTGTTGTATTTTGTTAGCCTTAGTTTCTGTTGACTACGTTTGTTAAATAAATATCATTTGCAGTTACATTCCTTCTTGCGTTTGGTTGTCAGAGAATTGAGCCAGCTCTGACACCCAACACACCACACGTGGTTGTTTTTTTCTTTTCACATTTTAAAAAAGATCAATGTGATGATTTTTTTAAGTCTTTCAACAATACTCACATGCCGATGCTGAGGTAATCATTGTTTTTTTTACGATTATTATTTTATGATTATTTTTCCTCTAAATACTGGCCACAAATAGATCCATAACTAAAACAACCTTAATGTAATGTGAAATTCCCATTTAATTTTGTTTTAATTTGATACCTACAGTATCTACAGAGCATCAGTACTATCAGTGCTATCAGTATTATTCTGCCTTTATTAGAAAGAGAAGGATAAACCCCTTGAGTTGCACCAACTCGTTTTCGAGGGGGTCCTTAACACAAATAAACAATGAATACAACACAAGACAACACAACACTTACAGCCATACAGACACAGAAAGAAGCTCTCCATGCCATCCCCCCCCAACCCCCCCAAAAAAAGAAAAAAGAAACAAAACAACTACATAAGCAGCAACATAACCATGCAATAAATTGTGTACACAAGCAAGCAAACATACAAGTAAAGAGGGCAGTAAGCACTATCAGCCAACCAAGATATAAACAGGTGCATAGACATGCATACATGATACATATAAGCATATATAGCAACATGCAATAGCAAAGAAATGTGACATGCAATGCAAGGAAATGTCCAAGCTTAAAGGGAGCAGGAGCAAGAAAATCCATGTAAGGAAATGGCCATGCTTATTATAAACAAGAGCACTGAGATACATACATGCGTAAACAAGTTGGAATTAGTTCCAGTTAATTGATACAGTGATTAATTACAGACAGATAGCAGTATTCCAATCAGAAGGAGCTTTAAATTTAAAGGCACGTCTGCAAGTTTCATTGGAAATTCTGGAAAATTTAAAGTAGGGTTGCTCAGTGTGCTCAGTGTGTAATCAGAATAATTTAAATGAATGCATTTGAAAATAAACTGCAGCCAGTGAGAATATCATCTATGTTCAATTGTTAACCAGTTAAGTGACTTATACATGAAACAATGGTGGGTTCTATAGGGACACCTCAAGATAAATCTGCAAAGATTATTATAAGGGACATTAAGTGGGTGAAGAGTTGTATCTGAGGTGTTCTGGCAGATAATGTCTACATAATCTAGAATGGGTAATATTAACTGTGAAATTATTCTTTTCCTGACCTGAAAAGTAAAACAGCTGATTGACTAGTATAGTATTCTCAGGCTGCAGTTTACTCTCTGAGTAAGGGATCGAAAAGATGGCCGCCATGACACTGGCGTGAGCGTTTGCTGTGTCTTGGTCTGCATTCATAAATTAATCTAGTTTGGCCTCTGTAATATCCATGCTCCGATTACCTCACTGTGATAAGATACTAGAACGGACTTCTTCTTATCCCAAGGTAACAGTGTGAGCATACTTTCCTTTGTTTAATATCCTGATTATGGATCAGGCACTGGTGGTCTTCAATCAGGTCATCCTGGACGCCATCAAGCAACTCAAATTTGAACTGCTGTCCCATTTTGATCCTATAATGGATAATATAGAAACGAGCTTGAACACTATGAATGGGAAACTATCCATACTGGGTGATCAAGTCACGGAACTTGAACATAGAGTCAGCTCAAACCAAGATAATATATTAGACCTGGAGAAACAGGTAAAGACCATAGAGGAGGAAAATGCCTGCCTGAGGGAAAAGGTCAGTTGAAGCCGAAAACCGAAGCCGGGCATACAATCTCCGATTCCTGTATGTTCCTGAAAAAGCCGAGGGCCAGGACATCATGGGCTTCATGTTGCTGCTGATCCCCTCTCTCCTCGGCAAGGACAATTTCTCCTCCCCGCTGACTTTGGATAAAGTTCATCATACTCCAACATTCTGTCACCAGCATTCTAAAGCCGGTCCAAGGCCAATCCTTGTCAAAGTCCTTAAACCTTCCGGTCCCTCTCGGACAAAAAATGTCCTTTTGAGCCATTTTTCAGTTTTTATTTTTTGATAACTTTGGCTGTGTTCATACATACAGCATGACATTTGGTCAGAAAACTTATTTTCGGTGATATTTTGAAATTTTAAAGCCACTCCTTAATCAGGCCTAAAATACACAAATGGCAACCTTTTACGACATCTCGCCCTCTTGACCCAAAACCGTCCCCATTGAAACCCATTAAAACAACATTTTTTGATTCCCCTTCAATTTACATAAAAAACGTGATTTTTTTCTATCTCTGGTAGTCAGGTTGGTTAGAGAGACCCAAGAATTGTGAAAAAAAAAAAAAATACCAGATGGGGCCATTTTCCATTTTGGGGCCCTGCTGTCTTTTCAATGCAGTTCCTGGTTTGGCTACTTGAAGCACTATAGGCCAAGGGAGGGCAAATGCAGAGTAGATCAAAAAATGGTCTTGTTGTGCTCATAAGAATGTGACAGTGTGGTCTGTATCAAAATATTGCAATATTAGTTTGTGTGTGTCTGTGTACATGGACTTAAAATACACAATGTCAAATCCCTATGTGAAAATATAGCTAAATGTAAAACCATAAATACCATATTTCTTCATCACATCCTCATGGCAACTTAGAAACATGAAGTTGATGATATTAGTCATGCATTCCAGAGTTAGGACATCAAAATTGAAGTTTTTACTAAAATCCAGCTGAATCCTACATTTTCTCCTGCTTCCACAGCAGAGTAAACACAAACTAAATAATAAGCAGTAAAATTGCCTGTAGTTTTCTCCTATTTTTTCCATTATTCAGGTTTACAAGCCATTGCTGCAAAAAAAAATTAAAATAAATGCTAGGTTAGTGTTTATATGGATGTCTGGGGGCTGTGGCTGTGTAGCTACTAAAAAAATATTGTGTGTCTATGTGTGTGTGTGTGCATGTGCATGTGTGTAATTATGGAGCAAAAATTATGCAAATTATGAGCTGCAGGTTGCTGCAAGGTTACATTACTGTTCTCTCACTTGCTCTCTGTCACACACACATGCATCCACTTTCACTCATCCACACACTCACACACTGAATTTTTGTATTTTATTTTTTATTTTTTGTATAATCTGAGTAGGAGTTGGTTAAATGATTTAAGCAAAAAAACTTATTTTCAGACTGCCAATATGGATTTAGGAAAAAAAGATCAACTGCTCTGGCGTTAATAGACTTGGTTGAAGAAATAACGAATTGTATTGATAAAAGGAAATTTGTAGTCAGTATTAGGCCCCATTTTATTTATATTGTATATTAATGATATTTGTTGATATCAAATGTGATGAAATTTGTAGTCTTTGCTGATGACACCAACATTATCTGCTCCGGCGAAAATTTACAACATCTCCTGGAAACAACCACATATGAAATTCACAAGCTGAAAAACTGGTTCACTTTGAACAAACTATCCCTAAATTTGGATAAAACAAAGATTATGTTATTTGGTAAACACAAAACTGATGTCCCGGTTAAAATTAAAATTGACAATGTAATAATTGAAAAGATAGAAGAAACTACATTCCTTGGAGTGATAATCCATTACAATAATGTGCTGGAAACCTCAGATAAAAAATGTTTGTTCTAAAGTTGCAAGGAGTGTCATGCGAAGAGTCAAGCATATACTAAATTATCGGTCTTTACTTTCACTATATTATGCTTTTGTTTTTCCTTATTTGAATTACTGTGTGGTGGTCTGGGGCAACACATACAACACCAATTTGCATCCATTGATTATCCTACAGAAAAGAGCAATCCGTATCATATGCAATGTAAAGTACAATGAACATACTAATGACTTGTTCTTGAGGGCAGCTACATTGAAATTTCTAGATTTGATTAAATTAAAAACTGTACAAATTGCCTATAGGGCAAAACATAATCAACTACCTGTTATCATCCAAGGACTTGTTCTGTTTGGTTGCTGTGGTCTGGTGTGAAATAAATGCACTAAAAAAAACAAAACAGAACTGACATGGTTTGTTCACGTTCATAATGAATCATCTTTACGTACTAAAGTTTATTTTGGAGTTCTGCAAGGTTCTGTGCTCGGACCAATCCTATTTACTCTATGTATGCTTCCTTTAGGTAACATCATCATCTAATTCATCATTAGAAATCACTCTGTAAATTTCCATTGTTATGCGGATGATACACAGTTGTGTTGTGTTGTAGAAGAAAGTGATCAATTAACTAAACTTCATAATTTTCTTAAAGACATAAAAACCTGGATGACCACCAATTTCCTGATGTTAAATTCAGACAAAACTGAAGTTATTGTTCTTTGCCCCAAACAACTCAGAGACTCTTTATATGATGACATAGTTTCTCCAGATGGCATTGCTCTGGCCTCTAGCACTACTGTAAGAAACCTTGGAGTGACATTTGATCAAGATTTGTCTTTTAATTCTTATTGTAATTCTCTCAAGAGAACAAGGGGTGGACACTGGTGGAGCAGAGGGTGTGGACATTGGTGGAGCAAGGGAGGTGGACACAGGAAGAGAACAGGGGGTGGACACCGGTGGAGCAGAGGGTGTGGACACAGGAAAAGCCAGGGAGGGGGACACAGGAAGAGAACAGGGGGTGGACACTGGTGGAGCAGAGGGTGTGGACACTGGTGGAGCAAGGGAAATGGACACAGGAAAAGCGAGGGAGGTGGACACAGGAAGAGAACAGGGGGTGGACACTGGTGGAGCAGAGGATGTGGACACAGGAAAAGTGAGGGAGGGGGGCACAGGAAGAGAACGGGGTGGACACTGGTGGAGCAGAGGGTGTGGACACTGGTGGAGCAGGGGAGGTGGACACAGGAAGAGAACAGGGGGTGAATACTGGAGGAGCAGAGGAGCTGGCTGTGGTAGGATCCTCACTGGTCTGTGCTGGAGCCTCCTCTGTCCTGGTTGATGTTCCCTCCACAGTCACTTTTGGGAAGAAGAAACTCTATTGTGAATATTGGCATAAGCAGTTGCAAACCAAACATACACATATCAAAGACTATTAGTCTGTTGAAGCTGCACAAAGAAATCACTGATGTGAAATATATAAAAAAAACCATATACAGTAACAATTTATATGATAAGCTCATATCTTAATAGATAATCAATAGAATGCAGAGCTTTAAGGTAACTGAGTAATCTGAGTAATCAAACTCTTAAACCTTTTTTATTTTTTTGTTTATTTTCATTAAAGGTGTACCATCCATGAACTGTTAGTTGCTGTTTGTAAACACACCATTCAAAGTTGGCACCTCTTAAACCAGCTCCAAAAAAGAAAGCAAGAGAGATAGCTAGAGTTATTGAAGATTTGTCGTTTCATTTTTAGTCATATTCTTACTATTACTATCTTACTATTCTCCTAATGTTAATTGTCTGCAAAACTCCACTAGGGATATTAAGGAAAATGTTTCACAAGGTCTAATGGGGGCTTAGTCCCCTGAGTTGTACGGTCACTTTGTTCAGCTGCCCGCTTGCTTTTCGTGGTTTTAAATAGAAGGGATGGTTGGCAATTCTTAAAAGCCCCCTTTAGTCACTTTATCCTGGTTCCTGGGCTGAGCTCTGCCATGCCTCTGTCAAACAGACACAAAACTGCAGCTCTTTACACCATCCATCCACAACATTGTCAGAGAATAGGGATGCCACAGTGAGATCATTTTCCTACCTGTTTTAACACCGGTGTTAGCACTTAGTTAATCATTAATCAAAAATGCGTCTACAAAACAAGACAGCAGTCATCTTCTGCATTTTTTAACAGTGGATTAGTTTAAAATATTGCAGTATGGGAGTGTAGTAACAAGAGGGAGCAGCCACAGTGCTGTTAGATGAACATCTGCAGGCAACACATTGTGCACCAACTTCTTTTTTGCTTTTCGCTTTGACTCCAATTGCTCCAACATTATCTTGTCATTCCAAGTCTTCTGACTTACATGCATGTATTACTAATAAAACTAAAATGTGACTTCTGCTACTTTGTGCTGTGACTCTGTTAAGCCCAGCATACACTGTATGATATTTGACCGGATTTGACCCCATTTTTGAGACGCACGACCTGCCGACGCTTGGGCCGGATTTCTGCTTCGTTGTGCGTCTTTTGCTGTGCAGTGTACGGGGGGAGCGAGGGCAGATCATCTGTTCCAGAACCACGGTCAGACAAATTTCTGACATGTCAGAAATTTTGGTCTGCTGGCACAGGTGTTCGCACAGTTGAAGCAGAGCCACGAGCCGATTCGCCAACATCTGTGCATTTATCCTTCACTGCGCCTGCGCGAAGACAGAGATCACCATGGCGACGTGTCGGTGGACTGAAAGTATGGAGGCCAGGTTGGTTGAGCTGTGGCAACAGTATGAGTGCCTGTTTGACGTTTCTTCTTCCACCTACCACGATCATCAACGAGAGAAACGCTGGCAGGAGATAATCGGCTGGCAGCCAATAATCTTAAGCTGCCTGGTAAGTTTTTCTGCTCTCATTTACAAACAAGTGCAACAAACATACAAGCTAGCGCGCTAGACAAGGTACAACGGCAGTTACAACGGTTACAGAAGAGAATCAAAACTTGGACTGACCTGTTTTTGTGCATATAGGCTATATGAGAAGGACATATGAAACAGACTATTGCAGATAAATTAGGCTACAAAGAGAAAAATGTACATTGTACTTTTGATTTGTCTGGCCAGGGTAAGGTGACCAGATCTCTGAGATGAAAATCAGGGACATTTTCAGTGCGGCGGTGAAAAATCATTAAATATTATTATTATTATGAAATAAAAAACAGGGACAAGTACTTTTTTATGTATTTTGACCAGCTTTTATCACTCAAAAGGTTGCAATCAAACAAATGAGTGACATCACCAATCATACATCCACTGAGGAAGACATCTTATTAGCTTGAGTGAGGATGGATTTTTTTGGTCAAAAGTTTCAACTCATAACTGAACACTAAACTGATATTTATGACACAAAAGGTGGCAATCAAAAAATGGGTGACATCACCGTGATCTCCTCATTCATCCACCTCCGTAGCCTCCGCCTCAGGAGCCTGGGTAGAATAAGAGCAGAGAACATGAGAAAAACTGCAAGAACAGAGCCAATAGTAAGTTAATAGTTTCTTAAGAACTATTAATTGGCTAGGGATCCATCACCTCATAGCTCACCGTCTCGAAGGGGTCTAATCGCCAAAGACTTTTCACATTTTCACATTCCATTCTCACGTGCATTTGTAATTAATTTTTTCTTTCTTTCTATTTTCTTTCCGAACCTAAACATGTCTCTCCTGATTGAACTACAGTCATTGGTTACCCACACAGCCCGACACACAGCCCGACACAAAATACAGCAGTTAACACACACAACTATTAACCATTCACTTATTATTTATTTATTATTTTAACACAGTTTCAGGTCCCTATGCCTCCAGGAAAATCCTATGCTACCAAAGCAGTCTTCCACCTCCTCCTTTTCTAAAACAGAGCCACAACAATGTCATCACCTGGTAATCTCACACGTTACAGCTTCACCAATGACAGAAATAAAAACAGTGACATAATGTTAACATTCATTGACTTTTATAACATTACGTTAGGTCTTCAGTTCAGATTAAAAAGACTCACTGAATGTTACCTCACTTCACGCACACACACTGTCAAATCTACTGCCAACTCATACAAAATAAATAAGTTCATACACAACATACCATTTAAAGTGGCCGCTGGTCTCCTTTTCGCCGATTCTAGATTGTTGTTGTTGATGCTGCTGTGTCTGGTCCATAGATATATACAGTACAGGCCAAAAGTTTGGACACACCTTCTCATTCAATGCGTTTTCTTTATTTTCATGACTGTTTACATTGTAGATTCTCACTGAAGGCATCAAAACTATGAATGAACACGTGGAGTTATGTACTTAACAAAAAAAGGTGAAATAACTGAAAACATGTTTTATATTCTAGTTTCTTCAAAATAGCCACCCTTTGCTCTGATTACTGCTTTGCACACTCTTGGCATTCTCTCGATGAGCTTCAAGAGGTAGTCACCTGAAATGGTTTTCACTTCACAGGTGTGCCTTATCAGGGTTAATTAGTGGAATTCCTTGCTTTATCAATGGGGTTGGGACCATCAGTTGTGTTGTGCAGAAGTCAGGTTAATACACAGCCATATTGGACAACTGTTAAAATTCATATTATGGCAAGAACCAATCAGCTAACTAAAGAAAAACGAGTGGTCATCATTACTTTAAGTAATGAAGGTCAGTCAGTCCGGAAAATTGCAAAAACTTTAAATGTGTCCCCAAGTGGAGTCGCAAAAACCATCAAGCGCTACAAGGAAACTGGCACACATGAGGACCGACCCAGGAAAGGAAGACCAAGAGTCACCTCTGCCTCTGAGGATAAGTTCATCCGAGTCACCAGCCTCAGAAATCGCAAGTTAACAGCAGCTCAGATCAGAGACCAGATGAATGCCACACAGAGTTCTAGCAGCCGACCCATCTCTAGAACAACTGTTAAGAGGAGACTGCGCGAATCAGGCCTTCATGGTCAAATAGCTGCTAGGAAACCACTGCTAAGGAGAGGCAACAAGCAGAAGAGATTTGTTTGGGCCAAGAAACACAAGGACTGGACATTAGACCAGTGCAAATATGTGCTTTGGTCTGATGAGTCCAAATTTGAGATCTTTGGTTCCAACCGCCGTGTCTTTGTGAGACGCAGAAAAGGTGAACTGATGGATTCCACATGCCTGGTTCCCACTGTGAAGTATGGAGGAGGAGGTGTGATGGTGTGGGGGTGTTTTGCTGGTGACACTGTTGGGGATTTATTCAAAATTGAAGGCACACTGAACCAGCATGGCTACCACAGCATCCTGCAGCGACATGCCATCCCATCCGGTTTGCGTTTAGTTGGACGATCATTTATTTTTCAACAGGACAATGACCCCAAACACACCTCCAGGCTGTGTAAGGGCTATTTGACCAAGAAGGAGAGTGATGGAGTGCTGCGGCAGATGACCTGGCCTCCACAGTCACCGGACCTGAACCCAATCGAGATGGTTTGGGGTGAGCTGGACCGCAGAGTGAAGGCAAAGGGCAAACAAGTGCTAAACACCTCTGGAAACTCCTTCAAGACTGTTGGAAAACCATTTCAGGTGACTACCTCTTGAAGCTCATCGAGAGAATGCCAAGAGTGTGCAAAGCAGTAATCAGAGCAAAGGGTGGCTATTTTGAAGAAACTAGAATATAAAACATGTTTTCAGTTATTTCACCTTTTTTTGTTAAGTACATAACTCCACGTGTTCATTCATAGTTTTGATGCCTTCAGTGATAATCTACAATGTAAACAGTCATGAAAATAAAGAAAACGCATTGAATGAGAAGGTGTGTCCAAACTTTTGGCCTGTACTGTACATCTACAAAATGCCGCATCCTGGCTTCTGGGCTGCGTCAATGCCACCACTTGCCTAGGTGCTCTGACTGGTTCAGACCTGTGTCAGACTCGGCAAAGATGCCACATTTTTTCTCTGCATTTGGGTGTACGAACGAGATAAGTGTTAAAACCAAGCAGAAGGGAATAACATTCCACAGCTAAGAAGTTGTTTTACAATATTTTACTGTTACTAACATGTTTAATGAGATATATATCTCAAAAAGTGATCCTTCTTTTAAGCTTATCAAGTAATGTAACTGTCCTGATCTGGACCTAATGCCAAATTTAGCTAACGCTATGTCACACAACTTAAAGAAAAAAGGTTAAGATTTAAATAATATAATTTAAATAATATTACTTAAAATTATGATGCTTTCTCGAACAGCTATGTTGGTGTATGTGTTATTCCAAATATACACTTTTTTATGGTACCAACGTGACATAACGCAGTATAACATTAGTAGTTAACTTGTGGCCTGAATTGTAACTACAAATTATGTGGAACTGCGTTTTTCTGACACACTTTTTTTGTGTGTAGTTTCCCAAAAAACACAGATAGGAGACGGGCATGGGTAGCAGCAGTAAGGAGAAAGGACTTTGTCCCAAGCGACTCCTCAGTCATCTGCAGCTGTCCCGTCAGACCTGAGGACTTCGACAGGACTGGGCAGACTGTAAATTTAAGGGACAGAGTGACACCCTCTGTATTATATTTTTGTAAATATGACCTAATAATGTAAACAGTTCTGTGGCCAGGCTCCCATGAGCACTGTGGTGTTATACATATGAGATTATAGCAAAATTTTGTTTAAACATGCAGCGCTAAGTCATTTATTTTCACTTGTACAAAACCAACATTTGTTAATCAGAATGTGTAACTACTATGAAGCTCGGCACAACCCTGCTGATATGTTTTGCACATTGTGTGACTTAAAATGTGAACAAACATTTATAATCAAAATTAATAATTAAATGACATCATGGTGGGCATTGTACATCTAGTAAGAAAAAAGAATATTTATTACATGGGGAAAGTTTAGTTTAAATGTGTTGTAGAGCTATTACTGTTACTTTATCTACATAAGATCAAATATTTTGGTATGAAAAGCTGCATTTTTTATTTAACCAAGTATCCTGTATCATAACTATATGTCTGACAATTGTAACAAACCAAACCGCATGAAAATCGGTTGAGAATTCAGCGAGTAATGATGATTTTAATCTTAAATAGTCTCCTTCCTCAATAGGAATACATGCATTAGGCAGCGCGGCTCCACCAGGGCAAGATGGCGGCCGCGTTGACATATCGCTCCAATGACGACTACGTATACATCTATGGGCTGCATCCCAAGTCCCTTATTTTATACTGCTAACTCCTAACTCCTGACTTGAACCAGAAGTCGTTCGAGGTCCACCATCTTTAAGGCTGTCTCATATCTCTTATTCCTGCTAGTAAGGAGTTAGCGTTAGGAGTTAGGAGGGATCTGTTAGATGCAATGAGTAAGGTAACACGAGTGGTTCCTCACAGGAAGTCTTTTTTCAGCTTGAGGCCCTGACATATAAATACCCGCCCCCTACATCTGGCTCATTTGAATGAGATGGCAGAGAAACAGCGCAAGTGTACCCATTACATGCATTCTTTGCAATGAAACATGCCTATGTGACTACAAAGAGTAAGTTAATGATATTTCGTGCAAGACTGTCATGTTGTAATTAAGTTTATTTCATTCACAACTTGTTGCGACTGTCGATGCTTGTGTGGCTGTTAAATGTGCAGCTGCTCATGTCCAGAACCACACGTGTTGATATAACACCATGCACACACACACACACACAAACACATTTGCCCATCATTAATTGTCCTGCATGTCATGTGAGTGGAATGTTTAATAGCTTGTAGGTAATATTAATTAGCCTATCAATATTAACTCCTGACTCCTTAAATGTTTTCCTAAGTGGGAGGGACTAAACAGTTTGATAGGGTGGCTAGATAAGGTGGTTAGCAGTAATTTTAAGGGACTTGGGATGCAGCCATGGTATCTGGTCGTGCTTCCTGATAACGTCTGTACATCTTATCATGTCTTCTCTGGCGATGCGTTTTCTGACTACCGTGATAACTGGTGTTCGAGTCTGCGCGCATTTTTCCCCCATTCAGTGTCAAAATCGGGGACATTTTCGGGGACAGCTTTTACCAGGGACAAGTCACCCAAATTGGGGGCTGTCCCCGGAAATCGGGGACATCTGGTCACCGTAGGCCAGGGTCCTAATGTGTTCCTATCTTTATGCAGTCAATGAAGTGAAAACCAGAGCTGCATCTCTCAGGACCCAGTATGGTAAACTTGTGAAGCCAAAAGCAAGTGGCAGTGGACAGAAGCCACTAACAAATATGGATCCTGGCACACTTGGAGTTTTTAAGCCCCATATGACGCACAGAGCAACGGAATCAACCTTGAGAGTAAGTGATTTTGAGTATGTGCAATCAGAAAGGCACAGTTCACCAAAAAATTAACATTCTGTCATGATCTAGTCACACTCATGGATTGAAGGATGGGATAAGTTTTTTAGTTCACAAAACACTGCTGGTGTTTCAGAGGAAGGGGGTTTGCATTTATTGCCCTAACAATTGAAGCAAATGGTGACCAGGATTCAGATTTAATTAAAATACATAATACAACCATATAATTCCTCCACAAAGCTCATACCAAAGTAATCCAGATGTCCTAAAGCCCTGACATGCACTGCTGTATTAATAACATCACTGACGCTATGTTTTTAGCCTTACATGTATGCCATGTTTGATCAAATGTGAACATGGCTCCCATATAAAAAGTCTAGTCTGGTGCTGACGTGTTGCGGTAAGCGAGTTGTGTCATTTCCGGTGTTTCATGTGACAGCGTCTCTGTGCTGCTCTAGTGAATTCTGCTAGCCTGCTTTCTGCTTTCTCACTTCAGTTGATTTAACATCTACTTCAAGTCTTAACCCACACTAGTTCTGTTTAAGCACTTATAGCTCTCCTCCTTTTTACGACTTCCCTGCTAATCTCTTAGCTGTTGTTTGCACATTACTAGCCTTGTTAGCTACATTAGCTTAACAGTCAGCGATGGCTTCTCCTTCTGCTCTCTCTTGCTCGGTGTGCCAAATGTTTAGCTATGCCTCTGCCTCCTTTAGCGACAGAGGTAATCGTAAGAAGTGTAGCTTATTTGCTGCGTTGGAGGCGAGGCTTAGTGAATTAGAAGCGTGGCTCCACACCATGGAAAACTATTCAGTAGCTGCAGTAGTTAGCCAGTCCCCTGTAGCCGGTACGGAGCCACATAGCCTAGCCTCCACTAGCGGTCCTCTGGTAACTCCCGTGCAGCCGGGACATTGGATAAGTGTGCGCCAGAAGCGTAGCTCCAAACCGAAGCCCACGGTTCACCACCAGCCTGTTCACGTTTCCAACCGCTTTTCCCCACTCAGACACACACCCGCTGTGGATAAAACTCTGGTTATTGGCAGCTCTATTCTGAGGAATGTGAAGCTAGCAACATCAGCGGCCATAGTCAAATGCATCCCTGGGGCCAGAGCGGGTGACATCAAATCAAATTTAAAACTGCTGGCTAAAGCTAATCGTAGATTCAGTAAGATTGTTATTCACGTCGGTGGCAATGACACCCGGTTACGCCAATCGGAGGTCACTAAAATTAATATTGCCTCGGTGTGTGATTATGCAAAAATGATGTCGGACTCCGTAATTTTCTCTGGACCCCTCCCAAATCTGACCTCTGATGACATGTTTAGCCGCATGTCATCATTTAATCGCTGGCTGTCCAGGTGGTGTCCAGCAAACAATGTGGGTTTCGTTAATGATTGTCAAACTTTCTGGGGAAAACCTGGTCTCATTAGGAGAGACGTCATTCATCCCACTTTGGATGGAGCTGCTCTCATTTCTAGGAACCTGGCAAATTTTATTAGTAATTCAAATCCCTGACAACCCAGAGTTGAGATCAGGACTCAGAGTTGCAGTCCTATACGCTTCTCTGAGCTTCTAGTGCAATTACCCAGCCATAGTTTTCATAGTTCTATACAAACAGTGTCTGTCCCCCAACCACCTAAATTATCTAAATCTAAAATTAAACAAAGAGGAGTTGTGCATAACAACCTCCTAAAAATTAAAACCTCTTCTGTGACAGAAAGACAAAACAGGAGAATCAAATGCGGACTGTTAAATATCAGGTCTCTATCGTCTAAAGCAGTGATAGTAAATTAATTAATTAAATTAATTAAATTAATTTCAGATAATCATATTGATTTACTCAGTCTCACCGAAACCTGGCTGTGTCAAGACAAATATGTCAGTCTAAATGAATCCACTCCTCCCAGTCATAACAATACCCACATTCCTCGAGGCAGTGGCTGAGGAGGGGGACTTGCAGACATTTTTAACTCTAGTCTGTTAATCAGCCCTAAACCTAAACTAGACGATAATTCATTTGAAAGCCTCGTTCTTAGTCTTTTACATCCGACCTGGAAAACCTCACAGCCACTTTTATTCGTTATAGTGTACCGTACTCCTGGCCCGTATTCTGAATTTGTTTCTGAATTCGTAGAGTTTTTATCCAGTTTAGTTCTTAAATCAGATAAAGTTATTATCGTAGGCGATTTTAATATTCATGTTGATGTTGATAATGACTCCCTGACTAACGCGTTTATCTCATTATTAGACTCCATTGGCTTCAGTCAGGGTGTACATGAGCCCACCCACTGTTTTAACCATACCCTCGATGTAGTTCTGACGTATGGAATTGAAATTGATAATCTAACAGTCTTTCCACAGAATCCCTCGCTATCGGATCATTATTTGATTACTTTTGATTTCTTTTTACTCGATTACACGCCATTCAGCAATAGTTACTATACTAGATGTTTATCAGATAATACTGTTGCAAAATTTAAGGAAATGATTACTCCGTTAAATTCAATACCAAGTCCTTCAGTAAGAGAGGTTTCCCGTGCCGACTTTAACCTCTCTCAAATTGATCATCGTGTCGATAGGCCGTAGGCTCGCTGCGAACAACACTTGACTCTGTAGCTCCTTTTAAAAAGAAGTTAACAAAGCAAAGAAAGTTCGCTCCTTGGTATAACTCTCAAACCCGTAAGTTAAAACAGATATCGCGAAAATTAACCAAATTAACCAAACTGGAAGAATCTCGTTTAATCTGGGCAGACAGTCTCAAAACGTATAAGAGGGGCCTCCGCAATGCCAGAGCAAACTATTACTCAGCATTAATAGAAGAAAACAAGAATAACCCCAGGTTTCTTTTCAGCACTATAGCCAGGGTGACTGAGAGTCACAGCTCTATTGAGCCTTGTATTCCTTTAGCCCTTAGCAGTAATGATTTTATGAGCTTTTTTAATGACAAAATTCTAACTATTAGAGGCAAAATTCATGACCTCCTGTCCTCAGATAGTACCTATCTAACCTCAAACACAGCTGTAAGACCTAATATATATTTAGATTGCTTCTCCCCAATATCTCTTCAAGAATTGGCCGCAGTGATTTCTTCATCTAAATCATCAACGTTTTCATTTATTAGACATGATCAATATATCCTTATTAACAGGCTATGTACCACAGTCTAAGGTAGCTGTAATTAAACCTCTCCTAAAAAAGCCCACCCTGGATCCAGAGGTGTTAGCCAACAAATATCTAATCTACCAATATCTAATCTTCCCTTTCTTTCAAAGATCCTTGAGAAAGTAGTTGCAGACCAGCTGTGTGATTTTCTCCATGATAATAATTTATTTGAGGAATTTCAGTCAGATTTAGAGTGCATCATAGCACTGAGACAGCACTTGTTAAAATTACAAATGACCTTCTGATTGCTTCAGACAAAGGACTTGTCTCTGTACTTGTTTTATATCTTAGTGCGGCGTTTGACACAATTGACCATCAAATTCTGCTACAGAGACTGGAACACTTAATTGGCCTAAAAGGTTCTGCACTAAGCTGGTTTAAATCTTATTTATCTGATCATTTTCAGTTTGTTCACGTTCATAATGAATCATCCTTACGTACTGAAGTTTGTTTTGGAGTTCCACAAGGTTCTGTGCTCGGACCAATCGTATTTACTCTATATATGCTTCCTTTAGGTAACATCATTAGAAATCACTCTGTACATTTCCATTGTTATGCGGATGATACACAGTTGTATTTATCTGTGAAGCCAGAAGAAAGTAATCAATTAACTAAACTTCATAATTGTCTTAAAGACATAAAAACCTGGATGAGCACCAATTTCCTGATGTCGAATTCAGACAAAACTGAAGTTATTGTTCTTTGCCCCAAACAACTCAGAGACTCTTTATCTGATGACATAGTTTCTCTCAATGGCATTACTCTGGCCTGTAGCACTATTGTAAGAAACCTCAGAGTAACATTTGATCAAGATCTGTCTTTTAATTCTCATTTAAAACAAACCTCACGGACTGCATTTTTTCATCTGCGTAAAATTAGGCCTATCCTGACCCGAAAAGATGCAGAAAAATTGGTCCGTGCTTTTGTTACCTCAAGGCTGGATTACTGTAACTCTCTATTATCAGGTAGCTCTAGTAAGTCCTTAAAAACCCTCCAGCTAATTCAGAATGCAGCAGCACGTGTACTAACAGGAACTAAGAAACGAGATCATATTTCTCCTGTTTTAGCTTCTCTGCACTGGCTCCCTGTAAAATCCAGAATTGAATTTAAAATCCTACTGTTAACTTATAAAGCTCTAAATGGTCAAGCTCCGTCATATCTTAGAGAGCTCATAGTGCCATATTATCCCACCAGAGCTCTGCGCTCTGAGAATGCAGGGTTACTCGTGGTCCCTAAAGTCTCCAAAAGTAGATCAGGAGCCAGAGCCTTCAGCTATCAGGCTCCTCTCCTGTGGAATCATCTTCCTGTTGCAGTCCGGTAGGCAGACACCGTCTCCACATTTAAGACTAGACTTAAGACTTTCCTCTTTGATAAAGCTTATAGTTAGGGCTGGCTCAGGCTTGCCTTGTACCAACCCCTAGTTAGGCTGACGTAGGCCTAGTCTGCCGGAGGACCCCCTATAATACACCGGGCACCTTCTCTCTCTTTCTCTCTTTGTTAAAACAGGTTCATAATACTCTGTCTTCTACAACTAATGACAGTGAGGAGGTATTTGGTCAACAATTTGCAAATGAGCTAAGAAGCATTAAAGATTGAGTGCTTCAGTTAAGAGTTAGAAGAAATATAATGAACATACTGTATGATGCCCTAGAGACAGAGCAGGCCCGGGAGCACGCAACCCTCAGTCAGTACCAACCAGGGGGAGTGTCATTTATTGGGTCCCAGTCAACTCAGGGAAGGTATGACCGTTAAACAGCTGTGCCAATGCAAGTGCCACATCCACCATATCAGAGCCAGCACAGTCTCCAGCTCCAAAGCCAACCAGCCCAACAGACCCAGTCTCAAAGCCTACAGCCTCAACTAATGCCCTTCATAAGCATGATAAATGAAGACGAATAATAGTTAAAAATTGGTAGTGGTTGATCAGGATGCAAGTTAACTTTTGCACTTTTTTTGCACTACTGTTCTCTTCTTAGTGTCTTGAATAGAGATTTGTTTATGTTTATGGAAATGTTATCATTTCATCATGATATCATATCATCACTGCAAATTACAATTCAAGACAAAGAGGAGTTGCGATTAACAACAAAGTTAAATTTAATCATAACACTTCAATCTCAGATCCAGGAGGAGGATATATTATCATTAACATATCCATCGACAATAACTTTCTCACAACAGCTCATCTTTATGATCCTAATAATGATGACCTATCCTTTTTCATAGCTTTTTCTCAATTCTTAACAGCCTACCCAGCTAAAATCTTATCACAGGAGGTGACTTCAATACCACACTTCATATCACCACTATCAGATCACCTCAATGTACTGCAGTTTTAAAACAGTATATGGAGGAGTGTGGCCTTGGTGACAGCGGGAGGCTAAATCATCTCACTGAGATGGAAAGTTGTTTCAAGGGGCAAAATAATTTCATACTCATCTTGCAAAAAACGAAAAGATACAGAATTGCAAATTGAAATAGAAAAGAAAATTAAAGAACTTGAAAACACCCATGCAACTAATCCTACTGAAAGCATCTACTATGAACTACAGAAGTACAAAATGGAACTGAATAATCTCATAAACAAAAAAACTAAATTTCTTATTGAAAGACTCAGGCTTAACACATCTCAACAGAGTAATAGATTAACGGCATACCTGGCAAATCTGGTTAAACAAAATAAGGATAGAACAACCATAACAGTAATTAAGGACACTTTCTCACAACCCAAGTAACCATGATATACATAAATTCTTGAATAATATCAATCTACCCCAATTAACACCAGACAAACATTTCTGGTCCACCATTTCACCTTTTTTTCAGAATGACTGACGAATTCCTCACAAATAAAAGCATACCTCCTACCATGAATACAGCCTTAATCACCCTACTTTTAAAACTTGATAAAGACCCCACTGATCTAGCTAGTTATCGTCCTCTCTCTCTAATCAACACAGACATAAAAATCATAAGCAAGGCACTAACAAACAGAATTGAAAAAGTCATTTCCTCCATATACACCCTGATCAAACTGGTTTTATCAAAGGAAGGCAGTCATCCCATAACACTCGAAAATTGTTCAACTTAATGCAGCTTTCAAACAATAAGCAATCTGAAACTATAATCCTCTCATTAGATGCACAAAAGGCATTTGACAGAGTTAACTGGTGTTTCTTATTTGCAACATTACAGACATTTGGGTATGGAGAGTCATTTATCAACTGGATTAAGGCACTATACACCTCACCAACAGCAACCATCTTAACTAATGGTCTAATCTCACAACAATTTACACTCCCTAATGGCACCAGACAGGGATGTCCACTCTCTCCATCATTCTTTGCAATTTTTTTAGAACCACTTGCACCCAGCATACGACAAGATAATAACATCAAAGGTATTAGATCATTATCCACAGAACTCAAAACGATCCTCTATGCTGATGATGTTTTGATCCATCTCCAAGATCCCTTTTCATCATTACAAAAATGTATGTCAGTTATGAAATCATTCTCATCTCTCTCCAACTACTCTATCAACAAAATCCAATGTTCTACCTCTCTGCATGGACCAGAGGGATGTGGCAGCCCTGACCTCACAGTTTCATCTCCCCATAGGAAATATTAAATATTTAGGAATTCACATATCCCCCAAGCTGTCAGAGCTGTTCAATCTAAATTACACACCATTACTCAAATCAATACAAAACTAGAACTGCAAGCAGTTACTTGAGCTGAAATAAATGTTTGTTGTTTATCTTGTAATAAGCCACGCCCACTTTGACCAGTCGTGATTGACTTCAAGATATGGCCTCAGGAGTGACCCAGAATCTTACCCACAAAATTTTGTAAAAATCGGTGTAGCCATTTAAGAGATATAAATTTCCCATATTTGCAGCGCCCCCTAATGGCCGACATTAGCCAAATTTGGCTCATACCCTCACAGTCACATGCCAAGCAAGGATCTTAGATTTGGTGTTGTTAGCATTTATTTTGACCAAAATATGCAACAGTTCGCGTTTTTATAGCGAGCTATAAAAATGTATTCATTAATAATTTGCCCATATTTTGACCGAACAAAATTCTTTTGATAACTGTAGATCAGGTTCGGCTGAAGACTGTACGTGCTAAGTTTCACGCTGATTGGACGAAACCCCTAGGAGGAGTTCGAAAAAGTAAGTTTTCAAGTTTTCGCAATTTTACAAAAAAAAAATTATAAGCGTAAATGGGTGTGGCCCTGCCCATGTGATTCAGCGCTATTCAGGGAATCTGTGGATATGAGGTTTTTGAATGTGCAACATACGGTGTGGGAGTTATAGCCCAAAACGTGTTGACCTTGGTTATATCGCCCCCTGCTGGTGGACATATGTAATTTTTTGTGCCTGAGGTACGTGCAGGGGTCTGGACCAACCCCCCTAATTGCACCACCCTCCCTTGCATGGTTTAGCCTGCAGCACCACTTTTAGCGGAGAAGAATAAAAATAGAGAATAAAAATCCGAACAAAAACAATCGGGTTCCCAGCACTGCTGGTCCCACGGGCTTGGCCCCCTATCTAGAACTGCAAGCAGTTATGAAAGGGGGCCAAGCATCCCCGCGCGACTCGGCCCCCAGGTTCCGCGGAGCCCACAGAAGTCGACCCCGAAGGGCAACGGGCTCGGGGCGAGCGTCGGGGCGCAGGGCAACGTCTCACCTGCAGTGTTGTAATTCTAATGGGAAGTGTGAAAGGCTGAATGTGTTGGTTGTAACAAGTCATGCTCACTTTGACCAAACATTATGAAACTTTTCGGCTGGCCTCGGGAGGGACCCCACGTCATGCTCACCAAGTTTTGTGCGAATCTGATCACCTTTCATGTCACTCGATGTTTCTTTGTTTATAGCGCCCCCTATGGGCCAATTTGTGCCAAATTTGGCACAGAGCCTCTGGTTGACCTCTGAAACAATTGATTCGAGTTTGAAGTTGATAGCTTTTACTTTGACAAAAATATGAAACGTTATGTGTTTTTTAGCTAGCAGAAAAAAATTGTTTATTTATAAGTACTGCATTTTTTGGAGTAGCAAAATTCTTTTGATAACTTTTGATCAGGCAAGTCTGGAGATTGTATGTGCAAAGTTTTGTGCAGATGGAGCTCAAACACTAGGAGGAGTTCGAAAAAGTAGGTTTTTGATGTGTAGTGACTTACAAAGAGAAATATGCAGAGGGAGTGGGCGTGGCCTCTGTCAGAAGATGCGACTCTATTCAGGAAATACGTGGATATAAAGTTTACAAAGATGTGAATTAAAATGTGGAAATTTCAGGCCAAAATGCATTTCACCTAGTGGAGTTCGAAAAAGTAGGTTTTCGAGTTTTCGCACAAAAAAATTATAGGCGGAAATGGGCGTGGCCTAGCCCACATGATTTAGCGCTATTCAGGGAATCTGGGGATAAGAGGCTTTTGAAGGTGCAACATACGATGTGGGAGTTATAGCCCAAAACGTGTTGACCCTGTTTATAGCGCCCCCTGCTGGCGGACATATGCCATTTTTTGCGTCTGAGGTATGTGCAGGGGTCTGAATCAACCCTCCAAATTGTTTAGTTTAGCCTGCAGCACCACTTTTAGCAGAGAAGAATAAAAATAGAGAATAATAATAAAAATCTGAACAAAAACAATAGGGTTCCCAGCACTGCTGGTCCTGGGAAACTAGAACTGCAAGCAGTTATAAACAAGAGCCAAGCCTCCCTGCGCGACTCGGCCCCCGGGTGTCACAGAGGCCTTGGAAGTCGGCCCGACCAAACATCACTAAGCTTTATGGCTGGCCTCAGGAGCGACTCTGCATCACGCTCACCAAATTTCGTGCAAATCTGATCAACTTTCATGTCACTTGATATTTTTTTGTTTATAGCGCCCCCTATTGGCCGATTTACGCCAAATTTGGCACAGAGCCTCTGGCTGACCTCTGAAAGAAGTGACTTGAGTTTGATGTCGATAGCTTTTACTTTGACAAAAATATGCGACGGTATGTGTTCTTTATGTGTTTATTTATAACTACCGTATTTTCTGGAGTAGCAAAATTCTTTTGATAACTTTTGATCAGGCTTGTCTGGAGATTGTATGTGCAAAGTTTCGTACAGATTAAGCTTAAACGCTAGGAGGAGTTCGAAAAAGTAGGTTTTTGATGTGTAGTGACTTACGAAGAGAAATATGCAGTGGAAGTGGGGGTAGACTATGTCAGAAGATGCAACTCTATTTAGGGAACACATGGATATAAAGTTTATGAAGATGTGATTTAAAATGTGGAAGTTACAGGCCAAAATGCGTTTGCCTCCGTTATAGCGCCACCTGGTGGGGTAGACACATAATTTTTCGTCGTCGCTCGGGCCCTAATTAAAGCTGCAAGCAAATTCGATCGGGCCCTCACTTCCCCATGCAACCGTGGGGCCTGAGGCACGCGGGGGCTGTGGCATGAAGCCAGAAGGGAGGAAAAAACCTGGCAGGAGCGAAAAAAAAAAAATGACGATGTTTCGTTCATCCACCAGGTGGCGCTACGAGCATAACCAGATGTGGCCAGGTGCGTTCAGGGGTGGACCCTCATCACACATCAAATTTCGAGCAACTCTACAATGCATGAAGGATTTATACCAAGTTGATGTTCCGTTGAGAAGGATGAAAAGTCGCCACTGCCACGGCAGCAGCCTACAAAATGACAGGACACGTGTGTCACTGTGGAGATTCATCCACTTAATCGTCATGTGGCCACAAAATGTCGTTGGTGTTTGTCAGTGTAAAAGATGGCATTTCCTGTTTCCACAAGGGGGCGCCATGAGCGAGATTGCCTACGAGTATATGGAGGCATTACTCTTATCATGTACAGAAATTTTGAAGCAGTTTGGATGAATTATGTGGGAGAGAGAGCTGCTTGAATATTCATGGCGATGGATCAAAAATGGCAGCGCCAAAGCAGCCACGCCCTTTGACCTACAGACATGCAGAACACAACTTTTAATCAGCATGGTGTCTGGATGATCTGTAAAAAATTTGAAGTCAAGTCAATTAGATGAAATCCCTAGGACTCGATTGGTAAAATACAACATGTGAGAATTACGCCAAAATGACAATTCAAAATCAAAGCGGCCAACTTCCTGTTTGGAGTACACCATTGGTGCCAGAGACTTTGATGCGGTCACGTTTGTGGCATTAGCACATGTTAAAGTAAAAACTGGTCCCTTCCTGTTACCACTGGGGGGGCGCTATGAGTAAGGTGGGATATTAACATTTCGGGGCTGAGCCATTATCATGCCCAGCAAGTGTGAAGGTGCTACGATCAAGTATGTGGTCAAATTTGTCACGCCCTAGCGGCCACGCCCCTTCACATAGGGAAAAGCTTTTAATAACTTTTGATCAGCATGTTCTCAGGATGATCTCTAGCCAATCTGAAGTCGATTGGACAAAATCCCTAAGAGGAATTCGCTCAAATTTAAATTGTGGAAATTGCCTTAACGAAAAAAATTCAAAATAAAATGGCCGACTCATCCTATAAGAGCTCTGGAGAGCTCCTTCAGTGATAGACTGATTCACCTGAAGTGTGTGAAGGAACGCTTTTGGGACATTATAATAAGCATAACTGACCCCCTTGTTGTTTATTTGCACATACAATTTACCCTTTGTACTAAATGTGCTCACTTTAATCCATTGCTCACTTTTTATCCACTGCTCATTATTATTATTATTGTTATGTATTGCTGTTTCTTGCATTTTTTGTATTCCTAGTTTTTAAGTTTTTAAAATTTTGAAATCTTTAATCTGACTCTTTACCCTTGACTGCTTTTACACTGGAATTTCTCAATTGTGGGATCAAAGGTTACCAGTTGGACTTGCCAATTCCTCTTACAGGAGGCACCCAGGAGGCATCTTGATCAGATGCCCAAACCACCTCAACTGGCCTTTTACAACACGAAGGCGCAGCAGTTCTACTACGAGCTCACTCCGCAAGACTGATCTCCTTACCCCATCTCTATGGCTGAGGCCAGCCTCCCGACAGAGGAAACTCATTTTGGCCGCTTGCATGTACAATCTTATTCAAGGTCACTACCCAGACCTCATTACCTAGGACGAGACTGGGACTAATTAATTGAAAGCTTTGCCTTTTGTCTCAGCTCCCTCTCTTCAATGATCTAATGCAGTGCCTGCATCACCGCAGACACCGCACCAACTTGCCTATCCATCTCACGCTCCATTTTACCCTCACTCATGAACAACCCAAGATACTTTAACTTACCTTTGCCTGGGGCAGAAATTCATTTGGTATGCCAATGTAAGGAGTGCAACACAATATGTAAAGACTGTAGGTCTGCTCCTATAGGTAAGTGGTTCTCAACTGGTCCAGCCACAGGGTCAAGATTTCTCCGTTCTCATTCATTCAAGGTTCATACAGTTTAATTTATTCAGTGTCATACTTTTGGCCATGTCCTCAAACAGCTGTCCATTAATCACTCACTCTGCAGCAGAAAACAGCACTTCAAAATAAAAGCTCTGTGCCAGAAATTTACTGTACTAGAAAGTACAGGGTTTTTTTCTTTTTTCACAAACTTGACATGTTTGCAAGTCACCTGTGGTCCATTCAGAATGGACTCAGGGCCCACTTTTGGACCGTGACCCACCAGTTGGGAACTACTGCTATAGGTAAAGGTTATTTTAGAAAAAAACAACAACACAGGGGCACAGTTGAAATCTAAAGATTTGTTTATTTTGTATTACTTTATGTTCTGACAATCAGAAAATGAGAACTTTTCTTTTCGCTGTCTTCTAAGATCTAATAAGTGATAATACAAACATGTAATGCAAAACATATCTAAGTTAAAGGTGGCGAAACCTGCATTGTAGTGGTTCTCTGAGCCAACCTTAATGCAGGCATCACAACAGTATGGGATGATCATTCAATGAGAGGAATCCCGGTATCCTCTGCTCTGCACCGCCTCTTTACATTCAGTCTGGAATGCTTCAACTTGTTGGGTTGTTGTACGGACACACTGTCCCATCTTTAAATGTGCTAAGCTATGTAGCAACAGCAGACATGTATCAGTTGAATAATGAACAATGTTAATGATTCAAGGCCCCTGAATCATAGTTTCACTGAAACCATGGCCAGCAGAAATTTTACGGGGACCCTTTGTTTAGCCAAAAATTTGTTGCTGGCCCCCTTAAAACCCTGTGTTTGTGGCAATTTCGTTTAACACAATTGTTTGACCTATCTGAGAACTGTCTCATCTAGCACTCCTATTGGCAGGACAACTGCATCTGTCAGTGCTTTCCACTATCACTACAAGTGATCATCACAAAAATGATTTGTTACCGATTTCTGACCCACCACCTCTAAGGTTAAATTTATAATTCACACTAGGTGAGAATGATGGTCAGTTGGTTAAAAGAAAGTAATACTGGCTATTAACATTACAGTCTTTGTTGATGCACCCATCAACCACACCAACTTCTAAAGTTCACGGCCACTTTACACAGTGACTAGTCAGGGTGCGGAGGTGTGAAAGTAAAGGTTTGAACTTCTCCCTTGCGCTGTCTCTTTCCTTCTTCACACACTGTGTCAGTTTCATGTGAATATAGTTTACACCAAGACTGCCTTCAAGGAGAGACTGTTTGAAAGTGTGTGCTGTTATCTCCATTTGTAGAAAGATGTCAGACAGAGATCAGAGAGGCTGTGAGATGCAGTCTGCACAGTGTGATGGCAGGCTTTTCATCACGCCTTCTTGTGTGGGCATTCACAATGGCTAGAAATACTCTGACTGCAGACATGATCAGACCATGTGTTACACAAACTAGTTGGTTTGAAGCAAACTGAAACATTACATGTAGGGCTGTAACCAACCAGATCTAATCTAGGACAACTGAAATTCTACCAACTCTAAAACCAATCGATTGGTAAATGGGGGAAAAAAATCTGCATGTTAACTCTAGGTTAACTAAATTGGCCACAGTGCAGTGAGTGCACTCTACCTGGTGGTGTTTTTTGTTCACTACCATTGACCAGGGCAAATTAACTCTGTATTCAAGAGTCTTTTTCACCACTAAACGCTGAACAGGACTGATGAGAAAAATCTGACATACCAGACACTCTAAAAGGTAACTCTAGGCTTAATGTCATAAAACATAATGTTACCAACATTAAATATCTCTGTAATGCTGTATGCGAGAGAGACATGTTTTTAGCCCAGACGCTGAAGTTAGCCATCCTGCCGCCCCAGCAAAGGCTCTGGTGTGATTATATCCCTTTCAGAAGTTAAATAACCCAGTCTTGAACTGCTGTGTCTTTTTGGAGACTTTGTAAAATAAATCCATAATGATAAATCTGACACCGAATGTCTTCATTATTATCATTATTATAAGCTTTTCCAACTAGAAATCAGTGTTAAAAAAATGTTTGATTTAGAGTAAAACCCTGCAATCGTCACTGTCAGCAGCTTTCCAATCAAGAAGGGGTAAGACAAATACCACAAAGACTACCCATCACATCAAGTGAACTGCCACTTTCAGCTGTGAAAAGTAATGCTTTGGTGGACACACTGCTTTATTAAAGTAACAGAATTGATTGTCCCATAAGTGAGAATTTGGTCGGACAGGAGCAAACTGACCAACCAATCGACCGAAATGTCTGAGAGAGAGACCAGTGTTGTCATGGGGAGGACAGCAGTGATAATGTTGGTCCTACACTATGTGAAACTGCAAGAAGAAAAAAAGAGGGAATATCTATGCTGATGTTCCCTGAGCTAGTGGAGTTCACATGCTTCCGTATCCGCAGTACCAAAATGTTGTCATACATTCCAACATGCAACTGTGAATCCCTTTTGACTGAGGCTAAGATTCATAAACAGAGTTAACATTCCAGACTGAAGGGCCAGAGACACTTAGAACAGAACAATCGCAGTGTGAACTGCCAAGCAATGTGGTACTTGTTGAGCTAGACATTCTGCTGTGAGCTAACCTCAGTAAAAAAAAAAAACTATGGAGCTACAAAGTACATGTGCTTGTTCTGACAAAAATAAAACTCTACACAGACATTTTCTCTGCAGTTAGATGGACAGTCACCTGTCTCTTCTCTGAGGTAGTAAACAAGTAGAAATATAATCAAAAGCAAATATCGAGAACAATGTTTGACTCTGGATAACACCACTAGGACTTGTGTGTACCTGGTCCTTTCAAGCTGAATTCTAGGCATACTCCCATCTTCAACAGTGGCAAAAATCTGCCTAGCTGTTACAGGTTAAAACTATGTCTAATGATTTTTGCAGAAAGGTATATGACAAGGGAGAGGTAGAAAATTTGACCAAAGTATAGTGTCAACATCTTTCGCTAGATAGAGTTTAGATTCATAAAATCTACCTTTATAGTTTCAATCTAATGGCACAAGTAAGAGCCAAAATACCTAAAAGCAAATACAAATAAAAACAGAAACCCACAGCTCTGTGTGTTTGAGGTACAGGTCAAATTCATCCTTTTTTAGAAATGTCGTAAGTGCTTAAACCCAGTCAGGAGATTAGACACTCTTAGAGAGGCACAACAGTAGTATTTTAAGACCTTGTTGCAACACTTGGGAGGCTGGTTACAACTCTTGGGAGAGGAAGTCTTTCAACAAACAGTACATGGAATTAAGGCATCATCAACATCCAGCTGGAGGGCTCCTCCATCTCTACTACACTTGACCAACGTCACAGGTGGAGCATCATGGAAGGTTGCTGGTCTGGTTCCATAACTCTGTTAAAGGAACCTTCAATTTTGTTTTGGGTGTGTGTGTGTGTGTGTGTGTGTGGGGTGTGTGTGTGTATGTGGGGTGGGTGTGTGTGTGTGGGGTGTGTGTGTGTGTGTGTGTGTGTGTGTGGGGGGGGGGGGGGGGTGGGGGGGGGGGGGGGGTGACGACATTATAAAAGCTAGGAAATAGGTACAAGTGCTCTTTAAGGTCTTTGTGAAATTAATGCTGCATTGTATTCGAGAATAAAATCAGAAATTCACAAGCAGGTCACAGTTACAACCCACTCATATCCAGTGATGCAGTTTGAAAAACCCAGAACAAACTTCAATGTAAAATGTGCAGATTTTGAACCAGCTCTGTGTCATAATAGTGAGTGCAGATGAATAGTATTTGGCTTACCCCTGTACCATCAGTGCCCAGCGTTCCCCAGCATCATCAGTGACACGTTGTGATGCAAAATGTGTCACCCGCTGACCTCAGCCACAGGACTGGCGTGGAGCTCAAGGCATTGATGGTAGTACTAAAAAGATTAAGTTCCAATCTCTTTTAATTGTAACTGTTAGCTTACCGTTTTTGTGTTTTGGTATAATTTATTATCATGCTACAGCAGCCTCTTCTGCTGTCTGTGCGTCAGGGCTGCTGTGGTACTTTTACACAGACACAAACACACAAATACCGAGAAGAGATACCGCAGTGGGGACAGAGAAGCAAAGGTAAGTGGACGACAGCTGCGCTTGTTACTGTGAGAACAATAAAACCTCCACACGGAAAAAGTCAATACTTTACTAAACCACCTGTTCACTTTCACAACATGTAGAGAAGTGATATTTCAATCTGCTCTGTCCGCAGTCTCTCATCCACCGCTGCTAATATGTTATAAACAAGCACAGAGCACTTGCAAGCTAATAGCAAATTGTTACTAGCAAGCTGAAACAACAGTTTATCTTAAAATTTACCAGCTGTGACTTAAGGTGCAGGCAGTGATTCTCCTCAGCAGCAGAGGGAGGAGCAGAGAGGACAGGAGGACTAATACTGACATATGTCTGTGTTCTTTATTCTTTCTGAACTTCACTCAGTATTGTGATGTCATGAATATGATTCATTTCATTGACATTTTAATTTCTTTCCAATGAGATACTGAGTTTATATTGTGACACTGCTGTTTTAATATTACTGTTGCTGCTTCAAAAACATTTAGTTATAAATTATAAAGTTTTAATCCTCTTCTGAATTCATATATTTCTTTTAATTACTTCCTTGTAGAATTTACAGTATTATTTCTACAAAAATCTCTTTCAAGTTCTATCAAAAATTGGAATTGTAACCGATATATCCCTGATCGAATCAAACTGGGAACTTGTGAATCAAAATTGAATAGATTCAGGAATTAAGTTGTAATACCAAGCCCTAGTAGTATTATATTTCACAGTGTGGCTCTGTTCTGTGGCCTCTCTGCCTTTCCTCTGGCCAACAAAGAAAGCCTCAGGCGGAGAAAGAGCACACCTCCCTGCCCTTCGATGTACCTACATGTAAATTCCAAGGCGGAGAGAGCAGCAGTAAAGACCTCCCAGAACAGAACAGAGTGAGCATCAATGACAAAAAGAAATGACATTGATAAGTCAGATACAGTATGAAAAGGAGGAGCTGGGGTGGAGGCAGGTTGCTAAGCAGCTTGCAGAGGAAGCAGCAACAGTGGGCAGGTCAAAGCAGTTTAAATAGGGCGCCCTGAATGAGATTTGCCAATCGATTGCATAGAGGAAGACTGTATCAGCTGACTCCCTTCCATTAATCAGCTGATCCATCAGTTGATTGGGATGCTTGAGATCAGCTGATGTGGCTGGGATGTGAGCTGAGCTTGAGATCGTGTCCTGCCTGTATTAATGCTATGTTCAATGCATGTGTACACACTGATGACACAGAGTTGATTGAAAATTTCTCATTAAGGATAAGTTCCACAGATTGTTTCCCAAGACATGGAAGCCTTTTATCTGTTGTCAAAACTCCTCTCAAAACTCAATTACACATGCCACAACCACACATTTTTATTTCACATATTTAACTAGCCCTAATCCAGGACTATTATACTAAGTGTTGCATTTTGGATTGGCCATCTCATTAAACTTGAACATACAGCCACTCAGCAGGTCATAAACTGTTACTTCACACCCTCCTGACACCTACCCTAAAAAGCTGTTCCAATTTCTTCAATATATGACGTTAGAATTGTAGACTCTGGCATTACTCAAATGCTTTTGCAATTCCAGTGACACTGTGTGACATTTCTGATTTTTAGTTGTTTAGTCAATAAATGATAGCAAATGCAGTCTAGCTTTACAGTAATTGTTCACTAACTCTTACTGACTGCACTTCGATAAAGAGAGGCCAAATTCTAACAAGATTTAGTTCTAAATTCCACAGAAACAGCTTCATTTACAACACTTGAAATAATGGTTGGTTATAAAACTTGGTTATTACATTAATGGTCATTTCTCCTCTTTTCATGTACTTGGATGCATCAGTAGGTGTAACACTTGATGACTGGTGACTGAATGGGAGGCTCTTTACTGCATATTTTAGTGAGTTAATCACCACATATATACACAGACAGTGGTGTTTGCATTCTCAACCTTTTTCTGCACATATTTACCAACTGAAAGCAAGGACATCTTAGAACAACCTTTCTCACTCTGTAAGGCTGTTCATGCTCCAATATTCCAAAATGATAAATTCTCAAGTCAGCCTCAGTAAGGAACATTCCCTAACACAGTAGCATTTTCCATTATAACATTAAACTGGATGACTCTCAGCATTGTGCAGCACCTGTGTCAAGTGTGATAAGTGCATCCACTGTTGGTAACAGGTCTGACAAACAGAAGTAGTACTCTACTTTGGTTGTAGTGAGACCATATACATTTGCTCAAACGTTCAAGCTTCCTTTTTAAATAATGAGGTAATACTGATGAGGTGATCTGTTGTTTTACAAAAAGAAACTAAGATTAGCATCAGTAGCACTGACAGGCTAAAGTCTCACATTTGTTTTACCATTAGGATGCTAATCTCATATTTTACCCTTTTCATGAAAAAGCATGACCACATGTCAAGGCAACATTTGTAGGGACAGAGCTGCTTACTGCTGAAAGGCCTGGTAGTAGTGAGGTAGGGAGCTTGAAGTGCTCATAGCAGGACTGCTGTATGCCTGAGGTAGCTGGCTGTGGTTATGGGCACCAGGGCCCTGGTGTACATGAGCCTGTGGAGGCTGGAAAAAGGTGAAAGGCCCTGGAGCCTGAGAGGACAGCTCAGTGGAAGAGGATGGAGGAGAAGTGGTGGTGGTAGCGGGTGGATAGCTCATCACTAACCCTCCCATCCCCATGTGGGGGCTGTAGGGTGGCAGGCTAAAGGGCAAAAAGCCCAGCAGAGGCCCGAGGTCCATGTTGGTGGTGCAGGACAGCTCAGTTGAGGAGACAGCAGGGCTCCTGGACAGCAGATGGGGGTCACCACCAACACCTACGCCTTCACCCAGCACCTCCCTCTGAGGGGAGGCAGAAGTAGAGGTAGAGGAGCTGACTGCACTTAGGTGGGGTGGGGGGGCGCACTGCAGGTCCAGCAAAAAACTGTCCACGTCGGTGCGAGGATATGAGGTAGATCCGTGCTGGTACCTTGCCATACTGCTGTAGGGCTGCTGCTGCTGCTGCTGCTGCTGCGAAGCTGTCGGGGGCTGCAGATGGTGGTGGTGAGAATGAGAAGATTGGGGGGGCATGTGGCGAACCACACCTACACCTGAGGACAACGGGCCCTGCATGAGGCCATGAGGATGGCCCATCCCAGGGACAGGACTGGCCATGGCGTAAGAACTGTACATGCCCCTGGAGAAAGTCTCCATTGGTTCCTTGGAGATAGAGCCCATATCAGAGGGCACAGGGCTAGGCTCCTCCTTCACAGGGCACTGGGTGGCAGGGGTCGGTGTAGCCACAGGAGTACTGGGTGTACAGGATGGCATCAACCCTGACTCCTGAGCATGGCTCTTCTTTAAATGGCGAGTCAGATGGTCTCTACGGCCAAAGCGCTGTGCACAGCGCGGGCACAGGAAGTCACGGCGCCCAGTGTGCACCACAGCATGACGCCGTACATCCTTACGTGTGTAAAAACGGCGGTCACATCGCTCACATGAATATTTCCTCTCTCTCACTGGCACAGTAGCGTTTGTGTTGCCCTCCGATGGTTGCTCTGATGGCCTGTCAATATGGCTACCAAGGTGCTCCAGCAGGGAGGGCACCCCCTCTGGACAGGGCAGGCCTGCTGCAGCACTATGGGCTGCCACCAGGTGGCGTCTATAACCTAGCTGGGTGTTGTACTGCTTCCCACACTCCTGGCAGTGGAAGAGCTGCCTGCTGGCTGAGTGGCTCTCCTGCAGCTGGCTCTTCAGATGGTCCTGCTGGTGAAACATGGTCTAACAGAAGGAACGGTACTGGCTCTGTTGCTGCACAGGGACTCCAGCCAAGAGCCTGAGCAGACACAGACAAGACTCATGAGGATCCTCCAGAGAGCTGACCATCAGCCTACAGACCTCTGGTTGTTTTGTTAACATAGAGTGCTAGAATTATTGCTAAGTGCTGTTTGTTGACTGTTTGATGGTCTCTTGTGGTAATGACTAGAGGTCTGTCCTGCCTTACTGGGGCAAGCCTGCGTCCAGCTCTTGGTTTCTGTGACAGCAGCTGCCATAGCAACCCCAACAGGGCTGCGGTGATGAGGAGCTTTGACTAGGTCTGTGTGTTTCCTGAGAAGAGCTCTTGTGTTGGCTCAGGCTATTTTAGTATTCAGTAGCCCTGGACACCACAGTCACAGCAGCTGAATCACAGAGGCAGCTTGACATCTTCACAGACCTGCAAAACAGAAAAAAATGTCACTTTATGCAAATTATATCTTATGCGAATTATACCTTTTGGCTTAAATTCTACTCCATTGTCAGAAAAACATGCACATGCCAAAACTGCTCAAGGCCTTGGCTTGACAATAGTAGGATGGGGAATGGTCAGGATGCTTTTATTTTTTTCAAATTGAGGTTCTGGCCACGCTTACATACATACAAAGACAACACAAACACACCACCAGACAAAATAATTACATTCAACTTACTATGACATGATGTAGTAAGTTCCAGTGTTATTAATTAAATATAACCAAGTCCAGAGGGGTACACAGTATGGCTGGGCGATAGGGCTTATAATATTGCAACATTTTTAGGCTATATCACGATACACAATATCTATCATGGAATTTTTTAAATCTCCCCCAATGTACTCTATACTACAGAAACGAAAAAATAAATAAATAAATAAATGAACAACAGTTTTACTTCATAGAAGTGTTGATGTTTTTGCTGTGAGCTTCAACCTTCCAGTCATCAGTTGCTGTTGGCACTTGGCACAAAGCTTAATTGTTGTTGCTCACCCTTTAACATGAGAATTTATTCATTGTGAGCTGTAAACAAACTAACAGCTTTCCTGTCCATATACTAATAATATGTGCAAGTCACACTCGTGCTGCATCAAGTCTGAGTGGCTCCTGTTTTTTAAGTCATGTCTGAGTTTGTTTGTTTTTCTTTTTTAATGATTTTAATTTTTCCAATGTGATGAGTAAAGTTGTGTTCACAAGGGACGATCTTCTGGCTTTGAGAGGATCCACTTACAGAGCTAAACACCCGCCGTTTCGAGGCTGCAGAGCAGAGCGAAGCTAAAAGATAGGAGGTGGAGATACAAGCCTTTCCTGCCATCGCTCCTTATGGGTAATGTAAACTCACTATCCAACAAGTGTGATGAGCTGCTGGCATTGGTAAGGAGCCGATTACTCAACAGGGAGTTCAATATTGTGTGCTTCACGAAGACGTGGCTGAATGACAACGTGCCTGAATGACAACGTGCCTGACTCCTGTGTAAATCTACCGGGCTTCTCTAAAGTGCGAGCGGACAGGGACGCGAAGGCGAGCAGCAAAAAACAGGTGGGGGAATGATCCTGCTTGTGAACAATAAATGGTGTCATCCTGGACATATCACAATGGAGGACAAGATCTGGATATTGAACTGTTGGCAGTCGGTCTTAGACCATATTATGTGCCATGGGAGTTTTCACACATTGTCACCATAATTGTTTAGGCCTACTTTACATTACATCATTCAAGTGACCCAATTCCGATTTTGTCCTCTCAAGTGGCACAGATCGGATCTGTAACATGAACGTGTAAACAGGAAAAAAATGCATGATATCGGATATTGTCAGATCAGATTCAGGCCTCCTTCATATGTGGAAATATATCGGATATGAATCAGATATCTGCCAATAGGTCTGTAATCTAAACAGACAGATTTGATACTTCCTGGCAATCCACATTGTACGTCATGAATAATGTGACGACAGCTCATTTTGATGACGTGCTTATGGGCGAGGGAAAGGAAGGAAAGACGAAATAAATCGCATTTCAGTCAAAAACTATAAAGAAAAGCACAATCTATCCCGAGTGAGACAAACTGCTTGATCCCCGTCTCCAGTGTACCAGCAGAGAACCTGCATAACCGAATCAGCGGAAAAACACACCAGGCTACACAATCTCTCTACCTGAGCAGCTGAAGCTGCAGCTCGCAACCTCGACACACAGACGTACAAATGTGTGCGCAACTGTGAAATAAATATGTGAGGTGTACGCTGCTTTTCTGTCTTTCTTTCTGTCAGCGACATACACTCCTAATACAGGATGGGTTGTTTTTATTGACTGAGTTGATTATTAAGCCATGGTGATGTACGGATCAGCTCTGATAGCACCTGAATCAGCATGTATGCATCAATCATCCAGCTGCACCCGTCTGCAGCTGCACAGACATTTCCACCGCTCTGTGTAAGTACCTTTTAAATTATGTGGAGCAGCGGCAGCTTTCCAGGTGATTTATTCTTTAACGATTAACTTCAAATATTTAAAGTTAGTCCTTAAAATTGCTTTCAGTAATGTAAACATTTCAATGCACGTAGTAATGTCACTGTAGCAAATACCGTGGGACATTTACACAGTTGTCAAGAGTGCTGGACTGGAAGTGTCGCACAAAAAAAACGAAGCTGGCTGCGTTCTGTTTTGCCTCTGTGTTTCCGTGAAAAATAAGGTGAATAGAACATGTTAACAGCAGTCAGGAAAAATCGGATATAGGCAGTGTAGTGTAAAGACAGCCTTACATTCGACCACGGCAGCAACAGCAGTGGCATGTGACGCCATCCATGTTGCTAGGATTCAGATGCAGCATCCTAGTATTTTAACAACACTACTCTCTCCTCCCACGTGACTGGGTTTATTCAGTATGTGGGCTGTCCCACCAGGGAGAATAAAACACTGGATTTGTTTTATGACAATGCCAAGGGCACCTACAGTGCCTCTGCCCCACCACCTCTTGGCATATAGGATCATAATCTGATCTCTCTCCAGCCTACATACAAACCCTGTGTATTAAAGTTACCTGTTACCACCCCCTCAATCAGGAGGTGGACCTCAGAGACCAGTAGGGCTGTCAACGAATATTCTAAATTCGAATTTAAATTTGAGTTTGAAAAAAAATGGACCTTCGAATGTGAAAATTGATATTCGATTGTGGAGAAAAACAAAAACATCACCGGAGCTGTCCTCTATGCAAGTTGGCGTTGGCCTGGGCCAGACGCTGAAACGATCGAGCCGGCCACGGAGCTGCGCGGCCCGGCGCAGCCGGTGTGGATGACACAATCGGTTAACATGGGCACCGAAGGGAAACCGGCTTCGCCTCTCGGCACTTCGAAGCTATTACCTACAAGTAGTTATGTTTCCTTGTATTAATACATATACAAGTACATATACAAGTATGTTTCCTTGTATTAGTTTGCCCTCTTGTGGACATAATGCAAAAAAAATAAATATTTGAATGGTTCGAACCTATGAGTTATTTTTAGAAGGTATAATCAAATGTCATTTTTGAGCAATTTTGACAGCCCTAGAGACCAGTGAGTCTCTCAGGGACTGTTTTGAATATACAGACTAGACCAGGGGTGGCCAACCAGTCAGAGACCAAGAGCCACAAAAATTACCGTGGTAGTACAAAGAGCCACATCATGCATGTGTGCTTACGAACGCACTCCCTCTCTCACACAAACACGAAATGACATAAAATCAAAATCCAAGCATTTCCAATTTTCAAAGCCAGATTTATTTATCTCACACACAAATGAATAACCATGAATAGAGATACACACAAACACAGTCTCTCCCTCTCAAACTGTCTTTCTCCATCCCCCCTCCACACCCACAGTCTCTCCCTCTCATACTCTCTCCACCACATCCACACAGTGTCTCCCACTCTCATACTCTTTCCAAATTAGTGTTGTCGCAATATTAAAATTGGGACCCACGGTACAATACCAGTGAAAGTATCACGGTTCTGAGTAGTATCAGGATACCACAGCAAAAGTGAGGCAGATGTGCCTTTTGTCATTTAAAAAAAAAGATAAATCACTTTTATATAATACATCAATGATATTTCAATGGAATAAATTACTTATTGACTTATTCATACTTGAATAACAGCATCAATAAGTGATTAACATAGGGGGGATCAAAATAAAATAAATAAATAAAATAAAAATCAACCAGCCACCCTCCTCCTCTGACAAGTAAAGAATAGTCCCTTCCTAAGTAAATAACAGTCCCTAAAGTGCGGTGAGCTTTGTGGACCGTTACCTGCCACAAGAGAGAAATGTGAATGGTTTGTTTCTCCTCTGATACGTCACATACCTGTGTGCCGCCACGGCTCGGCTGTTCAGGTATTTCTGAGCAGTCATGACGCCAATTTATTCACCTGGAGCCGGTTTTCTCGGTCGCCGGTAAGCCGTTATCTTGCGCAGCGAGCACTATGGCTGTTATTGGCCAGCGCATGGACACTCACCCTCCTTTAATTAGACTTTGAACTTATCCCACAGTAGTGGCACCATGTCATGTACCGTGTTGTTTAAGTAGCAGCCCACTGCGGTCTACCGTTGGTACCAGTATACCGTGCAACACTACTCCACACACATCCACACAGTCTCTCCCTCTCTTATACTCTCTCCACACATGCACACACACACGCACGCACGCACGCACACACACACACACACACACACACACACACACGCATTTCTTCCCTGACATTTTTTGTTGTGCGATATCGCCACCGCACTGCAGTCCTGCATTCCTCCCGAACTCCACACCCTCTCACCTGCCCGTGCGCACTCATAACAATAAATTGATTTTTTTTATGACAGAAGAGCCGCACGCTGATGGTTTTAATTAATGAATCGAAGACAAGAGCCACATGCGGCTCGCGAGCCGCGGGTTGGCCACCCCTGGACTAGACTGTACTAATAGAGCCACAGGACAACAACATGGACATGGACAGGGGGTGGATATTCTAACAGAATATATAAACTTGTCCCAGTCCCCCTGTAGGGACACTGATGCCAGTAAAGACTGTACGCAGCTTCCCCAATAATAAACCCTGGGTTAACAATAATATCAAGCAGCACCTGAACCAGAAAAAGCTGGTGTTCAAGAAAGGGGACAAGGAGAGGCTCAGCATGAGCTGAAGGGGAGACTGAGACAGGCAAAGGTGGACTACAAAAGAAAGATGGAGAGTAAGCTGCAGCAGAACATCAGAGAGGTGTGGAAGGGAATGAAGGCCATTCAAAGAAGAAAGCCAGGTTATGGATGGTGATGTGGACAAAGCGAACAACTTCAACCTGTTCTTTAACAGGTTTGATGGAGGGGGCAGTGTTCGCCCTACCCCTGCATCCATCCCTCCTTCCACAGTGTCACCTCAATGGCTCTTTAACAGGAGTCTTTAAACAGGTAAAGTCCCGGTGCAGTGGAAAACATCTTGTCTCATATTAGTGCCGAAAATGGGACGCCCAGCAAAGTTAAATGACTACTGACCGGTGGCCTTAACATTACACATTATTAAGACCCTGGAGCGCCTGGTCCTCTGTTTCCTGAAGTCAGTGGTCACTGATGCTGTGGACCCCCTCCAGTTTGCCTATCAAGAGCACATGGAAGATGCGGTTCTTTACATGCTGCATTGGACCCAGACCTGTCACATTATGTTCATATCTGAACAGCACAGATACAAATCAAGTAAACACTACCATGTAGTAGTGTTGTCACGGTACCAAAATTGGGACCCACGGTACGATACCAGTGAAAGTATCAGGGTTCTGAGTAGTATCACGATACCACAGCAAAAATGAGGCAGATGTGCCTTTTGTCATTTATAAAAAGATAAATCACTTTTCTATAATACAGCAATGATATTTCAATAGAATAAATTACTTATTGATGTATTCATACTTCCAAAACAGCATCAATAAATGATTAACATTGGGGGGGGATCAAAATAAAATAAATAAATAAAATAAAAATCTACCAAAAATCAACCAGCCACCCTCCTCCCCTGAAAGTAAAGAACGGTCCCAGAAGTGCGGTGAGGTTTGTGGAAATGTGAGTGGCTCGTTTCCCCGGTCATTTTTCGGCTGTTCAGGTACTTTTGGGCAGTCATGACACCAATGAAGACTTACTGGACCTGGACTTCTCCGTTGCCGAAATGTTATCTTGTGCCGCGGAGCGCTATGGCCGCCATATTCGACTGCCGTATTCCTGTCTGTGACCCCCGCTCAACCCACAACCGGCAGGATTTGCCTGTAGTTTCTGCTGCTGGATGAAATCAGTAGGGGTGGGGGGAAAAAAAAATCGATTCACATAAGAATCGCGATTCTAATCATCCACAATTCTGAATCGATTCATAAACTTCAAAAGTCGATTTTTTTATTAATGTTCCCCCGTCTCTCTGCGTGCGGGCTTCCGTACACAGCGTTGCAGCAAGCTTGGGGGAAAAAAAAAAAGACGTGGCACAACTCTACTGTGAAGAGGGGCAGGAGCTATGGAGGAGCAACAAATTCAGCCAGTCCCATCCTCAATGAAGGCAGTTGTTCGGACTCATTTTAGGTTTTATTATCTCCCTGGGACACAGCAGCACGACATGAGTCATTCAGTATGCCTTAACACACTATGCATTGTATCAATGTTTGAATCGAGAATCGGTTGAGTCAAGAATCAAATCAAATCATGAGTCACCCAAAGATTCACATCCCTAGAAATCAGTACTTGCACAGCGTGCTCCTGAATGATTTGTTTCGCTAGCACAGAACTATTTTTAGTCTCAAATGCAAGTAAAATGCTCGCACCGTAGAGCTCTGTGGAAAAAAAAACAAAAAAAAAAAAAACTGTAGCATATATAAACAAATCTAACCGCACCGTTACTGGACGGCGCATGGACACTCACCCACTTGTGATTGGAGTTTGAACTTATCCCACAGCAGTGGTGCCGTGAGGTACTGTAGTACCATGGTACTCCAATATTATGGTATCATATGTACGGTGGTGTTTAAGTGCCGCAGTCTACCATTGGTACCGGTATACTGTGCAACACTACAATGTAGCAATCATCATATCATTCCTACAGACAACGTGAAAGCACAGACACGGCTGGTGATCGGAAAATCGGAAATTTCCACAGGTGGATTGGAAATTTCTGATCTGTGAATTACGTTGGCATCGGAACCTGATACCGATACTGGACCAGATCGGCCCCATCCCCAACAGGGACCTTGTGGCAAGCTAAACTGGTCCTCTAATACTGATGCTCTCCACAGGAAGGGGCAGAGCTGTCTGTTCTTCCTGCGACACTGAGATGGAGATGTTGACCATGTTCTATCACACAGTGGTGGCCAGTGCACTTTTCTACACTGCAATGTGCTCGGGAGGCAGCTTGACAGACAAAAACACCAAATGGACAAGCTGGTTAAAAAGCTGGCTCAGTGCTCGGCAGGGCCACACTGAACAAACAGGAAGCTATAATGAACAATAGCAGACACCCTCTTCTCAGCCTCCTGGAGCCACTGAGGAGAAGCTGCAACAGTCGGCTCATCTCACTGCATTGCAGAACAAAGCTTGTCAGGAGATCCTTTGTCCCCACAGCAATAAGACTGTTCAACACCTTCTAAATCCAGTCAGACACACACTTACTACATCACATTAGCCACAACTGACTGGACTGTGTAATATTCAATTTTATCTTAATTTAATGTCTTTTTGTGCACTTATTTTAACATATTTTATGGCTATTTTATTATGAACTGCTGGAGATCTGAATTTCCCTTCCGGAATTAATTAAGTTCTTTTAATTCTATCGTTTTTAGAAAATATATTAATCTGAAAAGAATTAATTCAGAGCAGGAATGTTGAATAATAATAGAGCAGCAACAATTATTTTTACCACACCCAAGTTACTATATACAGTCAGGTCCAAAAATATTTGGACATTGACACAATTTTCAGCATTCCAGCTCTGTACAACACCACAATGGATTTGAAATGAAACAATCAAGATGTGCTTTAAGTGCAGACTCTGAGCTTTAATTTGAGGGTATTTACATCCAAATCAGGTGAATGGTGTAGGAATTATAACACATTTTATATGTGCCTTCCACCTTTTTAAGGGACCAAAAGTAATTGGACAAACTAACACAATCATAAATCAAATTGTCACTTTTTAATACTTTGTGGCAAATCCTTTGCAGTCAATGACAGCCTGAAGTCTCGAACCCATGGACATCACCAGACGCTGGGTTTCTTCTCTGGTGATGCTCTGCCAGGCCTCTGCTGCAGCTGTCTTCAGTTCCTGCTTGTTCTTTGGGCATTTTCCGTTCAGTTTTTTCTTCAGCAAGTGAAATGCAGGTTCAATCGGATTCAGGTCAGGTGATTGACTTGGCCATTGCAGAACATTCCACTTCTTTGCCTTTTAAAACTCTTTGGTTGCTTTCGCAGTATGCTTCGGGTCATTGTCCATCTGCATTGTGAAGCGCCGTCCAATGAGTTTTGAAGCATTTGGGTGAATGAGCAGATAATATTGCCCGAAACACTTCAGAATTCATTCTGCTGCTTTTGTCAGCAGTCACATCATCAATAAATATAAGAGATCCAGTTCCACTGGCAGCCATACATGCCCACGCCATTACACTACCACCACCATGCTTCACTGATGAGGTGGTATGCTTTGGATCTTGAGCAGTTCATTCCCTTCTCCATACTTTTCTCTTTCTATCATTCTGGTACAAGTTGATCTTTGTCTCATCTGTCCATAAGATGTTGTTCCAGAACTGTACAGGCTCTTTTAGATGTTTCTTGGCAAACTCTAATCTGGCCTTCCTGTTTTTGAGGCTCACCAATGGTTTACACCTTGTGGTGAAACCTCTGTATTTCCTCTGGTGAAGTCGTCTCCTAATTGTTGACTTGGACACAGATACACCCACCTCCTGCAGAGTTTTCTTGATCTGGCCAACTGTTGTGAAGGGGTTTTTCTTGATGAGGGAAAGGATTCGTCTGTCATCCACCACACTTGTTTTCCGTGGTCTTCCAGGTCTTTTGGTGTTGCTGAGCTCACCAGTGCGTTCTCTCTTTTTAAGAATGTACCAAACAGTTGATTTGGCCACACCTAATGTTTTTGCTATCTCTCTGATGGGTTTGTTTTGATTTTTCAGCCTAATGATGGCTTGCTTCACTGATAGTGACAGCTCTTTGGACTTCATATTGAGAGGTGACCTCACCAGATTCCAAATGAATATCCCACACTTGAAATGAACTCTAGGCCTTTTATCTACTCCTTGTAAGTGAAATAACGAGGGAATAACACACACCTGGCCATGGAACAGCTGAGTAGTCAATTGTCCAATTACTTTTGGTCCCTTAAAAAGGTGGAAGGCACATATAAAATGTGTTGTAATTCCTACACCGTTCACCTGATTTGGATGTAAATACCCTCAAATTAAAGCTCAGAGTCTGCAAGTAAAGCACATCTTGATTGTTTCATTTCAAATCCATTGTGGTGTTGTACAGAGCTGGAATGCTGAAAATTGTGTCAATGTCCAAATATTTATGGACCTGACTGTAAATGATATTCCTGACATGACAATACTGAGTGTAGTATTTATCAGCCCTCCCATCTAGGGCTGTACAACTGTCAGTTTGATCGTTCGTTTGAACATCGCCATAGCGATGTGCGACAGTCACATCGCAAGACGTGACGTTTGCTTCTTCTTCTTTTTTTTTTTAGAACATGTAAACTTCTGTTATGCTTCAGAAAAGCAGCTCTGAAGAAAGCTCCTTGCTCTGCTCACCTCTCACTCTCTGAGCACTCAGTACCCCCTCCCCCTCTCATGCACACGCTGCAGTCACACACTGAAAATGAGTGACATGCAAGATGGAGAAATGATAAAGGAGGATTTAGTCCCCCAAAAAAGGTCAAAATCCGAAATATGGAACTATTTTCGGATATAAAAAAGATGATATCCCTAATGCTCTGTTTTAATCTGGAGTACAGAGACATGGCCTCCTGGATCCCTTTTATATACAAGCAATCTCCTTCATTCACAGATGAACCCCCTTAATTGAGAGTATGACATGTTAGATCATTGACCTTAGCCTGGATTTATACACTGAAAAATATAAACGCAACACTTTCACACATTTTCTATATACACAAAAGACGATTTCCTCACAAATATTGTTCACAAATCTGTGAGCACTTCCCCTTTGCCGAGAAAATCCATCCCACCTCACAGGTGTGGCATATCAAGATGCTGCTGATGAGACAGCATGATTATTGCACAGGTGTGTCTTAGGCTGGCCACAATAAAAGGCCACCCTGAAATGGGCGGTTTTATCACACAGCACATTGCCACAGATGTCGCAAGTTTTGAGCGAGCATGCAATTGGCATGCTGACTGCAGGAATGTCCAGCAGAGCTGTTGCCCGTGAATTGAATGTTCATTTCTCTACCATAAGCCGTCTCCAGAGGCGTTTCAGACAATCTGGCAGTACATCCAACCAGCTTCACAACCCCAGACCACGTGTAACCACACCAGCCCAGGACCTCCACATCCAGCATGTTCACCTCCAAGATCGTCTGAGACCAGCCACCCGGACAGCTGCTGCAACAATTGGTTTGCATAACCAAAGAATTTCTGCACAAACTCTCAGAAACCGTCTCAGGGAAGCTCATCTGCATGCTCATCATCCTCATCGGGGTCTCGACCTGACTGGAGTTCGTCGTCGTAACCGACTTGAGTGGGCAAATGCTCACATTCAATGGCGTCTGGCACGTTGGAGAGGTGCTCTCTTCACGGATGAATCCCCGTTTTCACTGTTCAGGGCAGATGGCAGACAGCATGTGTGGCGTCGTGTGGGTAAGCGGTTTGCTGATGTCAACGTTGTGGATCGAGTGGCCCATGGTGGCAGTGGGGTTATGGTATGGGCAGGCGTATGTTATGGACAACGAACACAGGTGCATTTTAGTGATGGCATTCTGAATGCACAGAGATACTGTGACAAGATCCTGACGCCGATTGTTGTGCCATTCATCCACGACCATCACCTCATGTTGCAGCATGATAATGCACGGCCCCATGTTGCAAGGATCTGTACACAATTCCTGAAAGCTGAAAACATCCCAGTTCTTGCATGGCCAGCATACTCACCGGACATGTCACCCACTGAGCATGTTTGGGATGCTTTGGATTGGTGTATACGACAGCATGTTCCAGTTCCTGCCAATATCCAGCAACTTTGCACAGCCATTGAAGAGGAGTGGACCAACATTCCACAGGCCACAATCAACAACCTGATCAACTCTATGCAAAGGAGATGTGTTGCACTGCGTGAGGCAAATGGTAGTCACACCAATTACTGACTGGTTTTCTGTCCCCCCCCAGACCCCGACAATAAAGCAAAACTGCACATTTCAGAGTGGCCTTTTATTGTGGCCAGCCTAAGGCACACCTGTGCAATAATCATGCTGTCTAATCAGCATCTTGATATGCCATACCTGTGAGGTGGGATGGATTATCTCAGCAAAGGCGAAGTGCTCACTAACACAGATTTAGACAGATTTGTGAACAATATTTGTGAGAAACGATCTTTTGTGTATATAGAAAATTAGGGATGTCCCGATACCGATACCAGCATCGGTACTCGCACCGATACTGGCCTATTTTGCTGTACTCGTCAAATACTCGCTCATGACAGCACCCGATACCTACTATAGCGAGCGAGCGAGCGAGCGAGCGAGCGAGAGAGAGAGAGAGAGAGAGAGAGAGAGAGAGAGAGAGAGAGAGAGAGTGCTCCACTGCATCAACTTTTTATGCTGCACCTTAAACTGGTGAATTATTTAAAACCAGAGTATTGACAAGCTCCAATATACAAGTTTTGATATAATGTATCATCACACGGCTGCAGCGTCTCTCCTCTATGTCAGTACAACTCCCCCATACACACACATACAGTACACAGACACAGCAAGGTCAGCGCGTTTCTCTTACCCTGTCTCTGTCTGATCATTTGATTTTCTTCATCAGCAGGATGTTTTATAAAATCATCTTTCCACGTATAAATTCACCCGCGATTCAGTTTTACAGCAGCAGAGAAGCTGCATGTGGAGGAGACTTGTTGTTAATGACGGAGTTTATTAATCGAAACTAACGTGATGGTGAATGACATCGACACCAACCAGCTGCACTTTAAAGATAATACAACTGTATAAGGAGGCCTTTACATTAAACAGGAGAGTCTGTGTTTCTGTCAGAAACTGTCAGAGCTTCTTACAGCAGAGCAAACAGGTGAGGGAGGAGGAGGGCAGATTGATCACTAATCAATCGCAGATGCCGTCGTCCTCTCGGACTGATTAAAAAAATAAAATGCCAAAATGGGTCACGAACTATACCTGAGTGTCCGCACAAATAAAGTCTCTGTGTGTGAAACACAGCAGAGTGTAACATCCTCCCTGCAGTCTGCAGTACTTTGACAGAGAGACGGAGACACAGAGAGGGTCGTATCTAGAAGGGAACCCTAGATCTGTGAAGATCACGCAAGTTTGATCATTTAATGGAAACAAGGATCTCGCGAGAGTTTTGCAAATCAAGAATTCCCTTCTGGACACGCAGAGAAAGGTGCGGTGTTTTTATTTAGCCATCTTTTTATTTATAACTTCATTTATTTTGATTTTGCAAAATACTTTCAAAGTAGTAGAGGCAAATTGTGTGTTTCAGTTTGTGTGAAATGTTACTGACTTGGGAGCAGTAAGATAGATGTCATTTAAAATTATCTTTATTTAGCAGAATGTTTAAGTGTTAAGTGTAATAATTTAAATTTAAATTTGTTGTTATGGTATTATTAATTACTCGTATCAGTACTCGTACTTGTACTTGGTCGGCAAAAAAGTGGTATCGGGACATCCCTATAGAAAATGTTATAGATCTTTGAGTTCAGCTCATGAAAAATGGGAGCAAAAACAAAAGTGTTGCGTTTATATTTTTGTTCAGTGTAGAAGGGTATTATATGAATACATTGGTGTCATGGTGAGTCAACCTAATTCTTTCCAAATAGAGCTTTTCAATTCATCTGGTGAAAATTTTAGCATTATTCAATATCGCAATATATATTGCCAAAAAAATAAAAAATAAATAATCGCAATGTCAGTTTTTTCAAATATCGTGCAGCCCTAATCCTGTTCTCTGTCCTGTTCCCTCTCTGTTGATGTGATTCAGCTTGTCAGTCGAGGGGTAACTTTTCCTACTATTCAGTTTACTGCACTGCGCAATACTGCAGTCTCACAGAAGCTAACAAAAGCTAACAGCGGCCCTGCGGAAACATGGGGCCCACTCTCCTAGTCTACCCACAGGTTGCCCACGTGAATAAGCAGCTCAATTTTGAAAACACAAAAAACACAAAAATAATTAACTTTACACACTCTCAGAAGAGCATAAACACTTCCGCGACCCAGGGAACATCTACGTTTGCTCGAATTTTCACAATGGTGAAGCCAAAACACAAGAGGGCTGAGACGCCGGGAGTAGGCCTGGAGACCTCAGACTCACCTAACCCTGAAGCCCCGGATGACCAAATCGAGGACGAGCCGTCGAACAAGATGGTGCTGGCGGCTATTGCTGCTTTAAGCGCGGAGGTAAATTTGATCAAATCAGACGTGTGTGCCACCATAGAAAACCGCATCACTTAAGTGTCAGCTACCATTAGGGGAAAGCTCTTATCCCTGAACCACAGTATTCAGAAGTCAATCTCAGAACTGAAAAGTGAATCAGCTGTGCATGAAGCCGCCCCAAGAGAACTTGAGAAATGCGCTTCAGACCACTCGGACATCCTTTCTACACTTCAGACCAAAGTGGACCGCCTAACAACAGAGGTAAAACAGCTGGGTGAAAAATGCAAGGATCTTGCAAGTGCGCTCACAGCGTAATAATATCAGGATTGTGGGAATACCAGAGGGGAAAGAAGGACCGCGGGCCAGAGACTTCGGGGCTGTCCCATTTTTCCACTCTTGGCTGAGTGCGCTTGGTTGCGCACACACATTTGGTGACGTGGAATGTACATTTGTCTGTAGCATTCAAGCACGTATTAAGTAACAGACTTGACTAGGGCTGGGCGATAAAACGATAGCAATATCTATCGCGATAGACACATTATCGATATCAATAGAAAATATGTTCGATAAAACGTCTAATAAAACAGGAAGAAAATCCCGGTCCTGAACCGCAAGACATTCTGGGGGAATGCAGTTCCAGCGAGGGCTTCAGCATCTCCCGGCGCTCCTGGCCCAGCTAAGCAAGTTTGGTTGCATGAACAAACTCACTCACTCACTCACTCACTCACTCACTCCCTGCTTTTCACGTCCAGTCCGGGGGGTGTTTATAAATTGATGATAATGTCCGGTTTTCCTTTCCGAACCCAATAGTCATTCTGTTTTGTTATGTCCAAAACCGAATCAAGCCCAACATTATTTAATGACTAAAGCAGAGTTTGTGTCACACGGTTGGTTGGTTACAGGCTATTTAACAGGCCGGGCGTGCGTCATGGGTGCTCTGCGGAGACGGAGACCTCCATGTTTGAGACGGGAGCCCGGCGGTGGGAGGTCTGAGGCTTCCAGCAAGGGGAGAGGAAGAAATATAGCCCAACATAATAAGATAAAATAGGAAAAACCTGTCTCCCTCTTTTATTTTATTTTCAGCGTTTAATCAAGGCGGAGGCGGGTGGCAGAGAGGTAGAAACAAACAGCCAGTGTGTGTGTGTGTTATGTTCAGGTGTTGTCACGTAAATAACAGTGCCCAAATGAGTGCGACAAGAGTGTGAGGAAATCAATAAATGAGGAAAGGTCAGTTCGCCAGTTTGGCAGTACTTCGGATTTTATAATTAACCAGTATATTTATTTATTTGACTGTTTTTCATGGTTATGTTGACCTCCTTTCCCCTGTGTTCGTTTGTTCATTACTGAGGAAAGGTTACATTTAGGGTTGGGCGATATGTTAAAAATTTCCAACTGGCCACCATCAGCCCATCAACCAGCGGTTGCTGATATATTCGGCAGTTGTGTGTGTGGTGGAGATAAAAAAAAGAGGGGGGGATGTTGCATCCATGTGATGTCGGAAAGAATTGAAAAATGACTTTCAGAATGGGATAATTCACATGAACGCCACCTCATGTCAGAAAAACAACTCGGCAACTTGGATCTCCCGACACCACATGAATGCAGCAAAAAAATGCAGCGTGCTTTGCGAGCCCACTCATGTCCAACATGGCACGGAAATGTCTGTGCATACTGGCAACAAGCACGCAGTCAGAGAGGGTGTTTAGCACGGCTGGTAACATTGTTAACCATATGCGCATATGAGTTCACGTTATGGCCGGGTTCTACCGGCTGCACGTCAAGCGTCTTGTTTACCGTTTGCTGAGCCATGATAGTTAAAGCATTTTCCACCTAAGTTATTACATATATTTGAGTAATCTACAAGTTTACTGTACTGTTCGTCATCTACTCGCTTTCAAATGTCCGCCACGGACATTTACACAATGTCACGGATAAAAATGGGTAAATGCATGAAAAAAAAAATCATCACATATCTTCTCTGATAATGGTTTATATATTTAAAAACACAGTGTGCTCGTTTAGCACACTATTTCATGTAGTTTTTATCTGCTGGAGGGTTGCGTAGGAGAGCGTAGCGCAACAAAAATAGAGAGTTGTTGCGCCGCTCCCGTTGCCGGTGCAGCAGCTGTAATTGACAGGGGGGCGAGCTGCTACAGGACTCACGCTGCTCCCGTTGCCGGTGGACCCCGGCCGTAACTTTCAGCTCCACCATCACTGACGTGTTTTGTGAAAGACTCGTCGTAAATCAGTGTGAAGCTGCAGATTCCAATACACACACACTTTGAATTGTGCTCTACATAGTAATTATGGACTATATGTACCGAGTTGAATTCTGTGGAGACAGACCATTAATTTAGCAAAATAAAATGACAAAAATTGCCCAAAAAAATCGCCAAAAATGAAACCAACTGTGATGGACTTGGCCGATGGGCGATTGGCGATATATTCGTCCAATCACCCAAGCCTAGTTACATTTAAAATAAAATAAAATAAAAGTGTTTTAATTTAACATTTTTTTCTCCTGGTTCTTATTTCAAATTGGTTTTAAAAAATTCAATAAATATCAATATCGACTGATATTAAACACTTATATTGTGATACATTTTTCAGCCATATCGCCCAGCCCTAGACTTGACAACACCCCTTACATTGCGCATTGGATGTTACTCTCTGTGAAAATGCAGCTGATTGTGCTAGCATTGTTTGGCACTCTGCTTGGCCAGATCCTGTGGATGACCCACCAGATACTAATGGGCAAAATGCCCATTCTGACAACCGAGATGTCATGTTAATACATGCAGTAAGCTTAACACATTCACACACATATAGCCTACACATTAATAATTACCATAGCAGTATAGCTGTCTCTGGAAAAGAACTGAAATAGTTTCCCATTTAGAATCTTTGCTCATAAATCAGTGACAATAAATAAAATATTAAAAAAAAAAAAAAACACTATTTATCTTACAAGCTAGCTTCTATCAGAGCTGCCAACTCTCACGCATTAATGAAACTCACGCATATGACCCTCTCCACATGAAGTATCTCAGCTCATACTCCTCTGTCTGTTCTGCACCACATCGTAAAAGCGACATAAACATCAAATTAATGAGATTAAAACATTGTGGTAAGAGGTGGCGCATGGTGGGTTTAAGATATAATTATGGGATGAAATGTTGACATCAAGGTCATTATTATTATTTTGACCGTTATTTATTTATTTAGTCTTATTGTTTTGACTTATTTCAGTACACAAATGGTCTAAACAGGAAACAGTTTCTGTTCCTTCTTCAAAGATGGCTAATGCAAGAGCATCATTCCTGACCACATCACTCTCATGGCAGTAAAGGTAAAGAATACCCGCTCATTTAATATTTCCACTACATGCATTTAAGTAAGTCATTTAATATGCTGGCATATATAACACTACGTTGGATATCTAAAGTAAAGTTAAAAATTATTAATTAGTGCATAAAAGGGGTAGGATTAAATAAGTTAACTACTGTTTTGTAATGTTATGTGATGGAGCAAACTACTCACCTGTATCCATCAGATGCAGTATTTTTAGCCCCGGTAAAGAGGTAATCATTTTCCATTCTTAACTTAATGAACTGGAACGTTTGTTCCGTGGTCCCTCACCACAGACACATTAAAAAAAGCTCCCTAACATGCATCATCATGATTCTATGATACAAACAGGACTATGATATGAGGTTACAGTTATAAAACATTTATCTTACATTGAAATTTCTTCGGTGGCATCTCAATCGAAATCCCAATGATGGCAGACTCACTGAACTATAGTGGGCAGACTTCACCAGCTTCTCCTTCTTCTTTAGTTTGTTGGTGGAACTCCACCAGCTGGTGATGCATTGTGGGATTTATACTACCCAATTACTCAGGTGCGGTCTTACCATAAGTGTGGGTAAAGTACAAATCAAGCGCACTGCACTTTTGGTCAGCGTAGAAATGGGATACACTTGTGCACTTATACTAAGCACATGGACGTGCACGTCAAGTGTCCAAGTGTATAAGTGTGATCAAGCGCGCATAATGGGATAGGCCCCTCATCTCCCAGCTCCTAGATGAAACACTATTTCTGGAGGAGAAGCCCTTGATAGACTGAGCACACAGGATTAGGGATGTCACGATTACTCGATTTCACAATTAACCGTGATTTTAAACGCCACGGTTAATTATTCGTAAAGATTCCTCAACACCGTCACTCTCCAAAGATTATGCCGCGACGCGGAACCTATACAGTAGGTCAGTGCAACTTGCATGGAACGAAAACAAAGTTACACAAGCGGCATCTCCGAGTGATGAAGTATGGATGAAGAAGACTTATTCCCCCCCAAAAACGGAATAAAGTCAGCCGTGTGGGATCATTTTGGTTATCGCAAAATGATTAAGGGGTCATTGTTGACGGCGGCTTTCCAGTTTGTAAAACATGCCGCAAAAAAGTCACGGCCAAAGGATGAAACAAGAGCAACATGATACAACACCTGCGGGACAACCACCCGGCTTTACATGCGCAAGTAAAGGTAAATGCACAATAACTGGGTTAAAATACGTCAATCTCAATTTATCTAATGTAACACTGAATTAAAAAATTATATGTTAGCGTGTCATTTGCAATTAATGGCGTAGTGGTATGATATGAGTTGGGCTTACAGTGCAATGTGGTAAGCTAAGGCACATCTCAAAAACTTTTTTGATGGACAGTTTTACAGTTTGTGTGCACACAGCGTGAGGTTGTAATGGTTTTGGGTGCGTGTAGCTCTTTGGAGTGAGACGACAGGGAGAAACTCACGTCCACACGAGTGCGGGATTTCACAAATGCTCGTTTATTTTTACATCAACTTAAAACCACTCCAAGCTTACCAAGCCCGGTTGTACGGCTACTATATTTTCATACATGAACAAAATAGTCGCCACATGTACTTATAACCATCACTGTTGTGTTGAGAAATAAAAGAAAAAGCAGGAGCACATGGAAATAAATTAAACTTAAAGATCTATAAGGAGTGTTCATGTGATTTTACACATTTATAGTGTGAAATTAATTAATGCATAATAATCATGATAATCGTAAAACTGTGATTATTTCCCTGACAATAATCGTACCAAGAAAATCTATAATTGTGACATCCCTACAGAGGATTAACTGCCAGAAACCCCAACCAGGAGACCAACCACAACCCTTCATCCTGAGGCTACATTACTATCATGTTCGCAAGGAAATATTATGGTGGGCCATGGAGAAAAAGAAGCTGCAATACCAGGGACTAAACATACACATATTCCCAGACTTTCCTCCCTCGTTGGTTAAGCGGAGGGCTGCTTTCACTAAAGTTACAGAGATGCTACGAGGGCGACCAGACGTCAGATACAGACTGATATATCCGGCCAGACTGATGGGGACATATAGAAATGTGAAATTATCATTCACTGACCCAAAGGAGGCTCAGGATTATGTACAGCATCACTTTGGACCACCGCAACAGGAGGCTGACTAAATGCTGCAGTCTCTCAACTTTGAAATGAATTAATAGTATGGACAACGGACTACATATATTAACATGCACATTTCTGCATGAAAATATCCAGCGGACACAAACTCATCACCAACTTTCTCTGCTAATCCTCTGGTAATGTATTACCTGCTCCCTCTCTTCCCATATTCATCTTTTCATGTTAACTGGCAAAAGAGCACTATAGTGGACATTTAACAGCCTGAATATAAGATGGAGTTGAATAGGTGAATTGATCAACCAGTATAATGTTTGTCACCCTATTTTATCCCTTTTCCTTTCTCTAACTTCTCAGGTTTTTCCATGTTTTTGAGAAGCGCTCCCCTTTCTGTTGTTATTATAACTTGGCGGGTGTGTCAGGCTGTCTGCCGGGACTCTGCGTGCTTCCGCTGCCTATGACGTCACGTGAGTAAAACTTCTGCTCAAGGAAAATGCCCAGTCACCCTCTAATGAAATACATGGAAAAATATCCTTACTAAAGTATGAATACAACAAGATACTCTCAGCAAGGATCAGCATGGCATTTTTACTCACCAAACAGAAATATTTTGAATTTGGTGACAATCCACACAAGCTGCGAGCATGACAGCCATCGCACGATACACAAAATCAAATCTGATACAGGCGAGGTTCTGGTAAACCCCAAAGACATTAGTGACCGAAAACTTTATGCATCCAAAATCTCTTTTTTGGGAGAGTTTTTCCTTACCCGCTGTGACGGTGCAAAGGACAAAGGGATGTCAAATGCTGTAAAGCCCTGTGAGGCAAATTGTGACTTGTGATATTAGGCTTTATAAATTAAATTGAAAATTTAAAAATTGAGAACAAACCCGGCATACCAGCTCGTCCAAATTACTGGGCTCCCCTCTGTCATTTGGTTTAAATCCAAAATACTCCCAAACAGGGGCCGTGGCATTTGGTTTAGGAACAAGTTCCATGTCTTTCTCTTACAATCAACTCTCTATTTTTTTCTCCGCTTCCTCTCCCCCTCACGAAGGTCGCACTGTGTGTGTGCGTGTAGCCCACAGCCCCGCCTCCCCCACAGAGACAAAGACACTTGATACCAAGAGCTTTCCCTCCATTCATTATGCTAACAAACGAACTCACCTGGCTGCCAGACAATGCACAGCAGTGAACGCTCTTGTCGTCTAGTCTCTTTGGTGGGGAGAGACAAGGAAAACAAACAGGCATGAATATGGCAATTAATCGCAGCCAGAAAAGTTAACGTCTCCCTTTAAATTTACCATGCAATTAACCGATTAATCGCATATAACATCAGACCTAGAAACCACCAATTTTATTAGGGACCAACTCAAATGACCATTTGTGGTCTGGGCTGGGTTAAAATAATTGATTAATCCGATTCAAATCTATCTTCACTGGAATGACCCGATATTGAGTTGTAGAATCCGAGATCGATCTTTCAATATACGCTTTTTCCCCACAGATGTGTGAAGCTTTAAAGCCACAGTGTGTAGGAATTTTCCCAACGTTGAAATCACATATTGCATTCAAACAGATGGCGCACTCTAGCGCCTCACTGTTTCAAACACATATTGCAACAACTGTAGCCGCTGTGTACCAAAAAGCTATGATAACACTGATGAAACTATGTCATCCGATACTACATGGAGTATTAATTCAGGCTCCTACACAGACACACACGATGCGAGTTGACAAACTCCCTCCTCACCATGCTGGCTGTGTTTACAACGTAGGACTGTTGGGGCGGATGTAAATTGAAACAGCTGATAGTGGCCAGCAGCACTACTGCCGCATAACAAAGTCCCACTCTTTGAGCATAATGCAGGATCATGTATTATGCAGCATCACGGGAGATGCAATCCTTGTCGCCAAGAAAGTGCAAAAGGGAATCAAAAAGGCAGCGTGACCAGCGAATTAAAAAAACAAGGGTCAGCACTGGGGTTGCCTTTCTCAGGTGGAGAGAGCTGCTGAAGGAGAAAGGTAATACAATCACAGGCCAGCGCTAACGGCGGCTAACGGTTAACGGCGGCTAACGGCGGCGCAGTGATGCAAGGAGAGGGATGAGGCTGTTAGTGACTGGCCGCTAACACGGGCTAACAGCCAACAGCGGCGCTGGCCTGTGATTGTATTACCATCCTCGCTCAGCAGCTCTCTCTACCTGGGAAAGGCTACCTGGATGTGGGCCTTCGTTTCTTTAATTCGCCGGTCACGCTGCCTTTCCTATTCCCTTTTGCGCTTTCTTGGCGACAAGGATTCCGTCTCCCATGATGCTGCATATGCATGATCCTGTATTATGCTCAAAGAGTGGGACTTTGTTTCAAATTTGCCAGGGTAGTAGCAAAGCGCCTCTTGCTCCTCTCCTTCGGCTCCTCAGTCACGCAGCGCTGGCCTGGCTCTCAACGAAAACGCCGAAGGCGGTGCTGTATGTCCCTTGCTGGCGGGTGTATTCTCAAGATGGCGAACCGTAATGGAACACCACAGACGACTTACCCGCACAATGTACAAAACAAATCCGAAATTTTCCTTTTACAAGAATAAGTCAGATTATTGGTGGAGGTAATAATACACCAGTGATGACATATTTATGAATGCAGACATCAATTTTTGCCAATAAACAACTGAAAATGTTACACAATGTCCCTTTAACCCTGTTAATCTTGCCCGTAGTAAACAAGCCACAGCACTAAATTATGAATGACCATAGTACTGAGAAGCTCCGATGTTACCGGCTCTTTTATCTGTAACTGTACTTTTTTACATTTGAGTGTAATCCATTTTCACGCTGCAGCGTCCGCTCCGTCTGTGCGTCCTGGCTGCTGCGCCACTTTTACGCACACACACAATCACGGCGTACAGATGCTGCGGTGAGACAAAGAGGTGACAACTATGCTTGTTACAGTGAGTACAATAAAACCTGCTCAAGGAAAAAGTCAATATTTTATCAATACACCTGATCAGCAACATGTAAACTAGGGGTGGGAATCTCTGGGCACCTCACAATTCGATTCAATTCCGATTCCGAGGGCAACAATTTCGATTATAAAATTATTCTCAATTCTAAAACGAGCCAATAAAGGCCCAAACATACTCGGGTGGAGCGTACGGAGCAGAGTCTGCATGGACTAAAAGTGGACGCCCGCAAGCCCTGTGTGCGCAAAGCTCAGATTTTACTACCACGCAGACTCTGCTCCACGCTCCAGTGTCACACAAAAGACTGCTCGGTACGTATTTTTCACATCGCAGGGATTTTTCACAGACATTTTTACAGGAAACTACAACATGGAAGTGCCCTCGACTATGGAATCCCGAATGACTGCAGACATTCCTTGCGGAATCTGCTCCGCTTATAGTACGCTGTGGGGGCCTTAAGAAAATTTACAGTAGATACTGAAAAACATTTTTGTAACAAAGCTGGGAATACATATCCAGTGCATACAAACTGTGGGCCTATTACTTAGCGTGGTTGAGATGACAACACTCTCCTGTCCCTCGTCGACCTCCTCGACATTTATCCTCCAGTATTTACAAAACTGTAACTGACTATAACTAACTATGGTAAAAACAGAATAAAAATACGGCAAAAAACACTCGAAAACACGGTATAAAAAAAACTCAAAAGCTTTCAAAAAACATAAATACTATTATTTACAACACTAAATATTATTCATAAAGAAAATGCCACCCAAACTCCGCTGAAACTCACCAAAACTCCACTAAAACACCACTTAATCACTCCAACTTACACCCTCCTCATCAGCTGTCACTCTCCTCCTGCTGTGCCCACTTCTCTCCCTTCCTCCACAGGTAATGACATCACTACCGTAATGTACCGTTTATCCGTGCTCAGTTTTCAGAATCCACTGGAATTACATTGATAGTGTGAATGGTCGAGGAGTTACAGTAAATTGAAAAATAAATATAAAAATGAAATTAAATCGATTATGAGTTTTCCAAATCAATGCTTGCATCATTCAACACAGAATCTTGATGCATCTAAAAATCGCCCCACCCTTAATGTAAACCTGTAGGAAAGTGATATTTCAATCTACTCTGTCTGCAGTCTCTCATCCACCACTGCCAATATTATGTTAGAAACAAGCACAGAACACTTTACAGCTGACAGCAAATTGTTAATAACAAGCTAAACAACAACAACTGTTTATGTCTAACAATTTAGCTCAGTTTGTCTCGTATGTTAAAACTTACCTGTGGTCATGTGACCTGCAGGCAGTGACTCTCCTCAGCAGCATGGGAAGGAGCAGAGAGGACAGGGGGACTGACACGTAATTTATAGTTCTGCGTTGAATCTACGCGTAGGTTACAGAATGGGTTCCACGTCGATTTGGACCCTACGCTGTAACCTACGACATAGCCAGACGTGCACCTTCCCAGTATTGTAACTACATGTCGAGGTGACGCAGACCTCCGGTCTGACAGCATTTCCCTCAGGGGAAACAGAGCTTTTATTTACTTTTAGTTCACAGATAAAAAAACAATAAATTGTGAAGACAGTAAAGCCTCCACTAAAATAGCATTTTAAGTCTTGTGTGTGACTTATCCTTCAGGGATTTATACTTCGGGGTCCGTCCAGGTTTCATATGAGAAGAGGGAAAACATGTCGACTGCTAGGCTTAAGAAATGTGTTTAGTACAGGACAGTTGTTTTGTCTGCGAACCTTGTGAGTTGTTATGAAGCCAAACTGAGTGCCGTTACCTTTGTTAAATGTTGCCGTTGTCCCTGGTTTTATATGAGAAGAGGAAAAGATCGCTAGTTGCTAGGCTAATTTATACAATGTAAAATGCCATAGGCTTGTGCTAATAACGTTAGCATGTTGTGTTTGTGGGAAAATGTGTCCAGATTAACACAAGTCTTTGTCTGTGAATGCTGCGAGTTGAAGTGAAGCCAATTTGTGTATTTGTTTTTCAAATTGTCTCTATTAAGCCATGTTTAATGTGTGTTTTGGGTGTGTTTTGAAATCCACTAAACTTAACAGCACTTCACAGAAACCTCTGCCGCTGACTAGTGTTTTGGAGGTGTAACTGCAGAGTGACACAGACACACCGCCACAGAAGTAAAAATGCTCACAATAGCATCGGCGACATGCATAGGCTACATGCGTAGGGTCAACACACAACCATGAATCTCCTCGACTGATGTCTGTGTTCTTTATTCTTTCTACACTTCACTCAGTAGTGTGATGTCAGAAATATGATTTTATTGACATTTTTATTTTGTGTCCAGTGAGATATTAAGTTTATATTGTGACTTTGCTATTTTAATATTACTGTTGCTGGTCTAGAAAAAACATTTAATTATAAAGTATTCAGTTTTATTCCTGTTGTATATTTGTTCTTTTCAAAAAGTAATTCCTTGTAAAATTTACACGATTAGTTCTCTGAAAATCTGTTTCACATACTAGCAAAAATTGGTATTGCAGCAATGATCATGCCACATATTACCTACTGTATAACAACTTGGGCATCGGCATGCAAGTCCACATTAAAGCCTGTCGAAATTGCGTACAAGCAAGCTCTAAAAGTCTTAGACAAAAAACCCAACACACACCATCATTGTAACATCTTAAAGAAACATGAATTGCTGAGTTGGGAAAATATAATAAATTATGCAGACGCTTCCTTAGTGTACAAGATTCTCCATGGACTAGCTCCACCTCCACTAAAAGAATTTATAAAGACGAACATAAATCGATTGACTAGATCAGGATCTAGAGGTGACTGTCTGGTCCCTTTCAGAAAAAGTGCTTTTGGGCAGTCAGTTTTTTTTCATATCGTGCGTCACACCTATGGAACACGATACCAAGTAACATACGAGACTTACAAACTATTACCTCTTTCAATAAGCATCTAAAACTGTGGTTATTAGAAAATCAAAACTGCACTCTTAATGAATCTTAAAATCCACTGGATATGTTGTATTATCACATGTAATTGATAATTATTTTTAATGTATAGGTTGTTTTTCTAAGGGGGGGGGGGGGTTGCTGGTGACAAACCAGTCTTGTGACCCTGTCTGCTTACATACATTTAGTTATGTATGCAAACGTTGTGAAATAGTGCGTACATAATTACAACTATGTATGCTACCCTGTGCAATAATACCTGCACACACACATCCGTGTGTGCAATATAAGTGCAATAGGGCAATGTGCAATTACACCAGCACTTTACAAACTTGTGAATCAGCACTTTGTAATGGGCAATGTGCAACTCTCGTCTTGTATATCTTAACACTCAAGCACTTGAGCACTTTAGCACTTAAGCACTTTTACACTTAATCGAACTTTCTATGGTCACTTAATTGCTGGTCTGTCATTAGTAACATAGTTTATTGTTTTTTTTAGTCCTACTGTACTTCCTATTATGATTGTTTTATTGATGTATATGGCCTTGTTGTCCTGTTGTTTGTTGCTGTCTTGTTTTTTATATGTTTAGCATTAATTGCCGCAGGGACGAAAGATGGAAATTAGTCACTGGCTACAATCTTGCATATTTACTCTTGTGTGTTCATCAATATGTACTGTCCCTGTTTTATAAATAAAGTCAAAAGTCAACAGAAAAATCTCCAGTCAAATTGATATCGGATCGGATACTCAGCCTTACTTATGGTCCCTGGGACCCACTACATTGACAACCTGTCAACATCACTGCATTCCTTTTTTAATTTAGTCTGCATAAATTGTCTGGGGTCTTTGTTCGCAGTGCCAACCTCAAGCAGACAGACAACAAAACTGTATACTTAACTCATTCACTGCCACATGACGAGTTTTGACGAGTTTCATTGTTTGGTTCTCACTGCCACATGACGAGTTTTGACGAGTTTCATTGTTTGGTTCTCACTGCCACATGACGAGTTTTGACGAGTATGCACTTTTTTACTGAAAACGCTAGATGGCGCTCTTCTGCACCCTGTGACTACGTTTGGTGGCGTTGAGAGGAAAGAGCATTTCTCAGTGAGCCAGCAAGTCACGTGATGTAAACAAAAGTTGGCCAACTTCAAAGGCAGCGCTGAGCACCTGCCTGTGATCACAAAGCATGAGTGGAATACAGTACGAATTGCGCACAGTAGGCCTACTAGAGACGGACAGACAGAGAGGGAAAGAGAGACACATAACGAGAGAAGGTAAGTAGGTTAGCACTAGCAGCTATCAGCAGGTAGGCTAGGATCCAACTAAGATGTAGTTTTATTTTATTTTAGTTAGTTTATTTTTGCATCATGCCGCCAAAGAAGGCGCTGAGGAAGGCCAAGAACAAACCCCGGGATTCGGGACCGGGCGATCCACGACAACGGACGTTAGAAGATGCCGGCTTTTTTCGCCGTGTTGAAGCAGCAGCACCGTCTGATAATGAGGCCACTATAGCAGGCTTGCCAGCCCCTGACACGGGATCCGAGATTTCCGGGTCTGATCAAGATGTGAATGCAACCGTGCGTCCTCGTCGCAGTAAGCGGGTGACGAGACGCCGTGATTATGTCGAGTCTCCTTTCACCACGTCTGCGCCATCCTCCGGTTCCGACAACGATTTAGACAAGCTGGGTCATGAGGAATGGTTTCCTTTACAAGATCGCTCCAGAGGGGGCCTCAAATAAAGTATAGTTGAAATAAAGTCAGAGAGTGGACTTGTAGAAACACATCTGTGTGTGTGTGTGTGTGTGTGTGTGTTTATTTTTATTCTTTTTTAATGAAATTTGTTTTAAAACATAAAGTACAATGTCATATAATGACTCAATTCAAAATTAAAATCAAATTAGAGTTTTGCCTCGAAATATTCCCTGGACTTTAAATCTGTTTTTCTCTGAATTTTCTCTCAAAAAGGGAGTTTTGGGGGACAGCAAGCTATATTCAACTGAATATAACTAAAGAGTGGGACATGCTACGAACTCACTTTTTTTCTGGGGAAAGAAGAGACTCTAACCCTTTCATTTGAGATATTCCATGCCATTTTATTGATAACACAGAATATGCAATGGACTTTTGAAAAGTACCAAAAATCATGAAAAGTGCTGGCAATTGAGGGACACTGAGCGATTTAATGCTGGCAGTGAATGAGTTAAGAAGCTTCTTCTTAATTACGAGTCATATTGTCATCACAATATCCAACATTATCATTCATAGCATATTTTCCTTAAATCTTAAAGCCCTAATGGAAATGCAATTGATTTGAGGGGCAAAATACAGACTAAGTTCATTAAATTAACATGTTGACTATTTCAAAGTACTCCAAGGTGTACGTCCAGTATTTCTGCCTGCCATGAACTGGACCACAGCTTTCATCAGTAATGGAGCGCTGTGAACAGGACCGCACTTTGGAATGAATGCCTTTACTTTTGATAGCTGTTGAAGATACTTTAATTTATTTTTTTTTAGTAATATCTGCTTTAAAATGGCCCATCCATCTAACACAGTGCCACCACTTTGACTCGGGTAGAGTTGAAACTCTTATGCCACCAGTGAATGTTCCCCCATGTCATGATACAAGAAGCCCAGTCAGTGGAATCCTTGACAAAAGGACTACAAGACGACTCTGCATCAAGGGTAAGGTGATGGGAGCTGGTAGTGCCATCTTGTGGGTCCTCAGCATGGAGCTGCAGTAAAGCTCTAATCCCCACACCATCTATGCCTAAACTTGCTCCGCTGTGTTAACTTATACCAACTGCGAAAATGCTTTTCCCACAGAAACCAAATGGAGCGCGGATAAACTTCCACCCAGGCCGACAAGAGCTAGACTTAAAGGACAAACGCTAAACTGGTAACGTTAACGATCGACTGTGATGGGACGGGGTCGTTCGTGACCAGACCGGGGCTAATTTGACTGCTAGCCTGGCTGTGCTCACAAAATTCGACGATGGAGAAGAATTTAGGTTTAAGCATGGAAGCTAGAATTGTATTAAGCTAGTTTGATGTCGAGGGAGCCCACTGATCAGCGGTAGTTTGGCTGTGGACAAAGTTAGATTGTAAACCGACCCAGCATGCTGCTTAAAAAACAAAAGATGAGCGGTTCACTAAGTTGTATCGGAGTTTGTCTTGTGGGAGCTAACTCTTCTGTATTTTACCGTGCAGGGTTTAACTCAAGTTCAGCTCACCAGACACGATAACATCGATACTTACCGATTGAGCCTCCGTCCAGCGCTCCGTCCAGCCTCCGTTTCGTTTCCATATCGACATTTTGGAAGAAGTTTTGTAGATATTTGTCAGAGTCCAGGCCTGGACTGCTGGGCGCCGCGCTGGAAGCCATGCATTCTGGGAGAGTGACGTCACACCCCGGGCTTACGGGAACTTTTAAGTTTGTCCAGACGGAGCAAACCCAGATTCCCTGTGGTTCTTCATCCCCCATTGCATTTTTTTTAATGAAACTGATGGTCTCCCTGTCGTATTAACATGTAATTACTCACCTAATAAACTTCCGGTTTCTTATGTAAGTTTCATCAGCAATCCCTTCTGGAAGTTATTACGGAAGGAACAGATTTCTTTTTTTTCCCCAAGGGGTTCCAAGTATTGTTAACGTGTTGTCATTTTTTTGACAAACGTGGCTGCATGTTATCCTACAAGCTTTTTAAAACGAGACACAACATTTCTGTTCCTTACAAAGCATACAGTTATGTAATTAAAGCCATTCCTTCTGCTTTAATCCATTTTATAGAAAGTCACTTGTTTGTTGGAGAGGAAAACATCCCAGAGGCTCAATTTACATTGTTTTTGAATGGTATCAACGTATTTGATAAGAAATGTAATAATAGACATAGTTGTGAAAATAAATAAATACAATTACCCCCAGAGGGAAGTTTTACTGGAGCTCACATTTGGAAGAGATTATCTGGCAAAAAATATGTCTTTTACCTTATAAATTCTGTATTCCTAACAAAGTAAAATAAGTTTATTGGAGTCTATAATTTCCAGATATGTGGATGTTGTTAATACTTGTTCTTTTTGCAGACATGCTGATGAAACATGGAAACCTTTATTCTTTCAGTGTAGAATAACAATGAAATTTTGGTCTGATTTAAGTTCTCATGTTTTCAGTACCACTAATGTCACTCTTTGTTGTACTCTTAATGATATAATCTGTTACTATGGTGATATGAGCAACAAGTCTCTGACCTATGTTGTTGATTTCTTTATTTCTTTACTCATTAACAGAAACCCTTAGGTTCACAACTCTCTTTCCATCTTTTCTTGATTAAATTTAACTCAATGCTGAAGTCTCTTGTTCTTAGGAGCAACGATAAAAAAGGTAACAGAGTTTTAGAATATTATAAAAAAAATATATTTGATGACACCCCTCTGATGTGAAATGAACAGTTTTTGTTTGTTTTGTTTTGTTTTCTAATGTCCATTCTTACTTATTATAAGAATTCTAAACTTATATAGATTTAAATTACAAGTATTTATTTTTCAGCTTTTGGTGAATGTCACTCTTCTTTTATTGTAATTGATATTTTCAGCTTTCATGTGTTGTGTTCTGGTTTTATACGTTTTGGGGTTTTTTTTTGTACATTGTATTGTTGAATAAATGATAATAAAAAAAAAGTTTGCCCTGATGGATCCTAACTAAATTAGCTAACTTTCATTGGAATGGTATAGTAGACCTGGCTATCAGTATATAAGCACAATTTCAATCCCCATATTCTATATAAAAACAAATCACTGTTTTATTGCTCATAGTTTGACAATGGAATTTTGTATGTGGGTCCACTGGTAAACAAAAATGATATGTTGCTGTCATATTCAGAATTTCTTCAGAATTTAAGGCACCAGTAAAACCAAAAGAATATGCTATTGTTTTTTGTGCTGTCCCCACAGGTTCTCTTCAGTTTTTAAAGAATTGTGAAAATGAATATCATCAGCTCTAAGCATATTTTTACTGGAAATATTGATATTCTGAATAAACGGTACAGTAACAGACACATCAGAAATACTTTGGACAGTGTCACACCTCCTGCAGCAAAGTTCTTATGGTCTTCTATCACGGGTGATTCACAGTTGGAAAAAGCTTTTTCTGTTTTAAAGAAAAAATTTATCATTAATAAAGTGTAAAAAGTATCCTTCATAATTTTGCATCACATTTTCTCAGCTACAGAAGTGTTAGAAAAATAGTTAAGTATTAATTACTTATTTTTTTTAATGCAGATATAGAAACAGTGTTTCATTTGTTTTTTCACTGTGAGCAGTCAAGTTTCTTTTGGACAAACATGCAATACTTTATAAATGGGAAACTGTGCACTAATATGCAGATGTGGTATTATATTTTGTGTTCTAGGGGATGGATGGCAATTCTACCTATATTATTCAGCTTATTACCATTCTTGGTAAATTTATCCACACATCAAAATGGTTGGACCCCAAACCCTGCTTTTTTATTGTTGAACACAAGCAGTATGGCACCTTACCAGAAGATGTTGAGAACAAAAAAGCTACAAAGACTTTTAATAATTTGAAGGACATGCACTTTCTTCGAACTCTGAAAGGACTCAATATGAATGGACTTTTCATACCCCTGACATAATTTTGTTTTTTCTTGCATGGGAATATACTTCTTTGTTACAAATAAAGTGTTAAGGACAACAACAAAAAAGTTCAGACGGTACAGGCACAGGGGCTGTGTCCGAAAGGCCCACTGGCATTCTGCATACTACTACGTACTACCACTAGATAATACTCCTACCTACAAAACAAGTTGGGTCCTCTGCTCTGCCAGCAGATGGAGTGCCTATGAAAGCACCCCATCTGCTGGCTTGGCTGTGGTACTGCACCAAAATCTGAACGCACCTGTGACGATTGAAATTGTCCAAAAATGAAGCTGGCCACTCTTTATCCACCAGCAACATGTCTGCAAGCTCTGTTATGCTTCTCAACATGCAAAATGCGAGGTGTAGGCGAGCCAGAGCTCGCAGATGCCTCCTTTTGCACATAATAATTAATTCACTGCCACAAGTAAGCAATGACATGACATGCCACACTCAAAAACGTAAACTTTGCACTTTGAAGATCCTTTATATTGTTTTTGAAATAATCCAACCTGTTATGGTGATGACAAGCATCATCACTTCTCATAAGTGTCACAATGCTAACATCATGTGTCAATCAAGTGATTAGTTCATTGAATATCAATATGTAGATACAGCATTTCCACCAGCACATTCTGTCATGTGTGTAGGCTGAGTCACTTTGAATACCTGTCACCTCACACAGTACAATGACATCCAATAAAACTGCTTTGCCATGATGTAGGCCTACTTTCATTATGCCAAACTTAATCATCATTTGTTTTAACAATACTTGTATTTATTATCAGCAGTACTTATTTTATTATTGTTGTTTGTTGTTGTCAAACGAATGTGAATGTCCAATATCAACTAACTAACTAAATAATACCAGTATAAAACAGGCCGCTTTGTTCATAATCATATAGCAGAAATACATGTTTGAAATGAACATAATGAAGGAGGCGTACAGACCTGTGCAGCCACAACAATGACTTTATACATGAAATGGTCAAACAGATTATATATATATATATATATATATATATATATGTTCATTCATTCATCTTCTAACCGCTTAATCCTCTTAGGGGTAGCGGGGGGCTGGAGCCTATCCCAGCTGACATCGGGCGAGAGGCAGGGTACACCCTGGACAGGTCGCCAGACTATCGCAGGGCTGACACATAGAGGCCGTTTACACGTACACGGTGATTTTGACATCTTCCTTCGTTTGTGCCCTTCGTTTACACGCAAACGGAGATTTCTCCTCTGAAAACGAGTCTTTCTAAAATCTCCAGCCAGAGTGGAGATTTTGGGAAACTCCGGTTGCGCGTTTGCATGTAAACAGAGATAAACAGAGATAAACGGAGTTATAGGCAGCCAACGTCACAGTATGCACCGGAACTTGCACCTGTGTCAAAAGTGCGACCTATGTTGCTATGGTGACAATGGACACATGGAAGGCTTGAGCTTCTCGTTACACTGCCACCTACAGGTTTGGCATGCTCTTGTGTAGGCTATATATACACGGGTAAGCGTAAACGAAGATCTTTTTGAAAACGGAGATAGTGACGGTGAAATGTCCGTTTATGAAAATAGCCGGCAACGTGTAAACGGCCTCTCACACTCACATTCACACCTACGGACAATTTGGAGTTATCACCTAGTCCCCAAACTGCATGTCTTTGGACTGTGGGAGGAAGCCGGAGTGCCCGGAGAGAACCCACGCTGACATGGGGAGAACATGCAAACTCCGCACAGAAGGGCTCCCACACCCGGGATCGAACTGCCAACCCTTTTGCTGTGTGCGTGTAGTTACATCTGTATTGATGCGCTGCTTCAGCCGCCGGCTGCCGTTGCTCCGCCATGATGTTTTGAATCTTGCGGGCAGCGACCACGTTGCATTTAAATAGGAGACTGATGAGGGTGGTAACATGACGTGCAACGTCTACAATGAAGAAGAAAATGAAGAGAAAGCCCGTGGTGCATTTTGGGTTAGTAGTAGCCCTGCAGTATGCTCTGCCATCATACTACAATGTAGGCGTTTTTAGTAGGGGTGGTAGGATACTACTCCTCCCTACTATGGTTTTCGGACATTCTACATACTAATTTGATCTACTACAATCCATACTACTTGGCCTTTTTGGACGCAGCCAGTGTCTCTCCGCAGAGATGTTATACTTGGAGGGACTCCAGTATTTTATATAAGTCATAAGTAGTTGTATGTTTTATGAGGTGATGAGGTCCATATACCTGCTGAGATTCCCTGTAAGTAGTATTTGCACCTCTCCTTTTCACAACAGTAATCACACTCAACTTGCCTTTCTGCCTAATAATATTAATTATTGAAATAACTGTAGTAAAAGATTTGGTCTCTGTATTATAAAGGTGAAAATCAATTTTATGGGGCGGCTGTGGCTCAGAGGTAGAACACGATCCCAGCTCCTCCAGTCTGCATGTTGAAGTATCCTTGAGCAATACTGAACCCCAAATGGCTCCCAATGATGCTTCCATCGGTTTGTGAGTGTGTTAAAAACTGAGTAGCCGGTGGCACCTTATATGGTAGTCTTGGCTACCAGTGCATAAATGTGTGTGTGAATGTGACTGGTAGTGTAAAAAGCACTTTGAGTGGTCAGATGACAAGAGAGGCGCTATACAAATGATGCTGTCATGGGCTGGGTTTTGGGGTTTTTTTGGTTTTGTTTTCTGTTGTTTTCCTCCACCTTTCTCCCCTCCCTTACCTTCCTCTTTTCAGGGTATGTGTGTGTGTGGCTGGAGGCGTGGCTGACCCACTCTCCAGCTTCCCGCTCTGCAGCCGAGGCACACCTGAGTCTCATTCATCAGTAATCACCTCTCCATAGAAGACCGGTCCTCACTCCACCACGCTGCCAGATAATTCCGTCCTGTTTGGTAGTGCGACTTGAGTGATTCCTGTGAACTTTTATAGTAAGGTCGTTATGTGATCTCCAGTGTGTTTTTTCCTCATGCCTCAACCTGTTTTTTGCTTCTCTGGTTCCCTTGTGTGTGCCTCGCTGCCTCCTCACCTGCCGTGTGTTCATCTGATTATCAACATGTGAGTTCTGGAGCTTTTCTGCCTACCACCAGCTCGACACAGTCAGCCAGCCTCTGGTCACCACCATTGCTCAGCGCTAGCATTTTTTCAGTTTGTATCTGCCTGCCTCCGTTTTTTTGAACATTTAAAAAAAGAGTACTTTAATTCATCCTTTGTGTCCGACTCCGCTACTGTCGTCCAAGCCGAAACCCAGTCCTTGTCAGATGCAGGTCCATTTACCATTTCAAAGGCTCATCCTTCAAATAGTACCACAGACCATATCATATCATAAAGAGTAGGGTTTAAACTATTGTTTGTATTATAGGAGGATAATTGAAGGCATATAAACATTTTGAGTATCGCTCAAATTTATTTTTGTATTGTCATCTAATTTACGTAAATACACTATATGCTTAATGTTTTTGTGGATACCTTCAAGTACAGATGTAGATATGGCATGTATTGTAGTTGTGATGAAAACAAAAAGGGAAAAAAAACAATAAAAATTTGGTCACCAAAAAAAAACAAAAAAAAACAAAACAAAACAGAACAATAAAGCACAAAAAAATCAAGTAAAAACTGAAAATTTTAAATCAAAGACAAAATGGAAACCAAACAGGACTTGGAGATATAGAATCCCTCCAGTGTGTTCTGGGTCTACCCAAGCAGCTACTTCTGGTGCTGAAACATGAAGCCCTCACGGAAGTGCCAAAAAACTGCAGTTCCTCTAATGGCCACTTGATACCAGCTCAAAAAGTTAGTAAATCCCCATAGTAATCCATTTTAAAATGCCAACTTTTCAGCAGGATTTACAGCAGAAATAAACATGTTCACAATCTGGTACAAAAATTGTTTAAGGCTAAAAGCTATGTGTTAATAAGGGCATGGCCACTGTGAGTGACAGGTTTCCTGCAAGGCCTCACCAAAGTGTATGAGTGAGATCCCCCTCCTCCACAGCTCCACAGTCTTCAAGTATGGTTACTTCTGGCTCCAAAAATCCAAAATGGCAAAGGCAGAATGCCAAACACAAGGCTTTAAAATGAGAATCAACAAACATTACAGTGGCTATGTCCGTTATTTTTATACAGTCTATGTGTCTACCTTGAGGTCTCCTACCATTTGGACATGCCTGGAACACCTCTCATCTGCCAAGGAGGCATCCTGATCAGATGCATTAACCACCACAACTGGCCACTTTCAACACGAATAAGCAGCAGCTTTACCCCATGCTTTCTCCAGATGTCCAAGCTCCTCACCCTCAGCCCAGCACTCTCCAGAAAAAGTTCATTTTGGCAGCTTGTATCTGCAATCTCATTCTTTTGGCCTCTACCTATAGCTTTAAGGTGATGGTTGGAGCAGGGATGGACTGGTGAATGGAGACTTTTACCCTCCAGCTCAGCTTCTTCTTCACCACAAGAGACTGGCACAAATGTTTACAGCACCAACTTGGTCTCACTTCTGACGTCAGACACCATTGAAAAACCAACACTGACATGATACATGGCCGGTCGTTGTTACTGTTTAATGGTGCCTAGTGGCATCAGGGGGAAACGCGGTGGGACAACAACAAAAGTTAAGGCAGTGGAGGTCCAAGTAGGACAGGTAGGAGGGGTGGTGGATGGGTCCAACAACAACCGACTTTCACCTGGGAGGCTGGTGTTCACTTCCCATATGAATATTAAGCCAAACCCTGTCCTTTTTTCCTAAACCATGTGCTTTTGTTCCCTAAATTAGACCACGTGCATGTTGGCAAAACATAACCATGTGCATTTGTTGAAGATAAAAAAAAAAAAAACATCAACTCACTGTGTTGTACCGATTAAGTGCTTGTATTTTGAGAGAGACTGTATGCAAACTGTACAGTTTCCTGTGAAAACGGAAATGTATCTTGAAAACAGACAATGCATGTAAAAGGCAGAACTTGACATGCCGTCCCAGAACAACAACAACTAACACACCCAAGGTGCTTTGCACATCGTGTTATGACCTGGAAAGTCCATGACCAAACATCAATATGTGACAAGGTTGTAGTGACACAGCGCACCGATTTCCCTGTCCATCTCACCTACCATTTTACAGTAAATCGTGAACAAAATCCAGAGATTCTTGAATTTCTTTGCATGTGGCAGTAACTTATCCCAACCCAGAGGGGACAATCCACTGTTTTCTGGCACAGAACCATGGCCTCAGACTTGAAGGTATACCACCTCTCATTCTGACCACTTCTTACTCAGCTGCAAACTGCCCCTGTGCCTGATGGGGGTCACAGTCTGATGAATGCAAAGGGCAAAGACATGATTCTGAGGTCCCCAAACCTAAGTCTCTCTACCCCTGCCTGTGCCTTAAGATGCAGTCCATGAATATCACAAACATAATTTTAATTTAAAATTTCTTCTGTTGTTGTTGCTGAGGGGAAGTGTGGTTGTTGTTTTTTAATAGCTGCTGGACAGTTGAAATTCCCTTTGGGGACAAATAAAGTTCTTTCTATTCTATTTTATTTTATGAACACAGCTCTCACTTTGGTTATACAAGTATCAGATGGGTGGTAGCATGGCCCCTGCACCTCATTCTCCTGCAGTAACTCCCACAGGACTCTAGGGAAAATGGTTATAAGTAGGGGTTGGAATCTCTCCCCAGGAGATTTTAAATGTCAGAAACTTCATTTCCTGCATTCTGGCTATGCAACAATTAGTGTTTTTTATGTATCAACTTCAAAGTCCTCTGCTACTTTCTACATGTATGTAAAGGGAAAAAGAGTCAATTGTACTAAACAGCTGCATCGGTTATATTAAGGATGAAAACATCAGATCACAGACATGGGCAAACTGGTCCGTCAAAATAAATTATTTGGTATATTTGAAAAAAGCAAGACAGGGGAGGCTATATACAGGAATCCTGAAGTTGAACCTTTTAAGAACTTTTTTAAAATAAACTTTAAAAGACCCAATCACCACTTCAAACTCTAACTGGTTACATCAGTGCCAAACTTTAATTTACATTTACTATAGGACATTGACTGCAAGATTGCACAACTTAACAATCTAAACAGTAGTTTCTAATAACTCTTTGAATCACTGTATCCATGCAACATAATTCAGGTAGATGAGGTGGGAATAATGTGATGAGGTGGACATGAAATACACAGTACAGTGACAAATGTAACCTTAGAGTTAAACCTTGTTTGTTTATGTTTGCCAGTAACAGTAATTATGTTGCAGTCTACACAGTGTTGAAAATGCTACATGTAGGCACAGTCAAAAACTTAATAATGGTAGCCAAATTAATTGAGCCATTATTTCCCTTTTCTTGATCTTCTGATTTTATCCGGAGTTGCACAGCTAATTGTAAAGTCTGTGTTAATATGAGAGCTATAAGCTAATCATCAATATTTTGTCTTAATTATGATGATTTTAAATATCATCATTTAAATGATGGTTTACAGGTATACCTGCTGAATTAGTCCTATGGTCGCTGTTAATAGTCACAGCCATGCATAGCTGCTCTGTGTAATGAAAAACTGTCTCTTAAGTTGCAGATGTAATGAGTGGTAAAGCAGGCACACATAGCAGTCAGCAAACAGATTTAAGGGTGCCTCTGCATAAATCTACACCACTGTGGAAGTGGAAACAAGGCTTGCACACGTGTGCATGTGCGCCCAGCTCCACAATGACTATGAATCATGTGCACATGGGGATTCATAAATCTACAAACTTTGTAGATTATGACCCAGGTATAACAGAACTCTCACATAGCTTTATCAAGCAGCAGTCAGTCAGGGGTTCAGTGAATACACTAATGGTGGTCCTGCACGTCAGAGTTTCCATAAACAATCTCAACAATGACACTGTGACAGACCTGTCATTATGTGTCATGCTCTTCTGCAAATTCTGATTTAACATATGCTGCTATGTCTCGTGAAACTTTCTTGGTTTGATAGCCTATTTCTCACATCATTCCAAGCATGTAACAGCAGGGTGTGCACAGAAATACCACACAGATTGCATCCCGTATTGATTCAGTAAGGGGCAGTACATTTTATTTTTCTCATATATATCTCATATTATATGGGACGGGTGGCAACCCTAATGGTAACACCAAGCAGCCACAGGCAAACAGGAGCCAAGGACATGGAAGCAGGTCTTGGTTGTGGACAGAAGGCTGGTGGCTTTACCAGAAATCAGTTGAAGCTGGTTAAAAGTGCTGGAGAGTCTTGCATAAGTGGCAAAGAACAATCTGGAAACAAATGTGAGGCAGGGATATATATACTGGGTGTTTCTCAAAGTCAAGGAAGGATCTTCAAATGGCCAAAAACAAGCCTGTAAAAAAATATTGATAGAATCCTCATAATTTACACTTTCCAATGGGTCCACTGCCACATAATGAGATTTTCGGAGATAACTTGATTAAAATTGTACAACATTAGAGAGTGCCAAAATGATCACAGTACCCTGAAACCCCCTCAGTCTGCTAAGAGTTAATAATGATCATGTGGGGACACTTGTTAGTCTGTTCCAATGTGTGTTCACTGAATGCTAGGGAGGACTCTTGCCTTGCCTCCGCCTTCCTCCCAAGGAAGGATCCTTGACTTTGAGAAACACCCACTGACTGTGAGTAACGAGGAACAGGTGAACTGAGTGGCCTTGTTGGGGTGGGTGTGACTGAAACTGAGGCATGGGAAACCAGGTTGAGTGGAAAATTACTGACTGGGAGCTGGGTGATAGGCATACAGAAGAGAGCATGTGACAAGGAATGAAGAACAGAGCAAATTCTTCACCACAGAGTTGGTTAAGTTGTTTAATGCTGCAGTGTGTGCTCGTTAGCTGGTCTCCTTTGTTGTCAACATTGTGTTATTAACTAATATTTAGATTATTCATTGTTGATATTAAATCAGCCAAACATGCACTTGCATCATTTTTTTCTCAATCAGTTATAAACCTTCTTCAGGTCCACCCCTCTGGCACCTCTGCAAGGGTGAAGAACTGGTCTTCTGTTCCATAGCTTTTTTTTAAAAAAAAAAAAATGGGAACCTCCACCTTGGGCTCCCACTTCACAGGCAGTTTCACTGACCCCCACACAACACTGACTTGGCATGTCTGCCAAGACAGCCCAACAATGTCCAGGGGCCTCCTTCACAACAGTTGCATTTGCACAAAACAGGGCTTGAAAGACTCAGGATGGTCCATAAGGTCTTCATATCCCACCTCTGGAGGAATATTCTATGCATCCTGGGGAAGGTTGGTAAGGTCATGTTCAGGACTACCCATTGCGTAGGCGGCTGCCAGGAGCTGTAGTTGAAAGGTTGTTGGTGTTTGCCATAGCAGCAAACTGAGAACCCTGCAGTGGACACCAGCAATGAAAGAGGCCATCAGCAGCAGACAGGTACCAGACAGGCTCTCTGCTGGCTTTAAGGACGTTCTGTCAAACTATTATACAACTCAGGATAACTTTTCTGATTTCATTAAAGGGTTTGGGGAGTTTTTTCTTACCCACTGCGAGGGTCCTAACGACAGAGGGATGTCATATGCTGTAAAGCCCTGTGAGGCAAATTGTGATTTGTGATATTGGGCTTATAAATAAAATTGATTGAATTGATTGAATTGATTCTGAAAATGAAAGTATAATGGATTCAGTATTAGATGTATCCAAGATGGCACTGGGGGTTGGCAGCCTGTTGCAGCAGCTCTGACTATTTGCACTCTTTTTGCTTCTTTTTCGTATCTTTAACTTTGTGTGTTTATAGGGTTTTTTTGCTCATTTATATTGTATTTATGCAGCGTTGTAGTTGTAGTATTACTGGGGAGTAATTTGTTTTTTCTTTTTGAAAGAAATTACGTCGACATTTACGAGCTGCCTGCAGCAGAATGGAGCAGCAACCCGAGCCGTTTACCGTCTTCCACATATATGGATATAGTGAATTACCTCGTTTTTGGAGTTAGTTACAACACCATTCAAGAATTCAAGAGCTACAAATCGCTGGAAAGCTACGAGCAGTTCTGCTGCAGCTGGGTGAAAGACATGTCCATATACCAGCCCCAAAACTGTGAAAACACATTTGTGCTTGCAAAGGTAAGGTTACACCCTCCACCTTCTGTGTGTCCATCAGTAAGTATGGGCATATTATATAGCCTATTGTTAGTAAGATGAATGTCTTCGGAGTTGAGGAGTCTGATTGTCTGCGGATCTCTTCCCTGATTTCATGGGGAAAACAGGCAGTGGGAGAGGTGTGAGGGGTCCTTTATATGTGTGTCCTGTCTGTTGACACTGGAGCAGTTTTTTACACAGCAGTGTCTCCCCATCTTCAAGTGGGAATCGGGAACACAATAACTTCTAATCATAACAAGCTGGTTCTGGCGGTATGCTTTCAAAATGGTGGAAGGGGGCCCAAAGGGGGCGGGGCGCGGTGTTGTGACGACATGTCCTCAAGCCTAATACCAGACCGTGTTATCAATCTACCCTGCTTCACACTAATCCGCGCGGACCGGGGGAGTCAAAGCGGCAAGAAGAGAGGAGGGGGGCTTGCTATCTTTGTTAACACTAAGGGGTGTAACCCCGGGCATGTAACCGTAAAGGACTGTGTGTGTACTCCTGATGTAGAGCTCCTGGTGGTGGGACTATGGCCGTACTATCTACTGCGGGAGTTTTCACACGCCATCATGGTTGTTGTTTACATTCCCCCATCAGCTGTTGCAGCCGTATCGAGTGACATCATCCACTCAGTGATCGCAGGACTACAGATGCAGCACCCCAGCACTCTCATCCTGATCAGTGGGGACTTCAATCATGTCTCTCTCTCTCTCTCTCTCTCTCTCTCTCTCTCTCTCTCCTGTCCTGACCAATTTCACACAATATGTGGACTGTGCAATGAGAGGGAATAAAATTCTGGATCTTCTGTATGCCAACGTGAAGAAATGATATAATTCTTCTTATCTGCCTCCACTTGGTGACTCAGACCACAACCTGATCCTCCTTGACACCACCTACAGGCCGATGGTGGAACAGCAGGTGGCCAGCACAAGGTCTGTAAAGGTCTGGTCTGATGACACAGAGGAGGCACTGCAGAAGTGTTTTAATGTCACAGATCTGGGGGCTTTTTATAGAAGACTTTGGCAATGATATGGAGGGTCTCTCTCACTGCATTACAGACTACATAAAATTCTGTGAGGACATTATTGTCCCAACAAAAAAGGTTTGCTGCTTGCAGCAAGCCATGGATCAATAAAGACATTAAAGGCATTCTTAACAGGAAGAAGAGGGCGTTCATGTCCAAGGCTCTTGAGGAAGTCAGGGCTGTTCAGAAAGTACTGAAGAGGAGACTGAGGGAGCTACAAGGGAGAAGACAGAGGCCAAGATGGGACAGAACAACACAAAAGAGGAGTGGAATGAGATGAGGACAATGAGAGGCTGTGGGAAAGCCACCTGGAGTTAAAGGTGGCCCAGAATTTGCAATAGAGCTAAACTTATTCTTCAATAGGTTTGAGACAGCAACACCCCTTGTGAGCTCTGTCTGTGGATCTGAGTCCCCACCCACCATCACTGTACCCATTCACACCTCTGCTGTAAGGTGATGACACACCAAACCGACATCAAAGAAATAGCGGCGACAAAAGCCAACTGTTGCAACGTCTACGTTGCCTCATGTCACCCTGTGTCACTTGCATTTTAACACACTAAAAAGACTACATCCGACGGCCAAATAGCGCATACTTCTGCGCCTGCATGAGGAAATAATGCAAAAAGGGAAACCGGAAGTCCGAGGAACTTCGGGGTACATTTACGGGGCTGGGGCCGTTGGTGCGTCTCCTCCGCAGGAACCACCCCCGAAGGACAGAGTTCCGGAACTTTTTCAGGGGCTAAACAAGTCCCTGCCTCGGAGTAGGTACTCAGAATGGCCCAGAGAAACTCCTGGCTGGGGCTTGGGGGTTACTTGGTGCTGATTGGATATACTCAAGGTGGAATGTGACGTCAACAGAAAGCAACAAAATAGACGGCATTTTTAAAACTCAGCAGACGAAGGTTAGCTCGTTCATAGCTTCCACCGCCATTTCTGGCAGATATGTCACAGGGTGACTAGGTGTGTGTGTGTGTGTGTGTGTGTGCGCGCTGATCATCACCTTAATTGATGGGCACACCTCTCTCTCATTGCGCAGCTGGCGCGTAATTAAGTTGTTCTTTTTTTCCTTTTTTCTCTCTCTCACAGAGAGATGGGAGGAGAGCGGCAGACAGAGCAGTAGAGCTGACGGCAAGCGGGCGCATGGTGACAGACGCTGTAAAGGAGATCCTGGTCGTACAGCTGTTGCAGCACAGAGGCATCTTGTTCCAGGTTCGTGGGAACAGCGCAAGAGAGGCGAGTGCTACAGAGAACTTGTATACCTGCTACCGGACGGAGGAAGCCGCTGCCACCGCACAGAGGGTCTGGTTGCCTGCATGCCAGTGAGAGGCCGGGACGCATGGTGTGAGGGGAGAGCCGTGGATAAAAGCGGAAGGGTGGGGACGCGTTACACCCTTCTTCCGGATAAGTACCCCTCCACTTCCATTACGACGAGTATTGAAGGAGAAATCACCTGTTAGCTGTTTGTGCAGAATGTTTTATTAGAACTCTTATCCGAGACAAAGAAAAACAACACCACTTGGGCATCCTGCCATCGGTCTTCACTGGGACAATTTCATTAATTTGGACGGGGCTTATTTTGAGTTGCAGTGAGTTTATTCTTTGGAGTGATTTGTTTATTTATTTAGTTTCATTTGTGTTTGATTTTCGGGTTTTAGTGGTTTAGTGGTTTTGTTCAGAAAACTCCAACAATATAAGACTGATAAGTTAGTGATTACCCTGACGGATATTTTATCTTCTTTCTAAGGCTGTTGGCCCCCACGCTACAGGAGTCTGCAGCGGAGGACTCCCCCACCTACGATTTGTGGAGCCAGTGGACAGTTTGTGTAACAGCTTCTTTGGACTCTTTTTAGACTGCTCCTAGGAGCACCTGTGTTTTAAATTATTTTAGCCATCTCTTGTAATAAAGTATTTTTTTTATCAAATCCTCCCCTGGCATTGTTTGGTGTGCTCCTCAACAGAAAACATGGTGTTACACACTGCCAGTCACACACTACCACTCAGTGACAGATATCTTAGTTACAACATGATTGAGCTAGCAAAGCAGTTTTGTGTTGCTATGTGTGGTATTTATTCAGTTTTGGGAAATCACGATGTCTAGAAAGCATCAGTAGCTGCAGCTGGGACAGCTAACAGCAGCAGCAAAGCTAACATCAGGACATCATCTGTTAAAAGCCTCCCGTTGTCGGAAATGACATGAAACTACTCCACTTAGCTCAATCATGTTGTAACTAAGACGTCCGCTGGAAAAAATATTTTTTTCATGGGCCACATTGTGAGTTTAGTGAGTTATTACAGACACCACTAACAGCTAACAGCTAACAGCGTCCCTACGCCACTACGTCGCCCCGGTCAAAATGGTTGCGCAACGTACATCACATCCAGAGCCCGGTAACTTTACAGGAACCTTCCTCCTACTCCGCTCTCTCAGTGGAGACACGGCGGTTGAGAGGGCCGAGCGAGAGGATGTTCCTGTAGTAGTTCCTGTCCCCCAAATAGTACCAGGAACTTCTTCAGTGGAAAGGGGCCTTATGAGATAAACAAAGTAGCGGAGTGAGAGTGGTACATCCTGTTGAATCCAGACGGTCCCGGTGTTTCCTCCACAGGCTCCATTTTCCTCAGCTGCCTGACAACCCCGCTGCTTCTTCCCACTTTAACCTGAATAACAAACTGGGGCTCAGTGCTGCGGTTGGATCCAAACGGAGAGCCGGGGTTAGCTGGGAGGCTAGCAAAGACGAACTGGCTGTGCTTCCCTCCGGTCATGCTGCGGCTATTCAGGTTAAAGTGAGAAGAAGCAGCGGGTCCGCCGGGCAGCTGAGTGAAGTAGAGCCTGAGGAGGAAGCACTGGTTAGCCCCGGTTTCACTACAGGCAGATTCACTTGCTACAGGGGCGAGGGCCTGTTTATCCACCGCCAGTAGGTCCCACGTGAGGCGTCATCAACTGCTCCTCCCACAAATCTTCAACAGCCCCTCCCGTTGTGGAAGGCCGCCTCACTCTTTTTAAACTAAAAGGGTTCCGCCGATATGACTACCCTGCGAGGCAGAAAATTGGGCACCTCGGATCAACTCGCCAATCCAGCTCTGTTTATCTAAACGCTCGTAGCTTGCCAGGAAAACGGCTCAACATTCGCAGAAAATTTGGCAGTGTAAAAGGGGCTACTGACACAACACCCCTGAGGTGGAATAAAGCCAGCAGGCCGGATAACATCAGCCCCAGGGTCCTCAAGGTGCGCGCTGGGCAGCTTGCTGGAGTCTTTTAGCACCTCTTTAACCTCTCCATGAGGTTGAAGAAGGTGCCTGACCCATGAAAGACATCCTCCATCATCCCAGTACCTAAGAAAGGACGTCCCAGCACTCTCAATGACTACAGGCTGGTGGCGCTACGTTTCTCTCCATCTGCAGCTGGCCTCATCAACAAGACCAGAGACCCTCATCTACTCTGACCCCAGTCACCATCCAGGGCGAGGAGGTGGAGATGGTGGACTAGTACAAGTACCCTCAGGTCCACATGAACAATAAACTGGTCTGGACTCACAACACAGATGCCCTCTATAGGAAAGAACAAAGCAGGATGTTCCTCCTGAGGAGACTCACATCGTTTGGCGTCTGTAGTGGGCTCCTCAAGACCTTCTACCAGTCTATGGTTGCCAGTGCACTCTTCTTTGCTGTAGTGTGCTGGTAGGGTGGAGTTAAGACTGGTGAGGTCAACTTCCGGTGGCGCTGAAGCGAATGGCAGCTTAAAAAACCCCGCTTCCAACCGGTTGGATATTAATCCCCTTTGAAGAACATTAAGGAAAAAAAATGTATTGAAACAAAAAAAGACTAAATGTAAACATGGCTCAAGACGTGATAAAGGAGAGACAGTTGAAGAAACGTACAGTGAGGAGGAAAGCTACGACAATAATGGCGGCGCTGATGAGGAAGTAGCTAGCCCCATCATGCAGGCCATCTACAATGAGATTCGGGCACTCAGATCGGATATTAAAAGTGAAATGAGTGAATTTCGACTTTAATCTATCAGAGTTTGTAACGAAGCTAATAAAATCAGAAGTCGGCTTGCCAGTGGCGGACACTGACCTCAGAATACAGCGCTGCCATCGGGCATTTGCCCCAAAGCCTGCCCAAGGCGCACCGCCTAGATCATTAGTTGATTTGCTTCCTTGAGTTTAGAATGAAAGAGCAGGTACTGCATACTGTGTGGAGAAAGAAAGATGTACACTACGATGGGAAAAGGAATTTTTTTTATCAAGATTACCCTCCCGAGACTCTGAAGAAAAGAAATGCATATGTGGGGATACTGAGAGAGCTCAAAGCCAAAGGAGTCTGCTTTCTATGGAAGCCCATTTCTACCACTTGATGGAAAAAAAATAAGATCTGTTACCTCAAAATAATGAGATACTAAGTCAAAATAATGACTCGCTAAGTCAAAATTATGAGATACTAAGTCAAAATATTGACTTGCTAAGTCAAAAATTATAGCTGCGCAGCAGCAATGGTTCAGGGCTGGGCAATTTTAGGCAAAATTAGGCAATTCTGAGCAACAAGCAGAGTGTAGGAAGATGAAAAAAAGGTAGCATTCTAAGCATAAGAGACTATGCTCTATCTCACTGACCTAATTAGCAAGAGACAACTCTGCGGTATATATGTTTAAAACTTCTTCTAGCTTATTAAAGGAATTCTGCAGCTGCAATGATTAGTCAATAAATCAATAAGTCAAACACATAATTAATCCACAACTATTTCATGATGGATTGATTGTTTCAGGCATCAGTGTTGGAGTTACCTTCGCAGATTTGAGGATATCCTCCTCAAATCTTGTTTTGTCATGGTTTTGGACCTTTAGTCAGACAAAGTTTGTTTGTTTGTTTATTTAGATCCCCATTAGCTTTGGCAACGCCGCAGCTATTCTTCCTGGGGTCAACTCAATATCATGTGACAATACAAAACATCAATGTCACTATAACAAAATATTAAGGACATACACATTACAACACACACACTATACAATACAATACATACACGTAACAACACACACTCCCGCACCAGTTCATTTTTAGCTCGATTTCATCACTTCATAAGTCTATACAAGCACGGGTATACGCACACAAAACACAATACATTAAAGCCCCTCCATTTGAGATGTTTGTGGATGCCAGATTGGAATTGGGGAAAGGTAATATGAATTTTACATAATTTTATAGACAAACATTTAATATAGAAAATAACTGGAATGCTAACCAATAATGAAATGATTCATAGCAGAGATAGGCCTATTTGTAAAATTGTAAATGCACCATTTTAAAAGGAAATCAACATTACCTTTCAGCAGCAAAACTGCACAAATAAAATAAAATTAGGCTACGCAGAAAAAAACAGGGAAAAGAGACAAGGGATAACAAGGAAAAGTGTTGATAAAGGGTATTTGCGTCTCAGCAAAACTGCCTGGATCATAATCATTTAAACCTTAGTAGTCTCTAATCCACATAGCATGATGCCTGAACATAGGACTTTCACATTAGAATGTCTGTTCTGCCTTAGCTGAGGCTTGAACTTACAACTTCTGAGACTAAGGTCTGTCTTCTATCTCACTGAGCTAATTGACAAGTGACAGTTCATGTGTGGCTTCACAAACTGACTAAGCCAAGCATCACGGTGCCAGACAGTAGCCATCCACACCATGGGAAAGTAAATTTCAAAGTGAAAGTTCCAAAGCTGTAGCACATATGGTTGATTTGTTATGAATTTTCAAAGTTTTGAAATTTAGGGGCTTGCTGTAGTGCCATCTGGCATGGGACCGGACCTTTATGAAAAGTTTGGCTTGATTTCTCATATGAATATGTTGCATGCGCTGAGGTTTGAACTCACAATCTTCAACACCAATAACCATCCTCTATCTCACTGAGCTAACTGGCAAACAGAAACAGCACATGTAGCTTCACAAATTGACTAAGCCAGTCACCTGTGTGCAAGACAGCAGCCGTTAGTGTGTAAAGGCAGATTTCAAACAGCTGTCAAAAATTCAGTTACTAAGACAAAAATCCAAAAATACACAAATTGCATCTAGACAGCATGGAGATGTTGGTAATTTGTTTTTAACAATGATTTATTGGCTCAAAATGCTGTAAAAAATTCAGTTTTTGAGATAAATTTCTGATATTTTCCAAACATTATCTACCATGACTCCAAAATTTTGTCATTTTTTTCAATGAAAATTGAAAATGTATTTAGCAAGAATTTGCAAGTATATGTTTACAATACCGTTTACTGTCAAACATTTTGATGCACTGTAGGCTGAATTTTTGATAAATCAAAAATCTGTATGGATCGTTTGTGTAGGACAGTCTGACGATGCTCTGTAGCAAGTTTGGTGTCAATTGAGCAAAAATTGTGGGAGAAGATAGGTTTAATAAGTTTTACAGTTTTTGAAAAAAACAGTGATGGACTTCATAATTTGCAACAGGTTTCAGTGTAGAAAAGTTTCTTCAGTATTGGGGCTACATTTTGGTGAACGTTGAAAATCTGTAACACATATGGTTGATTTGTTGTGAATTTTCAAAATTTTGAAATTTAGAGGCTTGCTGTAGCACCACCATCAGGACTATTGGCCTGTTTTTGCTGCTGTGGCAATCTGGCATGGGACTGGACCTTTGTGCAAAGTTTGGTCATTTTTCGTGCATGGGAAGTTAGGATTTCCTCGGAATGACCTACTGTAAATGTTTAGAGATTTTTGTACACAAACTCACCCCTACATTATACAGTATTTTTGCACTAAAAACATACTGGACAGGAATTGTAACCAAATAACGGCCTGGTGCAGCTCGGTGCAAAAAAAATAAAATAAATAAAAGCCTTGAGCAAATAGTCCCTGGTTCTTTCAAACATCTGGGGTCAAAATTGATTTTGTGAAATAAACGCCCGGGCTACTATTTGGAAAATGTCTGATTGTATGTGAGGTTTTTTCTTCATGTTGGCATGTTAAGCTTGTATTTTTGGTCTCTGAAGACACTGCTATAAATTCACCTATACAGTATTGTACCAAATTGGCCTTTGTTTTACTGTGTTTCATGTCGTCATCTCATCATCTCGTGTTTCTTGGTTATCTTCTAGAAATGAGCTTGTAATTAATTTATTTTCTTTATTTTCTCTGAAGTTAAACACATGACTAATGATAGGCTAATTAAACGTACGCTCGCTGTCCGTGGTGCTGAAATATGCACCAAAATAGGTCCGATGTTTTCACTGCTCTCACCAAGTTGTGCATTACATGCAGACATAAGGTATTATGAATGTGAGAAATAGCTTCATATCCTTTGAAACAGTTTTCAATAGCACAGTATGTACTTCTGACAGGTCAAAGACCCAAGTGAAGTTTTATATAAGTTCATATTTTTGAAACTTCATCATCAGTAGCTCTGTGACATCATGTCATATTGCCATACCTTAGCTTTTGCTGAAACGACACCCCTGCCTGGAGGTCTGCACAGAAGACTCCTGGCTCTCCTGACGACCACTCATAATTTAATTCAAATGTAATTTTGGGGGAAATATCCATCTTCTTGGTGTAACGCTATAATGTCAGTTTGTGTCAATGTAGCGAGTGTGACAGTTGGTTAATTAATGGTTGTATTTATATTTATAACACCTGTGAGTGGAGTAATTTTACTGTTACAAGTCCCAGTGATGTTATACTCTGTATCAGCTCTCACAGAATGCTTCTCGTGCAATCAAATTACTCGGTCAGAACTAACTGTTGTATAATTAACTTTATGTCTTAACAGAACACTGAAAATCAACACTATTTTACTACATTTTGTAATTTGTAGACTACTTAAGTAGCCAAACATACCCCATACGTCACATCAAAATGTAATGTGTGGCATATCCGATGTACATGAGTTATTACCTCATTACTAGCGTTACAGTTGGGGAAAATCAAATTTGCCGATATTTTACTTGTATATAAGAGTCTTCATGGCCTGGCACCCCCTCCACTCAATGAATTCATTAAACAAATTCAAAACTCATCTACCAGATCTACCTCCAGGGGGGACTGTAAAATACCATCCAGGAAGAGTGCCTTTGGGCAGTCAGCCTTTTCCTATCAAGCAGCACACACCTGGAACATTGTACCGATAGAACTCAGGAACATCACATCTCTTAACTCATTCCCCAAATCAATAAAACAGTGGTTACTGAACAATCAAACCTGCTATCATGATTTGAATTAGTGGCTATGTCCTCATTTTTCATAATATATTTTAGGACTTAGGTGCTCTGTATAGTACGTTCTCTCACTGTCTTGCTAATTGTGCTCATGTGCTGTGGCTTTTGTTTATATGATTTGCTTTGTGCATTTGTGTGTCTCTTTTTGGCTGTGTTTTGGCCTGTGTTATGTTTTACGTTCTACTTTTCTATAGTAAGTTTTTAATGTTTTTGTTATATGGTTAGGTTACTTAATTAATAGTTTATTACTTTATTAATTTGACTTAGTATGTCATTATTTTGACTTTGACTTAGTCATTATTTTGACTTAGTATCTTATTATTTTGACTTAGCAAGTCATTATTTTGACTTAGCAAGTCATTATTTTTTACATGGTATCTCATTATTTTGACTTAGCAAGTCAATATTTTGACTTAGTATCTCATAATTCTGACTTAGTAAGTCATTATTTTGACTTAGTATCTCATAATTTTGACTTAGGATCTCATAATTTTGACTTAGCTTCCATAGCTTCCAAGCGCCATATCCAGCTAAGTTGAATGTGTTTTTTGACAGCGGCATCCAAACTTACGAGAGCGCGACAGTGGCGGCTAAATATCTGAAGATTCAGAAGGTTCCCTATGGAAAATGTTAAGGAGCTAGAGTCTACAGTGTTGAAGCAGCGGAGACTGGCAACGTGGGAGAAGACAGGGGCGGATCGCCATGTATCTCCACAAAAGGTAAACCCAGTGACTGATAATTGGAATATCATCGCAGAATCTGGGACTAACCCCCCAGTTTGGACCCACTTCTTTAACACTGGGCTTCTAAAGAAAAGTGTTATTACCTCATGTAAAGAGGATGACTTATTATTGCACTGTAGTCAGTTTACCAAGAGAGTTAATACTATAAATGACCAGGCCTGTTTAAGTTGATCTTTATACTTAAGAGTAAAATAATCTTGTTTTTTTTTATTCACACCAGTCAAAATTATGAGATTTCACCTTATAAGATTACCTAAGTTGAATTTTTATATCTAAGATGATAATGCTCGGGCTTTTGAATTTTTGATTTTCTGTTTACTTATCATAAGTAATTCCTCAAACTTGCCTATGTTGAATTTTTATACCTAAAAAGAAAGGGCTTTTGCAATTTAATTTTCAGTCAGTCTACTAAGGAACTTAATTTCTCTTTCCTAAATGTGCTTATTCTTATCCCTATACCTGAAAAGATAATACTTGTGTCTCTTTACTCTCTGCCAGTTTAAAAGATACTTAATATTACTATTTACTGAGCTTGATAAGATGGAACCTTATACCGGTTACGAGGGAACTGACTTGAAAGGAATGTTACCGGTGCAGAGTATCTTCTCTGATACTGATGAGAGGCCCTCGACAGACGCGAGGATCTCCTCTCAACTTGAGGTTTCATTTGAACCTCGGACTTGGAAGTCTTTGGTTTTTGTTTTCTTGTTTTGTTTTTCACTGTTCCTCTTTGGGATATCATGGGTAATGTTACACAAGGGTACACAGGTTGAAAAGAGTATATGCATCATCAGGAATATAAAATAGTCACACTTAACGTCAATGGGCTGCATAATGCCCCCCAAGGGAGCAACAAATTGTTTTTTAAGAAACTATTTCAATTGATAGTCATGGAAGCACAGGGAATTCTAATTTGCGGTGGTGATCTTAATGTCCAACTTCAACCTAAATTAGATACATCTAACCAGCGGCAAAAGAAAAGTCCAAATGCCATTATGGTCCAGCAGATGCTTGCAAAACTGGGTTTGATTGACGTGTGGAGAGAGTCTCATCCAGGAGAAAAACAATTCACCTATTATTCCCCATGCCACTCTGTGTATTCACGAATTGATTATTTATTTTTGTATAAATCAGACTGGCACAGAGTCAGGGACTGTAAAATAGGCATTAGGGACTTATCTGATCATTCAGTTTTGTACCTAACCCTGCACCTAACTAATCAATGAAAAAATACACTTTGGAGACTTAACACAAGCATTTTAAATGACAAAACCGTACAGAAACAGATTCAACAGGAATTTGAAACATATCTACAAAATAATGATAATGGAGAGGTGTCTCCAAACACTTTATGGGACGCAGCTAAGGCAGTCATTCAAGGTAAAATTATTGTCCTCACGGCTTCTTGGAAAAAGGAAAAACAGAGAAGACTTATTGAACTACAAGAGGAAATGAAGTCATTAGAAATTAGACACACTGAACAAAAAGATCCTCAGATATTAACTAGAATAAACAAAATTAAACAAGTACTTTTACTGTTATTGCTTTTATGTTTAACATCAACCTGCCAATGGGACTAGGGACGGAAATTAGCCATTTGGCTATAATCCCACATATTTACATGTAAATGTCCATTAATATGTACTGTTCCCATTTTTAAAAATAAATAAAATCTGAAATCTGAAATATAAATGGTATATATGATGAGGAAATTGAAAAACAAAGGTATTATGAGACGGGGCCTAGGGCAACGAAACTTCTTTCCTGGAGGATACGAAAACAACAGGGAAAGAACACTGTTCATAAAATTAGGAACCCTAAGACACAAAATGTTTGCAGTGAATCAAAGGATATTCAGCGTGCCGTTGAACAATATTATAAAGACCTATCTACCCAATCGGCCATGGCAGATATCACAATAATAGAGACCTTTCTAAGTTCACTAGACCTACCATCCATAGGAGAACAACAGAATAAAGAAATTATGGCTGAGATAACAGCAGAAGAACTGAATAAAGCCATTTCATGACTGAAAGCTAATAAGGCTCCGGGCACAGATGGATATCCATCTGAATGGTATAACACATTGAAATTTCAAATAACACCTGTGCTGCTTAACTGTTTAAATCATACACTGAGGACAGGGGAAGCCCCACAATCATGGAAGGAGGCAGTTATCTCTATCATCCCAAAAGAAGGTAAAGATAAAAAGTAATGCAGATCATATAGACCAATATCAGTCTTGAATGTAGACCATAAATTATTTGCTTCAGTCCTCTCTAAGAGACTGGAATCCATTGTCCCTGAGCTGGTAGATTTAGATCAAACAGGCTTTGTACTAAATAGACAGACACAGGATAATTTAAGTAGAACACTACAAGTGGTTACTCATATTACATCAGAAAACATTAGTGCAATGTTGGTCAGCCTAGACGCCGAAAAGGCATTTGATTCGGTGGGTTGGGAATATCTATATATGGTACTTGCAAGATTCGGCTTTAAAGATGGCTTCATTAAACGCATTAAAGCATTATACTTCTCTCCAACAGCCAGGATCAGGGTTAATGGACACCTGTCGCAAACTATCTATTTGGAAAGAGGGACACGCCAGGGCTGTCCCCTGAGCCCAACCCTATTCGCATTATTTATTGAACCCTTGGCTCAAGCAATTAGAGAGGACTCTGAGATAAAGGGGATCACGATCAGAGGGGAAGAACATAAGGCTTGCATGTTCGCAGATGATGTCCTGCTTTTTATTACAAGTCCTGACTCAAGCATCCCTAAATTGATGTCTCTGCTAAAAAAAAAATATAATTCATACTCTGGTTATAAGCCAAATGTTCAAAAAACTCAAACCCTCACATTTAATTATACACGCCACCCAGATACAAAAGGGAAATATAATTTTAAATGGGACTCTCCCTCAATAAAATATTTAGGAATAAACCTAACGAAAGACTTGTCAAAACTTTTTGAAAACAACTACGGCCTCATTAATAAAGAGGTCAAATCTGACATTTCTAGATGGACCACCCTTCCACTAGATATGAGCAACAGAATTGAAATAATCAAAATGAATGTGTTGCCACAGCTTCTTTATCTCTTCCAGTAATTGCCTCTGGAGATACTCCAAAAACAATTTGATGAGTGAAATGCGTGGATTTCAAAGTTAGTCTGGAACAGTAGAAAACCAAGGGTTCAGTTCAAAACACTGCAGCTGAAAAATGAGAAGGGAGGAAGAGCTTTACCATGCCTACAGGATTGCTATTATGCTGTGCAATTGAAACCCTTAGTATACTGGTGTGCTCCAAATTATGAATCTAAATGGAAATCCCTGGAAATTACACAGATAAAAATTCCAATACAATCTATAATAGGAAATAAAAGCCAAGCTGAAAGACATTGTAACAGCTTGAATCAATGGACTTTATTCACTCTTAAGCTATGGTTCAAAGTATTGAGAAAGTTACAAATAGAGAAACAGGCTAGGGTCTTGAATTGGGTAACATATGACCCAGAATTTGAACCTGCTAGGTTGGATGGGGGCTTCAAACAGTGGGTTGGGAGAGGTATCACATCTTTCTGTTCCCTCACCTCAAACAGTAAATTTCAGAGTTATGAGACAATTTCAGACACATTTGGACTGGAAAAGCAGGACTTTAATAGATACCTGCAAGTCAGAGACTATTATAATAAAAAAAATTACAAATCAAAGAGGAGAAAGAATACAATTTGATTTCTATATTTAATGATGCATACAAACAAAAAGACAATGAAAAGATGGTCTCAAGAATATATTGAAGTATACAAGCCTCTAAAAATCACTCTAGGATATCCATCAAACAAAAATGGGAGAGGGAGTCAGAAACACAAATATCAGAGGAGACCTGGATGGAAATATGCGAGACACATGCCACCACTACAAACTCAAGATTGTTGAGAGAGTTTGGCTGGAAGAATGTAGTGAGATTTTTCTCCTAAAATAACAGCATTGCAAACAGGCACACAGAGCTGAGGCTTCTGTTGGAGACAATGTGGAACCTTTATGGTTAATCATTTCCATGTCTTTTGGTCCTGTCCGAAAATCCAGTCATACTGGAGGGAGGTGGCTACCGAGATAAATAAAATAATGGGGGTGGAGTTAGACTACTCCTTTATTACCTTATATCTTGGTAAAATACCCGAAACAATCCAACACAAGGATAAATACTTATTGAAGATACTTTTGGCAAGTAGTAGGAAAGCTATAACCCGAAAATGGTTGCAAGTTGATCCTCCAACGTTGGACCAGTGGCGCGGGATCATGAAATAAATTTATTGTATGAAGAGACTTACTTTTGTTTTAAGATTTGAGTTGGAGTTTTTGTACTAAATGCTGGGAAAAATTGATTGTGTATGCACCTTGAGTAGTATGGCATTATACCATGATGTATGTGGAAAAATATATTGTGATTTTAACTGTAACACCCATGATGACCTCATGTTCTTTGTTTGTAAATTTCATGTAAACTGACTGGTGAGGTCAACAGGCTCAACAAGCTTGTGAGGAACGCCCGCTCTGTGGTGGGACTGGACCTTGACAGTCAGGAGACAGTGGCTGAGAGGAGGGTGAAGGACAAAATCTGTGCGATCCTGGACAATTCTTCTCACCCCCTGCACGATGAGCTGTGGCTGATGGGCAGCTCAACCAGCAGATTATCCCACCCAGGAGCAGAACTGAACGATTCAGATGCTCTTTTGTGCCCACCACCATCAGGCTGTACAACAACGGTTTGGCTTAGCAACATCCAGCTCTGAACTGACTTATCTTGCATTTGTCCAATATGACACTTTATCTGCCACCTGTCACTTTATTTCATTCAGTACTTTGTCTGCCATTTTTTAGTCACTTTATTCATCTGATGTAGCAATTTTATTGAAGTAGCAATTTTATTTTATCTTTTATTTATTTATTATCTTTTAATTTTTACATTTTATTTTTTTTTCTCTTTAATCTTATTCTGTTTAATGTATTGTTGGTGAAGATTCTCAGTCATCCAGGTCATGGTAATCGTAAGTGCTATCGTAGGCAACTGGACTTGCTTGCATTTCTTGAAGATGTTTCACCTCTCATCCAAGAAGCTTCTTCAGTTCTAAATGACTGGTACCTAAGTTGCAGGCTATAAACCCTGTGTGGGTGGGAACCCTTGCAGAGTCGTAGGGGTCACGTGAGCTCTTAGTTTCAGAGTCGTTAAGGTCACAATGTGAGTCATTGACCCACCTGGCCACCATGTCAGTGGTTAGGGTCAGGTGGGACCAGGGGTGAATGGGTATAAAGTCTATTTAATGTCCTATAATTTTGTCTTGTGCTGCTGTGATACTTGAATTTCTCCCCTGGGAGATCAATAAATTATATCTTATCTTAATTATCTTATCTCCAAAACTCAAATCTAAAAGGATTGTGGTAATATTCCAGTGTTCTATGAAATTTAAAATTTAAGTCAGAAATAAACATCACACCTAAGTGTCTGACAGAATGCCTCACATGTTTGGTGAGTGAAGCATATGCATTGAGTCAAACTATGTGAAGCATGTATTTATTTAAACACAACCAATATATAATGTGGGGTGGCACGGTGGTGTGGTGGTTAGCACTGTCACCCCTCAGCAAGAGGGTTGCCGGTTCGATCCCGGGTGTGGGAGCCCTTCTGTGCGGAGTCTGCATGTTCTCCCCGGGCACTCCGGCTTCCTCCCACAGTCCAAAGACATGCAATTTGGGGACTAGGTTAATTGATGTGAGTGTGAATGGTTGTCTGTCTCTATGTCTCTATGTGTCTCTATGTCTCCTGTGATAGTCTGGCAACCTGTCCAGGTTGTACCCTGCCTCTCGCCCGATGCCAGCTGGGATAGGCTTCAGCTTAAGAATAAGGCTGCTTGCAGTCTTATTTTTGGGTTTCACACCGTGCACAAGTGCTGATTTCTGTTTTATTTTTAACCAGAATATTCTGCAGGCAAAATACTTTAATGACAATCCATGTTTTCCTGCTCTACTGAATCATTAAGCTATCACAGTGTACAATCAATGTTGTAAACAAAGATTTTCTTTGTAGTGGTAGGCAGCCTGCTTTCTAGGGCTGAAACTAATAATTACTTTTATTATCAAGAATTCAACCAGTTATTTGTTAATTAATTCATTAGTCTTAAATAAATAAGTAAAGAATTGAAGAATTGTTGAAGAATGATTTTCTGACAGTCAACTTACCCAGTAATTGCTGTTCAGCCACACAAACTTGCTTTATCCTATAATGATGGATTCCCTTTGATGAAGGATATGGATGCAGAGCAGAAAATGATCCTTTGGTCAGTCAGCTGTGTATCCGTTTATACATAATTAGGAATTACATAACATGTTGGTGTTCTAACAGATGGACTCTTTTGTTATAGCATATCTCGTGTGGTTAATATATGGTATCTTTGCTGCAGGATGGAAGGCTCAGTTTAAACCGGTATAGATTATTTGTATGCAGCATCTGTTCAGATGAAGTATTTGCATGCAGAGGGCTGGACGTTGTTTTGTTGCATTCCTGCAGAGGGGTTGACCTTTGACCTGGTTGTTGCATTCCAAAGAGGCTCGTCCTGCAGCAGCATCACAGCCAGCCCTGCACTCACGCTGCTTTTGTTTACAGAGAAACGATGTATGTTGAGCTAGCTTAGACAAGACACTGGACACAGTAGCAAAAATTGTCAGAGACGAGCAGACACCATAGCATCGTCCCGAGTAAAAAGGAACGTCTTGTTCTGGGTCTACCACACAGTTAACCTAGTACGTAGTTAGCCATTTTGCTAAGCAGCTAAACCGCCATCGTATTAAGGTTGCTTTGTAGACACACAGCAGGCTAGCCGCAGACACCAGCGCCGAGGAAATGAAGGACAAACAAAAGAGAAAGAAGGAGCGGACCTGGGCTGAGGCAGCTCGCATGGTAAACAGTCTATTTTGAGCATTTCACTAGTTGCATGTTAATTATATATCAACTGATGTGAAGTTGTGGGTCCAGATGTGTTGTGTTCATTCTCCTCACGATCAATGCCTGTAATGTTAACGTTACTCGGTTGTGATATCAGCTAACTTAGGTTAGCTAGTAACATACCAGTGATAGCCCAGCCAGCAGGAACCACATATAACGTTATGGAATAAATGTATTTGGATGACATTTTACATGTGCTGCATGTATTTCTGGCCGCTGACATAAAGACCTACGCAATGCAACATGCTAACGCTGGCTAGCATGCTAACATCCACCTATCTCGTTTAAAGCTCTTTGTTTGCTAGGCAGAAAGCTAGCTGAGTTAGCTCTACGTTACGCCAATTTCCACCTTAGCAACCGAGTAACGTAAGGTCAAGAAACGCCACACGTCTATACAGTCAGTCAAACGTTACCTTGTTAAACACATAACATTTGTGTAACTGGCTAACTTCGTATAACGGTAACGTTAGCTATTAGATCGTTATGCTGACTAAGTTACAATGCACGCTATCGTTTGCAAAGCTATTAGCTAACAACTAGCTAACTCAGCTGTATTGTTATGAGAACAGACTTAACACAGAATGGTGCAGGAAAATAAAAGATGTTCTTACGTGTGTTAATTCAACTTGGCTCTGTCCGAAGATCAACGACAAGCAGTTGGATATTTTGGAAGGAGGTATAACAGGAAACAAAGAAAGGCAAACGTATAACACTAGCAAAGTGGTGGGATTAATTTCACAGCAAGTTAATTTAATGTATATTTAACAAGCACATGGACAGCCGAGCAGTTGGCTTACGTTGTATGTTGGATAAATGAATTTCCGATTGTGTATTGTCGTGGTCAGGTATGGCTTTCCACAGTGATAGTGAGTATCCTCAGTGAGAACGCTGTTCTTTCACTGGCTATTTGGGTCTGTTTTGGTCAGATAGGGCTTTGCTTTCTACTCATACAACACGAGCTGGGATAGAAAATTACATTCAGTCTCTTAGCAGTGTCCAATAACATTAATTCCAAAAAAATTGGAGATGCTGCTTAAATGAAAGTATCGGTATTCACAGAAAGTCGGTTGAAGAAAAAGTAAATTTACTTAACAAATAAGCCTCACTGAGATTAAAAATGTCCTTTAGAAGAGTAACTTGGCCAAGACAGACAGCAGCACATTTAACAGACTTTAGGCACACAATATATAACTGTTCTATACTGTAAAATGTAAAATAACAGTGTGAATATACCACGACTAATGCCACGTACAGACTACACAATATCAGCCTGATTATAGCCCGTGTCTTACATGATAATCTATTGTTTTATCTTGTGAAGTGTGTCATAGTAGACAACAACCAATGCCACATTTGGGACGCCCCATGTCTTCTCCCATCACAGCAGACACTTTGCTGTATGACAACAACACCCCAGCCTTTTTGATATTTCCTCTAGGGATGTTATCACGAGACACAACAAAGGGAAAAATGATGATGTGGAACTGCAGAGCTACTTTCACAACCTGGTGAGAACTGTCATCAGCATCAAGCTAGCAAAAAATGTTATTTCTTCATAATGGTAGTCTGGGGCCGTTATGGCCGTTTTGGTAAGGAAACGGAACCAGGGCGAGGGAGACAGAATCTGGAATTCGATGGATGCGCCTTTCCGTAAAAATAAAAGCACCAAGCTAATAAAAATGTGGTTAAACTTCTAATTTAAAGAATATAATTTACAAAAAAAGCCCCAAGACATTAAGTTAATCAATTTTCTTACACCCCTCATCACCCTAAATTGATGGTGCGCCAGAATATAAAGTTTTACTATGCTGAACACTCTTAGTCTGGTGAATTTATTGAATACCGCATCCGCTCTCTAGACCGGAACCAGAATCCAGACAAAATTCAGAGTGAATAAACACCAGGCTCTTCACTTAATGTGAAGAGGCTGATGACGCGTGGCTACATAATGGAGGATAGGAAGAAATAAAATTCATAAATAGTGGCAGGGCTTTTACTTATCACAACTGCAGAGGGTACCAGCTTCATTTGAAACAGACTACATTTGAAACGGGCCGTTATTTTTTAATTCCCTCTGAATTATTCTAGTTTTGCTCCCATTTGCCCTGTTAAAGTTAATGCATCACATGGTCATTTCAAACTCAATGCTTCCTGTATCGGTTTAAAATTAAAAGCTCCTTATCATTTTGGTTGAGAGAATCCCATCATTTTCTAAAAAGGCTTTTATTGTGAAACATTCCCAGGAACTTGTGGAGGATTCAGTGGCTTGCATGGTTTGCATGTGGTACTTCAAATGTAGCTCCTGCCATCTGGTGGGGCTTTTTACATTACTACAGTAACAGTTTGACTTGGACATGAACAGCCAAAGTGCCTGAAATAATAGTAATAATTAATAAAAAATATGACAAGAATAATCAGATTACATCACCAGTGTTTCCCATACATTCATTTATCTGTGGCGGTGCACCACGAATAAATTATCTCCGCCACATATAGATTTTTCTGCTTTTGGCGCTACCTGTTCGACCTCGCTCATAAACACATTAGGCCCGTTTCCACCGCAGGAACTTCGGGGTAGATTTACGGGGCCGGGGCCGTTGGTGCGTGTCTCCACCGCAGGAACCACCCCCGAAGGACAGAGTTCCGGAACTTTTACAGGGGCTAAAGAAGTCCCTGCTTCGGGGTAGGTACTCAGAACGGCCCCGAAAGACTCCTGGCTGGGGCTTGGGGTTTAATTGGTGCTGATTGGATATACTAAAGACGGGATGTGACGACAACAGAAAGCAACAAAATAGCTGGCATTATTAAAACTCAGCAGACGAAGATTAGCATGTTCATATAGCTTTCACTGCCATGTAAAAAAAACTCACTAAATGGCCCGTGAAAAAAAATATTCTTTCCAGCGGATATCTTAGTTAAAACATGATTGAGCTAGCAAAGCAGTTTTGTGTTGATATGTGTGGTATTTATTCAGTTTTGGGAAATCACGATGTCTAGAAAGCATCAGCTGACAGGGATGGCAAACAGCAGCAGCAAGCTAACATCAGGACGTCATCTGTTAAAAGCCTCCCGTTGTCGGTTACGACATGAAACTACTCCAGTTAGCTCAATCATGTTGTAACTAAGACATATTTTTTTCACGGGCCATTTAGTGAATTATTACAGACACCGCTATCTAACCTACGTCGCCGCGGTCAAAATAGTCAAGCAACGATTACGTCACATCCAGAGCCCGTAACTTTACAGGAACCTTCCTCGTACTTCGCTCTCTCAGTGGAGACACGGCGGTTGAGAGGGCCGAATGAGAGGACGTTCCTGTAGTAGTTCCTGTCCCCCAAATAGTACCAGGAACTTCTTCAGTGGAAACGGGCCTAATATAATGGGACTCACTGTCTGTGAATGTAGCTTGTCGTTACAATTCCGGTGCAGTAGGTGGCGGTATGCATCGTAAAGACGCACTTAACGCACCTGGTCCGCCAGAAGAAGAAGAAGAAGCAGACATAGCAGAACGAATCCAATGTAGTGTTTCACGGACATTTTTATTGGAAACTACAATGTAGAAGTGCGCTCAATGCTCTGCTTATAGTGTGCCCGAGTCTGTGAGCACCTTAAATTAAAACTCTCGGCGCACACTGCAACACAATCAAACAGATGCACAACTCAGAGGATCAGAAGTGTCTCTGACACCAGACTCAGAGCAGCTCTCAGTGCGCTCGTGGCTCTTTGACGGTGTTAGTGTTGCGTTTAAGGCCTCCCCCAAAACGGAAAAAAAGCACTGAAGCTTCAAAAAAAATTTTCACAATCGAATCCCGTGCCATCGAACTAAGCTTCGAATTTTTTGGGTCAGCCCTAATTTTCAATACCCCCCCACCCGACCACACCACCACAAATAGATTCCTGTCCTGTGGGAAACACTGATCACACACACTTGAATGACGACCAAGGGTGATTCGTCATGGCCAACGCGTAGTCAGTCATGTCTGTTCGCCAGGTCACGGCAAAATTTTCTGACTCCACAATTGGAACAGACAAAAATGTTGTGTAGTCTGAATCCAGCATAAAGACTCAGGTCACCATACCTTGGATCACAAAGGGGCAGTTAGCTCAGTCAAAGCATCTACAACCCAGTGCACCTTCCTCTATCTCCTTTAGTCTATTTTTGAAAACACCTGGTTTTACACTGACTGCAGATGAAGTACATTGAATGGATTTAGTGTTTCATGGTTCTTCTCCATATTCCTCATAGTTGTCTTACAGGTACAGCTCGCCATAAACAGTCCTGGCCACTTCATTGGGTACACCAATACAGTCTTAGTGCAATCCAGTACAACAGTTCAGACATATTTTCTGTTTTTTTTTTTATGAAGCCTCTATTGGCCTTATTTTGTTAAAACTTTAAGTGAGGTGTCAAAGCAACATGATGCATTTTTAAACCTTAAAATGACAGCTTCAACATCATTTAGATGGTACACTGATTTCTAATATAGAGAATAGGGCTGGGTTAAATTAATTGATTCATCCGATTCAAATCGGTATTGATTCGTAAAATCCGAGATCGATCTTTCAATATGCCCTGTTTCCCACGGATGTGTGAAACTTTAACCCTGTCAATCTCGCCAGTAGTAAACAAGCTGCAGCACTAAGTTATGAACAACCGTAGTATTGAGAAGCTCCAATGTGACCGGCTCTTTTATCTGTAACTGTTAGCTTACTTTTTTACATTGGGTTGTGGCTGCCATGCCCCTTTTACGCACACACACACACAGACACCCACACAAACACTGGGGTTGTCAAAAGTATTGATACTCTGAAAAGTATTGATACTCAAACGCTGTATCTGGAGACAATACTAATTTACAAAAGTATCGATACTAACTGCATGCCACTTCAGCGCCTATCGGGTGTGCGCGATGGGTCCGACGGACACGCGCTGTGCAGGCAGCGCCTGGCAAGTACAAAGCCCTTGCTGCAACACTGCTTGCATGCACACATTTCTGTTGCTGTAATATGGCCAGTTCAGCTGCAGGAGGATCAGAGCAGCCAGTTTTGGTCAAAAATGATAAAGGAAAAAGTGCTCTTTGGAAATATTTAATGAAGTGAATACAGCACGCTGCAGACGGCAGGTACAGCCCCTCCCCTCACTAGCAGCTGAGCAGCTGGTGTCACCAGCATCAAACTGATGCTGAAAATCACCAGTGGAATCGATATCGGATAGAATCGGTACCCCTTGAATCTGAATTGAATCGTTTCAGGAAATCTGTGGCGATACCCAGTCCTATTAAAGAATGGCGTGTCTGTCATCCCACTCTGCACCCTGAATGTCTCTTGCTACACTATGTAGCAGAGTTTCCGTTCACATTCATTTATTTGTGGCAGCCCGCCAAAATGAACACATCTGCTGCCACACATAAATTTTCTGTTATTGGAACTGGACCTTTGATTAGGAGCGCTTCCGGAACGTATATACCAATTCTTTATAGCACCACAATGTCAGGGCACAGAGCACAATCTGGGGAGAGACTGAGCAGCAGAATGTTGGGCGTATTGAAAATCAAACATAATCGTTCATTGTGCTGGGTCTGAAAGTTTGCATTCACTCTTAGCAGCTGCTCCTCTCATCCATCGATCTTATCTGACCAGCTGTGAAGGGATCAACAGATCAATTAGCCACCCTACGAGTCACAAGCTGCTGCTGAGGGAAAAGAAGAAGTCATGGGGAGCTTTGTCTGCACTGTGTTCACTGACCTGCAAAAACCTACAAATTGAAAGAGAAGACAGAATGATACAAAGGGACACACAGGCATTTAAAAAGACAAAACTAACCCTAACCTGTTGTCAGCTGACTCCACACATACACTGTAATTGTTAGGTGATGTTATTCTCGCCACCAGAGAATCAGAGATCTCTGCCTTCTAATAGTCTGGGGACACTCCTTTCTAAAATGTGTTTAACACACCGGAGAAATCGGCTGGCAACAAAGCAGCGCCTCTTGCATTTTTGAAAAGGACACGCCCTGCTGGAAATGTGCGCTCCCCTTTTCTCATCTGCAAGGAAACAAACACACAGAGAGCTTGAAAATGGATGCCGAGAGATTTAACTCCGTTTTATCAAACGTGTGCTCAGTCCACAAGATTGTGGAAATGAAGGACTTACAGCAACTTTCAGCGAGCCACCGTAGGACCGCCCTGCGGACTTACTATTGGTTCTTCAACTTAGGGAGGTTTTTTAAAACTCTGAAATTGTATCTGCCCATCTAAACACAAAATCAGGGAGAAAGACATCAGGCTTTAGTTAAGCAAAGCGTCTAAAGACTGACTCGTGAGTCTAAGGTGATGTAACTTTGGTGAGTGGTTCGGATCACCAAAGTTTAATAATTTACAGCTTCACACTGCTTTTTGTTTTGTTTTGTTTTATAGTGCTTCATCTGTATGTATATGTATAATTCAAATCTTTTCTTTTGATTAGAGCTGACCCGAATGCTTTAAAATTGTAATCGTTCCCATGGTAATCAACGTCAAAATCAGTTAATTTGTATTAGAATTGTTCATACCCCAAAAATCCCATAAATTGAGAAATAAATACCAATTTTTTTTTTTATAGTTATCCTCAGACTAAGACACTTGAACTTAATGGTTTTGTGACTCTCATCTAATGTCAGATCACATGGAAACTGTAACTTACAACTTAGCCATCTTGCAAAGTATTCTTTTTCTAGCTTTTATGGGTAATGTGTGACCTGCGAGTTGACACAGTGGCTAAAGCCCTATTCGGACGGGATTAGTTTTACATAGGTACGTGGAGTAAAGTAAAAATTACCAGAGATTTTAGTCCCGTCCGAATGTGCCATGTCAGTAATCATTACCACACGATGTCAGTAAAGATTACCGCGACTTTTACCTTCTGTAAAAGGGTCCTGGACAATTACCTCAGGTAATACTAATCCTACTAATAGACCAGCAGTAAATAGGTGTGTTAGGGCTGCCAAAAAAAAAATCTAAGTTAGAAATATATTCGAATATAAATATATATATATATATATATATATATATATATATATATATATTCTTTTATAAGGTCTAACCTAAATTTGATAGGCTAATTTGAATATCATTAATAATTAATTAATACTATCAATAATGTTGTATATCACGGCGAATCCCGTTCGGGCTGAGATGGCTCATGCACAAGCCAGGCCAGAGCGGGACACAGCGACGGAGGGAGAGGCGCCGACGAGGAGCCCGCTGCGCCAACACCACCCACTGCGCTGTCCGCAATGCATGACCTGTTCGGGGAGACATACAGGGAGAGTGCTGCACCTGCTGCCTCCCTCCTAGCCTCCTATCCTGATATATTAAGAGAAAAAGAGAGAGTAACTAAGCAAGAGGTGGGACAAGAGTAGACTAACTAACAAATGAAAGCAGGGCTGCAAACTGTCAGCAACTGCACATGTACAGCTGTCTGTGAGACAGGGATGATATTGATAAGGTCACAGCTTACGAAGCAATCTTTCATGAATATTAGCAGGGATCTAAACTCTGCTGTGGGATTGCAGTTTTCTCGTTAGCTGTGAGACAGTTCACAACAGCTTACATCAGGACATTATAAAGAGTTTGTTGGTGTATAGGGCTGGGGCAACACATCGACGTCATCGACTACGTCGGTTCAAACAAAAAAAAATGGTAGCGTGCAGCAGCAGTTCTAAGAATTATTGTGTTATGCTATGGCTTATTGGTGTGTGTGCGTGCGTGCGTGCGTGCGTTCGACACATCAGGGCCAAACTCCACCGTGTGCGTTACAGAGAGCAGAGGAGAAATGTAAACATGTGACCATGTAGAGATAGAAATGACATAAGTTAAATAACATAAGGCTATTTAGTTTGTTTTCCATTAAAGAGAAACCTTAGATGATGATAATACTGATGATCATCATTAGGGATGCACCGAAATGAATCTCGAATATTGTTCTTTAGTTTTTCATTAGTTTTTGCAGATGAACCCCTTCCAGATTAGTGTTGTCACGGTCCCAAAATTGGGACCCACTGCACGATACCAATGAAAATATCACGGTTCTGAGTAGTATCACGATACCATTGTGAAAATGAGGCAGATGTGCCTTTTGTCATTTATAAAAAGATAAATCACTTTTCTATAACACATCAATGATATTTCAATGGAATAAATTACTTATTGACTTATTCATACTTCAAAAACAGCATCAATAAGTGATAAACATGGGGGGGGGGATCAACCAGCCACCCTCCTCCCCTGACAAGTAAAGAACAGTCCCTCCGTAAGTAAAGAATAGTCCCTGTGTGATGAGGTTTGTGGCCGTTACTTGCCACAATGAGAGAAATGTGAACGACCCGTTTCTCCTCTGACACGTCACATACCTGTGTTCGGCTGGCTCGGCTGTTCAGGTACTACTGGGCAATCATGACGCCAAGAAGAGGATATTACTGGAGCTGACTTCTCCGTCGTCGGTAAGCCTATGGCCGCCATATTTGACAGGAATACATTACTGTCTAGCCAGAGATTATCCAATCTCGTTGGTTAATTCCCTGATCCAATCCAAAAAGGCCAAAATCTGCCGTCACGTGACTAGATGCCTGGCTCGCACTTCCCTAAGGAGGAGGAAGAATCACCCATATTGTAATGTGTATTTATTATTAAACTAACGTTAGTCAAACGAATCTCTAATTTTTTCTACCCTTCTATCCATGATTGTGATGCAGAAGTTGGACTGTGTAGGGTGTGTTCTATATATATCCATGGTGTAGGCTACTAGTTTGACTTCAGAGTCTGACCTGACATGATATTATCCAGTTTTGCAATGCTGTGTGGGCTGATCTGATCACTTACCACAATTCAAATGGCCTAGGTCTAAGCCAAGCACATTAGAGTAATTAGTCAATATATAAATAATTTCTACATAATGGAATTATAGCAATGCAAGTAATTATTCAATATATAAATACTTTCTACAGGATGGATTTATAGTAATTGCAAGTAATTATTCAATATATAAATAATTTCTGCATAATGGAATTATAGTAATGGCGTAATTAAGAAGAACGATGAACTATTTACAATGTAGGCCTATCAACACAGCCTAATGATCAAACAAAAGAGCAAACAAATGAATCAACATTTCTCTTTTATAGAAATATCCAACATTACAAAGGCAAACGAATCAACATTTCTAATCTAGCCTCACAATTTCGTTACAGCTGTTTAGTGTTTGAAGACGAAGTTGGACATAGATTTTCATTTCTAATTAACGGTGGCAGACTGGCTGTAGAGAAGATATGACTGAAGGCATGACGTAGCTCTGGCTGGGGTGCGAGTTTGACTGACAGGTTGCCTGTCTAATCCTAGCACTTGAGGGCGGGACTTTTGCGATTTTTTTTTTTTCCCGGATTCCGCCTACGAAAAACATTCGCCCCCCCCTCAACCCACAACCGGTGGGATTCGCCTATTATTTCTGCTGGTTGAAATCTGTACTCACACAGCAAATGCGAGTGCGGTGACGGACAGATCGCCATACTGCCGACATTTTACTCTGCCCGTCACGGCACGCTGTTTGATTGTGTTATCAAAACACGCCGCTATTATTCAGCCTTGCTTTTAACTAATTCCACCAAATACCGAATGTGTGTTTTTTTGCAATATTCAGCCGAATATTTTCGGTTACCGTATATTTGGTGCATCCCTAATCATCATCATCATCATCATCAGTATTACTATCATCTAAGGTTTCTCCTTCATTCACAGTGGTTCAGTGGTGTTTTTTCTAAAAATGTCTTCAACTGAAAAAGTTGTTATTGATAAGTGTACTATACACATACAGTTTATACAGTATAATGTTGACTTTTTGTTGCAATTAAAAAAAAAATCGATTAGACTTTAGTTGCTTCTTACATTATAGTATGTGCTCCCAAAATTTTGCTGGTGCTACCATGTAAAAAAGTAAATTCCAAGCCCTGCTTACACATGCCGTGTCTCTTACCGCCCGGAAAATGCAAGATCAGGTGCTGTGTGCTAATCTTGTGCGTTTTCTGTGCCAGCTTTCAAGAGTGCGGAGGCAGGTTGCATCTGAGGTTGTTAAGTAATCTCAACAAGCACCGCATCATAGCCTATTTACCTGAGTGCAGAGTTGATCCTCTTCCAGGTGCTGTTTGTGTGTAGGCTACTGTCTGTGGGACAGTTGTAAAGCTGTGGCAGCCCTGCACTAAAATGATCAACATCTCCCCTGTATTCATCACAGACTGATATTAAGGAAGGAAGGGAAAGAGTCGGCTGTGATTAGTTGATCCTCGTCACATGACATGCAATGCCTTCTGCTGCATTCCAAAAGTCGAACTCTGTTTATCTCAGGGCGCAGCCATTACGCTCTGAAAAACAGGCGCTCGTGAATACTTGCACGTCACAACGCTGTCACTCTGGCATTTGACCGAGCCTGCCGTGCATCCACATTGAAAACAATGACTTGGAGGGCACAGAAAACGCGACGCGTACGGCCTCTTATAGTGATGGCCTCCCAGCAGATGGAGACATGAAATACAATACTTTACAGGGCTCAACAGTGCGAGCGTTTCACTCGCATTTCGACTAAAAATAGGTGTGTGCGAACTGTAAAAAATATTTAGGGGCACATGTGCACATAAAAAAATCAGCCAAAGCAGCCTATATTTTTGTCAATAAAAAAATATGATAATTTAACCGCAAATTTTGGAGGAACTCCACCTGCCTTCCCTCTTCCCTCTTCCCTCTTTCCTGTGTGACACGGTTATGGGCGGTTTTCCAGGCCACTGTTGGCACAATGAATATAAGTCCCACTGTCAGCAGCGTGGAAATAAGTCAAAGTGTGGAAGAGACGGACTGGGTTAAGCGGCGGACCTCCGGGGAAGTCTGCTCCGTTCTCCCCGCAGTAAGGGACCGTTCTCCACGGCCAGGCTGTTGGCTGGGTGGAAATAAGTCAAAGTGTGGTGGAGACGAGGGACCAGGAAAAGCGGCGGACCTCAAGGGAAGCCTGCTCCGTTCTCTTCGCAGTTAGGCACTGTTCACCACAGTACCACTGCTGGGCGGGGTGGAAATAAGTCCTGCAGGGTTTCAGAGGACCTGGAGAATGTTTTAGGATAGTAATAACATTATATAAGATAATCATATTGCAAAGATAATATATATAAGATAATAACATTAAAGACAAAATTAAATTGCGATACTTTTTCAAAACTTGATGATTTTACCTTTCTGTACATTTTGTATACAAATTCATTAAATAATTTTGCTTATAAATGTCTGTTTGCATCACTTTTATTAGGAAAACACATTATTTGATCAATTTACATTGTGCCCCTAAAGTTCTTTGTCCGCTCCTTACTTTTTCAACTTAGGAGCACGTTTCTGTGGGAAACAAATCACTGTGGCATATATAAACAAATCTAGCCTACAAGTAAAAATATTAGGTATTCTAGGTATGTTAGGTATTCTAGGTATTGAGTACAGCCTCTGGGGGCAGACCCCCGATTTTTTGGCATTCCGGTTTGAGGAGGCGAGTTTCCGTTTCCGACTTCCGTTTATATATATATGTAAATATGCTGAACCATTGCGATGGATTCAGACTTTGCAGTGATGCCAGTTATGTTGTTGTTCTGTTTCTACATGCAGTTAACCAACAGATCAGTTAATCACACATTCACTTTGCTTGGCACTCTGCTGCTCCAGACAGAGTGCCCAGAGTACGTTCTTCTGCTGTTACGAGAGTGCGGTGCTCTGGACAACCAAATTTCAACTGCACTCTGAATTTACGAACGGTCCAGTTTGTGTCCTCCGGCACTCAAAGTTACTACTAATGCACCCAAGGAGAAATAGTAGAACATAGCTGTACCAGCAAAATAACCATGTGACATCGTGGTGGATTTTGCCACAGTCCCATGGTGGTATCAAGACATTTTTGTATCTCAATATCTCTTGATCTGATATATTGTTACCCCTGAAATCTAGACTTGTGGCCAGAGCCAGAGATGGACTTTAAAAGAAAATGTTTGTCTGACATTGTTTCAAAAACCTCAGTGGAAGAAAACCACCAGCTTTGGCTCAGACAGGAGCTGTAACACTGAGGGGCAGAGGTGTTTTTAATTTTAGCCAGCTTGATGTGGATGCCCTATAAGTACAGGGCTCCAGACTAACTTTTTCCACTAGGAGCACCAGCACTCCTTACTGAAAATTTTAGAAGCACCAGCACAAAATTTAGGAGCACTTTCTATATCAACACAGAATATTCATAATTTTGTCGAGAGTAACTGCATTACTGATAATTTAGCAATAAACACAGACAGCCCTGCAGGGTTCAACGCTAAGGTTTTTTTTCACTTGCCCGAAGTCAATTTTTACTTGCCCTATAAAAATTGTTTAATTTAAGTGGCTATCAAATAACAAAGACTGCAGTTATTTTTATGTTATGTAATCTTTATTCACACTGTATCGTTCTCTCTCTATAATTTTGCGCCCTACTTGAGCCATGCCCACCTCTATTTATTTTCCCCCCTCTCTCCAGTTCTGCTGTATTAACACTGGGTTTAATATATTTTGCTTCCATCTCTCTGCCCTGCTCTACTCTACTTCAACGCTACTTAGCTCTCTCTCTACTCCACCAGTAGACTACCACATCCACCTGCTGCACAAAACACACACAGTAGTGTTTCCCCTAGGATGGAGTTGTAGCAGCAGAGGTGAAGCACATGCATGAAAAATAATTTTCACATGCGTGAAACTTTTTTGTATGCTTGCAAAGCACAGCCCGCTGGGATGTTTCTATGTATACTGGCACCAGAAGGGCTCTTTAGGACTAAGTACATACAGTACATGTGTGCACAGCAATGAGCAGGTGAAATGTCTGTCTAGCTTACGTATGAGGTGTCTCAAGATTTAGAAAAATACAATTTTATTGAACATACTAAAAGTAAAAAGTCACTTGACATGCTGCTGTTTTGTGCTATGACCTATTTAAGTGCTGGAAGTTGTTAATTACGTGACAACGCCTGAACGCAACACAACACAAGCTCAGCACTGAGTGCCGTGCTACACTGCTGTGCGAGCAGCGTGTTAGTCTGTGCGTAACAGCAGTCTGTTGTTATTTACACAGTGTCCATAACTATGATTTTGTCAGCTGACAAACTGTAAAAACGGGTCAGGTTTTGTCAGGAAAATGCGGCCCGAGCCACACTCTTGCATGCTCACCTGTGTGTGTGGCGGAACTCCGATACAGAGAACAGAGGATAAATGTTAACACGTGACCATGTAGAGACAGAAATGGCACGATGACGTAACACCATAAATAGTATATTGTTATGTTATTATTAGGGATGTCCCGATACCACTTTTTTGCCGACCAAGTACAAGTACGAGTACTGACATTTGAGTACTTGCCGATACCGAGTACCAATACGAGTAATTAATAATACCATAACAACAAATTTAAATTATGATTTTTTAAATTTTTTTTCAGCACATGTCCACCAATAACAAATCTTTGGCTTTGCCTCTATGTATTTAACTTACAAAGTTACTGGAGGAAAAAAGGGTACTATTTAATAGCATGCACTTAACACTTAAACATTCTGCTAAATAAAGATAATTTTAAATGACATCTATCTTACTGCTCCCAAGTCAGTAACATTTCACACAAACTGAAACACACAATTTGCCTCTACTACTTTGAAAGTATTTTGCAAAATCAAAATAAATAAAGTTATAAATAAAAAGACGGATAAATAAAAACACCGCACCTTTCTCGGCGTGTCCAGAAGGGAACTCTTGATTTGCAAAACTCTCGCGAGATCCCTTGTTTCCATTAATGATCAAACTTGCGTGATCTTCACAGATCTAGGGTTCCCTTCTAGATACGACCCTCTCTGTGTCTCCGTCTCTCTGTCAAAGTACTGCAGACTGCAGGGAGGATGTTACACTCTGCTGTGTTTCACACACAGAGACTTTATTTGTGCGGACACTCAGGTATAGTTCGTGACCCATTTTGGCATTTTTATTTTTTTAATCAGTCCGAGAGGACGACGGCATCTGCGATTGATTAGTGATCAATCTGCCCTCCTCCTCCCTCACCTGTTTGCTCTGCTGTAAGAAGCTCTGACAGTTTCTGACAGAAACACAGACTCTCCTGTTTAATGTAAAGGCCCCCTTATACAGTTGTATTATCTTAAAAGTGCAGCTGGTTGGTGTCGCTGTCATTCACCATCACGTCAGTTTCGATTAATAAACTCCGTCATTAACAACAAGTCTCCTCCACATGCAGCTTCTCTGCTGCTGTAAAACTGAATCGCGGGTGAATTTATACGTGGAAAGATGATTTTATAAAACATCCTGCTGATGAAGAAAATCAAATGATCAGACAGAGACAGGGTAAGAGAAACGCACTGACCTCGCTGTGTCTGTGTACTGTATGTGTGTGTATGGGGGAGTTGTACTGACACAGAGGAGAGACGCTGCAGCTGTGTGATGATACATTCTATCAAAACTTATATATCAGAGCTTGTCAATACCCTGGTTTTAAATAATTCACCAGTTTAAGGTGCAGCATAAAAAGTACAGCAAAATAGGCCAGTATCGGTGCGAGTACCAATGCTGGTATCGGTATCCGGACATCCCTAGTTATTATATGAAGCATCCGTCGCACAAAATAATATCAATGGGGGGCTGTGGTCAGGACATTGCTGACTCGTCCTCTGAACTATCTGAAGTTTAGGAAACTGGCACAGGACTGACAGGAGTTTCTGGATAATTTTTTCTTGTGAAAAATGAATCTATAGTTCGTTTCATAGCTTCACTTTATGGTCAAACGACACAGCATTTTCTACTCGACACCAGCTCTATGACCCCTCTCTGTCTAACCCCGCGTACAGTACACACGTAGGTAGGCTACTAACTGCTGCACGTTGTTATGGTTACTGGCGCCCCCCGCCTCGCAGTGCTCATCCAGACACATATGACAGGCACACACACACACACACACACAACTGAACTGGCACCTCTCCAGCCACCAGTCCAGAAAAACAAACTTTAGAAAATGTCTCAATCAACAATCAGATCACAAGTGCACAGTAGGGTAAATAAAGTGCAAAACAGTCGCTGAGTAACTGTCCCTCAATTAACAATCAGATCATAAGTGCATCATAGAGTGCATAAAGACACTCTGAGTAACTCTCGTTTAACAGAAAATCATAAATATACAATAGAAATAGACAAAGTGTACAAAGACATTAGGTCACTGTCACTTACTTAACAGTCAGATCATGAGTGCACAGTAAAATAAAGTACAGCAAGTCTGCATTTGTATACCATAAATAACAATCGGGGGAAAAAATAGTGGAGAAAAAAAAATAAAGTTCACGGAAGTAGTCACTCCTCAGTTAACATTCAGATCATAAGAGCACAGTCATACACACAGACATAAAGTGCAAAAAGTCACCAAGTTAATATAGCAGGGTCCAACGTTAAGGTTTTTTCTTACTTGCCATGTTGGGCAAGTACTTCTCAAATCTACTTGCCCCATCTAAATTCTTACTTGCCCTGCTTAAGAGGTTCTTTTTCTGGCTGTGTGGTGCATATTTTCGCTCATAACTTATATCTTACGTCAGCAGAGAGGCTCAGCCAATGGAGGCAGCAGCACATAAAAAAGTAGCACACTGAAACTGGCCCCTCCCGAGGACAGAAACAGGAGAGGAAATACACGATTACAGGCCTGGAATTAAGTCATTTTTAGGGCAAGGCCACTTTGGCCTTTGATAAATACAAATTTATTGGGGCATCACGGCCAAAATGTGGGGCACCAAGGCCAAAACCAATGGCACAATAACAATATGTGCTAATTACATTGAATGAAGACAAAACAATATATTTGCTGAAAAACAGTACTGTGTTTATTAAAACTGGGTGTGCATGACTGGGGATATATCTCATTTCTTATTGTTTTGATTCATGTCCCTTATTTTTTAAGTCTTTGAAATCTCTTTATTCTTTTGTTATCTCCTAGTTATTAAGAAATTATTATTAGAAGAAGATTCTTTATTGTCCTTTCTCAGCACATAACATACACTGAAACGAAATTTGACCTCTGCATTTGACCCATCCTACTGTATACACTAGGAGCAGTGGGCAGCCGCAGTGCAGCGTCCGGGGACCAACTCCAGTTCTTTTGTCAATGCCAGTGGTCAGGGTCACTGACAGTAGTATTCACCTAACATAGCCTACATACAGGGCTCCAGACTGTGCCTAATTGGTCGCATTTTGCGACCTTTTTTAGAGGCCGTGCGACCTATTTTTTTAACTAGGAGCACCAGCGCAACTTACAAATCCACTCCTCTCCCCCTTTTTCTTTATATTTTTTTCTTCTTTTTATAATTGCATTTCATGGAGGAGCGGAAGAAAGTGTCCGTGTGTGTGTGTGTGTGTGTGTGTGTGTGTGTGTGTGTCTGTCATGTGTGTCTGGATACACACTGCGAGGCGGGGGGGTGGCAGTAACCATAACAACGTGCCGCAGTTTTAGTACCTACGTGTGTACTGTACGCGGGGTTAGACAGAGAGGGGTCACAGAGCCGGTGTCGAGTAGAAAGTGCTGTGTCGTTTGACCATTAAGTGACGCTATGAAACGAACTATAGATTCGTTTTTCACAAGAAAAAATTATCCAGAAACTCCTGTCAGTCCTGTGCCAGTTTCCCAAACTTCAGATAGTTCAGAGGACGAGTCAGCAATGTCCTGCACACAGCCCCCCATTGATATTATTTTGCGCGACGGACGCTTCATATAATAACCTAACAATATACTATTTATGGTGTTATGTCATTGTGTCATTTCTGTCTCTACATGGTCACGCGTTAACATTTATCCTCTGCTCTCTGTAGCCTATTGCGCACGGCGGAGCTCCGCCACACACACACACAGGTGAGCAGCTCGGCCGCATTTTCCTGAGAAACCTGACCCGAGCCCGGCGCAGTTTAACAGCTGACAAAGTTATTGTTATAGAAAGTGTGTAAATAACAACAGACTGCTGTTACGCACAGACAAACACGCTGCTCACACAGCAGCGCAGCACGGCACTCGGTGCTGAGCTTGTGTTGCGTTCAGGCGTTGTCATGTACAGGGCTTGACGCTTAGCATTTTCCCAAGTAGCACGTGTGCTCCTAAGTTGAAAAATCTAGTAGCACACAAATAATTTTAGGGGCACGATGAAAAGTTACCAAATAATGTGTTTTTCTTTAATAAAGTGATATGAGGTCAACGAGGAGGCATTTATAAGCAAAACAATTCAATTCATAGCTTTTTAAGTTTTAGTTATATTCTCTAAAGAGTGCAGAGAGAATAATACTGTAACAACTCATGTATTGTCAGTTATTTATTGGTGCAAATGTGCACAGTGCAACTGAGACAGTATCAAAACAGCAAGTAAAATTCTCCAAAAAGTGCAGAGAATAATACTGTAACAAGTACTGACAACAGACTTAAGCTTATTTGGCCTGTGTTATAACAGAACATTAATACAACAGGCAGTCATTGTCGTAGGTTGGATTGATGTCCACTCCGTTTTTCTTGTGTAGGACCATCAGTGGATGAAACTTCACAAAGGGCAGCTCTTCTTTAGCAATATGATATGCGATATTAAATTTGATCTTGAGCTGTCTTCTTTTATCCTATTCAGAGAGCACGACCTGTCTCCTCACAGCCGCCTGCAAGGGTTTTTGTTGTGCCGCTATGAATGCATCTCTGCACGCGGCATGCCTATGCGATTTACTGTGTTTCACTAAATTATCTCGTTTGAAGTTCGCGTTGCCTGTGACAAAAACGGACATTCCAGCTGCTTGCTTCTGCGCTTTGCAGTACTTACAATACATTAATTGGTTTTCGTAAAGGAGCCACGGGAATGTTTTCTGCCAGTCAGCATTAAACCTGTACTTTTTACGGCTAGGAATGGTAGCGTTATCACCTGCTCCTCCTGTTTCTTCAGTCACGTTAGCTTCTTCATCTAACTCTAACTCTTCCTCGTCCTCGTCCACCATTTCGGCCTCAGTGCCTGGGTCCACAGCTTCTGGCTCTGTCGCCCTTTTAAAATAATCGCTAATGCGCTTCATAGTTCATACGTTTTGTTTTTGTTTGTTTGGCTTCGCCTCGTTACCATATACCCCCTCTGCCTTTAACCGCCTTCCGCAGCACATCGGCAAGCACGGCAAAATTCGGTAGTTGCACACGTGCTACTAATTGCATTTCACAATTCGCACTGAACTATTTTTTACTAGCATTTGCGATGAGGTGCTCGCACTGTCGAGCCCTGGTCATGTAAATAACAACTTCCAGCACTTAAATAGGTCATAGCACAAAACAGCAGCATGTCAAGTGACTTTTTACTTTTAGTATGTTCAATAAAATTGTATGTTCCTAAATCTTGAGACACCTCATATGTAAGCTAGACAGACATTTCACCTGGTCATTACTGTGCACACATGTACTGTATGTCCTTAGTCCTAAAGAGCCTTCTGGTGCCAGTATACATAGAAACATCCCAGCAGGCTGTGCTTTGCAAGCATACAAAAAAGTTTCACGCATGTGAAAATTATTTTTCATGTGTGTGCTTCACCTCTTCTGCTACAACTCCATCCTAGGGGAAACACTGCTGTGTGAGTTTTGTGCAACAGGTGGATGTGGTCGTCTACTGGTAGAGTAGAGAGAGAGCTAAGTAGAGTTGAAGTAGAGTAGAGCAGGGCAGAGAGATGGAGGCAAAATATATTAAACCCAGTGTTAATACAGCAGAACTGGAGAGAGGGGGGAAAATAAATAGAGGTGGGCATGACTCAAGTAGGGCGCAAAATTATAGAGAGAGAACGATACAGTGTGAATAAAGATTACATAACATACAAATAACTGCAGTCTTTGTTATTTGATAGCCACTTAAATTAAACTATTTTTAGGGCAAGTAAAAACTGACTTCGGGCAAGTGAAAAAAAACCTTAGCGTTGAACCCTGCAGGGCTGTCTGTGTTTATTGCTAAATTATCAGTAATGCAGTTACTCTCGACAAAATTATGAATATGTTGTGTTGATATAGAAAGTGCTCCTAAATTTTGTGCTGGTGCTCCTAAAATTTTCAGTAAGGAGTGCTGGTGCTCCTAGTGGAAAAAGTTAGTCTGGAGCCCTGACATATCTTTATTTTTACATAAATCCCCAATATTTTATTTGCCTTTAAAAAAATCCTCTTCCTTCGTTTAATTAGACAATGTTTGTTATATTGTATTATATGTATTAATTCTCTACAGGATCTTGTATGTTCTTTAATGTGTGTTCAATTTATTAAAAGAAAAAAAAACAAAAAAACGTTTTGGTGAATCCTGCAGCAAAGTGAGCCCTCTTCCTCAGAGAGGATCTTTGCCTCCCAGTTTGTTCCTGGCAATAGAGCAGAGTGAACCATCTTCCTTCACAGAAGATCTTTGTCCCATCTCCATGTCCTCAGTGTAAACAGCTTTCGCTGGCGATTTGACAGTCACTAGAAGCACATTATGACCCTTTGAAAAAGTTTCTGTGTGGTACAGTGTTGTACATAAGCTAACGTTAGCGGCTAAGGACTGATAGGCTGTCCGGTAACGTTATGTGTGTGTGCTTGTGTGTGTGTGTCTTGGAGTTTCAGTAACGTTACGTTAACTTAGCCGTAGCCTTGCTATGCTGTTTGTCATAAGAAACAGGGCATGCTATACTGGCCATGTGGGTAGGAGGAGCATTACGGTAACACACCGGGGACTCCATGGCACTGGCCGTTTGGCCGTGGTATAATTGCTGCCCTGCGATTAGAAATAATAAAAATAAAAAATCCGAGTCGGTGCTGCTTGCCCGATCGAGCATGTCTGCGCAGGGTCTGCTGGCCCGCCGGCTATTTTTACTTGCCCCAGGCATTCGGGCAACCGTTAATGTCGGACCCTGTATAGGTTCCACTAACAAGTCATCCATTTTTCCACCGCCAGTAAAAAAATAAGTGCAACAGGTACAGACCACAGTATGACTGACAGTGGGCCTGTGACGCTGTAAGGCTTTTTTTTGTCAGGGGAACAACTCCAGCTTTTTTTTTTATCCCACTTTTCTCAAGCCTTCAGTGGATTTGTTGGGCTTTTTGGCTAAAGGTGACCTCACCTTTGTGCAGTGAAACACCGGAGGAGGTGGAAATGTGCCGGTGCGCTTGTGCTTCTCCGCCAACGTGGACACCGCTGCCATGCAGGTATATTTCTCTCTAACATGCGTTCACTGGCCAGTAAACTGGATGAATTTCAGCTACTGATGGTGAAAAACGGATACTTTTCTACACCTGCAGTTTTGTGCTTCACGGAGACCTGGTTGTGTGGATCGATACTGGGCTCTGCGCTGCAGCTGGCAGGCTTCCAACTCTTGAGAGCGGCTCGTAACATGGAGCTCTCCGGCAAAACTACAGGTGGTGGTATCTGTTGTTTCTAACAGTGGCTGGTGTAATGAAGCGACAGTGATCCAACAGCATGGCTCTCTTGATCTGGAATCTTTTTTTCATCAACTGCAAACCTTTTTACTCCCCCTGTGAGTTTGCTTCATTTATTCTGGTCGGTGTCTACATCCCACTGCACACCAACGTGCAGAAGGTAGGCTACAGCGCACGCTTGCCGACCAGATAGCTACTGTGTGTGGAGCGGTCTTACTCAGACTTCTTAGTTATTGTCCTTGGCGACTTCAACAAAGGTAATCTCACTCATGAACTCCCCAGATACAAACAGTTTATAAAATGTCCGACCAGAGAGAAGAATATCCCGGATCACAGTTACACAACTGTTAACGCCTATCACCCGGTCCCCCGCGCTGCACTGGGCCACTCTGACCACAACACCGTCCACCTGATTCCCTCATACAGGCAGAAGTTCAGCTATGTAAACCTGTTGTGAGGTCATCTAAGAAGTGGATGAGTACACAGAGGCTGTGACATCATACATCAGCTTCAGTGAGGACTGCTGTATATACCATCATGCACTACAGTGAGGTATAATGAAGTTAAATGAAATGAAGTTAAATGAAATGAAGTTTTATAGATATTTTTTTTTCTCTCTCTCTTTTTTTTTAAACTTAGGCCAGTAAGAATATGGAAGGGGCCAGTAAAACTCTGAACTACTGGCCAGTGGGGAAAAATGTTATGTTGAACACTGATATTACCTATACAACGTGGCCATTACGCTAAGGCGAATATAGTAGAAGACATCATAAGTAAGTCTATAATAGTCACAGAAAACAACTCAACAGTAACTCTTCATTCATACCTTTAGGAAATTCTGTTTGTAATCTATGGATCCAAAAAGCCTCTCTCTGTAAAAGAGCTCTCTCTCTGTCCACCCCACTTTTTATGATAATAATAATAAATAATAATAATAAATTTTATTTATATTGCACTTTACATTAAAGAAATCTCAAAGTGCTACAAAGAAAGCATAAAACTTAAGGTGAAGCATAACTAGTAAAAACACAAACCAAACAATGAGACATAAATAAAAGGCTAGGGAAAGGCCTTTGTAAAAAGGTAAGTCTTTAGGCTGTGTTTAAAAGAATCCACAGTCTGTGGTGCTCTCAGATGGTCAGGGAGAGCATTCCACAGACTGGGAGCAGCTGAGCAGAAGGCTCGATCGCCCATGCTGTACAGCTTGGTTCTGGGGACCCTGAGGAGGTTGGCTGTGCTCGATCGGAGGGTGCGTGAGGAGGTCTGGGGGAGGAGGAGTTCCTTTAGGTAGGCTGGGGCATTTCCGTGTACACACTGGTGGGTGAGGAGGGACTTATATTCAATCCTGAATTCCACAGGGAGCCAGTGCAGTGATTTCAGGATGGGTGTGATGTGGTCATATTTGTGCACCCTCATCAGGATCCTAGCAGCGCTGTTCTGAATGTGTTGGAGCTTGTGAATGCTCTTGCTAGGAATCCCGATGAGGAGCGCATTACAATAGTCCAGCCTGGAGGAGACAAAGGCGTGTACCAGTTTTTCAGCATCAGGCAGAGAGAGTGTGGGGCGGAGCTTGGCAATGTTCCTAAGGTGGTAGAAGGAGTTCTTACACAGATGCTTGATGTGGGTGTCAAACGTCATGTGGGAGTCCATTCTCACACCCAGGTTGGTGACCGCTGCGGAGAGTGGAATGACCTGACCAGCAAAGGTGATAGAGGTTATGGGGGATGATCGTACTTGATCTATCTCTTTTAGTGGTTTTACCGCTTCAATTCCCTGGTATCTTAAAGATAGAGGTTATGGGGGATGATCGTACTTGATCTATCTCTTTTAGTGGTTTTACCGCTTCAATTCCCTGGTATCTTAAAGAACAAACATCGTGACCTGCTGCAGTAAAATATCTTGCTACAGGTGATTATTGAAGACAGTGACTTTCTTTGCCACATACTGACGGTTTAGAGGCTCTGGCTTATTATCTTAGTAAAAGAAATGTCCTCACTCACTCTACCGATTTTTTTGTTAAATATGTCCAAACTCATTTTGAGTAGAAACTATTTCAAGTTTGAAGATTCTTTCTATTTACAATGTCAGTGTGTTAGCATGGGCAGTTCCTGTTCTCCTAATTATACTAACCTTTTCATGGTTTCATTTGAAGAGGATTTTGTTTACATTAACAACAACCCTTTTCTTCATTTCTTGAAGTGCTGGTACCGCTACATTGATGATGTTTTTATTTCTTCTGGTAGAACAACTCGAATGTTTTAAAGAACATGTTAACTCCAGGATGCCTTTTATCAAATTTTCTTTGGAGTATAGTTATGTCTCTGTCTCCTTCTTGGATGTTTGTGTTAGTAAAGTAGGACGCCTGGAGACCAAGGTTTATAGAAAGAAAACAGACACTAACAGTTTACTTGACTTTTCTAGTTACCATCCTCCGGGTCTCAAGAAAGGCATACCTTATAGCCAGTTACTTAGAGTTAAGAGAATTTGTAGTTAGGGATGTCGGTATTGGCCACCGATAGTAGCAAAAAAAGGTGCATCGGCATCGGATCAGACTGCATGGAAAAATGCCGATCCAAGAACTCCGATCCAGTTTTTCACGTGGTTCAGGCTTTCCAGCCAGCCCAGTGCTCTGCGATTCAAGCAGTCTATTGCAGTGATCCTCTCCAGCACTTACTATCAATCCACCAGGCCAGCATGCAGACACACATGGAGGAAAGGGTAGGAAGAGTAGCGGTCAATTTAGTGAGCTATGTGTTTTCTGCTCTGGTTTTTTGAGAGTGATATTTTTATTTGGTTTACACTCTTACTGTTTAAGTAAAAGCACTGATGGCATTGTTTTGGGCACAATTAGTGAAATTGCAGCCATGGGTGGACTATTGCTTGTTTAAACACTTGTACAATATTGTGTGTGGTTTTTTGTCCCCTCTGTCGGTTCCAGGAAACAGCAGCACCAGGCTGGCACTGGCATTACTAAAATAACTGAAAAGGAAACGCTGCATTGTTTGTTAAATGTCAACAATGTTTTGTGGTGTTGATCTATTTTTTATTTATTAGGGGGCCAGAGCACAAGTGTGTGGAGTCTTGCTGCTATTTTGATTTAAATGTTAGACATTTTAAAGATTTCTTGTGTTGATTTATTTTCCAAAGGAAACCAGCTATATTTTCTATTTAATGTTAATGTTCAAGTTTAAAGTTTGTTTATTTAACCCTGTTAACAATAAACGGGTCAGTTTCTCATACCAACTGTTGTGGATCATTCTAACTAACCCGATTAAGTAGTTGTTCTTTAGAGTAATATCACTTGATCAAACCTTTTCTAACATGACTGACAACAAAATAAGTGAATATGTATAATACGCGCTTGGATCAGATCGGTATCGGCCAAAACTCAAGGCTGTAATATCGGTATCGGATCAGAAGTGAAAAAGCTGGATCGGGACATCCCTATTTGTAGTACTGAAACTGCCTTGGAAGAGCAGGCCATTGAATTATGTGCCCGCTTTAGCGCTAAAGGCTATGATAAAAATATTCTTGACAACTGTCTCCAGAGAGTGAGAAAAATTGATAGGAAAACTTTATTAACACTTAAAGCATCTTCCTTTAAGACTTCAAACCTGGTCTGCGCGTTGACTTTTTCTGATATTTCCTATGATGTTAAAAATTGTGTTAAGAGACACTGGCACATTTTGGCTAGCGATCCTAATGTAGGCCTTTTTTTAAAAAAAAAAACAAAAAAACAACACTCCTATTTTCGCTCAGAAGCGTGCTGCTAATTTGAGAGATGAATTGATCATAGCTGACTGCCATGTTCGGCCCCAACATTTTTTGTCTCTATTACCTGTCGGTAATTTTCCCTGCCATAGTTAAGTTCAGTGTAACGCCGAGATTGAAGGTGATACATTTACACATCCTCATTCAGGTTAAAAATTTAAGGTTAAAGGTAGAATTTCTTGTAAGACTAGGTTTGTTGTGTATCTGTTAAATGCACTTGTGGCTTATGCTATGTCGGTAAGACTAAGAGAGAGCTTAGTCAGACCTGGATTTCTGAACACAAAAGCAGCATTAGAAGCAAAGATGAAAAATCATCTGTAGCAAGACATTTTACTGCAGCAGGTCACGATGTTTGTTCTTTAAGATATCAGGGAATTGAAGAAGTCAAACCACTAAAAAGAGGGGGAGACAGAGAGAGAGCTCTTTTACAGAGAGAGGCTTTTTGGATCCATAGATTACAAACAGAATTTCCTAAAGGTATGAATGAAGAGTTACTGTTGAGTTGTTTTCTGTGACTATTATAGACTTACTTATGTCTTCTACTATATTTGCATTGGCGTAATGGCCGCGTTGTATAGGTAATATACTGTATTCTCTTATTGTTCGCACTGCTTGTCTTGTGGGCACACTACATACTGTGGTCTGTGCCTGTTGGACATATTTTTTTACTGACGGTGCATAAATGGATGTCTTGTAAGTAGAACCTATATTAACTCAGTGACTTTTTGCACTTTATGTTTTCACTGTGCTCTTATGATCTGAATGTTAACTGAGGAGTGACTACTTCTGTGAACTTTATTTTATTTTTTTCAGTATTTTTTTCCCGATTGTCATTTATGGTATAAAGACGCAGACTTGCTGTACTTTATCTATTTTACTGTGCACTTATGATCTGATTGTTAATTGAGGGACAGTTGCTCAGTAAAAATTGAAGTTCGAAATATATATATACATACATATATATATATATATATATATATATATATATATGTATATATGTGTATATGTATATATGTGTATATGTATATATATGTATATGTATATATATGTATATGTATATATATATATATGTATATGTGTGTATATATATATGTATATGTGTGTATATATATATATATATATATATATATATATATATATATATATATACATACATAATAAGTTTGAACCTAAATTTGATAATTCGAATATCATTAATAATTAATTAATACTATCAATAATGTTGTATCTCGGCGAATCCCGTTTGGGCGGAGATGGCTTGCGCACAAGCTGGGCCAGAGAGGGACATAGCGACGGAGGGAGAGGTGCTGACGGAGGAGCCCGCTGCGCCACCACCACCCACTGTGCTGTCCACGATGTGTGACCTGTTCAGGGAGACATACAGGGAGAGTGTTGCACTTGCTGCCTCCCTGTCTACTCTTTTTGAAGAAGAGATGAAACGTTACCAGAATGAGACACCACCACGAGCCGACCAGGATCTGACCAGGATCCACTCTTGTGGTGGACAACTACGCACTGAAGTATCCAAACATTGCTTAGATAGCAAGGCAGAAGTTGGTCATACCTGGCACTTCAGTGAGGTCAGAACCATAGACTGTATAAAATAATGGACGTAGTCACCGTGACGTCACCCATCCGTTTCTGAAGAGTGGATTTGAAGCTCAAAATACTCCTCTCTGGACGTCGCCATTTTGGCAGTGCCTGACTCTGCCGAACTCCCAGACAATCAAAAATGGGCAAAGAGGTGGGCCGAAGGAAGCCTGGTTGCTTAAACACGCCCACCTCGCTTGGCGCTGCTAAGTTCGCTAAGGCTAACAAGCTACGAGGTTAAGAAGTTACGCTACTTTGGCTAGCCCTGTGGTGGTGCCAGCTCCCCTGCAGCTCCCTCACGAAACTTTGACCAGCTTGACACTGCTGACCTTCCCCATGTCATTGCTGCCACAGTGGATGATGAGGACATCTGGTGCTGCTCTTCCTCGCAGGGAGTGTCCTCATCATCCACTGTGGCTGGGGAAGGTCAGCAGTGTCAAGCTGGTCAGCATGATGAAGGAGGACCTGCACCAGCTTCACCACCAGCATCCTGGCATTAAGATAGTATTTTCCTCATTGGCCCAAAGGTGCAGGTGGGAGGCTGGTGGCAATCCAGCAAAAAATGATATGGCCAGGAAATGTGTTTACAGTGTTACTGTACGTTCAGACCAAAAGAGGCAAGGACGCCCGAGGCTGCGCGAGAAACAGGACAGCTTCCAAAGCGGCAAAATAATTTAGCCGCTTTGGTCGCTCTTCACATGACTGACGTCAAAGTTAAATCGCGCTAGTCATTTAAAGGAGCCGCAAAGCAGACTTCTTGACAGCGGCATAGTGCTGCTTGCTGTTGTTCACCTTCAGTTTAAAGCATGCCTAGTTGCATAGGAGGTTTTGTGTGTCATTAAATACAGAAAAAAAAATCTCAGAGCATGAACATAAATCAAAATCACCATCTAGTCACGAGCGGATTGACTATTGAGGAGGAAGCAATTAACAAAGGGCATTATGATTTACCCACCACAACATCAAACCTTTACAACTTTGAAATATACTAAAATTCTGTGGCAAAGACGTACCCTGGGCATGCAAGCCTTTCTTGCTTCATCTGAATAATGCTGGGCTTACACCAAACGATTTTCACAGTCCCAGACTAAAAAGTGACAGTCTTGAGGAGTCTAACTGGAGTCTCGGCGCGCTCCCGTCATCTCGATCGTTAAGTTTAAGGTGGTAATCAGCAGTCAGCGACCGCGTTTCATACCAGTCTTTCCCTAGTCTTGGGCTTGCGATCATATCAAACGTGTTTAATATTATCGCCAGTCGCAGTGACGGAACACAATCAACAACCAATAGACTAGTCTGGGACTAAAAACTCTAAACACTAGTCTTTAGATGTGAGCTGATAGTCTTTTAGAGTCTTTTCTAAATCTTGTCAAACTCTTCTGGTGTGTGGGTAGCATAAGATGACACATTGCACAACAAAGCATTTTATCAACTAACTGACATTTAAATAGAGCAAAAATATCTTGATGTGTGCAGTGAAAAGTGCTTTTTTTTTTTCAAGCGTCTTCTTCGGGTGTACAGGCAGGCAGCAGCACACATCACAGCGATGTCATCCAAATCCATGATGAGTCCATATGATTTTGAGGGTTAAACGCGCATATTTCTAGTCATCGCAGACCATGTTAATGATACAATAATAACAATTATGAGCGGGAGTTAATTTAATGTCATAACCGCCTCACCCCATTTTTCCCCGTTCTTCCAAAAAAGTAAAACGCTCTTTGGCCACAAGATTGTTATGTTTTCCGGCTCCGGGGTAATTTTCTTTAGGCCTATAGAACACACACACACACACACACACACACACACACACACACACACACACGGGTGCAAATGCGCGCTCCTTACGTCTCAGCTGCAGCATCTCTGTGCACAATTACGCATGTGGTGTTGTCTGCTTGTCTTTCGTTTGGTGTCATACAAGTTCGTCAAGTTCGCGCGTGTGTGTGTGTGTGTGTGTGTGTGTGTGTGTGTGTGTGTGTGTGGCCAAAGAGTGTTCCTTTTGTGTGTCATCTCATTCAGATGAAGCAAGAAAGGCTTGCATGCCCAGGCTACGTCTTTGCCACAGACTGCACTTCATTCCGCTATTTATACATTTATACATTTTTTTAAACTCACCAGACCAACCGACCACCTCCGCGACACGATCCCAGGCAACATTTTTTTTTTTTTGGTCCCGGTAGCCAAAAAGGCTGACATTGTAGAGGATGGGATGAGCCCGCACACAAGTGATCAATTTCTCGGCATCCATGACGGAACTAGGAACCAAAGTTACATGCGTTGTTCTTTGGGGCCCGCTCGAGCGAAGGACACCTCTACTCTGATTGGTTGCCGCCGGTTGCCGCTGAACCGCGTCATAGCTAATTACCATAAAGTTAACCGAGGTTCAACTTTTCATCTGGTGCCGCTTTGGATGCTTTAGCCGCTTTGGACGCTCTGGACGCGCGGCTCAGGCCTCTTTTGCCTCTTTTGGTCTGAACGTACAGTTGGCTACATTTGTTCACAGTTTAAATGGTGCCATAATTGAGCACCCTCACATCAGACACATTCATCTCACACCTAGGAGAAATTATATGCTTTTAAGTAAATTAGTGAATTGTCTTAAAGACCACCTCCAAATGCAGTGAACTGCTTGCAGTTTGCAGTGTCACTGCTTTTGAATTTGGCCTTTAGGACACATTTTGTTAGGTCTGAACATAGCCCAGGCTGTCATGGCTAATGTTGAGTTTTTTATATTCATCTATAACTTGTTTAAAATTTCAATAAATTCTATTTATATTTGCACTCCTTTTGTCTTTATTACTTTATTAATGACAGCTTTCAAAAAATGTGCTTTTACACTAAAGTAAATTTTGTCTGATCCACTTTATATCACAGAAAGTCTAACCATTACACAGTTTAACAAAATTAAGTCAAAGCTTGCATTCATGAAATCATCACTATTAAAAGGTTACAAAAAGTACACATGAAATAAATGAAAAGATTTTTAACGGTAATTCTAAAACCTATGAATTAGGACCCAGTGTCATAATTTGTAAAAATCTTAATTTCTTGTGAAACAACCTCTTCACTGTGGAGTAAATATCACATTGGTCAAGGCAAGTGTCCTACAAGAGAGAAAGATGACAGGTTAAAAACACGGGTAGAAAACATTGACTACAGCCTGTCTTGGTTAAAGCCCACTCACCACCAAAATGATCTTATTGCTGAGTAAGTGGCTGTCATTCATAAGATTGTTTTGTGTTTAAGTTCTGTAGATATTCGACTTTATATTTGAATGTGATTTTAAATTTAACTGTACTATCAAAACAACTGGAGTATGAATGTACAATATGCAATTCATCCACATTAGCATAATTGTTACTATCAAAAGGAAACTGAACTGTTCTCAAAGCTTACTGCCACTGTGGAATCATGTTATGTTCGGCTGTCTCATTATGAGAATATTTTTTCCATTGGTTCTTCACAGACTGTGTGTGGGGGAAAAAGGTAGTAATTCTCACTTTGACAAAGGGTCTTTGCATAAAAGGCACTAAAATGTTAAAGTCGGTAAATACATGTCATGTTCCTTGATTGATAAAATCTTCATTTGGCCTTTTGCATCAGGGGAACACTAAACTGCACTGATGTGTCAGTAGGAGCTAAGCTTGTGTTGTATCGTATCGTCTGTGGCTCTGTAACTTGATGTGGATGTTGCTGCAGTGATACAGGTCGCACTTGAAAATGAGACCTCCAGTATCAGCGTGATTTTACATGTATTAAATAAAGGCTTAATAATATAATAATAAGCTGACAGCTAGGTGGTGACCGCAGACACTGATACACGCTGCTGACAAGCTAGGTGGTGACCGTAGTGACCTCAGACACCGATACCCGCTAATTAGTGCTAACATATAAACATAAATAAAATAATACTAGAATTTCCGAATTTCTCTTACCGAAAAACCTGGAGCACAGACTTCTTGGACGGTCTGTTGGTATAATTAATCGAACAGCAAGCCATATTACTCCAATATTTGCCTGAGAAAATATCCAAAAGGCACAAATACGGCTGAGAGGACAGGTTTGAACAAGCCTTGAACATGGGCACTAATTGGCTGAGATGACGCCGAGCAGACGGCCGAGTCTGAGCTCAGCTCCGCACAGCAGAGCCGGCTAGTTAGCCACCCGTGATAGTGCGACCTGTCACTCAAGGTGACCACGCCCTTAATTATGCGCAGTTTCAAACATTAATAACATTTAAACAGAAAAGTTAGAACCCCCCCCCCCCCCCCGTTGTCATGAAAGGGGAAATTAACTATAGAGACCTAAACCATTTTTTGTACCAGGCTGTAAACATGTTTATTTCTGCTCTAAAGTTGGGCATTTTACCATGGGGGTCTAGGGGATTGACTCACTTCCGGAGTCAGTGAACTGCAGTTTTTGGCACTTCCGCATTGGCCTCACTCGTCTCCCCCGGAGGTTGGGGCTTGGTCAGAACGGGAGTTTTCATCCGAGTGTCACGTTCAGTTTGCGCCAGCAATAAGCATCTTACTTTTTGTGGTTTTTTTTTTTTTTTTTTGTAAAAAACAAAACAAAACAAAAAAAACAAATGTATAAAAAAATTGAATATTGTTCGAACTCTACTAAATTAATTTGAAAATATTGTAACTCAATTTCATAGTGCTTTTGACAGCCCTATTACACAGTGACTTTATGTATTTTTTTATCCTGTGCATTTTTGATCTGACTGTTAATTAAGAATTTGGTACTTACTTACTATGCCCCCTTATGCACATATTTTTACTGTTTACTGTGCCTTTCTGTATGAACAGAGACTGTGTTCATACAAAAAGGCACAGTAAACCCGAAAACGGATATAGATTAGCATAATGTACTCTGAGTACATTATGCTGAGGATAAATACATACATGCGTGCAGTAAATAGATGATTGATATTGATGACCCATATTTTAACCATTGAAAATTCACTTGGTCACAGCTCTCTTTGTTTGTATCAGGGTTCCGGATACAGTCTTAAAAGGGATTGAATTCATCAATCCAAAAACAAGGCCTTAATTGGCATTAAAATGTCTTAAATCAGTCTTTCAAAAGTCTTAAAAATGTTAACACACGGTAAGTAGGATTTTATTATTTTTTTCTGACATTGTAATTGGTCTCAAATCTCAAAATAATTGGTAACATTTATTTTTTTAAAATAATTTACCAAATGCCTCTAGCAGTAACATGCTAACAAAACAGTGATGTGGTTGGCACCTGGAGTGTCAGAGCAGATGCTCGCTGCATGCTAGCTAGCTGCTTGGTCGTTTATGTAGCAGTCAGTTTACCTTGGACCTCATGAGAAAGTGTAAATTGAAGGAAATTGGCTGTCCAACCAAGATTTTTCTGCATGGCTGAAGCCGGTACCAGGCAACATGTACGAGACACAGTGTATTTTGTGCAAGAAATGTTTCAAACTCGGCACAATGGGAATCAAGGCAGTGGAGTCCCACATGCACAGCGCAAAACACAAAGCTGCAAAATTAAGCTGCCAACAAACGCTAGGTATTTCCCAGCGCTGTTCTACTGTCGTCTCTACCGTGCCTCCACCCCCATCTCTGATATCAACAATAGGGACAGCAGCACCAAATCTCCGGGCAACAGGCTCTTTCGAGATGAACTGCGCCTCGCCTGGAAAGTAAATGAGATCAGGCGGCTGCAGCAGGAGACGGTGACAAATAGCCACGGTCAAGTCGGACAGTTTCCAGACAGTTTCTAGCAGCCTTCAGTCTGTACAGGAAGTCACAGAAACACTTGCATCCTGTCCGATATGATGTCAGTTTGTTAAAATATTGTCAGAATTGTATATAAGTTTGTTTTCAGTTTCCAGTCGTTTTAATTATGATAGATTAATTTATTAAAATGCTTTACAGGTGATCTGTAATTTAGGTTCATGGTTTAACCTCCATTTGACATGGATTCTCAAGTAAATCAGCATCAAATCAGTTTGCTGCTGCAGAGCAGACCTGTCCCCCTCAACTACACAGGGTAAATGAATTGTGTATGACGATAAGGTTAATAGTCTGAGAAGGGGAAAAAAACACAAGACAATGGCTTTCATTAAAGATCAGTCAGATATATTCAGGGCTTCACATATGTACAGATGTTATTTTAAGAATCCTCACATCCCACTGACCACAAGTCTCCGTGATGCTAAACAGGCCACTTCAGTAATCAAAACAGTCCAATCCAGTCTATACAGTAGACTGTGTATAGTTTATGATGAATGTTAGTCTCTGACGACTAAACCTCACCATCAGTTCACACGTTTTCTGTTACAGAATAAACCTCCAAATTACACAAATAAAATGTGTATATCTGAAATTCAACAAAAATTAAAAGTTTATATAAAATGTCATATTGTTGAGTTGACATCAAAACCAATCAGCTGTTAGATCAGGTGAGAGCCAGGAGATGCAGTCATGGAGAACAACTGCAGCACCTGGCTCTAAAAACTGTGGCCCTCTCGTTCTTGTGGTTTTATCACCGTCCACTTTTGTAATAAGCCAGAGCAAGTTTGGATGAAGTTGGACACAAAACTAACCGGCATACATTGTGGTGCAATCGCCGGTGATCAAATCTGCACAGGCCTGGCTCATCGTGAACAAGCCTATTGTTCATGTGTACGCCTACACTTAAAGCAGAGGTACTGTGGTCTCTGAACACTGTGGCAAAACACCAATCATGCAAGTCAAATAAAGGGGTCAGAGACTTATTCTGTGCAATGTTCCCAGATTCTGAAATTACTCACTTGTTAGCCTGCAGTTCCGACAAGACGGACTACATCAGCAAGTTTAGATTAGCGCCGTACATTTCAGAGCAGCGATTTCAGCAATTTGAAACTTTTTCAATGGACCAAAAAGTCATGTTTTATTTTAAAATAAACATTTAGGTAAAATTGTCCCTAACTCTATGTAATTGATGTGGTGTTTTTGTTTCCCCGTTTGTGTTTTTTGTGAGGTTGGTCTTAAATTTCACTTCAAGTGGCATTTAAAAAAGTCTCAAAAAGTGTTGAAATTAACTTCCCTTAAGCTGTAGGAATGCTGTGTATACATTTTCAACTTTCCAATGTTAATATTCGACTCAACCTTAGAAATGTGGTATTAGTTGTGTTCTAATAACAGTTGTGAATCTTCGAAAACTTTGTGTCAGTAATGAAAATCCTGCATACATTGCTACTTTCTACTGCTGTTTCTCTCTCTCTCTCCTTCTTTCTCTGTCTCTGACATGCCACTGTTTCTGCTGATATTATTCTTGATAAAACTTCATTGTAAAGACTACATGTTTGTCTAGAACTGTACCAGCTTCTTTTCTATGCTTTTAATAGGCCAAATATTAATAGCTCTCAAACCCTTTTTGAGTTAGACGATCACATTAAATCATCAGAAGAAATTTAAGTGCCTTTTAAGGCACTTTCACTTGATTCTAAATAGATATTTGCCATGTTTTTTGTCTTCACTTTGCAGACATATTGGTCAGTTTGTGTGATAAAACCAGTGTTATCTGTCAATGTTTTTCAGGTTTTGGAGAACTTCTCAGATGCACCCATGACTCCTAAACAAATCCTCCATGTCATCCAGACCAAGGGTCTGAAGGAAATGCGGTCAGATACACACACACACACACACACACACACACACACACACACACACACACACACACACACACACGGATACATGCAGACTCAGTTTTTTGTAGAAATGTCAGCTGCTACTTTTAAAATGGTAACCACTCATAGGATACAAGCTGTTTTCTTGAACCTGATTGCAGTAACTAATGTTAGGAGTGTTATGTGGTGAAGTTGTGCCTTTTTTAGTGAAGAACTACAAGCGCAAAGTAGGTTTAAAAAGATGTGCAGAAACACTGCATACTTTGTCCATCAGGCATGTCCATTGTTCAATCCAGACTGGATCACTGCATTTAAATAAAACTTCCTAACTTTTATTCATTCTTTTTTTGTATTTGTCTAGTGTTTTTAGTAGTCAGTGAACTGATCACACAGCACACACATCATCTGTAAATCTGTCAATTAATGTGTTTATAACTGAGGTTTTTCTGTTTCCTTTTACATGGACTATGTGGCCTGCTGCTGACCGAAACAGGAGGTAGGTTGGAGGACCCTCAAACTTTATTGCATACTTTTTGTGCTTTTATATGAATTAAGGCCTGTTCTTGCTCTTGGTGCATTGTATTTTCATGGTTAAGGCAAACACAACACAATATGTCCAATACTGTAACTATGCCATTTTTAGTTACCTTATATTTTGAGTAATGAAGGTAAGCTTGATTATAAAAATGTGACTTAAATTAACATCTTAAAGCTTAAATGAAGTAACTGATCAAAATTCTTTAAAGTTTGTGTTTTAACAGATGCTTTGGAGAATTTAAATCTTAAGTGCAACTTAATTTGGTTTCCCATTGTCTCAAATGCCTATGCGCACCAGAGTAAACACGTCAACTCACATGGAGTTGAGTTGTCACATGCGGCAATGTCTGGTTCCGGTTCTGGTTCTCACTTCTGCAACAAGTTTTTCATTTTTGGGATGCACATCTTACTGTTTGCTGTCCCTGTTTTAAAAAGTGCCATGACTCGGTTGCCATTTTCTTAAAATGGTTGTCAGTAGCAACCTTGCAGCCATTACCGTTGAGCCCTGTATATCATGATATCAGGGCTGTACCCAACTCAGAATTATGTCCATCAAATCAGATTTTGCCGTTTAATGAAAATATTTGACTAGTCATTCCTTTTTTATGCCGCCACCCGGGCCATGGCTGTAGCCAGAGGCATTATGTTTTCGGCTTGTATGTCCATCCCATTGTTGTGAATACGATATCTCAAGAACACGCCAAGGGAATTACTTCAAATGTGGCACAAAAGTCCACTTGGACCTAAGAATAAGCTGATAAGAAGTTGGTGGTAGAAGGTCAAAGGTCAAGGTCACTGTGACCTCACAAAATATATTTATGGCCATAACTCAGGAATTCATATGCTAATTATAACAATACCTCACACAAATGTCTAGTAGGATAACATGATGATGTGATGACAGCTATATCCAAAAGGTCAAAGGTAAACTTCACTGTGACATCACAATGTTCTGCAAAAAACACTTTTCTGCCCATTACTCAATGTCATATCTTAGGAACAGAAGAGGAGACATTTGGTCAGATACTGAATTGGTGACACTAATTTTTTGAACTGTGTTGATTTTATAGATCTCACTGTCAGAGCGGGAGATGTGGGTGAAGCATCCATGTTTGTGGATGTAAATTGTAAGAAAAGAGAATAGTTCAGCGGTCTGTTCAGGCTTACAGCAACGTTAACCTAACATAGAAAACAAGTTTACTGTGGTAATGACGGAATCGGAAATGTGCAGCACTTTTTGCCGACAGTGGATATCAAACAAAAGCCAGAGACTGTGTCATATTATCTACCTTTCAGCTGTAAATTAACCACCTCTGAGCAGAAGGTAGAAGATAACGTTATTTCAGAGCCTTATGTGCAAAGTCTCTCCTCATCTTTCCCTGGTCCACAGCTGCCTGTACTAATGAGCTCTGCAGCAAAATCTGGGGACCAAAACATCCACAAAAGTACACTGTACAGCACACTGACTGGCAAAAAAGACTGCTTGATTTGGCAATCTTAGTCCATTGAGGAGACTTCGACTGATAATTCACATTTTCAACTTTCAGGGGGCAGCCCTAATATCAATATTCATATATACTAAAGGTCATACAAAGTGTATGAACAGATATTTAGTAATAAAATGACCAGAGAGTGCCTGATTTGTCAACTGCAGAAATCTAATATTGCCATTAAATAGTCCTGCTTATTGGTTTGTCCAAAATTCCTAATACAACCTGAAATATTAAAGGGATAAATACCAAACTGTAAAGGATGTGGCAAAATCTTTGAGAGTTGACATATTTACATGGCCTCACTGTGTGCAGTTTATCTTCGTATTGCCATACCTTAGCTGACAGTAGTCTTGCTCACGTAGGGCTGTAGCATGAACTCCTCTTTAGAGCTGAATTTGGCTCCATGTCTTCAGTCCATTGTGTCTAGTTGCACGAGTTGTAACTGAGTTTAACCGTGTGCGTGTGTGTGTGTGTGTGTGTGTGTGTGTGTGTGTGTGTGTGTGCGTGTGTGTGTGTGTAGTGGAACAGCTCCTTTGGCCTGCCTGGTCACCATGCTGCACTCCCAGGTGAGGGGAGACCGGGTCAAGAACAGCATCTTCTTCAAACTGCCTGGACGGATGAGCCTGTTCACTCTCAAGGTACACAAACATAAGGGATGGGAGTTGATAGGATTTTATTGATGTCAGTGCCATTATCGATTCTGCTTATCGATCCGATTTTTATCGATTCCCTTATCAATTCCGCCTGTGAATTTTCTGTGTAGAAAAAGTAGACCTTACAGGTTTTTGGTGTCAGCAACATAACTTTTATTGAGTTTCTATTCTAAACAAGAGATAAGTGCTAAGTAAGTGAGTAAACAAAATATGAAATTGGTCCACTGCTGTCATCTAAAATGGAACAAATGAAAGAATATTTGTACAGCATTTTTTTTTTCATCTACGTCAAATAACGTTACAGAATCTGTTAGTGTTGTCACGGTACCAAAACTGGGACCCACGGTACGATACCAGTGAAAGTATCACAGTTGGGAGTAGTATCACGATACCACAGCAAAAATTAGGCAGATGTGCCTTTTGTCATGTATAAAAAGATAAATCACTTTTCTATAATACATAAATGATATTTCAATGGAATAAATTACTTACAGACTTATTCATACTTCATGCAGCATCAATAAGTGATTAACATAGGGGGGATCAAAATAAAATAAACAAATAAAAGAAGAATCAACTAGCCACCCTCCTCCCCTGACAAGTAAAGAACAGTCCCTTAAGTGCAGTGAGGTTTGTGGAAATGTGAACGGCTCATTTCTCACATGTCACATACCTGCCACGGCTTGGCTGTTCAGGTACTTTTGGGCAGTCATGACACCAAGAAGAGGAAATTATTGGACCTGGAGCTGGGCTTCTCGGTCGCCGGTTAGCCGTTATCTTGCGCCACGGAGCCCTATGGCCGCCGTATTTGGCAGGAATACGTATTCCTGTCTTTGTCTGTGTCTGTGACCCCTGTCCAACTCACAACCGGCAGGATTCGTCTTTCGTTTCTGCTGCTGGTTGAAATCTGTACTGGCACAGCGTGCTGAATGATTTATTTTGCGCGCACAAAACTATTTTTAGTCGCAAATGCGAGTAATGTTAAAATGGTCGCACAGTAGAGCCCTGTAGTGGAAAACAAATCACTGTAGCATTGGTGGTGCATGTAATTACGGTGCTGCATAAATTGCACGTCATGCAGTTGTGATGAGTGAATGTCATGAGTCTTTTTTGGTGAAATGAAGCCAAGCTTCCAACCGCTTCTGTCTCTCCACCATTACGTCTACTTTGTTGTTGATTATACTGCTGACTGACGAGCGTGACGTGCATCATTGACGCAAGGTTTGGCGTAATGAAAAGAATTGATAAGGGAATTGTTAAGCATAAAGGCTAATGATGTCGATAAATTAAACCATTTGGAACCGGTTCTTAACAGGAACCGGTTCTCAATTCCCATGCCTAAACATGATCCTCTTCACTCTTAATGCATCACCATGCATCACTATGCTGCTAAACGTCATTTATGCAAGTTCACATTACCATCATGAGTAGTGTTTTTAGAACATTGTTCCAAAGTTGCATCTGAAAATTATTCAGACACAGTTGCTCAAGATAATCCAGAGGTTGCACAATGAATATCATATCAAGTCATCCTGCTGACCGATCCGTTTATGATGCTACTGAAAAGGATGCAGACAAACAATGATTGCCCAGCCTTTTTCTTTTCTGTATAATATCTTTATTAGGTTGAGGTGAGGTTAGAGGTGAGTGGCCTATTATAGATCTTATCAAGGATCAGGGTCCCCATTAAACTTAGTAAGATGGTCTAAAAATGGCTGCCAAGTCTGGTAGAACTTCTTAAGATTGTTCATCATGCTGTATCAAATTTTCTCCATGTGCGGCACAGAGGTAAGTTCTGTCAGCCATGTCTTGAAAACGGGTACAATTTCTGACTTCCAGTGCTTCAAAATCAGTCTCTTTGCTATTATCATTCCATACATAATAGTGTTCTGAACAGGGAGATTACGAGTCAGTAAAGACAGAGAATAGCCCAATAGTGCCACCTCTGGCTCGGGCTTGAACACACAATTATACATTTCAGAAAACCATTTGAACACTTTTACTCCAAAAATCATGCAACTTTGGACACGTCCAGAAAAGATGGGCTAGGGAGCCATCAGCAGAATTACAGCTATCACATAAAGGAGAGATTGTAGGATAGATTCTATGTAACTTAGTTTTTGAGTAGTGAAGTCTATGCGTGACCTTAAATTGAATTAACTGATGTCTGACATTAATTGAACAGTATTGGATCCTGCTGAGGCTCTCCTCCCAAACATTATCATCAATCTGTAACCCCAACTCATCTTCCCAAGCTGTCTTTAAAGAGTGATTGGAAAAATTAACTTGACCAGAAAATACCTCAACAAAATCAGAAATCAAATGTTTTGCATCAGGAGGGCCGAGCAGAAGTTTATAAACCTTGCTATCCTCAGGGAGAGACTCAAAATTAGGCACATTTTGGCGCACATAGTTCCTTTTTTGTAGGTATCTAAAGAAGTGTGATGATGGAAGAGAAAACTTGTCTTTTAATGGAATGAATGAGGCAAACAGATCTTTTAAAATGACTTTTAGCTTCCAACTGTAGAAAGTTTGGGTCAGAAAATGAAGGGGGAAATGCATGGTTATGACACAATGGGCTATAAACAGACGTGTAAGGCAACTTGCAGCATTTCTTAATTTGCTGCCATATTTTCAAGTAGTTGAGAATTATTCGGTTATTCACCTTGGTATTTACAGGCCGTCCAGGTGCTGAGAAAAGAAGTGCTGGGAGTGAACTGTTCATGATGTCTTTCTTTTCAATAGCCACCCAAGAAGTGCTGGGAGTGAAGTGTTTATGATGTCTTTCTTTTAAATAGCCACCCAGGCAGGAGTGTTGAAATATCTGGACTATAACCTTCCCGCCAACAGGCAAGCCCTCTAAGATTCGCTGCCCAATAATAATGCTGGAAACACGGTAGCCCAAATCCACCCTTCTCTCTTGGTTTTTGTAAATTAATTTTGGATATTCTGTGAGCTTTAAAACCCCAGAGAAAAGGCATGATTATTGAATCTAGTAGTTTAAAGAATGATTTAGTTAGGAAAATGGGAAGATTTTGAAAGAGGTACAGAAATCTCGACAGAGAAACTATCTTGATTGCATTTATACGACCCACCATGGAAAGAGGGAGTGTGCGCCACTTGCCACTATCTCCTTTAAATTTCTCCACCTTATCAAGAAAATTTAGTTTGAAGATTAATTTTGGGTCTTTTGGCAGGGTTACTGCTAGGTACTTCATTTTATCTGTAACTCTGAAAGGGAGACTGTGCTTCAAGGTTATTGCCAAGAGACATAAATTCACATTTTTGCCAATTAATACTGTATCTGGAAACTTCACCAAAAGACTTTATCAAGTCTAACAGGATGGGGATGGACTGCTCAGGCTGTGATGTAAAGATTACTAAATCATCTGCGTACAGAGAAAGATCATGATCCATGTCTCCAAGACGAATGGGTTTGAGAGAGCAATGTTGCCTAATACTAGCAGCCAGAGGCTCAGTTGAGATGGCAAAGAGAAGGGGGCTGAGGGGACAGCCCTGGCATGTTCCACAATGTAATGGGAATGACACTGATCTTTCTTGGTTTGTAAGAATGGAGGAAGAGGGGTGAGCATATAATATTTTAATCCATGAGACAAACCGGCTATCACATCCAAAGTCCTCCAATACCCTCCATATATACGCCCATTCTAGCTGATCAAAAGCTTTCTCTGCGTCTAAGCAGAGAACAGCCCCCTTCTGATCCTTTTTAGAATTATGATACAATACGTTCATTAATCTCCTAACATTAAAAAAAGAAAATCTACCAGGGACAAAGCCAGTTTGGTCAGCATGGATTATAGAAGCAATATGTTTGTTTAACCTGTTTGCCAATAATTTTGTAAAGATTTTCACGTCAGAGTTCAGCAACGCTATAGGACAATAAGATGTCTCATCTCTGCCCTCTTTTGGAATTAGCGAGATGTTAGCCTCATACAAGGAACTTGGGAATTTCTTTTTTTCAAAAGAGTGATTAAACATCCTCAGCAGGAGGGGGGCCAACTTTTCAGGGAACATCTTATACAATTCAATTCCAAAACCATCTGGACCAGCGCTCTTACCATTGGGGAAGGATATTATAGCATCTTGAATCCCTTCAATGGTGATGTCATCATTAATTGCTTCACACAGAGAGATTCAAATTCTCTAGCCACGCGGCGATGTCCCCCTTAGCTTTTGATGTGTACAGTTGTTGTTAATATTCGTTAAAGCACTTATTTATTCCACTGTGATCACTGATAATTTTCTCAGCTGTTGATTTAATTTGATGTATGGCTCTGCTCCCTTGCAAACCCTTCAACTGTCTGGCCAAGTGTTTCTGGGGCTTGTCCCCTAATTCACATTGTTTTTTTCTTAGTTTAAACAGTTGGTCCTTTACCTGGTCAGATAATATGTTATTATATTCATACTTCAACTTAAGAATATTCTGCAAAATGCTAGGATCAGAGGAGGATTTATAGGCAGTTTCTAATCATGTTTTTTTCTTTTCCTTTCTCATTGAAGTTTCAAAAGAGATAATATGTCCTCTGATCACAGCCTTAAAGGCTTCCCACAAGGTAGAGTCTGTAACCTCCAAGTTATCATTGGTTTCCAAAAAGTCTGAAATCTTAGCAGAAATGAACTGAGAGAATGATGAATCAGAGAGGAGCGATGGACGAAAGCGCCAGCTATATTGTTGTTTCTTATGGTTAAGGTCGAGGATCAATGATATCGGAGAATGATCAGAGATCAAAATATTATGGTATGTAGTGGAGATCGCATTTGATATCAGGAAAAATAATCAATTCTAGAGAAAGATTTATGTCTCTGTGAAAAAAATGAATAATCCCTGTTTGTGGGGTGTTGAAGCCTCCATATGTCAACTAAATGTGTGGATGACATTAATTGTTTAAGACTGTGGATGCAGCCAGTGGCAGCTGGTTCCCTTGGGCTGACCTATCCAAAAAATTGTCAAGCACACAGTTGAAGTCACCCCCTATAATCACATGTGTATCTGAGAGATTGGGCAGTAAACTAAATACCTTGATGAAAAAATTTGGGTCATCGAAGTTTGGACCATATACATTCAAAGGTGTGACATGAGTAAATGTAGCCCGTTACTAAGATAAATCTACCATTTGGGTCACACACAGTAGAAACATGCCTAAATGGAACAGTTTTCCAGATCAAGATTGCCACTCCACGGGCTTTACTGGAAAATGTGGACTGGAAAATTTGATTGACCCAGCTGCATCTAAGCAGCTTTGCTCTTACAGGCTTAATATGAGTTTCCTGTAGGAATATAATGTCTGCAGATAGGGACTTTAAATGAGAAAAAAACTTAAGCTCGTTTAATTACATGCTCCAATTCACGGACGTTCCGACTAGTAAGTAATGCCACCACCTCTAAAAGAAAGACCAGGATGCATAACTAATTACAGTGCTATATGATGCCCTTGAAAAACGCTGGTAACAACTTAGCCCCCCTTATACTCAAATAGGAGACACCGGACCATAGGAAAAACTAATCCAGCTAAACTAACAGAAGAGCCCTCTCTCCCATATGTGCAGAAAATATTGAACAACAGTCATGAAAGAGTCCCGACCTGTGTGTTTGCAGGATTAGAAGTCACATACCAGAAAGTGTGCGCCAACAAAAGCGACATGTAATGTTGAGGATACAGTGTTTGCAGGATTAAAAGTCACATACCAAAAAGTGTGCACCAACAAAAGAGACATGAAATGTTCAGGATATCTACTGATCTACCACAACTGGGCTGGGGAAATTGCTGGCACCTAGAAGCTCAGGGGATAAACCCCAACAGAAACTCAGCAGGGCGTCCTTTCTTGATCGGAGGTGAATTATAGGAGGTCCCCCAGCAGACTAGGCCTATGTCAACCTAACTAGGGGCTGGTCCAAGGCAAGTCTGAGCCAGCCCTAACTATAAGCTTTATGAAAGAGTGAAGTCTTGAGTAGAGATGTACCAATAGCACTTTTTCCTTCCCAATACCGATTCCGATCCCTGAAATTTAGGTATCTGCCGATACCAAGTACTGATCCGATACCAACACGTAAAATAAAAATGGGTGGGATATTAATTGTTGTATGTCTCAACTCCTAAAACTCTGTGTAAAACATTAAGAAATAAATACATAATAGTAGAATGAATGCCATAAACCTTTTTTTATTATTGTTATCCAAGACACAGGTTAAACTGCAGCCACACAATTTAGTAAAAAAGACATTTTAAAGGCTACTGTAGAATAAAACAGTAGTGCAACAGTAACAGTATAAAACACAAAAACAGTACTAGTAGAAACAATCCTTAGTGTGCAACATCAACTTAAAAAATAAATAGTAAATTAAAACTTCAATAGGCTAAGAATAGATAACAAACCTGAATATAGCAAGTCACACTTCAAAAAATAAATAATAAAATTTGAAAATAAAGTACAGTGTGCAAGTTCCATTTCCCTAGTCACTGTATCCCATCTTGCTCCTGCAGGATCTCCTCAAACAGGCCGCTCAAGCTGCTCTTGCTGGTGCTTGGCTGTGCGTCAATACATGGGGCCTTAGCAGCTGACACTTCTGCCTGAGCTTCGTCAGTTGTGGTCCTCTTTAATGACTCCTCCATCATCTTCACCTCTTGGGTCAGAGCATCCTTGGGGATGCTTCATGCTGTCTGCACTTGTGAAGTATCTGAAATACATATCAATAAATAAATAAATAAAATAAACAACCTCCACTTAATGGTGATAGTCATAATAGTTTTTTGATAGATTAATTTGATAGGTTAACAAGGCATATGGTGCATCTAGCTTACATGTCTATATGCATGGCATTTAACCCTATAGATGGTGCACTTTAATAAATAATTAAATATTTTCACAGTGGATATACTTTTCTTCATCATATTGACTCAAGCGCTCATCCTATATATCACATATTTAGACATAGGCCTACCTGTCTTTGAAATGTGGGTCCAAGAGACTGGCAACTGCATACAAGGGCTCATCCTCGATGGCACTGAATCTTCTGTCGACAGCCTGAAGAAGGGTAGTTTTCATCGTTTTTATGCCTGTGTCCTCTGGGTTCTCACACGCAACCAGCCGTTTCAGCACGGTGACTGAGGGGCTAATTTCAGCTGCAGAGGAGTTGGTGGAGCTGATCTGTCTGGTCAGTTCTTCAAAAGATGTGAGAATGGTGACACTGTTCTCCAGTAAAGCCCACTGGTTGGGAGACTGGGTGGCGGGCAGGTCGTGGTCAGCTGCATATGATGAAATCACCTGCTTCTGCTCGAGTAGACTCTAGGCCATATAGAGCCTGCTTCTCCATCTTATTGTCACATCTTGATGCAGTCGTTTGAGTGGCATTTGAAGATCTGTTTGGATATCCTTCAGGCGCGAGGTAGCCAGTGGTGAGTGTTTGAAGTGCCCTATTATCTTCCTGCCATTAGCGAACACATCATTCACACTTCTCTGTGCCAGTAGCCCTTCATGCACCGCCAGGTGGATCGTGTGGGCAAAACATCCCATACTGGAGACGTTGAACTCGTCCATAGCTTTTTTTCATGCTGCTTGCAGTGTCATGTAAAATCACATGAACATTGGACTTGAGGATGTTCCATTTTGCCAGCATTAATTCAGTTGTGTTTGCAATAGATGAGCCAGTATGTGACCCACGGAATTCACTTGCATGCAGCACTGCGCTTTTCAGAGTGAATGTATTTGTGTCTACACAGTGTGCCATCAAACTGAGCAAAGACATTGGGCTCACATCAGAGCTCCAGATGTCAGTGGAAAAGCTGATAGCCTGCACGTCTTTTAGGCTGGATGAAATGAATTCACTGACTGTCTTGTAGAGTTGGGGGAGGGCTGTTTTGGAGGTGTATTTGTGACTTGGTAAACTGTACCGTGGCTCTAAATGCTCTGTTAAGCGGTGGAACCCCATGTTTTCAACCACAGACCGGTTGGTCGTCAAGAACAATGAATTCAGTTACTTTGTCTGTAATCTTCACTGCTTTGGGGCTGTCTTTTGCGAGTTTCTCCCATTGCTTGAATGCACTTTCCAAAGTTTGTTGTTGTGACTTTGAGGCATCTTTTTTCCTCTCCTTCGCCATGGTGAAATCTTGGTGCTCCTTTGCGTGGTGCAGCTTCAAATGCTTTATCACATTGCTAGTGTTGAATTTCGCACCACTAGTACCTCCCCTCGAAACTACAACCTTGAATATTTTGCATGTTGCAGTTTTACTAGTTGGATTTTCAACAGTGAAATGTTCCCAAATAGCTGACATGTTGCTACTGCTCTTTAAACTCTGCTCCGCTGTGTGTCTGTGCCTGGCTGTACTTGCTGATGCCCGATGCCGCATTTTAGGCAGTATCGGAGGCATTTCCGATACTGGTATCTGTATCGGTACATCTCTAGTCTTGAGTCTAGTCTTAAATGTGGAGATGGTGTTTGCCTCCCGGACCAAAACAGGAAGATGATTCCACACAAGAGGTGCTTGATAGCTGAAGGCTCTGGGTCCTGTTCTACTTTTGGAGACTTTAGGGACCACGAGTAACCCTGCATTCTCAGAGCGATGTTCTGGTGGGATAATGGGCACTATGAGCTGTCTAAGATATGACGGAGCCTGACCATTTAGAGCTTTGTAAGTTAAGAGAAGGATTTTAAATTAAATTCCAGATTTTACAGGGAGCCAGTGCAGAGAAGCTAAAACAGGAGAAATATGGGCTGGAGCCTATCCCAGCTGACATTGGCCAAGAGGTAGGGTTAACACATAGAGACAGAAAACCATACACACTCACATTCACGGCCAATTTAGAGTCACCAGTTTACTATCCCCAACCAGCATGTCTTTGGACTGTGGGAGGAAGCCGGAGTACCCAGGGAAAACCCATGCTGACACGGGGAGACCATGCAAACTCCCTTGCTGTGAGGTGACAGTGCTAACCACTACGCCACCATGCCACCCTGATTAACAATCCAATATTATCAGTATTACCATTGAAATGTGAATTTATCTTTCCATATTGTTATCTTCAAGATATGCCTTGTTGAAATTCTCATGGCACGTCTTTGTCACCATTTCCCCCAAGCCCGCCACCTTTCCAAACATTCAAACATAATGGTAAGCAGCCAAAACAATGACAGTTCTGACTAGGGGTGGGCGATTTAATATAATACCCTAAAATAATATCACCATATTTCAGGGTATTTTTGCGATATTGTTATTCTTGGTGATATGACAAATTAGTAAGAAAAATATTGTATTATTATTTAAGAACAAGATAAGTGATATAGTTTTACATGTCAACAGTTTACCTTCATATATTCAGAAAAACTAAGGAAAAATGGTCTTTCATTTCTTTCGTAATCAACAGGCGATTACTTGCAGAATCCTAAATGATTGAGTTTTTCCCCACCTGGACCTTCATGCTCTGTCATTTCTCCTCTAATCATCACACTGTAACCTGTGACAGGCTATGTTACCATACCTATTGCACATTAAAAAAAAAACCCATATATATAGTTTTTGTCAAGCCGCGAGCATCACGTAGGTTTACATTACCAAAGGTTTATGACAAAAGCACTCGACATCACTGATTTCCATGTGCGCATGGCGAGAGACAGAGGAGCGGGAGAGACGCAATGCTGCTGTCAGAGGAGCCGCTGAATGAGTTCCTTCTGAGCGATTATATTAATAAAAGATTTTGCCTGGACTTATTGTGTGTTTTTGGTTGTAAACTGGTGAAATTAAGCCCTAGGAGTGAGTGCTTTTGCCAATTTTTCTAGGACTACTTCATTACTATTTCGTTATTACTCATTATGAATGTGTAATAACAGTGTAATAACAAAAAATACAAAGCGGAATTGGATTTTGACTGCACACAAATCTAACAAACAATATATTCAATTTGAAGATATACATATATAGCATATGTACAAAAAAATAGAGATGCTTCAATTCAATTCAATTCAATTTTATTTATTAAGCCCAATATCACAAATCACAGTTTGCCTCACAGGGCTTTACAGCATATGACATCCCTCTGTCCTTTGGACCCTCACAGCGGATAAGGAAAAACTCCCCCCCAAAAAAACCCTTTAACTTGGGAAAAAAAACTGTAGAAACCTCAGGAAGATCAACTGAGGAGGGATCCCTTTTCCAGGACGGACAGACGTGCAATAGATGTCGTACAGAGGAGATCAACATAATAAATTAACAGTAATCCGTAAGACACAATGAGACAGAAAGAGAGAGAGACAGAGGGAGATGCAGGACAGACGGTAATGACAGTAGCTTACAACAACATTAATGAAAGTAATAATATTATAATTAATAATAATATATTAATATCTGATAGTATACATGTGTGACAATAATCATATGTATATAATAACAGTAGAAGTATGACTAGAGAGAGAGAGAGAGAGAGAGAGAAAGAAGGTGCCCGGTGTATGATAGGGGGTCCTCCGGCAGACTAGGCCTAATCAGCCTAACTAGGGGCTGGTACAAGGCAAGCCTGAGCCAGCCCTAACTATAGGCTTTATCAAAGAGGAAAAGTCTTAAGTCTAGTCTTTAATGTGGAGACGGTGTCTGCCTCCCGGACCGCAACAGGAAGATGATTCCACAGGAGAGGAGCCTGATAGCTGAAGGCTCTGGCTCCTGATCTACTTTTGGAGACTTTTGGGACCACGAGTAACCCTGCATTCTCCGAGCGCAGAGTTCTGGTGGGATAATATGCCACTATGAGCTCTCTAAGATATGACGGAGCCTGACCATTTAGAGCTTTATAAGGTAACAGTAGGATTTTAAATTCAATTCTGGATTTTACAGGGAGCCAGTGCAGAGAAGCTAAAACAGGAGAAATATGATCTTGTTTCTTAGTTCCTGTTAGTACATGTGCTGTTGCATTCTGAATTAGCTGGAGAGTTTTTAAGGACTTACTAGAGCTACCTGATAATAGAGAGTTACAGTAATCCAGCCTTGAGGTAACAAAAGCGTGGACCAATTTTTCTGCATCTTTTTGGGTCAGGATAGGCCTAATTTTCGGAATATTACGCAGATGAAAAAATGCAGTCCGTGAGGTTTGTTTTAAATGAGAATTAAAAGACAAATCTTGATCAAATGTTACTCTGAGGTTTCTTACGGTAGTGCTAGAGGCCAGAGCAATGCCATCGAGAGAAACGATGTCATCAGATAGAGTCTCTCAGTTGTTTGGGGCCAAGAACAATAACTTCAGTTTTGTCTGAATTTAACATCAGGAAATTGGTGCACATCCAGGTTTTTATGTCTTTAAGGCAATTCTGAAGTTTAGTTAATTGATTACTTTCTTCTGGCTTCATAGATAAATACAACTGTGTATCATCCGCATAACAATGGAAATTTACAGAGTGATTTCTAATGATGTTACCTAAAGGAAGCATATATAGAGTAAATAGGATCAGTCTAAGCACAGAACCTTGTGGAACTCCAAAACAAACTTCAGTACGTAAGGATGATTCATTATGAACATGAACAAACTGAAAACGATCAGATAAATAAGATTTAAACCAGCTTAGTGCAGAACCTTTTAGGCCATTTAAGTGTTCCAGTCTCTGTATTAGAATTTGATGGTCAGTTGTGTCAAACGCCACACTAAGATCTAATAAAAGAAGTACATAGACGAGTCCTTTGTCTGAAGCAATCAGAAGGTCATTTGTAATTTTAAAGGGCAAGTGTGTAAAATGGGTTGAAGACAGTGATGTCAGTGGTCAAATTCTAGATTGCAGGGCTCACTCACTCACCCCTCCCGTCGGGTAAATGATGGCGGCCTCGTAGGGACAAAAAGCCTTGCGCACAAGTTTTTCAGGAGTAGGTCTATCTAGCCACGAGTTGTATGTTTACTTAGAAATCTAAGCCATGTTACGATATTGTAATGAATCCCTCACAAGCAGGAGACCAGAGGAGCGTTCGGGAAAAAGGCCCGTTTATTTGAGCACTCCAGAAACTCCGGTAACACTCCATTCCGTCCCAAACTCTGACTCTTCTCGTGTAACAGACACACTTCATAACTTTACACACATACTCGTTTACAATACCGAGTGGGGACCCCCCTCCCCTCTCTGCTCCGCCAATCTCCAGCCCGCACACTGACTGACAGTGTAGCTTGTAAACAGAGCTCAGCTGTTTATTTAGCCTAGCAATATCTCCGGAGTGTAGCAGCTGCAATGGATGACTTTGAACGCGATTTTGAAGAGTTTCTTGTGGCGGACACAGACCCAGAGCCATACCGGTTTGAGCCGGAGTATACAGATGAGGAACTCCATGTGCTTGATGCTGAGCGGGCAAGAAGAGAGGCTGAATGCACAGAATGGGATTTGGTGCTACTGTTGCCATTGTTGGGCAGATATATCACCAGGAGGAAAAGCGCCGCAGGGAGTGCATCACAAGGAGTGAAGTTGCATCTTCTTTTCATCGCAAATGACGGTTCGGGTTCATTCTCTCCTGTTGCGTGTTAAGTGTGGTCCATTCGCAAACTTTATTACTAAAAAAACTTTTCACTACTCTCTATCGACAAACTTCTAACACTCTCTGCTGCTTCCTCCTCCTCCTTCTTCCTTCCTCCCGCTGTCTTCGTTGGTTTAACGTTATTTATACACGCGAAACGCGTTCTCTGGCTGGCTGGATTGTCCGCTCGGTCTGCCGTACATACATGCCGGCACAAGATGCTGACCTCTTTAAAGCAAGGCCCTTGCTATATATATATATATATATATATAATATATATATATATAAAGCATAACTATAAGGCTACGAAAACCAAATGAATTTTATTTTATAGCGATTATACACTTGTATAAACATATTAATGGGTAGAAGATTCAGATTCAGATTCAGATTGACAATAAACCATGCCAAATATTACACACTGGCCCTTTAACTAGTGCTGTCTCTTGCTATGATGTACTCTAAATCCTGACCGAAATTCCTCAAATAAATTATTATCATGGAGAAAATCACACAGCTGGTCTGCAACTACTTTCTCAAGGATCTTTGAAAGAAAGGGAAGATTAGATATTGGTCTATAGTTGGCTAACACCTCTGGATCCAGGGTGGGCTGTTTCAGGAGAGGTTTAATTACGGCTACCTTAAAAGACTGTGGTACATAGCCTTTTATTAGCTTGGGCTCTTATTTTTGTAAAAACAGGAAGAAAAACAACAACTATGTACAGGCTTTTTTTTTTTAACAAAACACTCTCTGGCAGCAAACACAGGCTTTTCTCTCTCTTATATTTTCTTATATTTTGCAACTGTTTGGGTGCATGAATTCATGTGGGTTATACTGATCTGCAAAAATCAGTGTTGTTTACAATTAGGTACACAACATATGCCCATGAAAGCCTCTCTGTCTCCGTCTCCGTCTCTGTCTCTGTCTCTCTCTCTTTCACACACACACATCACACTGCTGGGCCTTTGTGGTACTCCCTTAAGCAGTTCCGGTAGAATGGAGGCACAGGCCCACATCACAGACCTTGCACTGCCAGGGAGTGCTTCTGTCACACACACTGCACCGGCATCGCCCCTTGCTGGCTCTCTGTGACTTGGCCTGTTCACTGATGCATGTGGGGACAGGGAAGTGGTCACGGGTCAGGGTCATTGTAGGCCTGCCATCCGATGGCACTCCCAGTAGGTCTGCAGTGATCTCTTCTCGGAAGGCCTGGAGTGTCTTCTGGCACGTATCTCCTTGTGGATCACAAAGCTGTTTGTGACAGCAATGTCCAGGAGATGCTGGAACACTGTCATGGGCCACCTTTTCGTTTTGCGGTGCACAGAGTTCGTACCGAGTAGTTGATCTGTTGTATCGACTCCTCCTATGTACTTGTTGTACTCTGTGACTGCTGTGGGACTTGGGACAGGGATCTTTTAGGTGCCCATCATCTAAATAGATAGATAGATAGTTAGATTGATAGATAGATGTGGGTATTTGGTATCTAAGTGCTTTCAATAATTCACAAGAAAATCCACACAACACAATGAATCATATTACAGTAGGAACAATATTAATACCTGTCTTCTGCCAGCACTGACCTGTGTCCCCACTTTATACTGGGTGGACGCTGGTGCAGAGGGAAACCTCCTTGGTGTCCATCCATTTGACAAACGAGGTCCCCGTCTCTGATCCAGCGGGTTGAACTTCTTGGGGACTTTTTGTTCAGGGCATTGTCCTGTGCCGTAGGCATACCAACACTTCCCTGCCTGTAGGTGCCGCATGCTCCAAAGCCCTGCTGGGCCAGATGCCTGTCAAGTCAAGTCAAGTCAAGTCAAGTCAAGTCAAGTCTTTTATTTATATAGCACATTTACAACAGCTGCAGCTGAACCAAAGTGCTATACAGGTAAAAACATATTCACATACACATATACAGGACATAAAGTGTAGTACAAAAGTACAAGTACAGTACCTGAAGGGGGGGGGGGGGGGGGGGGGGGGGGGGGGGGGGGGGGGGGGGGGGGGGGGGGGGGGACTGGTGTTGAAGTTATCTGTGTAGATAACACATAGCCAGACCCCAAGTACTCCTTCTTCACCAGCCCTGCCACAACATCATATGATAGCCCCTTCCCTGAGGCGAACTTTGTCTTGTCGGTATATAGTTTGAAGTCCACTGTGGAGCCACATTGGTGAGGACAAAGAACTTTAGCCCCCACTTTGTGGGCTTCACTTTCATTTGGCTTGATTGCCAGCCTAGTCTTGGTGGCAACCATCCTTTCATCCACTGCAATGTGCTGCTTGGGGTGGTAGATGGACTTGCAGCGTATCTTCACCATCTCAAGCAGAGGTTTGACCCGGTGGAGTTGGTCATATTCCTCTGTCCCCTTCTTCTTGTCATTCTCCCTGCCTTCCCTCAGATCACTCGTGAAGGTTGAATGAAATGGCAAAGAAGCAGTCTCGGGGCATGATGGAAGCAGGGAAGGGCACTTGAGCAACTTGAGTGAAATAGCCTAGATAGGACTTCAGTCATCCCAGATTAATTCAGATGTTACTCAATAAAAGTTACCAAAGAACACAAACTGCAAGTTTACTCACACAAAGCTACATAGCATTAGTTATATGCTAGCCAGAATTGTTGTTCAGAAACGTCACCACACAATGCATAAAATTACACATACAAAGTATACAAATCAAGCTAGCACTATTGGAGACATATAATAATATTAGAATTCGATACTAATGTTATTGGAGTCATAAGATAGATAGAACTTCATTCATCCCAGGAACTTCATTCACCCCAAAACACAAAGGAGAGATAGCTAATGTTAGCTACCTATGGCCCAGTAGATAGCTAGTGTGAAGGCAGGCTACATACCTTTGTTCTGAAGCTTCGCTGTCGTCCTCCAAATCCTGGAACCCCAATGGAGGTCTAATACCTGGATGATTTCCTTGACATTGATTGAGAAACATTATTCTCCGGAAATTCTCTAAAATACTAACTAAAAAGGTGTCACCAAGTGGCTGTATATAGCTGGCTCTGTGCTGTGTAGCCTGTATGGGCTCTGCTGGTAGTCTACAAGTAACGAGGGACGAGCTCTGACTGGAACTACCATCATACCCCTTGCATATGACAGGAAAGTGCAACTTCTCTTGGGTCTTGGCAACGAAGGACAACAATGCATTTTCTGAACTTGCTCTACCGTAACTCCCCTATATGACAGGAAAAAGCAACTTCTCTACTTTGAGGAACCGTTTTTTTCGATTGCACATATGATTCAAAAGTTAGGGTAGTAATAAGAACCATTGAGAAATTGTGTGGCCGGCGACACAGCAGTAATACAAGGGTTAAAGAGTTGGAGAAGTCCAGACCTGTTCATAAAACATTCAGGACTCCACAATTTATTCCACACTACTGACGCTGCTCCTGTTTTTGGAACCACCACAGAATCATTTAGTTTCCAGCCATGCTTGTTGTTGCCGTGAGTAACATGACATGCGTATGACGTCATTATGTCGACAAGTCAATGTATTTCCAATATCACAATATGATATTGTAGTTCACATACTCCATCCAGTTTCACATTTCCTCTAATTCCTATGTACAAATAAGCACTGGCCACTCCATGTCCTGCTTCAAGACAACATAGGGTGATATGGGCAAAAATTTGTGTCCCGGTATTTTCAGGCTGAATGACGATACACAAATATATCCCAGTATTTGGGTGACATGTTCAGTTGCTAGCTGATCCACGGCTGAAATCCCCCGTTATTTTTGCTGCATGTGTTTTTCCACATCAGGGCAGGTAATAGAAGTTTAGTTAAGAAGAGAAGTTAGTTAAGAACCTGTTGTCTGCAGCTCTTCATCAACATCTCACTGTGGCTGTTTCTGCTTTTACTCTTCCTCCCTGCCACATTATTAGACCTGTCTTAATTGAAGAAAAGCCGCTAATAAAGTTTCGCCAATTCGATAATAAACACATTTTAATTCCAATGGAGTCAAAATAAAAGTCCCCCATTATTTTGTCACGTGAAAACTTTAATTCCAAAGCAGCAAAACAAATGTTAAGTTTTTGAGCAGCAACTTCACACAACTTCTAATACAACTGATAGTGAACATGAAACAGTGAACTGTGATGAAACTAAACTCCAAACCACAGAGATTCAGTTGGAAGCTACAAAAGTACTGAGAGCTGAACACACAGAGACTTTTAAAAACGCCTATCTCTCTGGTCTCAGGCAGACTGAGATGAGTAGAGTCTTGCATCACACATGCTTGTTTAGTGGGCTGGTCGGGTGTTGGCTGCAGTTGGCGAGACACCACTGCTACCCACTTGAGTGCGGGCGGCCCAGCTTTTGGACCTACTCCAGATAAGAAATAGGTGCGCAGCGTGGCACCACGCGTCTAAACTGATGACAAATCTGCGCCGCATGGCTTGACTGGGCGTGGCTAAAAGTTAGAGTTTTGTTACAGCGGTAACTTAACTTATCTCACAGACTGATTTAGTGTAGCTTGGCAACATACAGACCGATGTCACACTTTAGACTAATAAATAGACAGATTAAACAGAGGAGCAGCTCTATGTCTCTTGATGGAGAACTTGTGAGTAGGGCTGCCACTAACGGTTATTTTCATTGTCGACTAATCTGTCGATTATTTCTTCAATTAGTTGACCAATCATTTCATCAAAAATGTGTTAAAATGTTGAAAAATGTCGGTCTGTCTCTCCCAAACCCCAAAATTACGCAATCTAATGTCTTTTTCATACTCATGCCAAAGGGTTTTAGTTCACTGTCATGGAAGAGTGTGTAAAGCTGCCAATATTTGAACGTAAGAAGATGCAGTATTTTGGGTACTTTTATAGTGCTTTTCTATGAAAAATTACTCAAACCGATTAGTTGACTACTAAAATAGTCACCGATTATTTTAATAGTCGATTAGTTGACTAATCGTGGCAGCCCTACTTGTGAGTGAGTGAGGGGGCGGAGTTGTGCGGAGAGTGTGAGAGAGGAGGGATGCACACTGTCTAATCTATATCTTGCTTGAAAATATATCAGAATATCAGAATATATATCCATACTTTACACATTTGAATACACAAAACAAGCAAAAGTCACAAGTGTTTTTCATTCACACTATCAGTGTTTGCATTATGTTTTGTGTACTTACTGCAGTGATCAGAGCTGGCTTTAGCCACTTTGGTGCCCTAGGCAGGATTAGGGTTTGAAAAAACAAAACAAAAACATTCCAGATGTACAGGCCAGTTGTATGTGTAAGTGATGGGAATATTGTGATATTATTGATAGATATTTGATAGAAACAACAAAAATGTCTCTGGATTTGGCAATATTTATATTAGGCACATGACTGCAGCAGTAACATACAATTACAGAACTCACCTGATTCAGGCTGTGTCTCACTGGAAGTCATGAGGTAGTGAGGTGGCTTGCTGAATCCAGCTGTGCTGATGCTTGTTGCGTGACTTTTTCTGTAATTAGTAACAAGGTTAAACTGGAACATTCCATAGTAATAATAATTACATTATGATATTAATATTAATAACAACAACAAGAATAATGATAAAATGACAACATAGCAGTGTATCAGAGACCACAAATAATTGGCTGAACTTACAATCTTCAACGAGTGGAGGAGATGTCAGAGAAGGGCCCTCTACAGCATTGTCTTGGGGCTTCTTGTTCAAACATTTTCTCAGTGCATCTGGACAGATGTAGAGTAGATTTACCTCTTAATGTACAGTACAAGCAAAACATGTAGCTGCAGCAGACGGAGGACTACTTGCACCAGTGAGGTGTTCAACATAACATGAATTATTATCTAGTTGTGATTCTGCATTACTAAAATAAAAAGAGGTTGCACTACAATTATATAGTCACACATTAGTTTTACAGTTGTCCCTATTTGTTATCGAATTTTAGCACAATATCTAATGTGTTAAGTAAGAGGAGGAGCACTAAGCAGCCAGTAGTTCACTAGATAAAAACGGCAATCACATCATTATCTACAGTAGCATTATTAGACAACTTTGCTTTATTTCAATTTCTCAAGCTGCTAGCTCCTACAAATGAAAAGTCAAATGGCAATTTTCTAATGTTATAAAAGACGACATGCTTTGATACTGGGACCTCTGCCTCCTCTTTTCTCCGCTTTCTGTTTTGTCACACCTGAGGGCTTGGAGGTCTTTTTATGATGATAACCCAATAATTTTACAAATTATTACCTCTTGTTGTCTGTCAGTCACAACCGCTAACTACCTGAGATGTCACAAATAACTTGTACCACCCGCCTCGCCCACAGTGATGTGACTGAGCACGGTGCAAGACAGGTTCAGGGCCAGGTCAAATAATGACAAACAACAGGGGGGTTGTTGTTGTTGTTTACTTTTTATTTGTTCTTTTTTTTTTTTCCAAGACACAGCATGAGGAAAAGGCGCCAGTTGGGGCTGCAAATTATTACAAGTATTTATTTTATGTTATTTTTTTTTATTTTATTTTATTTTAAACTTTATTTTTCATTTTCATATGATAAGAGAACATTTGAAAGAAACAACAAAAAAAAGGGGGTTGGGGAGACACTACTTTCTCTTAAATGTATACCATTTTTCCCATCGTTGTTGATGAATCTCTTCTTTAGTTTTCAGACAATAAGTCAGTCTTTCCATGGAACATAATTGATCCACAATGTCCATCCATAATGTCTGTTCAGGAGGTTAACTTTTTAGCCAGTTCTTTGTGATGGCTTTTTTAGCCGCAAGTGTCAGGATTTTGAACAAGTAGATGTCCTCTTTTCCTATTATATCCTCTGGTATCAGACCCAAATATACAACCCGGGGGTCACAAGGAATTCCATAGCCCAAGATTTCCTCCAACTTTTGAAGGACCATTTCCCAGAATGTTTTTATTTTCACACATGACCAAAAGATATGTAGGTGACTGGCACTCTGATGTCCACATAGTCTCCAACAGTACTGCTGTTTGCCCAATCGTTTAGTTTTAATGTGAGGTGTAATGAAAAATCGAATTAAATTTTTCCATCCAAATTCCCTCCATCCTTTAGAGCTGGTTGAAGTGTGTTGGGTCCTGCACATAGACTGCCAGTCACTCACAGACAATTCAGAATTCAATTCTGATTCCCACTTCATTTTTATATGCAGTGTATTATTTCCATTTAGTTTTTGCAGACCTTTGTACAATTTGGAGACAATTCTTGAAGGTAATCGTTTATAGGCACCTGTAAACACTTCTATAATCACATTTCCTTCTATCGAAATTCCTTTCTTAATCTCTGAGTCATAAAAGTTTCTTAACTGAAAATATCTGAAAAGGTCTCGATTATCTAGGTCAAACTCCTTCTTAAGTTTTTCAAAGGATTTGAGATGTTGTCCCTCCACAATTGTGCACATAGCTGTCATTCCTTTGTCTTTCCACCTTCCAAAGGTCCTATCAATTATTGCAGGCTTAAAGTTATGAGTTTGAAATGGCCATATTAGAAGTTTACTATCATCTGTCAGATTGTATTTTTTAACCACTTCATACCATATTCTAAACGTTTCTTTCAATATTGAATTTTCTTCCCTAGAATCTATGTGTTGTTTTTCAACTAACCTGGCTTGGGGGGGAGCTTGACCCAGTTTCATCTCAATGTCCTTCCATCTAGCTTGATAGTGAGGGGAGCACCAGTAAACAATATACCTCAATTGGGCCGCATAATAATACTCTTTAAATTTTGGCAGCGCTAGTCCCCCATTTTCCTTGTCTATTTGGAGGGTCCTCAATTTTATCCTCGGCCTAGCTCCTGCCCAGATGAACCTAGATATCAGTTTATCCCAAATTTCGAATTGTGAATGTGGTACTCTAACCGGGAGGGATAAGAAAAGATACAGCAACCTTGGTAATAGGTTCATTTTTACCACTTCAATCCTTGAACTGAAATCCAGTATTAATGTAGACCATTTTGTCATGTCCTTCTGTATCTTATCATTTATTACCTTGTAGTTAGTATTGTAAATAGTCTCAACTTCCTGAGTAATGAGTACTCCCAAATATTTTATTGATTTTACATCCCATCTTAATTTATACTGCTTCCTTATTGCCTTATTTGGTTTGTAGTTTAAAGAGAGTACCTGTGTCTTTGTGATATTCAATTTATAACCTGACATTAGTCCGTCTCCCATGATTTTTACAAGTTTGGGAAATGTTGTATTTGGGTTTTGGAGGTACATGATGATGTCATCTGCAAAAAGCCCTATCTTGTGTTCATCTCCTGATATAGTGATTCCTGTCAGCTCTTCATCCTGTCTGATGGTTTGAGCAAGCGGCTCTATGAAAATTGCAAAGAGGGCGGGGCTAGCGCAACAGCCCTGACGAGTGCCTCTGAACAGCTTAAAGCTGTCTGTCAGGTGGCCATTTATCTTTATTCTGGCAGACGGGTCGCAATACAGAGACTGTAAACACCTAATAAATTGGGCATTAAACCCCATTCTCTCTAACACTTTATACAGAAAAAGCCAATTTACCCGGTCAAATGCTTTTTCCGCATCGAGACTGATCAGAGCAGCATTCAAATTATGATTGTTGACATGTTCTATGATATGAAGCGTTCGTCTGATGTTATCATGTGTTTGTTGACCTCTTATAAATCCTGTTTGATCCTCATGTATCAGATCGGGTAGAAAACATTCCAATCTTTTGGTTATAATTGATGTGAACAATTTGTAGTCCACATTCAAAATAGAAATCGGGCGAAAGGATTCGCAATGTTCTTTATTTTTACCTTCTTTGGGAATAACTGATATAACGGCGTCCCTCCATGATGGTGGTGCCACTGCTTTTTCAAGTGTCCAGTTAAATGAATCTAATATTACTGGGGTGAGTTCTTCTTTAAACTTCGTATACCACTCACTCGGAAAGCCGTCACTCCCCGGACTCTTATTTGCCTTCAACCTACCTATGGCTTTATCTAAATCTTCTTTTGTGATAGGGGCAATTAAACACTCGTTCTGGACCCTCCCTAAAGAGGGGAGGTCCAGTGATGCTAAGAATTGTCCTATAATGTCTTCATTGGTCATCTCAGGTTGTGAGTAAAGAGTTTCGTAGTAACCTTTGAAGATTTTCTCAATTTCTTCTGGTTCATATGTTATATTATTCGTTAAAGGGTCTCTAATCTTGTGTATCGAATTTGTAATTTGTTGAGTTCTGAGACGCCTTGCTAACAATCTTGTCGCCCTCGGGCCTGATTCATAGAAAGTTTGTTTGGTAAATCTCAATTTTTTTTCTAATTCGTCAGTAACAATGTTTTCTATTTGTTTTTTAACTTCTTTGATTCGGGGTATTGAGTCCTTGTTCTTGTCTCTAGATTGTTTTTTCTCCAGTTTCCTCAGTTCTTTCTCTAATTCGTCGTATTTTGCCCTTCTCTGTCTCTTTAAAAATGCTGTTCTTGAGATTAGTTTCCCTCTCATTATCGCTTTGACTGTGTCCCATAATATGGTTGGATCAACCTGGCCATTCTTGTTATCAGTTATACACTGACCAATTTCTATCTTGATTTCATCTACCACATTCTTATTATTTAAAATTCCTGTATTTAGTCTCCAAAGTGTGTTTTTGGGCCTGATATTTAACTGAATGCTTAGGTAAACTATATTATGGTCAGATACATCCGCTGTTCCTATTGAGCACTCTTTTACTCTATGTCTGTCAATAATATTCATTAGAAAGAAGTCCAATCTGGAGTGCACTTGATGAGTGGCTGAGTAATGAGTGTATTCTTTATTTTGAGCGTGTAAATTTCTCCAGACATCAAATAAGCCTGACTCTTTTATCAAGATTCTCAGGTCTTTTGATCTTTGAGTTTTGTATGTGTTTTTACTAGTTGTATCCAAATAGTAATTCTGAATTGTGTTCCAGTCACCGGCACAGACTAGGATTCCCTCGCTTTCTGAAATTATGATCTCAAACAGTGATTTGAAGAATTTTCTATCACTCTCCGGTGGAGCATACACATTTACAAATGTGACCAAAGTATTATCTATCCTGCCTTTAACAATTATGTATGTACCTTCTTTATCTCTCTTTTCATTAATCAGGCTGAAATTAAGTGAGTTAGAAATTAATGTGGCCACCCCTCTCTTTCGACGATTTCTGCTTGAACTAAAATATGAATTTAGATAGCCAAATTTTTTAAATTTTTCGTGTTCTTGTTGTGTCATATGTGTCTCCTGTAGAAATACGACTTGTGTCTTATCCCTTCTCATTTTCGCAAGCACCCTACTCCTCTTGACCGGATTGTTCAAACCATTCACATTTAGAGAAGCAATTTTCAACTCATGTGACCTTGTCATACATGTTCCAAGCACAGAGTTTGTTAGTAGTGTTATCCTCCCAGAACAAAATAATAACATGAACAGTAACAGTTGAACAAAAACGTGAACAGACCTCCAAACTAGGAGGAGGGTCTCTTAACTCCTCATCTCTGACTCCGTTGGCAAGTCGAGGGTAAAGCCTCTCACTAAGAGGGGGCCCTAAAAAAAAGGTGGCTGGATAGTCTAAAGAAACTAACCTCACCATCCTATAAGTCCAACGTATCCTCTCATAAATGGAACCGCTGCTCACAGACACTTAGTAATGAACAAAATGAGGCAAAAATGCAAATCTAGCAGTTATTCTGGACATAGTCATCTAGCCAATTTATAGTGTATCTTTATATTTCCCTTGCTCCATGAGGCTTCTCCTCCTCTAGGTACCTCCTCTCTGACCGGTGCGTTCACTCTGGAAACTCTGCAGTTTGTCCCGCGCTCTTTGGGCAACATCAGATCCTCCCTTGCGCAGGTCCGCCGCCTTTTGCCAAGATCCCAACCGCTCGTGCAACCGTGCTCCCAGTCGGCTCTCTCCCTCGGTCGGCTCCGGCAACCCGGCTGCGAGTCCGCGTCTCTTTAACTCCAGCCAAGCCTCCTGTGCGCTGCCATAAGTCCAGACTCCCGTGTCCCAGTGAATCTTCATACTTGTATATGGAGTTTGAAAGCGGATCCGTCCCGCTTTTAGAGCTTTCTTTACCCCATTATACTCTTTGCGCTTCTTGACGATCTCTGCCGCGTAATCGTGATCAAAGTAAAGGATCCTGTTGCTCAGCTGTATTTTTCCCGTCTTACTTTTCTGCCACGCTTCCTTCAGCACCAACTCCTTGGTTGTGAATTCCTGGAAGTTGATGATAATAGGTCTCGGGGGTTTATCCGGAGGGGGCTTCTGCGTCAGTGACCGGTGTGCACGTTGTATTTTCAGAGTCAGCTCCGCCGGTATAGGCAGCTTGCTTCTCAGGAGTGTCTCAATAAACTCCGGTACCGGATTTTCTCCTTCTTCTCCTTCCGCCACACCAAAGATGCGTATATTATTTCGTCTGGATCGGGACTCGAGATCAGTTAGTTTAGACTGCAAAACTCTTTGCTGATCCAGGCAGGTGCTCAGCGCCGCTGTCGCCTCCTCCGCCCATCCCTCCACCTGCTCTATACGGGACTCCGCTTCTCCGACTCGGTCAGACACAGTGTGAATTTCGGCCACAAGGTTGTCGAGTTTGCCGTTGATTTCTTGTCCCCAGTGATTGAATTCTTGTCTCAGGCAATCATTGTCCCCTTTGAGTTCAGTTTTTAACTCGTTAATGGCCTTGACTATATCTGCGGACTCCATGCTCGTTCCGGGGCTCCCGTCCGGGCTAGCTTGATCTGCTATATTGTTGTTAGCTTTAGTCGTCTCGTCACATACAGCCAGTCCTTCGAGTTTGTTTTCGTTATTTTTTTTGCCTCTTGTTTTCCTTCTCCCGCTCATCTATCTTCTCCTCTAACTGGTGTTTAAGTTTTCGAGTTATTTTGCGGGTGAATTGCGAAAAGTCTGAGAGAGCGGCTCCTCGTGCGTCCTACTACTCCATCAGTCAAACCGGAAGTCCTATTTTATGTTATTTATTCTATTTTATTTTATTTTTTTTGAGGGCTTGCAGCCGGCCCTGGCAGTGATGGTTTTTGTTAACTGTATTGATGCAAAAACACAATATTTATACGAGTTTTTCAGAAATTGTTTGCTTTTGCGAGAGATGTGTAAGGTTTTGCTGCTTTAGTGTAAGGGTTGGTGGTACGTGTTTTGGAAAAAGCATGCTGTTCAGCAGTATAATTTTTTGTAAATGCACAGTTATTAGTGTTACAAATTGTTTGTCACACAAACAGTTGTGTACTATGGTTTTGTGACCTGTTGGAGAGTTAGATGTGGATTAGTAATCATTGTGTTATAAAGTTATTAACTGTTAGTTAATAAATGAAGTGTATGCAGTTCACCTGGGTCCCCTCTCAATACATTGTGCAGAGCTTGCCCCAACTGTAGTGCTCCTCACAGCAAACACTATTAGGTATTTTCCTGACTATTGAACAGTTACGACAATTGTTTGAGCTGAGTGTCTGCGCAGTGGAACATGAAAAATACGTATTGTAAGGGAAATACACCACACCACAGGATAAACGTGATCTGTTGAATCTCACATTTATGTGACCACAGAATCAACTGATAGGAGAAAACTTTGTGATGTGCATCTCCCATTACACTGTTTTTCTTCACACTTTGTAGAAGAACGCCCTCCAGTGGACAAAGACAACATCAGAGTCAGAGTCACCAACAGAGCCGGCCAGCAGCACTGTCCCCCCAGCTCCCAGCAGCAGCACCCCTGCAGCAGGCACGGTTGTGGCCCCGATCGGCCCCACTGAGGCCACTGAGCAAGAAAGCTGCGACTCCACCGAGACCACCGCTGCTGCCAGTGGAGACAATGACGGTAACACTACACCACACACCAGTGACCTCTCAATGCATACATTAGCACAAAATTCTCCAATAGGGGTTTTTATTACATTGGGGCAGTCATGCCGAGCCATGCCTGGAAACACTCGATTGGTTCTTCCATTACATAATGGGGACAAGTATACAGCATGAACCAATGTCATGTATCACAATGAGTGTTCCTCCTGCTAAATTTGTCTCATTCTCATGAACATGATATTTCAAGAACATCTGAAGGGAATTTAATTTGGCACAAATGTCTACTTGGATGGAAGAATAAACTGATTAGAATGTTGTGGTTGAAGGTCAAGGTCAATGTGACCTCACAAAATAAGTTTTTGGCCATAACTCAAGAATTCACTCGCTAGTTATGGTAAAACTTCACTGTGACATCATAATGTTCTGCATAAAACACTTTTCTGGACATTATTCAGTGTCATCTCAGGAACAGAAGGGGAGGCATTTGGTAAGATACTGAATCGGTGACTCAAAATTTGGGTGCCCACCTTGAAACTGTGCTGATTGTATAGATCTTCTTTGTCGTCAAGGGGAAGATGGGTTTGAAGCATCCATGTTTTCACAGACTTGGATGAAACATGACTAGGGTGCAGAGGCATACAACTATGGGGTGGTAATTCTAGTTTTTATCATATTAAGACTTCTTTGGTGATGTCACATATTCAACAAGACTTATTTAATATGATGTATAATAAATTATTACTTGAATGCTCGTCATTCTTTAGCCTTTCATGCTGCTCTGAGTACTCTAATAGCGTTAATAGAGTGAGTGCGTTACCAGAATATTTGCGCTGTTCAGAAATGTGTGTGACAGAAATGTATTTTCCTCTGACCTGAAGCCTCGGTGGACGAGAGCTCGTCCAGTGCCTCCTGCTCCACAGAACTGCAGGCTCCCAGCACCCAGCCCCAGACCCGCCTCAGCAGGGCAGCAGGACAGCAGGGACGCACAGACACACAGCAGACCCAACATGTTCAGCACACCCAGACCAGACTGAGCCGCTCAAGACAGGTCAGTGCCATGCATAAAGCCAGTGGCTTCTCCATGGATATAACGGAAATTCTAATATGTGAGGTCATTAGCCATGTTTCCCTGTCATTTCATGTGTTTGGATTTGATCTGAGGAAGGGGAAAACAGTGCTGCTTAACATACTGACTGTAGAATTGTCTACTGTGTCCACCTGTCCATCCCATTAATTGTATTGCTGCAGTCAGGAAGGCAGAGGAAAAAAGCAGTCATGATGCCTCGAGTTGTCCTCACCCCTCTTAAAGTGAATGGAGAGCACGTCCCCTCAGGTAAGAACCACTTTTTTTTCCAGAGAACAACAGTAATAATAATATACAATGCAACAATCAGCTTACCGTTAAAGCTTTGTCATGAGATAAATTCAAAGGCTACAGTTATGACCTAACCTTGGTTAGCAGGGGGGTAGACAAATAGGGTGCCTGACTCTGGCCCCCTCCTAACACCAGCAGAAGAACATAGTAAAAAAACTTAAATAGATTCAAGCATTATTTATTTATATATTGTGCCCCTCCCCAAATGAAAATACAGGGAAAAAGAAAGTTGAAAAAAAGTAAACGGTGGAATGTCCTCTGTACTAATAATTATCCTCATCCAACTTGAGTCCACTGCTTAAAATAAAAACACAGGCTAAGGAAAAGCAATGCAAAAAAGAAAAAAAAGGGGCCTCACTCACCGGGTTGGAATAAAAATAAACAATCTGATCCTACTTGGTCATTTGGTCAGTTTCTTTCTGGTCCTCTACACAAACACGGAGGAAGAAACACCAAAAACACGAGTCCATGTAAGTTTCTTCTTCTCCAAGGCAGGCTGTCTCCACTCCACCACCGTTCTCCTTCCTCTTTTCACAGGTTGAAAAATACCGAAGTTATCCTTTAAGATTGTATTAGAAGGCTAATCTTTTTTTAAAACCCTCTAGCAATCCTGTGCATGACTCTCCCCTCACCTTTGTGGTGGTGTCACAACAACACACCAGTAATGAAAGCAAGTATTCAGAGTGCTGATTGGTCTGTTGGGTCGGACCTCAACATTAACCCAATTAATAAACACAACTGGAAGGAACAATACAGAGAAGATAAAACTCATCATTTTAAAACAACAGGACAACAATAAAATGATTTCACTGATTCCATTCAGTATCTGAATGCAAAGTGTTTTGTGGAAACCTGTGGTTTTTGCTGTGACAGGGCCTATGAAGAGGAGTCGAGGAGGGGTGGATGTAGACTTTGAAACACCTGGCTCCATCCTGGTCAACACCAACATCAGAGCCCTCATCAACGTGCGGACCTTCTCAGCCTTCCCCACACACTCACAGCAACAGCTGCTGCAGCTGCTGCCAGAGGTGGACCGACAGGTATGTTGTGTTTCTGTCCTTAAAGTGAATCTTCAGCTTTAATTTCTGTGGTGATCCACTAACCATCACACATGGAATGAAACAGTAGAAACAAATCAAATCATAGTGTAGTGCAGTAGCAGGAGTCAACATTACAGTGGGTACAAGTCTAATTTGGCCGCATCCCCGAGTGAATCACACGTGAGAATTTGAGGCCTGCAGTTGAGGGGGAAAGGGGGATTAATTACTATATCCATGAGTAGCTGCAATGTGCGCAAACAACCACCAGGTGGCACATGTGAGCAGATAATATCATCCCCCTTCTAAAACTGCCACCCCCTTCCCATCGCTTGTGTCATTTTATCAATGAATGTGGTATTACTGCTATTTCAACATTCAGGAGGTTTCGTGCATATTGAGTGACAGCTGCAGCTGAGCTGTGCTGTGCTTCCGTCACCAGATTCATCACTAATTCATAAACATACACAAATATTCAAGTCGCAGTTCACATGTACTGCAGCGAATGCTTCTGTAGGATACTGTAAGTCACATAACCAGCCACATGAAGAAAGAAAATGTAACATTAACAATTCCGCGTAGGGCTGGACTATTCAATTTTGATTTTAATAAGAAGACCTTGTTTTCAAGCCCCAAAGGCCAAGATCTAATTCTAAGCGGTCTATTGTTGACTTGTCTGTTTAAATTTAACACTGGATCACAGTTTAAAATGTAGTTTATATTCATAAATGAACTCTGCCATGGCCTGTTTTAACGATGGACCGCTAATATCCGTCTGTTGAAAATTGTAATAGCCTAAATCAAAATTTTAAACAATAGTTTAGGCCTACTGTAAATTGGAATCGCTGTCGCTGCTCTGAGATACCAGATTTACAGTGACGGTAAATAGTTAGATTACTCATCTAAAATGTAAAATAGGCTACAACATTTAGATATATATTACATTACTGTACAATTGTCTCATAATCACTTTATTCGCCAAATGCATCAGACAGATACACAGGAATTTGACTTGGCAATCAGCGCTAAAAAACTATGACAAACAGAAAACAGACAACAATAATGCACATTAGCTGCAACAAGATGTGATTCCATAAAAAACTAACAAAAACAAGTAAATGACCACAGCAAAGATAAAAGTACATGTGTGTAAAATTAAGTTAAAACTGTTGATAAAATCATAAATTCAAATAGTTCAATGAATCAATGTTTATCAGGATGATGCGGCTTCATTCTGAATAATTTCACTCTATGAACCTGGGCGATCGGCGTGTCTGGAGATAAAAAAAAAAAAAAAATGAAAAATGAACCGCTGGTGTCGTGTCATGCGTAAATGCGCAGGAGGACACACATTCTCCCCTACTGTACAATAACAAGGAGACTGGACCTCATTCAGTGCTTGTAAAATGTAAGTATGCATGTTCAGATACAGGCATTTCAATACACGAAACAGACAATCCAAACAGTTTTATCAAACATTTTATTTATTTTTTTTATCTTTTTCGGGCGGGTGGTGGTGGTGATGGTGGTGATGTGCCAGAAGGAGCTGAGACAACTCATCCAGCTCTCTCACCGCTCGCTGACCGGAAAATACGGGTTTTCTTTATATTAGCGATTATATTCAAAACCGTTAAACAGAGATGAATAAATAACCTAATCAAATACAGTGCTGGTGTTGAGTAGCCTAATTATTTTGGTATTTTTTTAATGAATGAGATGAACACAGAACATGAATTAACAGTATCATGGCTAAGATCCTAAGAACGATCTTTATTGGGAAACACGGCCATTTCAGCTTTGTCGCAACCCTCCCCCACCCCATTCACCCCCGGCCATTGAATGAATGAGAATAGGCTGCCTGTTACCTTACCTGTTGTTTGTGTTCCCCTACTTAACCTGTATTGAAGTGGTAATGATTCAGTTAGAGGTGAGAACAGTGAAAGTATTCAATAAAATACCAAAGATTTCTATGATGTTTTCGCAGCAGTATTAAAACACCAAGTGAAACATGAGACTCTTCATAAAAGTTTATTTATGTAATGTTTTGGGTTTTTTTTTTTTAATGTGTGTGTGGATCTCTTTTTATCTGCTTTAACACTACCTGATGCTGCAGAAGAATAAATGAAAGTTAAAAACTATAATACTGTGTATAAAGAAACACACTATTTTTTCAGTTTCACAATTGGTGTCGCTCGCAGGGCGCGGTGGACCTGCACTGCACCTCTGTTTTTGACGATGTTAACAAATAGCCTAAATTAGATGAATGAACATGTCCAAGGTTAGATGCGGAGCACACCCCAGATCAGCTGATAGGAGTGCTGAGAAAATGAATGAATGCGTGTGAGACACACATGTTGCATGCCCCCCCCCCCTCACCTGTAGTAACTCACATGATTGAAAAATGGAGCGACAGTTGCAGCTGAAGAGGAAAGGTGCGTAGACAGGGAGAGGCTTAAAAAGCGTAAAGCACTACAGCGAAGTGCTGTGAAATAACTGACATGTTTTATTTTGTAGTCGGCTACTCCGTCCTCATCTCACACATCGTAAGTCAAGCTATTGAAACAAAGGCTTTGAAAGATTCATCCTCAACTCATACCTTCAAAAAGAATAAATAAACATTTTTCCATCTCTGTGCATGCACTTTCATGTTTCTGTGATCAAACAGACAAACCAAATCCACCCCACACAAGTGTTATTTAAATTAAATAACTACCGCGACAATATAGCCACAAAATTAAGTTTAGGCCACTTTTATCTTTCCCTGAATAAAATTACACAACGCAGTCATTAGTCAGTGAGCACCCAGCGCCCCCACCCTGCTGAGCAGACATCTCAGAGCAGCCACCTCCGACAGCGATTCCAATTTACAGTATACTATTGTTTAAAATTTTGATTTAGGCTACTGCAATTTTCACATTTTTTATGACGGATATTAGCGGTCCATCGTTAAAACAGGCCATGGCAGAGTTCATTTATGAATATAAACTACAATTTAAACTGTGATCCAGTGTTAAATTTAAACAGACAAGTCAACAACAGACCGCTTAGAATTAGATCTTGGCCTTTGGAGTTTGAAAACAAAGTCTCCTTACTAAAATCGAAATTGAAATCGAGTCCAGCCCTACGCGGAATTGTTATTGTTACATTTTCTTCATTTTCTTTCTTCATGTGGCTGGTTATGTGACTTACAGTATCCTACAGAAGCATTTGCTGCAGTACATGTGAACTGCGACTTGAATATTTGTGTATGTTTATGAATTAGTGATGAATCTGGTGACGGAAGCACCACATTCATTGATAAAATGACACAAGCGATGGGAAGGGGGACAATTTTTATTTGGATGCCCCCCCTCAACTCGAGCACCAGCGACAAGTTTGAGTAGACTGATATATTTAATTTATTCTCTAGCAGGATGTAAACATTTCTGTGACTTCCTGTATACTCTGCTTTACTCTGCTGAAAACTGTTAGATTCATGGACAGCGCCACTCTTCACTGCAACTGACATTGTGGTCGAAGTTGGAATTGTCTCTAAACCCTTTTAGCAGTATTCAAGCTCTCTGCTGCCACCTGGCGGCTACAGTTGCCAAGTGCACCCCCCCTCAACTCTTCACGTATCATGCCTCATGCTTTGCGTGAGAAAAGTGGCCAAGTTAGTATGTTACCCATTGTACATGCCATTGCCCTACAGCTGTCAATCTCACTCATTGTGAAATTAAAGCTAAATAGAGATAAATTGCTCCCTTGACAGACCAGGCTGATATCAGCCTAACTATGGACTGGTTCAAGGCAAGCCTGAGCCAGCCTTAACTAAAGCACAAAGGAGCCAATTATGCGTTTCGCATGTTGTGTCATCAGATTCGCTCTGTGCGTAATGGCCATTCGGTGTGCCTTTAAAAGAATCACATGCTGATTAGCAAAGAATCCAGCAGGTTCACCACAAAACGGCAACAATAATGGCAATTTTAATAGAAAGAATACATTTCATAAGATAATGAGATGCAGTAATGTTAGAGTAGGATAAAGATAAAGAGTAGGTCCAGACTGCATACAGCTTTATAAAGATACCATGAATGTAAATTACAACGTACATGAATATTCTGATAATGAGATATCAAAAATTGTAGAAAAACTGTAGAGGAGAAGTTACTTTCCACATACATGATATAATATGTGAGTAGGAGAATGTGAATATTATTTACACATTTACACAGTAGATGTAAAATCTACTTTTCTTAATAAGGGAAAGGTATTGATGTCTGTTAATCAAAGGAGAAACAGACCCAAACATGACAGACTGCTCTACCTGGGCATTACCTTTGATGTAGGGCTGCACGATAATGGAAAAAAATGGACATGGAATTGCGATTTTATTTATTTTTTTGCTATATATATTGCGATATTAAAAAATACAAGAATTTTCACTAGATGACTTAAAGTAAGAAAATTAAGAAATAGTGGCGGGGCTTTTACTGGCCACAACTGCAGAGGCTACCAGCTTCATTTGAAACAAACTACATTGTAAAAGGGCCGTTATTTATTAATCCCTCTGTATCTTTATATTTTTACTGTTTATCCGCTCCCATTGCATTCATAAAGTTAATGCATCGTGCCGTCATTTCAAACCCAACACTTCCTGATTTTTTTTTTCAAATTAAAAGCCCCTTATAACCTCAGCGGAGAAAATCCCTCCATTTTTGTAAATAGGCTTTTATTGTGAAACATTTGTAGGAACTTGTTGTGGAGGATTCAGTGACTTGTATGTTTCTGTTCTGTACGACATCTGTTGCACATCTGTCCGTCCTGCAAGAGTGATCCCTCCTCAGTTGCTTTTCCTGAGGGTTCTATTGTTTTTTTCCCCGTTAAAGGTTTTTTTTTTTTTTTTTTTTTTGGTGAGTTTTTCCTTATCCGCTGCAAGAGTCCTAAGGACAGAGGGATGTTGTATCCCCTAAAGCCCTGTGAGCAAGCCTAGAATTTCGTCATTTTAGGGGCAAGACCACTTGGCCTTCTGTGTTGTCAATTTTCTGAGGCTACAAAGGCCAAAAGCCAGGGTAGCAAGAAAACAATGATAAAAGAAAACAATGATTTTAAGCCCACGTTCATAATGAATTTAAGGAGTAACAATGTATAACTATCTGTGAAATGAATAAATAAAACAAGCTCAAGTAATTTATTTATTTAGCGAATGCAAAGTCCTTCAGCCAAGCAGTTGCTGTCTGATCTGCTGTATGGAGGGTGACTAAGCCTCCTTCAAGTCTTTGTAGAGGGCAAGCTTCAATGATGAGTTGCATTGTTTGCTCCTCTACACAAGCACAAAGTGAGCTTGAGTTGCTGCCCCACTTGTGAAGGCTGGCCAGGCAGGGGCCATATCCAGTCCTGAATCTGTTTAGGGTTGACCACTGTCTCCTTGGGAGGTTGGTGCCAGGGACTAGCAGGGTGGGGTCTGCCACCAGATGTTTGTCTGGGATTTCTTTGGACTCCCATTGCTTTTCCCAAGCTGACTGGATGGTAAAGTCAGCTGGCAGGGGATTCTTCCAAATTGGACGTCTAGATGGCAGTCGGGCAGTGGGTGGATTGAAAATGTCTGTGTGAATAGGTAGATGAGGGGAGTCTTTGGCCTTTTGGAGCATCCTTTGAGTGAAGGCTACTCGCCGGATGTGTGGAGGGGCTATGTTTGATAGGATGGGGAGCCAGGGGAGTGGTGTTGAGCGGATTGTCCTGGTGATGATCCGGTGTCCACATGGTGTGTATGGGGTGACCTGGACCAAACAGGGGCACAATATTCTGCTGAGGAGTATGCGAGGGCCAGCTCTGAGGTGCGCAGTGTGGGGGCTTCTGACCCCCATTTTGAGCCAGCAAGCTTGCAGAGCAGGTTATTTCTGGACTTCACCTTAGCTGCCGTCCCTTTAAGATGTCCCTTTAAGAAGTCCGCTCAGGTGGATGTTCAGTTCTCCGGCAGCTTCAGCGTTGTGGAGGTGGAACACACTGGAGACTGTTTTTGCTTGGCTTGGTTTTAGGCGCCAGGTTTTGCAGTACTGGTCGAGTTTGGCGAGGTCCTCATTGAGCACACATTCAAGTGAACCAAAGTCTGGCCAGACAGATGTCATCTGCATAGATAAATTTGCAGGATTTGGTGATGGATAGGTCGTTTGTGTTTAGATTAAACAGAGTTGGTGCTAGAACTGACCCTTGCGGGAGCCCATTCTTCTGCATTCTCCAAGCGCTCTTGTTTTGTCCGAGGTGAACTCTGAACCTCCGGTTGGAGAGCAGAGTTTTGATGGTTTGTGTCGCCCAGGCAGGGAGTGCTTTTGTGAGTTTTTTTCGCCTGGCTGTAGAGAACGATTCAATGAGATGGTCTGCCATCTCAGGGTCCCCTGATGTTTTGTAGGCTTGCAGGGCAGTGCTTTCTCCGTCCAGGCATGGGACGTAGAGGGGGCGGTAGCCTCGTGGAATTGCTGTGTGGGCGGCTTTGTAGACAGCGCTGCAGAAGCGGTTGTATGCTTCATCTACAGTGATGGTGTGGAATGGGATGGTGACAACACTCCGGTCTAAGGTTTCACTGTATTTCTTCCAGTTGGTTTTGCGGAAGTTCCAGCGCATCTTCCTTGGGCTGTTTATGACTGGGAGTTGTAGGCCAATGTGTAGGAGTGAGGGGCGGTGTTGGCTGTGTGGGAAATCTTCCAGAATGAGGATCTGTGCAGGGTAGGGGGTTCCATTAAAAGAGCTGACCCAGCAAAGGTCAGGAGAATAAGCCTTGTTCCATCTGGCTGAGTGGAGCGTTCCTCTTTGTTCGGGGTCGTGTATCAGACCAAGGTCTTTTCTGAATGCCCTTTCTGAAAGTGCCTCCCCATCACTATCCGCTGCTAGGTATCCCCAGTCAGGGTAATGGCTGTTAAAGTCCCCCACATAAATGGCAGGGTGGGTAGGACTTGCAGATCCCAGTTGGCACTAGGTGGCTTGTACACATTGGCTATGTGGAAACCACCAATGGTTATGGTATCCGAGAAAGTTGTTGTGGTCAGATGTATCGCTTCAGCTATGTCAGACATAGGTGGCACGTCCATACTTGGTATGGGGTGCATAGCAAAGGAGGTTGAAGCCATTGATGGTATAACGGCCTGCTTCCTCTGTGCCAGTGTCTGTCTCTTGGAGGTATATGACGTCAATGGGGTGTTTGTGGGCGAGGAGTTTTATGAGCCAGATCAAGTAATAATAATGAGTATAATAAGTATAATAATAAGTAAGTAATGTGTAAGTAATAATAAGTAATAATGGGCCTCATTCACTAATATCAGTGCAGAAATGTTCTTACTCTCCGCAAAAAAATAAGTACTTTTGCAAAATCACTGTCGGATTCATGACACGTGCGTACCGGCCAATTTTGTTCTTAACGCCGTGTGTATGTTAGTAAATCAGAACCATTCTAAATTGACAGGCGCGTGTCCGTGATCTGCAATCAGCATACTACCACGCCCCCATTTCTCCATATAAGGAAACCGCTTGCCTAGAGTTGATTCATCAATGAAGAAAGCGGTTATGCGAGGAGAAAAGTAGTAAATTTCACAGTTTGTTAGAAACAATGGCGCCAGGTCTTACGGGAATGCCATGCCATTGCAAGATTGTGGAGGACACAGCATGATGATCTTGCACACCTTCTCAGGCGTATAAAGTAGTTTGCCACTGGCTGTATCTGATCCAAACACATCCAACGGCCCTTAAGCACGCCAAAAGTGCGCTCTATGGCGCGTGTGTGGGCATGTATGTTATTATAGCGCACCTCTTGAGGGGTTTCAGGGTTTGCGTATGGTGTCATCAGCCATGTTTTAAGGCCATATCCCCGGTCACCTAAACAATATAACACTTTAACATTAACGGAATAGAGACTTACTGAAAATACTAACTTAAAATAACTGAAATAAAAGACCAGAACAAAAGATGCCCACCAACAAGCCATCCACTTCTCACAGCCCCTGCCTCCAAACGCATTCCCACTGTACTGTTTTGCATAGTAAATGAGTCGTGGGTGCCTCCTGGCCAGCGGGCCACGGCGATAAGGATATGGCAGTCGGCATTACAGATCATCTGCACGCTGATGGAGTGATAGTTTTTTCTGTTCATGTTATTGTTAATATTTTAAGTGTCACAATGATGAGGGTGAACGTGTGTCGATTTCATGGTAATTTAATCCATTTGGCCAATATATTAGTAAATTAATGATATTAAAAAATGTTAATTAAATCTATTTGTAATGAATGTGGTTTTATAGACTCTGCATGTACTTATATGTGTTTGCATTTTCTAAGTCAGTTCGGCCTTCCTCATTTGGTCTGAGGCAGCTCTAAATTTGTTCGCAGAGTAGGAGCAAATTCGGGTAAGAAAATATTGATGAATCCCAGATTTGTGCGTCAAATGTGTGTACACACAGTTCAAGCACAAATTCGTGCGTACGCACTGTTCGTAAATGAGGCCCAATGTGATTTATTTAGTAGCACTAATAAAAAAAAAAAAAAGAGGCAGAGGAGAAAACCGCAAAATCACCTGGGGGAGTGCGGGTGGGGCATCAAGGCCACTGTGGCCTTAGGCCAGATATTTTTTTCAGGGGCACAGGGCCAAATGAGGAGGGCACGAGAGCCATGGCCCTCATGGCCCTCGTGAAATTCCTGCCCTGCCTGTGAGGCAAATTGTGATTTGTGATATTGGGCTTTATAAATAAAATTGAAATTTGAAATTTGAATTGTATATTTGCATACGGTACTTGTAGCTCCTGCCATCTGCTTGGGCTTTTTAGGTGACTACAGCAACATTTCGGCTGGCACATGAACAGACACAGTAACTCAAATAATAGTAAAAGTAATAAAAATAGGACAAGAATAACTCGATGACATCACACGTGGTGAAAGACGACGGGGGATAATTGGTGTGTACCATCGTATAGTCTCTCATGTCTTTGGCCAAGTCATGGCACGATTATATGACTCCACAGTCGTGTAATGTGACATAGTGACTTTCAGAACGGGCAGAAGTCGTGTAGTGTCTGCCAGGCCTAAATCCTCCTTTACCGTTTCTCCCCTTGCATGTTGCTCATTTTCAGTATGTGACTGCAGCATGTGCATGAGAGGGGTAGGGGCTGCTGAGAGAGGGGGAGGCGAGTGGAGCGGAGCAAAGAGCTCTCTTCAGCGCTGCTTTTCTGAAGCAAAACAAAAGTTTACATGTTCTAAAAAGAAAATATCGCATGTCCTGTGATGTGACTATCACACATCGCAATGGTGATGTTCAAACGATATATAGTGCAGCCCTACTTTGATGCGTGACTGACAGACAGTAGTCTTCTTTAGAACTTTATTTTATTTTTGTCCCCAATGGGGCAGTTCATTTGCAGGAGTGTGGACATGACATATAACATACATAAAACAACAAAACACAGAGGCAAGGCACAGATATACAGAAATAATTAAGGCACACTGAGCATCAGTTACTGCTGCTGGTCGCTGCTTGTGCATGCAGCCTCTACTTCTTAGCCTTGACAGAATGCTGACCTGCAATCTGTGAATTGTTTGACAATGCAACTACGACTACAAGAGAAACATTTACATTTTATGGTGTTGAGGAAAAAAAAAAAAAAGTCAATAAATCTGAGCTGCAGTTTAGGGCAGGTAGCAGAATGGTCACTTTTTTGTATTTTTGAATTTTGTAACTAGTCTGTACAGACCCTACATTCACTGAATGTAGAGTCTGTAGGCAAACCCCAGAGATCTTGCCTCTGGAGCAGAAGAGCCCTGGCTTCCGGTTGTAGGCTGTTTGTAGTCGGCATAATATTGACGTCAGACGCGGAATACAGCCGATGGGTTCCGAGAATGTTTTGTAACTGACATTGAAGCCTTACTCAGGCACACACTGGCCCTCATTTATCAATCTTGCGTGGAAACGGGTGCAGATCTGAGTGCAGGATTCATCTCAGTGTTTCCCCTAGGTTGAGAATCTACTTGTGGTGGTGGGCTGGGCGGTGGAGGGGGACATTGCAGTGTTTGATAAGTGCATTCAAAATAATCTAGTCAAACTGGTTTATGAACCATGTGTTATTTATTGCACATAGATACAACTTAAGCCTGCTGCAGACTTGCTTTAACACAAACAGAACCCAAAAGAAAAAAAAAAAAAAGCTATTTAAAGCTATTTGCAAAGCTGACAGTTTTTGTCAGAGCAGTGTATTTTTCTCTGTTTTGAAAAAAAGATCTCCTATGCCTTTCTGTATGGAAAGGATTGGGGGTCAGGTCCATTTATGCTGATGCGCATGCATGCAGCAAGATGCTCTCCTTGCAGCCTGTTCCTCAATTCAGTTTTGATCTAAAAGAGGAAAAAAACTTGCATAACCATAATGCAAAAGAGCACAAGAAAATTAACTGAAATTATTCACATTGTGCTCTTATGCAAATTTAAGTGAAGTGCAACAGTGATTGCCCTATAAGCCAATGACACGAAACTTTCACTAGGAAAGTGAGTTTGTTTATTTGTTCTGTCGCATGTATTTTTAAATGAAGAAATACAGAACTTCCTTGCAAGGCCACGTGTCCAAGTCGACTTACTTTACAGATGCCTTGTCCAATAACCAGTCTAGCATTACCATAACCCGCTGGAGCCGCGAACCGGAGTGATAACAAATAGGAGCGCTGTTGTTGTGAACTGGGAAGCTAATGCTAGCGGCGGATGCTAGCCGCCACGGCTAACACCTTCTTCCCTGCTCGTTAACGCTCGAGGCTCCCGCTGTCAGTGACTGCCGGCTATCGGTCCCCAGCTCCTTGGACCGTTTCTTGATTTTGCTTTTCTGACAACTGCTGCTGTACATTAGCGGCTGCTGCTGCTGTCAGGGGCAGGAGGCTGCACAGTAGGCTTAGCCCGAGAGGAGGGACCCAGGTTGAATATTTTGTTTAACGTTACAAACCGCAACGAACAACACTTTGGACCCTACCTTTAAGATATTGTTGCTGTTAAACACAACAGTAGGTCATTTCAGACATTTGATGATTTGAATTTAGGGGATGAAAATGTATTAAAGTTACTTAACTTTCCTCGGAGACGCTTGAAGCAAGCAGGGCTGTGCAACGCTGCTGGTGTCGAGCTAATGAGCGCTTAACAAGGTGGGTCGGGCTGGCGGAATACACGTTGATGAGGCAGAGACCCGAGTGGAGCAGGTGGAGGGATGGTCTGAGGAGGCGACAGAGATACTCTGTACGTATCTCAAACAACAAAGATCCCTGCAGCGAAAATTAACGGACTTAGAATCTCGGTCAAGAAGAAATAATATACGCATCTTTGGTTTGGCAGAGGGGGAAGAGGGAGACTATGCTACAGTATGTGGAGAAATTCATCAAAAGTGAGCTGCCAGCATCTCAAGATGTGGACCTGAAAATACAGCGAGCTCACCGGACCCTGGCGCCCAGATCACGGCCCGATGCACCCCCGAGACCCATTGTCGTCAACTTTTTGGAGTTTGCCACTAATGAGTTGATACTGAGAGAAGCTTGGAAAAAGAAGAAAATACAAGTGGGTGAAAGATTAATCTACTTTGACCATGACTATCCATCAGAGATCGTTAAAAAGCGCCAGGAATATAATGTGATCAAAAAAGCCCTAAAAGAAAAAGGCATTCGCTTCCAAACACCATACACAAGCATGCAGATCCACTGGGCTACAGGAGTCCGCACATACAGCACCGCACAGGAGGCACAGAGAGAGCTGGAGAAGCGAGGCTTCCCCGTGGAAGAACCGGAGTCAACCGAAGGAGAGAGTCCCCCCGAGACACAGATGGAGCGGATGGGATGGTAACAGGCAGCGTGTCGTCGGGAGAACGGTACAGCTGTGGCGTGGAGAGCGAGAGAAAAACTCTGGGGGTTTCAGAGAGGACGCACCGAGGAATCATGAACACGGACTTAAATTGCTCTACCCGGTACGAAAACTTTAAATTCGAGACTCTCATATGAGTGGTTCTTTTCTTTCTAAGCTCTACACAGAGCATCAAATGCCTGGGAGAGGCGACTTCCTTTTTTTTATGGTAAAAGTAATAGGATGGTAGAGACACTGTTTTTCGACTCATTATCCACCCTTTACATCGGGCCCTCTCGGAGTGAGAGGCTTTCTCCTTGACCCACCAACGGGGTCACAGTTGAGGGGGTGTATGATTCCCCTCATTTTTGGAGGTTGGTTCAAGTTCATGTTTATGTTTTTTAGTTGTAGTTCATGTTAAGAGTTTGTATTGTGGGGCCACTTGCTTGCTTGCTTTGAAGAGTATAAATGACAGGGCCACATAATCTGAAATCTGCTTCCTTAAATGTAAATGGCCTGAGTAATCCTGTAAAGAGAAGTAAGGTACTAGCTTAAATGAAAAAGGATAAGGTGCAAATCATATTTCTCCAAGAGACTCATATGTCTAAAAATGAACATGAGAAGTTGAAAAAGTTTGGATACTTAAACTCTTTTTTTAGTTCATGTGAAAACACCCAGAAAAGAGGGGTTGCTACTCTCATTTCCAACAGCCTAAATTTTGAATTAATTATGGAAAAGAGCAACACACAGGGTAGATATGTAATTGTCAAAGGAAGGATACATAATATTCTTGTCACATTCGCTAATATACATGCCCCTCCATATATTTCATATATTAACCTCTGAATATGAAGGGGTATTAGTCTGTGCAAGGGACTGGAACACACTCCTAAACCACTCTTTAGACACAACAAGTATAAAAAGATCTAAATGTCTTAAGTCAAGAGATCTCAACTTAAAAGAAACATGTATGTTTGATATCTGGAGGAACCTTCATGCGTCTGAAAAAGATTATACCCATTACTCAGCTACTCACCGTGTTCATTCCAGAATAGACTTCTTTTTGATGAACGTTACAGACAGACACAGGGTGAGGGAATGTTCCATAGGAACAGCAGATTTATCAGACCACAATGTAATTTATTTAACTATACATCTGAACGATAGACAGAAGTGTACTCTATGGAGACTAAATATCAGTGTTCTAAACAAGGACACTGTGGTTAAGGAGATTAAAGAAGAAATTAAACAATCCATAAAAGATAATATGACTGGTCAGGTGGACCCAACTATTGTATGGGACACAGTTAAAGCAATAATGAGAGGAAAACTCATTTCACGGACAGCTTATCTAAAAAAGTTGAAGAGGACAAAATATGATGAACTCGAGAGAGCACTGAGAAAATTAGAGAAGCAACAACCAAAAGGAGGGGACCAAGGGCTGAAACATCAGATTAAAGAATTAAAAGTCCAAATAAATAATATTCTAAACAATGAATTAGAAAAGAAACTAAGATTCACCAAACAAAGTTTTTACGAGTCAGACTCAAAAGCAACCAAAATTCGAGCCAAACGCTGTAGGGCTCAACAAATGAAAAATACATTACATAAAATTAAAGACTCTAAAACTAATAAAATAACTTATGAGCCAGATGAAATTCATAAAATCTTCCAAAATTACTATGAAAATCTATACTCCCAACCCAAGACTGTAGATGAAGATAACATTATACAATATTTGTCGTCATTAGATCTCCCCTCCATAGGAACATCTCAAAATAATAAATTAACAGCTCCCATCACAAAGACAGAACTGGACAAGGCTATCAGTAAACTGAAAGCAAATAAATGTCCTGGAAGTGACAGCTTCCCGAATGAATGGTATAAGATCTTTAAAGAAGACCTCACCCCTATTATGTTAGAATCATTTAACCCTCTGCGGTCCAGAACTGTGCCAGCGCATCAAAATCACGTGACCGATTTGAGACAACGTAGCAGCAACACGCAGCCTCGCTGAGTCTCTGTTTCATTTTGTGTGGAAAGTGCAAACTTCAAACTTTGTACCACTTTTTAAATCGTCTTGATAGGCCATATAAATCCGGACTTATGATAAATAATAAACGCCATGATTTTCCTGAATATTGTTGTCACGTTTGATCCGTGTTTGATGCAGAAAGAAACGGTAAAAACGGGCCATTCGGCCTGACGAAAGTGCTGAAGGCAACAGCAAAAAACAAAAAACAAAACAACACCCCCTTTCCTGTTGGTTGAAAAATGCACCAGTCAACAATCACAAAATTGTATGGCAACACACATCATTTGTTGCTGGGGAAGAGGGGGAAGTTGTGGGAGTGACGGCAGCGAGAGAGACAGCGATCGTGATCATAGATAAAGTTGGGATTTGTGATGTTTAGCGTGTATAGTCAGTGTGTGGTGTAGTGTGTTTTGGAAGAGGAGAGAGGAAAATGAGCCTCCGACGGCCACATTGAGCGGTACTCAGAGGTCCGCACAGAGGAGCGGACGGTGTGGCAGGGCACGCCCACCAGGTCCGGATCTCCGTTTGCTCAGGCAGCAGAGCCACACAGTGTGTGTCACTCCTGTTGTGTCCTCCACCTGTAGTGTGGTGTGGTGGACAGGAACTGTTTTTCAGAGTGGCACAAATAATTTGTGTAAAATCACGTAGGAGAAGAGCAAGCACTCTCAAAATAAATCCCCTACAAAGGTGCACAGCCAAAAATAGCGACAAACACAGACGTTTCGACTTTCTGTCGAAACGTCTGTGTTTCTGGTGATGCCACCCAAGTTAGTTTATTAAATTTACCAAAAGGACATTTGTGAGTGCTGGCATTTTTTCCCTTTGACAAATAATTTGTGTGGCATCTGATTGTTTTGTAAGTAGGCTAGTTGTTCAAAAACACCTGAGGCATTGCTTGCATTTTAATGTAAATAGTTATGTATAACGTTGTTGTTTGCTAAATTAGGACATATGTTTTTGAAGTTTACAATTTATATTTTTATTCTACCAGTTTTTTAAGGTGAAATTTAAAGGTAAAATGAAAAGTCGTCAAAAACGGCCAATTACCCCCTAGACGCCAGAGGGTTAATTGGACTCTAACAAATGCTGTGGCACAACCATCATGGAAAGAGGCAGTTATATCAGTCATTCTAAAAGAAGGGAAGAATAAAGAAAATTGTGAATCATATCGTCCAATCTCTATATTAAATGTAGATTACAAGTTGTTTACATCTATTATCTCTAAAAGAATTGAACATCTTCTGCCCGACTTGATTAATGAGGATCAGACGGGGTTTATAAAAGGCCGTCAAACTCAAGACAACATCAGGCGAATGTTGCATGTTATAGAACAGATTAATAAAAAACATTTAAGTGCGGTCCTAGCTAGTTTAGATGCAGAAAAGGCCTTTGACAGGGTTTGCTGGCCCTTTCTGTACTGAGTGCTAGAGAGGCTGGGCTTTAATAGTCAATTTGTCAGGTGCATACAGGCTCTTTATAGAGACCCTACTGCTAGAATTAAAATTAACGGCCATCTGACGGGCAGCTTCAAGCTATACAGGGGCACTCGCCAGGGTTGCTGTCTAAGTCCTGTACTTTTTGCGATATTCATAGAGCCCCTAGCACAGAGTATCAGACAAAACAAAGAATTGAGAGGAATCAACATAGCAAATGAGGACCACTTAATAGGGCTCTCTTGCGGATGATATTATTATCTATCTCCAGAATCCTGACTTAACACTCCCTAAACTTATGGAGACTTAATAATAAATAAATAAATAAATAAATAAATGATAAGATACAGGAAGATATTAAAAAATGGTCCACACTGGGGTTAGACTTCAGTTCAAGGATTGAGGCAGTGAAAATGAACCTGCTGCCAAGGTTGTTGTACCTTTTTCTGTCTTTACCTGTCAGAATCCCAGATTCACAGTTTTCACTGTGGAATAAACAATTATCAAGATTTATATGAGCTGGAGCAAGACAAAGGGTTAGATTTAGAACACTTCAAATTGACAAAGAACATGGAGGTCTAGCAGTTCCAAATCTAAGGGAATACTATTATGCCACCCAGATGAGATACCTTGTCTACTGGTGCTCCCCGGAGTACCAAGCTACATGGAAGCACATTGAATTGAACATGGCTAACTTTCAACCTCAAACCAGTTTACGGGGGGAAAAACATACAGACCACAAGGAAGAGAATTTAATCTTGGAGAATGCATTAAACAATTGGTATGAGATTGTTAAAAAATATAAATTAGAAGGAGACAGTAAACTTCTAATTTGGCCTTCTCAAACATCTCAGTTTAGTCTCGGACAAACTGACATCACATTCGCAAGGTGGAGAGATAAGGGGATTACAGCGATGTGTACACTCCTAGAGGGGAAGACTTTCAAATCCTTTGAAAAACTCAAAAGAGAATTTGATTTAGATAATGGTGACCTGTTCAGACACTTACAGCTAAGACATTTCTATCAGACAGAAATCAAAAGAGGAGTTTCTGCAGAAGGAAACAAAGTGATTGAATTATTTATTAATGCATATAAATGTACACCTGTAAAGATTGTTGAAGTTGCATAGAGGTCTACAAAAACATAATGGAAATAACTCATTGTATGTGAAATCGAAATGGGAACTAGAACTGAACATTAAACTGTCCAAGAGTGATTGGCATTCTATGTGCAGAACTCAGCAGACCTCCACCAGCTCTAAAAGATGGAGGGAGTTTGGATGGAAGAATTTAATTTGCTTCTTCATCACACCACACATCAAAAATAAACAATTAGGTGAACAGCAGCAATGCTGGAGACATTGCGGGCAGATGAGTGCCAATCACACACATGTCTTTTGGTCTTGTGTAAAACCGCAGGGGTTCTGGGACAGGGTGGTTCAGATTATGGAAGAAATTTTTACATACAAGATACCCAGGGACCCCCGGATAATGTACCTGGGTTTGACCCCAGAAGGAATTGTTCAAAAGGAGGACCTGTACCTTTTCAAAATACTGACCTTGGCATAACAAGAAACTGGCTGAAAAATGACCCTCCAAGCCCAGGACAGTGGCTGGGTATTGTGGAGGAGATTTACTCGATGGAAAGACTGACTTATTATCTCAGAATGAAAGCAGGGACCCTGGATCGACAGTGGCACAAATGGACTGCGTATCAGAAAAAAGAAGGGTCAAATACTCAACAGACCTAATGGACAGTGGATAAAGCCGCAATAAGAGTAGTGTGCCTCACTTCCATTTTTTTTTCTTTTATGTAGTTTTAGTTTATTCTCCTTTTTTTATTCTACTTTCATTGTTTACCTTCCTAAGTTGCCACTGCATTGTTGTGCAACTGACTTTGTTCATGTAAGGGGTGGAAAAAAAAGGGGGAAAAAAAAAGCAAAATAAAAAGTTTTAAAAAAAAGCTGGCGTCAAAAAAGACTGGAGGAGGCCAACCAGACCCCAGCCTGACTCTGACAGGGACCAAGGAAAGAATCTCCCCACTAATCGGGTCAGAATCTATCTCTGGCACAAGTGGTGGTGGTGGAGACACAGACGCACTTGCGAGAGTGGGAGCAGAATGGTAAGTAACAGCCCTCCTTTTGCTTGCATTATAGTTAATTTAACCCTGACCGTACGCTATTGTCCAAATAGATTGGCTTACACATGTTACACAGGTACACATTTTTATTGTTTCGTTTAAATGCTGTTTCAAAACCAGGCACCAGTGGCATGGCGTCCAGGTCCCACCGAGCCAGACCCACCAAGCCAGGCAACCGAGGGCGAGCATGTGCCCTCCGCCTCCCATGCTGGGCCAAGACCAGCAATCATCACGGTAGACGTCCTGGAAAGGCAGACGCAAATTAACTGTTTATTGGCTTCAGTTGTTAGCACACTTGAGGCAATTAATAACACACTAAAAGAAATGAACGAGAATCTACAAAAAAGACCTGAATAAAATGTTTAAATGACTAAACATTGTCCATTGTCTGTATTAAATATCCCTTCAACCAATAGCCCCTAGGCTATACTTGCATTACATTACTGATTAAATACTGTAGAGCACTTACACAACTTTAAGGTATACTTAACATTTTAGAAGCAATGAATGAAGTCCTGTTTCCTCCATATAGACCCCAGTGGAGGCTGGTTCCCTGGGCATTGGTTCATCTGGCTGCGCCAGCCCATCAAACGGCAGAGATTTCTGTTTGTGGATGTCAAATTTTGAGTATAATAATGTATAGGCCTATCTATTAAATGTATAGTTGTCATTTTTAGGCTGTTTAGCCTATCATATCTTTTATTTTCCAAAAAAATCAGTAGGGCCCACCAGTAAGAACATAGGCTATTTTATTTTATTTCATGATATTGTTTTATTCGTTTTGGGAATCCTTTTTTAATATGTCGGCCTACTGAATATGTGGTTGCTTGTGCTTACCCAGGGTTAATTGGAAATTTCTCTTCACCACGTTACAAACATTTGGCTTTGGGGAATCATTTATTAACTGGATCAAGATTCTGTACACTGCACCTTCAGCCACCGTCACCACTAATGGACTAACATCACAAAGCTTTACACTGCACAGGGGGACTAGGCAGGGATACCCACTCTCTCCCTCTTTGTTTACCATTTTCATTGAACCCTTAGCAGCAGCCATCCGTCAGAACCTCCATATCCAAGGAATTCAAACACCACAATCACAGCATAAGATTAGTTTGTATGCAGATGACATTTTACTCTTTCTTCAAAACCCTCAGTCATCTCTGCAAGAAACAATTAAACTCATCGAATCATTCTCCAAGATCTCCAACTACTCTATAAACTGGAATAAATCCTCAGTCCTCCCATTGCACAACACCAGATGGGATGCAGCAGCCCATATATCACCCATTCCTCTGTGCACGGATCACATTACATATTTAGGCATCAATGTTTCCCCCAGGCTGTCAGAGCTGATGGGACTCAATTTCACTCCACTACTAAAAACAATAGATGCTGATCTCCACTGTTGGATGAATTTACCACTATCCATTTTGGGCAGAATAGCAATTATTAAAATGACAATACTTCCCAGAATAAATTATCTCTTTTCAATGATTCCAACCCATCCTACTCTCACCTGGTTTAACTCTCTCTAGACTTAATAATCACTAAATTCTACTGGAAAAACACCAAGGATCAAACTGACTACATTTCAAAAACACAAATCACAAGGCAGCTTAGATGCACCACATTTTTACCATTACTCCCTGGCAAATCAACTGCAGTATATATATATAGTGGACATACTCCAGTCACTCAGACCACACCTGGCTAGACATAGAACAAACACTCTGTAAAGACATCCAGATTTCAGATACTCCATTTCTCAGTCAATCAATCAAACGCCATTCATGTTTCCATGCAATAACAATAGCGTCAGCTCTGACAGCCTGGTGGAAATTCCACAAAATCACCAATTCTTCTCTCTCTCCATCCAGTTTCACCCCCATTTGGAATAATCCTGATTTCTTGAGCAATGAAAAAACACTGAACTTTCACACATGGGCAGGAAAGGGCATCACACATCTAAAACACATTTTTCATACTAACACCCTGGTATCATTTCCCCACTTGGTCCAGGAGTACGGCATCAGGAGTAACCAATCAAAAATCAATATTAGAACCACCAGTCTATGCCTTCCCCCCTTAATCTCAGAATTAATAAATATCCCCTCCCCCAAAAAACTCCTCTCCAAAATATATAAGATAATATCACAATATGACAAAACCATATCTCTACCTTCAATAAAATGGGAACAAGACCTCTCCATTACTCCTGATGCCAACTTCTGGACCCAAATCTGTAAAAATACTTATTTCATGACTAAAAATGTTAACCTACAACTCATACAGTATAAGATAATCCATAGAACTCACTACACTGGGCAAAAAATGTTTAAAATGGGATTCACATCAGAAATATGCTCACAGTGCACACAAAACTGTCCTGACACTTACATTCACGCCATCTGGCACTACACACCCATCAAACACTTTTGGATAGGAGTCACTGAGTCACTATCCCGCTTCATGGGCTGCCGCATCCCATTATCTCTCCCTGCCTCCTAGGAGACTTATCAACATTCAACCTAGATGGAACAAACCATAGACTTCTCCTTGTGACCCTAACTATTGCCAAGAAAACTATCCTCATGAACTGGAAATCACGGAACACCATACATCTGGCTAAATGGAAAAACTTACTCACTGACTACATCTCCCTGGAATATGCATCCTCCTCTCTCGTTAACACAACAGAACCTCAGTCCGTCTGGTCAGCTTTCATTCATTTCTTAACATCCTAAATACCATCTGACTTATTTTTCTTGTCTGTCAGCCAATCACCCATAACATCATCAATATCCATATCCACACTTGGACACACACACACATACATACAGTACAGGCCAAAAGTTTGGACACACCTTCTCATTCAATGCGTTTTCTTTATTTTCATGACTATTTACATTGTAGATTCTCACTGAAGGCATCAAAACTATGAATGAACACGTGGATTTATGTACTTAACAAAAAAAGGTGAAATAACTGAAAACACGTTTTATATTCTAGTTTCTTCAAAATAGCCACCCTTTGCTCTGATTACTGCTTTGCACACTCTTGGCATTCTCTCGATGAGCTTCAAGAGGTAGTCACCTGAAATGGTTTTCACTTCACAGGTGTGCCTTATCAGGGTTAATTAGTGGAATTCCTTGCTTTATCAATGGGGTTGGGACCATTAGTTGTGTTGTGCAGAGGTCAGGTTAATTCACAGCGGACAGCCATATTGGACAACTGTTAAAATTCATATTATGGCAAGAACCAATCAGCTAACTAAAGAAAAACGAGTGGCCATCATTACTTTAAGAAATGAAGGTCAGTTAGTCCGGAAAATTGCAAAAACTTCAAATGTGTCCCCAAGTGGAGTCACTAATTGTTGTTTCGTTGTGTCATATGTCTCTTTATGTATATATGTATGTAGCCTTATTTTGTGTCCTTACATGTATCTTGTCTTGTTTCACAATAAAAAAAAAGAACATAGGCTTTTTTATTAGGGGCCGGGCAGCCTAAGCTGCCAGGACCCTCTACTTCTTCTTCGTCTTCGTCTTCGTCTTCTTCTTCTTCTTCTTCCGAGGAAATCCTACTTCCCAATGCGCGAAAAATGACCAAACTTTGCACAAAGGTCCAGTCCCATGCCAGATTGCCTCAGCTGCAAAAACAGGCCAATAGTCCTGATGGTGGCGCTACAGCAAGCCTCTAAAGTTCAACATTTTGAAAATTCAAATCAACCATATGTGCTACAGATTTGCAACTTTCACCAAAATGTAGCCCCAATACTGAAGAAACTTTTGTACATTTAAACTGTAAAACCTATCTTCTCCCACAATTTTTGCTCAATTGACACCAAACTTGCTACAGAGCATCTTCAGACTGTCCTACACAAACGATCCACGCAGATTTTTGATTTATCAAAAATTGAGCCTACAGTGCATTAAAATGTGTGACTGTAAACAATTCTTGCTAAATACATTTTCAATGTTCATTAAAAAAATGACAAAATTTTGAAGTCATGGTAGATGATGTTTCTCAAAAACTGAATTTTTTTTTTACAGCATTTTGAATTTCGCTCTCATGCCAACAATTGGAGTCAATGCAAAAATGGCATTTTTAAACATCAGTTTTTCTCTTATGGAGCCAATAAATCATTGTTAAAAACAAATTACCAACATCTCTATGCTGTCTAGATGCAATTTGTGTATTTTCGGATTTTTGTTTTAATAACTGACTTTTTGACAGCCGTTTGAAATCTGCCTTTTCACACTAATAGCTGCTGTCTTGCACACAAGTGACTGGCTTAGTCAATTTGTGAAGCTACATGTGACGTTTCTGTTTGCCAGATAGCTCAGTGAGATAGAGGATGGTTATTGGTGTTGAAGATTGTGAGTTCAAACCTCAGCTCATGCAACATTTCCATATGAGAAATCTAGCCAAACTTTTCATAAAGGTTCAGTCCCATGCCAGATGTCCTCAACTGGAAACACAAGACAATAGTCCTGATGGTGGCGCCACAACTGATGGTGATTACTGATGGTGGCTACTGTCTGGCACCCTGATGCTTGGCTTAGTCAGTTTGTGAAGCCACACATGAACTGTCACTTGTCAATTAGCTCAGTGAGATAGAAAACAGACCTCAGTCTCAGAAGTTGTGAGTTCAAGCCTCAGCTAAGGCAGAACGGACATTCTAATGTGAAAGTCCTATGTTCAGGCATCATGATCTGTCGATTAGAGTCTACAGAGGTTGATATAATTATGATCTAGGCAGTTTCGCAGAGAGACAAATACTCTTGATCGATACTTTTCCCTGTTATCCCTTGTCTCTTTTCCCTGTTTTTTTCTGCGTAGCCTAATTTTATTTTATTTGTGCAGTTTTGCTGCAGAAAGGTAATGTTGATTTCCTTCTAAAATGAAGCTGTAATGGTACATTTACAATTTTACAAATAGGCCTATCTCTGCTATGAATTATTTCATTATTGGTTAGCATTCCCATTATTTTCTATATTAAATATTTGTCTATAAAGTTAAGTAAAATTCATATTACTTTTCCCCAATTCCAATCTGGGTTAGGGTTAACATCTCACTTTGTCTGACTAAAGGTCCAAAACCATGATAAAGCAAGATTTGAGGAGGATATCCTCAAATCTGCGAGGGTAACTCCAACACTAATGCCTGAACCAATCAATCCATAATGAAATAGTTGTGGATTAATTATGTGTTTTACTTATTGATTTATTGACTAATCATTGCAGCTGTAGAATTCCTATAATAAGCTAGAAGAAGTTTTAAACATATATACCGCAGAGTTACCTCTTGCTAATTAGGTCAGTGAGATAGAGCATAGTCTCTTATGCTTACAATGCCACCTTTTTTTCATCTTCCTACACTCTGCTTGTTGCTCAGAATTGCCCTGAAACATTGCTGCGCAGCAGCTATAATTTTATTTTATTGTTTTATTCATTTTGGGAATCCTTTTTTAATATGCAGGCCGACTGAATATGTGGCTGCTTGTGGTTAGATGACAAGTTTGAGCTTTGTTTCATAATTATTTTCAGATTCGGACAGGTTTTGCTGTGCTGCACCGCAAATCCACACTGAATCAAACTTGCGTACACGAGCTGATACCTGAAATGAGATGTGATCATAGCGTCCACTCACATCCAAATTGAGAAATGCCGAGCCTTGCATGGAAATGGTCGTGCGCACAGTTTTCTGCCGTACGTTCGTTTGATAAATGAGGGCCACTGTTTTGCCATTTTTAGGGTTAGTGGGATGCATGTGAGGCATGGGCCACACTACTCCTCAGATGTATTATTATTTTACTGTTATTTGCACATCATGTCCTCTCTCTGGCAGATTGGACCAGATGGGATGGCCAGACTAAGCAGCTCAGCACTCAACAATGAGTTCTTCACCCATGCCTCCCAGAGCTGGAAAGAGAGGCTGGCTGAGGGTAAGTGATTAGTCAACCATGAACAGGCTGCCACATTTTGCAGAGACTTCTGCCATGCTTAAATATTCACATTAGATGGAACTGTGGGTAAGGAGTCAGGGATAGCAGAAGCAAAACCAGCAGAAAGGTGACCAAAATGTTGATATGAAAAAATATGCTAAGAAATCATAAATTAAAGCATAATGAATGAAAAGCAGAGAAATTTGCACCAAAAGGCAACACTTTGCTCCAGCATGCTTTACATGGTGTGAATAAATAGGAAGAATAGCAGTGTCAAAATATCTAATGACAAATACCTTTGCATGATCTAAGTGAATCAGTCCATACAGGGACCTATCTTTATACTTCTGATGGCAGCACTGTCCTGGAACATTACTACTACACCTGCTGCTTATCAGAAGTCACCATACATAAATGATCCCTGGGGTCAAACTGTGACTAATTATTTAAACAAGTAAAGGGTAGCTAAGTCAGGTTTATACAAAAACTTATACTGATTATTAGGGTTGACCCGAATCATTGTTTGACACATTTAGGTGAGTTCACCCATGAGATGCAGGTGCGCTTCCGGCAGGAAATGGAGAAAGAGAAGAAGGTGGAGGCATGGAAGGAAAAGTTTTTTGAAGAGTACCATGGGCAAAAGTAAGAGCCAACCCATTCCATCTGACTTTAAATTCAGTGTTTACACAACAACCATATTAGTTTTTTGTCACAGTATTACTTAGAAAATCCTTGTTGTAGATCTTCATTTTGACAACGTTTTAAGTAATTTTTTTCCCAGCTCTTTTGCTGTCCTCCATGTAGTTTTGACCTACATCAGTCAAGGCCACTGTTATATGCCAACAAATATCAGTGTTTCTACCATGTGCTAAAGCGTAGTTTGTGTACCTGTAGGTCTGGCCTGACACAAGAAGAGTCCTTAAAGCTTACCATGAGTGAAGCCAATGAAGTTGCAGCCAGTGTGCTGGACAGTGATGTGGCTGTGGTTGCAACTGGTGCCCCCAAAAGACGCAGTGTGGGTCGGCGTAGGAGAGACGGCAGAATGCGGAGACGCACGCGAGCTGACCTGCGTCGGAGGGCCCGTCGTACCCTCTGCAAGGCCACTTCTCCAGCTCTGCAGTCTGCAGAAGCGGCTGAGGCCAGCACTACGCTGGACATCTCAGCAGTCTCTCTTGGATCTCCCATGTCCGACAACACGGTGGTTCAAGGCGAGGTGGTGCTGCAGGCTGAGTGTGGTGTGGAGCTCCCAGCTGAGAGTGCCGCCATAGAACCAAAGCCTTCTCCCACTCCAGAGCCAGTCACACTGCCAGCCTCCACTCCTACTCCCACTCCCAGCCCCAGCCCAGCCTCCACCAGCGCAAACGAAGAGCCTGAAGCTGTGGCCCGCCTGCTCCCAGAGGAGGCTGCACCTGCACTGGCTTCCACCTCCTCACCTTCCTCCTCCTCCTCCTCCTCCTCTTCTTCGTCTGCCTCATCGCCTGTCTCCTCACCCTCCTCACCTTCTGATAGACAGGGAGCTTTTACTGCAGGACTGGACTCTTCGTCATCCTCCTCAGCTTCCTCCAGTGCTGCAGTAGCTGCTGACCCCCTGGATGACACCGCCTCCGTGGTCACCTCCATCACAGGGGGTACCACCACCAGCAGCCGTGAGAGTAGCCCCTCAGCCAGCCCAGCCACCACCCCTGTACCCAGTGCTCAGCTCAAGGAGCAGAAAAGAAGGCCAGATGAGACTCAGGCCTTCTCCAGCTTCCCCGAAAAGAGACCGCGGCTTGACGACCGTCAGTCCTTTCGTACCACAATTGACAGTGTCCGTTCGGAGAAGCCGCAGCCGACTACAGAAGAGCCCAAGGTGCCGCCTATCAGGGTAAGACTGTGTGCACAAATTTTTTGCCTGTTCAGCAATGAGTTGTTATCCAGGTTGTATCTGACTCACTGTCCATGTTTCTCTGTCCCAGATTCAACTGTCCAGAATCAAACCCCCCTGGGTCAAAGGTCACCCCACCTACCAGATCTGTCCCCGGATCGTGCCCCCCGGCGAGGGCTCGCGGCGGTCGGGGACGGGGGGCGCGCGTACCCTGGCGGACATCAAAGCCCGTGCCCAGCAAGCCCGTGCCCAGCGCGAGGCCGCTGCTGCTGTTGCAGCCACTGGCGACAGGGCAGGGCCGGCCGGGGTCAGGCTGCGGCCTGCTGCTGGGCTACAGGATAGCAGCAATGGACGACGAGCACGAGAACATCCAGGACCTATCGAGCCAGGAGGAGGAGGAGGAGGGAGGAAATGGAAGTGGAAGAAGGGGAGGTGGTGGGATGGAGGAGCAGGGATCGTCTTCAGGCACTAATTCGTCTGGAACACAACTACAGCTTCTCAATGTAGAGCCTACGCCCCAACCACCCCCCCCTCCTTGTCCACTACCTCAACCTTTATTTCCCTGGAGCCCCCACAGACCCCAAGCCCTCCTCAAGAGGAGGCAGCTGGGAGGTCTGAGACTGGAGAGGATGTAGAAGCAACATCAGCCAGTGTTCAGAGCTCGTCTACTGGTATCACAGAAAAGGTAGCTGATTCATGCTCTTTAAAGTTTGAGGTGCCTGAGCCTGTTGCCATCTCCTCAGAGATGGCTCATCAGGGTTGTGAAAAACCCTTACTGGCACCAACCTCCATTCCAGATTCCCTTCCCAGGTTTGGGGCTCAGGGTGTGGATGTGATTCAGACACTAGCCAGCTCCTGTCAGCCCAAAGATCAGGTCCAAGGGAAGGAGGCTGCATTGGGTGGTGTAATCCAACATGGCTCCCACCACGTGGAACCCCAGGAGGTGTTTTCTCACTCAGCTGCAGAGAGACGGCAAACAGACATATCCTCTACCCAACAAGCAGACTCCTCTGGTGGAGAGAAAGACGACGAGGCTGCGACACATAGTGATTCCACAGAAACAGCCTCTGACTGTGAGAATGACATCCAGGAGGATGAGCAGCCACAGCCTGGCCAGGACTGGTGCGCTCAACTGAACATTCAGCGAAACGGCCAGCTGGTCATCTGTAGCCCTCCTCCTCAGAACCAAAAGCCAGTCATCCAGGCCCACGTGTCCAGCCGCCAAGGTCAGACTGTCATTCAGCCTTGCTTTCCCAAGGGCTTGCCTCACCCTCAGCACAGCGATCTTCAGTCTCTCCCCCCAGTCCAGCTGCAGGGGATCAGGGACAACAACACTGTGGTCAAAGTGGAGCCTGGAGATGATTGTAGAGGCTCCAGACAGAGCTCGACTGAAGAGGACTGCCCTGGAGGATTAAAGCCGTCTGTCACACATCCAATTGCTTCAGCTGCCTCCAAGAGAGTGGCCAGCTCCATCAGACCAGTGTCCAGTGTGGAGGCCAACAACCCTTTGGTCACACAGCTGCTACAGGGCAGCTTGCCTCTGGAGAAAGTTCTACCCTCGCACTCTGCCAACAGGCTGGAGATCAGCCGATTGCCAGGACCCCAACCCAGGCCACCAGTGGCACGGTCCCAAGGACCTCGCCACAGGCCTGAGGTCTTAGCACAGTCCTCTAGCCCCGAACTGAGTGCAGCCTCACAGATACACAGCAAGTCTCCAACAGGTCACCCAGTCTCCTGTCTGATGGAGGCCCCGGCTGCATTACAGTATCAGTCTCAGCAGGCCCCCGGGGCTGTCCCGGTCATCACCTCTCTGCCCATGTCCTCATCCTCCTCCAGTTCTTTGTCCTTTAGAAGTAAGTCAGACCTTAGCTCTCAGCCCCCTGTGGGCTCTGCAGTTATAAAAGACTCTCATGGTCCTCAGCCCCCTCAGGGGGTCACTCCAGACAGGCCCCAGCCAGCCCACCAAACCATGCCTAATGGCCCCTCTCCTCCACATGCAGACCCCTGTCCCACCGAGGTGGTGCCTACCATTAAGATTAACTGGCGCCCTCCCCAGTCTCATCTCCCCCACTCTCACCAACAGCAGCTTTCTCCTGCATCCACCGTAAAGAATGAAGGCAGTGTGCGGCCCACGTGCCAGGCCCTTGCCAAATCATCCCCCATTAAACCCATGAGTGTTACCAAAAAGGAGCCTGGGAGCTCTACGGACGGCTACCTGAGCGGAGGGGCCATGGAGGGACTCCTCAACATGGAGATGACTTTAGCCAGGATGACAAAGAAGGAACACAGCAAAGCTACCTATTCCTCTGGCTCTCCCTCCTCCTCCTCCCCCTCTCCCTCCTCCTCTGCCTCCACCCTTCCTTTCCAGCTGTATGGGAAACTCCCCAAGCATGGTGGCATCGGAGGGGTGAGCTACACAGCCAATGTGTCAGTGATGGACAGCGGCAGTTTCTCCCGGAGCATGGCTGACAGTGTGCTCCAGCTGCGCCCCCGCATGGCCTCCAGCCAGACCACCCTCAGCATCCAGGCCTTTACTGACAGTACAGCTGAGGAAGTGGCTCTCAAGTGCTCGTGCCGCCTCAAAGCCATGATCATGTGCCAAGGCTGCGGTGCATTCTGCCATGACGATTGCATCGGGCCCTCCAAACTCTGCGTGTCTTGTCTGGTGGTCAGATAGTATGTTGAAGTCCCTGTGCACTTTAGAACTGCTATCTGGACTGGGAGGCTCCAGAGTGTACAGAAGCCTGATTAACGTAGAGCACACAGGAGGAGCCTGACAGGCAAGATTTGCCTTGTATAATATGACTGGTCTGTATTTTTGTTGTTGCAGATTTTCTGTTTTTTTTTTTGTTTTTTTTTTTTTTTTAGCTGTACTTATATATTATTATTATGGTTATTGATGTTGTTATTAATATTAATTATTATTATTATTATTATTATTATTGTGACTTTGGGGCATGGTTGATTGTAACTTGTGCCTTTTTTGTTTTCTTTCCTCAAAAACATTTACCTCATCTTATCTTGCACCACCTGTCATCATTTGGTGGCCATCATTGTTTTGGTCCTTCGTCTGCTTAGTGGACAGGGACTTATTGTTGTCTCTTTGCGCAAAGAAGTATTTTTTTAACCATTAAAATGAGTAAATGACATTGTTTCATTGGTTGTGTTTTGCCTCATTTTATGGTTCCCTTTAACTCCTGTCTGTAACATACAATGAACAAATAAAGTGATCATTGAACAGTGATAGGGTCCTTGAAGCCTTTGATGAACAGAAAGGAATCACAAATACAGAGCACGTCCAGTACGACAGCCCCAGACAGCCCTTTAGGTTCAGCCTATAGACAGATTGGCTCTGAAAGTGCACCATGTCGACGATAGCGGTGGTCCATACCATGAAATACCAGGATGTTCATATCAAAAACGGCTAATGCACAAGCTTCTAGAGAGCAGGGTGTCATTCATCAGATGAATTCAATCACTCAATGACGAAATTCTCACATGAATTACACAAGATGCAACTTCAGTGAAATTTGATCCCATCAGCTCCTTTAACCTGGGCTCTATAGTCCTTTTTTGCATCTTCTGACATTGTTGGCTGCTGCTTTATAATTGTCTGTTTTTGCAAAGGGGGGGGGGGGGGGTACAGCAACAAATAATTAACCAGAGTTTGTAACTAACAGTCCTACACCTCGAAATAATACAGCAAAATGTCAGTTTGAGTCAATACAAAAATACAACCAGTCTGATCCACCTGTACTGTGGGTTAACCTTTATTTCAAGAGCAACTCAAAGACTAATCCATACACAGCCATTGTTAACACATAGACAATTCAAAATAAATATTCACCATCACTTTGTTCTTCATCACCAAGTAAATACCAAATATGTGCAGTTCAATATTCCCAGTGTATTGCAATGTACTCAAAATAGTTTGTGAAAATAAAAAGGAAAATCATATAAACAAAGCAACAAAACAAAAAAAATCTTTAGAAAATTATTAAAAAACTTTCAGTTACAAAATATTTGCACTTAAAAAGATTCCAGTATTTTAAATAAATAATAAGATTTATAAAACAATTCATAGTTGATATCTTAAAATATTTCCTCTTTGTTCAACAATGCAGAGGAAATTATTCCCTTATCTTGGTTACCCTTTAAAATCTTCTCAGGTAGCATTTTGAAATTAAAAAAAAAAGTTAATAAATAGATAATGAATAATAAATAGGCCAACATAAAAAAATAATACAGAAGACATGAATGAATAATTTATTAAACCAACATTTGCAAAGGACTTATAGTTACACAGCAATAGTAAGAATGAATCTACAAACTAGTCCTGGAGGTGCAACATCACTATGCTCATATAGAATACTATCAACATCATTTTGTGGAGATGGGATATGTTCACTAACTAAGATAATCTGCTCAGCTCAGGCTGTATACTGCACTCTGTGCCTGCCTTTGTGTATACCTGGAGATGCCTTTGCTCACAGTAACAGTTTAATTCCAGTGTATTAGCACACACTTTACGTCCACACCCTAATCTGTTCACGCTCATACCATCAAAAAGCAACATGCAAACAGCAAACTAATGCAGAGAACAGATGACAGTTCCAAATGAGAGGAAGAATTACATACAGTATCTAAAGGGTTTGGAAAGAAAGAGTAGTGTAGTCACTGTGATGCCGCGCCCCCTGTCCTCCTCCAGTTCCGTCACACCTCGATGCCCTTCACTGCCTGGTTGA